>CM075650.1:59033705-60283705 GCA_037953625.1 Crotalaria pallida
CTCATTTGTGCAGTTGTGGCTTTCTCTCTTCTCCATTCGGTTTCTCCTCTCTCCAAGGGTAAGCAATTCGGTTCTCCTCTTTTTCTCACTGTCCTAGTTGTTTTTCCTAGTGTTAATCTTGATTCTTTGTGCTGGGTGTTAGGATTAGTGATTATTAGAGAGTCTTACTCTTAGATTTGAGTCTAGAACAATTAATCCTCTCTAGTGCACATAAGGTGTTTGTTCAATTGTCTAGGAGAGAGTTTGAACACTATGTCTACCGGTAGGGAGAAGGGCAAGAGACCTAGAGTTAGTGCACCAACATCTTCCTCATCTAGGAGGGTCTTTGAGCATTCTGAGGTCAAAGTTTTTTATGACAGCCAATGTAAGGGGAAGGGGATTGTCACTGAGGGTAGTATGGAAAACCCCTTTTATTTGCCTAGTGAGTACATTTCTTCTCGCGTCACTTTTAACCAGTGGACTACAGCTTTTACAAAAGAGCCCGATCCTATGTTTAGCAAGTCTTTGGTTTGGGAGTTCTTTGCTCACGCTCATTATCGTGAGATGAAAACTCCTGGTTGTCGGCTGAGTTGGGTTAGGGGGAAAGAAATCTCTTATGATCCTCACACGATTTCTAGAGTTTTGGAGTTGCCAGATTACCCTGTTGACACTGATTTTGTGGAGTATTATCGTCGTGTTTCACTTAACAATGACGATTACGATGAGTTGAAAAGGGTCCTTGTTCTAGCAGGGAAAGATTGGAACTATGGTGCTAACAATACAGTGAAGCACGTTTATGCAAAGCACCTAGAGCCTTGGGCGAGATTCTAGGCCCATTTTGTCATGCACAACATATATCCACAGTCTCACGAGTTCGAGTGCGAACCTTCCATTCTGCGGATTGTTTATGGTATTTTCGATGAGAAGCATGTCGACTCCGCTTGGTTGATGTCTGAGTATATTTTCCACTTGGCTCGGGAAACTAAGCCGGGCACTTTTGGGTTACCTTGGTTGATAACCAAGCTTTGTGACGATGCTGGTGTGTATTTTGGTGATGATTTGCGCGATTTAAGGCGCTACGCACAGATGACTCACAAACATTTGGAAAAATATACTAAGATTGCTAATGAAGAGCTTGGTAGAGGTGCCCCAGCTGTTGTTGACCCTGCTGCCCCTGCAGTTCCTGCACCCCAGGAGGGGGTGATGGCGGATATGACTCGGATGATGGCGCGGCTGTTACGTCGTCAGAGTAGGCATACTCAGTATTTCCAGATGGAGATGCAGAGGAACCAGGCCCGGGATGCTCAGCTGAGAGCGATGGGGGAGCAGATGGCTATCCCTTTCTCTCTTGCTCCATATACTGAGGAGGAGTTACATATGCTGAGTAACTCTTCTTCATCTGATGATGTGCAGGATGGGGGTGCTGCTATGTAGTTGGGGGTGTTGATGATGGGTTAGGAGGTTGTTATTTGCATGGGTAGTTGATTAGGTGGTGTTTTGTGGATTTTTATTGCTGAACTATGTCGTGACTTCGTACCTTGCTACCTACAGACTTGTACCACAAACATTTGTAGTTGTTTTTATGGTTTCCTTTCTCTTATGATTTTGGTTATTATTATTATACTTTTTACCTGTGATATTTGTGGTGCCTCTGGCATCTTGAGGTTATTTGTTATGCAGGTGAATAAGTTTGGGGGAGAGTTCTCCCATGTGCTTTACAGGAACTGATTGGATGAGAGGGAAGTTTCCATGTTCCTTTGTTTTTGATTTTTATTTTGTTTTTTAGGATAGATTTGTTTGCTTGAGGACAAGTCACATTCTAAGTTTGGGGGAGGGTAACAAAATAAAAAATTTTCTGAGCTTGATTTCTCCCTTGGCTTTGTGTTGGTTTGTGTCTTGGCTTGAGTAGGCACTCATTCTAGGTGTTAGATTTGTTCCCTTGATAGGTGTAAATGTTTGATTGTGATTTCCGACTTGTTTCACCCAGATACTAATTGGATTTAGCTTTGAAAATTTTTGAAAATTAGTTGTTTGGAAAACTTGTTGTGAATGATTGATTAGTGAATTGTCCTTAACCAGTGAGATTTTGAGCCTACACACTTGAAGGAGTAATGCTTAATGAATATTGTGATGAAACTCCTATTTCTTTCATGAGTGTTGTTCTCTTTGATTGTTTGTTCTAGAACTTGACTTGTGACCTTTTCAAAATTGACAATTGATTGCATGCATGAACATGATTAAGGCACTTAGGTTGGTGTTTTTGTGGCCTTCAACAAATTTTTGAGACATAATAATCCCTTAGTTGCCCACTTTGAGCTTTGAGATTTAAGGACTTTCTTTGGTACCCTACATGAATTGAATATTTTGAGAAGTACCTTTGAAATTGTGAATGAGCAATTAAGTGGAATGTTAGAAATTGGTGAAAGTGTAAGTGCTGAAAATTTGATTTTTCTATTTCTCTTCTAAAAAAAATGTGCTTAAAAAAATACTATGAAAAGAAGAAGAGAATAGAAATAGAAAAAGGAAAACAAAGAAAAGGAAAATTAAGTGATTTGAGTTGTGATTGTGTAATATTACATTGCTCATTTCATAATTTAAAAGGGAAGTGTTGTGATTTCATTGATTAAGCCCTTTGTTTATCCTTTTATTCTTTATCCCACCTATCACTTTTAGCCATGGCCCCATTACAACCAAATAAAGACCTTATGATTTCTGCATGCTGTCGATAAATTCAGTGGAGATATAGATCTATATTCAAGCTTATGGTAACATACTTTCATTGGTTTGAACTTGAGTGAATTGATAAATATTACCCATACACATGAGAGATGTTGAGAGGTTGTGTGATCACTAGTCTTTTGCTCACTTTGAGTTTGTTTTTCAACTGGTTTTCATTGAGATGATTTTCTAGTGAAGAGAAGTATCTTGGGTAGATGAGTTGGAAGTTATGGTTAGGTTGCTATATCTTGGGGGGAAAGAATCTTATGCTGTGAATTTTTGTTTTACTTTTGCCTGGGACATGTAAAATGCTAAGTTTGGGGGAGTGATTTGGGCTCAATAAATGATGTTTTTGGATGATAATTTACCCTCTTTCTTAGTGATTTTGGCTTGTTTCTCAAGTAATTGTAGGAAAAGATTGAGTTTTTATCTATTAACGAGTTGGAATGAGATCCTTTAGGATTTTGTACCTTTTTGGTTTGAATTTCAGGTTTTGGAGCAATAATTTGATGAATTGGAGCTGAAAAAAAAAGAAACAAGTTTTGAAACTATGAAATTGGAGCAAAGAAGGACAAAATGGTGAATTCAACTCATGTGCGCTTAAGCGCGGGTCACATGCGCTGAAGCGCGGGTCACATGCGCTGAAGCGCGGGTCACATGCGCTGAAGCGCGTGTGGTCAGTTTGTCAATAACTGGGGTGCAAATTGCTAATTCTCTCAGGTAGATGCACGCTCAAGCGCAAGGAAAGGCGTGCTTAAGCGTGCGTGGGGTCAGTCATCTTAAAAAGGGGTCAAATGTTCAATTTGTGTGCAGAATGAGCAGGCGCGCTCAAGCGCGGATCCGTGCGCTCAAGCGCGCGGCGTCAAATTAAAGATAATAAATCTATCTTTTCAGAATTAGATAGGGATTTGGTTTCTAAACGTTTTTAATAGGGATTTTTAGGTTTTCTGAGTGAGTTATCACGTTTTTAGAGAGAGCAATAGTGAGAGAGCTTTTGGAGGCAAGTTGAAGGATTGCACTTTGTGATTGGAGATTGGGGTAATTCCATGTCTCTCATTATGATTTTCATTATTCTTCTTTCTTCTTCTCTAATTATGTGTAACTAAACTCCTTTTTGGGAACATGTGGATTTGTATGGAACCTATATAGTTTTTGTTTAATGAATTGATGTTTTTCCATTAAGTATTGTGTTTGATTATGTTTTAATTGTTCATCATAATTTTGACATCAATTGTGATTTGGTAATTCTACTTGAATAGGAATATTGAATTAGGATTTAGACCTTTAATCAAACAATTCAATTGCATAGGGATATATTTATGTCTATGAATTGGGTAACTATTTGACAATTTTGCTTGAACAATAATGGGTAGATTAGGATTTAAGGCTCTGCTTAAGGAATTAAGAGAGATTAAATTACTAAGAAACAAAGTTGATCTAAGGAATTAGGCTGCTTTTACCTTGCAAAATTGGTTCAATACTTAGGAAATTCATTGATTCGTTAACAATTGCTAGTGGAACCTACAATGAAACATGTACCCAAGTTCTTCCCAAATCTTTTCACAACCACTTTTAATTTGCGTTTTTTTTTTACAATTTAATTTAGTTTAAAAATTCTCAAATTCATTGAATCATCCTTTGAATTTCATTTAATAACTACACTTAGGTGAGAATTATTTTAGTCAATTTTAGTCCTCGTTGGGAACGACATCCCACTTACACTTTATTACTTGTCACGATCTGGTATACTTGCCAAAACCCCAACATAACACAAAAGGTTTAGTTACACATAATGAAAGAGAAGAAGAAAACAAATAACTATGATATTTATTCCTAAATTACCACATATATGTGCTTCAGATCTTCAATCTTCTCCGGATCCCTCCTTCGAATGCTCCCAAAACTGTGTAAATCTCCCTCAAACTCTAATCTAATCTCTAATTACTATTCATGACTGATTTCCCCCTATTAACTTTCTCTAAACCTAATATTAATCCTAAAATAAATAGATAAAAGTCTAATCTTATCAAAATCCCTCAAAATTGCTCAAAAATTGGCCCAATTGGGCTTTTACGTGTCTCGTGCGCCTGGGCGTGCAGACCAGCACGCCTGGGCGCGCTATATCTGATGACCCAGTGAATGACGAAGCTTGCGCGCCTGGGCGCGCCATTCCCGCGCCTGGGCGTGCTAGGTACTTTTCGACTCCGTTTCTCTCCGTTCTTGTGCCATTTTCAAGGTCTTCTTATGCTCTTCTTAGATCCAATAATATTTTCTCCAAATAAAGCTCCAAAACACTTGAAACATACCCAAAACGGATCAAAATGTTCAAAGGATTCTAATAAACTAAAAATTCCTAAAACTAATAAAAAATACCTATATTTACAAGAGAAACAAGCCAAAACCAAAGCAAAAGGAAGTGAAATTAAACCCAAAAACATCATATATTAGACCTTCATCACCCATCTTATATACTCTTAATGCATCTGTATACCAAATCTGCCTCCGGGAGCGTCTCCCTACAACTGAGTGCTTTGTCCCTATACCTCTTTATGAAAGGTACCAGCCCTTCGCCCATTCTTTGTCTAACCCGACCGAGATCCATAACATGAATGGTAGCTTCCTCTTCGAGAAACTTGTTACAGAACTCTGTTGTCATCTGTTCCCAGGTCCTGATGGATGCAGGATGCAATTTGGAATACCAAGTAAAAGCGCGCCCAGTCAACGACTTGGAGAACTCCCTCAACCTCAAACGCAAATTGGCACTGTGGACTCCCAAATCGTCAATGTACGTCATCAGATGCTCCCTGGCTCTCCCGGTTCCGTCAAACTTCCGAAACGGTGGTGGTGTGTACCCATGACGATAACGATATGCAACTATTTCTGCTGTGAAGGGTGGGTCCAGGTCAATCACTGAGTTGTTACCTTCCTTGTGTGCCTGTAGTTTGCATCTTAGCTCCGCCTGTGTCACTGGGGCATTCTCTATACTTTCTGCTCCTCCTTGGGTCTCACACTCCACCCACACCTTCTCTTTGGCAAGCTCCTCTTCCTTCCTAGCTTCTTCTTCTATTCTGGCTCTAGCCTTTAATGCTTCAGCTTCCTCTCGTGCCCTGACACTTTGGTCTTTATAGTTTGCAATCATTTCACCTAGAGCGCTCTGGTTAGCAATGATGTTGTTAAGGATGGCAGCATCCAGAGTCACCTGCACATTCCGTTCCTCTTCTCCCTAGGGATCTCCTTTGTTTGTACGTCCTTGAACCTCCTTTGAAGCATCCAAGAAAGGCTCTCCTCGATCACTCTCTAGGCTGAAAGTTAACTTTCTTGCTGCTCCGCTCCCTATGTTGAAAACTCATGATGCTCTAGTACCTCCTCTAATGGTGGCTCTCGTGCCATCCTCCTGAACCACCCTCCGAACATCGCTCAGATCATCTAGCGTCGAGGCCATGATTTCCCCGGCAACAGCGCCAATTGTTTCTGCCAAAATCTATATTCTATGAAGAATAAAGATAAAATAGAGTGGGTTCGTAAACTTTATGAAATCGAAGGCCTCGTTTTATTATATATTGGAAGAGAGTACAAGAGAGGGGGGGTGCTTGTTACAAGAGAAGTACATAGTAGGCTAAGATAAGGAAAATTTGTAGGACGTCGTTGTACTTATCACCCTCAAGCTCTCCATACTATCTTCTCTCTGCTGGGTTGTTGTGTTTTGGTGTGGCTGTTGTTGGAACTTGGTGTTTATGGTTTTCTATTCTGCGTTGTTCTGCTTAGCCTTTGCCCTTAGGCCTCCTTTTATGCTTTCCCCTTGACTTGGCCTTCACGTTCCTTCATTATTTGGTCTAGTGGTTACTGCATTGATACTTATCTTGTGCACTGGTTATCATCTGCTGCTGCCTTAAGCAGGGTGCTTAAGTAGCCTTCTATATTTGCTCTTGAGTGCAATGGTGGAAGTTGCCTTTTATCGTGTTTTTGAATGACTAGTATGATGAATTATTGGGCCCAAGACTGGAGCGTATGGGAGGGAGATATTTCTGGGTAATCCATATTTTGCTCAGACAGGACACTCAGAGGTGGGGGACGCCTTTCCGCTCCTGATTTGGTCACGTGGAAGGGCTTCCTTCTAAACTTTGGGCTTTCACTTTCTTGGGCTATTAACCTTTTATTTTTTTTCCTTAGTGGATCACGATCCACAACAATTATTTTCATCCCAAACAAGAGACATACTCTCTTGTGGTGGATGCAAGTACTTTTCGATATTTAATTAGTTTGGCGGTACGTGAAGGGCTCGATTTGCGTCCAATGGATGTCGTTACAGCCCATCTATATGGCTCTTTTGAAAAGGACATTTATATGAAACTCCCTAAAGGATTTAATTTTCCTGAAGCATATAATTCAAAATCTCGATAAGGTTACTCAATTAAATTGAATAAAAGTCTTTATGGATTGAAGCAATCTAGACGCATGTGGTATAATTGTCTAAGTGAATATTTAATCAACGAAGGGTATAAAAATAATTGCATTTGTCCATGTATTTTTATGAAAAGGTGTGGCAAGGAATTTGCTATAATTGTTGTTTATGTTGATGACTTGAATATTATTGGAACTCCTGAAGAACTTTCAAAGGTTGTAAGTTGCTCAAAGAAAGAATTTGGTATGAAGGATTTGGGAAAAAAAAGTTTTGTCTTGGATTACAAATTGAATATTTAAATAATGGAATTTTGGTATATCAAGAAACCTATATTGCAAAAGTACTAAAGTGATTCTACATGGACAAATCACATTCTTTGTTTAGTCCAATGGTTGTAAGGTCACTTGATGTGAACAGAGTTCCTTTTAGACCTAAAGAAGATAACTACTTGGTCCTGAAGTGCTATACCTTAGTGCAATCGGGCATTAATGTACCTTTCCAGTCATAAATGACTCGATATATCATTTGTTGTTAATTTATTGGCTAGACATAGTTCTTCGCTTAAAAAAAGGCATTGGAGTGGAGTTAAGTTGATACTCCATTACCTTAAGAGCACAATGAATATGGGTTTATTTTATTCAAAGATGCACAGATCAGATCTTATTGGTTATGCTTATGAAGGTTATTTGTCTGACCCCCATAATGGTCGATCACAAACAGGATATTTATTTACATGTGGTGGTACAACTATTTCATGTCGATCTATGAAACAAACAATAACAGCCACATCATCTAATCATCCGAAAATTTTAGCGCTACATGATGCAAGTCGAGAATGTGTTTGGTTGAGATCTATAATTCAACACATGAGACAAAATTATGGTATATCATTTGAAAAAATGAATCTGACAATTTTATATGAAGATAATGTTGCATGTATTACTCAATTGAAAGAAGGATACATTAAATGAAATAGAACAAAATATATTTCACCAATGTTCTTTTATGCTCATAACCTTTGTAAGAACTACAATCGGTGGGTGAAATAACTAGGAGACACTAGGAGAACACCTAGAAGGGGGGGTTGAATAGGTGTTAAAGAAACCTTGAAAGATTTTCGAAAGAAACAAATCGAAACGATTAAAACAAATGATTTTTACAAAAATTTAAGCTTCTTAATCGATTAACTTCGGTACTAATCGATTAATGCCGAAGCTAACTTTTGAACTAATCGATTAACTAAGTCGTTACTCGATTAATGTCGAAAGCTGCTTAACAACTAATCGATTAATTATCAACTTAATCGATCAATACGCTTAAAATCTGACAGAAATTCAGTTTTAATCGGAATACGAAAATCAATCAATTAACACATATGATCAGAGATAAAGCGGAATTGATTAACACCAATATTCTTATTGATTACTTAGGTTATGAAAATGATTTTCCCCAAATCAATTTGCACAATTAAGATTCAATTCAATCAATTATGAAAATCAATCTTTTCTAGGTTTTCAACCAAGAACAATATTGAAATGACTTGAATATAAAGAGTTAAGGGTTTAGAGATACGACACAGAGATTTATCCTGGTTCACTTTCATCCACTTGAAAGCTACATCCAGTCCCCTCTTCAACCAAGAGAGGTTCTTCACTATGAGGAATTAGAGTTCTCAAATTACAAGTAAATGCCTCTCAAGACTCCCTTCTTGATATCCTACAAGAGATACTCCACACCCTTGCCTTGCAATCCTATTGACCCTCTAATCTAACCTCTTCCCTTGCTTGTTGATATCCCCACAACAAGTCTTCCACTTGCTTGATGATGCCTCACACCAAGACTTCCACTTGCTTGTTATCACAACAAGACTTCCAATTGCTTGTTAACACAACAAGACTTCCAAGACTTCTTTTGCTTGATGAACAACCACCAAGTCTTCCTTTGTTGTAGATAGCTTGCCTTCTTTGCAATGATTACAACTCAAATGAAAAACAATAACAATCCTATGAATCTCTTTCAAGAGCTATGAAAATATCAACATAAGAGATTCAAAGATTCTGGATCAAAGAATGTAAAAGTGAAAGCTTTGATCTATGAAAGTGAGAGAGAATAGAGTGGCTTAATTCTTTGTAAAATGAATGTCAAAATGATGTATATTGATCACAAAGGTTAGGAAAAGGTTTATATAGAATACCCAAAAGTTGGGAAACAATAGAAATTGATTTTGCCTTGAAAAGCTTATTTTAAAAACTGATTCTGCACGTGTTAATCGATTAACACAATGCCTTAATCGATTAACATAGGTCTTAATCGATTAACACTTTTGGTTAATCGATTAACCACTGCTAAAATCAATTAAAAACTTGTTTTCTCAAAACTAAACCTTTTCTTTCAAACCTTTAAGCCACCTATTGATTTTAGGTTAAGTGAATACTCAAAATATAATATAATCATGCACTTGATAGAGATTCACTACCCTCTATAGACTCTACCCAAACTCATCAAAATAAAAGACTTGAGAGGCTAAAGATATTACAATAAAACACAAACTAAGTCTTCATCATTTGTTGTTTGTTGTTGATTGATGAACTTCTTCATACTTGAGCTTGATCACAAACACTTGTACCTTGTTCAAAACCTTTGTCATTATCAAAACATTCTCACTGGATCTAACAACCTTAAGAAAAATGATGACATAAGCGTTCAATGACTTCGTGGAAATATATGCAACTTGTTCTTTAGTGTGACAATAATTGATCACCACTTCTTTCTCATCCACTAATTCTCGAATATTGTAAAACCGAATATCAATATGCTTGGAACGTCCATAAAACACTGGATTTTTGGAAAGTGCAATTGCTGACATGTTCTCACAATATATTTCTTTAGGTGCTTTGTTTCTAATGTAGCACTTTAAGAATTCTTCTCAGCCTACTGCTTGCATGGTACAACTGGTTGTTGCTATATAATATACTTCAGCTGTAGAGAATGCGACAACTGTTGTCTTTGAGGACCAACGTATTACACCTGTTCCAAGAGGAAATGCGTACCCTGACGTGCTTTCTCTTGTTTCTAAATCACCAGCCCAATCACTGTCTGTATATTCAACAAGCTTCACATCATTAGTATTGACATAAAAAATTTCATCAATCAGAGTACCTTTGATGTATTAAAGAATTCTTTTTGCTCCTTGCAAATGACAAACATGTGGTTCTTCCATGAATCTGCTGAGCAAACCAACTCCAAACACAATATTTAGTCTTGTGGCTGTCAAATATCTCTAGCTTCCCATCAAACTTTTGTTGTGAATTGGATCAACATGGCCTCCCTTGTCTTCTCTCATGAATGTCTACTTTGTTAAAAATCAACATACTTTGACATGGAAGTATATTGAAGTTTTGATGATGTCAAACAAAAAACTAAAGAGGGAAAAAGCATATGCATGCAAGCATGTACGTCAAGCCTTCCTGAAGTCTCTGCCTCACCATCTTCTTTAGAAATCATTGTAAGGTAAAGATAATTGTTTCACTTATGTATTAGGCCATTATTAAGGACTTGGAGAAGTCTTAAATCAAAAGTATTTATTGAAAATTGTTTTACATGTCAAATTCTGTGAAAATACTTTTGAAAACATATGGCTAAGTTTTCTAGTTTATAAAAATTAAATTTTTACACGTTTTTGCTAAAGTAATCGATTACTTGGATAAATAATCGATTACTTCTGTAACATCATAAAAAAACCAGAGAGCTCGTAATCGATTACTTGATCTTGACGAATCGATTACTTTTGTTGAAAGTAATCGATTGATTGTTCAAATATTCGATTAGAAATGTTGCATCATACAAAGTGATAGAGGACTTGGAATCGATTACTTAAAAGGCTGTAATCGATTACTGGTCCAAACAATCGATTAGGAATGTTGCATCATACAAATGTTAGAGAACAATGAACATTTTTCAATTTTCTCATAAACGATTCTGAATCAATTTGATTTATTCCGGATTGATTTTCTGATTTATTTCTGATCCTTTTTCGAATTTAAAATGGCTACTTAGAATCTCTATCATACACTAATTCATTCTTTTCAAAATCAGTCGTTCCAATCTTTTTGAAATCCTAGTTTTAAGAGAAAATTTTTTAACCTCTTCTCCTTCTCCATTCTCTGACTCTTGGCCTAAGCTTGAGTGAGATATATTACTTTGTCATTAGAGTGAGCTTCAATTGGTATTATTCGCACTATAGATTAGAGAGTGCTGCATTTTCATTGTTATTCAACCTTTATCAAATCCGTTGTTGTAAGGGTGTGGTAACCCATAGTTATTAGGGAGTGACTCCGTAGGATTGAAAATGTGGCATCTTCGTTGGTTTAGGGTGAGACACCCAAATGTTATTCTGAGGTAGTGATCCTTTACAAACGGTGGGGCACCTAGTAGTTAGGCTACCTTAGAGTCTAGAGAGAGGCGTCCCTAATGTGAGGGTGTGGCATCCTTTATGTGTTAGGGGTGAGGAACCCTTGTGAGTATTTTGAGGTCCCTAACGAAAGGTCTAACCGAGTAGTGTGGGGGGCGCTCTGGTTGTAATTGGGACTTGAAGGTCCAATTGGTTAATAATAACAAATTTGAAGCACGTTGTTGAGGAACTAGACGTAGGCCTTTTTGAAACCCAACGGTTAAGTGAGACTCACTGAGGAGGCTGAACCAGTATACAAATCCCTGGTGTGAATCTCTCTATCCCTTATTTTCCATTTTTTTGGGGAATGTATATGGTGGTCAATTGACATTGAATCCCATGTTGTTCAAAGAAATCAAAACATGCAAGGTATTCTTGACCTCTATTTGTTCTCAGTGCTTTGATTCTGCAACCACTTTGATTATCCACAAACGCCTTAAATGACTTGAAAGCATCACAAGTTTCTAACTTCTGATTTAGAAGATACGTCTAAGCTTTTCTGCTAAAATCATCAATAAAAGTTATAAAATATCTGCAACCTCCATTTGTTGGTGTGTCAACCATGCATAGATCTAAATGGACAATCTCCAACAGCTTTCTTGCTTGCCAGGATTTTTCAACTGGAAAAATGAATCCCTGAGCTTCTTTCCCAATTCACAAGTCTCATAATTGCACTTAGGAATATTTACCACTGGTAAGCCAGAAACTAGTTATTTCCTTAACAAGTAATTTAATCCAGAAAAGTAAAAGTAACCAAAACACATATGCCAAAGCCAATTATTGTCTGGTATCACAAAACTCAAGCAAGCAAATTTTTCATTTTGAATATTTAGTGGGAATAGGAGGTTTGATATCATTTTTACCTTTTCAATGAATCTCCAATTCTTTTCAATCAAAGTGCAGTAGCCTTGAGAAATCTACATGTTGTAATATTTCTATGATAGTTGTACCATACACAATAAATTAAGATGAAGACTATAAGCATAGAAAATGTAAGAGATAAAGTTTTTAAAGCCAT
This sequence comes from Crotalaria pallida, assembly GCA_037953625.1. Lineage (NCBI taxonomy): Eukaryota > Viridiplantae > Streptophyta > Magnoliopsida > Fabales > Fabaceae > Crotalaria > Crotalaria pallida. The sequence continues at coordinate 59,046,273 of CM075650.1, forward strand.
CTTTCAGTCTTATAGTGACTCTCCCTTTTCCCACAATTGAAATATTTGCATAATTTCCAAATTTTACTTATGACTTGACACTTTCATCAAGTGAGGAAAACAATGTCTTATTCTCACACAGACAGTTACTACAACTGGTAACCAGGTACCGGATATTTTGATCTTCATCAAAAGAGTTGGTTGCCAAAAATAAACTTTCTAGGTTATTAGAACTCTCATCGATGTTCTGGTTTTGATTTTCTGCAACATATGCTTGGTAGTTATGCAGATATTTAAATTTGTAATCTGCAACTTTGTGTCTAGGCTTCCCAAAGGGTAAACAATTAAAGATATTGTTTCCTTGGTGGTTCTTGACTCTTCCTCTTCCTCGTTTAGTAGGCCAAAAATTATTTCCACCCTTTCCTTGATTAGGTGGTTTAAAATTGTTACGTCTATGAGGTTGAAATTGACACGACCTCTTCCTCTAAAATTTTCTCGATCTCTTCCTCTGTAGTTTCCTTTTCCTCCATTGTTGCAATCACGACCTTGATCATGTACACTTTGGATCTATTCTATCACATTCACCTGGCTTTTGAAGGCTTCTTCTCTTGACCTTTCTATCTTCTCCAAGATTATGCTAACGTGACTTTTGGTGCTTCTCTGCAATTCAACTATGTCATGGTGTTCGTGTCATGTGACTCTATAATTGTAACTATGGTGAAACTTGATTGGCATAGTGCAAAGAATTTTCTTACCCACCTTGCTATCTTTTATGTCTTATCCGTAAACCCTCATCTTATTGACAAGATCGGTAATTCGGGAGAAGTACTACTCGACAATTTCAGAACTTGACATTTCAGTTCTTTCGTCTTCTCTTCTCAAAGATTGTAACTTAAATTTTTGAGCTTTGTCTACGACTTTGTATGACAACTTTAACGTATCATATGCTTCTTTAGCATTTCCAGCATTAGCAATTTTACCAAATAGTGAATAATCTACTCCTTAGTGAATCTATGACAACGCCAATTGGACTCTCCTTTGGGTGGCTGCGTCAGTTTCGCCTTGAATGCCTGGATGAACAAAGGTCCAAAGGTTGTTATCTTTTAGATGAGTATGCATCAAAGTCTCCCAATAATTGTAATCGAGTCTCGCATCTAATTTGAGACCTGATCAAACAATATTGTAATTGTTTGGCATTTTTTCATTGTAAAAAAAAATACTCTCCAACAAAAATATTACAACTATGAGAACACTTTTATTCCTCACAAACACTCAAAATTTTTGTGCAAGACTCAACTAACTTTGATACCAATCTAATATCAAAGGCTCATGATACTCACAAATTACAATGTTTGTTTCTCTCTCACAAATATAAACTCACTAGTGTTTTCTCATAAACAAAAAAAATTATTTATTAACTAAGGAAGGAACCCGAGGAATTATGCATATTACATTCATTCACTTTTAACTTCACTTCACATTCATATACATTCACGAAGAAGAATAACATGTAACATGGCTCTTTAAACCAATCAAACCTTAGCTTGCCATAATTATGACCATTAAAAAAACAAAACAAAAGGAATAAAAGGAAAAGCCAAAGAAGAAACAAATGAGTCTGGCACATGTGACATGAATCATTGTGTCTACCACAATATATGTTTAACTTGGTTTAATTTTACAGGATGGACCTAATCAGGCAAAGTCTGGCATGACTTTCCTTAGAAATGTGATTGAACGGGATTCTTCAGGAGCAATTTCGTCGAATGCAACATAATTTTTCTCCTTATCGTAAACATGGCACACCGTCATAATTGTCTTCAACAATCGCCAATTCCAACTAGCCTCATTTAGATACTGTTCAGCCAATACATAACAATAAGAAACCATGTTCAGAAAATATCAAAATCACTATATTCAGTAATTTTAACCATATATGTTCACATTGGAAATTCAAAATGTTGGGTACAAATTAACTACACAAATATGAAGTGACTACTGATTAATTGAAGGTAATGCTGAAACTAACATTGATTTGGCACTATGATAATATTACCTTTCCCCAATTTTCTTGTAGAGACTTATGAGCTTCACGTAAGTTATAGCTTGGTATCCTTGGGGTTATGTGGTGCGGAATATGAACATTGATATTGTGACAAAGTATCTCAACCCTGTTTAAAAAAGAAGTCAGAATATATCACTTTAATCAATTCGGAGTAACAAAGTTATCAACTTGATAATTTAGAAAGTCAGCAATTCTAAGAAAGGAAAAGAAAAAAAAATTGTTTAGATGTGCATTCATGCAGAGAGAGAAATATAGCTAGTGTGCCATTACAAACGGACAGTTAGATGATTCTGTATTATAAATTTGACATATTAACTGCAGGCTGCAGCTATGGATCTAAATGGAAAATGAAGATTTGTTGATATAATGCAATATAGAAGCACTTATATTGTTCTTATTAATATCTAATAAGGACAATTAATTATTAATGGTATATGTGAAGACACTACCAAGGTACACCGTACACCTTCATGTGTGACTATGTATATGAGCTAAAAAAGGACTACAAGAAAAGGAAAAATCATTACCATCGAGGATAATCACAGTGAACAGTTCCACTGAGCTGAGCTCGTGCGGCATTCCAATCCGCTGAGTATTTGAATGGTATATGTGGTGCTGAATGATGTACCATAGTAAAAGTACTCATCTGTAATAATTAATTGGATACAAAACTTTGATATGAGTGGTGACACCTGGATGTACGTCTGCTTATCTTATATGCACAAACAAATTGATATTTGCATCTGTTTGTCTTATATTCAAAAATAATTTGATTAAATGATGTATTTTTGCAACAGGAATACATCCAGATGTTAATTTTGGATATACATATAACATTATTGTTATCATTATTGTTATGTTATAACTTCAAACAACAATCTTTAAACTAAAGTTATATGGCCATATAATTAATTAAAAGAGTGAAAATCCACTTTGGTCCCTGTCGATTTTATATAGTACCAATTTAGTCCCCGATAATTCATGATACCATATTTAGTCCCTAAAAAAAAATTTCCATACCAATTTGGTCCCTCAACTTTTTTTTCATATCAATTTAGTCCCTCAAGATTTTCAGATGTACCAATTTAATTTGATCCTTAAAATTGAGGAACCAAGTTGGTATGAAAGAAAATCTTGAGGGACAAAATTGATATGGAAAAAAGGTTAGAGACAAAATTGGTATGGAATTTTTGTTTTAGGGAATAATGTGGTATTACGAATTGTCAGGGACCAAATTGGTATTGTGCAAAATCGACAGGACCAAAGTGAGTCTTCACTTTTTTAATGCAAAACTAGAGAACCACACCCCGTTCACCCACGGGTATAAATGCTAGTAATGAAAACCATACAAGGAATAGTGGACATCAACAGGTTGCACGGCAGTTTTTTTTTTTCCTTTGCAAGTTACTGGAACTGCTATAGCAATTTAATTTTTACACTTCAATGTGGGAAAGAGGTGGTAATTTTTTCAATTAGGAAGGGTATAATAGAAATAACAAAATTATGTAAAAAATTAGTTATAAAACAGTTAAAAAAAAAGGGTTTTTATAGATAGTATAGATAGTATACATAATTTAGGCACACAGGTTAGAACATACAACTAGGCACACAGAAGTCACAAGCCACACATCATCACATTTGAGTGAAATACAAGATAATAAACATGCTTAATCTCATACTCCCTCGATCGTTAATATAAACTTTTGTTTACATCAATTTGTAAGCTTCAATCTTAATTTTTATTAGTATTAATTACTTATGTTATACATACACACTTATTTGCTAATACTTTTAGAATATTATCAATTCTAATATAGCTAACAGTGTCAACTAATTTTCTTAATTCCAGTTAAATTTATCCAAAGAAACTTATAAAGTGTATATTAATCAACGTTAAGTTTCAACACTAACAAGAGCCACCGTAGAAAAGCATAAATCGAAAGATTACACCAATGGCTAGCAAGGGTTCCATTTCCATATCTAGTCTACACCCTGAACCCTTCCAAAATACCATGGTAAGTACTTACAACAGAGAAAAAAGAAAGCAAAAAAAAAAAGCACATTATGATTGATGATAAACAATATATTAGATTGGCTTAAATATCAAAATGGTCCTATAATTATTGCTCATTTTGAAATTGGTCCCTATAAAAAAAATTTCTTTGGTTTTGGTCCCTAACATTATTTATTGTTTTGGTTTTAGTCCCTCACGTTTAAATTGGATGGAAATCATTAACATGGCCTAACGGAATGGTGGTCAAGAGGCTGCTACTAGGAGTGATCATATGCCTACACAACCTGTACAGTCATGTAGAAAGAGAGCTTTATCGGTTTATCTAACCCTTTTTCTATATGACTGTGTAGGTTGGGTGTTACTACCATGCAATCAAAAATTGAATGGTTGCTATGCAACCCATTGTTAAACCAATAAAATCTTGCCACCTGTGCACATGGTTGTTAGTTCCTAGTAGCAACAGCCTTGACCACCATTCTGGTAGGCGACGTCACTGATTTCCATCCAATTTAAACATGGGGATTAAAACCAAAACAATAAATAATGTCAGGGATCAATACCAAAGAAAATTTTTTATAGGGACTAATTTCAAAATGAGCAACAATTATAAAGACCATTTTCATATTTAAGACTATTAGATTTGAAGAGTAAAATGTAAAATTACCCAAAAGTGATAACCCAACCATGGCATCAACCAGAATTTAATCCATCCCATGACTCCTGTCTTGTAAATAATAAGTGGAAACCCAATTGCCATAAAGGCAAAGACACAAGCTAAACTTATCTTCACCCTCTTAACTTCATGTGGTCTGAACTTCTTCAAATCAAAGTGCCACATAAGCCTGTTAGGATGTGAACCATATCAATAATCACAGCATAAACTAAGATTCAATTTGAAAATGAGAGTACTTGGTCCAATGAAGCAGTAATACTTAAGGAACCATATATACAAATAAATTCCATTCCATCACATAGTTGGCCTTGAAGAAAAATAAAACCTTTTGTGGCATACCAGTGAGCTATAGACATCCAAGGACGAAATGGACCATATCCATAAATTATAGCTTTCCGCAAAAGAGGAGAAGAATCAAACTCTTCTTTCCAAACAGGGTGCCAAGCAGTATCTTCATATAACCTATCATATAATAAGAGATGCGCGCTTTGAATATAAAGTACCCATGAAAACAGAGAATCTACTACTTGAGCCCATTAAGATGGACATTATATGAAGGAGAATCACTTGCAAATGAATCGAATATTGCAAAATCAGACATTGGTGACGTTAAGAATGTAGGATTAACTGTGATTCTGAGCAAATGATGCAAGTGGAAAGAAACATAAGGAATTAATATGATAAAAAAAAAAAACATAATGGACAGATTTGATAATGAAAATAAAGTAGGAAATCAAATGAGCAGTTTAGCCAAAAACAAATTAACAGCTATAGCAAGCACCACTTACATGTTTGTCTTTGCATGATGCTGGTCGTGTTTAAATCGCCATGCCTCATATGGATAAATTAGGGGCAATAAGGCCAAAGTTCCAACAATGTCTTCAACCAATTTGCTCTTTGAAAATGCTTTGTGAGCACAATCATGCCCTATAACAAATAACTGTGTGGGCAAAAAAGATAAGAGATTGATAAAACTGGAAGAAAAATATCTGAGAAACTGGCAAAAGAAAAGTTTATACATTAGAAGGAAACTACACGTATTGAACTAACCCCTGTTGCTGCAGTCCCTGTCCATGCCCAAGCCAGAGGAAGTAGATACCAGGGTGCTTTTGAAATCATGAAGAGCCCCAATGCATAAGAAGTAACAGATATCAAAACTGTTTTCCATGCTTTCACATCATCAATCTCCAATACCTTAATAATGTGTACAAGAAAACTATTCAAAATCAACAATTAATCAATAATTAAAACAAAAAAATGTAACCATGATTTATTAATGGTCAATAACTAGATAAATTCCTTAAGCATGATGTTATAGTGTCACATTCTTATATATTACGTTAGTATTACTATACTTATTGATGGTTTTATTAATCATATTAAAAAAATTGTTATTTGGAGAAATTTCTTACACAAGAAGAAATCTGAGTAAAGAATACTACCTCCGTCCTTAAATATAATATTATTTTGATATTTTTATTTTGTCCATTTATATAAGATCATATACTAATTTTCAATAACCATTAATTACTTAATTCTTTCCACAAGTACCCCAATTTATTTAACACTTTTTTTATTTCCAATAATATTAATAATGGTAATTTTGAAAATAGATATCAAATATTCACAATTTCAATACCATTAACTAAATTAACCAATTTTCTCCCAAGAGGATCATATATATAGAGACAGTGTAGTATATTTTATAAAAAAAACAAGCATTTCATTATAGAATATATACATTCTCTGTCTAATTTTATAACAGAAATATCATATAGATCCAAACAAAAACCACCTTCTTAGGAAGGGAATTCAAGACATCCTTTAATGTAACATTGTCTGGAAGTGGTTCACCGATTTGTTTAAAACCGTATCTTTCAGACAGTTCTCTGTACTCATTCCTTTCAGGTGGAGATGGTGCAACTGGAATTGCCACAGCTTGTATGACAGTATGTTTCTTCCGAGGAACAAAATTTCTTTGATGACTGAACCCTTTGCGAATAAGACCGTGCCCATTTAAATTATGTATGCCTGTAGCCGAATGAGAATGAGTTATTTGAAACTTGAAAGGGCAGCTATAGGAAGCATGGATTCAACGCGGATTAGACAACTTTAAAAAAATTATATGTCGCAACAGTTCTATATAAAATCAATAATATTAGGTTAATATAGAAACATAAAAAATTGATAGGTCTCATTTTGAGGTGTGAGAGATGTAATGAAGAGAGGAATATGCAGAAAAGAAAAAGTAATGATAATATGATATGAAAAAAAGATAAAAAAAGATGAATTATAAATAAAAGTGTAAAAAAAGTAGACTGAAATATCACCATTCAAAAACATAAATTTTAGGTTAAAAGACAAGAATAATACCCCCTCCACAGGACTTTCATGTAAACTCATTTTGACTTATTTGTAAAATTTCATTGCAATTTTTAATGATATTTAATTATTATTTTTTTTATAAATATCTTTATTTACTCAATATTTTTAAAGTCTTAATTATATTTATGAAGATAATTTAAAAAAAATTATAGAATATCAAGCATTTTTTAATATTATTAAAAATAATAACTACTCCCTTCGGTCCTTATTATATATCACATTATAAAAAGTTTTTTTATTAATAATTATAAGTCACTTTATATTTTTTTTGTATCATTTATTGTTTTTTTCTCTTTTTTACCTTTATTAAATGTTTTGACCATCTAGTTTTTGTTGTTCATTGATGAATATGAGTTTTCGAAGAAAACTTAAAAAAGTAAAATTATAATATTACAATATATTTTTATAAAATTCATAAAACTAAATACTTTCTTTAATATATCTGTTTCGGTTGAGTATTCCTGTTACAAAGACAGGAGAGAGTAATTTAGTTGGTAGAGTTAGAGCCATATGGAAACCGTGTTCAACTATGGAGAGAGTATTTTAAATGTTAAACAGGCATGATGTAGGCAGCACTAAGAACTTAATTTACTTTAATAAATATTTTATTTTATCACGGTTCTAACTTTTTTTTTAATGAATTTTGCTATTCATTGCTCTTAAGGGTAATATATAAATAACATAAAAATGTTAAGTTTACTTGAAAAACTAAAAAAATTAATTTTTAATACTTCAAATGCATCAATTTTGACATAAATTTTATATTTTCAGTTATTTAAACATTGCTTTAAGAACCACATATAATCAAAAAAATTTAATAACTTATTTTATTATTGATTATTGTCATTATTTTAATTAGATATGTGTGTATATATACACCAAATGTTTTAATTGAGTTATTTTAATATTTCAAGGATAATAAAAAATTATAGAGTGAAGGGACACTTTGGTCCCTCAAGTTTTTCAACAGGACACTTTAGTTCCTAAAGAAATTTAATTCATTTTTAATCCCCAAAGTTTCCAAAAGTACCAATTTAGTCTCTGTCCTATTTCCGTTAGCCACTTCGTTGAGGGACTAAATTGGTACTTTTAGAAAACATGAGGGACTAAATTGGTACTTTTGGAAAACATGGGGACTAAAAATGAATTAAATTTCTTGAGGGACTAAAGTGTTCCTATCGAAAAACTTGAGGACCAAAGTGTCCCTTCACTCAAAATTATAAAAGTAAAAAAAATTAAGAAAACATGTATTTAATGTTTTCTCTAACCATCAACTAATTATCAAACAAATAATTATTTACTGCATTTTATATTTATCAACTAATCATAATTGAAAATTTGCAATTTTTAAGTTTTTCATAGTAAATTTTTTTAACTTTATTTTTGAACAAAAATTTTTGTCATTTTTTATCATTCTTGTCTAACGGAATGAGTAATTTTATTATTTTTTTGGTAGAAAGTAATTTTATTTTATTTTATTTTTATGAATTGGAGCCTAATTTTTTCCCTAGAACTTAAAATAGATTAGGAGTGCACTTATCACAAAAATTCAAAAATTAAATTTTAAATGTTAGAGTATAAAATACTCCATTCGTTCCTAATTATAAGACTCTCTTAACACTTTTATTTTGTCCATATTTATAAGGCTCTTTACCAATTTTCAATGAGCATTAATTATTTTTTTCCACAAACACTCCTATTTATTTAACACTTTTTAGATTCCCAATAATATTAATAGGGGTAATTTTGAAAATACATATCAAAAATTCATATTTCCAATAAAATTAACTAAATTATTCCACTTTCTTAATGGACGTGAAATCTTCCAAGAGGACCTTATAATTAGGGACTGAGGTGAGGTAGTACATTGAGAAGTGTCAAGTAGTGTTCGTGCTTCATTCATGCATACCTTGTGGGAACTGGAGTGTAATATTACTGTTCTTAATATGCTTCTGGTGGGGTCCCTGCAAGCCAAACCACAAGCAAGTGTAAAACGAAGTAACACCCTACAGAAGCATAAAGGAACACACAAATAGTGGAAAGTAATAAAATGCCACCTGGAAGAGGAATAATGAATCCGCAAGTGCAAACCTGCAAGACATCTTGGGCTTAGAATCTCAAGGTGAATAGAATAAGAAAGAGGGACAATGTTTTTCTCCCTTCCCTTTTATCCTTTTATTCCTAGTTTCCTTAGCTACTCAACTAACGCTTACGTATCTTCTAACTTGAATTTTGACTTCCTTACACGGTACTAGCTCGATTTCCAAAACTGCATGCATGTTAAGTAAAATCATCGAAAACTACCACGACTTTAATTTATGAGCGATATTATTTTGGGTCAAGGGTCGAATGAGTAGTCAAGATATAGTACTAGTATTTGTTTTTCTTTAAGTGTTATTTTAGGATATACGGTTCAAATTAAAAATATATATTTAATTTTTTTAATTAAATTAATGTGTTATTTTTAATTTGTTATTTGTTTCTCTTGTAATTATATCTATTATTCTCTTTGCTTTTATTTGCAGGTCACATTTTTAAGGTTTTTTTTTCATAAATATAAGTCATTTTATACTTTCTCTGTCCTATAGATAAAATTATTTTGGTAGATTTGATGTCTATTAAGAAAGTTGTTTAATTTAGTTAGTAAAATTAGAAATGTGAATATTTGATATATATTTTTAAAACTACACCTATTGATAATGTTAATAAATTAAAAAATGTTAAATAAATAAAGGTATTTGTAAAAAGAAATAATTAATTATCATTGAAAATTGATATACGATCTTATAAATAGGGACTAAATAAAAGTCTCCAATAAGGATAGAGATAGTAATAATGTATCATCTAGAAAACATTAAATAACTTATATAAAAGACACTTAAAATGAAAAGAAGAAAATACTAATATTATATATAGTACTCATCGTCCTTACATTTCATATTCAAAAAATTATTTTTACTTTTCTTATAAGGGTCTTGCCAATTGTTAAGGATACTAATAATAAAAAAATAAATATAAGTGTACATTTTTTTTCATGTTTTGGGAATATAAAAAACTACATTCCTCATGACTTATTATTATGTTTGCCTTCTTAACAAGTGCATCAAGAGCACTTGTTAGTATTTATCTTCTTATAATATCAATTTCATAAATCAGTATTGTATTTAATTTTATATTAGGTTAATTTTAGAACTTTGATATTTTTTTAATAACTTTAAAAGTAATAATTATTCTATAACTGTTTTTTTAAATTTATGTAAATTTATTAAAAATGCTTTATAAATAAAGATCGAGAAGTAGGGAAATGGATTCTACTTTATTGTTAAAACCACTAAAATCCAAATCAATGAATTTTGGTTTTGTTTTGGATCTTAGAGATTTTAACATTAATGTCATTCTAATAATAATATGTTATAGAATCCAAATTCGTGAAGTAGCTCACCAAAGAAAGAAAAAGTGAGTTAATACTACTCTCTCGGTCTCTTATCATAGGACATCATTTTGATAGATTTTTTGTCCCTTTTTATAAGTATTTTTAAAATATTTAGGTAGTATTAAAGAATTAATTTCAAATACATCCCTCATAATTACACAGGGGTGATATGATAATATTTACATTAGAAAGAGAAATGAATAAAGTTGTGAAATTTTAAATATGAGTAACTTTGAAATAACAACATATTTTTTTATAAATTTGAGAGTAATAATTAATTTTTTTAATCTGCGTGAATTAGATAGTAAAAGTAATTTATACTCCCTCTGTCCCTTAATATAGGGCACCATTTTGGTAGATTTCTTGTCCCTTTTTATAAGTCGTTTTGGAATATCTAGATAGCATTAAAGAGTTTATTCCAAATACATCCCTCATAATTACATAGGGGTGATAGGGTAATAATTATAATAGAGAGATAAATGAATAGAGTTGTAAAGTTTTAAATAGGAGTAATTTTGAAATGATAACATTTTTTGATAAATTTGAGAATAATAATTACTTTTCTTTATGTGTGTGAATTAAATAAAAACGCCTTATGAAGAAGTATTAAAAGACAAAGAAAATATATTCTTTCGGGATTTGGGAATGGGAATGCTGTGACTTTTGTGAATTCCCCAACGCCATGGTATTAAGTGAGTTTATCGAAGTCATTGTTGGAAATACTCCGTCCGAGCATAAATATAAGCATTTGAAACTTGCATTATGCTACCAAGTGATTGTTTATTTAGTTATTTTATTTTATTCTATAAGTTATATTTTTTTAAAAAAAATCAATATTTATTTATATATTTTTTAAATATATTTTTATTTATTACATTTTTTCATCACCTATTTCTTAATTTATTTTCAATAGTGTAATTAATTAGCAATGATAAATCAATCTATAAAATCAACCTACAAAACAAATTTTTTTTTGATAAATAGAATTTTATTTAAAATAGAATAGAGCTAGATGAAGCATCATAGTACTTGACACCCCTCACATTCTATAAAGGGTTTGAGTGAAATACACAATCACGTGCTTACAACTAAACCAAGAAACAAAATCCAAAGTACTAATAACACCTGCATCCCACACCAATACTTTACATTGAAAACACCTATAATGGGGTGTAAGTGATCCGGTCTCGAACCGAGAGATCGGTCGGATCAGATCGGACCGAACCAAAAAATATGGTCCGGTCTGGTCTCGTGATCCGATCCGATCTTAATATTTCTGGACCGTTTTACTGTGGTCCGGTTCACGGTTTCACAAATTTTGAGACCACAAAAACCAGATCGGACCGGTAGTTCAAATATTAAAAAATAAATAAATAAATAAAACACACAGCCACTCATCAATTGGGGATTTTTTGGAATGAATTTGATAACTTACTCTAATTTTATTTATTGGGATGTTGGCTCATGAAACAAAAGATGAAAATGGTTGTGTTCTGATTATCAAACCGTAGGTATGTTATCTCAGGGACTTAGTGTTATGTCTGTATCAACCTTTTTGCACTAGTTGCTTTGTTTTCTTTTTTGTCATGAGCGGTTTCTTCATCAGTAGACTAGTATTGGGTATTTCATCCTTGTAATAAGTTACTTTGCTCACACTTTCCTGATAACCATGTTTATGGGGCTAGCTTATTGACCCTTTGTTATTATTGTTATGGTCTAAATTGGGTATTTCATCCTTGTAATAGGTTTTTTATTAAATATTTATTATTATGGTCTAAATAGACCGGATCGGATCGGACCAGACCTTCATGAACAGTCTGGTCCGGTCCGATCTTTGTATATGAAAAACGTCTGGACCAGACCAGACCACATTAATTTAATTGGTCTGGTCCCTAAAGTCCATTAAAGACAGGATCAGACCGGATCGTTACACCCCTAATAACATGTGCACTAAGACAGACCAGATATTATTGCCCACTAACACCCAAAAGAAGCAGAACCTAAGTTAATCCATTACGTCCAACCAAATTCACTAGACACCTAACAAACCATACCAAATGCAACAGACACTAGAAAACAACAAAACTAGCAAGATGAACCTAAACATAAATCCTGACGCTAGTTTCACATAAATTAATTGAATCCATGTTCCTTTTGAGTCCCTTCCTTGCTTAGCTAGAGAATCATCTATATCATTGGCTTCCCTGCATGTATGTGAAAATTCCACATATTTCAGTACCTGCATCAAATTACACAGTTTGTTTTTCAAAAAATGCAATTCCCATTGACATTCACTTTCCTTTTTAACCCATGACAGTGTCACTTTTGAATCAGATTCAACTATAATATTTTCCTGTATCATTGTTGCACAGTAGTTTCCAAAGCAAATATCACTGCCAAGAATTCTGCTACATATGAATCTTTGATTCCTACAAATGCTGCGAATTGACATTTAATGCCTCCTTTTGAGTCTCGCAGTATACCTCCAATCCATGCATGACCCGGTTTGCCTAATGATGAGCCATCTACGTTCCATTTCCACTTCATTACCGGAGGGGGCACCACTTGATACAGGGTGTAGCTTTTGTTGGGGCTTTCCATTTTTTAACTACATCTAAACTCCTTATAACCTCATTCGGACCATAGGGACATGTATTGTTCCAACCCCTCCATCCAATGGCCTAGCCTTTGTTTTATCAGATAAATTGTTTCATTCTCACCCAAGGACACCCCTTCAAAAATCATCTTATTCCTGTTGAACCAAATAGTCCATACAATAACAAAAAATAGTGCAGCCCATAGTTTATGTTGGAAGCCACCCTTAAAGCACTCTAACCAGATCTCAAACCATGCTACAGGTTCACTTGGGATAACCAATTCAATACCCCACCACTCCATCATAGCTCCCCAAATCCTCCACGAATGATTACACATTAAAAATAAATGATGCGCCGTCTCAGCATCATTATCATAATGCACAATTATCATTCCCCGTTTGCAGAACTCCTATTGCTTTTAGCCTATGTCTAGTGTTAAGGCGGTTTAGCAGAACAAGCCACACCAGTAACTCTGCTCTCTGAGGACCTAAACCTCTCCAAACCTTTATTACAATATTGGAAACTATTCCTTGAGTAAATAATGCATTATGGAAAGATTTCACAGTGAAATTATCTGATTTGGCATAGGTCCAGCATGGTTGGTCATCTCCCTCTAAAGTCGGATTGACTTCTTTTAGGCTCCTCCATAGAGCTTCAAGTTGAGTTTTTTTCCCATTCAAACATCTGTCGTCTCCAAGAGAGATTCCAATTCCAATTTAAACCATCCCAGAAACCCATATTTGCTACCGCTTCTTCTTGTTACAGTGAAATCGAGAATAACCGCGGGAACTTGGTCTTCAAAGGCGTACTGTCCAGCCATTTGTAATGCCAGAACTTTGTTTTATTTACACTATTTACCTTCATCTAGCAGCCCTTAGCAATTACCTGCTCAAAATTTTTGCTCCATTTGTCAATAGAAGATATGCTTCCCCAAATACCACCTTTGACCTTCTGCTTTTTTTGCCACATAGAACAGTTTTGGTCAATATTATGGATTGAGAAAATTGTACGCTTCTAAAGAGCATTTCCTTCCATTGAAAATCTCCACCACCACTTAAATAGCAATGCAGCATTTTGCAGCACCAAGTTTCCAACCCCTAGCCCTCCCTGGCTCTTCGGTTTTTGAATCACTTCCCATTTTATCAATGGAACGCCTTTCTTGTTTTCAGCACTAGACCAAAAAAAGTTCCTCTGCAACTGTATTATCTTCTTCGATACCATATTTGGCATTCTAAAAATGCTCATATAGTATAGGGGAAGACTCTGTAATACTGATTTTATCAAGACCAGCCTGCCTGCTCTCGAAAAAACCTTGGATTTCCACAATGCAAGCCTTTGACGAACCTTGAGAATCACGAGCTGCCAAGTGGATAAATTGCGGGGTTTCGCACATAGGGGTATTCCCAAATACTTTATTGGGAGCTCCAACAGTTTACAACCAAGCCTCTCTGCTATAGAGGCCTTCCATGACTGGGATTTCCCCAAGGCTAAGAGTCCAGATTTTGAGTAGTTTATTGTGAGCCCTGATACCAATCGGAAGCAATCGAGAATTCGTCTCAGATTTACCATGTTCTGATTATTCGCTTTGCAGAAAATCAGTGTGTCATCAGCGAATTGCAAGTGGGAAAGAGTGACTTCATTACCACCAATCTCCAGTCCTTGAAATTAACCTCTATTCACAGCTCTTTTCATTATTTGACTATATGCTTCTATTGCGATAACAAATAGTAGCGGAGAAAGAGGATCCCCCTGCCGGAGACCCCGTTGCATTCTAAGTGGTGCAGTTGGCGAACCATTGATCAAAAGGGAAATTGACGCAGTAGATTGACACTGGTGAATCCAGCCCCTCCACTTATTGCCAAAGCCCATAATGTTTAGAACTTCATCAAGGAACGCCCTGCTAATCGAGTCATAAGCCTTGTGGAAATCCAGCTTCAGTACCACAACTTCCTTTTTCTTCTTTTTGCACCAATTCACCACCTCATTTGCAACGAGCACCTCATCCAGTATTTGTCTTCCTTCCACAAAAGCTGACTGAGTTTCCCCAACTAGTCCAGGGAGTAACTTTTTTAATCTCTTCGCCAAAATCTTTGCAATGATCTTATACACACAACCAACCATACTAATTGGTAGGAAATCCTTCAAATCACATGCTCCATCTATCTTTGGGATTAGAGTCACCCATGTTGTGTTAATCTCTCTTGGAATCTGCCCTGTATCAAAGAAATCACAGATCATTATGACTAAATCTTCCCCCAAAACCTGCCACATTTTCTTTATAAAACCCATATTGAAGCCATCATATCCAGGCATTTTTGATGAGTCACAATCCCACACTACACTTTTTATTTCTTCCCTGCTTGGAGCCGCTTCTAATTCATATTTTTCTTCTTCACTCAGTTTTTGAAAGCCTTCGTCATTTATTGATATGCATGGTGGTTGGTGTTCTGAATACAACTTCTTGTAAAATTTGTTGATCTCATTTTTAATGAGCCTTGGTTCCTTGATTACATTATTTCCAACTTTGAGTCTGCTTATTGTCTTCCTCCCTCTCCTCATCGTAGCTAGCAGGTGAAAATATTTTGTTTTGCGGTCTTTTTCTTTGAGAGTCTTTGATCGAGAGAGTTGGAACCAATAGCTTTCTTTCCTCTTCAACCATAGCCAGAGTTGACTTCTTAGTGCTCTTTGCCTAGCCACATTACAGTAATCCAAGTTGGAAGCTTCACATTTATCATCTAATAGCTTCATCTCTTGCTCAAGCTTTGCAATCTTCACATCAAAATTACCAAAGGTAGTTTCGTTCCATTTTCTCAGAGGCTGCTTTATCTGCTTTAGCTTGATATGAAATGGCACAGCACCGCACAAGCGCCACTCCTTCTCAAAAATATTAGCAAAGGTCGGATTAGAGAACCACATATCCAAGCTCCTGAAGGGTTTAGGACCCCAATCCATCTTACAACATTGTAGCATCAGCGAGCAGTGATCCGATGTAAACCTCTTGTAATACCCGCAATTTTCCATATTTCGATAAATTGATTTTTGAGAATTTATGATTGGGCAGTTATTTTCGAATTTATATAAATTCGTTATTTGATCTAAATTTACGAATGGCAATAATTGTTTGTGTAGTGTTCCAATATTGATGAAACACCACGATGTGTTTGGTGGTAGTTGCAGCTGGCGGGGTTGACCCCGGTCCTACGTATTCCAAGTGAAAAGGGAATCAAGCCACACGTAGTTCTTGAGAATAGGGTTGAGAGAACATGACTTAGCCCCTATAGCATGGTGGTACTTATAAGGGATGTTGTTGTGTGCATGTGGGCCTGTATGGGCCTGTTAGCTCAATGTGTTTGTGTAGGACTAGGAAAGGTACTGTTTAGATAGCCTTTCTAGAACTTGTAGCAGATAAAAACAGTAGCTATCCCTTGTGTCTCAAGCTGTACGGGAATATAGGAGTGGTAGTTAGACTGTTGGGACCGTAATTGGTGATGATAAGGATGAAGATCCTGTGCTCGGTCATGATCCTGTGAGCCTGATTCACTCGTGTCCCTAGCTCGGTGTAACGTGGTTTCGACCAGATAGTGGTCGATGTTTTTTGCTCCAGTGTTTAACTGGTTGGCATAAAACGATATTGGTCGGATTGGAGTCTGATCCACTACATATGCCCCCAAGCTCGGTAAGGTGATTTGAGCTTGTGCCGAGTTTAAAGGTGAGCCGAGCAATTAGCTGACTGGAAGAGGAGTCCAGCTGTTGAGCATGGTCTGTTAAGATGGGGTAGGTCGGACCAAGGATAGGTCCCCTACATAAGCCCCCAAGCTCGGTAAAGGCCCTTGGGGCCTGTGTCGAGTTCTATAATAATCATTATCTAGGTTCGAGCGTTTGGGTCGAACTGACAGGTAATGGGGCTTAGCTGTTAAGCATAGCCTGTAGACTGTCTTTTCACTAGTGTTGAAGTGACGTTTTGTGCTCTGCTTGGTTACTCTACGTCTATTCCAATCTTGGGAACTGATATGTGACGATTACCTTTCGTTCTTGATTTTTGTCATCGCCACCTTCCATTTCTAAACTTGAATTTTGAGAATTGTTAGGGGTAAAATGAGTGAGGAATCGGTGAATTCGAGTTCACCCTCACCCTTTAGAGAGGACAGAGGACGAGCCTTGTTCAAGTTCTGAGCTGTTATCTGTATATTTCCCGAGGGACTTGATAGAGTCGACGCAAGTGATGTTGTATTACCTCACGGTAATAAAGCTCGATCGTAATCTTTAGGGCCTCATTTTTTGTTTTAAAACTCACTCCGGGTGTGCCTCCTTTTCCTCAGTCATGGTTCGAAAGTGTGTATCATACCTCGAGCAGTTTCCTCTTCGTAGGGATGATGCCGATTATAAACGGGTGGACAAAGAAGTGGTAGGCACACGTTCACAATCTTCTTCACATAACTCGGTTAACCATATCGAGCAATTTAGCTGTTGTTTCTTGGGGAAGAATCTGGAACTTCATATATTATGACCTCTATCAGAGTGGAGGACTGTATTTGCATTAAGATCCCTGCTGAAACCAAGGCTTTTTTCTTCTATGAGGAGGTGGTGACACGGCTCGGTGTCAAGAATATGTTTTCAGATATTGACATGGACCTGCTAAGGATGCTGAATATTGCTCAGATGTCGTTTTTAGATTTTGACAAGGACCTGGTAAAGATGCTGAATATTTCTCCTTCGCGACTCCACCCGAATGCATGGGCTTTTGTCCGAGCCTTTCAAATGCTATGCTCGGCCAAAGTTTGGGCTCGTATCGTGTCGACCTTCCTTTGGCTATTTTGTCCTCTAGCGAATCCCTTTGAGAAAGGCTCGAATAAGTGCCTTTGGGTACCTTTAGAGGCTTGTAACGCTCTAAACATTGGAAGACTCACTAGTACAAAAAAGCTTTTTCAGACCAGTTCCGAACCAATTTTCAGACCGGTTTCGAACCGGTTTAAAAGCCCTTGTTGTTAAAAATGCATGTTAAATAAGACTGGTTATGAACCGGTCTTGTTTATATTAACGAGACTGGTTATTAACCGCTCTGAAAATTAAAAATGAACCGCTCTGAATTAATTTGTCAACCAGTCTGATTTATTTTTTGAACCGGTCTGAATAATTCTTTTGAACCGGTCTGAATTATTATTTTGAACCGGTCTGAATAATTCTTTTGAATCGGTCTGAATAATTCTTTTGAGTTATTATTTTGAACCAGTCTGAAATAATTTTTGAACCGGTCTGAATTATTACTTTGAACTGATCTGAATTATTTTTTGAACCGCTCTGAAATATTATTTTGAACCTATCTGAATTAATTTTTTAACCGCTCTGAATTATTATTTTGACTGCATCTTGGCAAGAATTAAGGCATGCACCGATATGAAACAAGAGGTAATTAACAGAAATGAAACATGCATATATATGCATCTACTAATTAATTGTTTATAATTTTTTGTATCATCAAATAAAACTTTTATTAAAACTAAAAGAGTACAAGAAGTACTTCTCAAAACTGAAATACAGACTTCGTCAACTTATCATGAATTCACCTACTATAACAACTACATTCAGATACAATACTCCTCCCCTGCTTCAATATGCCCTTTTTTCTTTTACGGCCCCTGCAATACAAAATATCTGTAACTATTTTCTATTTCTCTTAGTGCAATACATTCATTACATAATAAAAATTAGAAAGAGAGTTATGTATCAACGTTCTCATATATCTAACAAAAATAATCAGAAAGATTCAAGCCAAAATTTGAACACTGGCTGTTACAAGAGAAACCAACATGACAATCTGATATATGGGTGCTCTAACTGAACTAGATGTTACCAAGAGTCTCCTCCCATTTGCATCTAATGTCATATCCTATCTGCAATATTTTGAATATTTGAGGGGGTAACAAACCTATGAAATGTTAAAAACATTGCTGAGAATTAATTCTTCAAACATATCTAAAGCCAAGCAGAGAAGTAATGGAGATACAACATTACTTCCCATGAGTAACCCATGAAAAGAATAAATGTGTCCAAAGGGTGGGCAAACCTGAAGATTGAATAGCTAGTGGCAGAGCGCGACAAGCTACCATGGATAAATTACCATTCTCCATATGCTCAGAGCTAAAAGCTTTATCCAAGATGGGCAAGAAAACCCGTAGTAGTGAAAGTATAGAGTCATCTGCAACAGAATCAGTCGCAGCAGATATGGAAAGATGACTGAATACAATTCCCATTCTGAATTTAATGGATTATAAATTATAAATAATATGAGAGAAGGTTCAAAAAAAAAAAAAAGAAGGATGAAAAATTTATAGAGTCAAATATTAAAGGCCCAATACAAGTAAAGAAGGAGCAAATATAGCAAGTTATGACGTAAAAACAAAAGAAACCCAATCTTATAAGCAACAATATATTTTAAGAGCAAAATGGAGAGCACGAGGATGACTTATTTTAGTGAGAGGTTGATACAGTGTCTAGACAAAAGGTCTCAACATAAATATTGTCATTTCCACTGCTTTTGCTTGAAGCTTGGAACAATATAAAAATAGAAGAGTTTTCTATTGACTAGTTGAAAATCATCACAACACAATCTGAAGATGAGAGACAATAATCAACTATACACCAAACAATTCAATAAAGACCGAGTTTTTTTTAAATAAAGTGAAGTCAAGAAACAATTGAAATGAAGATAAAAGTTAAAAAGGCAAATCAGTAACTGGTGCAATTTCATGAACTGGGCTGTTTGGAATGTAACAATTTCATATAAGACATTAACATGCAAGTCCGAATCAACTTTATCAAGAAAAAATGTAGTTAATAAAATTAATCCTGACAAACTGGCCTTCAATATAATAAACTTATGTCATCCCAAACATAGAACTTACTGACAACCTGTGCAACCTTCTAGAGGCAACACCTAGAACATGAGTATAGTAAGCAGGGTCCTCTTTTAGAGAATGGTTGTTCTCTGGATCAACTTGATAAGAGATTAAACAATTCAATGAGCACATTTCACATAAAAAGCTCCAAACAAGTGTATTTCGAAATTTGAAACAGATCATAAACATTTGTGATGGACAATCTAAATGTTCCACTATGTTAAAGGTATAATAAAAGTTACTATGCTTTCACCTAATAGCACTGCTGAAATATTTGCACTCTATATCAAAATAATAATGGCCTCAGCCAAGCTAAGCACAGAAAACCAGATATGCATTAAACACATGAGTATAGGAATACATAGACCAATAACACTGATATGCACTAGCTATGCAAAACTATATGCTGGTCCAAAAACAGTAGTCACAAAGACAGAATAAATCGAAGATCTACAGCTTAGCAAAGTAAAACTGAGACACGTCATGAACTAAAAACTGAAACAAAAATGTCGAATACCACTTGTAAGATGATCAGATATAAGAACATGATGCAAAACAGAGTATATGTACAAATAGCAACTAGATAGTATAGACATAATGCTGAACATCTGCACAAATAAGATACGGCTTAAATAAGTATAAAAGGGACACGAACCAGGCCAAAATATCTTCTACTTAAAATAGTTATCATTGTCATTTGTTAAGAAAAGAAACCTTCTGATGATTTTATAATGTGATCCCCATCTGCTCATTCTGATCTGGCATGGCCTAATAAAAATAAAGAAAATAGTTCATCAATAGAAGGGCTCAAAGGCACCTTACTAGAAGCATGTTTTATGAACCACAACATGGAAATCTAAATCTAAATACAAAACCAAATTATAACAAAAATTGAACAAGAGCAAAAATAGTAAACATTTTAAGAAACAAGGAACATCCAAGTTACACTAAACAAGTGTAACAGCTGCCAAAATTATAAGGTGCAAAAAAAAAAAAAAAAACAGAAACAGACATGAAAGATAGAAAGACAACCTTCCTCTCATTCTCCTCCTGCATGTATCTCTTTTTCGGTATGTAGACACCAACTTTCTCACGTGCAGCATAAACCTCTGTTTGAAATCACAAATTAAATCAACCTCATACTTATCATCTTAAAGAGTAAACGAAAGTTAAAGAGCCTAGATAATTCAACAACAAATACAAAAACCTACCTGCCTTAAGACGTTCAATTTCACCATAAAGATCTTTGCTAAGAGTTGATTTCATCATTTTTTGGTTAACCTACTAAAACCAACAAGAAAAATGAGAACAAAAAATCAAAGCAAAATGAGACTGCACATGTCATCCTAATTAATAAAAAGGTAAAATTTCCACATATCTCTGCACATCCCATATTCAATATCTATACTCAGAGACAAACAATTTACCAATTCACTAAATTGAATTGCGCAGATTAACAGTGCTTCTATAAATTTACCACAATTGCTGCATAAATTGAAAGAGTAATAATCGATTGGATTTTGAAGAACCAATCAGAATAGGCAAACAATAATAATCGATTAAGATGAAAAGTACTAATTTCATTGTTAATGAGGCATTAACAAAAGCAACAGAACATAACAAAACACTTCAGCAAACACAACCGCACGCTTCGCTAAGCACTATCTACACCAAGATTTTCAAGAACACTGACCACATAATAAAAATAACAAGAAACAAAAACCCATACAGTACCTGCGGATGGAGTGCTGAGGGTTGAAAGAAGAGGATGGAGTAGTAATGAGCTGTTAAAAAAAAGAAACCCTAAGTTTCATGCAAAGACAATCTAAGCAATGTAAACCAAAATAAAGCAAAAAGGAATGGTAAATCATATATATATATATATTCATAATAAAAAATAAAAGACAAAAAATAAAAACCTACCCTAAATGACCAAATCAGAGCTGAGGGTTGACGAAATCAGATGAAGGACATCAAAGGGTTGACGACGGAGGTGCTAAGGCCGGTAATGGTGGTGCTGTGATGGGGGAGATGCGAAGCGCCGGTGGTTGAAGAATCGAACAGGGCGGTGATGCAAAGGAGCTTCAGCAGAGGGAGAGAGTGAAAAAGATGGAAGCTATAATGGCGGGAGAGTGAAAGAAAGAGAGAAGAGTTGAGTGAAGGAGAGTGAGAAGAGGAAGGTGTGGCGGAGGATGAGGGTGACGGTGGTGACGGGGACAGCAGCAGCCTCGTACCCAGGGATAGAAATGGAAGAGAAGGTGTTGTAGGCTTGATTCGAGGATTAAGGATGTGTTTGTTATAATGTGTGGCGGAGGATCAAGGACGTATTTTTGCTATAATGGTGGAAGCGGTGGAGTCAGTGAGGGAGAAGAGAGACAGAGGCTGTAGGGTTTGCTTTGGAGGGAGAGTGAAAAATAACGTGTTTTTTTTAATTAAAGTAGAACCCTTGCCGTGCGATGCACTGGACAGTATTTTTCAGATTGGTTGTCAAAATGAACCACTCTAGTATGAACGGATGGCAATTTCCAGACCGGTTCAAATGCGGAACCGATTTCAATTAAAACATTTTCACACTGGTCATTTAAATGAACCAGTCTGATTTAAACAAATGTTAATTTCCAGACCGGTTCCGCAAGGAACCGGTCTTAATAAAGTGGTCTGAAAAATGTTTTTTGTACTAGTGACTTTCAAGCCACTCTTTTAAGTATTGCTTCATCGACAGCGGGAATTGCTGGTTCGTGGCTACTGGTGAAGAGGATGATGAGCTTCGGTTCCCTTCTTGAATAGTCGGAGGAGTTCCATAATTGCCGAACTACGACATACATTACTAATTTTAACAAGCTGAGCAAAGCCGAGAGGGATACGTGTAACAACATATACTCATATCTGATCAAAGAGGGGCCTGTAGACACGAAAGCCATAGTTAACATCCCATTAGAGCTTGTTGCTGCCGAGCTGGGTGAATTTTTTGTCGACCGAGCTACTCCAAAAGGGCAAGAAGAGGAAGGCCACTATAAGTGGCGCTGTTTCTGACTCTTCGAGCCTAAATCCTGTTCGCTCGCTGCTGGCGGTTTCCAATCCTCCGTCCCAAACCGAGGCGATCGTAGTTATAATTGCCATGGATCCGACCAATGTTCCCGAGTCTCTTCCTCATCCTTCCTTCAAACGACCAAGGAAGGATAAGGAGAAGTCCAAGATATCTGACTAGTTTGATACCGAGGAGGATGTAGCCGAGATTACTACGGTGGATGCCGAGGCTGCTCATATCAGATTTGTGTTGAATGTAAAGTTAGATGAAAAACTCCCCAACTTCATTTGTTCAAAGGGGGATTAGAAAAGATTTTCCGAGCTGGCTGCACTCGAAGGGAAGAACCATGCGCAAGTTCTGACTAAGCGATTCTTACGTGGTGTTAGTCTGAAGCACTACTTGGCACGATGCTCGAACAATCAGTTCGTGGGATTAAATTCCGCGCGGAAGGAGGCTAGGAATCTTTCGGTTGCTAATGAAGCAAGCTTAAATGATGAGCTAAAACGACTCCGATCTTAGTTTGAAGATCTGAGAGCTAAACATGCTGACGTCGTTAAGGATTGGGATGTGTTGAGAGGGTCCAGGACTACACTTGAGGATGAAACTAAAGGGCTTGAGGAGTCCTTGCAAACCGGCTCGCCAGCCTGTTGACAAGCTAAAAAGGAAAATTTGACTCTGACTTCTTTGACAAATGCAAAAGGAAGCTTTGAAGCATAAGAAGGAGGCTTCTCGAAATCTCTACAACTGGGAGAAAGGTGTGGATGACTTATTTCAGAATGCGGTGGAGCAGATGTTGTTTGTAAATTCTGTCGATCTAAAGGTAAGAGGGCCCGACCTTTTTCATGAAGTGGTGTAGGGAAAGCTTGTTGACCTAACAAGCAAGAGATCAGTTTGGATGCTAAGGATTTGCCAAATCCGCTTATTGACATTGAAGAGGATCCCCCCTTTAATGATTCTAAGATAGAACTTTTTGACGTAGAGGCATAAGTCCCTTATGCTGGGCCGTCAAATCGTCGAGCCATGTTTAGCTCGTTTTTATCTTTTTCAACCGTTTTGTCATAGCATCGAAATGTTAATGAATGTTGGTTTTCTTTAAGCACTCTTATGAATGCTTTTTTTCCCGCATGTATATGCTTGTATTATTCTTTCTGCATGTATATGCTTGTATTGTTTTTTCCGCATGTATATGCTTGTCTTGTTTCTGTGAGTTAGAACTCGGATCGCCGACCTTTAGCCGAAGCGGATCCTCGGACCGCGATGCAAGGAGCGTGATGTTCCTGGGATCGGGTCTTCTTTAAGTACGATGTTTTAAGCTCATGAAGAGAGCTGTCAGAGATCCTCGATTTTGCTCGGTGGCTAGCCGGACGAAATGAGTCGTACATATTTTCACAGGTTGATTACATAGATTTTGGAGAAAATCTGTAAAATGATTTATATGTATGTGATTTTATCGCTCGTACTTGATTTCACACATGTAATGAGTTAACATATGTCCTCGATGAGGAAGGTAAATACCGAATCTGCTGACGCATGGGACGTGGTAGTCCTGTTTGGCACAGCATTTGATCTTGAGTAACTTATGGCATCATATAATACCAATAATAAGGTTGGCCAATGTTGACTATGCACGTACTCCATCACATACCAGCCCTCCACTCGGTAAAGCCTGAAAAGGCTTGTGTCTAGTCATAAGATTTGTGAAACTCTCGGGAAAAAAACGAGTGAAAAAAGGTTGGAGTATTCAGATCAACTTTGTACCCGCCTCCTTCACCTGAAAGAGGTGATCGGGAAAGACTGTAGAGGCTTGTGCTGATTATATGATCATTATGAGATGCTAACTGTTGATGTTCGAGGCTTCCTCGAACTTGATCTGGATCCGAAAGCTCGTCAAAAGATTACTAAAGATACCGGCCGACGATCCGAAAGCTCGTCAAGAGATTAGTAAAGATACTGGTCGACGACAATGATTATTAACACATAACGAGCATGGAGGGCTCCTGAAGGATACCCAAATATTGGTTACACAATTGTTGCTCGGGGTTTTATAGTTCTTCTCGGACAACTTTTGAAGACTCGGAGTCCGTTCTTTCCCCCAAATAGCGAGCATCGAGGTCGAACGAGGCCACTTGATTCGGAGAGTTGGAGTCCATCCCTTCCCCCGAGCTGCAAACATCGAGGCCGAACATGGCCATTATTAGAAATCAACGTGGAAGAACGTTGAAGTTTTGATGATGCCAAATAAGGACCAATCAAAGTCAAGTGCAAGCCAAGTTTCTAGCAAGAGCTTCAAGATGCTATCTCTCCGTTCTCAGTAGGAAATCAATGTAAGGCTAGGGTAACTGTGCACATATGTTTAGGCCCTTATTTAGAGTTCTTGGAGAAGAAGCGTTTTATATCTAAAAATGTTTTAATTGCAAAAAATTGTTTTAAATTAGATTATCTGCTAAAAATGTATTTTGAAAACCTATGGTTACATACTCTGCTTTAGAAAATCATTTTTATGAAAATAAGCAGAAGTAATCGATTACCTTCCCTGGATAATCGATTACCAAGCTTCTGAGTTGTGACCTGGGAGTTTTAATTAAAAATAATCGATTACTTTCTTTAATATTCGATTACCTTCTTCACAGGGAGTAGATAACCGATTACCTTGTTTTAAATAATCGATTACTTTCTTAAAAATTAATTTCGCTGTTTTCACATAATGGAGATAATCGATTACCTCTCTCAAGTAATCGATTACCTTTATGTTTTATTGAAATCCGTGTCAGAATCAATTTTAAATGTTTCCAGATTTGTTTTTACATATTTGATTCTGATTTATTTTCAAAATTCGAATTTAATATATTTTTAAAATAATTCCTTTTTGGTTTAAGATTCAAATCTTTTATTTTATTCTTTAAATCTCTTTGATTTGATTTTGATTTCAAAATCTTATTTTATTTATTTGATTTCAGAAAATCAATCTTTATATATTTCCTGATTTGTTTTTTATTCTTATTTTGAATTTGATTTATTGCCAAAATCGTTTTTGATTTGATTCTGATTTCAAATTCAAATTTCAAATATTTTTCAAATCTTTTTAAAAGGAATTTTTCTCTCTTTCAAACTTACTTCTTTTGATCACAATTTTGAGAAACGCTTTCACGTTCTTCTTCTTCTCCATATTCTCGAAGTCTTGGCCTATGCAATAGTGAAACCATTATCATAGCCATTAGAACTTAATTGTTGTATCTGTGTTATTTAGAACACAATATTGTTAGAAGCTTCATTGTTGTATTCTCACTATATAGAGTGTAGTATTGTTAGTTTTACCAATCACCATAACCATTATTGTAAAGGGGTGTATGACCCTTAGTGATTTGGGAGTGACTCCCTAGTTCGGACGTGTGGCACGTTCGTGGTTGTATAGGATGAGGAACCCGTTTTGTATATGGGGTAGTGGCTAGACGAATGGTGGGGCACCTAGTAGATAGGCTACCTTAGTGTGAGGGTGTGACATTCTCTAGTTGTAATTGGGGATGCGAGGCATCTTTGGTTAATAGATAAAAGCTCAAGCAGGTCGCTTGGGGACTGGACGTAGGTCTTTCGTTGGAAAGGCTGAACCAGTATAAATATCTTGGTGCAATTTCTCTGTCCCATATCTCTTTTATTTTCCGTTGTTATCGTTGCATATGCGTTGTTGTTATATTTATCATTCTTGCATCATAACAACTATTTTATTATATTAGTTTTTATATAATTATTATTATTACCTGCTTCCACGCAATCGCTTTTCAACGTTTTATTGTTTTTCGCTGCAAAGTTTATTTAAATTTGTTGAAAACGATTTAATTTAAATATTTACCAATGATTTTATAAAACCCCAATTCACCCCCCCTCTTGGGTGACAGCTGCCAATCCTAACAGCCACTCGATAGGAAATCCTCTCCAACCAACTGGTAATGATGCGTCATCCCGATTCGGAGCAATATAAGAAATCTAACGAGCTAAAAAGCTTGTCGAGGATGCCACAGAGGGCAAGAATGAATCCGATAAGGCAAGACCCGAGGCCACCAGTAATGAAGCAAAGCTCGAGGAAGGCTTGGAGGCTTCTCGGTCAACCGAGGACAAACGATTCTTTTGTCGTTGCTACTCCTCAACTTCTACTGCTGAACCCCTCTAGAATCCAAGTAATTGGGGCAGATGCATGCTATGAGCTCGTCGAAGGCAAGCTAATAGATTATTAGAATAACAAAGCTGAAGTAGACCTCGGCTCCCTTGCATAACAAACACTAACTCGATAAAGCCTGAAGAGGCTTGTGCCGAGTACAGAAGTCCTGTGGCACATAACAAAGTGTTTAGGTCGGCGACTTATAAATCCAAGGGGAGATGGAAAAACTCGAGGAAGCTCGTATGGGTGCCAACTTATGAAACCGAGAGGAGATGATAGGTGATAGGTTTCTCAACATCGCAAAAATAATTCTGGGGAAGGGGATGAAACAAAGTGCTCGTTGTGCTTGAAGAACATGTTGTCTATTTGGAAGAATCTCGAAGCAGCTTGCTTTTGGATATCTTTGAGCAACTTGTGTGATCATACTTGTACCTTCTTTTTCTTTCATGGTGTTCAAAAATGATCCTATGAGTGGTTCGACCAACTCAATGGCTTCTAAGGCGGAGAAATCTTTGTATCGTCCGTCAAATGCTTTCAATGCGACATGTAAATGATGGTTGATGTTTTCGTGGACACTATTGCTCATCATCGACTTGGCATTGAATTATGTTCTTCATTGTTTCGATAATAGAGTGGCAGCTATCGGTACAACTCATGTAAGTTTGATTTGGGTGTCATGATTGGTTGCCGAGTTATCGTGGATGACGAGGCCATGAATGTTTGATGATCATCTCAGCTTTAAGATGTGGTAATGCTTTTCCCTTCATTGGATTCATCCGAGTATGCTCTGCCAATTAAATCTGATTCATCCGAGTCTATTTGAAAAACTTTCAGATTTAGATATGTGTAGGAGAACATCGTGACTCGGTTGAATGTTTGCGAGTTGTGAGAGCAGGGTCTTACAATCGTCGAGTAATTTCGAACGTATCACAATAAGCCCCGTGGTATTAAAGACCAATAATCGGCTATGCATATTCTCTGGTGATATGAATCCCGACTTAATTTATGTGCGAAGGACTCGAATTAAGTTTGGTCGTCATGCTCGGACCCGAATTATTTTGGGTCATCATGCTCGGTAGGTCCAATCGTCATGTTTGTACCTTTTCATGATGTATAAAAACAATGATTAGAATATCAATTAATAGATTACATGTCATGTCACTAATTAGCAAAGTACGAGTTGTTTTGCTGTTAATTATGAGTCGTATATTATAAGAGCTCATGTAATGTCATGTGGCAAGTGATTTAATAATAATGAGTATGACACTTAAACCATGTAATTTAAATGGAGTAAATAAGATAACAAAAGAGATCCTTCCCTGTTTGTCTTCGTGGTTAGGCTATTTTTTATATGCCTGACATCTTTTTGGCATTGAGGCCTTTCTTCTTCTATTGCTGGAATGGGTGGTTGCCCGATATTCCTCATCCTCTTCCTACCAAAAACCCTTGTATGCCATTATGGACGAATCATTGTGTAGCACTCGTGTGAGCAACACTGGGATCCCGAGAAGGGATGTTGACAAGGATTTGTCTTTTTGCTTTAAGTGACCATGAGAGGCAAGGGTTGTCATGGCAGAAGGTGCGAGGATGCTAGAGGCTTCGGTTGTGTTACTTGAACCAGGAATCCGAGATATGAATCTGAGGTCATGATTAGTGATAAATGGAAATAGTCACAGTAAGCATGTTTAACAGTGATGTCATCGTGAGATTTTGCCGAAATCATGTTGAAGATGATGTAGTATTAGACACCCAGAGTGACATGCTGTAATATTAGACGCCAAGAGTGACTGAGTTGTCTGGCACTAATTGATTTGAGGATATCGTAGGGGATCCGAAGCTGACAAAAGAGGTCAAAACCAGTTGGTTACTTCCCGGTGATTTGCTTGACCTTGGGAGTTTAGTTTGTAGATGATGATGAGATCGTGATATGATGACGACCTGAACTCCTATTTTAGGGTACTTGAGACATGCTCGACGTTGTTGATAATTCTTTTGGCATGACTTGGTTCTAGGCTTGTGGGTCTAGTTTAGTATTTCGGAATTGTTGATCGCAACGTAGCTCGGTATGTTGATTGTCGTTATCTTAACTTTCGAACTATCGAGAGCCGTCGGGCATCCTTCTGCTCAGGATGGATCCTAGCATAATGCTTATGAAATGCGTGATGCAAGTGTTGCGCCATAACTGCTTTGTGAGAACGATGGCATGATTCTTTCGATCTTTCTCCCGAAACTCCGAGAGTGCCATTATCCCATGTGTCATCAAGCTGTATGGGAATATAGGAGTGGAGGTTGGACTGTTGGGACCGTAACTGATTTAGATAGGGATGAGGATCCTATGCTCGGTCGTGATCCCATAAGTCTCAATCCACTCAAGTGTCCCTAGCTCGATAAGACGTGGTCGGTGCATGTTGATTAAGTCCTTAACTGGTCGGCCTAGAGCAATATCGGTCGGACTGACGTCTGGTCCACTAGATTTAATCCCAGACCGAGTGTGTTGGGAGCACATCACCAGATTGTCGAGATTTCTCGGTCTTCCTCAATAAGAACATCCCTCGTTAAGGATTTAATGACTATCGGTTCCCCTTTTCGGTCCTCGCCCGTTTTCGGAGAAGGAGCCTCAGGAGACAAAATGTTATCACCATAGCCTGGTGTTCAACCACAGGTGTAGGAGGGTGGTCAGAAACCGATGGAAGAGTGGCCATAATCGTCTAATAAAATTGGGGCCCGTCGCGCTTATCACATGCATCCAAAATTGGGAATCGAACATGAGCCCTTTTCATTCTGTTTATGAGCTCGAAGCTTTAGCGAAGCTTTGGCACGTTGTTCCTTGCCACCTCATCTTTGCCATCGTCAGCTAGACTCCGAACATGTCGATATGTTCCCAGTACTTGGAAGTAGTTTTCCCATTGACGAGGATCTCGAAATGGGTTGTTTAGAGAAAAGGGCCATTCTACATGTGCCTCGCATATGTATACAAAATTAATAATTAGTGCTCGTAGTTAAATTGACAGTTTATGGCAGTTAAACAACAATAATGATAATTATTGGGAGAGGTACGATATACAACATTGGTAAGGAAGTAGTATGATTTAACAATATCACACGTAACAAATATAATAGGGGCAATTATTGGAAAATAAGTGTCACCCTATCATACAAGATTGCCAATGGAAAGATGCATGATGCCAAACATATCACGCACAATAATAAATGACTTTTACAAATATGTCAGAGCATTTGATGGTGCCAAATCAGAAGAACGCGTTAATTCATGAAAAATAACAATGCACTATTGTCGGAAAGGCCATGCATATCAAATAGGCTTAATTGCACTTTTGGTCCCCCAATTTTCTAAATTTGGCGATATTGGTCCCCCAACTTTTAATTTGGCGATTTTGGTCCCCCAATTTACGATTTGTAGTGATTTTGGTCCCTCAGTCAATTCCACCGTTAACGGTGCTGACGTGGCGTACCAGAGGGACACGTGTCAGCAGCTTATGGCCCTATATTTATTTATTTATTAATAATAATAATAATAAAAAAATATATTTAAAAATGAAAAAAAATAAAACCCACAAGTCTCACTGAGATCGCAGCGAAGAGCAAAGAGTGTTGGTCTACTATTGTGATCGAGATGAATCTTAGTGCGGATCGGTCACCGCCATGAGTTCGCTTGCCACAACTAGAGCGTCACGATGCGGTGGTTCCTGCATAGATCGCAAGTTCGCTCAAACGAGGAAAGCCACGATGGGGTGCGACAACGGTGGAGCAGTGATGCAACCTAGTCTCGAGTTCGCTCGCCGAGAGTGATGGTGGCACTCGCAATAGCCGAAACCCCTGGAACACAGTTGCTGCGGCGACGTTGGAGGATGAAGGCGGCGGTGGCTGCGTGAGAATCAGCGAGACCGTTGCACACTGTTTCTTCCTTGCGAAACCATCGCTTGTTACAGTGATCTTCAACCATCTCGATCTTGACAGTGATGGTCTCTGATTCGAATTTGATTTTGAAACTACGGTGGAAGGGCATGAAGCAAGTGGGTAGCCATGGCAGATGTGGCAGCTGGTGGTTTGTGTCCCGGTTCCGGCGTCGGTGTCGATGTTCGGTCAAGCACTGTGTCACAAAGAGGCAGTGAACAGTTTTTATTGTTTGGGTTTTATTTTATTTTATTTTTAATTTTTAAATATATTTTATTATTATTATTATTAATAAATAAATATAGGGTCATAAGCTGCTGACACGTGTCCCTCTGGTACGCCACGTCAGCACTGTTAACGGTGGAATTAACGGAGGGACCAAAATCGCTACAAATCGTAAATTGGGGGACCAAAATCACCAAATTAAAAGTTGGGGACCAAAATCTCCAAATTGAGAAAATTGGGGGACCAAAAGTGCAATTAAGTTGTTGACACGTGTCCCTCTGGTACGCCACGTCAGCACCGTTAACGGTGGAATTGACGGAGGGACCAAAATCGCTACAAATCGTAAATTGGGGGACCAAAATCGTCAAATTAAAAGTTGGGGGACCAAAATTGCCAAATTGAAAAAATTGGGAGACCAAAAGTGCAATTAAGCCTATCAAATATTATTATCCTATCAAGACAGGAAAGACAGACATCTAGGAACATTTAGCAGAAAGGAAGTTTTCATAGTTAATACGTCACGTATCAACAAGTATAAAAAGTCACGGGTACATAATTAGTGATGGGCAATGAAATTAAAGGAATTAAGCACTAAAGATGTATGTCAGAAATATGGCATCTGGTAAATTAATATCAGCATGTGTGCGAAGTAATCACATAAAACGCAAAGTAAATAGGAAAGTAATATAGGAATGAGAATTCCTTCCTTGATTTGTTGAGGTGAGGAATTTCGGATCAAAGACTGCTGGATTGAAGTCCTCTTTTAATCCTTTCCAAACGAGCTTTGTCGAGCGGTTGACCCGGAATAAGAGACTCAAGCAGGGAACACGGTGCAAGGTTTCCGCAGTTGTCTTATGAACCCGAGGAGAGAAGGGTAGTGTGTGGTTCACGATATTCTAAATGTATGAGATACCAAAAAGGGGGACACAATTGAGGGTTCGCGCGCAGTTGGCACATGTATCCGAAGCGGGGAACCAAGCACGAGGTTCTCTATACTCGGAGAGCCCAAAGGGGGAAACTTGGCGCGGGGGTCCTCACCGTTATCACCATGTTCCAAATAGAGTAACATTCAAAAAATAATTTGCCCATTAATGAGAAAATGAGTTCTTCAGTAGTTCGAACACCTTTGTTGAGCTTGTTCGGAGCTTAAGCCACGTTTGGTGTTGAGCTACGTTTTGTCTCATTTTGTTTGTTTGGGCTAATGTTAGATAAGCCCTCAAAACATTTCTTCTTGGTCTAGGCCTGTTGAGGCCTGTACTCCTTTCTTCTTCTTTTTTTTTTGGGCTGCTAGCCTCTTCTTTCTTTCACTTTTTTTTTTCCGAATTGGGCCATTGGCCCATTAGATCTTGGAAACCCTACTACAGCAGCTGCTTGGAAACGCAACACTTGGATCCTCGTGGGTGAGGAACTCACCGGCGACGGCGATGGTAGCGGCCATGGCACCAACACCGGTGGTTGGTGGAGGCCTCGCCAGGGTTGGAGATAGCAGTGCAGTATTACATCGTCGCACGTGCGCCACCTCTGTTCCGGTTCGAAGCCGTGAGCTCTGCTGCCCCATGGCCACGGTGTTCGTCATTGGTCTTGCCGGTGAGACCTTCGACAACGGAATCGCAAGGCGAAACCAAATTAACACAAGGGCTAGCCACGTTAGCAGTGGCGGCGGCAGATTGAAAGAAAACGGAGGAAGATGTGATCGAGGAGAGGGATCTTGCGATCAAAACTCGTGCGCAGCTGTGATCCCGTGCGACACGTGAGTTCGCTCTCCATAACTGGGGCTTCACGATGCGGTGGTTCCCGCATAGATCACGAGTTCGCTGACATGAGGAACGCCACGACGGGGTGCGGCGGTGGTTGCATGGGAAACGGCGAGACCGTTTCACACTGCTTCTTCCTTGTGTACTGGTTGGAGATCACTGTAACAAGCGATGGTCTCTGATTCAAACTTGATTTTGAAAAAAAAGTGGAAGGGAATGAAGAAAGTGGGTGTTTGTGGCGGACGTGGCAAGTGGTGGTTTGCTGCCGGTACCAGCGTCGGTGTCAATGTTCGGTCAAGCACCGTGTCACGAAAAGGCAGTGAACATTTTCTAGCTTTGAACAGTACCAGCGGCAACAACGTCGGCGGCAACAGCCACCGCAACACCGTCCGGCTAGGAAAACTTGGTAGTTACGCCGCCACTGCACAAAGATTCCTCCTTTCGTTCCTATATATATATATTGTTATTTTATTTTCTGGTTTTTGTTGTGTTTGAATGTGGTTGGGGATCGAAGTTTATCGTCTCCACAGACGGAGCCAATGTAGTGTTCCAATGTTGATGAAACACCACGATGTGTTTGGTGGTTGTTGCAGCTGGCGTGGGTGACCCCGGTCCTACGTATCCCAAGTGAAAAGGGAATCAAGCCGCACGTACTTCTTGAGAATAAGGTTGAGAAAACATACCTTAGCCCCTATAACATGGTGGTACTTATAGGGGAAGTTGTTGTGTGCATGTGGGTCTGTATGGGTCTGTTAGCTCGATGTGTTTGTGTAGGACTAGGAAAGGTACTATTTAGATAACCTTTCTAGAACCTGTATCAAATAAACACAGTAGTTATCCCTTGTGTCTCAAGCTGTACGGGAATATAGGAGTGGTAGTTAGACTGTTGGGACCGTAACTAGTGATGATAAGGATGAAGATCCCGTGCTTGGTCATGATTCCGTGAGCCTAATTCACTCGTGTCCCTAGCTCGATGTAATGTGGTTCCGACCAGATAGTGGTCGGTGTTCTTTGCTCCAGTGTTTAACTGGTTGGCATAAAACGATATTGGTCGAATTGGAGTCTGGTCCACTACAGTTTGGGATTTATTTTGATACTGATAAATTATTTTGTTTTGTGTTTTGAATGAATTATTAATTGTTGATTTATTTGACTACGTATCTTTGAAAATTCATAACTTTTGATATGTAAATCTAAATTGGACGAATTTACAGTCAAAACGATCGTATCAAAATGTAGAATTTATTTTTGTACAGTTTGGGATTTATTTTGTTGAGCAACAAATTTTATTATTTTTGGGAAGATTATAATGTTTTATTTTAGTGAATTGAATTATGATTTTCAAGTGGAAATTTACTGTATTGGAAAAATATTATTTTCTGGTGTATTGATGTGATGTACGGTTTTAAGAATTTGTTTTGTGCATTTTGAATTTTGATTTGTTAGACATACATTAAAGAGTGCACAAGACCCTAGGATAACCCAATTAAACACACCCTACCATAATTAAAGTATAGTCACTCTATTTATACCCTATAGGAGACATGCAATTAATGACCCTATCCAAAGAATAAAATTCGGCCAATGCATGCTCTTGTGTTTTCCACCCACTTTTTCCAACATCATTTATTTTATTTAAAACCTACCTATACCTATTAAATTATTACTCCTAAGCTTGAAACAAAAATACAAAGTCCAATCCTACCTAAAATGAAGGTGAGGCCGTGAAGGAGCATGAGTCCTAGGGGTGACTCTTGAAATTTTTAAACTCCCATTTTAAAGTCCTTGCACCCCACCCCAAACTTTTCTATATATACCTAAGACTCCCTACCCTTATGTTCCTCTTGTTCTTATTCTTGTTCCATAAACATTAAGACCGGAAAAAAAGAGAGAGAGATAGAGAGAAGAAGAGAAGGGGTCATGAGCACCAACGGAGGAGGAAGAGGATTTTTAGCTTCTTCAACATAGTTTCCATTATTCCTTCTAGGTATTCATCTTTATTTCCATTCCTTTTCTTCTTTGTTCTTACTCATTTTCGGTTTTTATGAGTTTTTGGTTATAAGTTGTTGATTTGTTATTGCATGTTGGTTTTTGTTGTTGATTTATGGTTTTTGAGTCCTTGTGAGTATTGATTCAAGCCTAAAAATGAAAAAGGAACATGCTTGAACCAAAGAGGTTCCACGGTTTTTTGGCTTCTTTTGATACCCATGAGATTTTGTTTTCACTTTTGATTTAGAATGAAGAAATAAAGGAGTATTTTGTTGATCTTAAAGTATTTTAGTTTGTGTTGCAAGAAAATTTTGATTTTTCCTACACCTTAATTCGGCGAAGGAATGAAACAAAGGGAATAAATTTTTGTTCATAATTCATGTTTGATTTTTGTGTTCCTCATCGATTTTCAAGCCCTAATGTGTAAATATTTAAGCTCAAGGAGTTGAAATGAACATGCAAGAACAAAAAGGGGCCATACGGTTTTTATTTAATTTATGGTCAAGTGATTTTATTTTGTTATAATGATTTGTTTTGTGTTTAAGAGTAAAGAAATAAGCTTTTATTTTTATTGATGTTGAAGCATGTATTTTTGTGTTGTTGTATTTCACAAAAGCTCGTCATTTTCCTTCTCTATGTTTCGGGTAAGATGAAAAAGGGGAGGAATATAATTGATTTTTGGTATTTGATGGATTTTGAGTTGAATCCTTGATTTTTGAGTGCATGGAAGTTAAAATTTATGCTTGAAATGAACAAAATGGACATGAATGAATTTTTGAAGTCTATACTGTTTTTCTGTTTGTTTTGTCTAAATGATTTTTTGTTTTAATGCTTGATTTATGTTTGAATGAAGGAAATAGAATGGATTTTTTTAGTGTATGTTGTGTGTTGGTTATTTGTGTAAAAATCCCTAATTTGTCCTATGTGTAATTCTGCCAAGGTGAGCAAATAAAGAAAATAAATTGATTTGGTTATGTATGTTTTATTTGATGTCTTATAAATTGGTTTTGAAGGAAATTAAGTGATGGATTGATTTTGTACATGTATGTGCTATACGGTTTTGTATGAGAAAATGCTTAAGTGTATAAATTTGTTTGTTCTCTTGGATTATTTGGATAAGTGCATTTGGTTTAGGTTTGATTGAAAATAATAGGTTGATTTGAGTGATTTGTTGAAAAAAAATTGAATTAGGTTAAAAGCATAAAAATGAATCAATTTGGTTTTAAAAGTACATGTTGGTGTGAGCTAAATATGTGGCTGGAAAATTGTGATTTTGGTGCATGAAAATGTGTGTTTGGAGTAGGAATATGACCCTTTAGGGGCTGCATGTGTGTGAATTAAATAGAAAATGATATGATGCTCCTATGCCGAATTTTTAAACATGTTGCTTTAGCTTGTAGGCGGTCTTGATAAATGTTAGTTGTGCTAATCCGATTGCCTTGAAAATTTAATATGTTGTTCTTGATATTATTTAAATGGATTCTGGAAAATTTGGAATAATTTCGAATTGTTTTGATATTTTAAACGAATTTTGTTTGTTAATGAACGTTTAAGAAAAACTTGTGTTTTCAATTGCTAAAGACTTGAATGAAAGGTGTTTCCTCAAATTCAATACCTATGAAACTTAACTACTGTTTTGATGATGATAATTGTAGTGTCACTGAATTTTTATATGATTTTTAGAATTGATTTACTAATTGTACTAGAGCCATGTTTGTGAAAATGATTTCGGAAAAATAAGCTTTTCGGATTAAACGTGAACAGAATTTTTGAACTTAACCTACTTTAAATGACTTGAAATTTTTATGGTAGCTTCCTTAGCATGTCATGAAACTCTCTGTAAATTTTGAAGAGATTTGGAGTTGATTTGATAATTTATCTAATGGCAAAACAGTGAACCATGCATTCGGTTCAGATTTTTCAGACATAGTGACAAGTTTAATTGAAAAAGATTGACTTAAACATCTCCAAATAATCTGAAATTTTTATGGGATGGTCTTGACTACATGTGGAAGGTTTGTACCAATTTTCATGCGATTCGGAGTTTATTTACTATTTTTAATGGTGGCATTTTAGCTCTTGGTCTAGGGTTACAATTTAAGATTGGTTTATGTGCTACGTGCCAGTTGATTTGTTTTGAGTGGTACATGATAAATACTTTTCTATGTGTTTACTTGTGTTGGTTTGTTGGTATGATTAAGGAATGAAAAGAAAATGAGCTATTTAGCTAAGTTAAAGTGTTGTGTTTGATTGGTATTAGAAACTTTTGGAAATTTATGGATTTTGAGAATGACTATTTTGATTTGGTTAAAGAATGTTTGGTTGCTGCCCTATTTCATTTCATGGTGTCATGTTTGAAAATAAAGTATTTTAACCGTTCATTTTACAAGTAAAGTATTAAAGGAACAAGAGTATAATTTATGGTGTTTTCGGATTGTGCAAAAAAGTGATTTTTGAGTGCTTCTCCGCTGTCCAGCGTTGATAGAAATTGTGTTTCACTTATAAAAATGCTTACCGTTGACTAAAAAAATTTGAACTTTCAACGGTATTCAATTTAGAGAAAAGTTGGATTGAAAAAGTGACGTTTTTCGGTATTTTTGGGCCTTGGATCGTGGCTGTCCGGAATGGACCAGCAATCATAGAAATTGTTTTAAAGTGTTTTGTTAATTATTTTAGAATGATTTAGAGGAGCTTAAAGTATGTTCAAAAGTTGGATTTGATTTTAGAAGGTAAAGGTTTTCTTTTACGATTACCCGACAAGGAATAAAGCGAGTGTTCAAAAATGATTCAATATTAAGCATGAATGATAGTTGAATAGCTTGATAATAATTATGTGTCTTGTTTTAAGAAAGGGATTAGCAAGTCGGGATTTTGGAGCTGCTGTCAGCCAGGAGAACCCGCAACAGTATCTGACGGATAATTGCTGGATTTGAGGTGAGAGAGGGGCTTTCCCCTAAGACATTGTGGTATTTAGGTAAAATGTTAAGACGTTCTGTATCATCTCGAAGATCGGAACCTAGTGGTCTCTGGGTCAGTAGTATCATGGAATTGTTTGTGTGTGCGGCCACGTATACGAAGGGGACTAGGACCACACACCTTATGATGCATGATGTTATTGATGTTAATATGCCATGATGATATGAATTGTAGTTATCAATTATGCATGAAGAATATTTTATATGATGATGTTAATGTTTGGTACCCCGTAAGACGCTTGTATGTTTTAATCCGTGATGGGAAATTAAGTGAGGCAATGGAAATTATGAAAATAATAATGATCCTGATGAGAATAATGTGATAATGTTGAATTAATTGATGAAAAGGAAAAGATTCCTAATGATGATAGGATGTTCTTATGATTAAAGGATTGATAGTGCAAGGAAAGAAATGACAAGATGAATGTGATTGGAATCAGCGATGTGTATGTACTGAGCAGCGAAAGGATTAACGTGATATGTGCCAGGTTGAGGAACTCCCCGATGTGCACGATCGATGTGACGTGTTTGCCGGTATGAGGAGCTCCCTAATGCGCTCAGTTGTTATGATGATTATGAAATGATGAGAAAGCGTTAATGTGAAAGATCTGATTAGAGATCGAGGATCACCGAAGAGATGAACAAGGGTGACTTGTCCGAACTTAGGATTAATAAAACACTAATAAGATATTAAAAGATATTGAATAATGCGGCGAGTTGAGTGTGTAGTAGTGGAGAGGAAGATACCATGTTTATCTGCGGATATTCAGGTGAGTGATTGTGATAGGGGAGGGTGATGACAGTGAAACGTCAAATAACCTAGAGTGCTTTTCTAGGCAGAACGAGACTATAAGTGATCGGGGATTGATACCCAAGGGATCGTAGCGTGTTATGCACCCGGAACTAGAAAAGTACTGTCTCCCCCTTGATCAATTTCGAAACGGTGAGAAAGAACCTGAACAAGGCGGGCTGTCGATTGGTTTTGGGCCCTTGCCATATTGCACAAAAATGAAATAAGCTGTGATGGCCGGCCCGTATGGTTGCGGCATTGATATTGATATGTTGTGTGTAACACCCCGCATTTTTCCCATATGTGCGTAAACGAATTTCGTCAAAATAAACTTTGAGGATCTGTTTTATAAAAGATTTTCAGAAAAATATTTTACGTGAGTAAGAGATAAAGTATTGATTTTCATGGATTTTTATAAACAAACTATTTTTATAAATGTGCAGTGAATGATTTTGTTGATTTGATTCATAAGAAATGAGTTGTGATTTTATTAAAAGGTGATTTTTATTTGAAATGAAGTTTTTGGATTTATTAACTTTGAAAATTCGTATCTTTTTAACCGTAACTCGGAATTTTATGATTTTTATATGAAAACGATCGTCTTGAAACGTAGATTTTGAAAATGTAACTTTTGGAATTTTCTGATTGATTTATAAAATTTTATTTCCAGAATTTATGGAGTACGAATTCTGAGATTTTGTTTTGAAGAAAGTGAACTTATTGCAATGGCTTAAATTTTTTTATGTGATATGTGTTGGTTTAATGTGTGTGTAATGAGTGATGCATGAAAATGATTGTATGAATTGATGATTTTAAGTAAGTATGATTAAGAAATAAAAATGTAAGACATGTGAGTATGTGTGTATGATACGGTTCGTATGTATGTATATATATGTGTGTATGTGTGTATTACGTATGTGTGTATGAGTGTAGGGCAAGCTTAGGATTTTATTTCTTGGACAAGAAGCCCATGGACTAGGTTGGAACCATGAGTTAACTAAGTTAGTAGAAATTCTAAGTAGTAACCAAAGAGTAACTAGGCATTAAGAGACCTAGTTCCTTGATTTACTCCACCATGTCCCCTTAACTAGATTTCCTACATGCAAACTTTTGAAAGGCCAAAACTACCCCTCCCAATTATGTATGACCGAAACCAAGACCTAAGGGCAAGGAAGGGAAATTCGGTTGGCCTATAAGTAAGAGAAGCCTTAGTTCATTTCCTCCCATTCACTTTCACTTTCACTTCTTCACTTCCACACCAAAACACATCCTAAGAGTCCATCCAACTCTTAGAGAAAGAAAAAGAGAAAGAGAGAGAGAGAGAGAGAGAGAGAGAGAGTGTTGGCCGTGAGGTATAGGAGAGGAAGAAGGAGATTTAGAGCTTGATCAAGGAGTTTCCTTTGAAGATCAAGAGTGCTAGGACTAGAAGATCAACCCTTTTCTTGGTGGGTGATTCGAAGAACCTAGAGAAGATTGTAATAGTTTAGTTTTTCCTTTTTAGTTTGTAGATCTTTCTTCTTTTCTTCTTTGCATGTTTATTTTTATGCTTGGAAAGATGAGTTTATGTGTTGATCTTTCTTGATCATGGACTTTAAGGACTAAAAATGATTTGTAATATGTGAAACTTTATGCTTGATGTTTCGGTTAAGTTCTTCTTGATGGATCTTGATGTTTTCTAACTAAAACCTTAAAGATCTAAAGAAAAGTTAAGATTTTTGTGAAGCTTAAAAATAAATTCTTTTGCATGTTAAATCTTTTGCTCAAACCGTGATTTGTGAAGCTTTTATAAGATAATTTGATAAATGAATTTATGATCTAAGCTTGATTAATGATAAAGTTAAAATCTTTGGCTTTGCATGTTGAATTTTCTTGCTAAACCGTGATCTATGTGTGTTTATGTGGTTATTTGACAAGCAAATACATGATCTAGACTTGATTAGTGAAAAAGTTTAAGTCTTTAAGTCTTGCATGTTGGTTTGTTGATGATCCTTGTGATTTAAGTATGTGCATGTCATGATCTTTGTTTGATAAGTGAAAAAGTTGTGATCTTTGATCTTGCATGTTAATTTCAAGAGAAAAGATTAAGTTTTTCTTTTAATAAATGTCACGGTTTCAAACAGAAAATTTAAAGAAGCAAGCTTTAAATTGATTTTTGAATATAAACATGATTTTTGGAATACAAACATGATTTTGGATAAGTGTTTTATTTTGTGTATGTTTTATTTTGTGAAGCCTATTCGGCCAAGCTTGAAAATAATGGGATTTATGCTTTTTATTTTGAGAAAAGTTGATGCATGTGTGTTTTAAGGCTAGATCTAAGGATTTCAAGTACATGCATGTTGTTTTCATGAAGTTAAAATAATACCTTTATTTTTAGTTTGAGAAAAAGTGATGAACTTGAGTTTATTTTATGCATGTTAAAGATGTTTGAAAAAGTTCTTGTCTTGATAATATTCTTGCATGTTTTTTTTTTGGTAGAAGAAAAAATCTTATTACCAACGAACAAAAAATAAAGAATCATACAAAGAAAAGGCCTTACCTAAGGACCTTGCCACCTTCTAGGAAGGGTTCAAGGAGACACAAAGGCAAGCCAACCAAAAAATCCATTGCCACCTTCAAAGAAGGGTACAATAGATTAAATGGCCAAAAGTTAAAGCTCTAAAGCAATTCTTTGTACAAGATTATGATTAGACCAAGTTCTAAACCTAGGTAAACAAAAATCAATCCTTCTGGCTACATCTCTTTTAATAGTCTTGATGATGCTGTCCACATTCCTCCTAGAATCATGAAAAGTCCTGAGATTTCTCTCATGCCATATGTGATAGATTACAACAGACCATAATGCTACCACAGTGCTTCTCCTATCCTTGTCCTTAAATGCATGAAGTAACCATCTTGTCCATCTATTAAAACTAAACTGAGGCTTTAAGTCAAACCAATCACTGCATATCTGTAAAATCTTCTTACTCCAGTTGCAATCAAAAAACAAATGAGCCATACTTTCCTGGTCTGCTAAGCACAAGCAACAATGATTTGGAGTAGTAATCCAATGCATCCTATCCAAAGTTTTCAACCTACCATGAACCAATAACCAGAAAATAAACCGGTGCTTAGGCACACTCACCCTATTCCAGATAATGGCGTGGAGAGGAAAGTAAGGATGAGTGTAAGGCCCTGTATTTTAAATAAATGAATAAACTATTTAAATAAATAAATGTGTTGAATAAAATAATGAATTTTCAAAAACTAGGTTATTTACTTGAGTATTTTGGAGTAGACTCGAGTATAATCCTTATCTGTTTGAAAATTTGAATTATAAGTCAAAAGACTCGAGTATTTCAGAAAGGACTCGAGTGTTCTTGAGTTTCTGAGAAATACTCGAGTATAATGAAAAAGACTCGAGTAAATCGAGCAGTCTGGTTAAGTGTATAAGTCGGTTTTCATTTAATTTTCGCACCAAAACGCGGTTTCTTGAAATGACAAGCACAGAGCTGCACCTTACTTCGAAGGGAGGTAATCCTAGTCTATAAATAAGTAATCAACAAAGCTCAAACACTCTCAAATCTCTTGAAATCCAAATTTTGGCAAAAATTCCTCTGTTTTACAGAGCTCACTTTGATCCCTTCGTTCTCTCTCAATTCACACCCTTTTCCCTTGAAACCTAAACACAAACTGAAGTTCTGATTCCATTCTTGAATTACAACTCGAAATCACTTCAAAAAGCCTTCTGTAGATCAAGTTCTAGGTGTTCAAAGTTGAGGTATTGAAGCGGTAGAAAACAGAGCAAAGTTCAACACCAAACACCCTTTTTCCTTGAATCCGTTTGGTAAATCCATGAACCCTTTCGATTTCAAACTCGTTTTCATTTAAAGTTAGTACTTCCTAGTTTCTGAAGCTAACTTGTTTCGTTCTGTTTCATGCCTTATTCGTGGTGCAATTGATTACCAAAGTCAGCCAGTGCAACTGTTTTGCACCAAGTCCAGAAACCAAATTCGAATCCAGTTACTCTTTTGATCAATCTGTACTTTGTTTAACTTCTCTGAGGTAAGGGAGGAGTTACCTAAATACTAGAATGAGTAATTTCAAGCTAGAAATGTAGGAACCTCACAAGGTTCATCAAGGGATGAAGTTGGAATTGGGAATATGACATGGAGGTCATAAACCCAAGGTTTTCTAAGCCAAACAAGTTTAAATGGACCTAATAATGCTCACTGGATCAATTTTCGAAGTTAAAATCAAGTGGAAATGAATTTCATATCTTGAAATGGTTATTTTCTAAGTTTATGTTGATTCTGTGAATTACTGTATTTGATGTTGTTTCAGTGTTGATTACATGTTCTAACATGTTTGTTTCATGAGTCTAAGTTACTGTTTTGCATAGGAATGGAAAGACAAGGCTCAGAAATCGAATTGACATTGTAAAGTGTAGAAACTGGTGCTGTTGCAGCAAAAACACTCGAGTAATTTAAGAAAGACTCGAGTATTCTGGAAAAGTGGAAGAATACTCGAGTATTTCTTAAGGACTCGAGTAAATTTTACATGAACACTCGAGTGGTCAAAGAACTACTCGAGTAATTCAATGAATTTTTCAGAAAATCTTTACTTTTCTATAATTGCATTAAAGATTAACTCGTTTAATCTCCTATATTACTAAATCCTAATTCTTTCCCTTAATGTCTATAAACTTAATCCCATTGGTTGATTTTTATCCTGGATGAGTCCTACTAGAATTATATTCAGTGGTTGACATGTTCGGACAGGATGTCCCAATGGAGGTGCGTACACCCATTTGGTTGATTTTGTTCCCACGTCCCAGTGGAAGCTTTTACCCACCTGGTTGATATTTTGGGAGTCCTAAATGGGGTCGTTGCACTAATTAAATAATAATATGATCAATTCCTATTGTATAAAACCATCACAAAGTGGCTGGGCCGCTGATGGAATTTTTGGAAAGCACAAGCACCAGCTAATGCAAAAGAAAAGGTGAATTGTAATTAAGAAGGATTATGAACTTTGGGTCTCTATATTGGAGACATGATGTTCAAGGATGTGATGTAAAAGAAAGAAAGAAAATGAAAAGTATGTGTGGTATTGACATGCATGGAGTTGCTCCGGTTTCGATTGTGGAATCTGGCATAGTTAGACGTATTCCGCAGCATTGAATAAGCCGTGATGCCATAGCACTGAAGATGCTATGATGATTTGAATTCCGTAACATGAGAATCTTATGAAGGCTAGTTTCCCAATCAATCGTGATGCATGGGTTTTGAATACGCTCCAGTTCGATGAAAACATAGGTTGAAACGAATTCCTGAAAGGATGCCGAACTGGGAAGCATGAATGAGGAGTAGGCATGCATCATATCGCTAATAAGATTAAAAGATGTGTTAAAATCA
Source organism: Crotalaria pallida (assembly GCA_037953625.1). Lineage (NCBI taxonomy): Eukaryota > Viridiplantae > Streptophyta > Magnoliopsida > Fabales > Fabaceae > Crotalaria > Crotalaria pallida. Next base: position 59,090,540 of record CM075650.1, read on the forward strand.
GTTTGAGCATATACTTACATTCTTGATGCTATTTGATTACATGTGTTTGTTATTTTTAGCCTCTGTTATGCTCATTTGTTATTGTATTTAGCTATGACTCACTCCTAATCCCTTGTTGTAGGTCATGGCCAGGAATATGATTTGCGTGGAGATGAGGCCGCTCCCTAATGTGGAGTGGAACTTCGAGGATCATCGGGCTATCTATGAAGGGGACGTGGAAGTCACTTTCCGTCACCCAAACCCATGGTCCCGAATGCGTCCGCGTCGGACGAGAATCCCAATGATGTACATTATGCACATTCCACCAAATTTTGTATTTCGGCATGGAACACCACCACCACCGCCCAGACGTTTTCCGAGACGCACCCTTCCACCAAGTCCATCACCCTCTGAAGAAAGAATTATTTTGGAGGTTCCTGCTCCCTCTCGTCCTTCCACTAGAGCCCGATCTCGGACTCCGGTGTATGTGCCATCTGTCCCGGTACATGAGGAGGAAGAGGAGGAGGAGGATCCGATAAAGGATGAGGATCCGGTGGAGGATGCCGATCCGGTGGCTGATGATGATTTCATGGACAACTCAACCGGCAGTCAGTGGGGAACTGATGATTGAGTTGAGTTGGGATGTTGGAATGTGGATAGTGTGACTCATCAGGTTTCTCTTATCTATGTTATGTTTTGAGTTTCGAACCCGTTGCTCTAGGTTATTATAAATTTTGTTGTAAGATATGTAATATAATAGAATGACCTAGAGTACTTAAGTAAAGTTGAATGCTGACAGTTTTTGATGTAATGAAAAAAGTATTTTCCTCTTATGATGAAATATAAAGTTAGTGTTTCCCTTCATGATGTTTGGTTATTTTCCGCAAAGATTGAAATGGATGATGACTTAACTTTGAATAGAGGTAAAATAAAAGAAAAAAAAATGGTGGTATTTTTGAATATAAGTATTAAATTTAGAATAGAAAGTTGGGTCGTCACAATGAGTGCCAATCAAGAATTTATAACCTGTTCTGATGCTGTACTCTCCAGAGGGGGAGGAAATCCAATTTCCTGAATTAAAACCAGGACTCAGCCTGTCCCTAATCTTGAGAATTTGCTTCCATTGCCAGCTTTGGTTAAGAGTTGAGTTGCAGTTCCAAAAATCATGCTCTTTGATATAGACAGCATGAATCCATCTAACCCAAAGGCAGTCTTTCTTGGCTGCAATCGCCCATACCTGCTTACCAAGAGCAGCCACATTCCATAATTCATTGTTCCTGATGTTAAGCCCTCCAGCATTCCTTGGCCTACAAACAATGTCCCATGCAACCTTGGCTTGATAATTACCTTGATCATTAGTTCCCCAAAGGAAACCTCTACAGCACCTATCAATATCCTTAATGATAGATTTAGGCAGAATGAAGCAGGAAGCCCAATACACATGCAGGTTCATAAGAATAGAATTAATTAAGCATAATCTGCCTTGATAGGATAAATTTCTGGTTTTCCAAATTGTCAACCTTGCTGTTATCTTCTGAGTAATAGATTGGCAAACTGCTCTATTCCATTTCTTGGTCATAAGCGGAACCCCAAGGTATTTACAAGGAAAAGTACCAATTCTGAAACCAGTCAAAGCTAAAAGATTATCCTGCACATGTTGAGATATGCCAGCCATAAAAATAGAAGACTTATCTTGATTAGCTTCCAGACCAGACCAGAGAGAAAATTGGTTAAATGCAGTACAAAGAATGCTGATGCTAGCTGGGTGTGCTTTGCTGAAAACCATAAGATCATCAGCAAAAGCAACATTAATCAATTTCAGCTCCTTACACATGGGGTGATATCTGAAGTTTCTGTCTCTGGCTGCAAATTGAAAACATCTCGTGAGGATTTCCTTGGCAAGAACAAATAAGAGAGGTAAAACAGGATCACCCTGTCTTATTCCTCTAGAACTAAAAAATCTGCTGCCTTTCTTTCCATTAAGCACAATGCTGAAGGATACAGTAGTTACACAGGCCATAATCCACTCCACAAATTTAGAAGGGAATTTAAAAGCATACAACATCTCTTGAATAAAGTCCCAGTCAAGGGTATCATAAGCCTTCTTGAGGTCAATTTTGAGCATGCTTCTAGGAGAGACCCTTCTTCTACCATACAGCCTGATCAAGTCTTGAGTAATGAGGATATTATGCAGGATATTTCTATCCTTCACAAACGCACCCTGATTGCCCTGCACAAGACTAGGTAGCACATCAGCTAACCGGTTACATAGAAGCTTAGTTATGCACTTATAGATGGTATTACAACATGCAATAGGTCTATATTCAGTAACTAAATTAGGGGAGTCAATCTTTGGAATCATAGCAAGAAGAGTGTGATTCACTTCCCTTCGCATGATGCCAGAATGAAAGAAAGCCTGAATAGCAGAACAACAATCCTGCCCAATAACCTCCCATGCAGCAGTAAAAAACCCTGAACCAAAGCCATCAGGGCCAGGGGCTTTATCATGATGAATGGAAAACATGGCATCCTTTATCTCATCAGAGGAGAAAGGTTTAATAAGGCCAACTTGCTGAGCCAAAGAAAGTACATTACCTTCAGTCATAATATCCATGTTAATGGAAGTCCTGAAATTCCTCTTGCTGAACAGCTGCTCATAGTAAGATTTAAAAGCCTCATGAATATCAACTTGGCTAGTAAGGACTTCTCCCTGGCAGGTTTGAAGCCTTAGGATCCTATTAAGATACTGCCTTTGTCTGATAGAGTTGTGAAAAAGCTTTGAGTTCTCATCACACTCATTCAACCACAAAATCTTAGCCTTTTGTCTTAAAAATGAATGAGCATCCTTTTTAATAGCCTGATACTGAGAGAGGATTTCCCTCTCAGTTTGCTGGAGCTGCACATCAAAAGGATTCTCACTGAGACTGTGCTGTATGCTAACTAATTCAGATTTCAATAACTGCTCTCTGTCATCAATTCTAGCAAAACTTCTTCTGTTCATTTCAGAAAGAGGCTTTTGAAGCTTTCTAAGTTTCTGACAAATCTTATGCATTCTAGACCCCAATACAGTCTCAGACCAAACAGACTGAATGATGTTCTTGAATTCACAATGATTACTCCACATATTAAAATATTTGAAGCTCGAGCCCTTGAATTCCTGATTAGAGCCCCAATCAATCAAAATAGGACTATGATCAGACACTCCTGGACTGAGAAACACAGCTTCAGCAGAAAGCCACTTACTTGGAGCTACAAGGAAGGACTTGGGGATGGACTTGGAGTGATTCTCTTGAGAATTGATCAATTAAAGTGAGTGAATTTGTGCCCTAGAAGAGAGAGAGTTCGAACTTTGCAAGATCTAAGAGATGGACGCCCTTTATTTTTTTCAGCATCTACAGCTTTTAATCGATTATTAATCGATTATGCCATTCCCCATATTCTGACCTTAATCGATTAAGCTGCAACTTAATCGATTAAGCTGCTCAGTTTTGCAGTACCCAGACTTTGAGAGGCCATAACTTCTTCGTTACCCGTTCGATCTTCCTCAAATTTTAAAGCAAGCTTCCTCACCTATCCTACTTCACATCCAACGGTGGAATTTATGTTTTAAGCTACCAATCTTGTTATTCTAATTTCCTAAATTCCTATGTTTTAAACCTAAGGTTGCATGCTCAATTGGCTAAGTTTCTAACTTATGCCCTCAATTCTTCTACCCTAGGACCATCACAACATAAATTACATTATAAATCAAGTTTGGGATGTTACAATCCTCTCCCACTTACCCGAATTTCGTCCTCGAAATTCAGTTGTCATCGAACAAGTGTGGATGAGATTGTCTGATCTTGCTTTCCAACTCCCAAGTAGCCTCCTCTACGTTGTTCCGACTCCATATGACTTTTACCAAGCTAATCTCCTTGCCTCTTAATTGTCTCACTTGCCTATCTTCAATTCTCACTGGCAACACCTCAAAAGTCAAATTATCCTTCAAAGGCAAATCGTCCAATGTAACCACATGAGTAGGATCATGAATGTATTTCCTTAGTTGTGAAACATGGAATACATCATGAAGCCTAACTAAGTGAGGGGGCATAGCAATCCTGTAAGCTACCGGACCAAACTTCTCCAGAATCTCATAAGGTCCAACAAACCGAGGAGTTAGCTTCTTGGACCTAATTGCTCTACCAATCCCTATGACCGGAGACACTCTCAGAAACACATGATCCCCAACATCAAATTCCAAAGGTCTCCTTCGTCGGTCAGCATAATTCTTCTGGCGATCCTGGGAAGTTTTCATCTTGTTCATGATCATGGTGATCCTTTCCGTTGTTTCTTTCACAATCTCAGGACCTGTCAACAAATTCTCTCCTATTTGGAACCAACACAGAGGCGTCCTACACTTTCTGCCATAGAGAGCCTCAAATGGTGCCATGCCAATACTGGAGTGAAAGCTATTATTATAAGTGAACTCCATCAACGGCAGTAACTGCTCCCAATTACCAGTCTGCTCCAGAACACATGCTCTCAACAAGTCCTCCAGTGTCTGGATAGTACGCTCAGATTGTCCGTCTGTCTGCGGATGATAAGCTGTACTAAATTTCAGTTTAGTACCCAATGCCTGCTGAAGACTCTGCCAAAATCTAGACAGAAACCTCGGATCACGATCAGATACAATACTGGTAGGAACACCGTGCAACTTCACTATGTCTCTGATATACAACTGAGTCAACTTCTCCAGAGTGTACTTCTTGTGAATCGGAATGAAATGAGCACACTTTGTGAGACGGTCCACAACCACCCAAACTGCATCACATCCTGCAGCAGTCCTAGGTAGACCTGTCACAAAGTCCATAGCTATACTATCCCATTTCCACTCCGGAATATCAAGTGATCGCAATGGACCACCAGGCTTTTGATGCTCAATCTTAACTTTCTAGCAAGTAAGGCAATGAGATACATGATCTGCTACATCGGTTTTCAACTTTGGCCACCAATAGATCTTTTTCAGATCTTGGTACACTTTTGTTGCACCAGGATGGAAATTCATTTTGGTCCGATGTGCTTCCCACAGGATATCCCTTCTGATCTCTAAGTCCATGGGAACACATATCCGACCCCTAAATCGGATAATGCCATCAGAACCTTTCACAAAATCGGGCTCTTCATTGCCCGATGCCCCTTCCAACAACTTCTGTAATTCTGCATCATCAGCTTGTCTCTCTCTAATAAGGCCAATCAAGTCATTAGTAACCTGCAACATTTCTAGAACAATGCTCTTCTGTTTCACTTGCATGTTCAAATTGAGGTCACTGAACTCTTTGATTAGCTGCATCTCCTTCACCATCAAATTGCTGACATGCAAAGTCTTGCGACTTAGTGCATCAGCCACTACATTTGCTTTTCCCGGATGATACTGGAGATTGAAATCATAGTCCTTCAGAAACTCCATCCACTTCCTCTGTCTCATATTCAACTCTTTTAGATCAAAAAGATAGCGAAGGCTTTTATGATCACTAAAGACTTCAAATTTTGAACCATACAGATAGTGCCTCCAGATTTTCAAAGCAAAAACTACTGCTGCCAACTCAAGATCAAGAGTGGGATAGTTCTGCTCATGCTGTCTCAACTGCCTAGATGCATAGGCTATGACTTGTCCTTGCTGCATCAGCACACAACCCAACCCTTGTTTTGAAGCATCACAATACACTACGAAGGATTGAGTCGGATCCGGCAAGATCAACACCGGGGAACTAGTCAATCGCCTCTTCAACTCCTGGAAACTCTCTTCACATTCTGGGGACCATTCAAATGGAACACCCTTCCGCGTAAGAGTAGTCAAAGGAAGGGCTAGCTTAGAAAACCCCTCAATGAACCTCCTATAATAACCAGCCATACCAAGGAAACTTCTGATTTCTGTGATGGACTTGGGTCTCTCCAACTTAAGCACCGCTTCCACCTTAGAAGGGTCAACAACAACTCCTTTCTCAGAAATCACATGCCCCAGAAAATACACTTCATTCAACCAGAAACTACATTTAGAAAACTTGGCATAGAGATGTTTGTCTTTGAGAACTTGGAGCACCGTTCTTAAATCATCTTCATGCTCCTTCTGGCTCTTGGAATAGATAAGAATGTCATCAATGAACACAATGACAAATGAGTCTAAGTACGGCCTGAAGATCCTGTTCATGTAATCCACGAAGATGGTAGGTGCATTCGTGAGACCGAAGGGCATCACCACATATTCGAAATGCCCATACCGAGATCTAAAAGTAGTTTTAGGAATGTCCTCCTCTCGGATACGGATTTGATGATATCCAGATCGGAGGTCAATTTTTGAGAAAACTGCAGCTCCCCTAAGCTGATCCAACAAATCATCAATGCGGGGGAGCGGATACTTATTCTTTACCGTCACCGCATTCAACTGCCGGTAATCAGTGCACATACGAACATTTCCATCCTTCTTCTTAACAAAAAGGATAGGAGCTCCCCACGGAGAGACACTTGGCCTTATGAACCCCTTTGCCAAAAGCTCCTTCAACTACTTCTTCAATTCTTCCAACTCTGGAGGGGCCATTCTATAAGGCGCTTTAGATACCGGACCGGCACCAGGCATAAGATCAATGCCAAATTCTACTTCTCTGGCTGGAGGTAAACCGGGAATTTCAGCTGGAAAAACATCCGGGAACTCACAAACCACTGGGATTCTACGGATATTTGATGCTTCCTCATCATCTAAAGCCGACGCCGACACTTGACAGAAAATTACTAACTTCTGGCTACAATCAAGAAGGACACGGTTTTGGGACATCCAGTCCATGCCTAGAATGATATCCAGCTTGGTTAAGGGCAGACATATTAAATTCACTTTGAATTCCCGCTCCAATACTCGAAGTGGGCAATCCAAGCACATCAAAGATGTAACCACAGCTGAATTTGTAGGGGTAGACACAGACAATTTAAAAGGCATCTCAACAGCAGATAACTTTAATCTTTCCATGAAATTGACAGAAATAAAAGAGTGTGTAGCTCCACAGTCAAATAGAATACCACATGCAATATAATTTATATGGCCAATACCTCGAATCAGCTCATCAGCCTCCGTCACCTCCTCTCCATCAAGAGTGTACACCTTCCCTTTCTGAAGTGGACGACCATCACCAACCCTATGCACCCTAGTCACATTGGCTTCCTTCTTAACTACATTCTGCGGGCAATTAGAAACAATATGGCCTGGCTGCCCACACTTAAAACAGGTGACTATAGGCTAGTTCTGGCTCATACTCCAGCATACACCCCTATGAGGCTTGCCACACTGAGGATAAGGCGGAATAGGACCAGAAGAAATCCCTATAGGGTCTGCTCTAGGTTGTGGATAGGGGCCTGGCCGCTGCACCGCTCCCTTGCCACTTATAGGGCCACCAAATCTCTGAATCGATCTGCTTTTGTCTTCCACCATCTTCCTCTTAAGCCCCTTCTCATAAGTGCTCGCCATGTTAACCAAACGGGCCAAATTGTCAATATTATGATACTCGCAAGAGAGGCAAATATCAGTCCTGAGTCCAGACTCGAACTTGATGCATTTGCCACGCTCACTGGCATCCCGATAGTCAGAGAATCGGATGAGATCTTCAAATCTGGCTGCATAATCCCCAACGGACATAGAGCCCTGAGTCAGCTGCAGAAATGCAATCTCCTTCTCCCTTCTCACGTCTTCAGGGAAATACTTCCCTAGAAAAAGACCCTTGAATACTTCCCAAGAAACCACTGGATTGACTGCCTCCAATCCCCTCCTCTGCTGATCCCACCAATGCTCAGCCTCATTGGTTAGCATAAATTCCGCCAGTCGCACATGCTGCTCCATGGGTGGGTGAATAGAGCGGAGGATCTTCTCTATCTCCTGGATCCATCTCTGTGCTCCATCAGGGTCATTTCCACCCTCAAAACGAGGTGGATCATTCTTGCGGAACCTAGCCATCCAATCCACCTCTACTGGAGCTGGTTGCATAGCTGTAGCTGCTGCTGCTGCTGCGGCAGCTGCCATCTTCTCTCCTTGCTGCTGCTGCATCTGTGACAGATGCTCCAGAATGGCTGCCAGTCCATCATTAGCAGCCCTCCTTCCAGCCATACTGCTTAGTCAAAGAGAACAGATCAATAAGACTCAATTACTACATGTATACATAATAATATACTCATACTATTAAATTCCTAAACTTTTACTATGAGCATCCATTACTCGCTAGGTGAGTAATCATGTGGAGTTACATAACTCCAAGGCCGAGGAGAAACTGCTCTGATACCATAAATGTAACACCCTATAATTAATTATCCTTAATTCCCCTTATATTAAAAATATGAGCTTAAAAATTCTTTTTTTTATTTATGAAATTCAACCGTCAAATGGACGGAGTTTCGTCTGTTTTTCGGACGTTTCTAAATCTTCAACCTGATAAACACATTTATTTAATATCAACAGTAGCCAGCAGGGCTCAAATATAAATATATATGCATCACATAGTTGCCCTATGGGCTCAAGAGTAAAATATCAGCATCAGATTGTCAGAGTGCCAGCATAAATGTAAAGTATGCATATCAAGAGACCATAACAGCAACTACGCCCAAAAATGAATCATAAACCATGCACAAAAGAAACTATCCTAAGCCTCTCTCAAAAAGCATATACAACCCTTATACATCAAATGAATACGGAGGCTTAGGCCAAAATAAATATATCTAAAACCCAACCCTACTCTCCCTGTGAGGGTGTGAGGGAGAGTAATCCTGCTCGGCCGATCCTGGTGTATACTCCAACTCAGTACCTGAAAAATGGTAAGGAGGTGAGTATTACACAATAAAATAGGGAAGCAGTTTCTATCATGCTATACTGAACCACCAGGCCAAACACATATAATCATATAGTGCATATAAACCAATTAAGCATTCCCAACATAATTCAATTATTTTTAATGTCCATAATAAGATTAGTTCTGTCATGGTTTTAAATGTCATTATTTCACACATTTCCCAAAATATACAAGTTGACACAGTTCTCAATCACATGAGTTTAACATCACCATTCTTTCCTTGCACCATTCATTGCTCATTTTCCATACATAGTTTTCCATTTGATTATCACATATGACTTTCTCATCAAGTCTTTCGATTCTCCATGAATCTCTCTTCTCTTTTCATACACTTTAATTTTCTCATAACATTGACGATTTATTCACGTGGATCCATCATTGCGTACAGTCCCACAACCCGAACAACGTCTTACAGCTGCGCACTATGTGCGTCTTACGCGATCGATGCGTACAGTCCCACAACCCGAACAACGTCTTACAAGATCTGGATCGCACAAGTCTACGCGTACAGTCCCACAACCCGGACAACGTCTTACAAGACATTAAATCAACCCAGTCGATGCGTACAGTCCCACAAACCGGACAACGTCTTACACGACATCAAATCAAATCGGTCGATGCGTACAGTCCCACAACCCGGACAACGTCTTACACGACCTCAAACCGAACCAGTCGATGCGTACAGTCCCACAACCCGGACAACGTCTTACACGACTTGATTCACACCAGTCTAAGCATACAGTCCCACAACCCGGACAACGTCTTACAAGACATGGTTCACACATTCTTTGTTCATTAAGTCCTTGAATTTCCTTTTCAATTTTACCACTTGTAATCATTCTCATAGATTTATCAATTTAAACCTCTAATTATATTTTCAAAGTTCCAAGAGTCATTTATATCAATTCCCTACATCATATTATTATCATTCATCAATTCTAGGGCTCAACATAATTTAACAAAATAACAACCACATAGCCAAACATCATAGTCACATTTAGGCACAACATAACAACTCAACATACTCTTTATACTTAGTCACACTTTAATTTAATATTAACTACCCTAGGGTTCTTAATCCTATTAACAAATATCTCCTAACAATCCAATATAAACACAATATAACCTACCCCCTAGAGTATGGTAACACAAACCTCCTTACCTCAAGTTCTTAGAGATAGAGAGAGAATTTGTGCTTGGAGCACACTTGAATAATGGCCACAACTCAAAGGAGAGGGAGGAACCTAAAATCAATAAAATAAAGAGACAATTTATTAAGTTTTGCCCAAGACTCTTGAGGGAAATTCGTGACCCCATCAAGACTTCCCTAGGTTGATGATTGAAGTGCCATGGGAGAAAGAGGGAGAGAGAAATTCGAATTCTAGGGGAAAGGAAGAGAAGAACATAAGCAACAACCACTTACTTGGACCTACAAGGAAGGACTTGGGGATGGACTTGGAGTGATTCTCTTGAGAATTGATCAATTAGAGTGAGTGAATTTGTGCCCTAGAAGAGAGAGAGTTCGAACTTTGCAAGACCTAAGAGATGGACGCCCTTTATTTTTTTCAGCATCTACAGCTTTTAATTGATTATTAATCGATTATGCCATTCCCCATTTTCTGACCTTAATCGATTAAGCTGCAGCTTAATTGATTAAGCTGCTCAGTTTTGCAGTACCCAGACTTTGAGAGGCCATAACTTCTTCGTTACCCGTTGGATCTTCCTCAAATTTTAAAGCAAGCTTCCTCACCTATCCTACTTCACATCCAACGGTGGAATTTATGTTTTAAGCTACCAATCTTGTTATTCTAATTTCCTAAATTCCTATGTTTTAAACCTAAGGTTGCATGCTCAATTGGCTAAGTTTCTAACTTATGCCCTCAATTATTCTACCCTAGGACCATCACAACATAAATTACATTATAAATCAAGTTTGGGATGTTACAATCCTCTCCCACTTACCCGAATTTCGTCCTCGAAATTCAGTTGTCATCGAACAAGTGTGGATTAGATTGTCTGATCTTGCTTTCCAACTCCCAAGTAGCCTCCTCTACGTTGTTCCGGCTCCATATGACTTTTACCAAGCTAATCTCCTTGCCTCTTAATTGTCTCACTTGCCTATCTTCAATTCTCACTGGCAACACCTCAAAAGTCAAATTATCCTTCAAAGGCAAATCGTCCAATGTAACCACATGAGTAGGATCATGAATGTATTTCCTTAGTTGTGAAACATGGAATACATCATGAAGCTTAGCTAAGTGAGGGGGCATAGCAATCCTGTAAGCTATCAGACCAACCTTCTCCAGAATCTCATAAGGTCCAACAAACCTAGGAGTTAGCTTCTTGGACCTAATTGCTCTACCAATCCCTGTGACCGGAGACACTCTCAGAAACACATGATCCCCAACATCAAATTCCAAAGGTCTCCTTCGCCGGTCAGCATAATTCTTCTGGCGATCCTGGGAAGTTTTCATCTTGTTCATGATCATGGTGATCCTCTCCGTTGTTTCTTTCACAATCTCAGGACCTGTCAACAAATTCTCTCCTATTTGGAACCAACACAGAGGCGTCCTACACTTTCTGCCATAGAGAGCCTCAAATGGTGCCATGCCAATACTGGAGTGAAAGCTGTTATTATAAGTGAACTCCATCAACGGCAGTAACTGCTCCCAACTACCAGTCTGCTCCAGAACACATGCTCTCAACAAGTCCTCCAGTGTCTGGATAGTACGCTCAGATTGTCCGTCTGTCTGCGGATGATAAGCCGTACTAAATTTCAGTTTAGTACCCAATGCCTGCTGAAGACTCTGCCAAAATCTAGACAGAAACCTCGGATCACGATCAGATACAATACTGGTAGGAACATCGTGCAACTTCACTATGTCTCTGATATACAACTGAGTCAACTTCTCCAGAGTGTACTTCTTGTGAATCGGAATGAAATGAGCACACTTTGTGAGACGGTGCACAACCACCCAAACTGCATCACATCCTACAGCAGTCCTAGGTAGACCTGTCACAAAGTCCATAGCTATACTATCCCATTTCCACTCCGGAATATCAAGTGATCGCAATGGACCACCAGGCTTTTGATGCTCAATCTTACTTTCTGGAAAAGTAAGGCAATGAGATACATGATCTGCTACATCGGTTTTCAACTTTGGCCACCAATAGATCTTTTTCAGATCTTGGTACATTTTTGTTGCACCAGGATGGAAATTCATTTTGGTCCGATGTGCTTCCCACAGGATATCCCTTCTGATCTCGAAGTCCATGGGAACACATATCCGACCCCTAAATCGGATAATGTCATCTGAACCTTTCACAAAATCGGGCTCTTCATTGCCCGATGCCCCTTCCAACAACTTCTGTAATTCTGCACCATCAGCTTGTCTCTCTCTAATAAGGCCAATCAAGTCATTAGTAACCTGCAACATTTCTAGAACAATGCTCTTCTGTTTCACTTGCATGTTCAAATTGAGGTCACTGAACTCTTGGATAAGCTGCATCTCCTTCACCATCAAATTGCTGACATGCAAAGTCTTGCGACTTAGTGCATCAGCCACTACATTTGCTTTTCCCGGATGATACTGGAGATTGAAATCATAGTCCTTCAGAAACTCCATCCACCTCCTTTGTCTCATATTCAACTCTTTTTGATCAAAAAGATAGCGAAGGCTTTTATGATCACTAAAGACTTCAAATTTTGAACCATATAGATAGTGCCTCCAGATTTTCAAAGCAAAAACTACTGCTGCCAACTCAAGATCATGAGTGGGATAGTTCTGCTCATGCTGTCTCAACTGCCTGGATGCATAGGCTATGACTTGTCCTTGCTGCATCAGCACACAACCCAACCCTTGTTTTGAAGCATCACAATACACTACGAAGGATTGAGTCGGATCCGGCAAGATCAACACCGGGGAACTAGTCAATCGCCTCTTCAACTCCTGGAAACTCTCTTCACATTCTGGGGACCATTCAAATGGAACACCCTTCCGCGTAAGAGTAGTCAAAGGAAGGGCTAGCTTAGAAAACCCCTCAATGAACCACCTATAATAACCAGCCATACCAAGGAAACTTTTGATTTTTGTGATGGACTTGGCTCTCTCTCACTTAAGCACCGCTTCCACCTTAGAAGGGTCAATAGCAACTCCTTTCTCAGAAATCACATGCCCCAGAAAATACACTTCATTCAACCAGAAACTACATTTAGAAAACTTGGCATAGAGATATTTGTCTTTGAGAACTTGGAGCACCGTTCTCAAATGATCTTCATGCTCCTTCTGGCTCTTGGAATAGATAAGAATGTCATCAATGAACACAATGACAAATGAGTTTAAGTACGGCCTGAAGATCCTGTTCATGTAATCCATGAAGATGGCAGGTGCATTCGTGAGACCGAAGGGCATCACCACATATTCGAAATGCCCATACCGAGATCTAAAAGCAGTTTTAGGAATGTCCTCCTCTCGGATACGGATTTGATGATATCCAGATCGGAGGTCAATTTTTGAGAAAACTGCAGCTCCCCTAAGCTGATCCAACAAATCATCAATGCGGGGGAGCGGATACTTATTCTTTACCGTCACCGCATTCAACTGCCGGTAATCAGTGCACATACGAACACTTCCATCCTTCTTCTTAACAAAAAGGATAGGAGCTCCCCACGGAGAGACACTTGGCCTTATGAACCCCTTAGCCAAATGCTCCTCCAACTGCTTCTTCAATTCTTCCAACTCCGGAGGGGCCATTCTATAAGGCGCTTTAGATACCGGACCGGCACCAGGCATAAGATCAATGCCAAATTCTACTTCTCTGGCTGGAGGTAAACCGGGAATTTCAGCTGGAAAAACATCCGGGAACTCACAAACCACTGGGATTCTACGGATATCTGATGCTTCCTCATCATCTAAAGCCGACGCCGACACTTGACAGAAAATTACTGACTTCTGGCTACAATCAAGAAGGACACGGTTCTGGGACATCCAGTCCATGCCTAGAATGATATCCAGCTTGGTTAAGGGCAGACATATTAAATTCACTTTGAATTCCCGCTCCAATACTCGAAGTGGGCAATCCAAGCACATCAAAGATGTAACCACAGCTGAATTTGTAGGGGTAGACACAGACAATTTAAAAGGCATCTCAACAGCAGATAACTTTAATCTTTCCATGCAATTGACAGAAATAAAAGAGTGTGTAGCTCCACAGTCAAATAGAATACCACATGCAATATCATTTATATGGCCAATACCTCGAATCAGCTCATCAGCCTCCGTCACCTCCTCTCCATCAAGAGTGTACACCTTCCCTTTCTGAAGTGGACGGCCATCACCAACCCTCTGCACCCTAGTCACATTGGCTTCCTTCTTAACTGCATTCTGCGGGCAAGTAGAAACAATATGGCCCGGCTGCCCACACTTAAAACAGGTGACTCTAGGCTGGTTCTGGCTCATACTCCAGCATACACCCCTATGAGGCTTGCCACACTGAGGACAAGGCGGAATAGGACCAGAAGAACCCCCTATAGGGCCTGCTCTAGGCTATGGATAGGGGCCTGGCCGCTGCACCGCTCCCTTGCCCCTTATAGGGCCACCAAATCTCTGAATTGATCTGCTTTTGTCTTCCACCATCTTCCACCATCTCTGTGCTCCATCAGGGTCATTTCCACCCTCAAAACGAGGTGGATCATTCTTGCGGAACCTAGCCATCCAATCCACCTCTACTGGAGCTGGTTGCATAGCTGTAGCTGCTGCTGCTGCGGTAGCTGCCATCTGCTCTCCTTGCTGCTGCTGCATCTGTGACAGATGCTCCAGAATGGCTGCCAGTCCATCATTAGCAGCCCTCCTTCCAGCCATACTGCTTAGTCAAAGAGAACAGATCAATAAGACTCAATTACTACATGTATACATAATAATATACTCATACTATTAAATTCCTAAACTTTTACTATGAGCATCCATTACTCGCTAGGTGAGTAATCATGTGGAGTTACATAACTCCAAGGCCGAGGAGAAACTGCTCTGATACCATAAATGTAACACCCTATAATTAATTACCCTTAATTCCCCTTATATTAAAAATATGAGCTTAAAAATTCTTTTTTTTATTTATGAAATTCAACCGTCAAACGGACGGAGTTTCGTCTGTTTTTCGGACGTTTCTAAATCTTCAACCTGATAAACACATTTATTTAATATCAACAGTAGCCAGCAGGGCTCAAATATAAATATATATGCATCACATAGTTGCCCTATGGGCTCAAGAGTAAAATATCAGCATCAGATTGTCAGAGTGCCAGCATAAATGTAAAGTATGCATATCAAGAGACCATAACAGCAACTACGCCCAAAAATGAATCATAAACCATGCACAAAAGAAACTATCCTAAGCCTCTCTCAAAAAGCATATACAGCCCTTATACATCAAATGAATACGGAGGCTTAGGCCAAAATAAATATATCTAAAACCCAACCCTACTCTCCCTGTGAGGGAGAGTAATCCTGCTCGGCCGATCCTGGTGTATACTCCAACTCAGTACCTGAAAAATGGTAAGGAGGTGAGTATTACACAATAAAATAGGGAAGCAGTTTCTATCATGCTATACTGAACCACCAGGCCAAACACATATAATCATATAGTGCATTTAAACCAATTAAGCATTCCCAACATAATTCAATTATTTTTAATGTCCATAATAAGGTTAGTTCTTTCATGGTTTTAAATGTCATTATTTCACACATTTCCCAAAATATACAAGTTGACACAGTTCTCAATCACATGAGTTTAACATCACCATTCTTTCCTTGCACCATTCATTGCTCATTTTCCATACATAGTTTTCCATTTGATTATCACATATGACTTTCTCATCAAGTCTTTCGATTCTCCATGAATCTCTCTTCTCTTTTCATACACTTTAATTTTCTCATAACATTGACGATTTATTCACGTGGATCCATCATTGCGTACAGTCCCACAACCCGAACAACGTCTTACAGCTGCGCACTATGTGCGTCTTACGCGATCGATGCGTACAGTCCCACAACCCGAACAACGTCTTACAAGATCTGGATCGCACAAGTCTACGCGTACAGTCCCACAACCCGGACAACGTCTTACAAGACATTAAATCAACCCAGTCGATGCGTACAGTCCCACAAACCGGACAACGTCTTACACGACATCAAATCAAATCGGTCGATGCGTACAGCCCCACAACCCGGACAACGTCTTACACGACCTCAAACCGAACCAGTCGATGCGTACAGTCCCACAACCCGGACAACGTCTTACACGACTTGATTCACACCAGTCTAAGCATACAGTCCCACAACCCGGACAACGTCTTACAAGACATGGTTCACACATTCTTTGTTCATTAAGTCCTTGAATTTCCTTTTCAATTTTACCACTTGTAATCATTCTCATAGATTTATCAATTTAAACCTCTAATTATATTTTCAAAGTTCCAAGAGTCATTTATATCAATTCCCTACATCATATTATTATCATTCATCAATTCTAGGGCTCAACATAATTTAACAAAATAACAACCACATAGCCAAACATCATAGTCACATTTAGGCACAACATAACAACTCAACATACTCTTTATACTTAGTCACACTTTAATTTAATATTAACTACCCTAGGGTTCTTAATCCTATTAACAAATATCTCCTAACAATCCAATATAAACACAATATAACCTACCCCCTAGAGTATGGTAACACAAACCTCCTTACCTCAAGTTCTTAGAGATAGAGAGAGAATTTGTGCTTGGAGCACACTTGAATAATGGCCACAACTCAAAGGAGAGGGAGGAACCTAAAATCAATAAAATAAAGAGACAATTTATTAAGTTTTGCCCAGGACTCTTGAGGGAAATTCGTGACCCCATCAAGACTTCCCTAGGTTGATGATTGAAGTGCCATGGGAGAAAGAGGGAGAGAGAAATTCGAATTCTAGGGGAAAGGAAGAGAAGAACATAAGAAACAACCACTTACTTGGACCTAAAAGGAAGGACTTGGGGATGGACTTGGAGTGATTCTCTTGAGAATTGATCAATTAGAGTGAGTGAATTTGTGCCCTAGAAGAGAGAGAGTTCGAACTTTGCAAGATCTAAGAGATGGACGCCCTTTATTTTTTTCAGCATCTACAGCTTTTAATCGATTATTAATCAATTATGCCATTCCCCATTTTCTGACCTTAATCGATTAAGCTGCAGCTTAATCGATTAAGCTGCTCAGTTTTGCAGTACCCAGACTTTGAGAGGCCATAACTTCTTTGTTACCCGTTGGATCTTCCTCAAATTTTAAAGCAAGCTTCCTCACCTATCCTACTTCACATCCAACGGTGGAATTTATGTTTTAAGCTACCAATCTTGTTATTATAATTTCCTAAATTCCTATGTTTTAAACCTAAGGTTGCATGCTCAATTGGCTAAGTTTCTAACTTATGCCCTCAATTCTTCTACCCTAGGACCATCACAACATAAATTACATTATAAATCAAGTTTGGGATGTTACATTACCTGCTATAGCAGCAGTATCAGCAGGGATAGAAATAGGATTACTCACATCATTATTAGCCTCAGAATCGTTATGCTCTGAGCGAATTCCATCAACAACTGTGCCATTCACCTTTTCCTTGATCTTTTCACGAAGCGCATCAATCTTTTGAATCCACAAGGCAGCTTGCTTGGGGCTCAAGTTATCTATGTCTGTCAAATCCTCATCATCCAGTTGAAACCCCTTGTCCTTAGAAGGAATACGCGAGTCAAGATCGTGATCAGCAGAGATGTTCTTAGCAGCAGAAAGGGGTGATTTTGGTGGCCTCCCCCTCTTCTTGGCCATACCGGCGCCGGCAGTGGCAAAACCCTAGAAGGTTTCAGCCACGAGAGAGAGAGAGTTTTAAAAAAACCCTAGAATACTTGCTATCAAAAATCTCTTGCATGTTGATGTGAATAAATGATGTGGTTGTTGCTTTGAAAAGTGATCTTGAAAAATCTACATGCCTTGGTTTTAATCATGTGATTCTTGTATTTTGAAAATGAATAAAAACCTTGCTTTTTGCATGTTGACATTCGGCCAACCTAGGAAGAGGTAGATGGCTATTTTTAATTATCATTTAGGGTGCATGCATGATCAAACCATTTTAATATAAGAGCTTTAAAATGTATGTATGAAATAATCAAGTTTTAAAAAGAAAATATATGTGAATCTTTGGAGTGGTTTGTGACTCAAACTATTGTTTTGAAAACGAATTAAAATTGTTAATTTTTCTCTTGGATGCTCACGGTTTTAGCCCAAAATAAAGGAAATGATTTCATGATTTTATATATATATTTGTGCATTAAATCCTTGCAAAATTATATGTGTATGATTCGGCCAATGCATGTTTAAATGGTAGGAAAATTTTCTTCATGAAATGACTTGTGATTATGGCTATATTCCTAGGTGCATGATACTATGTGTTTGATGAAAGTGATGTGTGTGTCTTCTTTAATCTTTTGGGTTTTGAGAAATAAAAATAAATAAGTTAATTTAATTATGTAAAAAGGAATTTTGTGATGTTAATTCAATGATTTCAAGTTTATAAATTTATTAGTGATTAGGAAATAATGACCTTGATAATTCGGTCCTTGCTGAATTAGTCACAAGGCTTAATTTAAATTATTTTCTTAAGAATAATTGAATTAATTTATTCAAATCATAATTTAATTAATGGTTCTAAATGATGTAAAATGTGATTTGCATTATGTGTGAATTGTGAATGCTTTGAAACTTTTATGTGTTCTTTATGCTAATTGAATGTGTTGCATTGGAATTGTTTTGAATACTGTTTGTGAGATTTATTGGTGAAAAATCTATGTTTGGATTTCAAAGATTTTGAAAAATGTCTTATTGGAAAAAGTATGACTTAAACAACTTAAACTGATTTGAAATTTTTATATGGCATTCTTTGATCAGTATTTAACAGTATTGTGAAGTTTAGAAATTTAATGAATCAATTTTATGTGGTTTTGGAACCTTATCTTCTTGAATCTCTGTATTATGATTAAAGCTTAAAAGACCATGATTTTATAACCGGAGTGTTCTAAATTGAAAAGAATGGGTTCTGTTTTGATGAAGAAAGTATTTTGGAATTGTTTCAAAGTTTTTATTGAAAATATTTTTATAGATTTGATTTGGATTTAAAACCTTTTTGGATATTGGCAATGTGTTTTCAAGAAAGGAATTATTTCAACGTGTTTTCAAAAACGAAATTAAGAATTCACGTGAATCGTTCTAACGCACGGGAAAAATGTTCTAGCTCGAGTGACGGACGAAAAGGAAACGAGGCCGGAGTAGCGACTCGGAAAGCTTGGAAAGTTCTTGGAGGTCTACGTCAGTCGAGGTGAGAGAGGGGCTTCCCTTAAGACGCCGTGGTATTTAGGTAACATATTAAGGCGTCCAATCATCTCAAAGATTGGACCCCGATCTCATTAAGCGATGTAGTGGGATAGCAAAATTTTTTTGTTGTTTGTTTGCAGGTTTGGCTATCCACACGAATCGCTGAGATTGAATAGTTGTCTATAATTGATATGTTTTGCTGAAATAGTATGATGTTCTGTTTTTAATAATTATGCATGAGATATCTGATTTTCTTAGTATGTGGAATGATAAGAATGAAATTGTGAAAGTAATGAATTAAGACTAAGAAGAAAAGAAAGAGCGGATAAGAGTTTTAAGAATGATTGAGGAAGAGAGAAGTAATGATGGGAATGAAACTGAGAAAGAGATAAATAGCGAAAGGAAGAGAATTAATAGCTGAGTTTGAGAAAGAATGGAGATGAAAAGATGATTGTCGAGATGGTGATAAGAAATACCCGACGAGGCGAGCGGAAGCTTAGAGATAATGAGGAGAAAGACGCTGATGGTGCTGCTGAGCAACAACTGAGGAGAAAGACGCTGATCATGCTGCTGAGCAACAACTGAGGAGAAAGATGCTGATGATGCTGCTGAACAATGATGATGAGAAAGATGCTGATGATGCCGCTGAGCAATAACTGATGAGAATGATGCTTTTGAGATACATGAGAAACAGATGTGATGCGAGATGCTGTTGAGATTCTTTGGGGAACAGATCGGACGAGTAGTGGTCGGGACTCGTTGAAAGGATGCACCAAGGATGAGCTGACTATTAGGGTAACCCGCTAATTAAAACTCTAAAACTTTAAAAGACTTTAAAAGACATTAACGAACGCGGTGAGCTATGAGTGTCGTATCGAAGTAGTGGAGAGGAAGGAACCATGAGTATCTACGGATACTCAGGTGGAGATTGCATTAGGGGAGGACAATGATGGTGAAACGTCAAGAAGTCTTGAGTACTTTCTAGGCAGAACGAATTCCATATGTGGTATACGAGACGTGGTAGGGACTGGGTCCAACGCCGTGGTAAGTTCTGCACGATCAACTAGAATTAGTACTGTCGCCCCCTAGATTCCAAATCTTGAACAGTGAGAGGGACTGGAACGGGGCATTTGTGATTGCCACTGTACCCAAGTTCTCTACAATGAGCCTTGATTATATGATATGATTTGAATTGATTTGAGACTGTACCCGAGTTTTCTACAGTTCTCTTGGCTTGGAGCCAATTGTTGAGACAGCTGTCGTGCCCGCGTGGTAAAGGTCCTGTACTCCTGTTTGCTTCCGACTAGGATGGGTGGATGACCGAGGAGATGTAGACGTGTGTGTCTTCCTCAGTGATGATTTCCCCACATCATTGAGCGAACCGGAACGATAAGACTTAAGAGATTGAAAATAATCAAAAGAAAAAGTACATTAAAGATATCCAGTATTGAACAAGATTTATAAGACAAGTATGAGAAGGGATTCCTAAGATAATTGATGAATCTTGAGATCATGGTTGAAGAAAGAATTGATAAGAGTTGTGGAAGTTGTAAGAGAAAGATATTGAGAAAGTTATTATGAAAAGCTGAATATAAGATTGTGTCTTAATTATATGATGATGATGATCTTGTTGTTATTTTGGTTTGTTTGATGTTTATTGCCTGTCTTAATATTCGCCTATTGTAATTCTACATAGTCGACATAGCTGTTTTGGGTAGCTCACTCTCTCCTATATTTCTGCTTGGTATTGGAAAATTCTGTATAATCATTAGATGGAAAATATAGCGAGATTCCAGCTCATCCGGGAGATAGGAGCATCTCCATTGAAAGGGAATAACATAACTATGACTGCCCGTGTCATTGTCTACATAGAGATGAAACTGCGAAGGAAAGAAATCATGGAGAAGCTTTTGGCTCGTGAGAAAGAGGAGGAGCAAGCACAAGACGATGCTATGGAAGAAACTCCTGAGGCGGCGAATGAGGACAACTCTGCTGGCGGTCTGAGAGCTTGACCTGTCAAGATCCGAAGTTAGATGGTAATTCTTAGTGTATGTGACTAGATGCTAGGTAATCCCCTCAGGGTATTGTATTCCATTGCAAGTTCTTAGTTACCATAGCTTTATCATACTGTACCCCGACTGAAATTTTATTCGGTATTGATATTTTGAAATAAGTAAATGGGCTGTGTATTTAAATGATGTTTTGTGAAATAGTTTCAAAGTGCGGTGTCTTGTGACATCTCGGTTTGGAACTTGAAGGACTTTATGTAACGTGAGAACATGAGTTTTTAATTGTAACTAAGTTTTGAAATCTTAAGTGTTCTCATGTTCCCGTTATACATGTTTTAAAAAAAAAAATTTGCCCAAATTTTCACTATATTTAATTTAAGTTACTGTGGTTTTCAAGTTGCCGAATTGGGGTGTTACATTGTGATTCTCGACTGTTCGACCTGCGTGGGTTAAGGTTCCTGTACGTCCCGTTTGCTTCCGAATAGGCTTGGAAGGATTGGAGGAGATGTATGTGTGCTAACTAATTCCACAATGATGTTTTCTTATCCCTTGTCATCGATGGACACGATTTAATAAAACTTAATAAAGAAAGTTGAAATATTGAAAAGACCTTTGGGTTGAAAGACTAAAATATCATGGGTACTTTGGTAAAGATAGTGAAAGGTCAAGTGGCAAGAAAGTGTGGATAAGACAAAGTGTGAGATGTTTGTGATGGCCAAGAGTTTGTGATATGGCATTGTGAAACACGTAAAGAAAGAGATAAATGCTGAAGAGAGAGAATCGTAATGATGAGAAGCATTATTGTGTAATAATGATGATGATGGGGTGAATTATGTTGTGTATTTAATCGTTGATGTGCCTTTGTTGTATGCTTGTCTTAATATTTGTGACTATTGTAATTCCACCCGTCGACGAGAAATCGTTCGGGATTGCTCACTCTCTCTTCTGTCCTATCTTTTGTTGGTATTCCATACCCCGCATTTTAGATGGCGTATAGAATCAGGATCTCTATGTGCCCATTGGACGACGGAGATTGGAAGTTAACTCGAACAGGTTGGAGATGGCGTGGAGCCATCGGTTTTTAGGTCATTGACCCACTGTCCACTCTCACAGATTCGGATTTGGGAGACATGATGAGTAGGCTGGTGCTGAAAGATCAGGAGTGCATAATGAGTGTGATGTTTCCTGATAAAGATGATGGGAGGTTCGATGATGCAGAGAAGCCTTTCGAGCTGGCAGGAATGCCCGGTGAAGGTGGCGATCCGTAGTATCGGTCCTTAGTTATGTTTTGAATATGTATTGCACTCCCTTGAGATGTACTAAGATGAAATGGCTTTACCCTGATGTAACTGCTTTATAAGACCACTATGTTTTGGAAAAATTTATCACCCTAATGGAAGTAACAGGATTTAGAATTGGTATTTATGAAACAAGGTTTATTTTGATGAACGAAATATTTTATGATAATGGAAGAAAAAGTTTCAAAGTGTGATGTTGGTAACATCTCGATTTGGAACTTGATGCCCGATGTGGACATGAACGATTTATTTTTATAACGAAGATGTTTTCGGAAAAGGAAAATAATTTATAAAGGCTTACTCATGCCCACGTCACCAATGAAAAAATTTTCCTAGGTTTTTACTAAATAAAAGATATTCAAGTTGCTAAATCGGGGTGTTACACCTCTCCAGCCCCAACAATTTTAATTCTGGGTAGACATTCACCCATTCTACATCCACCAAGGCTTGATCGATTCTGCTTGCTGAGTTGTTTCTATACCATGTGTACTTCCTTCCAATAACAGGAAGATCCAGCAATTGAATATCACCTACTAAGTCTTGAAGATCCACTAAGCTCGCAGGCAATACAGAACACCCCTTTCTTTCATCTGTAGACAGAATCTCATTAAAATCCCCTATCAGAAGTATTGGGTAGACGTTGTTTTGGTAGAGACTTCTTAGCTGATCCCATAGCATCTTCCTATCATTTCTGTCATTTGGAGCATAGACTAGAATCATTGTCACACAAAAATCATTTTCAAGCCACTTTCCTTTTAAGCAGATCCATCTATTATCTTTACTGGTTGATTCCATGGAGAAAGAA
This sequence comes from Crotalaria pallida, assembly GCA_037953625.1. Taxonomy (NCBI): domain Eukaryota; kingdom Viridiplantae; phylum Streptophyta; class Magnoliopsida; order Fabales; family Fabaceae; genus Crotalaria; species Crotalaria pallida. Next base: position 59,113,892 of record CM075650.1, read on the forward strand.
TTTTGATCCCACATTAGCAATAATCCTCCATTTCCACTACATGCCACGACTTCCTCCCAACCAATATCATCCCTTTTCCACCATGATTTTATTTTCCCCATTTGTGTTGTTGAGGACTGTTTTGTTTCAGTTAGCCCCAAAACAGCAGGAGTTTTGTTTTTAATCAAATTCTTTATAGCTCCACTCTTACCAGAGCCCCCATCCCTCTTATATTCCAAGCTACAATATTCATGGAGATAAGGAAAGGAAACAGCTGTTCACACCGTATCATGAGTGTGCATCACCTTGTTCTCCCCTTCTCTGCTTCAGCGATCTTCTTCGCAGCATAACAAGCCTGTCAATTACCTTCTTTTCATCCTTTGCTTGTAGATCCAATAGTATACCCAACTTTCAAGTGGCTTGTGCTTCCTCTTCTTCGTTGTTGATAAAGTCCCCAGAACTGCTATCTGCATTTTGCTTTGAAGGAGCTGGAGCCTTCTTTTTCTTCGAGGGAGCAAGGTCTATATTCTTCTTTGGTCTTCCACGATATTTCCTTCTAATTGGGTTAGAGAAGGATTGATCTGCTTCGTTTTCAATTTCGGTATCTGCTGCTAAATGGGCTGGTTCATCTTTGGGCCCATTGTTTGTAAAACCAGGGGCCCCACTTACATTCTCACTGTCTTCCTCCATGCCATCTGGTTTGTGATTTGAATTATACAGGTTTGGCCTACAATGGTCCACCTCATACAAATGAATTCTATGAGTCTCACATGATTCAAAGTTACAAGCAATTAAAGCTAATTCCTCCTCTATGTTATAGTCCACTTTTGCTGTCGTCGTTTCCTGGGAATAACCACCCTCATTTTTGTCTTCTTGGTCCACGCTTTCTTCCTCACTTTCCTTTAATCTCGTTCTTTCTTTTTGAAATTCATTAGACTCCGCGTTTAATTCTTGCTCTAGATTCTCGAGCAAAGGCGGCTCAATATTGACTTTTGTTTTGCCTTCAATTGGGAATGGCGACTTGTCTTCTTTGTCATCTTCCTTTTGTCCGTTGTTGACGTTCTACACTCCGACCACCGTGGTCTCTGCAACTCTTGAGACTTCTTGCCAACCCTGAGACTCTTCCTCCTCTATTCTTGAGAGATTCCAATCTGCCTCTCTGTCTATCACCCTAACAAAAATCTCAAAATCCTCACGTTCAATTCTAAGAAATAATCTGTCTTCGATAAAGGGCATGAATGACATGTGTATAAGTACTTTAACGGATTCCATGGAAGCTCCATTCTCAATATGCTGACCAAATTTCTCTATAATCCCATATTATCCACAATCTTGGTCATGTTGTCCCTACACCATGCATGAGGTGGTATTCCAAATATTGCAACCCAAACTCTTCTTTTATCACACAAATCCGATGTGGACCACTTCTTGAAAAAGTAACTAATTACTCTGAAAAAGTAATCGATTATTTTCACTGAAAATAATATTAAATGTATCAGACCTGAAGGTAATCGATTATTTATAGAGAAGTAATCGATTATAATCTTTCTAAACTCTCAGGTTACAAAATTTAAAGGAAGTAATCGATTATCTGGAAAAAGTAATCGATTACTTTTGCTTAAAAACAGTTTTTCTAAATGATTTGTAACCAGAGGTTTTCGCTAAAGATTTTCACAAAGGATTTCGTAAAATATGGTCTTCTCCTAAAGTTTTCATAAACGCATTTTCTTTTCCAAGTTCTTAAAATATGCAACCTTGAGTACCTAGATATCATTGATTTATAAACAGTCCTAAAAGATAAGCAATAGGCACAGGATACACTAAGTTTGAAACAACTAAGCACACTATCATCAGTTGAGTTGTCATCATCAATATCACTTGGTATTGTCATCATCAAAACATCATGGGGAACACATGAACTTCAACAAAATCCTCCAATTCCAACCCCAAATCTCTCAATTTCTCTCAATTTCTTCAAGATCTAAGTGTTTTCTCTCTCTCTAGTGGTGCTACATTGTGCATGCAAGGGTGTTTTCTTCTGCTCCCTCTCTATTCGGTTTTTCTCTTTAGGGTGTGAAGGTGCACGATTTTTGCTTGGTTTAAGGGATAAGAACACTCAATCTCTCTTCTCTTCTGTACTCTGGACTAGTTTAGGTTAGTTTGGGGGATTGAGAATTAGTGTTTGAGTGTTAGGTTTTGTTAATTTATATTGCCCACCAAGTGTTCGATCAATTGTCTGAGAGAACCAAAATGCCTAAGGGGAAGAGGGTAGCTGTAGGTAGCACTACTAGGAAGGGTAAAACCTTTGAACATTCAAAAGCCTCTGGTTTTTATGACAAAAAGATGACCAAAAGAGGTATAGTGCCTGAAACCTCAATGTTTTATTTGTCCGAAGGGAATTTAGGTAGACAGGTTGTAGGTGTGAGAGAGATTGAGGAGATTAGGGAGTGTTTGCAGCAGAGCTATTGGGTAGATTGGGTTAGAGAGACAGATGAGTACTTTAGCAGGCCGTTGGTTTGAGAGTTTTATGCCAATGCCTGGTGGAGGGATCAGGATCCAGATGCCTCGAGGGTGAGTTATGTTAGAGGTCGAGAGGTTCCATATGATGCGAAGACTATCTGTCGGGTTATGATGTTACCAGAGTACCCACCTGAGGCTGACCCTGCTTTGTTTTCATGGCGGAGTCTCTATGGTGATGATTACTACCCTCTAGACACTTTAAAAAATAATTTATTTATTGCGGGAAGGGATTGGAATAGAAATGCAGAGGGCCAGGTTAGACATGTTTATCTGAAGAATTTGATAGGTCCTGTCAGGTTTTGGGTGAAGTTTGTACTCCATAATTTGGTACCTGCCTCTCATGATACCGAGATTCAGCCCAGTGTGTGCCGGCTGGTGTATGCATTGAATGAGGGTATAGTAGTGGACGCTGGGTCCATTATTTTTGAGAAGATACACCAGTTCGCGACCAAGGAGACTGGTTATGTGGGTTTCCCGTGGGTGATCCACAAGCTTTGTACACATCTCAATGTGTATTTTGCTGAGGATTTCCGAGACCTGAAAAGGTCTCCACGGATGTTGATGTCGACTTGGGATAACTACATGGAGCTGGCTCGGAAAGCCACTCGGGAGGGTAGAGTTGCACCACCACCACCACAGCCACAGCCACATCAGTTCCAGCCACTTCTAGTTCCAGATATGGGGGCAGGTCCATCTGTACCACCAGTTCAGCAACAAGGTGGTATGGAGGATATGATGCAGATGATGCAGCAGATTTTGCTGGAGCAGGAGGATTTGAAGGGTGGATAAGCGCATTGTAACACCCACCGCAATTTACCCTCGAAATTATAATTAAAATATTAAATATATTATATAGTTATTATTCGAATAGTAATTAAATGCTAAGTGAATATTGTGTGAATTATATTGTTATTATGTGAAATTATAATCATTATGTATGGAAATAATTTTGGAAGAATTTTGAATGAAACAAGCCTTTTAAAATATATAGAAATAAAATTAAAAAAAAAATTAATTTTTATAAATTGTAAAATTTTCACCTTAACCATCGATTGTCAAAAGGTGACAATCAATTGTCACGATGCTGCACAACCAACAATATGGCAGTTTAAGCACGAATGGCTGAGATTTCACACGATTTCAGCCACAATTTTGCACAAAAATCACCTTGGCACTGTGCTTAATTGAAAGGGACACTTGGTGGGGTGATTATTTTATAAATCTATGTGATATAATCCATCCAATTTCATGAACAAACACCCAAAACTCCTCTGAAATTCGTTTTTCTGGTGCATACTTCTTCCAATTCGTTCTCATAGTTCCAAGTCTGAAATCTTTACAAATCATATACCAAATCAAAGCTTTTTTAACCCTCTTCAATTTGAGACCGAGTTTGTGCAATTTGGTGGAGTGTGGAAGGAGTTATACTCCTGCAAAGATAGGTGTTTGAATCTGAAATTCAGAGTTTCAGATTAGTGAAGCTCTATTTCTTTGATTCGTGTGGTAAGCTCGAGCATCCTTTGAGCTTCAAACTTGTTTTACTTTCAAGATTTCATATCCTAGTTTTGATTCTAATCCTTGATCATGATTTGTTGTGACTTATTCTTGATGAAATACCCTGATCTTGTTGCCTTGTTAATATGAAAATAGAGTATTTGGAGGCTGAAACCTTAACTTGTGATTTCTCCAACAACCCTTTTTCTTTCAATTCAAATCAGTCCCAAACACTTCAAATAGGTAAGGGATAGGTTATCCAAGTGCTAGAATAATAATCCAATGACTAGAAATGTAAGAGTTCTCTTGAACTGAAGGGAAAAAGTAAGAAATTGAGAACTTGAAATAGGATTATGACTTGGAGGTCATTCTAATCTCATTTCTTGATTTGAGCAACTTATATTCATCATATGTGAGCTAAATAAACACTGAACTTGGATTTTTAAGCAAGGGAAATGAAATTCATATGTGGAGTTGTGATTTTACGTGTTTATGTACATTGAATGAATTGAATATGAAATCGATGAAATCATTGCATGAAATATGCATGAACATGTGTAAGTATATGTGTTTTGGATCTTTTTTGGGTTAGTTTTGGCTAAAGTGAAGCATAACAAAATTTGATGTTCAAATCCCCAATTCACTATGCTGAATTTCTGCATGACAATCGATTGTCATGACCTGACAATCTATTGTCATGTTCTCTAAGAGCCAAAATTTGAAATTTTAATTGTGACAATAGATTGTCACACCCTGACAATCGATTGTCATGGCTCAAAATCACCATTTCATTAATTTTGATGGTACTTAACTTCATCCAAACTTCTTTTATTGATTTTGAGATCATAATTATAAATATGTGCTGATTTTAGAGGATGAATGATTATGAATTTGAATTGATGATTTTGAAATGAATTAAATTATGAAAAGTGAAACGATAAATTATTAGAATTCGCACAAGAAGTTGCGGATGATGAGATAATGATATTATGATGATGATGGAAGAATGATAAATTAGTTAATGATAAAGACTGGTAATGAACCATATTTGCATACATGCATTGAGTGAGATTTGCTCCAGTTTGTTAAGGCTTTCATACTAGTTGTGCTGAGAAAAGGAAGCTCGCATCGTGGTTGCTGAGCGAAGGAAGCTCGCATACTAGTTACGTTGAGCGAAGGAAGCTCGCATCGTGGTTTTTGAGCGAAGGAAGCTCGCATACTAGTTATGCCGTATTCTTGTAACATCCCAAACTTTATTTTAAATTAGATTATTAATAAAAAACCTAAGAAAAATTGGAATAATGACTTAACGAATTTTAGTGGATAGGTGAGTGGTAATTATAAGTCCAAGGGGCTGTATAGAAGGCAATTGTGGCTTCGGGCAAAGTCATATAAGCGAAATTGGGAGTTAAATCGGCGTTTTCGATGTTAGAAATCGACCGAAAAGAGAAAATTAGAAATTTATTATAGGATGCCAAGAAAATAAATTCCACCGTTGGATATGAAGTTTATGGGTTGAAGAAGCTTGTCTAAAAATTTGGGCCCAATCCGACGGTTGACGAAAAAGTTACGGCAAATCGAAGTTTCAAGTTCCTAGTGCACGCCCAGGCGCACCGGTGCACGCCCAGGCGCACCAGGGTGCAATTGGTGCACCAACTCAGGGAGCTAGACGCTCAGGCGCGCCAATCATGCGCCCAGGCGCGCCCCGTGCGCACCAGTCGCACCAGCCAAGGGAAAATGGCGCACCAGCACGCCCCACCAGCACCAGCACGTGCGCCAGCTCGCATCAACAGCACCAACTGGTGCGTGACCGCGCTCAGGCGCGTCTGAACCACGCTCGGGCGCGCGCCACACCAGATCAGATCTGGTGCGTTGGATTCAGCTTGGGCACCAAGTTGGCCCATCTCAGCCACCCGATTTCCTTCTTCTTGGCCAGAAACATATAAACAACAACAAAACACACAACACCACCATTCTAACAATCATCCTTACTAATTCCACTTGGTTCCCAAGAACCCAACTTCACCATCATCAACTTCACCCCTTCTTCCTCACCAATTCCCTTAAACCCAAGAGCAAGATTCCATCATCCTCTTCTCATACACTTGATTTTTGAGCAAATCAAACTCAAAATCACTAAACCTCCTCCTAGCTAGCATCAAGGAATAGGTTGAAGCTCTTCTCTCTTCCTCCCTCTACCACACGAATTGCTTCTTCTTTTTCCCTCTTGGATTTCAAGTTCTACCAACACTTGGGGTAAGTAGAGGCTTAAGTCATGATAATAATTCCTTTCCAATTCTTTTTAGCTCATTAAAATTGTATTTAATCTCCTCTAGGGCTCAAGCTATTCTCATTCCAAGTGGATCAAGCTTCAAGGTCACCATCAACCTCTCAATTCTAAGCTAAGGAACCAACACATAGGACCTCCCTCACCTCAAGGAACTCTTACATTTTCTGGATTTGAGGTAAGAAGGGAAGTGTTACCTCTACTTAGGGGGTATTTTCTAGCTTGCATATAGGGGGAATTAAGGGCAGGAAATAAAAATAGAAAAGAGGAACCTTAGGGTAAATGATGGAATTAAAATATGGTACAATTGAACTAAGAATTTGAATTTAGGAATATGTTTGATTATATATGTAATTGTGGTTGCTTTAACAAAAACTGGGTTTAATGATGATGATGGTAGAAAATGGCATGGCTTGAGGATTAACAGTGAACATAGTGATTAGAAAGTTGATTATGTTATTAATTCTAGAGTTTGGAATGGAAATGCAATTAACATGAGACAATTGAGAATATCGATGATGGATGTAGATTAAATTCTGGTTGGAAGGTCAATATTGAACGTAGTGATTAGGAAGTTGATCACATTATTAATTTTAATGATTAGAATGGATTTGGAATGAATATGAATGATGAAGGAGTGTAAAATGCAGTTAATGGAATTATAAAGGAAAATGGTTGAATGACAAAGAAATCAAGAAAAGGATTAAGGGATTGAGAAAGAGGTAATTAGATGGTATGACTGATTGATTACGATATCGAATATTATTATGACCCTCCAGATGGAGAGGATTACATTTATGACCCTCCCTACGGGGAGCGGGAAGTTATATTTTCATGACCCTCCATGTAGGAGCGGAACTTATAAATTATGTTTTCATGACCCTCCGAAAGGAGTGGATATTTTCAGGACCCTCCGTGAAGGAGTGGATGTTTTCATGACCCTCCGAAAGGAGTGGATATTTTCAGGACCCTCCGTGAAGGAGTGGATGTTTTCATGACCCTCCGAAAGGAGTGGATATTTTCAGGACCGTCCGTGAAGGAGTGGATGTTTTCATGACCCTCCGAAAGGAGTGGATATTTTCAGGGATATTTTCAGGACCCTCCGTGAAGGAGTGGATGTTTTCATGACCCTCCGAAAGGAGTGGATAATTTCAGGACCCTCCGTGAAGGAGTGGATGTTTTTATGACCCTCTGAAAGGAGTGGATATTTTATAGAATTGTACGAGCAATAACATGACCCTTCTTAGGGAGTGAATAGTATCAGGGCCCCTCTATAGAGGAATGGAACATATTATATGAATGAGACTTCCGTTAGGAGTGAGTATTGAATGAGACTAAAAGGACAGGTAGACAAGTGTGTAAATGTTAGAAAGAAATGATAGAAATCAAGAAAGGTTAAGGAAATAGTCGGAAGGAATAAGAGATGAATATGGACAACAAAGGGGTATTAAGGAAGCATGGGAAATTGAAATAGAAAATATAATTCAAGTGATAACGGGGTAGTAATCTCTTAGTTGTTCTCTATGTCTCTTTAGAATGTATTTTCTAAGTTCTGTGTAATGCTACCCTTCTTGATATATTTTTACAGGTGAAGGTGGAGCTTACACGTGCATGGCCGAGCAGGATCACATTCCACAGCGTGGAATGTGAAGATAGTTGGGAAACTAATATTGGACCAGAGTCTTATTTTTGGAAACATTGAATATTTTGTTGATGTAACTAAACCTAGTAGCTGTTTTTGTGGAAAAACTAATGTGTTTTAAGACTTGTGTATATGTTTATAAACCTGATGTAATGGTGCTATGGCACACTGTTTATATTTTGCCCTGCTGGCAACTGAAATGAGGTGAATGAATATTTTGAACAGGTTGAAAGAGAAACAAATTTTTGGAAAAGCCCAATAAACAAACGAAACTCCGTCCGTTTGACGGGAGAATTTTTATAAGTTAAAAAGAAAATTTCAAATTCACTATTTTTAATAAGGGTAATTAGGATTAAATAATCAGGGTGTTACAATTCTCCTCTAAACTGTGATGCCCCGAGATATGATTGAGATGAGATTAGCATGCATCATACCACTTAATTACTAGAATATTGTATTGATAATTTGGGTGTGCAATTATGTATGCATTATTCCCTGATTACTTGATTACTTTTGTTTATTATTTCTAGTACTGATAGATTATTATTTGATGATGTCCTTCGGCTATGACTTACTCCCCTGCCCTTTTGTTTGTCAGGTAATGGCTCAGAACCCGATCTGCATAGAGATGAGGTTCATTCCCGAGGGGGAATGGCATAGGAGGGCTACCAGCTTGATCTTAGAAGGGATGGTGGAGATTACGATCCATCGTTTGAACCCTCTCCCTCATATGTGTTCCCTTAGGACTTGCGTTCCCGTAGTCCTTATCATTCGCCTCTTTCCTGGCTAGAAGGGGTGATATGTGACTATGTGGTAGGAAGTCCTGTGTGTATATATATCAGCTTATGTTTTGGAGTTCTAACCATGTGCTCTGGGTCTTATATTTTTGGCTGTAAAATGATGTAGAATATGTCAAGTGACCTAGAATACAGACTAATGAACACATTATAAGTTACGCTACTGCTGCTAACGATGTGATATATGTTCTAAAAACCTTTTTGGATAATAATGTATATGATGTGAATTAGTTTTCATCTCTATGTGGATAGTGATATGATGTGTTGATTTAGTGATGGCTTAAGTTTATTTTCATAAAAGGCGACAAATTAATCCGCATTTTTATAAAAGAATTAAAGAAAAAGGGAAATAAATTAGGGTTGTCGCACGCATTGTAACACCCCACATTTTTCCCGTACGTGCGAGAACGAATTTTGGTTAAAAAGAACTTTGAAGTTTTGATTTATAAAAGATTTCTGGAAAAGTGTTTTACGTGAGAAAGGAATGAAGACTGATTTTCAAGGATTTTTATAAACAAGAAGTTTTTATAAATGGAAAGTGAATGATTTTGTTAAGCTTGTAAATGATTTTCTAAGTGGTGATTTTTCTAAAAAGTGATTTTTGTTTGAAATGAAATTTTTGAGTCTGTTAACTTGAAAAATTTGTAACTTTTTAACCGTAACTCGGATTTTTACGAATTTTATGTCAAAACGATCGTCTTGGAATGTAGATTTTGAAAATTTGGTTTTCAGATTTTTCTGGGTGGATTTACGAAAATTTATTTTCAGAATTATAAAATACGAATTTTGTGACTGGTGTTTTAAAGAAAATAAATCTAATGATTTGGTTTGAAATTTTTATGTGATGTGTGTGCTGTGTATTTGCTGTATGATGCATGATCATTGTTGTGTGAATGTGAATGGTGAATTGATTGCCTTATTGCATGAATTAATAATTAGGATGTTTAATTGAATATGATTAAGAAAATAAAGTGTAAAATTGTGTGTGTGTATATGTATACGCCACGGGTTGTATGTGTACGTATGGATGTATGATTGTGTATGTATGTATGTACGTGTATGTGTGTACGATATACGTGTGTGTGCATATATGTTTCTAGAAACTTAGAGGCTAAGAAAATGGAAACTAAGTGAACCAAACCAAAAACCAAACTAAGTTAGTGTGCAACCAAAACCCTAACTATGGCCAACAAGTCCTTAAGCCTAGCTTGACTTTTAAGCACCTAGCCATGCAACTTTGTCCCCCTTGGTTTTGATAACTTCCACCCATGCAAATAATTAGAAGCCCAAAAACGCCCTCCCTAGTGTTCATGGCCGAACCACCTACAAGGGCACAAGGAGGAAAAATTAAATTGCTTATAAATAGGATGAGCCTTAGTCCATTACCTCATTTTCACTTCCTTTCACCCCTTTCTCATTTCTTCCACCCACACCAACACAACTCCTAAGAGACTCCTTGAACTCTTAGAGAGAAAAGAAAAGAAAAAGAAATAGAAAGAAAGAAAAGAAGAGGTGGCCGAAACATGAAGGAGAAGGAGGAAGGAGATCCAAGCCAAAACCTAGGAGTTTTCCTTGAAGATCAAGAAGCTTTAGGAGCTAGAGAACCAACCTTTCATGGTAGGATTTGAAGAAGAAGAAGGCTTGAAGTAGTATAGATTTTTCCTTCTAGTTTGTGGATCTATATTCTTTTCTTCTTGCATGTTCTATTATATGGTTTCAAAGATGTTATTATGTGTTGATCTTGTTAGATCAAGGACTTTAAGGACTTAGACTAAATTGTAATATGTTATTTTTATGTTTTTGTCTCGGTTTGGGAATTTTTATGGTTGGATCTAATAATTTTCTAATTAAATCTTTAAGGATCTAAAGGAAACTAAGCTTTTGTGAAGACTAAAATGAACCTCTTTGCATGTCTAATTTTCTTGCTCTAAACCGTAGATCCTATGTGATTATGTGATGATTTAAATAAATAAATTCATGATCTAAATTTGTTTGTTAATTTTTGGTCTTTGCATGCTAGATCTCCTTGGTAAACCATGATCTAAGTGTATGTTTGTGAAGTAAATCTATGATTTAAATTTAATAAATGATAAAGTGAAATTAAATGGCTTGCATGTTGTGTGTATGTGTTAATCTTGAGTATTTATGCTTGAAAGGCTTTGATCTTTAATTTGTATGTTTTCTTCTTCATGGTTTATGTAAGAATTGTGTTTAAGTTTGTGTGTTTGCTTTGATTTCTCTTGCATGTCCTTTTCAAGTGAAGAGGTTGTGTTTCTTTTTATGTATATATACGATTCGGTTTTTAAAAGATTAAAGAAACTAAGTCTTAAAAATGATTTTCAAGTATAAACATGATTTTCATTGAATATTTGATTATGTGTATGAACTATTTTTAGAGGCCATTCGGCCATGATTAGGAAAAAGTTGAATTTATGCTTTTTATTTTGCAAAAGTTGATGCATGTTGGTTTTAAAGTTAGATCCATTGATTTCAAGTGCATGCATGTTATTTTTGGAAATTTGAAAGTGTAACTTTGATTTTTATAAGATAATGAAATTGAAAATTATTTTGTGAAGGTTGATGTGAAGGAATGATAAGTACTTTACATGCCTTGGTTGTAATTATGTGATTTTGTGTGTATTGAAAATAAATGAAACCATGTCTTTTTACATGTTGACTTTCGGCCATACTAGGAAAAATAGGTAGCTAGACTTGTCCCCCTATAGGTTACATGCATGATAAGGGTAATTGACTTTAAGGTTTAAAAATAAAAATGCATGCATGAAATGATTAAGTATTTAAAAGAAATTACATGTGAATCCTTTGTGGTTTAACTTGTTGCTTGGTTCTGTGAATGAAAATGAATTGAAGAATGTTAATTTCTTTTTTTTGTGTGCTCACGGTTTTTGGTTCTAAAAATGAAGAAAATGATTTCATGTTTGTATGCTTGTATTGTGCATTAAATCCTTGTAAAATTGTATGTGTATAATTCGGCCAACCTATATTTAATTGATAGGAAAATTATTTTCATAAAATGACCATGATGATAATTATATTCTTGGGTGCATAATGCTCTGCGATGTGTGTTTCTTTTAATTCTGGTGGTTCGATCTGATTACGTGAAACGAATTTTATAATATTAATCTAATGATTTTAAGTCATTGAAATTGATTTGTGAAATTATTAATCACAGTGATCCGGTTTTGTTAAACTAATTAAAAGATTAAATTATTTTCTTAAGTGTAATTAAATTAATCTATTAAGGTTATAATCTAAGTAAATAGTTTGAATGATTGAGAATGTGATTTGTGTGGTGTGTGATTGTATGTGCTGTTTTATGTGCTGAAATTATTTTGTGAAGTCTGTTTGTGAAAATCTATGTTTGAATCTCAAAGAAAAATGTCTTATTTAAACATGTGATTTCAAACAACCTAAATTAATTTGGAATTTTTAAGTGATGTTTGGAAATTTAATAAATCAACTTAAATTAGTTTTAAAGCTTGATTTTCTAGAGTTTTGAATTCGTTTAAAGGTTCAGGAAAATGGATTTGTTTTAATAAAAGATTATTATTGTTTTCAAAGTTTTCTTGAAATCTTTTATTTGAAATCTGATTTAGTTTTGGGTCTTTGGATATTAACAATGAGTTCTTAAGAAAAGAATTATTTCAAAGAGTTTTCAAAACGAAACTAAGAAATTATCGAAAATGTTCTAACGCACGGGGAAAAATGTTCTAGTTCGGGTGTTACATCGGACGCGAAGGAAACGTGACGAGGTTAGCGACTGGGAAATCTTTGAAAGTCTCAGGATGTGTCGTCATCCAGGTGAGTGAGAGTGCGGTGATCCCGCAACGCGGTTGCTCACAATCCAAATGGAGGAATTGTGAATGTACTGCAAATTAGGCAATAGAGAGATGCGTGCTAAATGCTTATTTGTTTTATTTGCATACTTCCTGTTTAATTGTTTAGCATACTTTATTATGTTTGAAATTGTTTGGTTATGTTTGAGTAGTGAAACCATAATAAGGAAACCGTGAAAGTAATGAGATGAGATTGGGAGGAGAAAAGAGAGATGTGAAAAGGGAAATGAGAAATAATTGAGAAAGAAATAAGTGATGAGTAAAAGATTAAAAGGAAAGTATGAGAATGATTGAGAAAGAAGTAAGCATGTTGCGAATAGAATGTAAAAGAGATAAAGGATGAAAGAAAGGAAATCAGTGTTTGAATTGAAAGGAGTTGAGATTGGAAAGAGAATGTGATCATGGAAATGAGATGTGGTTGGATAGAGATGTGATTCCTCGTTCATGTTTTTGGGAAGAAGCTTAGTGTTGAGTTGAGCTTGCTCCTCCATTAACACTCACCCAAAAATGTGATTTTTGAAAAGAGTTTTTGAAAAAGAGACTTTTGAAAAGCTTTTGTGAAAATGATATTTTTGTGAAAGTTTTCGGAAACATTATTTTCGAAAAAGTTTTGTGAAAGGATTTTTCTGAAAACGTTTTGTGAAGTAAAAGTTTTGTGAAAAGATGTTTTTGAGAAAGACGAGGAAGAGATACTGATGATGTTGATGGGAATGATGCTGAGCGTGAGTTTATGAGAATGATGATATGAGAAAGTTGATGAGATGAGAAAGAGTGCGAGATGGGATGAAAGTGATTTGAGGCCAAGGGCCATTGAGATTTAGGGGGAATAGTTTGCGCTTAGTGATCGGGCTTCGTTGAAGGGATGCACCAAGGACGGGCCGATCATTAGGATTAAGCCGCTAAATAAAATTTTAAATCCTCAAAAGACTTAAAAGACATATACAAACGCGGTAAGGCATGAGTGTCGTATCGAAGTAGTGGAGAGGAAGGTACCTCGGATGTCAAGGACATTCGGGTTGTGAATGCAATAGTGTAGGCTCGGGCGGTTAAACGTCACGTTGCCTTGAGTACTATTCTGGGCAGAACGAACTCCACATGTGGTGCACTAACGTGGTGGGGACTGGGTCTAATACCGTGGTAAGTTCTGCACCCGGGACCAGAATAGTGCTGTCACCCCTATGGCTTTTCAGGAACAGTGAGAGGGACTGGAACAGGGCATTTGTGTGTGCCGCTGAGAGCGTGCTTGTTTATGATATGAATTGATATGATATGATTTGAGGCAAGGCCTCCTGGTCTGGGACCATTTGTTTGTGTGACAGCTGTCGTGCCCACGTGGTAAAGGTCATGTACTCCTGTTTGCTTCCGACTAGGCTGGGTGGTTGACCGAGGAGATGTAGACGTGTGTGAGCTCAATGATGTGTCCCCCTATCATTGGTGCTAATCGAAATAATAAAGCTTAACAGACAAAGATGTTTCAAAGAGAAGTACATTGAAGATATTAAACATTGAGCAAAAATTTGTAAGACAATATAAGAAAGAATTCTTGAGATAAGGGATATGTGTGGAAGTGATAACGGAAGGAGTTTTGAGAAAAAGTTGTGAAGTTCGCAAGAAAGATTATGAGAATGTGGTATATATATGTTATGTGCATTACATGCTATATATGTTGGTGATAATGTACTTGCATTTATGTTCTGTTGTTTTAGTATGTTGTTTTTATATTAAGCCTACCCTTAGACCGAATGGTCAACCCGTTAGTGTTTGGAACACTGACTCTCTCCTACCATGTTGTCGTATCGGCACTTGCTGATATTGCAACTGGTAGATGGCTCAGCTGAAGAGTGGTGGGCTTCATTGACCAAGGTCCGGAGTTAGACGACAAGTATTAGGAAGCAAGACTAGAAGCTAGGAATTCCCCTGGCGGAAGGTAATCCATTGTAAGTTCTTAGTTTCCTTGCTCTATCATACTGTACCCCGGCAATTGTATTATTTGTCATTGTTGTTTTGAAACAAGTAAACGGGCCACGTTTTAAAAGATGTTTTGAAAAACAAGTTTCAAAGTGCGGTGTCCTGTGACCTCTCGGTTTGGAACTTGAAAAGGTTGAACAATATGAGAACACAAGTTTTAGTTATAACTATGTTTTGGAAACCTAAGTGTTCTCATCTTGTGCACCACTTGTTTGTAAAAAAAAAAAAAATTGGCCCTAATTTTCACTACTTTGAATGTAAGTTTTCAAGTTGCCGAAGCGGGGTGTTACACGCATATCCTGACTGAGATTGATAGGGTATAGGGTGCGCAAGAGCGGATTATGAGGAGACAGTCTTGAGCTGTTGAGTTTTCTCGCCGTGATGTGATGAGGAACCGGGCGGTTCATGCATTTATGAGAAGCTGGGGCCAGGATCAGGGATATTCCTTTGATGTGCCATCATATACGCAGGAGGATTTTGGTTTATTAGATGCATCAGAGGAGGAGGAGAATGAGTAGTGGTGTGGGGTGTTTCGTTCTGATTTTCTGAATATTGTATTTGGGACCATGTATTTCAGACCTCTTTTCTATCAGGCTTTGTTATTTTATTTTTATTTTTGATGTAAACATTATGATGTAAGAACAGTTCGTTTCTAGGTTTTTCTTTTCTTTATTCGCATGTGTGTGATTTTTCTAGTTTTGCTTAATTATTGCATCTGTTATATATATATTGTACATTGTAGCGGGGGGAGTTGATGATATCCCCCTGAGAGGTGCTGATGTGACAGGGATGCACCTAGTCCTTTGACCTACAGGTACATAAGTTTGAGGGAGCATCAACCTCCCTTGGTGGTGAATGTGACGCAGATGTGATAGGGAAGTGATTCTAGACCCTTTTTAGTTTTTAATTTTTATTTTGTAGTTTAGGTTAGATTAGTTTGCTTGAGGACAAGCCAACCTCTAAGTTTGGGGGAGGAGACAAAATAAAAATTGATTTTTCAAACTTGAATTGTTTCCCCATATTTTTGTGTTGGTTTGTGTCTTGGTGCAACGGTAGATGATTATTCTTGACATAAGACTTGTGATCGTTCTTTGTGATACAGGGAAACACTTGATCTAAGAATGGGCTCATTGACTTTAGCTAGCAACACTGATTGGATTGAGTTGTAATTTTTGTTGAGAACTGGTTATTTTGATAAACTGTTTTGGAACAAGTATTTAGTGAACTGATTATTAGCCTGTGAGATTTTGAGCCTAAACACTTGACAGGGGTATGTAATTTATATTGAATTTATTTGATTGAGACCCCTATTTCTTTCATGTGTGTGTTCACTTTGACTTTGTGTTCTAGAACTTGACCAGTGACCATTTTGAGATTGATAATTGTTTGCATGCATTAAGATGATTAAGGCACTTAGGATTGTGTTTTTGTGGCCTTCAACTATTTTGAATTGGTTATATATTCCCTTATTTGCCCATTTTGAGCCTTATTGAGATATTATGATTTTTCTTTGGTACCCTGCATCTATTGAATGACTTAAGAAAGTGAAAAATGGTGAAAAATGTTATTGAGTTCCATGTCTATTCCAAGTGAAAAAAAAGAAAAAGAAATATAAATATAAATGAAAAGGAAGAGAATAGAAGGAAAGAAAGATTGAAAAAGAAAAGAAGAATAAAATGTTCTTGAAGTGAGTGTGAGTCTTTATTGTATTCATTGCTCATTCATGATTTTTGAGGGAAATTTGTTTTTGCATTTTAACCCTTAGTTTTATCCCTTCTTTCTTTTATCCCACCTTACACTTGTAGCCATGGCCTCATTATAACCAAAATTAAGACCTTTTGATTTTTGCATGTATTTAATAATTTCAGTGGAGATTTGGGTCTATGGTCAAGCATATGGTAACACATTGTTATTGGATGAACTTGAGTGAATTGTTATAACCCTTGATACACATGAGAGAGATATACGCAGAGAGGTTGAGAGTGTTCACTAGTTCCTGGTTCTTTTGGAGTTTGTTTTTCTAACCAGATTTTGATGAAAGTTATTGATTTTGAAGAAAGGTGTAAGAGTCATGAGTATGGGGTCTTAGATTAGGTATGTACATGTTGATCTAAAGAAATGTTTTTGTGTTTCAAGAATCTTTACTTTACTTTTGCCTAGGACATGCAAAATGCTAAGTTTGGGGGAGTGATTTGGGTCTGATATATATTGTTTTCAAGTGATAATTAACTCCCTTTTGCTATGTATTTGGCTTGTTTCTAGAGTAAATATTAGGTTTTTGTTATGTTTTTAGGAAAGTTAGGTAATTAAGAATCCTTGAACGTTTTGATTCGTTTTGGGTTTGATTTTAGGTATTTGAAGCTTAATTTGCTGATTGATGCTTTGGAATGGAAAAGAGCTTTGAAGACCTGGAGATTGAAGCTAGAATGGAGTGAAATGATGTTCTTAAGTGTTTCCCAAGACGGGGTTTAAATGTCAAGAACAGGGGTGCAAAAAGCCAGAATTAATTGAAGAAAAACTCAGCCAAACTCAAGGAGTCTCACGCTCAGGCCTGAGGTATGCCACCCCTGGGCGCGTGGTGCACGAAGGAAGAGGAGCTGGAGGATTTTGGTCCCACGCCTAGGCGTGTGTGGGCTACACCTGGGCGCATGGTCTGACGAGTTGGACCTATCTATTTCGCTTTTGAGGATTCTGATTGTGATACCCGCAATTTTTCATATTTTAATAAATCAATTTTTCTGGATTCTGATTGGGTGGTTATTTTCGAAATTATATAAATTCGTTATTTGATTTAAAATTTTGAATGGGAATAAATTTCTGGAATTTATCTTTATAATGGTGGATTATTTTGTTTTGTGTTTTGAAGGAATTATTATTTATTAATTTATTTGATTACGTAAATGATCTGAATTAGACGAATTTACAGTCAAAATGATCGTATTAAATGTAGAATTTATTTTGGTACAGTTTGGGATCTATTTTGTAACACCCCTAATTTTCGCCTCCCAAACAACCGAGAAATTAATTATAACAATTATTTTATAATTGATTTATATTAGTTTTGAAGGTTTTAGTTTTTGTACATTATGTGTTTTTATATATATAAAAATATGAGATATATTTTTATATGGTTATTTTGTACAAAAATGTGAATATTGTAATTTAGTCCTTGGGTTGGGACCTAATTGCAATATTAAAAAGGTTTTTGAAGAAAGAGTAATTAAATTATTAATTTTTGAATTTTGTCAGTATGTAACCGGTTAGAAGGGCTCTGTAACCGGTTACACGATGAACTCAGAAACTGGGTTAGTGGATTTTGATGAGTAATCACGCGTTTTAACCCAGAATTCGCCACGAAATCAGCCCAGGATTAGTGGGAAACACGCGTCGTGATGCATGTAAGCTTGATTTCTCTATAAAAGGAGGGATTGTTAAAGGATTTGGGGTTGATTCTCTAAATTTAGGGTCGAAGCTCTGTTTAGGGTTCGTGAGTTCATCTCTGAAATTCTTCTTCGTTTCTGAGTGTTTGAGAGTGAGTGATACACCTTCACAAAGCTTGAATCAAGGGCTTTGTATTGATATAAAGTTTGTGAGCTGAGAGTTCCTGGAGTTTGAGAACGAAGCTTGTCAAGTTGAGGTGTTGGTGCTGTCAAACCTCAGATTCTGGTTTCTGGAGCTGACTTTGAAGCTTGATTTTGGTAAGCACACAAACCCTTTTGGTTTCAAATCTGTTCCTATCTCTATTACATGTTGCAGAGAATTCAATTTGACCATTTTCCCCAATTCTTAATTGGGTTTTGCATGTCAATTTCCCTGGTTTTGGTACCCTGTCCAACTCTATCTGCATGTAGTGGATTTGGTGGAAATCTGCGTGGGAGCCTTTCTCTCTGCAATGTTTTGGATCAAGCACGATTTAGAGGTATGGGAGAAGTTTACCTTATACTAGATTGAGACTAAAATCAAGTGATTTAGGATTTGAGTCAACAAAGACTCAAAAGGGCATTATGTGTTTAGAGTTAAAAGGCTTGGAGGCCAAATCTGTGTCTCAATTATTTTTGAGCAAAGTTAATAACCAGCATGCAAGCTATTCTGATGATTGAATCATAATTTAAAGGTTGATTATGAGTTTTGTGATACCAAGTTGTGTTTATGTGGAATTATGTGCAATTTGAGTATCTAAATTGATTACATGCAAGATAAATATGCTCCTGTGATTGAACATGTTTAAATTAAGGTATGTGAACTCTATTGAGTGTTGAAATTGGTTAGATTTGAGTATTAAAAAGAATGGTATGTAAAACCTCATTTTTCATGGTACAGACTGCATAATCTAACCGGTTATTCGATATTTGTAACCGGTTAGATATTGTGAAATTTCAAAGAAAATGAATTTCTGAAATTGGTTTTGTGTTCTTACCATTTTTACTCAAATCAATACTTTAATTTCACTTGAACTCAATCTGAAAACATGTTGATACATATTGTTGGTTCAGATTGAATTTGAGGAGTTACTACCTTAATGTTTTGAGATAATTTCAAGAGGAAATTGTGCTCATGTGGAATTGGAATGTGATTTAGACTTTTGAATGATGAAATCAGTGGGATTTGAGGTATAAAACAATGTTGAAACTTGTTTATGGATTGGGTAGAGAATTCAAGAAAAAGGGGTTTTCTGAATTGCAATGGTTAACCAGTTCAGGTCTGTAATTCTAACCGGTTAGCCTGAGACTGTAACCGGTTAGTACCTGAAATTGGAAAAAATAAAAGTGAAGTCTTTTAATGAAAAGTTTGATACCATTGGTTGAGATTTCCCAATCCAAGTTTAATGGCATGTTTTTAAGTAAATTCATGGATGAATTTTGGTGCCAAAAGTTATACCTCAAATTAATCATTCAAAAGAGAAATTGAGATATTTCTAAATCACAATAATTAATTAAAGATAAAAACCAACCCCATTGATTATGCATTCATGCATAGAGAATGGAAGATCGGTTGGTAGGAAACGTT
Source organism: Crotalaria pallida (assembly GCA_037953625.1). Classification (NCBI taxonomy): domain Eukaryota; kingdom Viridiplantae; phylum Streptophyta; class Magnoliopsida; order Fabales; family Fabaceae; genus Crotalaria; species Crotalaria pallida. Next base: position 59,133,443 of record CM075650.1, read on the forward strand.
TATCATATTCTGGGAATATGAGGAGGGTACTCCGGGAGTACCAAATTTGTAACCTACTTGATGACACATTCTGGGAATGCGGCCAGTGTCTGGGACCTAGTTTCTTTGATGTGTTCTGGGAACACATTGGTGTGCAACCTACTTGATGACACATTCTGGGAATGTGGCCAGTGTCTGGGACATGATTTTTATGCGTTCTGGGAACGTGATACACACTCTGGGAGTGATGTTTATTTTTCCAAGTATGGTTTGCTATGCGTTCTGGGAACATGATGCACACTCTGGGAGTGATGCCTGTATATCCAAGTATGGTTTGCCATCGTTCTAGGAACGTATGGCAGTGTTCCGGGAACACACTGGTGTATTGGATGGACGTCCAAGATGGACTTATAGTGGAGGCCTCAGTTGTGGATAGAAAGCATGCATCATGCCACCTGCATTATAAGAGATATAATGTTGAAAATTGATGTGCTCATATGTACTTGCATTATTGTCTGTCCATGACATACTTGTGTTTGTATTTTAGTCTTTATTGATTATGTATAAGTGTATACTTACTCCCCATGCACTTATTAGGTGTTGATCGTATATCTAGCTTGTGTAACATCCCTAATATTAATTCCTAATATATATTTATAAGTTGTATTGACTTAAATAAATGTTTCTTAAAAATCAATTATTTAGTTGTGTATTTTTATAAGAATACATTATGTTAATTATGAAAATATATTTCATTTCTTTTATGTTCTAAAATAAATTCATTTAAAATAGTTATCCTATATCAAAAATATACTTTATGTGTTTTACTTTATTTTGATATATTTCATGTGAAAATATTTTATTGGAAATATTTATAAGTTTCTTACTTTATAATTTTTATTCTATTATTTAAATTGATTATTGGTATTTGAGTTTTAAAATAACATAATAAATAAAATAAAATAAATAAATAAATAAAAGTGTGTATTAGTATATATGTTTAGTACTTTTAAAATAATACTAACATACACTAATAGTAGTAATAATAATAATAATAATAATAATAATGATATTGTAAAAAAAATAAAAAAAAAAGAATAAAACAGAGGAAGGGGGGTTTGAAACCCTCCCCTCCCCAACTCTCTCTTCTTCCTAAGGGCACCGCCGGCCCTAGTTCTTTCCTCCCTCCCAACTCCTTCTCTCCCGCCGCCGGCTGCCGGCCGCCAGCCACCACCACAATCGCTCTCCCTCACGATCGCTCTCTCTCTCTCTCTCACTTGCTCTCTCTCTCACTCGCACGTTCTCCAGCCATCGTCATGAGGGTCGCCGTCGTCGCGTTCCATTCCCCGTCCAGTTGCGATCGCGACCCACAGAGACCTGTTGCTATCGCCGTTCGTCCCGATCACCGGCATGCAAGCCGCACCGCCACGATCCAGTGCCGCTGCCATGCGCGTTCTCCCTCCTCCAGTCGCGCCGCCGTCGCCGCCGCCGTGGGGAGAGCCACATCTTTCTTTTGCTGGTAGCCATGGATGCACGGGTCACGAGTTTGGCAAACTGACGCCGATATCGTCGTTATCGTGACCAGTCCCTCTGTGGTGCTTTGAACCGGATCGGGGTTGAACCGAATCAAACCGACCTTCAAAATCATCTTTGAGGGTATATCTCCAACACCTTTTTAATTGCTCTATGTTGTGTTTTAATTTTTATATTAATACCAATTTTAATGATAATGGTAATAATTATTTAGTATTAAATTGTTTTGGAAATTAAACCGTATTATAATTTATATTGATTTAATTATGCTGTTGTTGATGGTGACTTTAATTGTTTATTTTGATTTGTAATAACGTCGAATTAGATATATGTTGAATAATGAGTTTTTAAAAGTATTTTTGCTAAATGCGTTGGGTTCCTAAGTAATTGGATTGTAGGTTAGTCGGGCTGAGTTGTCCCTGAACTAAACAATACACCAGTTGTTTAGGATTCCGATCTATAATCGACATACGTTAATTCGGTTAAAGGCTTGAACTTTAATTTCGAACTGAAAGGAAGTGTAATTACTTGAACGTTAGAAATGTAATTTAGACGTATTTTGAACCGTGGACACTTCCTTTTAAATTGAAATTAATAGTGTCAAGCAATGGAGCATTTGAATTTTGGTGAGTCGAAATTAAAGTTACTTGATTTCAAATTATTTTGATAATTATGTTATTTTTAAAGTTAGTGTAATTTTCAATAAAAAGCTATACTATTTATTGAGAAGACAATGACCTTAATTTGAAATTCTATGTTATTCTGGCTTGTAAATTATAATCAAACGATTTTTTGTGATCTGGAAACTTATCAAATACTCTATACTTTGAAATATGTCAATTTTGAAATTTTGAATTGGGTTGTTCTGATCTCTATAGTTAATCTCCTGTTACACAAAGTTTAACATGGTTCATTTTTATGTAATTTTGGTATGCTGTTCATATCACTATTAAATTGCTATTTGATTTTAAAAGTTTACTTCAAGGAATCTTGAATGGTCTTTTATAACCTTATGGATAATTGCTTTTGTTGGTTATAACGAAAAATATGTTTTTATAACGTTATAAACCTAACAACTAATCAAATGTTGACATTGTTTTAGCATAATTAAAAAGGATTAATTGAAAGTTTGATTGTCGTGTTTGGGTTGGTCTAGGCGCATTCAGTTGATTATTATTTAATTTATGTAAAATGATTAGACTACGAAGGAGCTTTAGAACTTGTCGCCGCGCGTAAGCAATGGACTCAGATATGTTTGGACATTATCGTACGAAACGGATCATGCCTAAGGAACCCCAAGGTAAGGGGTTCTTTACCTTGCTTTAGGGAGTATTTTCTATTTAGCTCATAGTGCTTGCTAAGAGTATATGTATATGTTTGGTTTGGAATTTAGATGGTTATGATAGGCTTAACAATCAAGAATGAAATTAAATGGAATAGTTGTTAAATTGATATATGTGATAAATTGAGTATGCTAAGTGCTAAATGTCATTATTTATGCCTAACTGAAATATCTGGATACTTGATTGGTAACTAGAGTTGATTATATATGAAAGTTGTTATGTATGTTAGAAAAAGTATTGAGTTGTGCTAATTTGTGAATGATTATGATATTTAATTATTGGGATGAATGTCTCTTGAAAATTGCCCTGTATATCTGGAAATTGAAAGTATAATGAGATGATGAATTGATAAACATATGAGAATAAATATTTCTTTGGAAAAAATTAAAGGTATAATTATATGAAAAGGATGATGAAATTATGATGAGTACATCAAGGAAATAATCGAATATGAAATTGAAAGATTTAAAGGAAAAAGAGTGTGTGATCCAGATCTTGTAAGACGTTGTCCTTAGGAGACTGTACGCATAGATCGCGTAAGACGCACGCGATGCGCAGCTGTAAGACATTGTCCTTAGGAGACTGTACGCAATTATGGACACACACACCATATATTAATAAAGGTATAATTTGGATTGTGTGAATCCAGATCTTGTAAGATGTTGTCCTTAGGAGACTGTAGGCATAGATCGCGTAAGTCACACATTGTGTGCAGCTGTAAGACGTTGTCCTTAGGAGACTGTACGCAATGATGGACGCACCTTCTGATTTTGGGAATCCAGGTCTTGTAAGACGTTGTCCTTAGGAGACTGTACGCATAGACCGCGTAAGACACACATTGTGTGCAGCTGTAAGACGTTGTCCTTAGGAGACTGTACGCAATGATGGATCCCCGTGATAAATTCTAAAAAGCTGTGAAAGTTTCAAAGAGTATGAGAAAAGAGTGTGAAATTAAGTAAAGAGTTGAGAAATATATCAAGTTGTATAAGTTGTAAATGTATGAAATAAAAGAGTTAAAGAATTATGAAAGAAATCATTTGTTATTAATGTAAATATAATTGCTGTGAATGAGTATGAATGATTGAGTTTTGTGCAATATATGGCTAAATGTGTTTGACTTAGTAGGTCATTATGTCTAGTTAGACACTACTTTCTACTTCATGTGTAAAGCTCACCCTTACAAACATTTTTCGGGTATTGAGCTTGGAGCTTGCATAGTTTTTGGCCGAGCAGGATTACCCTCCACCACGTGGAGGGGTCGTATATTTTGAGGGAACTAAAGTAGTAATTAAATTAAAGATGGATATTTTGTATTTTAAAAGAATGTATTAGTTATCCGCCCTCGCTTGGTTTATGTTGGGCATTAGGACTTATTGTGTGTCTTGAGTAAATATAATATGTTTTGAAATGTTCTGGTCTGGACAGGTGTATGATTGGAAATTTTGGTAAAGTCCGAAATACAGAGGGAACTCTGCCGGATTTTTATCGAAATTTTCAAGTCCATATTTTTATAAAACTTAATTTAACTAAATAATTGTGAGGGTGTTACATTTATGGTATCAGAGCAGTTGTCCTCGGCCACGGAGTTGCGAGTTACTCCAATGGTTATCTCACCAAGAGAGTAACCGAAAAGTAGTGTCAAGTCTGGTTGTAGTAGGTCAGTATGTTTTTATATAATATGTGTATATATATTTAGGTGGACTTAGCCAATTCTATAGTTATCAATTATTCGTGCCTTAACTTGTTTCTATTACTGAACTCTAGTATTATGGGAGACACATCTAGTAATAGAGCTAAGGTAGTGTCAATCCTAAGGGACTTAGTTCAGATGGACTTAAGTCAAATAGAGGCGATTGCCGTTTCATGTGCTACACCACTATGCCCATGATGTGGGAGACCTCATCGGGGTATATGATGGTTCCTGGCTCAACTCAAAGAGGAGGAATGTAACTTATGGTTGAAAAGGACGAAGGGAATCCAGACGAGAGGTGTAGAGGCATATTATGTCTCTAAGATAGGAAATTACATCCGAACCTCTAGTCTCCATCTTTGCTAATCTTTTAAGGAGAAACTAATAGAAGGAATGTATCATATGAAGTTCTAATTAGCTAACATAGAATGAGTAAACAGGTTAGGACAACTACACAATAGAAATTGTTTATGAACCTTAAATCACTTTCTTTAGTATTTTATTCAAGCTTCGTCAGGCTCGACCATCCTAGGACTCGGATCCCGTTGACCTTTTCAATGTGGCATTATGACACTGATGGAGTGCGCAATTCTTATTTCCTTGTATAGGTGACCGTAGAAGCCATAGGAAATCATCGACAAGTTGTAGAGCCTCACTTGACACCTAACCAGTGGTAGTATCGTCCTTTAATAAAAAGTGAGGTCAGGATTGGTCATCCTTTCCTTTACATTTATTAATAGATAATACTATCATAAAGAATGCGATGTGGTGCTGTTGATAGATGGGAGATTGGGACTAGCTACCCCAATCTTTGCGTTTACTGACAAGTGACATCATTGCTATATCCCAACTATATAAGAGCAATCGACTTAGAAAATCCCAATCCCATAAAACTAGATTAAACTTCCTCCCATTAGAATTCTATTAGAACTCACAAACACCCGTTAGCTGGGCAAATCCACTCTTGACAATATCGTCAAATGTTTTCATCTAACTTAGCTTAGTAGAAATGCCGAACCACTTTTCCACTTAGTGCAAGAGCTCGGAGAAATGTAGATACGTGAAATCTCCATACCTTAGACGATTCGCCCTCTATCTAATAGTACCAACAATGTAGTCAACTTGGTCCTAATTTTGATCTTGTTAATTAATCAAAAAGGTAGACAACCAACCCTTAGTATCTACTAGTCTTTCCACTTGATATCGGTCTACCTGTTTATGTCGATACTAAGTGGGGGAGACTTGATGACTTAATTCGGATCCTATCCGATTGACAATGGTGAAGGAAAAAGGATAAGAGTGAAGTCGCGAAGTGAAGCCCCACTTAAGGTGTTATGTTGGTGCACCGCAAGTGGATGACCTCAGTCTCTGGAAACTGTGCATTTGACAGAACCCCGATTGACCGAGATAAACCACATAGGAGACGAATAAGTATACCGACGAACCCTTAACTTAAGGATTTCTCAACTGGAAGAATGGAACCGGAGGAATCAATTGACATGGTTGGGAACTATGCCAAGGGATGCTCCTCCAAGTTACGGGACAACTGGAATTTCGAGGACGAAATTTCAATAAGTGGGGGAGAAATGTAACATCCCTAATTTTAATTCCTAATATATATTTATAAGTTGTATTGACTTAAATAAATGTTTCTTAAAAATCAATTATTTAGTTGTGTATTTTTATAAGAATACATTATGTTAATTATGAAAATATATTTCATTTCTTTTATGTTCTAAAATAAATTCATTTAAAATAGTTATCCTATATCAAAAATATACTTTATGTGTTTTACTTTATTTGGATATATTTCATGTGAAAATATTTTATTGGAAATATTTATAAGTTTCTTACTTTATAATTTTTATTCTATTATTTAAATTGATTATTGGTATTTGAGTTTTAAAATAACATAATAAATAAAATAAAATAAATAAATAAATAAAAGTGTGTATTAGTATATATGTTTAGTACTTTTAAAATAATACTAACATACACTAATAGTAATAATAATAATAATAATAATAATGATATTGTAAAAAAATATAAAAAAAAAATAAAAAAGAATAAAACAGAGGAAGGGGGGTTCGAAACCCTCCCCTCCCCAACTCTCTCTTCTTCCTAAGGGCACCGCCGGCCCTAGTTCTTTCCTCCCTCCCAACTCCTTCTCTCCCGCCGTCGGCCGCCAGCCACCACCACAATCGCTCTCCCTCACGATCGTTCTCTCTCTCTCACTTGCTCTCTCTCTCACTCGCACGTTCTCCAGCCATCGTCATGAGGGTCGCCGCCGTCGCGTTCCATTCCCCGTCCAGTTGCGATCGCGACCCACAGAGACCTGTTGCTGTCGCCGTTCGTCCCGATCACCGGCACGCGAGCCGCACCGCCACGATCCAGTGCCGCTGCCATGCGCGTTCTCCCTCCTCCAGTCGCGCCGCCGTCGCCGCCGCCGTGGGGAGAGCCACATCTTTCTTTTGCTGGTAGCCATGGATGCAGGGGTCACGAGTTTGGCAAACTGACGCCGATATCGTCGTTATCGTGACCAGTCCCTCTGTGGTGCTTTGAACCGGATCGGGGTTGAACCGAATCAAACCGACCTTCAAAATCATCTTTGAGGGTATATCTCCAACACCTTTTTAATTGCTCTATGTTGTGTTTTAATTTTTATATTAATACCAATTTTAATGATAATGGTAATAATTATTTAGTATTAAATTGTTTTGGAAATTAAACCGTATTATAATTTATATTGATTTAATTATGCTGTTGTTGATGGTGACTTTAATTGTTTATTTTGATTTGTAATAACGTCGAATTAGATTTATGTCGAATAATGAGTTTTTAAAAGTATTTTTGCTAAATGCGTTGGGTTCCTAAGTAATTGGATTGTAGGTTAGTCGGGCTGAATTGTCCCTGAACTAAACAATACACCAGTTGATTAGGATTCCGATCTATATTCGACATACGTTAATTCGGTTAAAGGCTTGAACTTTAATTTCGAACTGAAAGGAAGTGTAATTACTTGAACGTTAGAAATGTAATTTAGACGTATTTTGAACCATGGACACTTCCTTTTAAATTGAAATTAATAGTGTCAAGCAATGGAGCATTTGAATTTTGGTGAGTCGAAATTAAAGTTACTTGATTTCAAATTATTTTGATAATTATGTTATTTTTAAAGTTAGCATAATTTTCAATAAAAAGCTATACTATTTATTGAGAAGACAATGACCTTTGTAACACCTAAGTTTATTAACCCTTTTACACCCTTAATTAAAATAGTGAATTGAAAATTCCTTTCTTGACTCATGAATTGATTAGGAAAACTCTTAATTACTTTTAATTCGAATGAAAATCTCCCGTCAAACGGACGGAGTTTTGCTTGTTTTTAGGATTTTCCCAAAATTCCTGTTTTTCTTGCAACCTGATAAACAATAGCATTTTTTAAATTCATCAGAGGCCAGCAGGGCCCAAAATATGTTTTAGTCCACTCTTTACATTATTTCATTGGAAATACAAATAATTTCTCAAACTCTTGGTTTCTCAAAATACAAAGCAAAAGAAATACAATAAAACTTCCCCAAAATAACCCATGACCAATAGGTGGTCGCTAAATACTATCCACACTCCACGTGGTGGAATGTAATCCTGCTCGGCGAGACACGTGTATGCTCCTTCGGTACCTGTAAAAATATAGCAAGAAGGGTAGCATTACACAATACTAAGAATAATAGCTTCTGAGAAGCATAGCTGACAAACTAGGCCCTATTGAAGTCAAAGTTGTCTGTTAACCTAGAATTCTTTTTCAGGTAATCACATACAAGTTCATCATTGATAACTTATGCCCTATGCCCCTGCTACCTTCCTAGCAATCCTACTTTCAATCTTAATTTTACTTTTCAATTCAATTAATTTCACATTCCATTTTCATTTTGTCCTTGGCTGTGCCTGGGTATAATTCATTCTGTCCCTGGTCACGTCCTACTGCGTCTGCACCCCTGTGCACTCACGTCTTACTGCGCCCGGGTATATTTCATTTCATTCTGTCCCTGGTCGCGGCCTACTGCGTCTGCACCCCTGTGCACTCACGTCTTACTGCGCCCGGGTATATTTCATTTCATTCTGTCCCTGGTCGCGGCCTACTGCGTCTGCACCCCTGTGCACTCACGTCTTACTGCGCCCGGGTATATTTCATATTAATTCTTGGATCATAACAACATCACATTTTCACATGAATATTCAAGCACAAACACCATTTCAATATCACATATTATCACCCGACCGTTATTGTCACATTTACACTTAACAAATTAAATCTAGCACAACATCCATCATGGTTCCTGCTCACTCGATCACCATCCTCTGATTTCTGATTCATTTATTAATAAACATCATTTCTCTTTTACCAAGCTGTTTATCCTTAGTCCATTCTTTAATTATTCACTCATAATTTTCCATCCTTCCTTCCTTACTTAGCCCTTTCTATATTACTTGCCTACGATGATACTTAGTCCATTATTTGCTTTACGAGTCACAAAACCAAACACGACATGAACATACATCAATAACGAGTAACCATCAACAAATAATGACCAAAACAGTCGACATACTCAGGTATGTCTCAGAGCACTATAAATTAAGTCAACTCCCTAAGGTTCTCAACTTCCTACTTAGTTAACATATAATCTTCACATTCCTAAGCAATTATGCCCTAAGATTCATTCCTTACACCTTAATTATCCTATGATTTATTCTTTTAATTATTTGTCTACACCTAGTCATCATTACAACAACCTAGAATCTATATCCTTAGGAAAGGTAACACAAACCCCTCTTACCTTCTTAAGAAGTGGTGGTGAATCCCAAGTCCTAGCCCATTGATCCTTGTGTTTGATTTCCTTGTCCCTAGCCTTTCTAATCCTTGACTTGTACCCACTTGGCCCTTAAAACCCTAGCCTTAATCTCCTACTCTTTGACTTGAAGCTAACGGTGTGCTCATGAGGTGTTCTCCCTAGCCACTTGAATTAAAGAAACCCAGGGAGAGGAAGAAGCACACGAATTTCAAGGGGAAGAGGAGGGAAGTTGTGGTTTATTAGTTTCATACTTAATTTTATTGGTGGAGATGGTGATCAAATGTCTTGATCATGGATTTATGGAGGAAGATGGTGCTAGCTCTTTGGTTGCTTGATAGTTGATGATGATTTATGAGAATAGTGGAACTTGGTTACTAGTGTTTAAGTTGATGATGGTGGAGCTAGGTTCTTGGATCAAGAGGGTGAGTTGTTGTGGTGGTTGGTGGTGATTTGGTGTTTGATCCATGTTGGAGGTTGATGGTGATGATGATTGCTAGCTTGGGTGAGAGAGAGACATGGTGGAGTTGGGGAAGGAAAGGAGAAGGTGCTTGGGTCCATGAGAGAGAGGGAATCACGGTGGTGTTGGGGAAGAAAGGAAATTGGTGCTTGGTTGCTTTGGGTGGGAGTGAGCAAGAAGAAGAAATGGTGGTGCCTTGGTGAGTGAGGGAGGCACGGATAGAGTAAGGGGGAGAAGAAGGTGAAGGTATGTTGGTGGTGATTTGGTTGGTTTATAAGGCCCCTTGCCTTGGCTAGTCTGATTGTGTGGTGGGGAGGGAGTGGCTTGGCCCCCAAGTCCAGATCTGGTGGCTGGGAGCGCACCAGCTGGTCGCGCGCGCCTGGGCGAGTTCTTGCACCAGCACCAGAGCTGGTGCGGTCAGGAGAGATTGGCGCGCCGGTCTGGTGCGCCTGAAGGGAGTCTGATGCGCGCAGCGCGCCTGGGCGCAGAGACCACGCGCCTGGGCGTGAGATCAGCACCAACTGGTGCTGCTGGTGCGCCTGGTGCGAGATTTGGTGCGGTCAGGTGGGGTTTTGGCGCGCCACACGCGAAACTGGTGCGGCTGGTGCGTGTTTCAGCTCGCCTGGGAGAATTGGTGCACCGCCTGGGCGAGTTTTTCACTGTCTGGTGCACCAATGAACAGTGCACCCGCCTGGGCGTGCACCGGTGCGCCTGGGCGTGCACCAGAATTCCAAATCTTCGATTTGCCGTAACTTTTTAGTTAACCGTCGGATCTTGCTCAAAGTTTGAGACAAGCTTCCTAAGACCTTAATCTTCACATCCAACGGTGGGAATTTGGTTTGGAGCTATGGATATTTTATTCCTAATTTTTCTCTTTTCGGTTGATTTCTAACGTCTAAAACGCCGATTACACTCCCGATTTCGCTTATTTGACTTTGCCCAAAGCCACAATTGCCTTCTATACAACCCCTAGGACTTATAATTACCAATCACCTATCTACCAAAATTCATTAAGTCACTTTTTTTTCCAATTTTTCTAAGGTTTTCATTAATAATCTAATTTAAAATAAAGTTTGGGATGTTACAACCTTAATTTGAAATTCTATGTTATTCTGGCTTGTAAATTATAATCAAACGATTTTTTGTGATCTGGAAACTTATCAAATACTCTATACTTTGAAATATGTCAATTTTGAGATTTTGAATTGGGTTGTTCTGATCTCTATAGTTAACCTCTCGTTACACAAAGTTTAACAGGGTTCATTTTTATGTAATTTTGGTATGCTGTTCATATCACTATTAAATTGCTATTTGATTTTAAAAGTTTACTTCAAGGAATCTTGAATGGTCTTTTATAACCTTATGGATAATTGCTTTTGTTGGTTATAACGAAAAATATGTTTTTATAACGTTATAAACCTAACAACTAATCAAATGTTGACATTGTTTTAGCATAATTAAAAAGGATTAATTGATAGTTTGATTGTCGTGTTTGGGTTGGTCTAGGTGCATTCAGTTGATTATTATTTAATTTATGTAAAATGATTAGACGACGAAGGAGCTTTAGAACTTGTCGCCGCGCGTAAGCAATGGACTCAGATATGTTTGGACATTATCGTACGAAACGGATCATGCCTAAGGAACCCCAAGGTAAGGGGTTCTTTACCTTGCTTTAGGGAGTATTTTCTATTTAGCTCATAGTGCTTGCTAAGAGTATATGTATATGTTTGGTTTGGAATTTAGATGGTTATGATAGGCTTAACAATCAAGAATGAAATTAAATGGAATAGTTGTTAAATTGATATATGTGATAAATTGAGTATGCTAAGTGCTAAATGTCATTATTTATGCCTAACTGAAATATCTGGATACTTGATTGGTAACTAGAGTTGATTATATATGAAAGTTGTTATGTATGTTAGAAAAAGTATTGAGTTGTGCTAATTTGTGAATGATTATGATATTTAATTATTGGGATGAATGTCTCTTGAAAATTGCCCTGTATATCTGGAAATTGAAAGTATAATGAGATGATGAATTGATAAACATATGAGAATAAATATTTCTTTGGAAAAAATTAAAGGTATAAGTATATGAAAAGGATGATGATATTATGATGAGTACATCAAGGAAATAATCGAATATGAAATTGAAAGATTTAAAGGAAAAAGAGTGTGTGATCCAGATCTTGTAAGATGTTGTCCTTAGGAGACTGTACGCATAGATCGCGTAAGACGCACGCGATGCGCAGCTGTAAGACATTGTCCTTAGGAGACTGTACGCAATTATGGACACACACACCATATATTAATAAAGGTATAATTTGGATTGTGTGAATCCAGATCTTGTAAGACATTGTCCTTAGGAGACTGTACGCATAGATCGCGTAAGTCACACATTGTGTGCAGCTATAAGACGTTGTCCTTAGGAGACTGTACGCAATGATGGACGCACCTTCTGATTTTGGGAATCCAGGTCTTGTAAGACGTTGTCCTTAGGAGACTGTACGCATAGACCGCGTAAGACACACATTGTGTGCAGCTGTAAGACGTTGTCCTTAGGAGACTGTACGCAATGATGGATCCCCGTGATAAATTCTAAAAAGCTGTGAAAGTTTCAAAGAGTATGAGAAAAGAGTGTGAAATTAAGTAAAGAGTTGAGAAATATATCAAGTTGTATAAGTTGTAAATGTATGAAATAAAAGAGTTAAAGAATTATGAAAGAAATCATTTGTTATTAATGTAAATATAATTGCTGTGAATGAGTATGAATGATTGAGTTTTGTGCAATATATGGCTAAATGTGTTTGACTTAGTAGGTCATTATGTCTAGTTAGACACTACTTTCTACTTCATGTGTAAAGCTCACCCTTACAAACATTTTTCGGGTATTGAGCTTGGAGCTTGCATAGTTTTTGGCCGAGCAGGATTACCCTCCACCACGTGGAGGGGTCGTACATTTTGAGGGAACTAAAGTAGTAATTAAATTAAAGATGGATATTTTGTATTTTAAAAGAATGTATTAGTTATCCGCCCTCGCTTGGTTTATGTTGGGCATTAGGACTTATTGTGTGTCTTGAGTAAATATAATATGTTTTGAAATGTTCTGGTCTGGACAGGTGCATGATTGGAAATTTTGGTAAAGTCCGAAATACAGAGGGAACTCTGCCGGATTTTTATCGAAATTTTCAAGTCCATATTTTTATAAAACTTAATTTAACTAAATAATTGTGAGGGTGTTACAGCTTGCACAAAAGTCAGTGAAGGGAGATGTCCCTTAGGTGCATGCAGAGTGTAGAAAGTGTGGGTTGGGAACCCCTTGTGCAGATATCGAGGATCCGACCAGATGGATGTTTGGACAAAGGACCAGTGACCAGCTCTATAACATTTCTATTTTTAATAGAATTTATATGATACATATTTTGGAAAGAGGTATCATAAGAAGAATTCAGTTTCATAATAATACTTATTTGGTATTAATGGACTTGTTACACTTGATATATTATGGGGGTATCATATGATGATTTTACTATGTTTCCGCAAACTCTGATTTTACTAGTCAACTTCATTATTAATCAAGTGTTTTGTGAAAAGGAATTTTCAAGGGAAGGGAAAATTCTTATTTTCAGATCTTTTTCCAACAATAACAAGTCCAAGTAATCATAAACTTATTACTTTTCTTATAAAGTAAGAAGATATACAAGGAGTGTTACACTTTTATGGTATCAGAGCAATGGTCCTGAATTTTGGTCCTTGGGTGTGTGGTCCAATACGTTGGTCATCGATATCTGCGATGTTTCTTGGGAAGTATGCTTTCATATACTTCCAAACTAGAGGTAAGGTTATGTGTAATGGCTCTAGATAAGTAGCTTATTCTTCTATTAAGAAGTGTTCTATGAAGTCTAAGTAGAAGTATGATAGTTGTACGCTTCTCTTTAGACATGTTGTAAACCCAGAACCATAGTGTTGGTTTATTCCGTTCTCGTAGAACCAGTGATAAGGAAATCTTAAAGGAGTTGTAGTTAAGTCCTTGACTCTGGAGAAGAGTATTTACCCTCACCAGTGTTAACATTAATTAAACTTCTCCGACCGAGTGCAGGGCAGTCATCTCCTTAAAGATCAACCTTGTTGAGTTTGTTAAACTCTAAAGCTATCCTTTCTTTTGTTCCTTATGGATTCGGGCGTTGATCAAAGTTGCTCTATGCCTTACCCAATCTGCTATCTCAAAGTGGAGACCCCTACAAATTTTCTTGTAGTTGTTTCCAAGGTATGTCTGAATTGTTCTATTAAGGTATTAGACTTTGTCTATCTACCTGTGTCATGACTACATCTGATCTTAAGCACGGTTTGGAAGCCGAGAGATCAAGTGATCATGATTAATGATGATAGAACAACCCTGTATTGGGATTTCCAAGCTTCGAATCTGAAATCCAATGGATCCATATGTCTGTTTCTGGGAAGCAGTGAAGGAAAGGAAGAAGGGGGTTAAAGAAATCTTGGTTACAAGAAATGATATCAGGTTTACCCTTGAGTAAAGAGATAGAGTTTGGAATCAAGTTAATTCTTGAAGTTGATTCTATCTTTACTACTCTTATAATATGATACCATCGGGAATGGTAAGATGGAAGAAACACGTAGAGAAGTTTCTAAAATGGTTATGGTTGGATCAAGTTAAAGGAGTCTAAGAGTTTTCTAAGATTGATTTGAGGTTGGATTAACCCCAAATCAGGATTCGGGACAGGGATACACTTAAGACTGCATTATAATCTCGGTACGGACATTATGAGTAGGAAATAATGTCATTCAGATTGACTAATGCACTTGTTCTTTTATGGATTGTAAGAACTGGACCTTTAGACCACATTTGGATTCGTTTGTGGTTTATCCTAAGAATCCGGAGGGGCATGAGGAACATCTCAGGATTGTATTGAGAATCCTGCAAGAAGAGTAGTTGTGTGCTAAGCTCACCGAAAATAAGTTTTGGGTTGAGCAAAGTTACATCTGATATTTAAAGAAGAAATTGTGGTGGATCCGGAAAAGGTGAATTCAGTGGTGTAATGTGAACAACTTCAGACTGTGGTTAAAAGTCAGAAGTTTCTTAGGGTTGGCTGGATACTATCGTCGGATTATTGAAGGATATTTTTGAGATCACATGGCCTTTGACCAAGTTGACTTGGAGAGATCAATTGATTGTATAGAATGATAGGATATTGTTTAATTATGGTGGGGTAGTGATGGATTAAACCCCAATATAATATGATTAGTCCAAGAAGAGTTATGGAAAAATGTGAGTATATTATGATTTAAATCGTTTCAGTGATGAATTTAGTTGGAATCAAGGTATTAGATTATGATTAAATCCTATTTGAGTTGGATTGAATGGTGTAAAGAAAATGGTCTTGAAATTCTTTGGTTAAATTTCTAAAACTGTACTTACTAACCGGTTAGAGTTTCTTGTAATCGGTTAGAAGCTGAAAGTTTAAAATAAAAATTTAAGTCATTTGTGAAGGAACTTATGGTATCAATAAACATCTTCCTCCAATCCAAACTCAATGTCAATCACCTAAGTAAAAGTTAAGGAAGGATTTAATGTGGTAAAATAACTTAATGCCTTGATTCATCATTGAAGTTGATTTAAGGGGATTGAATCATAATACTTATGGACTAATCAAAAATTAAAATTAAGGAGCTACTCCAATCGGAGAAGGTAGAGAATTTAGCTGGATGATGCAAAAGAGATAATAGGTACTAAGATAAGAAGGTTGTGATTCCTGAACAAGTTTGGAGTTCGAAAATATGAATAACAATAAGGAGAAGAAGAGTAAAATATAAGACAAAGGTGATGGATGGAGTTTCTTAAAGATTATGGTTTTGAACTCCATTGTCATCCTGGCAAAGCGAACGTAGTTGCAGATGATTTGAGCAGAAAGGTTATTCCTGTGAGCTCAATGATGGTCAAGGAGGCTATTCTGATCGAGGAGTTCAGAGACCAAAGCCTGGCAATGCAAGTAGAACTATTTAGTCTTAGATTAGGAATGTTGCAAATGACCAACGAATTCTTGAGTCGGATTCGTGAATTACAACCAAAAAATGAGGAGTTGAAAGAAATGAATGAGATTTAATCTTTGGAATTAAAGTCAGGGATTATGGATATTAGAAAATATATTATGGAGGCAAGGGATTTATGAAGTATTGTTTAGAACAACCTAGATGAGAAATCCAAAGGCATGAACTTCAAGAATAGATTATGTTCGAACCCAAGTCAGCTATCAACTATTAAGGAATAAGGAATTTCTCGATGTTGGTAAGCATGTATGAGGACTATGGGAAACCACATGAATTTCATGCGAGAAATGTTTGAGTTCAGAATAAGAAAAAGATTGATGAAATAAAGGCCCAACTGGAGAAAGGGGAAAAGTAAATAGGAGAATATCAATCACGGAATTTTGTTTTTACTTTTGATTTATGATAAGGAAACAAGGGTAATCTTTGATGTTTTTGATGTAATGATTTGTTTTGTTGAAATTTTTCCATTTTCTTTATGTATATGATTCAGCCAAAAGAAAAAGTAAAGGGAATAAATTTTGATCTTCATGCATGTTGGTTTTCCATGATCCTTGTTACTTTCTTATCTTTATTCTAAAAGGATTTGATATTGGAATTAATGGGGGAACCCATAGGGTTTTCATTTAGTTTTTACCCAAATGGTTTTATTTTGTTTTATGGACTTGGTTTATGTTTGAAATGGAAGAATAAGGGTTGATTCTTATTTAGTTTGAACTATGTTTTTAGTATGTTGCTTTATTGAGTAAAAAAAATTCTAACCTTGTCCATGTGCATGGTTCGGCCAAGGCAAGAAACCAAAGAAATAAGTTTTTGTTTTTGATGTATGTTTGATTTTTGTGTTCCTCATTGATTTTTAAGCCTTGATGTGTAAGGAATTTAACTCAAAAGATTAAAATGAACATGCAAGAACCAAGGAGGGACTACACGGCTTTTATGTGTTTGGTGTTCAAGAGATTTTGTTTTGCTTTATTGGTTTGTTTTGTTATTGAACTAAAGGATTAAGCTTTGATTTTTATTGGTTTTGAAAGATGAGTTTTGTGTTGTTATATTTCACCAATGTTTCTCATTTTCCCTCTGTAATGATTCAGCCAAGATGAAAAGAGGGAGGAATAAA
This sequence comes from Crotalaria pallida, assembly GCA_037953625.1. Taxonomy (NCBI): domain Eukaryota; kingdom Viridiplantae; phylum Streptophyta; class Magnoliopsida; order Fabales; family Fabaceae; genus Crotalaria; species Crotalaria pallida. The sequence continues at coordinate 59,150,474 of CM075650.1, forward strand.
ATTGATATTTGGTGTTTGATTGATTTTAAGCTTTGATCTTTGATTTTAGTCTGCATGCATGATGAAATTTAAGATTTAAATGAACCAAGTGAACATGAAACTTGATTTGAGGTCCATATGGTTTTCTTGTCATTTTGCTCAAATGAATTTGTTTTGCTTTGATACTTTGATTTAGGTTTAAAAGGAAGAATAAAAATGGATTTTCGCGTATGTATGTGTGTGGATTAATTTGTGTAAAGTCCGTAATTTTCTATATATGTGTTTCGGCCTAAATGGGTTAGTGAGGAGAATAAATTGGTTTATGTATGCATGTTGTATTTGAGCAAAGATAAATAATTTTCATGCCTTATGATCCGGTTCTTGAAAGGAAAATGATTGATGAATTGATGATTGTGTTAGTTGTGTGTATATGTATGCCATACGGTCTTGTATATGAAAAATGCTTAAGTGTATAAATTGATTGGTGTTCTTTGATTATTTGGTTAAGTGCGTTTGGTATAGGCTTGAATGAAAAGGATTAATTGCTTAGAGTTTGTTTGTTGGAAAAGAAGTTGAAGTCGGTTGTGCATAACAACGAATGAATTCGGTTTTGAAAAGTGAACGATTATATGAGTTAATCTTAATTTCTGAAAAATTGATTTATTGCATGATCTAGAGGTTATATGAATGTGTTTTGGAACATTTGAATTTGGTTTGGAATTGTTTGATGCATGTGTGATTTGGTTTTGGACTTTTATTGAAAAAGTAAGGAATTTTTGGAGTTGAAAGTATTTTTCCCTTGTTTTCAATTGCATAGGCCGAATGGTGCATGAGAAAAATAAATGATTGAACTTTGATTTCTATTCTTTGAATTGTGTTAGTGTCAGGAGTAATAGAGTCCATTTTAAGTTGAGAAATGGTTTTGTAATTGTTTTGAAAATGGAATCGAAAAATGTACATGAAAATGTTTGAAATAAATGAGTTCTTATGTGGTGCACTTGGTGATTGTTTATGTGTTATTGATGTGATTATAGTAGGATTGCAGTTGTATGGGAGTTATTTGATAAGAATTCATGTGGAATATGTTGGTGTGTATTGATGCTGAAATTTTTGAAAAATGTTATTTTACTTGAAAAAGGCTTTGATAAATAATAGTTTTGCTAATTGGATAGCCTTGAAAATTTGATATGTTTTTCTTGATACTAATTAGATGCATTCTGGAAAATTTGATTAAACTTGAACTTGTTTTGATATTTTAAAAGTAATTTTGTTTGATAAAGGTTGTTTGTAATAAACTTGTGTTTCAAGTTACAAAAGTATTGAATAAAAATGTTTGCAAGAATCAAATGCTTTCATAAATTAGCCACTGTTTTGATAGTGTCAAATGTAATGTTTCTGAATTTTTATATGATTTATAGAATTGATTTGATAATTTTATAAGAGTCGTTTTGGTAAAAACGATTTCGGAAAAATAGATTTTTCGGGTAAAATCTAAATAGAGTTTTCAGACCAAAACTATTCTAAATGACTTGAAATTTTTATGGGAGCTTCCTGGACATGTTTTGTGACCCTCTGAAAATTTGGAGGTGATTTGGAGTTGGTTTGATATTTTTACCAATTGAAAAATAGTGAGCATAATTGTGCAGATATTTCAGAGTTAGTGACGAAATTAATTAGAAAAGTGTAACTTAAACAACTCCAAATAATCTGAAATTTTTATGAGATGACCTTGACTATGTGAGGAAGGATTTTACAAAGTTTCATGCAATTCGGAGCTGAATTACTATTTCTAATTGTGGCATTTTAACCTCAGGTCAGCAACAGTCATGTTTCGGTTTTTATGCAAAATCTGATTTGAAACGTAGGTTCTAGAGGTCCAAAATGGCTTTAAAATTTTATATGATGAACTTGAATACGTGTTTAGGTATTCTGGAAATCTTGGGTTTGAAACTAATTGATTTGATAAAGTTTTGAATTTTATTTCTTGTGTTTTTCCCGTAATCGATTAAACTCTCTTTTAAAGTACTTTTGTTAAATGTAAACTCGTGTGCTTTCTTTGGTGACTTGGCTGAACGTACATGTGTTTTTTCATGCCTTAAGATAAATGAATGAGTGATTGTTTAAAAATGTGTTTAGGTTATGTGTAAATAAATTGCAAGTGTTTACGATTTGTTTCAGAGTAAGGTTATTTCCAAAGGTTAAAATGATTGGCCTTATGTGATATATGTTAACTGAATTGTTTATGAGATGCATGATAAAATGTTTGATTATGTATTTCCTTGCTTTGGATTATTGTGTGTAAAAAAGGAAGTAAAGGAAAATGAGTTAATTTATTCGTCACGGTGTCGTGTTTGGTTTTATGAAAAACTTTTTAAAGATAATTGATATTTGGAACGGTCTATATTTGAAAAATTCTGAAATTCTAGTTTCTGCCCTCTTATATTTCACCGTGTTATGTTTGAAAAATGAATTGTTTAAGCGTTTGTTTTGTCACAAAATATTGGATGAACTAAAGTACGATTTTACGGTGTTTTCGGATTTTTCAAGTAAGTGATTTTGAGTTGATTCACTAATGTCTAGCATTGATTTAATTGGTGTTTCATTTCTAAAAAAGTTTTTCAATTAATTTAAAGTTGATTTTTCCATGTTACTTGATTTAGAGAAAAGCCGGATTGAAAAAGTAACGTTTTTCGATGTTTTCGGATTGTGATTAGTTGACTGTCCGGAACGGACCATCAGCGAGTTGATTTGTTTTAAAATATTTTATCACTTGTTTTAGAATGATTTTGAAGTGTTTAAAGTATATTCGAAGATTGGATTTAATTTGAAAAAGTAAAGGTTTCTTTTATGATTACCCGATGAGAAGTAAAAACGAGTTTTGAAAAATGACTTGATGTTAAGCATGAATGTTAGTAAGTAGCCTTGTATTAATTGTGTGTCTTATTTTAAGCAAGGAATCCGTAGATTGGAAGTTTGGAGCTGCTGTGAGTCGGGCGGACCTGCAGTCATTTTCTAACAATGCATGCTGGACAAGAGGTGAGAGAGGGACTCCCTAAGACACTGTGCTATTTAGGTAAAATGTTAAGATGTTCCTCGCCATCTCAAAAGCCAGAACGTGGGGTCTGTGAGTCAGTCGTATAGTGGCAACTGTTTGTGTGCGTAGGGCCACCTATACGCAGGACTAAGACATCCCTTTTCTACTGTGATATTATGACATGATGCTATTGATGTGATTATACCATGATGAGATAACATGCTTTATGATTCATGCCATGCGGAATATTATATATGATGACGTGCATGTTTTTATGTTCTAAATCCATGACGAAAATTAAGTGAGGCAATGGAAATTATGCATATGATATGATGTTGATGAGAATAATGTGATCGCGTGGGAATCAAGTAATGAAAAGGGAAAGATTCCTGATAATTCCATGATATGTATATAATAAAAGTATTAAAGGCGCAAGGAAAGAAATGATAAATGGAATACGATTGGCATCCAGAGGATATGTATGTGCTGTGCAGCGGAAGGCGGAGGTACTTCCCGATAAGCATTGTTCGTGCGACGTGCTTGCTAAGCTGATGAGCTCCCCGATGTGTTTAGTTGCCATGATGGCTACGCAATATCGAGAAATCGTAAATGCGAAAGATTGGAATTAGAGGTCGAGATTCACCGAAGGGATGAACAAGGATGACTCACCGAATCTAGGATTAATAAAATACTAATAAGACATTAAAAGACATTGAATAATGCGGCGAGTTGAGTGTGAAGTAGTGGAGAGGAAGATACCCTGCTTATCTGCGGATATTCAGGTGAGTGATTGTGATAGGGGAGGGTGATGACGGTGAAACGTCAAGTAACCTGGAGTGCTTTTCTAGGCAGAATGAGTCTATATGTGATCGGGGATTAATACCCAATGGATCGTAGCATGTTTTGCATAGCTAACTAGAAAAGTACTGTCACCCCCTTGATCAATTTTGGAACGGTGAGAGGGAACCTGAGCGAGGCGGGCAGTCGAATGGTGTTGGGCCCTTGTGATATAGCGTAAAATATTAATTGTCCTGATGACCGGCCTGTATGGTTGTGGTCTTGACAAATATATTTATATGTTGTTGGTTTTTCTCGGCTATTCGACCGACTGTAAGATCCATGAAGAATGTTTTGATAAATGCCAAAAGGTTTTGAACAAGCTACAAATGTGTTGATCAAGTTCAAGCTCAACAAGCAACAACAAACATCAAGTGATGAAGAGAGAGCCAACTCATGAAGACTTAGTTTGGTAGTTTATGTTTTATTGTTTTATCTTTTGCCTCACAAGTCTTTTAGTTTATGAGTTTGGGTAGAGTCATTAGAGGGTAGTGAATCTCTTTTGAATGCATGATTATATCATATTTTGAGTATTCACTTTGCCTAAAATCAATAGGTGGCTTAAAGGTTTTAAAGAAAACGTTTAGTTTTTGAGAAAACAAGTTTTTAGTGATTTTTATGCTGATTACTCGAGTAACACATATTTCACTCGAGTAAAATTTATCAAGCTTGCGGCTTACTCGAGTAACACTCATTTCACTCGAGTAAAATGTTTTCAGCTTTCGGCTTACTCGAGTAACACTCATTTCACTCGAGTAACTTGATCAGATATGGTTTTTTTAAATACGTTTTTCACTTCTAAAAAGCCATTCTAAGTGCTCCAACTTTTGGGTATTCTATATAAACCTTTTCCTAATCATTTCTATCAATTAGAATCAACTAGAATCATTTTTATACACTTTTACAAAGAATCAAAGCCACACTATTCTTTCTCACTCTCTCAAGATCAAAGCTTTCATTTTTACATTCTTTGATCAAGAACCTTGAATCTCTCATGTTGATCTTTTCATAACTTTTGAAAGAGATTCATAGGATTGTTATTTTGTTTTCATTTGATTTGTAATCATTGCAAGAGGCAAACATTCTACAACATTGGAAGCCTTGATTTTGTGAATCAAGCAAGTTTCATTGGAAGCCTTGGTGAGGCATTTCATCAAGCACTTGGAAGCCTTGTTGAAGAACAAGCATTTGGAAGTCTTGTGAGTGAAGCAAGCAATTGGAAGTCTTGTTGTGAGGAATCGGCAAGCAAGAGAAGAGGTTAGATTAGATATCAATAGGATTACAAGGCAAGGGTGTGGTATCTCTTGTAGGCTAGCAAGAAGGAGTCTTGTGAGGCATTTACTTGTAATTTGAGAAACTCTAATTCCTCATAGTGAAGAATCTCTCTTGGTTGAAGAGGGGACTGGAGTAGCTTTCAAGTGGATGAAAGTGAACCAGGATAAATCACTGTGTCGTATCTCTAAACTCTTACTCTTTACAATTCAAGTCTTTAATTGTGTTCTTGGTTGAAAACCTAGAAAAAGTGATTTTTCATAATTGATTGAATTGAATCTTAATTGTGCAAAATTAATAAAGGGAAAATCATTTTCATAACCTAGGTGAATCAATAAGAATATTGGTGTTGATTGTTTCCGCTTAATCTCTGATATAATATTTGTTAATTGATTGATTTTCATTGGTTTTAATCGTTTAGATTTGTTTCTTGCGAAAATCTTTCAAAGTTTCTATAACACCTATTCAACCCCCCTTCTAGGTGTTCTCCTGGTGTTCCTAGTTATTTCACCATCCGATTGTAGGTTTTCCAACAATTGGTATCAGAGCTCGGTCAAAAGACACGAGCATAGAGCTTTTTCGTTAAGATCCTTGAGGAAACTACAATGGGTTCTACGAATCCTTTTGGTGGTGAAGGTGCTTCAATTAATCGCCCTCCTATGTTTGGTGGAGAGGGTTATGGTTATTGGAAAATTAGGATGAGAATCTTTATAGAAGCCATAGATGTGAACATTTGGGAAGCCATTGAAAATGGTCCTTATATTCCCTCAAAAGATGTAGAAGGTGTGCTTACCCTAACTCCCAAAGATAAGTGGACCGATGATGATAAAAGGAAAATTCAATATGATTTAAAAGCAAAGAATATCATCACCTCCGTTCTATCTTATGATGAGTTCTTTAGAGTCTCCCAATGTAAAGATGCCAAAGATATGTGGGACACCTTGCAAGTCACACATGAAGGCACTAGTGAAGTTAGGCGTGCTAGATTAAATTCTTTGATGCATGAATATGAATTGTTTCGTATGTTGCCTAATGAATCTATATGTTTTATGCAAAAACGTTTTACACATATTGTTAATCATCTCATTGCTCTTGGTAAAACTTTCTTGAATTGTGAACTTGTTAACAAAGTTTTAAGATGTCTAAGTAGGGAATGGCAACCCAAGGTTACCGCAATAGTTGAATCAAATGACTTGGACACCATGGATTTAGCAACACTTTTCGGAAAGCTACAAGAACATGAAATGGAGCTTGGACGTTTGCAAATGCATGAAGAGTCGGATAAGTACAAAGAGAGAAAAGGAATTGCTCTTAAAGCTCAAAGGTCATATAAAAAGGAAGAGAGTTCCGATGATGATGATAATGAAGATTCCGATTCGGACATTGATGAAGAGGAGATGAAGCTTCTACTAAGAAAGTTCAATAAAATTCTAAGGAGAAAAGGAAGGTTGAACAAGGACAAAAGTAAAGAGAAGAATTCCCCACACTACAAGACCAAGACTTCAAAAGAAGGAATAGTTTGCCATGAATGTGGAAAGCCCGGTCATCTCAAGTACTCATGCTCTAAGTATCTAAAGAAGAAGGAGAAAGAAAAGAAATCTAAAAGGGCATACATAGTTTGGAATAGTGATGATGAACAAGACAAGAAAAGCACAACTAGTAGTTCTTCGGATGATGAACATGCCGCTTGTCTCAACTTGATAGCTCAAGTACATGAAGAGGAAAGCTCAAATGATGAATCAAGTGAGCAAAGTGACGAAAGCGATGTAAGTCTTACTAAATCCGAAATTTCTTCAAATTATGAAATGTTATATAATGCTTATGAAGAAATGCATAAACAATTTAAGAAACTAGCTTTGAAAAACATTGAAAGGAAGAAGCTCATTTTGAAACATCAACAAGAGATTTTAGAACTTCAAAAACAAGTTGATGAGCTTAATCTTGAAAATGAAACCCTTGATCTTATATATGCTAGTTCTTCTTGTGATTGTGCTAGTAGATTGAATATTGTGGTTGATTGTGAGGATTGCAAGTTGCTTAAAGATGAAAATGCTATTTTGAAAAATAAGCTTGCAAGTTTCACAAATGGTGATATTAGATTGCGAACATTGTTAAATTTTCAAAGAGAAAATTCAAAAAAGTTTGGTTTGGGTTATACTAATGCTAAGAGTAAATCTCATAGAAATGTTGTTGATTTTTCAAAAGTTGATTTTTCAAATGCACCAACATGTTTCTATTGTGGTACTCATGGACATACTTCAAATGTGTGTTATATTAAAGTGCATGGTATACCTAAAGGAGATTTTGTTTGGATGAAAAAGGGTGAGAGTCCCTACACTAACAAAAATGGATCCAAAACCATTTGGATACCAAAAAGCAAAGCATGATTGTTTTGTAGGTATGATTGAAGAAGCAAATGAAGGTCTATACACATTTGATACAATTGACATTATTGATCTTCTTCAATTGGTATCAAGAAGAAAATCCTACAAATTGGTAACATTTGATATTATACAATTGGTATTTTCAATTTGATATTGTTGGATATTGCTCATAGTTCTCTCAATTGGTATTATTTCTTATAATGTGATATTGTTTATACTATTGAGAAAATTTTATTGGTATCAAATTCTTACAATTGCTTTACAATTGGTATCATGCTTTGGTTGTTATATCTCATTAATCTCTCTATTTTGGCTTAGATCTTATATTTCAATTGGTATATATTTCTTTTTGATAATGCCAAAGGGGGAGAAATATGATGTTTTGAATCAAAGGGGAGAAATATTATTATTTTTTAAATATTTTTAATATTTGTTTTGAGAAAGGTTTGTTTTTGTTGTTTTTATGTAGGTTGAGCAAAGTTGTTGAAGATAGGGGGAGAGTCAAGCTTAACTCAATTGGATTTCAAATGTCAAAAGCATTAATTGAGGGGGAGCAAGAGTCTCACCAAGTGATCAAATGTCAAAAGATAGGGGGAGAGTCAAGCTTAACTCAATTGGATTTCAAATGTCAAAAGCATTAATTGAGGGGGAGCAAGAGTCTCACCAAGTGATCAAATGGTTCAAGCATCAACAACTTCAATGAACTTCATAATTTCAAAACATGTTTGTCATTTTCAAAAAGGGGGAGATTGTAAGATCCATGAAGAATGTTTTGATAAATGCCAAAAGGTTTTGAACAAGCTACAAATGTGTTGATCAAGTTCAAGCTCAACAAGCAACAACAAACATCAAGTGATGAAGAGAGAGCCAACTCATGAAGACTTAGTTTGGTAGTTTATGTTTTATTGTTTTATCTTTTGCCTCACAAGTCTTTTAGTTTATGAGTTTGGGTAGAGTCATTAGAGGGTAGTGAATCTCTTTTGAATGCATGATTATATCATATTTTGAGTATTCACTTTGCCTAAAATCAATAGGTGGCTTAAAGGTTTTAAAGAAAAGTTTTAGTTTTTGAGAAAACAAGTTTTTAGTGATTTTTATGCTGATTACTCGAGTAACACATATTTCACTCGAGTAAAATTTATCAAGCTTGCGGCTTACTCGAGTAACACTCATTTCACTCGAGTAAAATGTTTTCAGCTTTCGGCTTACTCGAGTAACACTCATTTCACTCGAGTAACTTGATCAGATATGGTTTTTTTAAATACGTTTTTCACTTCTAAAAAGCCATTCTAAGTGCTCCAACTTTTGGGTATTCTATATAAACCTTTTCCTAATCATTTCTATCAATTAGAATCAACTAGAATCATTTTTATACACTTTTACAAAGAATCAAAGCCACACTATTCTTTCTCACTCTCTCAAGATCAAAGCTTTCATTTTTACATTCTTTGATCAAGAACCTTGAATCTCTCATGTTGATCTTTTCATAACTTTTGAAAGAGATTCATAGGATTGTTATTTTGTTTTCATTTGATTTGTAATCATTGCAAGAGGCAAACATTCTACAACATTGGAAGCCTTGATTTTGTGAATCAAGCAAGTTTCATTGGAAGCCTTGGTGAGGCATTTCATCAAGCACTTGGAAGCCTTGTTGAAGAACAAGCATTTGGAAGTCTTGTGAGTGAAGCAAGCAATTGGAAGTCTTGTTGTGAGGAATCGGCAAGCAAGAGAAGAGGTTAGATTAGATATCAATAGGATTACAAGGCAAGGGTGTGGTATCTCTTATAGGCTAGCAAGAAGGAGTCTTGTGAGGCATTTACTTGTAATTTGAGAAACTCTAATTCCTCATATTGAAGAATCTCTCTTGGTTGAAGAGGGGACTGGAGTAGCTTTCAAGTGGATGAAAGTGAACCAGGATAAATCACTGTGTCGTATCTCTAAACTCTTACTCTTTACAATTCAAGTCTTTAATTGTGTTCTTGGTTGAAAACCTAGAAAAAGTGATTTTTCATAATTGATTGAATTGAATCTTAATTGTGCAAAATTAATAAAGGGAAAATCATTTTCATAACCTAGGTGAATCAATAAGAATATTGGTGTTGATTGTTTCCGCTTAATCTCTGATATAATATTTGTTAATTGATTGATTTTCATTGGTTTTAATCGTTTAGATTTGTTTCTTGCGAAAATCTTTCAAAGTTTCTATAACACCTATTCAACCCCCCTTCTAGGTGTTCTCCTAGTGTTCCTTGTTATTTCACCATCCGATTGTAGGTTTTCCAACACCGACGTGGGTTAAGGTTCCTATACGTCCTGTTTGCTTCCGATTAGGCTTGGGAGGATTTGAGGAGATGTATGTGTGCTAACTAACTCCACGATGACAATCCCTTATCCCCTGTCCTCTAGAATAAGAGATGGAAACATCATAAAGTTATTGACGATGAGAACAAGAATGGCTAAGTGAAGAGGATACTTTGAGAAGGTCAAGTGTAAGAGAATTACGAATAAGCTTAAGAGTGTGATGTTGTGAAGTAACGTTGAGAAATGAATTGAGAAAGAAATAAATAATGTTGAGAAGAGAATGGAAAGTTTGAGATTTATGAATAAATAATTATGATAATAATGTGTAATGTGCTGTGTGTTTTATCTGCTGATGTGATGTTATTACTATATCTTAATGTTTTTGCCTATTGTAATTCCACCCCGTCGACGAGAAATCGTTCGGGATGCTCACTCTCTCTGTTATTCTATTTCTTTCACTCCCGACACTTGATGTCGCGGAATTTTAGATGGCATTCGACATCAAAGTTTGTATGCATCCTCTAGAAAACAGAGATTGGGACTTTCTCGAGAAAGGCTGGAAATGGCGAGGAGACGTTAGCATGGAGATCGACGACCCTCGGTTCACTTCAATAGGTATTGATTTGTGGAATTTGATGGACAGGATAACGCTCGAGGATCCAGAGTATGTAAAGGTTTTGGTGCTACCAGAGAATGACGGGAGATTTGATGACGGTGAAGAGGAGCTGGAATTAAAGGAGGTACTGGCTAAAGATGGCAACCAGTAGTGTAGGTTCTCTTTTGGGTTTGAGTATGTATTGCACTCTCTTAAGTTACTAAGATAACGTCGCTCTACCATGATGTAATTCGCCCTACTTCTTTGTAAGTTTTGGAAACTCAGTATTTGACGTTACTTGAAGAAGGGAAAATGGAATAGTATTTTATATAATTGGAAGAAAGAGTTTCAAAGCGCGATGTTGGTAATATCTTGATTTGGAACTTGATGCGTGATGTTGAACATGAATGATTTATTTCGAAACGAAAATGTTTTTGAAAAAGGAAATATTTTATAACGCCGAACTCATGTCCCTATCAGCAATGCAAAAAAAATAAAAATTAAATTAAATTTCCCATATTTTTACTAAATAAAAATATAATCAAGTTACTAAATCGGGGTGTTACACTGATAGATTTTAGATTGATTTATTTTAGGATTAGCTTTTTCTATAAATACTAGGACTTAGCATTAGGTTAGGTAGCTTTTAGAGAAAGAGGGAGATTGCATATTCTGCACTTCATTGGGAGAAGAGTTTAGGTAATTCCTTATTATCCATGATAGGGTATCCTATTCTATTTCTTCTACTTTATTCTTTTATAATGTGTAACTAAAACTGTATGTAACATCCCTAATTTAATTCCAAACAATAATTAATGAATTAATAGAATTAAAGTGGAAGGAATGGGTAGATTAATTTCTTAAAGAATTTTGGGAGCAAGGTGAGTAGTAATTATAAGTATTAGGGGTTGTGTAGGAGACATTGGTAGCAAGGGGCAAAATTATCTAAGCGAAATCGGGAGATAAATCGGCGTTTTAAGTATTAGAACTCGTCCGGCGAAAGAAAATTAGGAATAAAATATCCATAGCTCTAAACACGAATTCCACCGTTGGATATGGAGATAAGTGCCTCAAGAAGCTTGTCTAAAAATTTGGGCCCGATCCGACGGTTAACGAAGGAGTTGTGGCATGGTCAACCCAGGGTCAACAGACTCGCGCCCAAGGCGCGAGAAGCCGCGCCCCAGGCGCGCGTGGTGCATCAGATGCACCAGCCCAACCAACTTTGCGAGCAGGCGCGCCTAACCCCGCGCCCAGGCGCGCGGGCGCGATCAGATCCCCACCAGGTCCATAAATTGACGCGCCAGCCCCCCCAAAACCCTATTCCCTCCGCACCATTCTTCTCCCTCCTCACCCAAACCGCCCCAGCACCACCTCCAGCCACCACAAGCCGCCACCACCAAGGCCACCACCCCTCTCCTTGGCCCTTCCTCCTCCCCATAGATCCACTCTCTCTCCTCCCTCTTGATCTCTTTCTCTCTCTTCTTGGAACCCCATCTCTCTCTCTACCACCATATCCACCACCATACCCACCACCGTGACCACCACCACGAACCACCACGAACCACCACCCACCACCACCACTATGAACACCCTTCCCCTCTCTTTCCTTATTGATTTGAGTTCCCTTTCTCTCTTCCTCCTCCCTTGATGTTTCTCTCTCCTCTAGGGCTTTCTCTCTCCCTCTACGGATCTCACCGGCGTTGTTATCGATCGTGATCGCACCGGGCTCGTGTTGGGTACTCCGAGGCTTGGAGCTTTGGCCTCGATTCAGCCGCGATCATTCTCACTAACGAGGAGCAACACCGACGCCGTCATCGACACCGAGCCACAACCCAGGTTCTTTTAAAAAGAAAAGCCCGAGGTAAGAAGGGTCGTATTACCTTTATTTAAAAAGTAACTTCTAGGAGTTTATAGTGGTAACTAAGAATAGGGTATTTAAGGAATAAGTTAATGAGCCTTAGGGTAGTTCCCACAAAAATAAATGATTCATTTAAATTGACAATAGAATAAGTTGAATAGGCATAGAACGAATTCCGGAGTGAATGAATGTGATAGGGTATTAAAAGAGTTAATAAGGAATTAAAGTGTAGAAAAACACAAAATAAAATCGAGGGAAATTAGTTAAAGGAAATTAGCGAAGCATGAGAGTAAAAGAGTATAGAGTGTTTGTAATAGGCGAAGGGTGTAGAATGAGTTAAAACTAAAGGTCAGGAAAAGGAGGAGTTAGAGTACGAAAGGAATAAGAAAAGCACGGAGTAAACTTAGTTAAGAATGGTCGGGTAGTAATGAAATAGAAACGAAAATGATAAACTAAATCCAAACACAAGAGGGTAATCGGTAAAAGAATTTAGTAAATGGGGTGATAAGACAAATAGAGAGTATGCGGTTATGGTAATTAAATAGAATGGAGTTAGATGAAAGCTAGAATAATTAAATAAAAGAATAAGGAAAAAGGAAAAGGAAGAGAAGAAGAAAAAGAAAAGAAAGGGAAATGGAATTAATTAAGAGTTAGTGACGAGAATTAAAATATGACGTATATGGCTTAATTAAACGGAGCTAGTTAAAGAAAATGAAAATCATTAGTGAAGGGAATATACTTAAAAATAAAAGAGAATGGAAAGAATAGAAAAGGAATAAAACGATAGGAGGTCGGTAGACCCTGTCACCATAATAAAAGGTAAAGTGGCGGGAGGTCGGTAGACCCTGTCACACTAAATAAAAGTAAAACGGAAGGAGGTCGTTAGACCCTGTTACCATAATGGAAAGTAAAATGGCGGGAGGTCGGTAGACCCTGTCATAATAATGAAAGGTATAATGGCGAGAGGTCGGTAGACCCTGTCATAATAAATGGTATAAGGGCGGGAGGTCGGTAGACCCTGTCATTATACTAAGGGAAGTTTATGTAGATCTCTGTTTGAGGTTACATAAACGAGATGGGTGTATACAGATCACTGTTTGTGGTTGTATACACGTATGCAGATCACTGTTTGTGGTTGCATACACAGTGTTTGCAGATCACTGTTTGTGGTTGCAAACACGGTGTGTAGAGCTCTGTTTGGGGTTACACACGATAGGGAATAAAAATGGAAAAGGTACTAAAAATGGTAAAGGAAAGGAAAAAAATGGATAATAGAATGGACAGTGGAAAATGAAATAAGAAAATGGACAATGGAAATGATATAGGAATTAGAGGAAATACCTAGGGAGAATAATTATAGAAATGCTAAGTATAAGGGGCCAATGGAAAATGAATAAAGAATGGAAATGAGAGAATGATAATAGAACTGGAAATTTAATGAATATGGGTGATCGAGGCCGTACCCGATCAAAATAAAAGGTGTTTATTCTGTAGTACTAGGAAGGTGATCCTAGGTCGTTTCCCAGCGAATATCGGTCTAGGCAAAGTATCAAACACGTAGTGTGCAGTAAAATGGGGGGGTTTTTGTGTGTGACAAATGTGAAGAACAAAACACAAACAGAATATAAAAACTAAGAAAATCAGAAACAAAAGCGGGCAAACCCCTTTGGTTACGTACACTACTCAATCTTAGCTCACTAAAGATCGATTCCTCTCCTCTCCTCTGTCCAACTCGTGATAACCAAATACTAAGCGAAAATTCAGTTATCACTCCAAACCCTAACTTCTAATTAAGCATCAGAAACCAGAATTGGAGTTTTTACGAGTTAATACAAATTAAGCATTTATATTCATGTATTATCTCTACGAAATGGAATTAAGCAAACCACTACACATCGATAAACATGAAAACAGAGAAGAGAAAACGAAATTGCATTAATAACAAGAGCTCAAGAGTAGATAATACAATACCAAAGGGATTAACCCTTGAAGTCTAGCCTTCCATGGCCATAAATGAAGAAAAACGAGTAGAAATGGGGAAGAACAAAACCCTAGCAGCCACCATCACTTGGGAGAGCCAAGAGAGAAGTTCTAACCTAGAGAGAGAGTGAGAAATCTGAAATGAAAGTGTGTCTTGGGGGTTACACGAATTTCCCCTCTTTAGACATGAAAATGGGCCTAAAACATGGGCCCAAGTCCTAAGAAACACTATTCTGAAAATTACAATTAAAAAGGGACCTAAATGCAAATTACAATCTTCACTTCAATACTTCAATCTTCATTTCCAAACTTCCCAAAGTGTCCTTGTGCCACATATGACCTGAAAATAGAAATAGAATTAATTAGGCCAAATGATCCCAAATTAAACAATATTCGGAATATTAGTCCAATAAACTCTAAATCACTAAATCATGCTAATCAATGTCAAATGGGCAACAAGTATCAATAATAAGAGTAAAATAATGCAAGGAATAATGGGAAATAAAATGCTCATCAAATACCCCCACACTTATCCTTTTGCACTCCTGGGCAAAACCAAAAGATAGGACTATGAAGATCAATATGCACCAAAGTGAATCATGCAACAAGATGACTACAACTAAGAAATGCAAACCTAAGAGATTACATACTTCACAATGAATTCTAGGAAATGCAAAGAAATGGGCAAACTCAAGCACACAAAATGGTTAAGGATCAAAGAGTCAAAGCATCCGCGAACATCATCCAATTACTTCAAGTATGCAAAGAAACCAATGACATCAAGAGGATAGTCACAAAGATGATAGAAACTCACAAGGATCACTCAAAAGTGTTTACACTCAAGTGTTTGGGGTTAATCATTATTTACACTCAAGGCACATCATGAAAAACAAACACAACCATAAGCTTGACAAGCCTCTAACATCAACCATCAACACACATGCACAAAATAATCAAAAGGTCTTTTAAGGGTTGTAATGGGGCCAAGGACAAGGTAGGATAAAAATATGGGAATGTAGCTAAAACCAAGGGAATAGAGGAGCAATGGGGAATAAGTAAAAAGTAAGCAAAATCCACCCCAAAATCAACAACCACTAATTCCAATCCTCTTTGCCTCAACAACCTTTTATTCACTTTTTTTTTTTTCTTTTTTTTTTCTTCTTTTTTTTTTCTTTTTATTTTTGCATTTTTTTTTATTTTTTTTTGTTTTTGAGAGATATACAAAAAGAAAAGAAGAAACAACACAAATGGCATGAAGATGAAGCCATAGCTACAACAACCAAAGAGGCATAACCAAGAACTCAACCAATTGAAGCATAGAGCACACTTCTTACCTAATACCCATTCCCAAAACAATTCCAAAGCTCCAAAATTCCCTAAGGTTAGGACAATCATGGTTTTTCAGTCATAGGCTTGTAATGAGCTAAAGAACAAGGAAATGGATAAAAAGGCTCAAAGGGGCTAGCAAAGGATACATTCATTCAAGGTAGGCTCATATGGCTAGTAGTTTATTCAAGAAAGAAAGTGCCTAAATCATTTCAAAATGTGCATGAGCAATCAAGTATCAACAAGAGTCAAGTCAAGTTCTAGAGTGCAAGTAATCCAGAGTGCAATCACACATGAAAGAAAATTAGGTGGCATATATAGCAATCCACCCACAATTAAGGCTCAAATCCTCACAAAAGGGACAATTCTATCACAGTGTTACCACCTCTTAATTATCAAAAGCAACTTTACACACAGAAATGCATGAATTCAGACACAAGATACCAAAACTCTACTAAAATGAAGCAAAAACATGCAAGAAAATGCCCAAAACTAAGCAAAACCTAAAAAAAAAAAATCAAAGCAAAATATGCAACCTAAACTACTCTCCCCCCCACACTTAAATCACACATTGTCCTCAATGTAACACAATCAGCAGAATCAGATAGATATAGACAAGTGCAATGAAAGTAGTGAAGAAGGAGAAAAGAAAACTCCCGAAGTCATGGTGGGAAGAAGGTGAGTGCTCTCTTCAGCGGATCGAATGCCATCTTGCATTGGTCTCCTAATCGAAGGACTATGTTTCTGAAGTTCACAAGTGGCACCCCAGGTAGATATGCTAAAGTCCATCCGACTGCCCTCTTGTTCTGTCTAATCATATCTAGCAGTTTCTCCTCTTGATCAACAGAAAGTGAGGTAGAGATGATCACTGGGAGTTTCTGCTCATCCTCAAAGTAAGCATATTTGAGATGAGGAGGGAGGGGCTCCAGGTCCAATGAGGGTGCCTGCATAATGGATGGAACTAAAGGGACAGTAGAAATGGATTCTGCTGCCTGCACCTGAACAAAAGAATCAGACTCTTGCATAACAGAGAGGGGGTTAGCAAAATCTATAATATGAGAGTCATCAACAGATGCAGTGTCAGAAGCTAGAAATTGATCAATGCATGACATGCACATTTCGGAATCAGTACATGCAGGACAAGAAAATGAGTCTGTAAATGATGGCAAATCAGGATCATGCAAAACATCAAGCACATGTTCATCAATCTCATCAAGAAAGTCTATATGAAAGACAGAGTGATCCTCAGGAAAATGTTTCATAGCATGGAAAATGTCAAATCGGATCACACTGCCATCAAACTCCATGGAAAGTGAACCTGAATGCACATCTATCTTGGTTCGGGCTGTTTTCAAAAATGGCCTCCCCAAAATAATAGGAACAGCATTACGGGGGGAGTCATCTTCCATATCAAGTATGTAAAAATCAGCAGGGAAGATCAGCTCTTCAACCCGAACCAAGACATCCTCTATCAAACCTGCAGGGTGGGCAGTACTTCTATTTGCCAATTGAATCACCACACCCGTAGGTTGAAGAGGTCCAAGAGAAAGAGACTTAAAAACAGACATAGGCATGACATTTATGGATGCTCCTAAATCTAGCATAGCATTTTCAAACTTCACATTGCCTATGATGCAAGGTATAGAGAAAGTTCCAGGATCCTTACATTTTTCAGGAATGTGAGGGATAGGTTTACCTATGAGAGCGGAGACATTCCTTCCCATGCTTATCCTCTCATTGCCCTTGAGTCTTCTCTTATTAGTGCACAACTCCTTAAGGAACTTCGCGTACCTTGGAATTTGTTTTATTACATCAAGAAGGGGTATGTTGACTTCCACCTTCCTGAATGTGTCAAGAATATCCTTGTCCACCTCTTCCACCCTTTTGTTTTGAGGCACTCTTGGTGGGAATGGAAGAGGAATGGGAGGAGGTTGCAGGACAACAGCAGGTTTTGTGGTTGAGCTTGAGGAAGGTTGAGTTGGATGACTCTCCTTGGTGCTAGGGTGTTCACCTTCCTCTATCACTTGGCTCTTCCCTTTAGAGGAAGCTAGAGCATCATTGTTGAGGTGAGGTTGTGGTGTGGGTCTGACAATCTGCTTTCCTGACCTCAGGTTGATGGCACTCACATTCTGATTCTGAGGGTTGATCACTGTTTGGGAAGGTAACTTGTCAGAATTTTGAGATTGCAAGTTGTTGAGAGAAGTTGCCATTTGACCCATCTGATTTGTCAAAGTCTGAATGGATACCTCTTGTCTCTGAATGGCTGCTCTAGTTTCTTGTTGAAATTGGAGGTTTTGCATGGTCATTTGCCTCACCAACTCCTCCAAGGTAGGTTGGTTGGATGGAGGGGCTGATGGTGCAGGATGAACCACTTGCTGTTGTTGTTGCCTTTGCTGTTGGATTGGAGGAGGTACATATGGTGGTCTGCTCGGTCCAGCGGTGTTCTGAAATGGAACATTAGGAGGAGGTTGTTGTTGATCAGACCACTTCAGATTGGGATGGTTCCTCCATCCAGGGTTGTATCTATTGGAAGAGAGGTCATGATTGTGTTGTTGTGGACCTCTATTGTTGTATATGTTTGCTGCATAGGCCTCGGGTTGGTCACCACTGGTCATCGGCTGTTGCTGCTGAAGGGAAGGGCATGCATCTGTGGGGTGCTCAATGGATGTGCATATGCCACACACTCTAGCAGGAAGTATCATCTTTTTCTGATTGACAGCCAATTGTGTGACCAATGTTGTGAGAGAATCAATTTTCTGCTCAAGCTTCTCAACCTTGCCCGAGTCTGCACCAACATCATTTACATCCCTCACAACTATTGCATCACTGTTGCTTCTTGCATGGAATTGTTGACAGTTGGAAGCCATCTTCTCAATTTTGCTCCTGGCTTGTAAGGGTGTCATATCTCCCAATGTACCACCACTTGCAGCATCTACCATGTTTCTTTCCATGAAGTTGAGACCTTCATAAAAGTACTGGATGAGAAGCTGCTCTGAGATCTGATGGTGAGGGCAGGAAGCACACAACCTCTTGAATCTCTCCCAATAATCATAGAGACTCTCTCCATGTTGTTGCCTGATACCAGAAATTTCCTTTCTGATTGCAGTGGTCCTATTTGCAGGGAAGAATTTTTCCAGAAATGCCCTCTTCAAGTCATCCCAGCTTGTGATGGAACCAGGGGCCAAGTCAGATAACCAATCTTGTGCTAGACCCTCTAAGGAATGTGGAAATGCTCTGAGACAGACATGATCCTCTTGCACATCATGTGGTTTCATTGTGGTGCACACTATATGGAATTTCTTGAGATGCTTATGAGGATCCTCACCTGCAAGACCATGAAACTTGGGCAACAAATGGATTAGTCCTGTTCTAAGCTCAAAAGGAACATCCTCATCAGGATACCGGATACACGAGTCTTCAATAGTGAAGTCAGGTGCAGCCAGCTCCCTAAGTGTCCTTTCCCTTGGTGGGGGTTGAGCCATGTTATCACAATGTATAGAATCAGATTGAATAAAAGTAGAAGGAATAGAAGAAATAGAAACAGAATCAGAATTAGATGGACTATAAGATGACTCTGACTCACTACCTAATGACTGATTCCTATTTTGTCTAACTAATCTGTGATAAGTTCTATCAATTTCAGGGTTATAAGGATGCAAATAACTTGGGTTGCCCCTAGTCATGTACTGAACAGAACAGCATCAACCATAGCATACTGTAACAGATATGCATGACCAAAATCGGCAACAAAATTTATTATTTTTTAAAATTTTTTTCTTTATTTTTTTCAGGACCCTAAAATCATGAAAACATATCACAGAAAGTTTGAGGACAAAATTCAAAAGGGAACCAAGTCAAAGAATTAAAACAGTGACCAAAAACTAAGAAAATAGAACTTGTAAAATAAAAAAGAAATAGTAAACAGGCTTTTTCAGGATCCAAACGAAGGGGTTTTCTGACAAAGTGAGAAAAATCAGATTATTCAGAAAATTCCCTTCGATTTGATATAAAATTCGTCCAATTCCGACAACCTGATCAAAAGTTATGCCTATTTATAGTAAGTGCTGCTGAAACTTGGAAAATTTTTCTGGAACTCACAACCAGTGCATATCTGAGTGTCTGTGATGCATCAAAACACTAATATATGATGAAACAAGTGTGGATACCAATTTTCGTGCAAAAATTCCACCCGCAGCTATGTTGAATGGCACTCACAGAATCACTAGAATAGCATCAGTTGTGCAGAACAGCAAATCAGCGAACATGGCAACTTTCAATCAGTTATCAGAATGCTTATTCACACACTAACTACACTAACTAATCTAATTAACTACTGTATGATCTTTGGCAAGAACCGATAGTCCCCGGCAACGGCGCCAAATTTTGATCGAGGCCGTACCCGATCAAAATAAAAGGTGTTTATTCTGTAGTACTAGGAAGGTGATCCTAGGTCGTTTCCCAGCGAATATCGGTCTAGGCAAAGTATCAAACACGTAGTGTGCAGTAAAATGGGGGGGTTTTTGTGTGTGACAAATGTGAAGAACAAAACACAAACAGAATATAAAAACTAAGAAAATCAGAAACAAAAGCGGGCAAACCCCTTTGGTTACGTACACTACTCAATCTTAGCTCACTAAAGATCGATTCCTCTCCTCTCCTCTGTCCAACTCGTGATAACCAAATACTAAGCGAAAATTCAGTTATCACTCCAAACCCTAACTTCTAATTAAGCATCAGAAACCAGAATTGGAGTTTTTACGAGTTAATACAAATTAAGCATTTATATTCATGTATTATCTCTACGAAATGGAATTAAGCAAACCACTACACATCGATAAACATGAAAACAGAGAAGAGAAAACGAAATTGCATTAATAACAAGAGCTCAAGAGTAGATAATACAATACCAAAGGGATTAACCCTTGAAGTCTAGCCTTCCATGGCCATAAATGAAGAAAAACGAGTAGAAATGGGGAAGAACAAAACCCTAGCAGCCACCATCACTTGGGAGAGCCAAGAGAGAAGTTCTAACCTAGAGAGAGAGTGAGAAATCTGAAATGAAAGTGTGTCTTGGGGGTTACACGAATTTCCCCTCTTTAGACATGAAAATGGGCCTAAAACATGGGCCCAAGTCCTAAGAAACACTATTCTGAAAATTACAATTAAAAAGGGACCTAAATGCAAATTACAATCTTCACTTCAATACTTCAATCTTCATTTCCAAACTTCCCAAAGTGTCCTTGTGCCACATATGACCTGAAAATAGAAATAGAATTAATTAGGCCAAATGATCCCAAATTAAACAATATTCGGAATATTAGTCCAATAAACTCTAAATCACTAAATCAAGCTAATCAATGTCAAATGGGCAACAAGTATCAATAATAAGAGTAAAATAATGCAAGGAATAATGGGAAATAAAATGCTCATCAATGGGATTAAGCAAAGAACTATAAGAGATTAGTTAAATGAATACATATGCTAAGAATTGGGTAGGCTTGGTTTATTACTATGCCTCTTGTAGGATTTATCTTTTTAAGTTCTGTGTAATGCTACCCTTCTTGCTATATTTTTGCAGGTATGGAAGTGGAGCTTACATGGAATATGGCCGAGCAGGACTTTCATTCCACTACGTGGAATGTTTATTGGATATTATGAGTGAATAATTATTTAATGTAATTTATAATATGAATTAGTAGCTTGCCCTGAAACTTGTATTATTTGGGCGTTAGGATCTGTTATGACTATTAAACTGATGTTGTTTATGTTTTTAAACAATTCTGGACTAACAGGTTTTAAGAAGAAAATTTTTGGGAAGTCCGAAAAACAGGGGAAACTCTGTCCGTTTTTCCGGAAAATATTTTTAAGTAATCTAATTTAAAAAGAAATTTTCAATTACCATTTTTATAAAATCCTAAATTAACTAATAAAAGTGAGAGTGTTACATTTTGGTATCAGAGCAGTTTTTCCTCGGCCTTTGGAGTGTGGACTCACATCTCCAATGGTTACTCACCAAGCGAGTAACTGATTTGTTTAGTAAGAGTCTAAGTTTAGGAATGGGATATTTAGGTTATTGATTAATTATTCAGTCTTTAACTGGCTGTTCCCTTCATGACCTAACAGTATGGCAGGGCGACGTGCCGAAAATGATCGGATGGCTGCTATATTGGAAACCCTGATTCAAATGAATCAGAATCAGGCACAGATGCAACGGAATCAAGCTGAAAACATCGCAGCAGCCGCAGCAACATTGAATCCACCACCCGTTCCTATCGAAGTTGACTGGATGGCTCGATTTAGGAAATGCGAACCGCCTAGGTTCGAAGGAGGTTATAATCCGGATGGAGCTCTGGGATAGCTTCAATAATTGGAGAAGATTTTCCGCACAATGTCGCCACCCATTGAGCAGAAAGTCCCCTTGGCAACTTACATGCTCAGCGGAGAAGCAGAATATTGGTGGGAGCATCAGAGAAGGAGCTTAGAAGCAGCCAACTAGATGATCACTTGGGATCTATTTTAGACCCGCTTCCTTGGGAAGTATTTTCCTGAAGATGCTAGAATGGAAAAGGATTTGTTGTTTCTTAAGCTGGAACAGGGGAGTATGAGTGTCGGTGAATATGCGGCACAATTCGAAGATTTGATTCGGTATTCCAGTGGCTACTGAGATGTGGACGAGCGAGCTAAATGCCTAAAGTTTGAGTCCGGTCTCCGTGAGGATATTCGACTCACTTTCGAGTATCAGAACATTTCAGACCTCTCTCATTTGGTCAATGTGGCGAGCACTTATGAAAAAGGGCTCAAAAGAAAGGCGGATGCAGATCGAAACAAGGCAGCTCAAAGGTCAGAAGGTTCCAGCCGAGTCAGGGAACCGGCTCAGGAAGGAGATCCATACACCGACATTGGCATTAGAGCAGTAGTGCCAAGAGATGTGGCCCCGTATGGGGATACCCCAGGAGTTAGGCCACCATGTTCACTCTGTGGGAAGCCCCACAGGCGTCTGTGTTTGTTGTTGAAGCAGCACAAGAACAAGGGTCTCTGCTACGTATGCGGACAACCGGGACACATTGGGGTGAACTGTCCTGGACATATCGGAGAAGGGAGCGAATAAACTAGCCCAAGGTACTTTTCATGTTAATGCTGCCTCAACTAGTTACTTTAACGTTTTGCTTAGATTAAGTGTAACATCCTGAAAATTAATATTAGATAAAATAATTTTAGTATATAAATATTTATTTAAGGATAGGATTAAGCCTTAGAAATTGTACAAGGTTAGAAGGGTAGTATGAGCATAGGCCGACCCAGGATGTGAGTATAGGATCTCGGTTCGTTCCCGGCCGAGCTAAATAAGGTGGTGTGCATATGAACCGAGCAGGATGGGAATCAAGCGTGGAACTTGTTGTCCAGTCTGGATTAGCCGACCTCAGCGTCCTATCCGAGAGGGAAGCATGGACTATTGCTATTCCTAAATACCGAGCTGATGTATCCAAGCCGACGTACCCTAGCCGACACGTCCTAGCTCCTCCGTGCCAGCTCATGATGAGCTGTAGCCCTTTGGGATTCGAACCATCCATACATTGTCCTTGCCATTCACTTTATGTCATTGTCATTGCTTTATGTCCCTTTCAAGTACTGTTCATGGCTTCCCCAAGAAGCCAATGAATCCTGTCCACACATTCTAGCTTCCCCAAGAAGCCAATGAATCTTAACCACACAAATATTTTCCCTAAATGAATAAAAGAAAGCCCAAACACCACATAACACACTTTGCATTTCTCATTATCTTCCTCCTACGAATTTCACTTTCTTTCTCCCTCTCTTCTCACGAATCACCCTCTCTTCCACCAACCGGAACCCTTCTGTCCGCCGTTTCCCCCTTCTGATCTGGAGTCCCTGGACTGCCGTGAAGTTCATGTGTAACGTGGCGTGGTGGTGGCAGCAAGGAGGAAAAGGATTCAAGAGGCTTGGAGCTCACAAGGTCAAGGTCAAGGAAAGCCATTCTCAAGATCTCAACTCTTATCTCTCACGGATTGAGGTAAGGAGTGAGTGTTACCTCTACTTGAGTTTGGGTTTCTAGGGTGTTCATAAAGGGTACTAAGAGTGGGTGTTAGATTAGGGAATGGATCTAGGTTAATGTAGAAAGGAAATGGTAAAAAGGGTAAAAGGGAACTAATAAATGAATTAGAAACATGAGTTTGAAGTAGGGATGAGTATCGTTATATGCTATATGTTGGTATTTACATGATGGATTGGTTGAATGTTTTATTCTTATTGTTGTTATTGTGGTATAAATGATTATGAACTTTGTGTATAAATGTTTATTGAGCTTTGATATTTATGATTCATGTCTATGGCCGAGTTGAGTGACTTCGGGAAAGGGGTATGAGAAAATGGTAGAGATGCAAGGTAGGAGATATAGAGTAATAAAGCAGAAAATGAGTAAGGTTAATGGAAAGAGGGAATGGTTACCGAGTTTAGCCGAGAGAGGGGCCGAGCTAGAAAGATGGTTAAAGGGATAAGTAGAGAGGTTGAGCCAAGAGAGGTCGAGCTAAGTAAATAATGAGATTAATGTAAAGAGGAACAAATTAAAGAGTGGAGCCGAGAGAGGCCGAGCTAAAAGATGGTTAACAGGATAAGAGGAATTAAAGAGAAATGGTTGTGTGTTCGGGTCATAGCAGACACGTACCGGGTGCGTGCATTGATCGCGTCAGATGCATACTGGGTATGTGCAGCTGTAAGACGGGTACTGGGTACTCGCAGTTATGATTCACACAAGGTTCCGAGCACGGAATCGGTGGGATGTGTTCCTGGTCATTGAAGACGCGTACTGGGTGCGTGCATTGATCGCATAAGTCGCCGAGATGCGCCGCTGTAAGACGAGTACTGGGTGCTCGCAGTTATGGACTCTCCTTAACCCCATAGAATGATCGGCGGTAGTGCTCCTGGTCATAGAAGACGCGTACTGGGTGCGTGCATTGATCGCGTCAGACACATACCGGGTATGTGCAGCTGTAAGACGGATACTGGGTACTCGCAGGTATGGATGACACTCCGATATCCGACTTTAAATGGTGTATGACATGCACTGGGTGTATGCATCCGAGAAGAGTAAAAGATTGTAAGCTATGTGAAAATGGAATAATGTGTAATGAGTCTGAGGTAGAGGTGATAATCCGAGGTAGATGAGATGGTAGAACGTGAGCCGAACTAGATGAGAGTTGAGAGCAGACGCAGTCCCCGGCCGAGCAGGATCACTCTCCCTCCCAGGGAGAGTAAGTTATTTAGAGTCAGATAGGTGGTTGGGTCTTGGCCAATTGGGCCGAGCTAAAGTATTGTTTTGTAATGTTTTGGGGCTCGGCTTGTTGGGCCGAGCTAAAACACTGAATTGTATTTTGAATGACCGAACTGGATGTACTTAATTTACGCTTTAATCGAGTTTAAGTCTTTCGCTTATTAACTCTATATTAATGAAAAGAAATTTTTAAATCCTAAATTTTCGGGTTTAAGGGTAATTATTATATAGGGTGTTACATTTTTGGTATCAGAGCAGTTTCTCCTCGGCCTATTGGAGTTGCAAAGGACTCCAGTGGTTACTCACCAAGAGAGTGACAGATAAGTAAAGTCTAGAAGTCTAAGTTAGACAATAGAGCTCATAGGTATATATATTTATGTATATATATTTACTTGATTATTCGGAAGTTAATTGGCTTTCTCTCCATGACCGAGCAGCATGGCTGGGAGACGAGCTGATAACGACCGAATTGCTGCTGTGTTGGAAACTCTGGTTCAACTACAGTAGAACCAAGCGCAGGCTCAGCAGAATCAAGCTGAGAACCTCGCTCAAAACATCGCCGCAGCCGCCGCAGCCGCCGCAGCTGCAGCTGCAGCCCTTCAACCTGAACCTCCGGCTCCGGTCGAGATCGACTGGATGAGCCGATTTAGGAAGAATGAACCACCTCGGTTTGAAGGGGGTTATAATCCAGATGGAGCTCAGAGATGGCTCCAGGACATTGAGAAGATTTTCCGATCTCTGCAACCTCCCTATGAGTACAGGGTGAGGTTGGCTGAGTTTACGCTGGCTAGTGAAGCCGAGCACTGGTGGGATCAACAGAGCCGAGGACTGGAAGCGGCTAATGAGGTCATCACTTGGGATTTGTTCCGAGCTCATATCCTCGGAAAGTAATTTCCCGAGGATGTCAGGAGAGAGAAAGAGCTCGCTTTTCTCAAGCTGGTGCAGAAGAACTTGAGTGTCGGGGAGTATGCCGCTCAGTTCGAGGATTTGATTCGCTATTGAGGGAGCTACCGAGATGCTGATGAGCGTACCAAGTGCATCAAGTTTGAGTCTGGCCTCCGTGATGATATTCGACTCGCTTTCGAATATCAGAACGTGGCCAATCTCTCGCAATTGGTGAACATGGCTAGCACTTATGAGAAGGGGCTCAAGAGGAAAGCTGACGGAAAAAGGAGAAGGTCGGCACAGAAAGCAGTGGGTCCGATCAGAGGAAAAGGAGCTGTTCAGAGATCTGCCCCCTATGTGAATCCGAGCTCAAGAGTGGCAACAACTCAAAGGAGCGGTGGTCAGATGGTGGTTGTCCCTGGCCCCTATCCGATCTGCCAACACTGTGGAAGGCAGCACAGGGGAGAATGCTGGAGTCTGGATCCGAGCAGAGCAAGAGGATCCTGTTTCCGATGTGGCAAGCCTGGTC
Organism: Crotalaria pallida; assembly: GCA_037953625.1. Taxonomy (NCBI): domain Eukaryota; kingdom Viridiplantae; phylum Streptophyta; class Magnoliopsida; order Fabales; family Fabaceae; genus Crotalaria; species Crotalaria pallida. The sequence continues at coordinate 59,176,743 of CM075650.1, forward strand.
ATTTTGCAGCTCGGTGTACCGAGAATATTGTGAAGGAAGAAGTCAATGTGACCAAGGCTCAACAGACCGGTGTCAACCGACCAATGCAGAGGGGCAAAGTGTATACCATGGATGGTGAAGAGGTGACTGATGCTGACGAGTTGATCCGAGGTACTTGTCAAGTAGACAGCATTACATGTTCTGTGTTATTTGATTGTGGAGCCACACATTCTTTCATTTCCCTTCACTGTATGAACAGGCTAAAACTATCCCCAGTAGAAATGCCTTACAAACTATCCATTTCTACCCCAACCAATTCTTCTGTAATCACTTCTAAAATGTGTCTAGAGTGTCCTATCCAAGTATTAGGCAGAGAATTTAAAGTCAATTTGATTTGTCTACCCTTAACCAAGCTAGATATTATCCTCGGCATGGACTGGATGTCTCAACACCATGTCCTGCTTGATTGCCGAGAAAAGACCGTAATCTTTAGTGGCCCTTCTGTTGCGAAGTTAGAGATGACAGAGGAACCGACCTTAGACCAAATTCCTGTGGTCGGAGAATTCCCTGAGGTTTTCTCGGACAAAATGCCTGGCTTACCGCCGAACAGAGAAGTAGAGTTCAGTATAGACCTTCTTCCGGGAACTGGCCCGATCTCAATTGCTCCGTATAGAATGGCACCTCCCTAGCTAGAAGAGCTTAAGAAGTAGCTGGAAGAACTTCTGGCCAAAAAGCTAATCCGACCAAGTGTCTCACCTTGGGGAGCTCCGATCTTATTTTTTAAAAAGAAAGATGGTAGCCTCAGAATGTGCACTGATTATCGGAAGCTCAACGCGGTAACGGTGAAGAACAAATATCCCCTCCCTCGGATCGATGACTTATTGGACCAACTCAGGGGAGCGTCGGTATTCTCAAAGATAGACCTCCGATCTGGATACCACCAGATCCGAGTCCGAGAAGAAGACATTCCGAAAACAGCCTTTCGAACAAGGTATGGACATTTTGAGTATGTGGTTATGCCCTTCGGACTTACCAACGCTCCTGCCATCTTCATGGACTACATGAATAGGATTTTTCGACCCCATCTGGACTCGTTTGTGATAGTCTTCATCGACGACATCCTCATCTACTCTCGGAATCCGTGCGAACATGAGCAGCACTTGAGGACGGTGTTGCAGGTTTTGAAGGACAAGGAACTCTACGCCAAGCTTTCTAAGTGCAGTTTTTGGCTTAAAGAGGTTCACTTCCTCGGACATGTGATATCCGAGCAAGGTGTAGCAGTTGACCCCTCCAAGGTGGAAGCGGTACTTAAGTGGGAGAGACCTAACTCGGTAACTGAGATCAGGAGTTTCCTCGGTCTTGCAGGGTACTACCGGAGGTTCATTGAAGGATTCTCTAAACTAGCTCTACCGTTGACTTCGTTAACTAGGAAGGATGCACCCTACCAATGGTCCGAGGTGTGTGAGCGGAGCTTTCAAGAGCTAAAGAAAAGGTTGACGAGCTCGCCCGTGTTGATTCTACCCGATCCGACCAAAACTTTCGACGTGTTTTGTGACGCCTCGAAGCAGGGTCTCGGCTGTGTATTGATTTAACAAGGAAAAGTGGTGGCTTATGCCTCTCGGCAACTTCGGCAACACGAGCAGAACTACCCCACGCATGACCTCGAATTGGCAGCCGTGGTGTTTGCCCTTAAGATTTGGAGACACTACCTGTATGGCACAAAGTTTGAAGTGTTTAGCGACCACAAGAGCCTCGGCTACCTGTTCGACCAGAAGGAGCTGAATATGAGGCAGCGCAGATGGGTTGAATTCTTGAAGGACTATGATTTCAACTTGCACTATCATCCCGGAAAAGCCAACGTGGTGGCCGACGCACTGAGCAGGAAAAGCCTTCATCTGAGCAACATGATGGTCCGAGAGATGCAATTGATGAAGGAGTTCAGTGATCTCAACCTCGGCATACAGAAGAAGGAAAATAGTGTGGTGCTGGAAATGCTGCAAGTAACCAATGATTTCGTGGGTTTCATCAAGGAAAGACAGGCTGCCGACTTAGAACTCCAGAAGCTATTAGAAAGAGCCGGAGACAAGGATGAGCCCGACTTCACTAAAGGACCTGATGGTCTCTTACGATTTCGAGGCAGAGTTTGCATTCCCATGGATTTTGAAGTCCGAAGAGAGTTGATGGAAGAAGCCCACAAGACGAAGATGAGTCTTCACCCAGGGGCCACAAAGATGTACCTGGATCTGAAGAGGTTATTTTGGTGGCCGAAGTTGAAGACCGATGTGGCCGATTATGTGTCCCGATGTTTGATATGTCAGAAAGCCAAGATCGAGCATCAGAAACCGGGGGGATTACTCAAATCTTTGGAGATTCCACAATGGAAGTGGGACAGCATTTCGATGGATTTTGTATCAGGTCTACCAAGGACGAGATCAGGGCAGGAAGCCATTTGGGTTGTGGTGGACCGTCTTACAAAGTGTGCTCATTTCCTGTCGATCAGCATGAAGTACAGCTTGGAGAAGCTGTCGCAATTGTACATAAAGGATATTGTCAGACTCCATGGTGTTCCGAGCAGTATCGTGTCGGACCGTGATCCTCGTTTCTTATCTCGATTCTGGCAGAGTTTGCAAGAAGCCATGGGTACAAAGTTGAGATTTAGCACAGCTTACCATCCCCAAACCGATGGACAGTCCGAGCGCACCATTCAGACTCTTGAGGACCTACTGAGAACATGTGTGCTTGAACAGTCGGAAAGCTGGGAAACACTATTGCCCTTGGTCGAATTCACCTACAACAACAGTTTCCATTCAAGTATCGGAATGGCTCCTTTCGAAGCATTGTATGGTCGGAAATGTTGGACGCCGCTATGCTGGTTCCAGATAGGAGAGAACTTGTTGATTGGTCCTGATATTGTGCATGAGATAACTAAGAAAATCCGAATGATACAGGGAAAGATGAAAGCAGCACAAGACCGACAGAAGAGTTCTGCCGATAAGAGAAGGAAACCCTTGAACTTCATTGAGGGAGATCATGTATTCCTGCGAGTGTCCCCTGTAACTAGGATCGGTCGAGCGATCAAATCAAAGAAGTTGACCCCTAGGTTTGTCGGACCATACCAAATATTGGAGAAGGTCGGACCAGTAGCTTACAGAATTGCTCTACCTCCGCACTTGTCTAAGCTCCACGATGTGTTTCATGTCTCGCAACTCAGGAGGTACATTCATGACCCTTCACATGTGATAGCAGTGGATGAGCTGCCGCTAAGGGACAACCTAACCTTCGAGGTTCGACCGGTCCGAGTTGAGGACAAACAAGTCAGACGACTCAGAGGAAAGGAAATCTCCTTGGTCAAGGTTGTCTGGAATCGGAATGATGTAGAGGAAGCTACTTGGGAACTCGAGGAGAAGATGAAGCAGTCATATCCGCAACTGTTCAATGCCGACTAAATTTCGAGGACGAAATTCCTGTAAGTGGGAGAGGAATGTAACATCTTGAAAATTAATATTAGATAAAATAATTTTAGTATATAAATATTTATTTAAGGATAGGATTAAGCCTTAGAAATTGTACAAGGTTAGAAGGGTAGTATGAGCATAGGCCGACCCAGGATGTGAGTATAGGATCTCGGTCCGTTCCCGGCCAAGCTAAATAAGGTGGTGTGCATATGAACCGAGCAGGATGGGAATCAAACGCGGAACTTGTTGTCCAGTCTGGATTAGCCGACCTCAGCGTCCTATTCGAGAGGGAAGCGTGGACTATTGCTATTCCTAAATACCGAGCTGATGTATCTAAGCCGACGTACCCTAGCCGACACGTCCTAGCTCCTCCGTGCCAGCTCATGATGAGTTGTAGCCCTTTGGGATTCGTACCATCCGTACACTGTCCTTGCCATTCACTTTATGTCATTGTCATTGCTTTATATCCCTTTCAAGTACTGTTCATGGCTTCCCCAAGAAGCCAATGAATCCTGTCCACACATTCTAGCTTCCCCAAGAAGCCAATGAATCTTAGCCACACAAATATTTTCCCTAAATGAATAAAAGAAAGCCCAAACACCACATAACACACTTTGCATTTCTCATTATCTTCCTCCTACGAATTTCACTTTCTTTCTCCCTCTCTTCTCACGAACCACCCTCTCTTCCACCAACCGGAACCCTTCTGTCCGCCGTTTCCCCCTTCTGATCTGGAGTCCCTGGACCGCCGTGAAGTTCGTGTGTAACGTTGCGTGGTGGTGGCAGCAAGGAGGAAAAGGATTCAAGAGGCTTGGAGCTCACAAGGTCAAGGTCAAGGAAAGCCATTCTCAAGCTCTCAACTCTTATCTCTCACGGATTGAGGTAAGGAGTGAGTGTTACCTCTACTTGAGTTTGGGTTTCTAGGGTGTTCATAAAGGGTACTAAGAGTGGGTGTTAGATTAGGGAATGGATCTAGGTTAATGTAGAAAGGAAATGGTAAAAAGGGTAAAAGGGAACTAATAAATGAATTAGAAACATGAGTTTGAAGTAGGGATGAGTATCGTTATATGCTATATGTTGGTATTTACATGATGGATTGGTTGAATGTTTTATTCTTATTGTTGTTATTGTGGTATAAATGATTATGAACTTTGTGTATAAATGTTTATTGAGCTTTGATATTTATGATTCATGTCTGTGGCCGAGTTGAGTGACTTCGGGAAAGGGGTATGAGAAAATGGGAGAGATGCAAGGTAGGAGAGATAGAGTAATAAAGCAGAAAATGAGTAAGGTTAATGGAAAGAGGGAATGGTTACCAAGTTTAGCCAAGAGAGGGGCCGAGCTAGAAAGATGGTTAAAGGGATAAGTAGAGAGGTTGAGCCAAGAGAGGCCGAGCTAAGTAAATAATGAGATTAATGTAAAGAGGAATAAATTAAAGAGTGGAGCCGAGAGAGGCCGAGCTAAAAGATGGTTAACAGGATAAGAGGAATTAAAGATAAATGGTTGTGTGTTGGGGTCATAGGAGACGCGTACCGGGTGCGTGCATTGATCGCGTCAGACGCATACTGGGTATGTGCAGCTGTAAGACGGGTACTGGGTACTCGCAGTTATGATTCACACAAGGTTCCGAGCACGGAATCGGTGGGATGTGTTCCTGGTCATAGAAGACGCGTACTGGGTGCGTGCATTGATCGCATAAGTCGCTGAGATGCGCCGCTGTAAGACGAGTACTGGGTGCTCGCAGTTATGGACTCTCCTTAACCTCATAGAATGATCGGCGGTAGTGCTCCTGGTCATAGAAGACGCGTACTGGGTGCGTGCATTGATCGCGTCAGACACATACCGGGTATGTGCAGCTGTAAGACGGGTACTGGGTACTCGCAGTTATGGATGACACTCTGATATCCGACTTTAAATGGTGTAAGACATGCACTGGGTGTATGCATCCGAGAAGAGTAAAAGATTGTAAGCTATGTGAAAATGGAATAATGTGTAATGAGTCTGAGGTAGAGGTGATAATCTGAGGTAGATGAGATGGTAGAACGTGAGCCGAACTAGATGAGATTGTGGGTATGCGAACCGAGCTAAATGTTGATATATGCATGAGATATATGGGTTTGATTACTTGTTATTTATATGCTATTTGACTACTTGTGTTTGGCTTGGTAGTTCGGTATGTCACTTTAGAAACTGCTTATTTAAGTTTTGTGTAATGCTCACCTCCTTACCATTTTTCAGGTACTGAGTCCGAGCAGACGCAGTCCCCGGCCGAGCAGGATCACTCTCCCTCCCAGGGAGAGTAAGTTATTTAGAGTCAGATAGGTGGTTGGGTCTTGGCCAATTGGGCCGAGCTAAAGTATTGTTTTGTAATGTTTTGGGGCTCGGCTTGTTGGGCCGAGCTAAAACACTGAATTGTATTTTGAATGACCGAACTGGATGTACTTAATTTACGCTTTAATCGAGTTTAAGTCTTTCGCTTATTAACTCTGATGTTGTTATATTAATGAAAAGAAATTTTTAAATCCTAAATTTTCGGGTTTAAGGGTAATTATTATATAGGGTGTTACATTAAGTGTGGGTAGTGTAATCTAGAATGAGTCGATAGGTGTTAAATTCTTAGTTAGAAATTCCACCAAGCTCAATTGTGATGGTGTCGTCCTCTAATAGAGTGTAAGGTCAGGATTGGTCATCCTTTCTCTTGCACCTGTTAAAAGACAATGCTATCATTCAATAACGCAGTGATGTACAGTCGATAAATGTGAGATTGGGACTGACCACCTCGGTCCTCGCGTTTATTGACATGTTATATTATTGCAAGCATCTAGTTGAGATCCGAATAAACCATTTAGTAATTCTATCTCTGTCGAAAGCCCGATTGAACTTTAATTCTATAGGATCTTTATTAAGACTCGTAAGCAGTGATTCGCAAACCAACTCCATTCAAGACACTCTTATTCGATATTTCTACCGAGAACATCCAACTAAATGATCGAACCACCCTTCTAACTCGTATGAGAACTTAGCCGTATGCGTAGGTATGAAGAGCCTAGCTAGTTAATTCTTGGAATCAACCCAGTTTCCTCCCTGCCTTCGACTTACTCAGGTATGTTGATACTAAGTGGGGGATACTTGACGACTCAATTCGGATCCTATCCTAGCGACAATAACTCGTAACCATACCGTAAGCCATAGGACTAATAAACAGATAATTCCAAACACTCTGCGGAGGATCGAATGAGATTTAAATTTGAGGTAAAGCAATACCTCCCCAAAATAACACCGAATTGAGAAACAACGACTAGACCTTGATCTTGACCCTCAAATGTAATCAATCTTTAGGAATTCCTATACCAAATTGGAATTACCGAACGAATGGGAAGGAAGTAGCATTGAAGTAGAATGCGAGTGTGGTGAAGATTGATTTTAAGAGTGACTTTTCTAGACTCACTTGAAGGAGTAAAAGGTGAACGGGAGGTAAGTGAAGTCGCCAAGTGGAATCTTAATTAAGATGTTATGTCGGAACATCGCAAGTGATAACCTAAGCCTTTTTGGGACTCTATGCATTTAACAGGACCCCGATTGACCGAGACCAACCACTTAACAGCAGATCCATCGAAAACGCATCCTTCGACGACTCTCTGCTGAAAATGCACACTTTGGGGATAATCTCCATTGTCTTCTTGCTTGACATGTATCCAGTCCATCCTGGGTCATCTTGCAAAGACCATGAGACTCATTCTTGAGTGCTTCATGCTTCTTCTTTTCATCTTCACTCTCTTCAAGCTTCAAGCATCTCAGATGCATAGGTGAGAATTTTCCAAGTCGTAGAAACCCAACATAATTCAATGCCTACCGGTAGATGGTCACCTACGTGTCCTCTTTTCAGCCTTGGATATCGGTCGGGAACCGGTGTACTCTATTCTGAGCAACGAATGAGCATACCCCCTAGCATAGATATAATCAAGTATGTCGATGCTAAGTGGGGGAGGATTTCAATACAAGGAATGGGAGATGGAACTTTAATAATAAGAAAAACTGACGGCCTTGTGCAGATAGAGATGGCACAAAGTGTTAGGAGACAGATGTTGAAATGGGCATGGCCCTAACCACACAAGGAGCGGAAAGTAAAAACCGAAGGGGAATGAAAACCGTGATCAGAAGCTTACTAGTGGGATGGTTCTCCATTTGAAGGAATTGAACGGAATTTCGGGGACGAAATTCTAATAAGTGGGGGAGAATTGTAACATCCCTAATTTAATTCCAAACAATAATTAATGAATTAATAGAATTAAAGTGGAAGGAATGGGTAGATTAATTTCTTAAAGAATTTTGGGAGCAAGGTGAGTAGTAATTATAAGTATTAGGGGTTGTGTAGGAGACATTGGTAGCAAGGGGCAAAATTATCTAAGCGAAGTCGGGAGTTAAATCGGCGTTTTAAGTATTAGAACTCGTCCGGCGAAAGAAAATTAGGAATAAAATATCCATAGCTCTAAACACGAATTCCACCGTTGGATATGGAGATAAGTGCCTTAAGAAGCTTGTCTAAAAATTTGGTCCCGATCCGACGGTTAACGAAAGAGTTGTGGCATGGTCAACCCAGGGTCAACAGACTCGCGCCCCAGGCGCGAGAAGCCGCGCCCCAGGCGCGCGTGGTGCATCAGATGCACCAGCCCAGCCAACTTTGCGCGCAGGCGCACCTAACCCCGAGCCCAGGCGCGCGGGCGCGATGAGATCCTCACCAGGTCCATAAATTGACGTGCCAGCCCCCCCAAAACCCCATTCCCTCCGCACCATTCTTCTCCCTCCTCACCCAAACCGCCCCAGCACCACCTCCAGCCACCACAAGCCGCCACCGCCAAGGCCACCACCCCTCTCATTGGTCGTTCCTCCTCCCCATAGATCCACTCTCTCTCCTCCCTCTTGATCTCTTTCTCTCTCTTCTTGGAACCCCATCTCTCTCTCTCTACCACCATATCCACCACCATACCCACCACCGTGACCACCACCACGAACCACCACCCACCACCACCACTATGAACACCCTTCCCCTCTCTTTCCCTATTGATTTGAGTTCCCTTTCTCTCTTCCTCCTCCCTTGATGTTTCTCTTTCCTCTAGGGCTTTCTCTCTCCCTCTACGGATCTCACCGGCGTCGTTATCGATCGTGATCGCACCGGGCTCGTGTTGGGTACTCCGAGGCTTGGAGCTTTGGCCTCGATTCAGCCGCGATCATTCTCACTAACGAGGAGCAACACCGACGCCGTCATCGACACCGAGCCACAACCCAGGTTCTTTTAAAAAGAAAAGCCCGAGGTAAGAAGGGTCGTATTACCTCTATTTAAAAAGTAAATTCTAGGAGTTTATAGTGGTGACTAAGAATAGGGTATTTAAGGAATAAGTTAATGAGCCTTAGGGTAGTTCCCACAAAAATAAATGATTCATTTAAATTGACAATAGAATAAGTTGAATAGGCATAGAACGGATTCCGGAGTGAATGAATGTGATAGGGTATTAAAAGAGTTAATAAGGAATTAAAGTGTAGAAAAACACAAAATAAAATCGAGGGAAATTAGTTAAAGGAAATTAGCGAAGCATGAGACTAAAAGAGTATAGAGTGTTTGTAATAGGCGAAGGGTGTAGAATGAGTTAAAACTAAAGGTGAGGAAAAGGAGGAGTTAGAGTACGAAAGGAATAAGAAAAGCACGGAGTAAACTTAGTTAAGAATAGTCGGGTAGTAATGAAATAGAAACGAAAATGATAAACTAAATCCAAACACAAGAGGGTAATCGGTAAAAGAATTTAGTAAATGGGGTGATAAGACAAATAGAGAGTATGCGATTATGGTAATTAAATAGAATGGAGTTAGATGAAAGCTAGAATAATTAAATAAAAGAATAAGGAAAAAGGAAAAGGAAGAGAAGAAGAAAAAGAAAAGAAAGGGAAATGGAATTAATTAAGAGTTAGTGACGAGAATTAAAATATGACGTATATGGCTTAATTAAACGGAGCTAGTTAAAGAAAATGAAAATCATTAGTGAAGGGAATATACTTAAAAATAAAATAGAATGGAAAGAATAGAAAAGGAATAAAACGACAGGAGGTCGGTAGACCCTGTCACCATAATAAAAGGTAAAGTGGCGGGAGGTCGGTAGACCCTGTCACACTAAATAAAAGTAAAACGGCAGGAGGTCATTAGACCCTGTCACCATAATGGAAAGTAAAATGGCGGGAGGTCGGTAGACCCTGTCATAATAATGAAAGGTATAATGGCGGGAGGTCGGTAGACCCTGTCATAATAAATGGTATAAGGGCGGGAGGTCGGTAGACCCTGTCATTATACTAAGGGAAGTTTATGTAGATCTCTGTTTGAGGTTACATAAACGAGATGGGTGTATACAGATCACTGTTTGTGGTTGTATACACGTATGCAGATCACTGTTTGTGGTTGCAAACACGGTGTGTAGATCTCTGTTTGGGGTTACACACGATAGGGAATAAAAATGGAAAAGGTACTAAAAATGGTAAAGGAAAGGAAAAAAATGGATAATAGAATGGACAGTGGAAAATGAAATAAGAAAATGGACAATGGAAATGATATAGGAATTAGAGGAAATACCTAGGGATTATAATTATAGAAATGCTAAGTATAAGGGGCCAATGGAAAATGAATAAAGAATGGAAATGAGAGAATGATAATAGGACTGGAAATTTAATGAATATGGGATTAAGCAAAGAACTATAAGAGATTAGTTAAATCAATAACATATGCTAAGAATTGGGTAGGCTTGGTTTATTACTATGCCTCTTGTAGGATTTATCTTTTTAAGTTCTGTGTAATGCTACCCTTCTTGCTATATTTTTGCAGGTATGGAAGTGGAGCTTACATGGAATATGGCCGAGCAGGACTTTCATTCCACTACGTGGAATGTTTATTGGATATTATGAGTGAATAATTATTTAATGTAATTTATAATATGAATTAGTAGCTTGCCCTGAAACTTGTATTATTTGGGCGTTAAGATCTGTTATGACTATTAAACTGATGTTGTTTATGTTTTTAAACAATTCTGGACTGACAGGTTTTAAGAAGAAAATTTTTGGGAAGTCCGAAAAACAGGGGAAACTCTGTCCCTTTTTCCGGAAAATATTTTTAAGTAATCTAATTTAAAAAGAAATTTTCAATTACCATTTTTATAAAATCCTAAATTAACTAATAAAAGTGAGAGTGTTACATTGTAACACCCCGCAAATTCCTCGTATTAATTTAAAATACTAAAGATATTACATTGTAACACCCCGCAAAGAGCATTTTCTTAAATAATTTTCATAATTCACGTTTTTAAGGTGATGAATGAGTTTAAAGAAATGGTGAATTTTAAACAAGAGTCATTTTATGAAAAAAAAAGGGTTTATTTTCTGAGTTATGTGATGGGTTGATACATGTTTGATATATGATGATGACAATGTGTTTTCTTATCTTAAGAAGTAGAATAAATTGCATGCAAAAATTAAAATGATAAATTGGAGATGAATGGATGCCTAATTTGTGTGAATGTGAATGTGTGTATGATGTATGTGTGTGTGTGTGTCGTGTGAACATGATGCCCTAAAAATATTAATTGTATGTATGTTTATATATGCGTTAAGTGTATGCATTATTCCATGATTTCATACTATGTGTTGTTATGATAAACATGAAATGAAATCTATTTCCTTCATGTATGTGTGTGTATCGTTCGGCCGTGTGGGGAAAGAAGACCAAGTAGGATGTAATTTTCTTATGCATTAAGAAATTAGAGATTTAAATAGAAAATAGGAGGAGATTAGGAGGTGTGAGTCATGATGCCTAGGGAGGACTTTCCTTCCACCATGTTCCCTTGAAAAGACCCCTCCCATGCAAACTTTCGGTCGGACCGAATTGCCCATGAACCAGCACCTTGAACCGAGGCTAAAAGAGGAAATTTTCACATCCTTGCTTTGCCCTTATAACCGTGTGTGTGTGAGGAGTTGGTCACTTTTGATTCATTTTTATTTTCCTTGCACATATCCTAAACACACTTGGTCCAAGAGCAACACAAAGCTCTTGGAACCCTTAGAGAAAGAGTGAGGCCGTGAAGAGAGGAGAGGAGAGAAAGAGCGAGAATCCAAATTTCTTAACCCCCAAACACCTTTGATTTCTTCCTCCACCCACATCCTTCTTCAAAACTTAAGGAGAAAATCACCCATCAACCCCCACAAGGAAAGGAGGCCGAAGCAAACCCTAAAAGGAGGAAGGGAGATTTGAAGATTTAAGTTAGAAGTCTTGGTTTAAGGTAGAAAGAGTTTTAATTGAATCATTCGGTGTTGTAAAGGACTCTCTAATGGACTTTGTTTAATTTTTGTGATGCATGTATTTATTTTTGAATGATCTTGAGATCTAAATGTCTTGCATGTTATTTTTATGTTTTGATCTTGAATGTTGGTGTTGGAAAGTTTTGATCTCTTACTTGTAGTTCTTCTTCATCGCGGTTTTGTTTAAAGTTGTGTTTAAAATTCATATATTGCCTTGATCTTCCCTTGCATGTTTGATTTTGTGGCCTTATGATTCTTATTTTTCTTTGCATGTCCTCTTTATGCCTTGATCTTGGATTTCTAAGAATAAATGAACTCATAAATCACCAAATCAAGAACTAGGTGATTCGGCCATGAGTAGAAAAATTAGGCCTTGATGCTTTTAATTTGATCTAAGTGATTCCATGCTAATTTTATGTTTAGAAAAGTTAATTTAAATAGTGAAAATGCTTTGATTTGATTTTGAACTTGATAAAAGCTTTGATCTTGTGTTGACCTTTGAAAAGTTTGATCTTTGGTGCATGCATGTTGTTTTTGAACCAAAAGAGTTAACCATTCTTCATTGCATGTCACGGTTTTGATTCTTTTTCAACTCAAAATGATTTTCATCTTTGATTGTACCAATTGATTGATTTCATGACTTGATCTACAAGATCTAGGTACATGCATTTGGTTTTTGAATAAAAAGATTTTTATTTTTCTTGATGGACCTCACGGTTTTTGCAAAGCAAGCAAGGAGATAAGTTTTTGGAAAATGATCTTTGCCTTGATCCATGTTCTATGTGCATGCATGATGAAGATTTAAAAATTTAACTTTGCTTCATTATGATGATATTCGGCCTACACATGCTAGCTAGACTAGGATTCCTTTTCAATGAAATGACTTAAAAGAAATGAGTATGTTTTGAGGAATTATACTAAAATAAATTGCTTGAAATTGTGTTGTGAACATTTATTTTCTAATCGGTTCTTTAATTAAAAATAGAGGAAATGAATAAATTAAATGAATATATGTGTGTGCTAATGTGTATTCGGTTAAGAGTAAAAGAAAGTGGAATTTAAGTGCTTAAAATAAATCAAGTTGATTTATGTGATTTAAATTGTGATGTTTGACTTGCTTTCTTTGATTTCATTCGGTTATATAGTTTAAATAGGTTTAGGAAGTTTAGTTGCACGAAATAGAACCTACATGGTAATTTTTGGAAAGGATTTAAGTTGTTTAAAGTAAGAAAAATAAATATAAATATGTTTGATTTGAAACTTGATTCAATTTGGCTTATGAATACTTGAATGCCTAAGTGTTTTGTGTTGTGAAAATGAATTATGTGTGAGTTGCATAATTGCTTTGGTGTTGATTAAATTGTTTAAGTGCTTCTAATAAATTAGTAAAGTGTTGGTTGTTGTTGCGTGTGGAGTGATGCTTGGAAGATGGTTGAATATGTGATTAATGTTGAAATTTATTGATTATAAAATATTTTGGTTTGATTTGTTTGGAATTATATTGTGTTTATGGCTGTCCAAAGTTTGTCTTATGATAAAGACTTGAATTCTAAAGTGTTAATTTTGAATAAAAGCGTTATTTAAAACAGAATGTTTTTACAATGTTTTGGGAGTTTTATTAAAGTGATTTTGTAAAACTATTCTTGCTGTCCAGAATTACTTGGACTTGCTTCTTATATTTAAAAACGTTTTCATATGATTTAAAGTAAAGTTTTCAAGTGAGAGTTGATTTAAGAAAAAGCCGTATCGAGAACGGTGCATTTTTCGGTGTTTTCGAAATTGATTAAGGTGCTGTCCAAAACGGACCAGCCACTAAAATAAATAATTTAAATTACCTTACTAAAAGTTTTCAAAATGATTTTTGAGAGTATATAAAGTATTAGAAAAAGGTTAAAAATTGTTTTGAGAAACAGTTACGTTTTTAAGTTTACGACAAAGAAAGGACGAGTATTGAATTAAGGAAAGATTCTCTTGTATAAGTCAATAATGTAAAGTGTTTTATGTAATACGAGGAATGGTATAGAAGAAGGGTTGGGGCAGCTGGCAGCGACAAGGATTCGAGGAGAGCGCACGCATTTAAATCACTGGATCTCAAGTGAGAGAGAAGCTTTCCTAAGACACCGTGGTAGTTAGGTGATATATTAGGACGATCCGTATCATCTCAAAGATCGAAACTAAGTGGTTCAGAGTCAGTAGTATAGTGGCAATTGTTTGTGTTGTGTGGCCACTTATACGAAGGTGACGAAGACCACATTGTTGATTATGTGATGTTTGTGTGTTAACAGTATGCTTATATTTATTTATTCAATTATGCATGATGAAACTGAATACTGTTAATTTAAATAGGTAACATGCTGATGGACGTCTGTTACGTCCTGATAATGAAAAGGAAGTAAGTAAGTTATGAGAGTAAAAGACACAAATAGATAGGATTAATGATAAGAGATATAAGATGAGTTAGAAAGAGATAAGGTAGTGAGATTGGAGAAGAGTTGATGATAATGATGATGATGAGCCAGAGCTGGGAGGAGTCATGTTGCCATTGAGGCGAGATATGATTTGAGTGGAGTTTAGCCCTTGATTTTGTTTCCAATTGAGACTAGTGTTGAGTTGAGCTTGCTCCTCCATTAGCACTCAGTAAAATGGATTTTTTTGAAAAATGTTTGCGAAAAGAGATTTTTGGAAAAGATTTGGGAAAGGTTATTCTTGAAAAAGAGTTTGTGAGACACTATTTTTTTAGAAAGACGGTGAAACATTATTTTTGGAGACTTTTAAGGAAGTTTATAAAACGAGATTTTTACAAAAGTTTACGAAAAGAGATTTTTGAAAAGGTTTTCAAAAGGAGATTTTTGAAAAAGTCTACAAAACTAGATTTTTGAGAAAGCTTTACAAACTGATGTTTTTTTTAAGAAAGTTTCGGAAGGGATATTTTGTAAAGATTTATGAAACAAGATTTTGGGAGAAATTTTATGAGATGATCTTTTTGCGAAAGTTTATGAAATAAGATTTTTGATAAAGATTGTAAAAGAAATGCAAGTTGTCGATGCAATCCCAGCTCTGTGCTACGAAAAGAAAAGTGATGTTGAAAGATAACGGTCGAGACTCATTGAAGGGATGCACAAAGGATGGGCTGACCATTAGGTTAATTAGAAAGATAAAAGACTTTAAAAGACATTAACAGCGCGAACGCGGTGAGGTATGAGAGTTAACCCGAAGTAGTGGAGAGGAAGGAACCATAAGTATCTGCGGATACTTAGGAGGAGATTGCATTAGGGGAGGACGATGACGGTGAAACGTCAAGAAGTCTTGAGTGCTTTTCTAGGCAGAACGAACTCCATATGTGGCGTACGAACGTGGTAGGGACTGGGTCCAATGCCGTGGTAAGTTATGCATGCGCCACTAGAACAGTACTGGTGCCCCCTAGATTGTAAATCTAGAACAGTGAGAGGGACTGGAGTGGGGCATCTTGATTGCCACTGTGAGACAGTGTGCCTTGATTATATGAATTGAATTAATATGATATGATTTGAGGTTGTAGTCCTCTTGGTATGGGACCAACTGATTGTGAGACAGTTGTCGTGCCCGCACGGTAAAGGTCTTGTACTCCTGTTTGCTTCCGACTAGGTGGATGGATGGCCGAGGAGATGTAGACTTGTGACGTGAGTGCTAACTACGAAAGAACGCGTACCTCGATGATACCTTAACTCCCCGATCATCGATGGCCATAATTTAATAAGACATGATAAGAAAAAATTTATGTTTGTAAGAAATAAAAGTTTAAGAAGTGTGAAGAATCAGAAAGAGATTGAGAATGGAAATGTGGGAGAGGAATTTAACTCCCATGAGTGGAATTAGAAATAAAGGTAGATAATTAAGAAGGAAATAATAATGAATGATAATGATTTTGGAATAATAAGGAACATTGAAAATGATAATGACGATATGCTTAAATGTTATTCTGTATGTGTGTTGTATTGTATGTGCGTGTGGTCCTATTATCTTGCCTATCGTAATCCCACACCGTCGATGATGCGTCGTTCGGATCGCTTACTTTCTTCTGTTCGTTGGCATATCGGTGCCGCTGGTATCTCAACGGGCAGATGGAGCATCGCTTGGAAATTACCACATGGCGTCGTCGAGGAATCGGCTGGAAACCCACCCGTTATGGATGGGCGTGGATGGGATACACTGAGATGCTGATTGCGGATCCAGAACACAAACTAAGCAGAACGACACTGGGGTCGTGTTTGGGAAGCATCTCTCTGATGGGATATGATAGCAATGAACCACCGCCACGGGATGGAGCTAACCAGAAACCTATAAAATTGTTCGGTGTGGAGATCAAGTCAAGTTCCGAAGGAGAGACAACAACCGAGGTAACATCATCCTCTGGTGAAAAGGCATCTGCAGAAGAGAAAAGGGAGTCGAATCCGGTAGTCTTCATCAGAAGGAAACGAAAACAGCGTATCTTGTTTAAGTCGCTTGTTTATGTTAGGTGTGAAGGATTACCAAGTGAAGAACCATTTATGTAATTTAGCTAATTTTCATTCTATGTTGTGGAAGTACCTTGTTTAGGAAACTGCTATGAACACTTTTAATCAAATGTAATGAATCATTACTCTTTTGGAATCAAGCTCTTTTATACACCGTAGAGTTTTAGGTGAAAGAGGTTTTTGGTAACAACTTGGTTTTCAGAAAAGAGGACGTTACAACACAGCAATGACTTTTCAATTATGTTTTTCAAAAAAAAAAATTGGCCTCATTTTTGGACAACTTTCACACATAAAAGCTATTTATTTTTAGTTATGAAAATCGGGCTGTTACAAAAACCCTTTTTGTAGTTAGGAACATGGTGGATTTGTATGATGAGTTTATTTAATTTATTAATTAATGTTTTTCATTCAAAACATATTGTTTGGTTGTGTTTTAATTCCAATTCATGAAATTAGCCACTTTATGTTTTGTTCTGAATCTCTAATCCAACATGAGACATCTGAGGGTTAGAATAGGTTGTTCTTCCAAACATTATAACCGCCTAGTTTGTAGACATACGCCTAGGGCTTATATGACTTGAATATTCCAGTGTGCTTAATTAGTGGTTATTCATATGTCAAAATTGCTTAAGACATTAAGGGTTCTCATATTGAATAAGAAACATAAATTCGCAGAGACATCTGACTTTTATTACCTTTGGATGTCGTAGGTTTAATGAAAAATAGAGATTCATAATTAATAAATAAGTCTTGCAATGAAACTAGTTCCTAACGCCTTTCTCTATCTGTCTCACAAACCCTATTTTTAATTGGTTTATCTTTTATTGGTTTGTTTATTTTATTATAAAAGGTTATAGATTTCTCTTTTAATTTGGTGAGAATAATTTGGAAACAACTCATAATCCACGAATGGAACGGTAATTTACTTACTCTTTATTACTTGTGATCTAGTATACTTGCTAGTATCTCCAACATGGATGTTGTTTTGTTCTCTATTCCTTGGAGAAAAATAGAAATTCTATCCGAATGGAGAAGGGGGTGGAAGAAACGTATGAAGGAAGGACGGGGGTGCTACTTCATTTTTTTTTGTTAAAAGGAATACCAAAGGGTAAAATAAAAATGACAGAAAAAAGGAAAAAGAGAGGGGACAGTTTTCACATAGATAAAAGGGGGTTTCATTTATTTTTAATTAAATACCAATTGGGTAATTAAGGTGGTAATAAATAGAGCATTGTAACCACTTGGGGATTTATTTTTCAAAAGACTTTTTCCCTTCCTTATTCATCCCAAACCATGGCAACATGTATGCATGGGGTGAAATGAAAATTTCCTTTAGACTCTTATGGGATGCATTAAAATCATGCCTTAATAAATTACAAAACACAATAACAAGACTTTGCATATTAAATCCTCAAAATACTAATTCTTCACAAACCATAAAATTAAACCTTCACTGTTATAAAAATAAACTCTATATTTTCATTCGTGTTCCTTCGCTGCGGGTGGTTGCGGTTGCCGGTCTCGCCACCGACGCCGGTCGTAGACGCCGTTGCCGCCATTAAGGAATGGGTGTGTTGCTAACCGGGAAGGCATTGGACCAAGAATCGCTGAACCGAACCGATCCCCTCTTTGTTGCTTCTAAATCAATTTGTGGGTAAATTCCTAATACTTTTCTAATTGCTCTATGTTATGTTTTAATTTTTATATTAATACTAATTTTAATGATATTGGTAATAATTATTTAGTGTTAAAGTGTTTTAGAAAGTTAGTGTTTTGGAATCTTATTATTATTATTTTGGAAAATGAATGATATTGTGATTTAGTGTCGGTTTTTAACTAGATTATTATTTATGATTATTTTAATTAGTTACTCTGATTTGGGAATAACTAAATGTTTTCGAAACTAATTTGTCTCGGTTTTCAAGTTAAAGTCCCTTTTTCGTAAAACGCATGATATTGATTATTATTTAATTTGTATGATCGGTTAGACGACGAAGGAGCTTTAGGATCAGCGCAAGCGAAAGCACTGAACCACGCTACGTTTGGGCAGCACTATATGAAAGGAAACCGGTCTATGGAAACGCAAGGTAAGGGGGTGGGTATTGGCTTGTCATAGGAATGGGTGTTCATATAGTTATAATAGTTTGCTAGGAGTTATTTGTTTAGGATAATTAATTTGGAACCTAAGGTAGTGAGCTTGATAATTATGTGATTAGGAAATTAAATAAATAAAATGAGACTTAATAGGAATGCTTATAAAATGGTATAAATATGTCTGAATGTTACCCTATATGTGATTATTGGAATGTGGCCCTATATGTGCATATTTGATATATGTGGTGATTGTTGGTGATTTTATGATTTTATGGACATATATGTTGCTTGGCTGTAAGAATCAATTTATTGATAAGAAATGGTGTGTATATAATTATTGGAAATTGTGAATATGAGATTAAAAGGAATTAAAAGGAGTGCAGTGTGGTTGATCCTTGGATGCACCGGCACACTAGGTGCCCTGCTAGGTGGTGAATTGCCTGCTAGGGCCAATTGCCTGTCAGGCGAATTGCCCATTAGGTCCTAAATTCCCGTTAGGCGTCGGTGCGCCAATGGATCAATACACTGCATAACCACCTGAAAAAGATAATAAAATGTGAATTGGAATTGTGAGAAAGGAATATGATTGGAAATGTAATTAATTGTGTTGTCCTAACGGGTGATGCCTAATGGGTGTCTCAGTCCTGACAGGTGTAAAGTCCCTAGAAGGTGGTGAATTGCCTAGCAGGTGCGCTAATTCCTAGTGGTGCAAAAATAAAAAGAGAAAGAGAAATGAGGAATGGAAGAGAAAAGAAATAATGTGTTAAATGAGAAAAGAAATGAGAATAAGGATTGAAAATGTTATTTAATTATGTATTAAGAGGAATATGAAATAAATATGGTTTATGGAATGATTATAACAGGATCTGATAATGGTTACTTAAAATATGTGTTATTTGATATATTTGATATTTATGCTTGGCCTAGTGAATTTATTATATCTATCTGGAAACTACATTTCTATTTCATGTGCAATGCTCACTCCCTTAACATTTTTCAGGTACCGAGTATGAGCTTGCACTATTACTGGCCGAGCAGGAGTGCACTCCACACCGTGGAGTGTAATTTAGTTAAGGGTGTATTCTGGTCATTATTTTATAATTAATTTATTTTGGGTTTTTGAAATAATCTAATCGTTGTAAGCTCGAGTTTGTTATATGTCGTAAATAGGGCTTGTAATGTTAATTAATATATTTAGAAATGTTGAAATTTTTTCTGGATTGTACTGGTTTGACAGGTGAAAACTCTAAATTTTTGGGAAGTCCGATAAACAGAGGAAACTCTGTCGGATTTTCGTTAAGATTTAAAATGAAATTTTCAAGTCCTATTTTAAAACCAACATAATTATTAGTAATTAAGTTATATAAATATTAGGGTGTTACATTTTGGTATCAGAGCAGTTTCCCTCGGCCTATGGAGTGTGGACTCACATCTCCTGTTCTTACTCACCAAGCGAGTAACTTATAGTTAGTAGCAGTTTATTCTAGTATCTGTTGGTGTATTGCTAGAGTCATAATAGGAATGATTGTGTATTTGCATTTCCTTAAATTTTCTGCATTTGGCCCTTTGTACTAATTGACATTTAGTAAGTGCTAATGATGATGTGTGCAATTGCTGGACTTGACTGAGTTATATTTTGATTGAAATATTTGGTCCTAGACTAGTGTTAGAGTTGAGGCATGATAAGGGCTTAGCTTGATTCCGATTTTGAGCACATGCATAATAATTTTTTGCTTGGATGCATTCGGCCATTTCATGAATAAATAGGATAGGAGTTTGTTTAATGAAAATGAAATTATGTTGTGATTATTATGATGCATGCTAAGTGTTTGATTTGACTTTATAGGTGTCTAAATGCTTAGTGTTTGACTTGATGTGTTGCTTTTAATAAATTGATTTGAGATTTACCAAGCAAAACCCGAAATCTTGTGAAGATGAATGTTTCATATTTAGAAATGGACGAATGACGAGATTAAAGAAATGAAATACCCCAACGGGCTAGAGCACTAAGTTGCTACCCCACAGGGAGAAATTAATCTTTAGTCTTGAACCAAGTGAGCCACTTCTAAATGTGACAACACAACTCAAGAGTTTGGTATTTTTGAACATGTCATGAAGTCCGGGAACTAAGAGTCGCCTAACCAAAAACATAGGCGACAAGAGAATGGTTGTATCACTGATGTATGTATATTTAAGACTAATCACCTCAAATATAAATATCTATTGGTAGATATAATCATTCAACCTTTAAGTTCCGGAAAAAAAAATTATTTTGAAAGTTTTGTGAAAGTCTAAGGGAAATGAACCATGTGTTTGTGTACTAGGTAACATCATGATATCTTATTTTTCTGAAGGTTGCATGTGATTTGAAAACGATTGGCTATTTATTTGAATCTTTGGGTTTTAAAGAGTTTGTTGGGAAATTGGGATTTTTCATATAAAGTTAAACTCGTTTTCGGGCTCAGGGTGCTCAAAATGTCATGGAAATATTTTATGTGAGCATCCCATGCTCGAATCCATGTTGTGTGTAAAAGATCAAGCTGTTTGGAGCAAGTTAGTATTTTAAACAAATGCTTTTCACAATCAGACCCGACAATTCCGGTGTCTCCGACACTGCAAATGCAAGGGAAAAATCAAGTCTAACGTGCTTCGATCAGTCTGAAAATTTTACACAACCTTTGGCTAAGTATATCCGATGTCCCTGTAAATTTTGAGGTCATTTGGAATTTGTTTACTATTTTAAATAAATCTAATTTAGGTTCAGCCCCTGATGTTACGGTGTTTTTGACAAAGTAGTCACAGGGTTAAAACTGAACCTAACGAACTTCGATCGACCTGAAAATTTACCACGTTGTTCTTTTATATGTAGGGACACTACCTGTAAATCTTCATAGTGTTGGGAATTGAATTGGTATTTTTCAAAAATGTATTTTTATTACAGCCATGTAATTTTTCTGGTTTTCGGGCTTTCGGGCAAATAATGGAAACCATACCTCCCGAACTCCTTTTGAACTAACTTTTGGATATGTTTCCTCTG
The DNA here is from genome assembly GCA_037953625.1 of Crotalaria pallida. Lineage (NCBI taxonomy): Eukaryota > Viridiplantae > Streptophyta > Magnoliopsida > Fabales > Fabaceae > Crotalaria > Crotalaria pallida. The sequence continues at coordinate 59,198,131 of CM075650.1, forward strand.
AATACCTGCATGTGAAGTATGCCAAATTTCAAATAAAAATGAATTGATATGATATGATTTCGTTATATGGCTTGAATGTGTTATGTGTATGCTAGTTTGGTTGTTTAGTAATAGTGAATCCGTTGTTTAGTAATAGCGAATCCTATGCTTAGATAATTGTTCTTCCCAGTCGAACAGGTTTTCTGAATCTTCATACGTAATCCCTTCCTCCAATTAGGGTCTTATTGAATGGTTATTTTTTTTTTACTTAAAGAAAGTCTTCATAAAGCATAATATATGATTTACGAAAGCCTAATATATACCTATGTTTCTCTTTTTCCAAAACACTTATTTATTTTTTTGCTTTGACGAAGTGTCAGATATTTGATTTTATTGAATATAATTTTATTTGATTATGAACTTTGAAGATTCGTTGTTTTTACGTCCTCGAATCTACTATCCTGTTTCCAATCCACTTGAAAGAACACGTTTGTTAAGATGACAATACGCTCTATTTGACAATGATTTACCTCTTACATTCCTGTATTGTTATCTCTTCTTGCTTTTGGATTTCTTTTGCTTCAGTTTCTATGATCTTAATTTTCTGAAATTGCTATTTTAGAGTTTATGTAAAATGCAAGCTAGATTTGTTGACTTTTTTATTTCAATGAATTTGTTCCCTGATTTTGCATGATTGCATGAACATGTATTTAAAAATGATGAATCTTGGATTTTGAGCCACTGGTTATGTCTTTTGAATGAAAATTGTTAAATCAGTTTCAACCAATAGCGTTTCTTGCGTAACATATTTCTCGTGAATTTTTTTTATATTAGTATTTGCCAATGCTAACCTACTATCTTAGTTTTTAGTTTATTACAGGAAGTTTCCCGAAACTGTTATGCAAGGGAAAATGTTTTTGAACGCTAGCTTGACGAATTTTTGATTCTCTTCAGGTTTCAGTTTTCTCCTTGTATTTAAACTGACATTCATTTAAGTTAATGGCACCCTATTGGTTGAGTCATGATTATTAACTTCTACTTTTGGGATCTTGATTTCTGCCCGGATTTTATTACATGTTTTAATTCTTATAGAAAAGAGATGTGTCACTCTTTTTGTTTAAAGCTCTTACAAAATTAATATCGCATTCGAAAGTGTAAGTGAATTATGTTTTCTTACAAAAATAGTTCTCACTAAGATTTTCAGATATTGTACCATTTTAGGTGCTGAACTTGTTATCCGAATTTAAACCATATGCATAATGCTGATTTTGTTTAGACCAGTTGTTTTTTTTTTTTAAAAAAAGCTCCTACCTTGCATTATATTTTTGTTGCTTCTTTGAGATTTGAAATCATTTTACATTTATGACAGAGAGTCAAAATACCCTTTCAATAACCATTACTTGCAAAATGTTAAAAATTATTTTTCAGTTTCGAGAACTTAGATGATTTTGTTTGGAAACTGAATTAAATGTAGTTGCTATTTTGTACACCAAGTGATGATTTCTCTATTTGACATTATTACGAAAGATGGTCTCCTTTTCGATTGAATTTGAGAACCTTTTTACTTAACCAATCATCGAAATTCTTTTGTTACAGTTACGTTGTATTACCACGAAGGTTTTATTTCTCTTGTTAAATAAATGATTTTTGGAGACTCTTGTGCTAATTGTAGTGTTGGTTTTAATTGTGTTTATCTAAGTTGATTGGAATGATAATTAAGGATTCTCAAATCCTAACCTTATGATTTTCACTAATCAAATTTCGAGGACGAAATTTCTTTTTGGGGGGAAGGATTGTAACATCCCTAATTTTATTCCCTAATATAATTATAAGTTTTATCAAATTAAATAATTGATTCTTGAAATCAAATTATTTGAGTGTTGGGTATTCTCATAAAAATATATTATGTTAATTGTGAAAGTACATTTAATTATATATATATATATATATATTTTAAAGTAGATTCATTTAAAATAAATACCTTGTTTGAAAAATATATATTCTTTACACTACATACTTCACCTTGCTTTTGATATATCATTAAATAAATAGTTTGTTTTAATATTTCAAATTACTAACTTTGTAATTTCCCTATATTATTAATCATTGTTTAAAGTTATATTAGTGGTATTTATTTAGATTTGATTGCATAAATAAATAAATGTAAGTATATGTTTAAATCTTACTATTAGTATTTTGGGTGTAAAAACAATTTGTATTTATATTAGTATAATTATATCTACATTTGTATTTAAAAAAAACGTTTTTGTGTGTGTAGGGGGTATGAAACCCTATTCTTTGGCAGAGAAGGGCTCATCCGCCGCCCCTTCCTTGTTTCTTCTTCGTTGTGTTGATCCCCCTCTCTCTCCCTTATTCCACCATACGATTCCCTTCTCTCTCCCCGTTGAATTCAACCTCTCTCTGGACCAGCCACCACCGCACACCGCCATCGCCTCCCTCGCTCGCGTCTCTCTCTCTCTCTCTTGTCGTTCTCTCCCCGTTCCGGTCTCCTCCCTGAGTAGCACCGCCATGGGCATTGTTATCTCCATGGCCGAAGCTTGTGAACGGAGGCCACGGATGAGCTACGATCCCCACTTTCTCGTGTTGCCAGCGTCTACAATGGATGTGAACAGAAGCCATCACCGTCGCCCCTGTTGGTCGCTATGTCGCCGCTGGTCCTTGTGTCGCCGCTACTAAGAACCGTCGCCGCTGCCATGGTCCTCGCCACCGTCTCCTCTCTCCGGTTCGCATCTGAAGCTACAGGAACTAAGAAGCTTCCATTCGTGTTCCTTCGCCGCGGGTGGTTGCGGTTGCCGGTCTCGCCACCGACGCCGGTCGTAGACGCCGTTGCCGCCATTAAGGAATGGGTGTGTTGCTAACCGGGAATGCATTGGACCAAGAATCGCTGAACCGAACCGATCCCCTCTTTGTTGCTTCTAAATCAATTTGTGGGTAAATCCCTAATACTTTTCTAATTGCTCTATGTTATGTTTTAATTTTTATATTAATACTAATTTTAATGATATTGGTAATAATTATTTAGTGTTAAAGTGTTTTAGAAAGTGTTTTGGAATCTTATTATTATTATTTTGGAAAATGAATGATATTGTGATTTAGTGTCGGTTTTTAACTAGATTATTATTTATGATTATTTTAATTAGTTACTCTGATTTGGGAATAACTAAATGTTTTTGAAACTAATTTGTCTCGGTTTTCAAGTTAAAGTCCCTTTTTCGTAAAGCGCATGATATTGATTATTATTTAATTTGTATGATCGGTTAGACGACGAAGGAGCTTTAGGATCAGCGCAAGCGAAAGCACTGAACCACGCTACGTTTGGGCAGCACTATATGAAAGGAAACCGGTCTATGGAAACGCAAGGTAAGGGGGTGGTTATTGACTTGTCATAGGAATGGGTGTTCATATAGTTATAATAGTTTGCTAGGAGTTATTTGTTTAGGATAATTAATTTGGAACCTAAGGTAGTGAGCTTGATAATTATGTGATTAGGAAATTAAATAAATAAAATGAGACTTAATAGGAATGCTTATAAAATGGTATAAATATGTCTGAATGTTACCCTATATGTTATTATTGGAATGTGGCCCTATATGTGCATATTTGATATATGTGGTGATTGTTGGTGATTTAATGATTTTATGGACATATATGTTGCTTGGCTGTAAGAATCAATTTATTGATAAGAAATGGTGTGTATATAATTATTGGAAATTGTGAATACTAAAAGGAATTAAAAGGAGTGCAGTGTGGTTGATCCTTGGATGCACCGACACACTAGGTGTCTTACTAGGTGGTGAATTGCCTGCTAGGGCCAATTGCCTGTCAGGCGAATTGCCCATTAGGTCCTAAATTCCCGTTAGGCGTCGGTGCGCCAATGGATCAATACACTGCATAACCACCTGAAAAAGATAATAAAATGTGAATTGGAATTGTGAGAAAGGAATATGATTGGAAATGTAATTAATTGCGTTGTCCTAACGGGTGATGCCTAATGGCTGTCTCAGTCCTGACAGGTGTAAAGTCCCTAGCAGGTGGTGAATTGCCTAGCAGGTGCGCTAATTCCTAGTGGTGCAAAAATAAAAAGAGAAAGAGAAATAAGGAATGAAAGAGAAAAGAAATAATGTGTTAAATGAGAAAAGAAATGAGAATAAGGATTGAAAATGTTATTTAATTATGTATTAAGAGGAATATGAAATAAATATGGTTTATGGAATGATTATAACAGGATCTGATAATGGTTACTTAAAATATGTGTTATTTGATATATTTGATATTTGTGCTTGGCCTAGTGAATTTATTATGTCTATCTGAAAACTGCATTTCTATTTCATGTGCAATGCTCACTCTCTTAACATTTTTCTGGTACCGAGTTTGAGCTTGCACTATTACTGGCCGAGCAGGAGTGCACTCCACACCGTAGAGTGTAATTTAGTTAAGGGTGTATTCTGGTCATAATTTTATAATTAATTTATTTTGGGTTTTTGAAATAATCTAATCGTTGTAAGCCTGAGTTTGTTATATGTCGTAAATAGGGCTTGTAAAGTTAATTAATATATTTAAAAATGTTGAAATGTTTTCTGGATTGTACTGGTTTGATAGGTGAAAACTCTAAATTTTTGGGAAGTCCGATAAACAGAGGAAACTCTGCCGGATTTTCGTTAAGATTTAAAACGAAATTTTCAAGTCCTATTTTAAAACCAACATAATTATTAATTAGTAATTAAGTTATATAAATATTAGGGTGTTACAAAGATCATTTTCTCCTTCCTCTTCAAGCACAACAACAATCATCAAGCTTAAGAGGTAAATCACACTTCTCTTTCTTCTCCCTTGTTGGTTCATACGAAATGTTCTCTCTCCTCCCACCTCTTGATGAAGTTCGAAATCCTCTTCTTGGTTGTGTCACAATCACCTCATCATTTTCCTTTCTATGGCTTAGGGGAAAATCATCATCACTCTTTTCCCTCTCTTTTTATTGGAGCTTCTTGGTGGTGGTGGTGGTTGGAGCTAGGGCTTGGAAGGTTCATTCTTATCTCTACTTGGTTGAGGTAAGGGGGTGGGTATTGGCTTGTCCTAGGGAAGAGATTCTAATTAGTACATAAGAGCTTTCTAGGAGTTAATTGTTTATAGTGTTATTGAGAACCCTAGGTTAGTGAAGAAATAGAATATTTGATTTAGGTGATGAGACAAAAAGTAAATTTAGGAAATGCATAGAAACTTTGGTGTTGAGTTAATGTTAAATGTTGTTGATTATGTGAATAGTTGATGTTATGTGAAATTGGTGCCATTTGTTTGGAATTCATGCTTGTATGTTCGTATGGTAATTGATGTCGACTAATGAATATGTGAATGACAGATAGCTTGAATGTAACTAAATTGAATTATAAAAATGATTAAAGATGCAGCTATGATTGATCCTTGGGACACACCGACCCATTAGGTGCCTTGTTAGGTGACAAGTTACCCATTAGGTCAAAATGACCCATCTAAGTGAAAATGACCTATTAGGCCTCGTAAATGACCCGTTAGGCGGGTGTACCCAATGGATCAAGCATGCTGCAAAAATAATAAAGGATTATAAAAGAGTTAAGATTATGTTCAGTCCTAACGGGTGTCAACCGTGGCCTAATAGGTGGAAATGACCTGGATTGGGTGAAAATTGTTCCTAATGGGTGAGAAATGACCTAACAGGTGCATTAATTCCTAATGGTAATAAAAAGATGAAAATGATGTGAAAGAGGAAAAGATGTCAAAGATGAAAGGAAATGAAGAATGAAGCAAAATTGATAACTATTGAGAATAATTAAAGAATCTGAGATGAAAAGGCTAAGTGTGATGACATGATGTGTTTATGTGGATGATGTGCCTTATATGAACTAATTGATAATTGTGTTTGGCTTAGTGGGTGATTATGTCTAATGAGAAACTGCTTTCCTATTTCATGTGCAATGCTCCCTTACTATTTTTATACGTACGGAGATTGAGATTGCACAACCCCCGACCGAGCAGGTGCACTCTCCCTCACAGGGAGAGTAGATTGTGGGAGTTAGGGGTTTTCTTTTGTGTAGTCCTGTTCATATGAGGACTTTTACATGTTGATTTAGTTTTGTATATGCATTGTAAAGCATCTTATTCTTGGGTAAACCAGGACCGCTTCCTATGGGGAGGAAGCATATTTTTTTGGGAAAACTCTAATAGTTTCCAAAACTTATTCATATCAACTGCTATTCTCTGATGTATTTAGATTATGATATGGGTGCATATGATGCCCCTTCATGTTTTGGCCCTGTGGCTTCTGAATCAAATGAATATAGTTGAATTGCACAGGTTACAGGAAGAACTGAATTTTGGATTATCCGACAAACAAGGGAAACTCTGTCCGATTTGACAGAGATTTTTTATAAATCAAACAGTTTTGAAAAGGAAATTTTCATGTGGTTATTTTAATATTGGGGTATTAAGGATAAATATTTATAGGGTGTTACATTTATGGTATCAGAGCAGTTTCCCTCGGCCTTTGGAGTGTGGACTCACATCTCCAATAGTTACTCACCAAGCGAGTGACTAATGTGTTAACTAAGAGTCTAGGTTCCAGGAATAAGAAGTTTATTTAATTGTTAGTATTAGCAACTAAACGGGGTATTTCCTCCATGACTTAGCAGTATGGCAGGACGTCGCGGAGATAATGATCGTATGGCTGCTATTTTGAAGAATCTCGTGCAAATGAATCAGAATCAGGTCACTTCCATGGCCCAAATGCAGCAGAATCATGTGCAATGCAGCAGACGCAAGCACAAATGCAGCAAGATCATGCAGCAGTTATGGCACAAATACAACAGAACCAAGCTAACAATATTGCAGCAGCAGCTGCGGCAGCAGTGGCGGCACTTAATCCTCCACCAGCTCATGTGGATATAGATTGGATGTCTAGATTTCGGAAGAGTGATCCCCCTCGCTTTGGAGGAGGATTTAATCCAGATGGGGCTCAGAAATGGCTCCAAGAAATGGAGAAGATCCTTCGTTCACTGCAGCCACCAGCAGATCAGCAAGTCAGATTGGTGGAGTATGTTTTGATGAGTGAGGCGGAACACTGGTGGGAGCACCAGAGGAGGAGTTTAGAGGCTGATAATGAGGTGATAACTTGGGATCTTTTCAAGGTCCGATTCTTGGGTAAATATTTTCCGGAGGATGTTCAGAGGGAGAAAGAATTGGCATTTCTGAAGCTAGAACAGGGGAGTATGAGTGTTGGGGAATACGCTGCACAGTTTGAAAACTTGATCAGATACTCTAGCAGCTACAGGGATGCCGACGAGCGGACAAAGTGTATTAAGTTTGAAGCAGGGTTGGATGCCGAGATTGAGACCATATTCACTTATCAGGTGTAGCCACCCAATTTTGTCCGGGGTCAAAATATTATTTTGTAAAAAAATTTTTTGGTTAATTAAATTATTATTCTCAAATTTTTATAATTGAAAAATAAAAAGCTTGTTTGAATGTTTTATTCTTGTGTATTGAGTTATTTTTGGGGTTATTTAAAAAAAAGAAAAGAATTTAAAAAAAAAGAGTTTTAAAGTAAAATAAAAAAGAGGTTTGTTTGAACATTTTTTGGTTCTTAAGTTATTTTTGGGACTTATTTTAAAAAAAAGGAAAAGGGATTCAAAGCAAAATGGGCTTTTTACAACAAAAAAAAAGAGTAATAAATTATGAACCCCAACTAATATCCCCAAACCCCAACTTTAGAAGTGAAAATACTATAATGCCCTGTTAAAAAAATTCTAAATTACAAACCCCAATTTTCAACCCCAAACCCCAAACCCCTTTTTTGCAATATGCATGAGTGGCCCAACCCAATAAGCAACAGAGAAGTACATGGAGGAGCTGAAATCTGCCATGGAGGAGCACATGGAGCTTATGGCAGATCTTGTCAGAAACTCACCTCTTCGCCTAGCTTACAGAAAATTCTCTTTCTGTTCGTGTTGGTGATTGTGTTGTTATTAAGGTGCATTTTTTTTATTTTTTTTTCACGGGACGAAGCTTTTCCGACTGTCCAGTGTCGGAAAAATAGTTTCCGACTTGGGACTCTCGGAATTTACATTAATTTTTCGACCCAGCAGTCTTGGAAACTATAATTTGAATTAACTTTGGATAATTATGATTAATTTTTCCGACTCCTAGTTCTCGGAATTTTCAGTTTTTCTGAGATCCCGAAGTCGGAAAACTGAAATTCCGAGACTGGTTAGTCGGAAACTCAACACGGAAACGAGCCAATTCTGTTTGTAGTTTAACTATGTCTTGAACACGCTTTTATCACTACATATGGTACCGAGATGAAGATCTGGGAACATGAAAAGTGTTGGAAGAGAAGTTACTTGTTTTATGTGGTGAGAAGCAAGTATTGGAAGAGAAGTTACAGATGAAGAAGGATGTGACTGCTGCCATCTTTGCTCCTCTCCATTTTTGACATGAAGAAGGATGAATGTCTTGAAGTTGGGGAGAAGAAGAGGGTGGAAATGGAGTTTTAATAATACTTTGGGTTACTTTAGTAATTTTATATCTAAAATTGGGGTTTGGGGATAGGATGTGGGGTTTGTAATCCAACACTCCAAAAAATAAAGGAGATATATAGGGAAAAGAAAGAGAACAGAGAGAGGTGAAGAAAGAAGCGGCGAAGATCAAAGGAGAGTAGAGAAGCAACATCATATTAACTTGCCCAATATTCATCCTAAATAGTTCTCTGGTACAATATAATTATTGTTGTAAAAGGTGAATCTTTAAATTTTGTCTGCTGCAAAAGTATTGTACACTTTTCATTATCTTTATCTCTCTGAATTTGAATTCGAATGTTCCAGCATGGAGTTGAATGTATAATCACTTTGTATATAGCAGCGATGCAGCGTTTATTGTTGTTGATAATTTAAACTAATGATAGAATAATAATAGTCATGTTTGAATACAAATACTTAAAATGTAGTTCTACTTTCATGCATTTCAAGTTGTATTAGGCCCTTTCAAAAAAAAAAAAAAAAGTTGTATTAGGCCATTGTGATATCAATACAGAATATAATAAGGCTTTGTGTTGCAAGTCATTCTAGAAGTAATAAGTTAGCAAGGCGTGGGTACAGTGAATCTTGTTGCTCCATAATTATTTATTTTTTTCTTTTTTTTTTTTGCAATTTTGAATTAAAATCAACAGAAAAGTATTCATAACTAGCAATATTATGGTTTTATATTTGTTCAATTGATTGATTGTGTTTTGGTAAGTTAATTTTTCTCATCCAAATTTGTTTAGTGGTGAGATCTCAAGGACTTCCTCTTCACACCCGAAAACAAATACTATATAATTTTTCTTTAAAATAATTTATAATTTTTTAGATAAAAACATGTTTAAAATAATAATTAATTAATTTTATTAATTCAGTATTGACAACGCGCGGTTCGTAAACTCATTTTTCTTCGTCTAAATGTCGAGGTCTTACGTGTTTTCCTCTTCACATAAATTCTTTTTTTTAAAGTAGTAAAATAAAACGTTAACTTAATTTAAATTGCTATTACAAATAAACAGTGAAATTAAATATATTTTCCTTTATAAACATTAAATGAATTTTATCAAATAAGTATTAACAAAATGCTTTTTTGGAGATTCACCTTTTCTTGCCTAAATGACAAGATCTTGTGCATATTCCTCTCCGCATCAAACCTTTTCTAAAAAAAATATAAAATTAAAACAATAAGAACTACGTAGCCTTGATTCCTCATTTAATGAGGGTACGTAGGACCAGGGGTAACCTTGTCAGGCACAATAATAAAAAAACAATTATTTTTTTGGCAAACCAGTTATTTAGGACCTTTAATTAAAATCAATCAAAGGTACCATTTTCGAATGGGCGAACGAGGTGCTAATACCTTCCCCAGCTCGTAACCGACTCCCGAACTCGGAATCTATCTAGTTCAAGACCAATCCTTATCCGTTTTAATTGATATTTATTTTTTCCGCATTTTTTGCAACAAAATGCGGTGGCGACTCCAAATTGGGTCAACCGGCCCCCACTCGTAAGCGAGGCCCCGAGGACGACCCGGGACCCCGGCCGCGACATCAGGGCATTGCAAATTTGGCCCAGTTAGTGAATATGACCAGTGCATATGAAAAGGCATTGAAACAAGAAAGGGCAGAGAAGAAGAGTAAGGCAATTCAGCGGGCTGGTCCTATCAGAGGCAAGGGTCCTATTCAGAGGTCTGGTCCTTATTCTAATCCTACGGTTGCAGCACCAAGAGGCATTGGGCAGTCAGCAGTTGCGATTGGTCCTCCCCCTCTTTGTCAGCATTGTGGGAGGTATCACAGGGAAGTATGATGGAGTCTTGGCCCGAATCGAGGGGAGAGGCTTTGTTTCCAGTGTGGACAGCCTGGTCATTTTGCTTCTCGCTGTCCCAAGAGCACTTTGAAGAAAGAAGTTAATGTTGCTAAGGCACAGAAAGCTGGTGCAAGTCTGCCCATGCAAAAGGGCAAGGTTTACACTTTGGATGGCGAAGAGGTGACAGAGGAGGACGAGCTAATCGGAGGTACATGTTCTATTCATGGTAACACTTGTGGAGTATTATTTGATTATGGAGCATCACACTCTTTTATTTCCCTTAGCTGCATGAAGAGACTAGGGTTGTCAACAGTAGAAATGCCTTTTAAGTTGTCAGTTTCTACGCCTACTAACTCTTCTGTTGAGACTACCCAGATGTGCTTAGAATGTCCACTCCGAGTCTTAGAGCGGGACTTCAAGGTGAATCTGATTTGTTTGCCTCTGAACAAGTTAGATATCATCTTGGGAATGGATTGGATGACTCAACATCATGTGTTGATTAATTGTCGTCAGAAGGTCGTTGTCTTTGGTGATCCTTCTTTATCTACCATGGATGTTGAGGAAGTTTCTGATGTTAGTCAAATTCCAATTGTCTGCAAATTTTCGGAAGTCTTTCCTGCCGAGATTCCCGGATTGCCTCCGAAAAGAGAAGTAGAATTTGTTATTGACATAAAGCCCGGTGCCGGCCCAATTTCTATAGCACCATACAGAATGGCTCCTCCTGAATTAGAAGAGTTGAAAAAGGAGCTAGAGGAATTGTTGGCCAAGAAGCTGATTAGGCCAAGTGTATCACCTTGGGGTGCTCCGATTCTTTTTGTTAAGAAAAAGGATGGTAGCCTCCGGATGTGCATTGATTACAGGCAGCTGAAAGCAGTGACGATGAAGAATAAGTATCTGCTCCCTCGCATTGATGATTTGCTTGATCAACTACGGGGTGCAGCAGTATTTTCAAAAATTGATCTCCGATCGGGATACCATCAAATTCGTATCCGTGAGGAGGATGTTCCTAAAACTTCATTTAGGACGAGATATGGGCATTTTGAATATGTTGTGATGCCATTTGGTTTGACTAACGCCCCGGCCGTATTTATGGATTATATGAATAGAATCTTCATGCCTTATTTGGATTCTTTTGTAATAGTGTTCATTGATGATATTCTCATCTATTCTAAGAGTCCAAGTGAGCATGAGGAACATTTGAGGATTGTATTGCAGGTCCTAAAAAAAAAGCAGTTGTATGCAAAGCTTTCTAAGTGCAGCTTTTGGTTGAATGAAGTTCATTTCTTGGGCCATGTCATTTCTGCTCAGGGAGTTGCTGTAGATCCCTCCAAGGTGGAAGCGGTGTTGAAGTGGGAGAGACCCACAACAGTGACAGAAATCAGAAGTTTTCTTGGTATGGCAGGGTATTATCCGAGATTCATTGAAGGATTCTCCAAGCTGGCTCTTCCACTGACTATGCTGACTAGAAAAGATGTTCCCTATCAGTGGTCCCAGCAGTGTGAAGACAGTTTCCAAGAGTTGAAGAGGAGACTGACCAGCTCACCGATTTTAGTTTTACCGTATCCGACCCAACTTTTTGATGTTTATTGTGACGCCTCAAAGCAAGGTTTGGGTTGTGTGCTCATGCAGCAGGGCAAGGTTATAGCATATGCATCCAGACAGTTGTGACAACATGAACAGAATTATCCAACTCATGATCTGGAGTTAGCAGCTGTGGTATTTGCATTGAAAATATGAAGACATTATTTGTATTTAAAAAAGAAAGGCTTAAATCCTTTCCAAGACTCAGAAAACTTAGTTAAAAAACCATATCCGTTCCGCGATTTCAAAGAAACCCATGGCCGCTTCGCTGACCCTTTCTCAAAGGCATTGCATTGAGGAGCAAACAGGTAGAAGAAAATAGGAATGGTACAGGACCAATTCATGGCAGAACAGACTTGTTGAAAGCCTCTAACAAAAGCCCAAGCGTTCGGATGCAGCTGAGAGGGGGCAACTCTTAAAGTATTCAGAATATCTATTTCAAACTTAGTAAAAGGCATTCTAATCCCTAAGCGAGTAATCACTTCTTCGTAAAAGTAAAAGCCGGGGTTACCCTCAGGAATGCAAGTGCAGACTCTTACATTTGGTCCCACCGGACTTATGGAATATAAGTTCCCAGCATCATCACCAGGGCAAGGCAAAATTATTGCTCTGGTTTGCTCTAAGGTTTCCTCTGTTGAAAGTTCTGATTGGGTGCCAACCACCTCTCGGTCAACCCAATCATACTGATTGCTATCTGGTGGAAGTGGGTAGAGTTCGGGATTGGTAACACACTTTCTCTTCATACCTGAGGAAAAGGGGGCACATGCGGAGTCAGAAGCAGTTAAACTAATTTCTAGTTAAACACTTATGAACACGGTCGGTTAGGGAACACCTCCCTTTCTGGGCAGAATTTCCCCAAACCAACTATAATATCAGATACCTCTCTATTGCCTCCTTAATCTCCTCTGTTCTACCCTCTCGGCAGTCCTATAATGAATCACACCCTGTCTGAACTCTTTCAAGGTCTGAGGGAAATGCATTGATATCGGTTTATTGCAAATTTCTAGGTTTTCCTCTTCATGTGTTCTTGGAACATCAGAGTTTACAGAATCCTCACTCATGATTAACGCAGCTTCGGTACAAACCCTAAGAAATTAAGTGCAGCCAAACGTAAAACAAACCTAAGAAACACTACGGCGATCACTCAACAAATGATAATGAAGGTCAAAGATTTTGAAAAGACCAAGGGTTTCACTCATGTACAGTGATGGGGTGTTAGTCGAACCCTAGGATTTGTTTCAAGATCAAAGAAAAAGGGGAGCAGGGCCAGTGTTAATACATAACAAAGAAGGTTCTAAGCATATACACACAGCAGATGGCAGAAGCAATCGCATGCAAAGAATTTTAAACAGAAAAGAAGAAAGAGAAAATAGTCAGAGAAGAGAAGAGAGGTTTGTTACCTGCTATTGTTGAATAACCAAGAAACCAAAGAAGCACGAAGGCCACGAAGTTAAAGATGCACTCAATAGAAAAATGTAGTAGCAAGAATTCCTTTGAAGAACTTTGGTTTCGTCTCAAAATCGTAGAAAAACGATGAACAAAAGAGAGAGAGAGAATCTGGGAGGTTTCTGAAGTTCTGTTTAGAATGAATTATGAGAAAACCGCCCTTTGAAATTCGTTTTAGAGCTTCCCTCCACTAACTCAAGGACTGGGCCGAATTAGAAAGCCCATTTATGATGAAACTAAATACGTGGCGCTTCCAACAGGTTTGAAATCATAACGTTCCATTTCCCGGAAAAGTGAAGGACACGTGGAGGCACAGGTAGAATTGAAGGGTCACGTCTGGGTCAATCAAGCGATAGCTCTGGTAGGATCATTTAGACGGTCGGATATCTTTCTCCAACAAAACTTGGTCGGAAAACGGTTCGCTCGTCTCATTAACTCGGCAGGGCTCAAATCACCCAACCGAGCTTGGGGGGCTTATGTAGTGGACCTTCAATAGGCCGAGCATTTCCCGACCAAAGTTACCTTGAACCGACCGGTTAGACACTGGAACAAGGCATACGGTCGGAATGTTATACCGGGCAAACTGGGTTCTAACAGAGATGTAATACGCTTATGAGATTAACCCGGAGCACAGGATTTCCATCCTTATCTCTATCATCCGCAGTCTCATCAAGCTTAACTACCTCTCCTAGATTCCCACGACTCTTGGTTAGATAAACACAACATTTGATAAAGTCTATCGCATACAGGATTTACGGATGTTACCTTATCATAACCCTTACGAATCCTACTTGAACTCCTCCTCTTCGGAAGCCTCATGAGAACGGCCCACCGCACACAGGTAACCCCCTATAAGAACCACCATGCTATAGGGGATAAGGTACGTCTTCTCATCCCTAAGTTGACACTAGCACACACTTTGTTGACTAGGGAGAACCTGATTATCCCAACTGGATATTCAGAAATCCTAAGAGTCCTACATAAATCTCTTTGCTGGGATCACTCCTTGAAGTTTCTCCATAGCTTCAAGGTTGATCTTGGTTAAGGACACGACACTAATCTTAAACTATCCTATTGAGAACTATGGGGTGAAGGTCCTCCTTCTTCTTGCGTATTTCCCTTGCTTTCGAAGATTATGCCCTCCTTGTTGCCGTCTCCTCATTGTTAATAGATTCCAGCTCCGCTCCATTGGGAAGGGAAGAATTTCTCCGGGACTCGTACCGAAACTTCTCTGCATAATTCCTATACCCTCGTGTGGTGACTTGTCCCAGGTGTGGTTCCAAGTTAATTCCACTAAGTTGAGGTTCCGGATCTGGGATTACGATCTGGGTGTAGCCGGTCCAGACCCAACCACCGTGGGTGTGCCTCCATCCTCTTCCATACTTACTCCATGTTATGACGTCCATCCGATACTCCATCTGCCCGTTGAGATATCAGCAGCACCGATATGCCAACGAACAGGAGAGAGTAAGCGATCCGAACGACGTATCGTCGACGGTGTGGGATTACGATAGACAAGATAGTAAGACCAAACAGACACACAATACAGCATACAAGCACACCACAATCAAGCTTATTATCAATATTATTATTATTGTTGTCTTATTCGCGTTATTGTTATCCTCTCTCATTTCCTTCTTTCATAACTATATTTCTCTTTTCATTAAGTCTTATCAATTCACAGTCTCTGATGATTGGGGTACTTTAAGATATCATCAAAATATTCATTTCATTCTCGGCTATCACTCACGTCTACATATCCTCGGTCATCCACCCAACCAAATCGGAAGCAAACAGGAGTACAGGACCTTTACCGTGCGGGCACGACAGCTGTCACACATCAAGTGGTCCCAGACCAGGAGGACTACAACCTCAATTCAAATCATATCAATTCATAAATATTCATGGAACACTGTCTCACAGTGGCAATCAAGATGCCCCACTCCAGTCCCTTTCACTGTTCTAGATTTGCAATCTAGGGGGCGACAGTATGTTTCTAGTGGGCCCGCAGAACTCACCACGGCATTGGACCCAGTCCCTACCACGTTCGTACGCCACATGTGGAGTTCGTTCTGCCTAGAAACATACTCTAGACTTCTTGACGTTTCACCGTCATCGTCCTCCCCTAATGCAATCTCCTCCTAAGTATCCGCAGATACTTATGGTTCCTTCCTCTCCACTACTTCGCACTCTCATACCTCACCGCGGATGTATTTTAAGTCTTTTATCTTTTTAATTATCCTAAGGTCGGCCCATCCTTCGTGCAACCCTTCAATGAGTCCCGACCACTAACTTGGCACAATCTTTCTTTCATCATTTCTCGCATAGCACAGAGCTGGGATCACATCATCAAACTCAAATCTCATTTCTCAACTTTCTCGTAATCATTTCATTTCAAAATATTTTCTTAAAACAATCTTTTCAAAAACTATTTCAAAACTCATTTTATAAATTTTCACAAAATATCATTTCATAAACTTTTTCATAAAGTTTCCTCTCGTAAATTTTCTCAAAAATCTGGTTTCACATCTTCTGAAAATCTCCTTTCAAAAACTTTCCAAAAATCTTTTTCTCAAGTTTCTAAAAATCTCTTTTCAAATAAACTCTCAAAAAAATCTATTTCCAAAACTTTTCTGAAACTACTATTTATAAAGAACCTCTTTTCAAAAATGATGTTTATTAAAAGCAAGGTTTTACAAATATTTTTCCAAAGATAAGATTTCATAAAATCCTTTCAAAAAATGATGTTTCATGTAAAGGAGCATTTCACACACCTTTTCCCAAAATCTCTTTTCAAAAATACTCTTTCACAAATCTCGTCAAAAATTTCTTTTCGAAAACAGTTTTCAAAAATCCATTTTTACTGAGCGCTAATGGAGGAGCAAGCTCAACTCAACACTAGTCTCAGTCTAAAACAAAAACAAAGGAGCCCAGCTCCGCTCAAATCACATCATTCTCCCCAGCTCTGGCTCGTTCTCAACATTATCATTCATTCTTTCCCCCATCTCAATTCTTCATTTCTTTCTATTCCATCTTATATCTTTACTTTCCTTATCTTGCTTATCTCGTTTTCATTTTCTTATTCAGGACGTAGCAGACGTCCATCAGCACATTATTCAACAGCAATAAATATCATTAGGCGGAATAAAAGCAATAAACATAAACATGCTATCAAACATCACACTACAACGATGTGGTCATTGTCACCTTCGTATAAGTGGCCACACATCACAAACAATTGCCACTATACTACTGACTCCGAACCACTTAGTTCCGATCTTTGAGATGATACGGAACGTCCTAATATATCACCTAACTACCACGGTGTCTTAGGAAAGCTTCTCTCTCACCTGAGGTCCAGCAATTTAATGCGTACCGTCGCCTCGGATCCTTTGTGCTGCCGGCTGCCCCAATCCCTCGTCTTTAAGGTTACTCGTACTAAATAAAATACGTTTTTGTTATTAACTTATATTAGTAAAATCTTTTTCGTAATTTAAACACCTCTTATCCCTCGTCAAAACTTAAAACATAACCGTTTTCTTTCAAACAACTCGGATGTTTATAACACCTTAAGTACTTTCAAAAATCATTTGAAACATGATGAAAAGTTATTTAAACTATTTAGTTTGGGTGCAGGTCCGTTTTGGACAGCGCCTTAAACACGTTTGAAAACACCGAAAAATGCACCGTTTTTGATCCGGGTTTTCTTAAATTAATTATTACTTGAAAACTTTACTTTAAATTACTTGAAAACATTTTTAAAATTAAGAAACAAGTCCAAACAATTCTGAACAGCAAAGAATTATATTAAAAATCACTTGGATAAAACTCCGAAAACATCGTAAAAACACTCTTGGTTTTAAAGGACTCTTTAATTTGAAATTAACGCTTTAAAACTCAAATCTTCATCATGAAACAAACTTTGGACAGCCATAAACACAATTTAAAATCTTCAAATAAATCGAATGGAATATTCTTAAAATCAACCAATTACACGCCCATATATTTTTCGAACATCAACTAACACATAAACAACAAGCAATACAAAATGAATCATTTAATTTAATCATAAATCAAACACTTGTTCACTTAATGAAATAAAACACTTAGGCAATCACATACTCACAAAGATACAAACCAAACACAACAATTCAAAGACCACCAATTTTAAACACATAATCCAACTTGGTTTATTTCAAGCACTCAAATTCTATTTTCTTTTTTATGCAACAAAATTATTTATTCTTCTTTTCCCTCTAAACCGAACACACACACACACATATTAATTTAAACACAATACTTTTTATAAAATCATTTAGTTCATTTATTCCCTTTGCTTTTAATTAAAACCGAATAGAAATCAATTATTCACAACACACTTTTAAACACATTAATTTAACAATATTCTTCAAGACATACTCATTGTTTTTAAGTCACTTTCATTGAAAAAGAATCCTAGTCTAGTTCTAGGCCTAGGCCGAATCTCATCATGGTTAAAACAAGGTTTGTGGTTCATCTTTTCAACATGCAAAAACACAAGGTTCATAGATCAAGTCATGCATTTTCTTACACAACAATTTAAAAAAATATTATTTCCTTTTTCAAACACAAACCAAATGCACACCACTTGAATTTCAAGTTTTTACTTCAAATCTTTATCATGCAAAAACATGAATCAAGTAAAAATCATTTTCCAAAACTTGTTTCCTTGATTCCTTTATGAAACCGTAATGGTTCTCAAGGAAGATTAAATCTTTTTACTTAAAATGACATGCATGCACCTAGATCTTGTAGATCAAGTCATGAAATAAATCATAGTGGTACAAATCAAAGATAAAAAATCATTTTGAGTAGGAAAGACCAAAACCGTGATGAATATTTAAAGAAAATCAAGTTTTTTGTTCAAAACAATATGCATGTGTCAAGGATCAATACTTGTTCATGAACCATCGCAAGATCAAAGCTTTTCATTTAGAATTCACATGCAAAATCCAAGAACCACACTTTTCATGAATAAATTAAAGATCAAAACCAAAAATCAAGGCTTTATTAAGACCAAATAAAAATCAAAGTATTTTAATAACTCAAATCAATTTTTCTAAACATGAGATCAACATGCAATGACTTAGATTAAATTAAAAAGCATCAAGGCCTACACTTTTAGATATGGCCGAATTGAAGAGTTCTTGATTTAGTGTTTTATAAGTTCATTTATTCTTAAAAATTCAAGATCAAGACACAATCAACACATGCATGTACTCACATCAACCAAAATTATCATCAAACTAACATGCAACACCAAAAGTTTAAACTTTATTGTTAAACAAGTTTAGATCACTTATTCACTCATCAAATAAACTCATAAACACTTCACAAATCACGGCTTTAAGCAAGAATTTAAACATGCAAAGAGACTTTGCTTTAGATCCACAAAAATCTCAACAACTCTTTAGATCTAGAAGATTTAGCTTGAAAAACTTTAAGATCTTTCATGAAAAACATAAATCAAGTTATAGAGTCCGTTGTTTAGACGTTTATAAGTTACTTTTAGTTTTGAAAATTTATGATTAAGTACAAACACACTTGTACTTCCTCATTTAAGCTTAGAAAATTAACATGCAAAGAAAAAGGAGAAGAAAAATTACAAGATCAAAAGAAAAATCTATCTATTACAATTTTCTTCCATGGTTTTCAAACTACCCACCAATTCAAGGTCTTCTAGCTTCTATTGTCTTGGTTCTTCAAAGAAAGGCTTAGGTTTTTGGACTTGGTCTCCTTCTCCTTCTTCCTCTCTAGCTCACGGCCTACCTCTCTCTCTAAGAGGTTTGATGAACCTCTTAGAATGTGTTTAGGAAAGTGAAGTGGAAATGAAAGAAATGAATGGGAGAATGGGTGAAATGAACTAAGGATGTAACATCCCGAGAATTAATATTAAATAATATAATTTCAGTATATAAATATCTATTTAAGGATAGGATTAAGCCTTAGAAATTGTACAAGGTTAGAAGGGTAGTATGAGCATAGGCCGACCTAGGATGTGAGATTAAGACCTCGGCCCGATCCCGGCCGAGCTAGACAAGATTGTGTGATTATGAGCCGAGCTGAAAGGAAACCCAACGTGAAACCCATTGTCCTGTCCGAGAGGGAAGCTCAGACTACTGCTGTTCCTACAAATCGAGCCAACGTATCCTAGCTCCTCCGTGCCAGCTCATGTGGAGCTGTTAACCCTTTGATTTTCGTACCGTCCGTACGGTACTGTCCTTCACTTTATGTCATTATCACTGCTTTATGTCCTTTTCAATGTACTGTTCATGGCTTCCTCAAGAAGCCAATGAATCCTGTCCACATATTCAAGCTTCCTCAAGAAGCCTCCAATGAGAGCCACACAAATATCTTCCACGTTTGGATAAAAGAAAATCCCAACACATAACCCATAACACTTCTCACTTTTATTATTCTCTCTTCCTCCTACGAATCTCTCTCTTTCTCCTCCAAAGCTTCAACAAACAAAACCCCAACACTTTCTTTCTCTCTCTCTCTTCTCACAAACCGGAACTCTCCTCCTCTCTGTTCTCTTCCGTCCCGAATGCCCCTGGACCGCCGTGGAGTTCGTGTGTAGATTGGTGGAGCTCGTGTGCAGCTTGGAGTAAGAAGGATTCAAGGGTGCTAAGATCAAGGACAAGCAACAAGGAACCATTCTCAAACTCTCAACTCTTATCTTTCACGGTGTGAGGTAAGGAGTGAGTGTTACCTCTACTTGAGTTTGGTTTCTAGGGTGTTCATAAAGGGTACTAAGAGTGGGTGTTAGATTAGGGAATGGATCTAGGTTAATGTAGAAAGGAAATGGTGTTAATGTAGAAAGGAAATGGTAAAAAAAAAGGGTAAAAGGGAACTAATAAATGAATTAGAAACATGAGTTTGAAGTAGGGATGAGTATCGTTATATGCTATATGTTGGTATTTACATGATGGATTGGTTGAATGTTTTATTCGCGTTGTTGTTGTGGTATAAATGATCATGAACTTGGTGTATAAATGTTTATTCAGCTTTGATATTTATGATTCATGTCTGTGGCCGAGCTGAGTGACTTCGGGAATGGGTATGAGAAAATGGTAGAGATGCAAAGTAGGAGAGATAGAGTAAAAAAGCAGAAAATGAGTAAGGTTAATGGAAAAAGGGAATGGTTACCGAGTTTAGCCGAGAGAGAGGTCGAGCTAGAAAGATGGTTAAAGGGATAAGTAGAGGGGTTGAGCCAAGAAAGGCCGAGCTAAGTAAATAATGAGATCAATGTAAAGAGGAATAAATTAAAGAGTGGAGCCGAGAGAGGCCGAGCTAAAAGATGGTTAACAGGATAAGAGGAATTAAAGAGAAATGGTTGTGTGGTCGGGTCATAGCAGACGCGTACTGGGTGCGTGCATTGATCGCGTAAGCCGAGCATTGTGGTGCTCGCAGCTGTAAGACGAGCATGGTGGTGCTCGCAATTATGACTCACAAGGTTCCGAGAACGGAATCGGTGGGATGTGTTCCTGGTCATAGCAGACGCGTACTGGGTGCGTGCATTGATTGCGTAAGCCGAGCATTGTGGTGCTCGCAGATGTAAGACGAGTATTGTGGTACTCGCAGTTATGGACACTCCTTACTCCATAGCATGATCGGCGGTAGTGTTCCTGGTCATAGCAGACGCGTACTGGGTGCGTGCATTGATCGCGTAAGCCGAGCATTGTGGTGCTCCCAGCTGTAAGACGAGTATTGTGGTACTCGCAGTTATGGACACTCCAATATCCGACTTAAATGGTGTAAGACATGCACTGGTTGTATGCATCCGAGAAGAGTAAAAGATTGTAAACTATGTGAAAGTGAAATAATGAGTAATGAACCCGAGATAGAGATGGTAATCCGAGACATGAGAGGATTAACCGAGGTATAGCTAGTAATGAGTCAGCTGGTTTATGACGTGAGCCGAGCTAGACGAGGATGTGGGTATGCGATCCGAGCTAAACGTTGATATATGCATGAGATACATGGGTTTGATTACTTGTGATTTATTTGCTATTTGACTATTTGTGTGTGGCTTGGTAGTTCGGTATGTCATTTTAGAAACTGCTTATTTAAGTTCTGTGTAATGCTCACCTCCTTACCATTTTTCAGGTACTGAGCCCGAGCAGACGCAGTCCCCGGCCGAGCAGGATCACTCTCCCTCACAGGGAGAGTAAGTTATTTAGAGTCAGATAGGTGGATGGGTCTCGGCCAGTTTGGCCGAGCTAGAACATTGTTTTGTATTGGGTATCGGCCAGTTGGGCCAAGCTAAAACACTGATTGTATTTTGAATTGCCAAACTGAATGTACCTAAACTTATACTTTATGTATTTGATGCATTTAAGTCTTCCGCTTTATTAACTCTGATGTTTTCGTTATTAATGGAAGGAAATATTATTTTGGCAAATATCATATTCCTTTTTAAAAGAAATTTTAAGTCCTAATTTTGGGGTAATTAAGGGTAATTATTATATAGGGTGTTACATTTTTGGTATCAGAGCAGTTTCTCCTCGGCCTATTGGAGTTGCAAAGGACTCCAGTGGTTACTCACCAAGAGAGTGACAAATAAGTAAAGTCTAGGAGTCTAAGTTAGACAATAGAGCTTATAGATATACATGTCTAAATATATATTTGCTTGATTATTCGGCAGTTAATTGGCTTTCTCTCCATGACCGAGCAGCATGGCTGGGAGACGAGCTGATAACGACCGAATTGCTGCTGTGTTGGAAACTCTGGTTCAACTACAGCAGAACCAAGCGCAGGCTCAGCAGAATCAGGATGAGAACCTCGCTCAAAACATCGCCGCAGCCGCAGCAGCTGCAGCTGCAGCCCTTCAGCCCCAACCTCCGGCTCCGGTCGAGATAGACTGGATGAGCCGATTTCGGAAGAACGAACCACCTAGGTTCGAAGGAGGATATAATCCAGATGGAGCTCAGAGATGGCTCCAGGATATTGAGAAGATTTTCCGATCTCTGCAACCTCCCTATGAGTACAGGGTGAGGTTGGCTGAGTTTGTGATGGCTAGTGAAGCCGAGCACTGGTGGGATCAACAGAGCCGAGGACTAGAAGCGGCTAATGAAGTCATCACTTGGGATTTGTTCCGAGCTCGCTTCCTCGGAAAGTACTTTCCCGAGGATGTCAGGAGAGAGAAGGAGCTCGCTTTTCTCAATCTGGAACAGAGGCACTTGAGCGTTGGGGAGTATGCCGCTTAGTTCGAAGATTTGATCCGCTATTCAGGAAGCTACCGAGATGCTGATGAACGTACCAAGTGCATCAAGTTTAAGTCTGGTCTCCGTGACGATATTCGGATCGCATTCGAATATCAGAACGTGGCCAATCTTTCGCAACTGGTGAACATGGTTAGCACCTATGAGAAAGGGCTTAAGAGGAAAGCTGATGGAAAGAGGAGCAAGTCGGCAAAGAAAGGAGTGGGTTTGATCAGAGGAAAAGGAGCTGTCCAGAGATCTGCCCCATATGTGAATCCGAACTTCAGAATGTCAACAGCTCCGAGGAGCGGTGGTCAAATGGTGACTGTTCCTGGCCCGTATCCGATATGCCAACATTGTGGAAGGCAGCACCGGGGGGAATGCTGGAATTTGGATCCGAGCAAAACCAGAGGATCCTGTTTTCGATGTGGCAAGCCTGGCCATTTTGCAGCTCGGTGTACCGAGAATATTGTGAAAGAAGAGGTCAATGTGACCAAGGCTCATCAGACTGGTATTAACCGACCTATGCAGAGAGGCAAAGTTTACACTATGGATGGAGAAGAAGTGACTGATGCTGACGAACTGATCCGAGGTACTTGTCAAGTAAACAGTATTCCTTGTGCCGTACTATTTGACTGTGGAGCCACACATTCTTTCATTTCCCTTGACTGTATGAATAGACTAAAACTATCCCTAGTAGAAATGCCTTACAAACTATCCATTTCTACCCCAACCAATTCTTCTATAATCACTTCTAAAATGTGTCTAGAGTGTCCTATCCAAGTATTAGGCAAAGAATTTAAAGTCAACTTGATTTGTCTACCCTTAACCAAGCTAGATATTATCCTTGGCATGGACTGGATGTCTCAACACCATGTCTTACTCGATTGCCAAGAAAAGACCGTAATCTTTAGTGGCCCTTCTGTTGCGAAGTTAGAGACAACAGAGGAACCGACCTTAGACCAAATTCCTGTGGTCGAAGAATTCCTTGAGGTTTTCTCGGACGAAATGCCTGGCTTACCGCCGAATAGATAAGTAGAGTTCAGTATAGACCTCCTTCCGGGAACTGGCCCGATCTCAATTGCTCCATACAGAATGGCGCCTCCCGAGTTAGAAGAGCTTAAGAAACAGCTGGAAGAACTTTTGGCCAAAAAGCTAATCCGACCAAGCGTATCGCCGTGGGGAGCCCCAATCCTGTTTGTGAAAAAGAAAGATGGTAGTCTCAGAATGTGCACTGACTATAGGAAGCTCAACGCGGTAACGGTGAAGAACAAATATCCCCTCCCTCGGATTGATGATTTATTGGACCAACTCAAGGGAGCGTCGGTGTTTTCAAAGATAGATCTCCGATCTGGATATCACCAAATCCGAGTCCGAGAAGAAGACATTCCGAAGACAGCCTTCCGATCAAGGTATGGGCATTTTGAGTACGTGGTTATGCCCTTCGGACTTACCAACACCCCAGCCATCTTCATGGACTACATGAATAGAATCTTCCGACCTTACCTGGACTCGTTTGTCATAGTCTTCATTGACGATATCCTCATCTACTCCCGAAATCCGAGTGAACACGAGCAGCATCTGAGAACGGTGATGCAAGTTCTAAAGGATAAGAATCTATACGCTAAGCTTTCTAAGTGCAGCTTTTGGCTCACCGAGGTTCATTTCCTCGGGCATGTGATATCCGAGCAAGGTGTAGCAGTTGATCCTTCCAAGGTGGAAGCGGTACTTAAGTGGGAGAGACCGAACTCGGTGACTGAGATCAGGAGTTTCCTCGGTCTCGCAGGGTACTACAGGAGATTCATTGAAGGATTCTCTAAACTGGCTCTACCGTTGACCTCGTTAACCGGGAAGGATGCACCCTACCAATGGTCCGAGGTGTGTGAACAGAGCTTCCAAGAGCTAAAGAAAAGATTGACGAGTTCGCCTGTGCTGATTTTAACAGATCCGACCAAAGCCTTCGACGTGTTCTGTGACGCCTCGAAGCAGGGTCTCGGTTGTGTATTGATGCAACAAGGGAAGGTGGTGGCTTATGCCTCTAGACAGCTTCGGCAACACGAACAGAATTACCCCACCCACGACCTTGAATTAGCAGCCGTGGTGTTTGCCCTTAAGATTTGGAGACACTACCTGTATGGCACGAAATTCGAGGTGTTCAGTGACCACAAGAGTCTCGGCTATCTGTTCGACCAGAAGGAACTGAATATGAGACAGCGCAGATGGGTGGAATTTTTGAAAGATTATGATTTCAACTTGCACTATCATCCTGGAAAGGCCAACGTGGTGGCCGACGCACTGAGCAGGAAGAGTCTTCACTTGAGCAACATGATGGTCCGAGAGATGCAGCTGATGCAAGAGTTCAGTGATCTTAACCTCGGCATACAGAAGAAGGAAAACAGTGTTGTCTTGGAAATGCTGCAAGTAACCAATGATTTTGTGGGTTTCATTAAAGAAAGACAGGCTGTCGACCTAGAGCTCCAAAAGCGATTAGTAAGAGCTGGAGACAAGGATGAACCTGACTTCACTAAAGGACCTGATGGTCTTGTACGATTTCGGGGCAGAGTTTGCATTCCCATGGACTTTGAAGTCCGAAGAGAGTTGATGGAAGAAGCACACAAGACGAAGATGAGTATTCACCCAGGTGCCACAAAGATGTACCAAGATTTGAAGAGGTTATTTTGGTGGCCGAAGTTGAGGACCGACGTGGCCGATTATGTGTCTCGATGCTTGACATGTCAGAAAGCCAAGATCGAGCATCAGAAACCAGGAGGATTACTCAAGTCATTGGAGATCCCTCAATGGAAGTGGGACAACATTTCGATGGATTTTGTATCAGGTCTACCGAGGACGAGAGCAGGGCAGGAAGCCATTTGGGTTGTGGTGGACCGACTTACGAAGTGCGCTCATTTCCTGCCAATCAGTATGAAGTACAGTTTGGAGAAGCTGACGCAATTATACATAAAGGATATTGTCAGGCTTCATGGGATTCCGAGCAGTATCGTGTCGGACCGTGACCCTCGATTCTTATCTCGGTTCTGGCAGAGTTTGCAGGAAGCTATGGGTACAAAGTTGAGGTTTAGCACAGCTTATCATCCTCAGACCGATGGACAGTCCGAGCGCACCATTCAGACTCTTGAGGACTTGCTGAGGACATGTGTGCTCGAACAATCGGAAAGCTGGGAAACACTATTGCCGTTGGTCGAATTCACCTACAACAACAGTAACCATTCAAGTATCGGAGTGGCTCCTTTCGAAGCCTTGTATGGTCGGAAATGTCGAACGCCGCTATGCTGGTTCCAGATAGGAGAAAACTTATTGATTGGTCCCGACATTGTTCATGAGACAACTGAGAAGATCCGAATGATACAAGGGAAGATGAAAGCCGCTCAGGACCGACAGAAGAGCTATGCCGACAAGAGAAAGAAACCCTTGAACTTCATCGAGGGGGATCATGTATTCCTTCGGGTATCCCCTATAACGGGTATCGGCCGAGCTATCAAATCGAAGAAGTTGACCCCTAGGTTTGTCAGACCATACCAGATATCGGAGAAGGTCGGACCAGTAGCGTACAGAATTGCTCTACCTCCGCACTTGTCTAAGCTCCACGATGTGTTCCATGTCTCGCAACTTAGGAGATACATTCATGACCCCTCGCATGTGATAGTAGTGGACGAGCTGCCACTAAAAGACAACCTGACCTTCGAAGTCCTACCAGTCCGAGTTGAGGACAAACAAGTCAGACGACTCAGAGGGAAGGAAATCTCTTTAGTCAAGGTCGTCTGGAATCGGAACGACGTGGAGGAAGCCACGTGGGAACTCGAGGACAAGTTGAAGCAGTCGTATCCGCAACTGTTCAATGCCGACTGAATTTCGAGGACGAAATTCCTGTAAGTGGGAGAGGAATGTAACATCCCGAGAATTAATATTAAATAATATAATTTCAGTATATAAATATCTATTTAAGGATAGGATTAAGCCTTAGAAATTGTACAAGGTTAGAAGGGTAGTATGAGCATAGGCCGACCTAGGATGTGAGATTAAGACCTCGGCCCGATCCCGGCCGAGCTAGACAAGATTGTGTGCTTATGAACCGAGCTGAAAGGAAACCCAACGTGAAACCCATTGTCCTGTCCGAGAGGGAAGCTCGAACTACTGCTGTTCCTACAAACCGAGCCAACGTATCCTAGCTCCTCCGTGCCAGCTCATGTGGAGCTGTTAACCCTTTGATTTTCGTACCGCCCGTACGGTACTGTCCTTCACTTTATGTCATTCTCACTGCTTTATGTCCTTTTCAATGTACTGTTCATGGCTTCCTCAAGAAGCCAATGAATCATGTCCACATATTCAAGCTTCCTCAAGAAGCCTCCAATGAGAGCCACACAAATATCTTCCACGTTTGGATAAAAGAAAATCCCAACACATAACCCATAACACCTCTCACTTTTATTCTTCTCTCTTCCTCCTACGAATCTCTCTCTTTCTCCTCCAAAGCTTCAGCAAACAAAACCCCAACACTTTCTTTCTCTCTCTTCTCACAAACCGGAACTCTCCTCCTCTCTGTTCTCTTCCGTCCCGGACGCCCCTGGACCACCGTGGAGTTCGTGTGTAGATTGGTGGAGCTCGTGTGCAGCTTGGAGTAAGAAGGATGCAAGGGTGCTAAGATCAAGGACAAGCAACAAGGAACCATTCTCAAACTCTCAACTCTTATCTTTCACGGTGTGAGGTAAGGAGTGAGTGTTACCTCTACTTGAGTTTGGGTTTCTAGGGTGTTCATAAAAGGTACTAAGAGTGGGTGTTAGATTAGGGAATGGATCTAGGTTAATGTAGAAAGGAAATGGTGTTAATGTAGAAAGGAAATGGTAAAAAAAAGGGTAAAAGGGAACTAATAAATGAATTAGAAACATGAGTTTGAAGTAGGGATGAGTATCGTTATATGCTATATGTTGGTATTTACATGATGGATTGGTTGAATGTTTTATTCGTGTTGTTGTTGTGGTATAAATGATCATGAACTTGGTGTATAAATGTTTATTGAGCTTTGATATTTATGATTCATGTTTGTGGCCGAGCTGAGTGACTTCGGGAATGGGTATGAGAAAATGGTAGAGATGCAAAGTAGGAGAGATAGAGTAATAAAGCAGAAAATGAGTAAGGTTAATGGAAAAAGGGAATGGTTACCGAGTTTAGCCGAGAGAGAGGTCGAGCTAGAAAGATGGTTAAAGGGATAAGTAGAGGGGTTGAGCCAAGAAAGGCCGAGCTAAGTAAATAATGAGATCAATGTAAAGAGGAATAAATTAAAGAGTGGAGCCGAGAGAGGCCGAGCTAAAAGATGGTTAACAGGATAAGAGGAATTAAAGAGAAATGGTTATGTGGTCGGGTCATAGCAGACGCGTACTGGGTGCGTGCATTGATCGCGTAAGCCGAGCATTGTGGTGCTCGCAGCTGTAAGACGAGCATGGTGGTGCTCGCAATTATGACTCACAAGGTTCCGAGAACGGAATCGGTGGGATGTGTTCCTGGTCATAGCAGACGCGTACTGGGTGCGTGCATTGATCGCGTAAGCCGAGCATTGTGGTGCTCGCAGCTGTAAGACGAGTATTGTGGTACTCGCAGTTATGGACACTCCTTACTCCATAGCATGATCGGTGGTAGTGTTCCTGGTCATAGCAGACGCGTACTGGGTGCGTGCATTGATCGCGTAAGCCGAGCATTTTGGTTCTCGCAGCTGTAAGACGAGTATTGTGGTACTCGCAGTTATGGACACTCCAATATCCGACTTAAATGGTGTAAGATATGCATTGGTTGTATGCATCCGAGAAGAGTAAAAGATTGTAAACTATGTGAAAGTGAAATAATGAGTAATGAACCCGAGATAGAGATGGTAATCCGAGACATGAGAGGATTAACCAAGGTATAGCTAGTAATGAGTTAGCTGGTTTATGACGTGAGCCGAGCTAGACGAGGATGTGGGTATGCGAACCGAGCTAAACGTTGATATATGCATGAGATACATGGGTTTGATTACTTGTGATTTATTTGCTATTTGACTATTTGTGTGTGGCTTGGTAGTTCGGTATGTCATTTTAGAAACTGCTTATTTAAGTTCTGTGTAATGCTCACCTCCTTACCATTTTTCAGGTACTGAGCCCGAGCAGACGCAGTCCCCGGCCGAGCAGGATCACTCTCCCTCACAGGGAGAGTAAGTTATTTAGAGTCAGATAGGTGGATGGGTCTCGGCCAGTTTGGCCGAGCTAGAACATTGTTTTGTATTGGGTATCGGCCAGTTGGGTCAAGCTAAAACACTGATTGTATTTTGAATTGCCAAACTGAATGTACCTAAACTTATACTTTATGTATTTGATGCATTTAAGTCTTCCGCTTTATTAACTCTGATGTTTTCGTTATTAATGGAAGGAAATATTATTTTGGCAAATATCATATTCCTTTTTAAAAGAAATTTTAAGTCCTAATTTTGGGGTAATTAAGGGTAATTACTATATAGGGTGTTACAAAGGCCAAAGGCTTATATAAGCAATTCATGGACTTCCCATCTTGTCCTTTTAAGAATTCGGCCAAGGTGCAATTGGGAGGGCAATTTTGGCAACTCAATTTGTTGCATGGGTGGAGATTATCAAACTTAAGGGGACATGGTGGAGGAAATTAAGGAACTAGGCCCCTTAGGTTTTGTTATCTTTTAACTAATAGTTAGGGTTTTGTTACTAACTTGGTTTGGTTATGGTCCTAGTTTAGTTCATAGCTTCTTGTCCAAGAAAATAAAAATTCTAAACCTATTCATACCTACATGCACATACGTATCACACATATATGCACACATACATGTATTATCATATTTTTCCACTAATTAAGTTTTCACACACGCACATAGTCATGCATCATGCATTACACACACACATATACACATATACATACATATATGCATTATATTTTTATTTCTTAATCATTTTTACTCTAAAACATATAATTACTAAGTTTACATAATAATTCAAACATTTTCAAGAAATCATATTGACACCATCATATATCAAACATGTATCAATCAACACATAAATACAGTAAACAAATCATTTTCTCATAAAATGACTCTTGTTTAAAAATCACTCAATACTTTTGAAAACGTGAATTAAGAAATTCATTTAAGAAAATTACTCTTTCAAAAACACTTTTCTCCAAATAAATCTCTTTAATATTTTAAATTAATACGAGGAGTTTGCGGGGTGTTACAACAGGAAGAACTGAATTTTGGATTATCCGACAAACAAGGGAAACTCTGTCCGATTTGACAGAGATTTTTTTATAAATCAAACAGTTTTGAAAAGGAAATTTTCATGTGGTTATTTTCATGTGGTTTGGAGAACATTTGGAGCCAAGTCACCTTAGCGGCGTGGACTTGAGGGACAGTTTGAGCAATGGTAGAACACCTTTCTCGCCATTCTGATTTAAGGGAACAGTTTTGTAAAGGCGGGAAGAGTGCGGAGGCTGAACGTTCCAGGCAGAGAGATCACTCTCAAAATTACCAAGAAAAATCATGACAACGGGCTCCCACTAGGAAGGCAAGCCCCTTGCGATCTTGTCACGAGAGTACAATATCGTCAAATGGATATTCTAGGAGAAGGCCGAATTTGGAAGAAGAGCACTTACTATTGTGAAAATGCATTGACGCCCAAGACAAGCTGATCACCGAGTTGAAGAAAGGAGCAACCTCCCTTAGGCAGGCAGAATGAACCAGGGACGGGCTATTGGAATTAAGCTATGGGGAAGTTTAAGGAGCGAGCCATCCATTTTCCGAAGCAATCATAGCTTTTTCAATGCCTCTAAACTACAAAGCTCCAACTAACGTGGAGCCTTATTATGGAAATACTAATCCCTAAGAACACGTCGACAACTTCTTGGTAGCGATGACTTGTTAGGGAGCCAGGGATGCCTGCAAGTGTCGGACATTTCCATTAACATTGAAGAAGGCAGCCATGCGTTGGCACTCTAAGTTGGAGGCAAATTCCATCACTTGCTGGAAGGATTTTGCCTCAAAGTTTTTGGGACACTTTTTGACAAGTAAGGCGCAACCAAAGTTTGCGCATCACCTTTCCCAGATTAAATAGGAGAAGGAAGAATCCTTGAGGGATTTCCTTATTAGGTTTAACACAGAATACCTATCCATATGTGACATTGAGGCTTCTATTGCGCTCAACTTGTTGATGAGGGCACTAAATCTTGGAGAGTTCACACACCATTTGGTGATGCATAGGATCAAAAGCATGGACGAAGTCATGGAGAAGGAAGAGAAGTATATTAATTTAGAAAAGTATCAAAAGGCGCAGGATAGTTCCATAAATGAGGGCCATGAAAATAAGAAAGATGCCCCCTTTTCCACCCTTGCGAAGGGTGGAGGGAAAGGGCAGCGAGAAGGAAAACGATCTGGTAAGCATGAGTCAAGAGGAAAAAGGCCTGAGGGGAAGTACGATCATTACACTCCCCTGAATACTTCGAGAGCCCAGATTCTCTCATAGGTGATGAATGTGGAGCTGATCGAAATTGATAGGCCCTATCCTCTAAGAAGACCACCGACAAGGGAAAATCAACACAAGAGGTGCAACTGACATGGAAGGTATGGAAACATAAACGATGAGTGTGTACATCTTAGAGATGGAGTAGAGACTTTGGTCTGAAGGAGGTGATTGGACAAGTATATGAGGTTTCCACGAGGAGCCCCCACTAAGCGTGCCCCTAGAAGGAGTCGCACTCTGACAAGAAGGAGGAGTTGCACTCTTGCAAGAAAAATTAGGAGCCCGAAGCGTTTTACAGAGAAGATTCGTTTTCTGTTGGTAGGCTGCCCATCTGCTTACAATGCGATTTTAGGGTGCCCCACCTTGAAAGCATTCCAGGCGATCACGTCACCCATGCATATGGCAATGAAGTTTCCAAGGGAGAAGAGCTCCACCATCACTGTCAAAGCTGACCAAATGCAAGCAAAAATCTGTTATTTAGCAAGTCTAAAGGCGACAAAAGGAGAATGCTAAGAAGAAGACAATGGAAAAGAAAAATACAAGGGGAGGAGCTTTATCATCTTGCGTAATGATGGTGGATTTGGATATGAGAAAGGATGTCAAGCAGTAGGATCACCGTCATGGCATTGACTGGAATAGTTGCAGTGGACCTTGCGGTGATTATGGGTGGTCTCGCGTGTGGCAATTTGGTCGACCGGGGTTATTGGTTACGCCATGGATGAATGGGATGTTTATTTGATTTTTTATTTTGTTGAATATATGCTTGGAACATGCATTTCTTTGTGTCTCCGTTGTCATATGAGTCATGTTTTGCACTTCTTGTTAACTCAATCCTCTCGCGATATAGATTAGGGGATTTTTGTTTAAATCCTCATGTAATACATATCTTAGATTTGAGACGAGTTTGGCAAAACATAAATATGAACAATCAGTCGTGCTAAAGGCATCGAATTTATGATGGTAAGGTAGGGGGAATTAGTTTTCCGCTCCCACTGTGGTCATCAATCTTGTGGGGTGTTATCCCACATTTACCGGCAAGCCGGTTGGTTGATGTATGACAATCGTGACGGGTTCTCGGTCAAGAGAACTTCGCCAACTGAGTTAGGTATTTGGGGTGGTGTGTGTCGCGTGTAAAGCAATGGGAGATGAGAGCCTTCTTACCTTGGAATTTTACCTTGTTTATATAGTGATAAGAGGGAGGCATTTAAATGATGAACCATGATGGGGCATTAAGGTGGTGGGAGGGTCTGAGGAGTAACGGCACCAAGGGATAATGTCACATGAATGCCATCATGAGCCGCAATAATCACGAGTCGTTACGTCAGTTATTCACTGAAAGCGGATGCATATAGATGTTGGATTACCGGTGTATCGGATAAGCGTGTTGAGTCGACTTTCTAGGGTCAAGTGTAGGTGAGCCGGTTACTCGCATTTAACCGGTGCTTAATGGACGGGTGCTTGTTAGTCTATGGTACCGGTTCTTTTTAGTTCGTGGAACCGGCCCATAACAATAATCATTTTAATTGAAATAAAACTTGTTATTGTTGCAAATTACTTTTACAAAAAGCAAAGTTCACCATTGTCATACTTAAATGTTATGGGTTTTAAATTTGTTCCGTAAAAAATTTGCTTTCAAGCAACCCATTTTTCTTGGGACATATAAAGTAAATTTGTTCTATAAAAAATTTGCTTTCAAACAACCCATTGCCGTAGACATTTATCATTTTTTTTTATAATATGTTCATAATAATGGGACATATAAAATAAATATAATAAATTTTTTTTAAAAATAATAGTTGTAGAAAACCAAACAAATTAACCAAACAAATAATATAGACCAAATAGGTAATCGTTTGTAGAACGGACGTGGTAAGGTGCTAATACCTTCCCTACCCGTAACCAACCCCATATCCAAATTTTGGTATGTAGACCACTTTTCAAGATGTCCAATTGCACCATTCCATTTTTATTGATAAATCAATAAGTTGTGAATCCAAAAATCTCTAATAATTTCAATAATAAAATAATAATATTCATTTTTTTCGCAGGGCCCTTCGGAATGGTTACGATAGGACAAAACTTGGAAAAACCTCTTTTTTTTAAGAAAAAAAACAGACTCCATTTTTTTTAAAGATAGTTTGTTTTCCAAAAAAAAAAAATCTTGGTTCGAGAGTTGATTACGGTTTGGGGAAGGTATTAGTACCCCAACCGCCGGTTTGAAAACTGGACCTTTCGATTGACTTAATTTAACAAACCTGACTAATTGGTTTGCCTAATTTATTTATTTTTTATTTTTTTCTAGACGAGGTTAACCTCGGTTCTACGTACCCTTATGAAACTATTTTTTTTTTATTTAGAAATCAATGCTACGTATTTCTAAATTTTTATTTATAAAAAAAGTTAATTTATGATCCTTCTTTAGAAAGAAAGGAGTCTTTGGCACAAAGAGGAAACTTGAAAGATCCCACCACCAAATTAACTTGGGTGAGAAAAATCGTTTTACCAAAATGCGACTAAAGAGATCAGATTTTTTTTTTTTTGAATTAGTGAAAGTATTCTTACTCAATTAATTTTCAAAAAAGAAACAAAAACTCTTTGGTGCAAAGAGGAAACTCAAAATATCTCACCACTAAATTAATTTGGATGAAAAAAATTGACTTAAAAAATACGATTCAAGACTTTTTTTTTTAAATTAGAGAAAACATTCTTGTTTAGTTAATTTCCAAAAAAGAAACAAAAACTCTTTGGCGCAAAGAGGAAACTCAAAAGATCCCACCACTAAATTAATTTGGATGAGAAAAACCGACTTACCAAAATGCGATTCAAGATATTTTTTTAAATTAGTGAAAGCATTCTTGTTTAGTTAATTTTCAAGAAAAAATAAAAGTAGATTTGTTTGACACAGATAGAAAGTTCAAAAAATCACACCACTAAATTAATTGGTGTGAGAAAAGTCGACTTACCAAAATGCGATTCAAGATATTTTTTTTAAATTAGTGAAAGCATTCTTGTTTAGTTAATTTTCAAGAAAAAAATAAAAGTAGATTTGTTTGACACAGATAAAAAGTTCGAAAGATCACACCACTAAATTAATTGGTGTGAGAAAAGTCGACTTACCAAAATGCGGATAAAGAATTTTTTTTTTATGTTCAACAATTTATATATATATATATATATATATATATATATATATATATATATATATTAAATTTATGGAATACAAAATATTTTATCTAGCTCATGACCACTATAACTAAAAAAAGGTTTCTAAAGTAAAGAAGAAAAAAAGCCCATAACTCTAAGCCCAATATATTAAATTTAAACACATTTCCACCACAACTAAAAAAAGGAATTCTGAAGTAGAGGGAAAAAAATAAATTTGAGAAATATACCCCCATATTATATTTGTGTTATCCCAAACGACAATGAATATGGTTAGGATCCGTTGGTGGCGTGGCATGGCAAAAATATTGGGTTGTAGAAACTGATTAATTTCGTCTTTGAGATTTTCGAAATTTCAAATTGGTCCATGATATAGGAACACGTTAGTCATTTTAATTCATGACGTTAATGACTGCCAACAGTGCTTAACGTGGACTAACGTTAGTCATCGTTTTGGCAAAAAAAAAAACAAATATTATTGAATATTAATGAAATTAGTCCATGAAATCGTCGAAATCAGTCAAATTAATTTTTGACTTTATGGAACATTGATGCCAGGACTAATATGATTAACATGTTACTATCTCAAAAACTAATTTGAAATTTCAATAATCTCAAAAGATTAATTTGACCAATACTTACAAAATAAGTAAAATCTTACCCCAAAAATGTTCCTCATAAAGTCATAATCAAATAAAGCTTAACCGGACAGAGTACATTAACGGCATCATCTCTTTTGGTGAGACAATATAAAGAATTTGAAATGAGCATCACTCACAAAATTCAGCTGCAAAGCAAAGCCAGACACGTCCATTGCCATTCGTCCCACACTTTACTCAGTCAGAATCCCGAAACTCTCTTTCATTCGTTCATTCATTTTTCTCTTCAAAACAAGCAAGAAATGCTTTCCACAACAACAATAATAGTAATAATAAAAAATACAGAGCTCTGGTTCTGCAATCAAACATGTCCATGCAGCGAAAACCGTGTCCACGGAAAGCTCCTGCTGGCCTTCTCGAGATCTCTGACAGAGTTTATGGTATATTCATTTCTCTTTTTTCCATTCTTTTCCTTTCTTTCATTGCACGCATTTGCTTGATTACTTCATATTCATAGAGAATTTTTAATGTTTTATGAATAGCAATTTTAAACAACTTTGGTCATAATAACACGCCTTTCATAAGTCAAATTTATCTCAAACTTTGAGTTTGTTGTATAGATAACCATGCTAACAAAACATATCATTTTTATTTGGCAAATGAGGTACCATAGTTACATGGTTGACTGATTTAACCTACATACCACATTCCGAATTCCTCGTACCACGTACCTGGTTCGTTATAAAGGAAGTCTCGTAAAAATAATGTAAAAAGTGACGAACTAATACGAACCGCGTACCGTGTACCACGACTAGGTCGACCCGAATAAGCCCGCAAAAAATTGGGCCTAAACAACAAATTTGGACCCCGAATTATATATGTGCCTTTTTGACACGACATGATCATAGGCCGAACTGGGTCGGGTTGGTCAGAGCACGACCGGGTAACAAAAATTGTCACCTTTAACTAAGTAGAGTCGGCAAAAAGTCAGACATGACCGGGCCGACCCGAATAAGCACGCAAAAACGTAAGGCTTAGACAGCAAATTTGAAACCGGAATTATACCCGTGCCTTTTTGGCATGACACAATCATTGCCCAAACCCGAACCGGGCCAGCTCGAGCACGAATTCCCACCTCTACTTGTTGATGAGTCAAAATATGAAGGAAAATTCATATTGAGAATTGTTAAATTTTAAAATTTTCAGTCTATTAATTACACTATCGCCTAAAACAAACTCTCTATCTTTGTTCCTTAACCAGTGGCAAATGATCTAAGAGCATTGGTTAGCATTTGATTTATTTATATTGGTTGATATATTGTTGGAGCATTCATTATGTGTTAATATAAATGCAGTTTTTGATAGCTGTTTGACGTTGGAATATGATTGGAGTAAAGATCGCTACAAAGCGTACACAGATAGGACAGTTGGTCAATTTCAAGAGAACGTGCCCAATGCTTCCATTATGGTATGCAATTTCCGTGAGGAAGATACAAAAATAAAGACAACCAACAACTTCTGTAAACATAATGTTACTCTTATGGACTATCCTGGTCACTACCACGGTTGCCCCGTGCCTAAAATGGAGGTCATATACCAATTTTTAAAGTCATGCCAACATTGGCTTTCATGTGGGGAGCATAATGTGTTGTTAATGCATTGTGATCGTGGTGGTGGTTGGCCAGTTTTGGCATTTATGTTGGCTGCATTGTTAATTTTCCGGAAGCAGTCTAATGGTGAGGAGATGGTTTTGGATTTGGTTTACAAGCAGGCTCCGCGCGAGCTTTTACACTTGATAATGTCAATGGATCCAATCCCTTCACAATTGAGGTATCTTCAGTATGTTTCCAAATGGAATGTGGCCTTAGATTGGCCTTCATTGGACAGGTCACTCAGGTTGGACTGCATCATTCTAAGATATATCCCAAATTTTGATGGGAGTGGTGTTTGTCATCCAATGTTTAGAATTTATGGTCAAGATCCAGCTCATGCTGATAAAAGTTCAAAAATCTTGTACTCAATGTCAAAGAGAGCCGAAAATGTCTGGGCTTACAAGCAGGTGAAATTGCCTCTTACTTCACATATCTCCTCTTTTTGAAAAGTAGAAGATTTCCTTTACTTTTATGGATACAGTACATAATTCATCCATCTCTTTATAAAATTTCTTGTTTAGGATGCTATCATAACCTGAGCTTCTTATGAGGCATGCTCTGAATGCATACATCACTGTAACCACTATACATAGATTTTGGCATATAGTAGTTGTTACTGTGAGTCATATAAGCCACTCCTAGGCATCCACCTAAGAGCCTAAGCTTTTAAGAGAATGGGTTCTAAGTTCTAACACAGTATCAAAGCCTTTAAGACTAAACGGTAGTTGTCCTCATTTTTCATAATTAAATTAAGTTTCAGAAGATTTGTGTGTTGTCCATGCTTCAAGCCCAAGGTTTCTTGTGTTAGGGGCATTTCAAATGTATAATGTCATTCTTAGGCATCCACCCAACAGTTTATGCTTTTAATATTGTTGTTGCCTAACAATTGATATAACAAACAAATATTTACAAAACATATATCCCTAATACTAAAAATCT
The DNA here is from genome assembly GCA_037953625.1 of Crotalaria pallida. Classification (NCBI taxonomy): domain Eukaryota; kingdom Viridiplantae; phylum Streptophyta; class Magnoliopsida; order Fabales; family Fabaceae; genus Crotalaria; species Crotalaria pallida. Next base: position 59,235,623 of record CM075650.1, read on the forward strand.
CCAACAATACTTGTTCAAGATATGTCCTAACAAATAAAAGTCTATTGTGATGTGCCAAAATTTGATAAAAGCTATGAATAGCTATATCCCTGAACTGTTTCCTACCTCCTAATTTCGTACAAACAAACATCTGAAATGAAAGGGAGCTAAATATGTATTTTAATTTCGTTGTTATTGGTTAGTTTCATTTTAAGCATTCCCACTTGCAAAGTCCTATAAGTTGTGGTACATGATTGAGTAATTAAGTTTTCGTAGTTCACATACCTGGGATTATATGTTGCTGAAAAGCATGTAATGCTTTACTCCTAATTAACATATACTGGAGTTCCATTATAAGATGTGTGTTAGTATTTGACCCAAGACTCTGCACCAATGTATCCTTCATTGGAAATTCAGCATCAATATCTAAAAAATAAAAGAAAACAAATGTAAAAAAAGGAAGGATGGACAAGTTATTATAATCTATGTTTAGTATTAAGAACACAAGGAATGCTCTAAGGAGAACAAAAGCATTTATAAGATCCTACTAGTCAAATTTCAACTTGGCTTTTGGCTTTACAATGATCCAGATGAGTTCGGAGGGCCATTCTCTTAAACTTAATGTGCAAAAATATTAATTTCCTAGTTAATGTTGTGTATCGACTTATTTTGATGCACAAGAGAAATGCACCTTAATTTATTCCAATTGTTGTAATTATTTTTAATTCCCTTTTACTGTGTTGCAGGGAGAGTATGAGCTAATTGTAGTTGACATCAATTGCCATGTTCGAGGTGATATCCTGATTGAATGCACTAACTTGAAGGGTGACATGGAGACTGAACAGATGATGTTCCATGCCATGTTCAACACTGCTTTTCTTAGATCCAACATACTGATGCTTAACAGGGATAAGATTGATGTTTTATGGGATGCTAAAGATCACTTCCCTAAGGATTTCAGAGCAGAGGTAAAAATATTTTCCACCTCTAATTATGTACTTATTTGAGATTGCGTATTCCTAATGGAATTTATTTTTGGGTTTATGTTTGTATTAAGATCCTTTTCTCAGAGATGGATGCTGCGACAGCTGTTCCTGAGAATGGCACATCATGGTTTGAGGAGAAGGAGGGACTGCCAGTTGAAGCATTTTCCAAAGCTCATGAGATCTTTAGCAATGGTGACTGGATGAGTCCCAGGGAGGATCCTGCACTCCAACAGAAACCTGCTTCGGATATCTTTGAAGACAGGTTGGATACAAGTTCAGACCAGTGTGTGGAGAGTGACACTTTTTTGCATCACACAAGTCCTAATATGCCTCTGGAGAAAGGGAATGAAGCAAATTGCCTCTTGCCCTCAAATTTGAAAATCCAATCTGGGTCCTTAACCAAGAAAACCCCAGATTATATGAGCAGAAAAGAGGAAAAGAACATCAAGGTTGATGCTACTCCAGGTCAGTTTAGGTGTTCCGACTTCACCTCTTTTGTGCATCAAACAGGTCCGAAAATGCCTCCAGAGAAAAATAAAGAAGCAAATTTCAACATGTCCCACAATTTGGAAGTCTGTTCTGTGTCTCCAACTAAAACATCCCCAGAAAATGATAGGAGCAGAAAACAAGATAAGACCATCAAGGTTGATGCTACTGGACCACAGCCTAGTAGTTCCGACTCTACCACTTTTTCGCATCAAAAAGGTCCTACAGTGTCTCAGGAGAAAAAGAAACAAGCGAATTGCATCTTGCCGTCAAATTTTGAAGTCCAATCAATGTCCTCAATTAAGGAAACGGAAGATAACGATATGAGCAGAAGAAATGATAAGGCCTTCAAGGTTGATAGTAGTCCACCACTTCCAAGTTGTTCCGATACCACCACTTTTTTGCATCAAACAGGTCCCAAAGTGCCTCAGGAGAAAAATAAAGGACCAAATTGTGACTTGCCCCAAAATTTAGAAGTCCATACTATGTCTTCAACTAAGAAAACTCCAGATAATGATATGAGTAGAAAACATGATAAGACCAAGGTTGACACTACTCAACCACGGCCTACTAGTTCTGACTCTACCACTTTTTTGAATCAAAAAGGTCCTACAATGTCTCAGGAGAAAAAGAAAGAAAGAAATTGCATCTTGCCCTCAACTTTGAAAGTCCAATCCTTGTCCTCAACTAAGCAAACCTCAAATAATAATAAGAGCGGAAAAGAGGATAAGACCGTCAAGGTTGATACTACTCCAACACAACCTAGTAGTTCAGATTCCACCACTTCTCTGCATCAAACAGGTTCTAAAATGCCTCAAGAAGAAAAGAAAGAAACAAATTGTGTGTTTTCGTCAAATTTGAAAAGCAACTCTACAGCCTCAGTGAAGAAAACTGCAGACAATGATATTAGCAGAAAACAATATAAGACCATCAAGGTTGATGCTATTCCACCACGGTCTAGTTGTTCTGGCTCTACCACTTTTTCACATCAAGAAGGTCCTACAAAGCCTCAGGAGAAAAAGAAAGAAGCAAATAGCATCTTGCCCTCAAATTTGGATGTCCAATCAGTGTCATCAACTAAGCAAACATCAGATGATGATATGAAAAGAAAAGAGGATAAAACTGTCGAGGTTGATGCTACTCCACCAGGGCTTAGATGTTCAGACAATATAAGTCAAGAAATGCCAAGCTCTTTTGAAAGAACTTTAGAGTCCGTTGACTGTGTAACGGATTCTAAAAATTTCTACAGTAAACAACATTCATCCGACTTATCCTTACCTGGTTCTGTGGATACCTCCTCCAGTGGTCCAAGTTCACCCCAAACACCTCCACTGCGGCATCCTGTGACTAGAAGTGCTGAAGAAGTTCATGATTATCCTCCCCGCAAGGAATCTGTTTCGCCTACGAAATCAGGAAATCCTGTTTCTGATAAAACTAAATGCCATTCAAAAGACAGAAGTCAGTCGTTTAGTTTTAGCTCTACAACTGGGACTGCATCCTCATGTACTAACCAAAATAATTCACAAGTTCATTCTGGTTCCAATCTGTCAGCTTCTGCAATCACTTCAACTCAGCCACCTCCTCCACATTCTCCACTTTCTTCCCCAACATCTCAGAAAAAGATTTTACCTGTTAGAACAAGGTCTGATTCTTCTGAATCTCTAAAACCGCAGTCACCACACACTCCTCCACTAAAGGATCATGAACCAATTAGAGCTAGACACCCTTCATCCCCCCCAACTCCTCCTCCAAAGGATGAAGCATATGCTAATGCTAGACCTTCTCTTTCCCCTCCACCACCACCTCCACCTCCTTGTCTTTACATGGAAGCCAGAAGTCCTACTATAGCACCGCCTCCACCGCCGCCGCCACCTGCAACCGTAGTACTTTCCTCCAATCACCCCAATTCTTCATTGCAGAAGTCTTTACATGTTCCTGCTGCACCAGCTGCTCCACCACCTCCAACTAAAGGTGGTCAAAAATCAGACAATGGTTTTCCTACATCACTCTCAGTAGGTGCTGATGGAAATAATGTGTCAGGCACTGAAGGACGTCAATCTGGTCCAAATGGACTAACCCTGTCACATATAATGAGTTCAAAGAATAACAACAAGAAGTTAAAGCCATTGCATTGGATGAAACTATCTAGAGCAGTGAAAGGAAGTTTGTGGGATGAGACACAGGAATCTGGTGAAGCTTCCAAGTAATGTTAATTTGACTATGGTTTTCCATTTTTTACAATTGATGGTCCATTTATTGTTCAAGTGTTTAACATGCCACTGGTTATATTATCTTTACGTAGAGCCCCAGAGATTGATATTTCAGAGCTTGAGAATCTCTTCTCAGCACCAGTCCCAAGTAAAGGCCCTGCCAAACTCTCAAAAACTCAAAGCTCGGTTGGGCCTAAATCTGATAAAGTGCAACTGGTAATCGATAATGTTTCTTCTACTTGTTTAAATCATCTAGTTGTTTAAATCTGAATGTGACAAGTAAATGCGAGAAACATAATTATTTTGAAATTATATACTGTATGTATCTGGTTATTATGCACCATGTAACTGTGAACTTGTCAGTGTTCAGATGTAACAAAATGAAGTCTAAAAATGGTTGTGCATGAAAATTATTTGGAAAATATTAGGATAGTAGTGGTGTATAACCAGTCCATCTTGATATCAGTAGTATATATGGTGTTTTCTTCTCTACATATTTTTGGAATAATGAGAGTTCACTCCTCCGGTGCAGTGTGAAATAATGAAAGTTTATTTGAGTGGTCCAGTTTTAAATTTAGACTAACTGATATTGATATATTTTTGTCTTGGCATACAGGTGGTATTGCCTTATTTTTTTAATCAAAATAAATATTTTTCCTTCTTGCAGATTGACCATACTCGAGCATATAATTGCGAAATACTGCTTTCAAAAGTGAAAGTACCATTGCAAGATTTAATGGTAAGATTGATGTTACTGTTGTAATAGCTTTGGGAAAATCGTAAATAAAATCAACAATTATTAAATGTTATTGTGTGCTATTCATTTGATAAAACCCTGTCTCATTCAATTTAATTGAGAGTTTATCCAAGTTTTGTAGTGATTAATGTTTTTGAAGATAAATAATGTTGGCATCTCTTTTAGCGCATAACTGTAAAGAGGAGGCATCATTGTCCTGCTGCTACTGATTCTTTATTAACTTTTTTAATTTGTTTTTTCATTACCTATGTCAGTTTTGTTTGTGTCACACCAATAAAGATCTCAATAATTTTGCTTTACTATGTAATTTTTTGCTTACAAACTCTTAAACTTCTACAGTAGATTGAACCTAGTAACTAAAGAGGAAGTGTTACTTTATTGTGGAAAAAACTTTCTATAAATTGTTAAAATATCTAGAAAGATCTAAGTAATATTTTACATATCATGGAAATGATTGTGATTGATTCTATCATTATAGGTAATCAAGTTAGGATCAATTATGTCATTATGAGGAATTATATTAGGATTCTATTTGTCTTTTGCTATTGGCCTATAAATAGGACCAATCCTTTGTACTTTTGAATAACTTTAAGTAATATCAAATTAATATCATTGTTATATTATTTTGATTCTCTATCCTCTCTTTCTTCTTCCTTAACCTAAAACCTTCCAATTCAATATGGTATCAGAGCGGTATCATCCTCCATGACTTGTCCTGTCACTATTCCGCTGCTGAGTTCTCGAAAAATCTGGAACTCCGATTTGTCAACTCATCACCTTTGCCGTGGCATCCTCTCGGCATTCTTGTCTCCACTTTCTTATGACGTTTACTACCATCAGCCGTTGTTCAAGCCATTGTTCCAGCTGCTACTTCATCTTCTTGCTCCCCTAAGCCTTCTCTATCCGTATATGTTCTCACATCCCTCACAAGACCATTGTGTTGTCACCTTGACTTACCCAAATCTTTTGGATCTCATGATGTTTGGCTCTGCTCTAGTGCTTGCTTCTTCTTTCCACTATCAGTCACGCTATTCTTCTCCTACTAATTCATCATATATGATCATATCATGGCTATTACCATTGATGCTCATTCCGGTGGTGCTTCCTATCCCACTAATGGATCATGCCAGTGGCTATTCCCACCGACGATCATTTTGGTGGCGCCTTCTCACCCGCTGATGAATCATATTAGTGGTGCTTTCTCTTCCCTCCGATGGTCATTCCGTGGTGCCTAATCTCCCATTGATAAATCATATATTAGTAAGGACTCCTTTTCCCGTCGACAATCATTCCGATGGTGACTTGTATTGTTAATGACTCACAGCAGCCCCGTCTATGTCCTAGATGCCAACCTTAATTTCAAATTCAAATATTTTGGGTGCCAAGGAAAATATTTCTATAATATCATGTAACAAGCTTAAGCTTAGTAAGCTTTAGCTTGAGGGAGAGTGTTAAAATATCTAGAAAGATCTAAGTAATATTTTACATATCATGGAAATGATTGTGATTGATTCTATCATTATAGGTAATCAAGTTAGGATCAATTATGTCATTATGAGGAATTATATTAGGATTCTATTTGTCTTTTGCTATTGGCCTATAAATAGGACCAATCCTTTGTACTTTTGAATAACTTTAAGTAATATCAAATTAATATCATTGTTATATTATTTTGATTCTCTATCCTCTCTTTCTTCTTCCTTAACCTAAAACCTTCCAATTCAATATAAATGAATTTGATGTGCTTTGATTTTAAAAGAAATAATCAATATTGGATAGCATAGTTTGAAATATATGAAAGTACTCACCAAAAACATATATGTGTGTTTGTACTTTGTATGTGTGTGAGTTTTCACTTTTCAACCATTTTGCTTTATCACCTTTTTATTTATAGTACATGCATATTTAACAAATTCTTTGTAAGGAAGAAAAGCCACCTATGTGACATGTGCACAAGGCTCCCACCTAGTAGGGTCTGGGGAAGGAAAGCTGCTTACATAAGAAAGCATGACAAAATTAGAGAGAGTATTACCTATATTCTTTTAAACCCGGATCATGGTTATATCGAAGAAACTTTTTCATGATTTTTTATGAGAATGAAGGCTGGGTTGGGTTTAGTTGATCTATCAAGAATATTACTTTGTAGTTTGTACATTCTACTGAATGTGGCCTTCATTAAAAAAGATGGTTAATGACTGTTTTTTCTTATAGTAGTAATATGTTTCCTTAAGCTTGGTATGAACAGCAGTCATCACACTATGCCTTTCAGTTAATGACGCATTCAATTTTGCAACAGCATCATTCTGCTTTTGGTCCATCAGATACACGACTATAAAAATCTTTTAGGCATATGCATATTGGCTAGTACTTGTGCTACATTTACATTGCGTTTTTCATACTTATCTATGTCTAGTCTTGTTCATAATGGAATCATCTTGTCGATTTGATGAGAGCTCATTGTATTTATTTTTCACGAGTGATGGACTCATGGCTGATTTGGTATGTTCACAGAGCTCAGTATTAGCACTGGAAGAGTCAGTGTTAGACACTGACCTGATTGAGAACCTGATGAAGTTTTGTCCTACTAAAGAGGAGATAGAAGTACTTAAGGTTGTTAGACAGCTAGAATTAATTATTATGATAAGTTCAGGTACCTTCACATGATGGCTCTCTTTTCTTTAATAACTTTTGTTAATTATTTTATAGGGATATACTGGAGAAAAAGAGAAGCTAGGGAGATGTGAACAGGTTTGTTTCTTTTTGCTGCATAAAGCATTAACTATAAGTGATCTTGCAATTCCCATGATTAAGCTTGCTATATTTTGAATCTCTTCCGTTTGACACTGCATGTATAAATTTTTAAATTAAGTATTTTCTTACTCAAATTTAATTGTTAATGCTTAAAATCAATGGTGAGAATATTTAATTTGTAGCTTGTCTTGGCATTAATATGGATTATATCTTAAGTTATTTTTATTACAGTTCTTCCTGGAGTTGATGAAAGTACCACGGGTAGAATCCAAGCTCAGAGTATTTTCATTCAAGATTGACTTTCACTCTCAGGTAGAAGATTGTCATTTCCCTCTGTTAATACCAGTTAAAAGAAATGGTTCTGATTGCTTTCCAGTTTGACCATAATATATTGTTTTGTAGGTTTCTGACCTTAGACATAACCTGCATGTTGTTAATGCTGCTTCAGAAGAGGCATGACAATCCTCCTTTTTACTTTTCTTCTTTCTTGCAATTTATTTTCGTTTCCTAAAAATAATTAATATTTTGGATTTCGCAACGGTGTTTTTCAGATTAGGAATTCTGTCAAATTAAAGAGAATCATGCAAACGATTCTTTCTCTAGGAAATGCTTTAAACCAGGGAACTGCCAAGGGTAAGAAAGATAAAATAAATGTATGTGGTATTAAATAAATGCCAGAATGGGTCATGCAAGTTTAAATTGCAAAGAAACGTATTCTTAGAGCATATTTGTATTTGGTGATTTCTAAATATACCCAATATTTTCTATTTGCACCCGTTTGAAGGTCTTTCCGAAAGAGCGAAAATTCGGAAAGACCATCCGAAATGAAAAAATGCATGTTTTGAAAGACCTTCCGATTCGGTGTAGTTAATATTTTGGTATTTAGCAATAACCTTATATTTAAAACAATTTATATTACTTCATAGTACACTTTTTCTATATTGCATGCACATACAAATATATATATATATACATACATACATACATACATACATACATACATACATACATACATACATACATAGAGAGAGAGAGAGAGAGTCAACAAAGGCTGGTCCAGTTGATAAGGAATTGGCTCATAGCCCACAAGGTCTTGAGTTGAGATCTCGTTGGTAGGTACTGGGTCATATGTAAGTACCTTTGTAAGGGCTTATAGAGCCGCGAGACCTGCCATGGTCTTGGTGAGCGTCGGTGATTCAACTCACCCAAATTTCCTGACCGTGGCCTTGGTAATGCTAAGAAATATAAAGGTGGTTGATATTATTTAGTGGCATTTTCTTCTTCAATTAGGTGTGCTATTGTGGATTTGAAATGTGAGTACGACGAGGGTGAAGTCCCACGTTGGAAAATGTTGGACTAGTTGAAGGCTATATAAGTGGAAAAGGCCCGAAGACCTAATGCTTTAAGGTTATGGGTAAAGATGTGATGTCAAGTAGTCCACTTGTGTAATTTTTTGCTTAGCCCATTGAAAACAAATATCCCATTGTTTGAGGCTACTCACACGTAACGTAAATTCATAGAGCTATGGGAAACATTACTTGAATTCACATTTTCATTGTTCATTTCCATCATTAATTTCAATTTTTACAGCACATGCGACTTCATGCTGTAGCACATCTACAGATGGTGTTGACACTATTGATCTTCGGACTCATCATTGAAATATGTTTATGTTTTGCAACCTTCTTTTAGGTTCTGCTATTGGATTCAGATTGGATAGCCTTCTTAAACTCACTGATACACGTTCCCGAAATAACAAGATAACTCTCATGCATTATCTTTGTAAGGTAAATGTCATTTAGTCTTTGGTGTTCCGTTTGTAATGAAAATGATAAACTTTTGTGCGATGCAGTCCATTGTGGTGTCAAGTTGGAATAATCTTTCAGATAGCCTTTATTATTTGGGTTTTCTATTTAGAGAAGTCTGCATCTTTAATGAACAATAGTCTTTACCACTAGGTTCTGGCAGATAAATTACCAGAAGTTTTAGACTTCTCCAAGGACCTCGCTAACATAGAGCCAGCAGCAAAGGTTCTGGACTTATCTAAGTCTCTCCATTTCATTATGTTGATGGACACTGTATAGCTGCTATAACTGACATGTTAAATTATCATAATCCAGATTCAATTGAAGTTTTTGGCAGAGGAGATGCAAGCTATAAGGAAAGGATTAGAGAAAGTTAGACATGAACAATCGAGCTCTGAAAATGATGGTCCTGTATCTGAAAATTTTTGCAAGGTATAGGCAATCATGTTGACCTTATTTTATTAATTTATAAATTCAGTCACCAATATGTCCTTTTTTCTTGCTCATTTGTTTGTTTGTTTGTTCGCTTTGTTTTGTTTTGTTTTTAATTGTGTGATTTGTTAATTTTCCTTGCTTCAAGTTTTGGATTTTTGAAAAAATGTTACTACAGTAATTCACAAATCCATTGTAGTAATGAAGTTTGTCTTTTTCATCTCCTTACAGTTTTTCCATATGGTTACCGGAAGGGTGGAATCAAAACATTTAAAGTCAATTGAGTTTGTTAATTGTGTTGTTCAAAAGAACATGGAATGTCACATGATAACTTCTCTTTTGAGTCCCCATGCTAAAGAGGCACACATTGAGACTTGTCTATGAAGTCTGAGTTTGTAAGCTTTGACATTAGGGAAATATGCGAAAATTGAAAATGCAAGCACATTTTATGTTGATTAAAAGCTCCAATATCTAAATGACACTAGCATGTAAACATGGAGAATCTTTTGAATATGCTGATATTTGATGTTAAGACCCCAAATGTATTCATTATATGAAAATCCTTAATTAATTGTTTCTTTGATCAATTTTCTTTTTCATAAAGGGAAATTTTAGGTTATTAGTCTTCGTATCATTTTGTTTTTCAGAATGCGAAGGAGTTCCTATCTTCTGCGGAGGCCGAAGTCTCTTCCTTGGCTTCACTATATTCTGTAGTGGTAGGACTTTGAGGATACATTTTTTAAATCTATATAAATCATACGAAGGCCATGCTTTACTTGTACTCCTACATTCTACAGGGTGGGAATGTGGATGCTTTGATTATTTATTTTGGTGAAGATCCATCCCGTTGCCCTTTTGAGCAAGGTGTGTGACTGTTTAAATATATTGTCTTTTGAACTAAATATACTTAGTGTTCCGCTTTTACCCCAAATTACTGTTGTGACAATTATTGTTATTTTCCATTTCAATGGTTATTTCCTATTTTATTGTCAGTTTCCTATTTTTGAGTTGTAATTAATATCAAGATATCTGAGGTATATTTGTTTGTGAAACTACTAATAAAAAGTCGTTATTTAAAAACAAGAGTTTTTCTAGTTTTATAATAGATAGATCATGGATTCGAATCTCAAGAGTGACCTTAAATAGGGTAGATTGTTGACTTTAATTGGTAGGTGTCTCCCATAGGATTCCACGAGCTTAGCATCGCAGCTTGTGACACTTACAAATTATAATAGATGTAGCCCTTCAAACTAGATGCGCTTATTTGAGAAAATAAAGTAGCACCATTGTCTACAAGTTTGGGAGTGATTTCTTTTTCAAGCAAATTCTTGTGATTAAAAAAAATTGAAACAAGGAATCATTTATGATAAAGAGATGGGAGAAGTTGTCAGAAATAATGGTAGATGACTAGATTTGCAACACTTCCCAACTTAGATAGCAAAAAATGCATTGGTAAAGGATTTGCAAATTTTCACCCAAAAAAAAAAAAAGATTTGCAACTGTTCTCTAGCATACTGATGCACTGCTATTAAATAGTGGTTGCTTGCTAACTCTTGTAAGTTTTTTCTTCAGTCGTGACAACTTTGCTCAACTTCACCGGAATGTTCAACAAAGCCAATGAAGAAAACCTCAACCAGCTAGAGCTTGAAATGAAGAAGACAGAAGAAAGTGAGAGAAAGAAATGAGTCCTAATGGATATTGTCAACACCTATCCAGAATTACAATGTCAAATTTAGGTATTAGGGTGAGTGATAATGACATGTACTATCTTTGACAATTGCTATAATACTTCGGCATGGCATGGAATTTGTTAGATTAATAAGGCATATTGATTTTGAAAAGTATGTATATTACTAATATAGCAGAGAACGAGTAGCGGCAGCTGACACTGAGGACCATAACATTGGAATGCTTTACATAGAAAAGGTGAGGTAAAACTCCTTGAACCCAAACCCGCTCTCTTTAAATGTCATCCTTGTCCTCATTATTCTTGTATTATGTGGTACGTTGATGTGGAATTGTAGGGTTTTAAGTAAGGAAAGAGGAGTAGGGAGAATGAAAATTCAGAGTAATGAGATTGATACTGTAACGAGGCTAATCTTTAAAGATGAAATACAAATAGAAACAAGGTACTGATATTGCACTAATTGAAAGAAGCAAGTACAAATACATATAGCTACTGAAATAGCAACTTAAATCTAGAACCATAGTAAGGGTAAGGGTAGGGGAGAGAGAAGTACGAGGAAGAAGAAGAGGGAACCAAGAGAGAGTAGAGAGTCCTTCCAAATTCTTCACACCCCACTCTTTTCTCTTCATGCTGTTATATATGACTATTGTAACTTTTGCCTACTTTGTCCTTGTTGACGTGGCTTTTGTGGAATGTCCCATTTATTTTTTTGTTGCAATTCATCCCTAGTGCTATTTGGTATCATAAAAGATATTGATTTAATGTGGTGATAATTGGTTGGAATGAAAAAAAAAGATATTTATACTAATATTAATCCCCTAATAATCCTAATCAAATAAGGAAACATCATGTAATAATAAATAAGAATACTTCTTCCAAGAGTTCGTCTAAGATACTCTTAAATATTATTTTTTGTTTTGGTAATTCTCTTAAATATTTTTAAAGATATGAAAAAGTTATTATGAGATACTTTTCAGATATTATAACACTTGGCTAATTGTCTTTCTGACTCTATCTTCCTTTTGTAGAGATGGTAGAGTTTTATCACTTTATGAATGGTGCTATTTGCCAGCCAACTTGTAGATACGTCCACCGGAAAACTGCATCATTGTAAGTAATTTCTAATAGATCAGGGAGTTCATTAAAAAAATTCTCCCTAGTAGATTTTTGTTCTCTCTGATAGCAACACTGATTTCACACATGTAATGCAAAACTTGAATATCTTTTGGTATATGACTTATTATTTCTAATTGAACATTTGTCATGATTTCTTGAATGAAGTCAGAGTATCGCACACTTAATGTTTGTTACTTAGAAGCAAGAAATTGTATTGCTTACTTTCTTCATCTGGTGGAGCAATCAACATATAGCGTAGCACTCCTTAGGGGAGGGAGGACAGAGTATTGTTGTCGGGGTTTGAACCTTGGTGTTCACACTCCATGTCTCGCAGCTATACCAACTAAGCTGTTTCAGGGACTAAATCTAGGTAGTTTGAAGTTGTGCTTGAGCAAATAATGGCAAGGTAAATTGAGTAAACCCCTTTGCCTTGGTCTAATGATGTGAGTTGGTCTGATGGATTCAAGAGACATTTAATATGGTTAGTTATGGAGTACTTGAATCTAAAATCTAAATAACATGTACTCTGCATTTCATGAGTACAAGTGTACAACGTTTCTATAAGTTGATGGCCTAATCAATTCCTAAAGTTTAGGGATCATAATTAACTAAGGAAATAATATCAGGTAAGTAAGAACATATCTAATAATATACTAACATTATTACAACACTCCCTCAGCTAGATCATATACATGATATGCATTCAGCTTATCACATTTATGTATTATTCTAGGACCTAGTAGAGGTTTAGTGAAAATTTTAGCAAGTTGATCCTTTGAACAAAAGTGACACTTGAATGATTCTGATATGATCTTCTCTCAAATGCAATGACAATCAATTTCACGAAAGACCGGATTCGAGGAGAGGTGCAAAGCTAACTGACCATCTCAATTGAATTTTGAATGTGCCATACGCAAAATTTGTGTTTTTGTAGTTAGAATTTTACTAGAAATTGCTTCAGACATCCAAGGATTTTGGTCTATCTAATGATTGTTAGTGTTTTCTTCCCTCATGGAACAGTGTTATTAAAATCGGACTAGACCGGTTGGTTCGACCAGAATATAGGTGAACCATAACCCTGTCCGGTTCGATTGGCTTGTTTATCTGATATGCTATTGTATCGATTCAACCTGCCTAAACCAATGAACCACTAGGCAAACCGCTTACCAACCTACAGCTGTTGTCCAGAATTTTCCCTCTAAAATAGTTTAATTTTAGCATAAAAATAGCCACCAGGAATTGATCTAGTGTCCACTCAGCGTTTCAATGCAGCAACTACCACAATGCGATGTGCATTTTTGCGTTATGTTGCTGAAATAATAAAATTTAGGTTTAATTATGTTTCTGGTCCTTAAACTTTAGGGTTATTTTGTCGGCTCTTATTCTTTTTCTTTTTTTTTTCCATGTTTTGCTACCCAAAATTATTTCTAGGTTTACCATATACCTTTGCTATCGATTCTGGTCAAATTTTGCTAACATGTTACACCAGAATCTTAGTGAGACGCGGGAGGTTAGCCACGTGATGCCATGTGGGCGAAGATCCTTTTTTTTTAAATTAAAAATTTAATATTTTTATATTGTTAGTTTTCTTTTTAAAAAAGAAAAAAGAAAAGTATTTTAGAGAGAGGTCCTCTTCGTCCACGTATTACCATATGGTTAATCTCCTACATCTTATTAGAAATCCAGTGTGATATGTTAATAAGGTTTGGCCAGAATTGGTAGTATGAGTACGTGGCAAACTCAGAAGTAACTTTGAGGAATCGGAACTTGAAGAAAAAGAATAAGGATCTAAGACAAAACGATCTTATAGTTCAAGTACGAGACACATAATTAAGCCTAAAATTTATTATATTCAAGTTCTTAACACTAGTTTTTACTTCATAAATGTATTTCATCTTAATATATTTACATATTGTCCTATATGCGGTTTAAAGAGTGATGCGCTGATTAAACTGCTAAACCATTAATCCAATATATTGTTAATAAAATTGCATGGAAGTAAAATTCTCTTTTAGACAAATGTAGTAACAAAAGAAAGAGTTCACTAAGAAATGAAACAATTTTCAAAGTCAAACCTTTGTCAACCATGTAGATGTCTTCTCATTCCAAAGACTTGCAGTTATTTAAAAAAATTGTCTTTCCATGATTGCCCATTCAAAAAAAATTACTACTTGGATTATCATTGCAACTACATAATCATACTTTCGCTACCAATCAAAACTTGAGACCCTAACAAGTATTCCTCCTTTCTTAAATCCATTCTAAATGTAATGTAAATTGATACTTCAATCTTTTCTTTTGTTTTACATTTCATACATTGTATAAGGCCCATAGCATCATAACTCCAGATATATTCTTTTAACTTTTGAAAAAAGATTACGAATTTTCCTCTCAAAAAATTAAAAAAGCATCATGTTTGCATTTTTCTGAAGCTCCAAATATAGATTAATTTGACTAATTGATAATCTAGTTTCCTTGTATAATAAAGACTTAATTATGTCAAAGTCCCTGAAGTTTGAGGTACATTTGCCAAATACCTTTATTCTTTTTTTTTCAATGTCAGACTCCCCGAAGTTACTTATAGATTTATCATATACCCCTACTACAAATTCTGGCCAATTTTGCTGACATGTCATCAAAATTGGCCAGAGCAAAATTGGTCAGAATTGGTAGTAGGGATATATGACAAACCCAGAAGTAACTTCGAGGAGTTAGACATTGGAAAAAAAAAAGTATAAGGGTATCTTACAAAAGTACCCCAAACTTTAGAGACTTGTGACGTAATTAAGCCTATAATAAAATATCAACATTAGACAAGTCATGGCAAAGGCCGTGAGACGTGTTTTATGTTGCAATAGTCCAAGTAACATCGCTTCGAAACTAATTGACCCATCAACGCAGCACATAAACATGGATCTTTGAGGAGTCCTAGAATATAAATTCTCCTTTTTATCCATAAACCTCATTTTAACGATGAAAATTACAAAATGCTCTTAATTTATATTTTTCTAAGACTCAAGGGTATCAAAAAAAATTTCGAAAAGAATCCTCTCGGAAAAATATAAATGTTTTTCCGGCTCGTGGATATCGAAAAAGTGGTCCGAGAGTTGCCTGTCGAAAAACTACAAGAATAATTTTGGATTTAAAAAATACTCCCTCTGGTCCATATTATAAGCACTCTTTCTCTCTCACAAAAAGGGTGCTTATAATATGGACCGGAGGGAATATGGGATTTACGGATAAAAAACAGGTTTATATTCGATAACTCATCTTCAAGATATCATTACAATTCTCATATGCACATTACTTTGAAAAGATGTGTTGGTAAATTTTCATAAGAAATGCATGCTATAAATTTTGTCAGATATGACATTCATGATTTGTTATCTCCTGAAGAAACGTTTTTTGCCTATGGAGCATAAATTCAAAATTGAGTCGATAATCACTTTGGTTTTCGAAAGATACATCGGTTATTAATTTAATCCTCAAAAGATTTTTGGTATCAATTTAATCCTAAAAAAATTTTGGAATCAATTTAGTCCCCAAAGATCAAGATGGCATCAAGAAGTGTAAATTTTGGTCCCCGAAAGATTCATATGAGCATCAAATAAGTCCCTAAAAGGACCCCCAACATATTAATCTTTGGAAATTAAATTGATGCCAAAAATCTTTTGAGATTAAATTGATAACTAATATATCTTTCAAGAACCAAAATGACTATTAACTCTTCAAAATTCATTTCTTGGTTTGCGAGTTGCAACTCTTTTTTACTATGATTACCAAAGTGGTGTGTCGATTTCAACATGTTGTACAAGATGGCCTATAAAAAAATAAAAAAAAATATGGTCTAATCGATTAAGACCAATTCTAATCGATTACTAATCGATTAAGCCAAAGTCTAATCGATTAAACACTGCTGAACTGGTTTTTTAAAATACGATTTTCACTTCTCAAAATCAGTTTTTAAGTGCTCTAACTTTTGGGTATTCTACATAAACCTTTTCCTAATCTTTGTGATCATCTAGAATCATTTTCATACAAGTTTTACAAAGAATCAAGCCACTCTATTCTCTCTTAATTTCAAAGATCAAAGCTTTTCTATATTCATATTCTTTGATCAAGAACTCTAGAATCTCTTATGTTGATTTGTCATAGCTATTGAAAGAGATTCATAGGAGTGTCATTGTGTTTTCTATTGTGTTGTAATCTTTGCAAGAGGCAAGCCAACTACAACAAACAAGAAGACTTGGTGTGTCGATTATCATCAAGCAAATTTCTCATTGAAGAAGAAGTCTTGGTTGTGAATCAAGCAAAGTGAAGCCTTGGTGTGTGGATTATCATCAAGAAAGTGAAGACTTGTTGTGTGGATTATCAACAAGGGGTAGAGGTTAGATTAGAGAGAAGATCAATAGGATTACAAGGCAAGGGTGTGGAGTATCTCTTGTACGCTATCAAGAAGGGAGTCTTGAGAGACATTTACTTGTAATTTAAGAACTCTAATTCCTCATAGTGAAGAATCTCTCTTGGTTGAAGAGGGGACTGGATGTAGCTTTCAAGTGGATGAAAGTGAACCAGGATAAATCACTGTGCCGTATCTCTAAACCCTTACTCTTTACATTCTTGTTGTTCATTGTGTTCTTGGTTGAAAACCTAGAGAAAGATTGATTTTCATAATTGATTGAATTGAATCTTTAATTGTGCAAATTGATTTTGGAAAATCATTTTCATAACCTAGGTAATTAATAAGAATATAGGTGTTAATTCTTTTCGCTGAATCTCTGATCTTACGTGTTGATTGATTGATTTTCGTATTCGATTGAAAAGTGATTTTTCAGTGTTTAACTGTCATAATCGATTAGTAATCGATTAAGTGAAATTGTGTTTTCTGACCTTAATCGATTAAATTGCAGGTTAATCGATTAAATCTCAGTTTAACCGATTAAGTGCTGACAAATTTGCAAAAATCATTTGTTTTAATTGTTTCGATTCATTTCATTCGAAAATCTTTCAAGGTTTCTTTTACACCTATTCAACCCCCCTTCTAGGTGTGTTCCTAGAGTTTCTTAGTTGTTTCAACCACCAATTGCGGTTTCCTCAATTGGTATCAGAGCTCGGTCGAAAGACACGAGCATAAGAGCTTTTTCGTAAAGATCCTTTAAGAAAATCGCAATGGGTTCCATGAATCCCTTTGATGGTGAAGGTGCTTCGATAAGTCGTCCTCCACTCTTTAATAGTGAGGGATACGCTTATTGGAAAGTTAGAATGAAAATCTTTATCCAAGCCATAGATAGTGAAATTTGGAAAGTAGTTGAAAAAGGTCCTCATATCCCCTCTAGTTTAGTTGAAGGCGTAGTACATTTAATCCCCGAGGATAAGTGGAAGGATGATGATAGAAAGAAAGTTCAATATGATTATAAAGCAAAGAATATCATTACCTCCGCTTTATCTTATGATGAGTTCTTTAGAGTTTCTCAATGTACTAGTGCTAAGGAAATGTGGGACACTTTACAAGTGACTCATGAAGGAACTAGTGAGGTTAGGAGAGCTAGATTGAATGCTTTAATGCGTGATTATGAATTGTTTCAAAATCTTCCAAATGAATCTATTAATGATATGCAAAAGCGTTTTACTCATATTATTAACCATTTACTTGCTCTTGGTAAGACTTTCTTACAAGGTGAACTTTCTAACAAAGTGTTGAGATGTTTAGACAGGAATTGGCAACCAAAAGTAACGGCTATTGTTGAATCTAAGAATTTGGATGCTATGGATCTAGCAACACTTTTCGGAAAGCTTCAAGAACATGAAATGGAGCTTGGACGTTTAAGTATCAACGAAGAGTCGGATAAGAACAATGGAAGAAAGGGACTTGCTCTTAAAGTCAATAGATCATATAAAAAGAAAGAGAGTTCCGATGATGATGATAGTGAAGATTCCGATTCGGATGTTGATGAAAAAGAAATGAAACTTTTACTAAGGAAGTTTGACAAGTTTCTAAGGAGAAAAGGAAGGTTGAACAAAGACAAAGGTAAAGAGAAGGATTCCCCACACTACAAGACCAATACATCAAAAGAAGGTGTAGTTTGCCATGAATGTGGAAAACCCGGTCATCTCAAGTACACATGCTCTAGGTATCTCAAGAAGAAGGAGAAAGACAAGAAAAATTCAAAACACAAAAGGGCATATATAGTTTGGGATAGTGATGTAGAAGAGAAGAAAAGCACATCGAGTAGTTCGTCGGATGATGAAGAAGTTGCTAATCTCAACTTGCTTGTTCAAGTAGATGAAGAGGAAAGTTCAAATGATGAATCAAGTGAACAAAGTGAGGATAGCGATGTAAGTCATACTAAATCCGAAATTTCTTCTAAATATGAATTGTTATATAATGCTTATGAAGAAATGCATGAACAATTTGAAAAACTAGCTTTGAAAAACATTGAAAGAAAGAAGCTCATTTTGAAACATCAAAAAGAGATTTTAGAACTTCAAAAACAAGTTGATGAGCTTAATCTTGAAAATGAAACTCTTGATCTTATATATGCTAGTTCTTCTTGTGATTGTGCTAGTAGATTGAATATTGTGGTTGATTGTGAGAGTTGCAAGTTGCTTAAGGATGAAAATGCTATTTTGAAAAGTAAGCTTGCAAGTTTCACAAGTGGTGATATTAGATTGCGCACATTGTTAAATTTTCAAAGAGAAAATTCAAACAAGAAGGTGTAGTTTGCCATGAATGTGGAAAACCCGGTCATCTCAAGTACACATGCTCTAGGTATCTCAAGAAGAAGGAGAAAGACAAGAAAAATTCAAAACACAAAAGGGCATATATAGTTTGGGATAGTGATGTAGAAGAGAAGAAAAGCACATCGAGTAGTTCGTCGGATGATGAAGAAGTTGCTAATCTCAACTTGCTTGTTCAAGTAGATGAAGAGGAAAGTTCAAATGATGAATCAAGTGAACAAAGTGAGGATAGCGATGTAAGTCATACTAAATCTGAAATTTCTTCTAAATATGAATTGTTATATAATGCTTATGAAGAAATGCATGAACAACTTGAAAAACTAACTTTGAAAAACATTGAAAGAAAGAAGCTCATTTTGAAACATCAAAAAGAGATTTTAGAACTTCAAAAACAAGTTGATGAGCTTAATCTTGAAAATGAAACTCTTGATCTTATATATGCTAGTTCTTCTTGTGATTGTGCTAGTAGATTGAATATTGTGGTTGATTGTGAGAGTTGCAAGTTGCTTAAGGATGAAAATGCTATTTTGAAAAATAAGCTTGCAAGTTTCACAAGTGGTGATATTAGATTGCGCAGATTGTTAAATTTTCAAAGAGAAAATTCAAACAAGTTTGGTTTGGGTTATACTAATGCTAAGAGTAATTCTCATAGAAATGTTGTTGATTTTTCTAAAGTTGATTTCTCAAATGCACCAACATGTTTCTATTGTGGTACTCATGGACATACTTCAAATGTGTGTTATATTAAAGTGCATGGTATACCTAAAGGAAAGTTTGTTTGGGTTAAGAAGGGTGAGATTCCCTTAACTAACAAAAATGGATCCAAAACCATTTGGATACCAAAAAGCAAAGCATGATTGTTTTGTAGGTATGATTGAAGAGCAAAGGGCTTACAAGTGTTATTCATTCATTTGCATCTTCAATTGGTATTACATTTGCATCTCAAGTGAATGACCTGCAAAGTGGTAAAAAAAATTGGTACAAGTGATATTGTTGAATATTCTTATTTGGTATCAATTATAGTCTTCTCAATTGGTATAATTGATTGTTCTCAATTGGTATTACTTTTCTAAAGTTCAATTGGTATCATTGAGCGATCATTAGATGATTATCATGCTTTTGTGATATTTTTGTCAATTGGTGACAATTAGCTTTTCAATTGGTATCATTGATTATTTTTGGTTCTTATCTTTCAATTGGTATCAATGTTGAAAAGGAATGATTGGTGATTTCTCTTATTTTGGCTAAGCATTTTATATTTCAATTGGTATATATTACTTTTTGATAATGCCAAAGGGGGAGAAATAGTTTGTTTTGGGAGAATGGTTGTTTTTGTTGTTTTTATGTAGGTTGAGTAAAGTTGTTGAAGATAGGGGGAGAATCAAGCTTCTATCAATTGGATTTCAAATGTAAATTGCATTGATTAAGGGGGAGCAAGAGTCTCACCAAGTGATCAAATAGTTAAAGCGTCAACAACTTCAAACAACTTCAAAACATGTTTGTCATTTTCAAAAAGGGGGAGATTGTAAGTTCCATTGAGAATGTTTTGATAATGACAAAAGGTTTTGAACAAGCTACAAAGATATTGATTAAGTTTCAAGCTCAACAAGCAACAACAAACATCAAGTGAAGAAGAGAGAACAAGCTCATGAAGACTTGAAGATCTAGTTTGAGTTTTGTAATTGTTTTATCTTTTGCCTCTCTAGACTTAGCCTTTTATTTGATGAGTTTGGGTAGAGTTTCTTAGAGGGTAGTGAATCTCTTTTGATTGCATGATTAAATCATAATTTGAGTTTTCACTTTACCTAAAATCAATAGGTGGCTTAAAGGTTTGAAAGGAAAGGTTTAGTTTTGAGAAAACAAGTTTCTAACAAGTTGCAGTATGGTCTAATCGATTAAGACCAATTCTAATCGATTACTAATCGATTAAGCCAAAGTCTAATCGATTAAACACTGCTGAACTGGTTTTTTAAAATACGATTTTCACTTCTCAAAATCAGTTTTTAAGTGCTCTAACTTTTGGGTATTCTACATAAACCTTTTCCTAATCTTTGTGATCATCTAGAATCATTTTCATACAAGTTTTACAAAGAATCAAGCCACTCTATTCTCTCTTAATTTCAAAGATCAAAGCTTTTCTATTTTCATATTCTTTGATCAAGAACTCTAGAATCTCTTATGTTGATTTGTCATAGCTATTGAAAGAGATTCATAGGAGTGTCATTGTGTTTTCTATTGTGTTGTAATCTTTGCAAGAGGCAAGCCAACTACGACAAACAAGAAGACTTGGTGTGTCGATTATCATCAAGCAAATTTCTCATTGAAGAAGAAGTCTTGGTTGTGAATCAAGCAAAGTGAAGCCTTGGTGTGTGGATTATCATCAAGCAAGTGAACACTTGTTGTATGGATTATCAACAAGGGGTAGAGGTTAGATTAGAGAGAAGATCAATAGGATTACAAGGCAAGGATGTGGAGTATCTCTTGTAGGCTATAAGTGAAGCCTTGGTGTGTGGATTATCATCAAGCAAGTGAACACTTGTTGTGTGGATTATCAACAAGGGGTAGAGGTTAGATTAGAGAGAAGATCAATAGGATTACAAGGCAAGGATGTGGAGTATCTCTTGTAGGCTATTAAGAAGGGAGTCTTGAGAGGCATTTACTTGTAATTTGAGAACTCTAATTCCTCATAGTGAAGAATCTCTCTTGGTTGAAGAGGGGACTGGATGTAGCTTTCAAGTGGATGAAAGTGAACCAGGATAAATCACTGTGCCGTATCTCTAAACCCTTACTCTTTACATTCTTGTTGTTCATTGTGTTCTTGGTTGAAAACCTAGAGAAAGATTGATTTTCATAATTGATTGAATTGAATCTTTAATTGTGAAAATTGATTTGGGAAAATCATTTTCATAACCTAGGTAATTAATAAGAATATAGGTGTTAATTCTTTTCGCTGAATCTCTAATCTTACGTGTTGATTGATTGATTTTCGTATTCGATTGAAAAGTGATTTTTCAGTTTTTAACTGTCATAATCGATTAGTAATCGATTAAGTGAAATTGTGTTTTTTGACCTTAATCGACTAAATTGCAGGTTAATCGATTAAATCTCAGTTTAATCGATTAAGTGCTGACAAATTTGCAAAAATCATTTGTTTTAATTGTTTCGATTCATTTCATTCGAAAATCTTTCAAGGTTTCTTTTACACCTATTCAACCCCCCCTTCTAGGTGTGTTCCTAAGGTTTCTTAGTTGTTTCAACCACCAATTGCGGTTTCCTCAGTTTTCATACAATACACAAGGGTACTTTTGGCTATAATAATATGGTACACATTTCTAAAATGTTCCAATTAAAAAGCCACTTTACGTATGTCAGTAAACCCCATATTTATGTGTATATACACACACACACATATCTACACATATGTACATCAAGACCAGTTTGATATCAGTTCAACCACGGTCCGACTATTGAACCTTGAACCAGTATTTTGAACGTTTCAATGACCGATTCGATTTTCAAAATATTGACTACTGGTGCATAATTATTTTTTCTCAAGGTATCCACTCGCGGAATTAGGTGAATATCCCTTTTAAAGCTCCCGATGAGGCTTTTCGCATTCTCAAGAGCTTGGATCAAATCCGGGATCAAATCCTCAACCATCTGATTAAGTATCAAAAGACTTCATATTATATGTGCTAGCTTACATTAGTATGATTACTTTCCTTTTTTGTGGAAAGATGATATTCATATGCAACAGGGTGATTAACCCTTTCGATATTGTCAGTAGTATTGGCAATTACGGCTTGAGTCCGCTGGAGTGCCTAGCCCGCCCGCAAAAAATGAGGGGCAAGGCTTGATTTTTTGGCTCGCTTTTCAATTAGGGTCGAGCCGAGCAGGGCCGCCGTAAAAATTTGCGAGCAACGGGCAGCCCGCGGGCATTTTTTTTTATTATTTCTTGATTTAAAACTTTTTTTTTGTTTTTAAGATTTTATTGTCTAGTTGCTTAATATGTATGAATTTTTGAGACTTTGTTAAGACAAGGACTTTTATGTTTTTAAAGAACTTTTGAGACATTTGTAAGAGTCAATATTATGGTCTACGGAGGACCCCAATTTTTATTTTTGAGTTAGGATCCGTTGACACCAGGTGTAAAACTTGATCACTTACACATTTACATAACTTTTTATATATTATGAAATTTCTCAATCCAACCGTTAAATTATATGTTATGATCATGACGATCATACATACCAAATTTCAGATCACTCGGAGATTCATAGGTATGTAATCTAATAATGCATGTTTACTTATATTTTAAATAACGTATTATCCATTAAAATAAAATAGTCGGATGAAGTATCAAATAATTTTTATATTCTGTAAAATTTTGTAGACTTGATCTACTTGATAATAGCATATAATTCAACGGTTGGATTGAGAAATTTCATAATATATAAAAAGTTATGTGAAGGTGTAAGTGACCAAGTTTTACACCTGGTGTCAACGGATCTAAATCTTTATTTTTATGCTATTTTTTTATGTTTTTTTCCTTTTTTTAAAAAAAAAAAAACTGGACGGCCCGGATGCCCGCCCGTAAAAAACGTGGGTAGGGCAGGGCTTGGATTTCTTGCCAAAAATATCTAAACGGGCCGCCCAGCACGCCCATAAAAATTGCGGACTGTTGCGGCCGCAGTCCCTGTCCACCCATTGGCCCTAATTGCCAATACTAATTGTCAGGTCCTTTCGGAGATAGTTTTTCAGGATTGTTTTTTTGCATTCACAAGAGTCGGGGATCGAATCCCAGCTATTTGTTTAAGTATCATTAGACCTCTTTTGTAAGGTAGGTGTTCTTAACTTGTGACAGGACATTAACACTAGCCAACACCATTTTTCCAGCGATAATGAAGCTCTACTTTTTTTCTTCTTCTTCTTCATCACTCTTTCTCCACCAACAAATGTTCAAATCGGATCACCAATCTCTCCACCATTCTCCACCATGTCCAGAAGGCGATGTGATGGGATTAGTGGGGAAAATGGAGTTTCGCCAGAAAAGATGACCGAAAATGGAAAATATGACAGAAAGAGCAACCGTGCTAACAGAAGTAAACTTATGGGACTACTTTCAAACTAAAAAAACTTGAGGGACCACTATAGAACAAATAAATAACTTAAGGGAAAAAAAACAATTTTGACAAATAAAAAATAAAAACTCTGTTTTTTTGAACTCGTGCAAATAATACTTCCTCCGTCCCATAAATTTAGTAAAAAAAAATGAAAGATTTTGTCTCAAGTTAAAGTTAAAATAATGAATAAAAAATTGAAATTGTATTATATATCCTATGAATGGTCAATTAAGAAAACATGTATTAAATACACATGTACATCTAGAATTGACATATATATGAATGTACATCTATTTGTTTTAATTTATATGCAAAAACAAATTGTGACAAACAGATTAACATCTAAATGTCAAATTCTTAATATAAATATAACAGTTTTCTTTTGATAAATGATTGATTTGGAAAAACAATATATTAAAAACATGCTTGTTATTTATTTTTGTTGAATTTTAAAAAATTTATTAACATTTTTTGGTAAGTAGGGAGTACATTATAATTCTAGAAAGTGATAAGGCGGGTGAGCCAAAAAATAAATGCTATACGCTATCAAAATATAGCAGCTACCGTTGTCGGTGAGTATTGGTCGTATGCACCTGTTAATTTGTCGTCACGTTGATGTAAGATTGATTGATTTAGCCTCACTTGCATGGCCAAGGCCCCACCCCCAACCGAACAGAAATAAAGAAGGAAAGGAAAAAACGCTGTGTGGGTCTCTTCAAAAGCTTTTGTTTTGTGCATGCAGATTGCGAGATTCTACCACTCACCCTTAGGCCTTAGCACAAACATTCCCACATGCAGTAACTTTCTCACATACGAAAGCAGATTAGAATTAAGATGAGCAAATTCACCTCTTTCGTTTGTAGTATTATATTTAGCAGTACTAGTGTCCTTCATAATAGACCCAAAACTTTAAAGCCTTTGGTTCAAATTTACGAGGGGACCATCAGCCCATCAAATAAATGGTCTTTCATTTCACCAAAAAAATAATAATAATAAATAAATGGTCTTTCAATAGTAACTGAGGCCATCTACCGCTGTTTTGCTAGCTAAGATGAAATTTATTTTACATTGCATACAAAATACAAAAGGCTTATTTATGGTTTTGGTCCCTAAAAGTTCAACGTGTTTTGGTTTTAGTCCCTATAAGTTATTTTGACCGGGACTAGTCCTTAATTTTTCAAACATTTTGGTTTTGGTCCCCTCCATTACAAAAAATCAGTTATTTGCTGACACGGTTAACAAAAATTCACATCAGCTGTCTCGAGGTGTGAGGTAGCGCCAAATAGGTAACGTGACATAGATGATTCATGCCTATGAACTCAAAATTTTGCGTATGGGACCATTTTGCGTATGAGATCATTTTGTGTCCGTGGATTTGTATCATCTACGTTATATCATGTATTTGGTTTCACTTCCGACCACATGGACTGTTGATGTGATGTTTCGCTAGCTATACAAACAAATAACAAATTTTTGCAAACGGTGGGGACCAAAACCAAAATGTTTGAAAATTTAAGGACTAGTCCCGGCCAAAATAATTTTTAGGTACTAAAACCAAAACACGTTGAACTTTAAGGGACTAAAGACATAAATAAGACAATACAAAATGTTAAAAATGGCAATTGACAAAATATTGCTTATAACCAAGAAAAAAAAAACTTTACTTCCTTAGATGGAAGCTCCGTGTGCAAGTGGAGAGAGCCTATCTAGCAGGCTTCTTTGGTACTACTACTACTAATAGTTTGGCATTTTTAGTGAGATCCAAGATCAGTAGAGTTGTTTCCCGATGAAAACGTGTACGTGTATTATTATACTAGTATGTTTTTTCTTTTAATATATGCACTCAAAAAGATAAATAAATACCCCATCCGGTTCTATATGTAATATCATTTTGGGGAAATTTATGTTCACAAAGAAAGTGAATTAAAATTGTTAGTAATATTAAAAATGTAAATATTTAATATACTTTTTCAAAACTACACCTATAATTATGTTGTGATTTTAAAAAGTGATGAGTTAACATAGGTGTTTTGGAAAAAATTACTAAATCTTATTGGAAATTAGAATAAAATCTTACAAATATTATCGATTTTTTTTTCTTAAAATGGTCTTACATATAAGATCGATGGAAGTATTAAAAATAAGATAATATTTAGAAACTAAAATTCATTACTTGTTTATTAAACATGTCATATCCTCTTGAAAATTTTATAGTTTTGATTAATTAAGAGACATGCTAATAACTATCTTATTAAGAAGTCAAATATATATAGTTAAATATTATGAAAAAAATGTGATTTTTTATATTATGAAGACATGAAAAAAGGCAAACATATGATTATCTTTTCAATACTAGTAATCTTAACAATCGTCCAAAGAACACTTGTTAGCTAGACCCATTAATTAATTCATAGTATTTTGCATATCTTATAAAAACCAATCTAAAATTAATTATTAATTTCCCTTGTTTAGAATTTTCTCATTGGTTTTTTTTTATCAAGGTTTATAAGGAGATAGTGATCCTAATAATGCCTAAGTACGTAGTGTTGGGGTCATTAGTTTTATGTTGCCTCAGAATTGTATCTATTGCTTCACATTCTTGTGAAGTTCGTGAAGTAGACTCATGTGTAATGCTCTTGATTAGATTTGATTTATTTTTGATTATATATTCATGAACCCTCATAGAATATGGGGTTCATGTGTACTATAATTCTTAGATAGATCCTTTGTGTTAATAAAATTTTTTGCTTAAAAAAAATAAAAGAAGGTAAATTTGCTTCTACATACACAAAATTAATCATAGGGTTTGGACGTTTGGTTGTTGGTCAATTGTTTTTATATACATTTTTTTAGAATCTCACCTCTTGATTCTGGAAATGGCTTGAAGGTATATTATTCTTTCATTCATCCTGCTAACGATCGTTCAAGGAGGAAAAAAAAAGTTTCATGTTAACGACTGCTTTCAACAAAAGGAAAATGTCTCGAGAAGTTAAGTATAAAACTTTGGTCTTGCTAAGGGGATATTTTAAGGTTATTACATATAGAAAAAAATTTAAGTCTACAATAATCTCTATTTTGAAAACATAAAAAATCACACATTTTAATAATTTTTATCTACAATTGATTTCTTAAGGGTATTTGTTAGCATTTGTCAACTTTTAAATAATATATTTGTTTTTGTTTAAAATTGTGTTTTTAGCCTATTTTTTAAAATATAACCATAATATAATGTGTTAATTTTAGGTTATATTCTTTAAAATATAATCAAAATGTAATGGCTCCCTCGTAGAATGAAGTTGTATTCTATAGATTATTTTTGATAAGATTATATTTTTAGACTCATGTATTTTTCCTATTCTACCCTAATCACTCCAATATATTAACTATCCCTTATCACTCCATACATTTTTTTTAATTTACTTAGTAAAATTAATCTTCTTTATTTACACTATCCAAACGAAAACAAATTAACTTGAATTTATTTTTCAGCTAAGAGACACAAACATAAACAGATTATAATTTTAACATACTATAATTTTTCAGATTATAATCACAAATAAAAATAATTATAATCAAATTTTATCGGCTATACCAAATACGCAAAATATACCACTATTTCTCATGTTCAGTTTCCTCATTTGATTTGAAATCAAATACTCTTTTAACATTTTCCAAATAAAAAATAGAATTGCATTGCAAATCACAATTTTTAAACTCTTAATTTATATGACTACAACATTTTTCAATGAAAGATATTTAACTCGGATTCCTTAGTTATTAGCATTTCCCTTTTTCATATCTTATACATGCATTGCAGCATTAGACAAAGAAAGAAAGAAAAATAATATATTAATTTATAAAATCAACTTACAAATTAATTTATTATTTTACAAAGAAAATAACATATATTTTAAAAGAAAATGGGTAATGCACCGACAGTGTAAAATACCATCCGTGCATCATCCACCATTCATTCGTTTATGGTTGTTGACTTTTAAATTAAAGTAATCCAAATGAATGATGGATGATGGTGTAAAAAACTTTTACACCATAAGGTGCATACTCATTAATCTCATATTTTAAATTGATATTTTGATTATTAATAAAATTGACATGTGTTTTGATTATTAACAATGGATTAATAGACCACGAGGTGTGTGCTCAGGACTTTGTCCTCGGTCCGCAAGGACACTGATTCGAATCCCACTTCGGCAGTATGAGCCTGTCGCTCATTCGGGAGTGGTTGTTCTCTTTCGGCCTGGAAGCGGGATTTCCCATAAGAGTCATCAATGTGCGACAATGACGATGAGATTTCCCTCGTAAAAAAAAAACAATGAATTAATAAGTAACACTTGGTATTTTTGATACAGGCTAATATAATGAGTTACTAATTATATATATATATATATATATATATATATATATATATATATATATTGATTCGGATATCATGAAGATAAGGTTAATGAAAAAAAAAAAAGTGGAAAAGTAGATGAGAACTCCACTTAATGAAACCAATTTATTTTTGTCACGTTAATTAATTTTGTCATGGTCCTGTGGTATTCTCAGTATCTATTCATGAATAAAGTTTTAAGTTGCCGGTAACCACAAGAAGATACCGTATACAGAAATCCCTCAACATGCATAGGCAACTGTTAATTGGCATGAATGAATAGTATTGTTTACGAAAACAAGAAGACCACAGATGTTAGATGATAATGTAACTTAATATCAATTTTTATAATGAGTATAAAATTTGTGATGTCCTAGACCAAAGTGTATCTCTCTGACCAACGATAATTAGAGTTCAAAGGTATGGTCTAGGGTTGATGTCTGATCCTTTGGTTCTCCGGATATTCAGTTGGGATATCTAGGGTTTCCCTAATCACTGGAGTGTGTGAGCGTGAACAATTAGGGAGTGTGAGCCTGAGTCTCTAATTGGAGACAACTATTTATAGGGGGAGTGGTGTTGTACCCTATGAACCTGTACGGAGGTTTGGTAGGACTGACATGACCTTAGAGGATAAGAGGATGAGTAATTCATCATTATCGTGTACTAGAGAGCCTTATCCCTGTGGCAAGTCGAGTTCACATGCCCAGAGCTCGGGTTCTCCAGGTGTAGGATCCCTGTGGTCGGTCTGAGTATGCTGGAGGTAAATATTTGAAAATATGCTCGGCCTGTATAGGCATGGTTCTTTATATAGCTAAGATTGATCGGCTAGCTATGGTAGCGGTCCACCACAAAATTAAATATCATTAACAAATTAGGGGCGAGTTTGTTTGATCTGCTGACTCGGCACTGCTCTGCTTTTAGCATTGACAAATTGCAATTTCTATATTATCCCTCCACTGTGAGGCTCTGGACAAAACACCCCAATTCAACAA
Organism: Crotalaria pallida; assembly: GCA_037953625.1. Classification (NCBI taxonomy): domain Eukaryota; kingdom Viridiplantae; phylum Streptophyta; class Magnoliopsida; order Fabales; family Fabaceae; genus Crotalaria; species Crotalaria pallida. Next base: position 59,265,078 of record CM075650.1, read on the forward strand.
ATACATATCACGCTCTAACTCAGAGAACAAGTGTATAAAATTATTACTATATTGGCTTAGGAGTATTTAACTAACATGTGAGATGTGAGACTGGAACTAATGACTTTTTGGGTGCCTTGGTAGGAGAGATTGAGAGAGATTTAAGGGAATCAAATCAATGCTACTCAAAAAGTGTTCATCCTTAACACCCTCCCTAATCATTCCAACCCCACCAAAGGGAAATTTACCTTCACTTTTCCTTTCTTCCTTCGCATAAGTCCTAACATTATATAGTCACCAACCGTTGTCACAGTTGATAAGGATTGAGTCCGAAGTTGTGAGAGATACCGGATTCGAATCCCACCACAGTGTTGATGGATAATATATAAATATCTTTATCAGTGTTTTTTGAGCCCGAAGACCTGATCCTGGTGAGCTCCCAAAACCCAACTCCCATTAACTTTTATGGACTCAAAATCATAACATTAGACATTAGTGATTATCAAGCAAGATTAAAAAAATCAAGAAAGAGAAAAGGTGAGCAACAACTATAGGTGTCTCTTCCTACATACAACACAATCTTGATTGCTTTAGAAAGGGATCCCAATGTTGCATTGCACCCCACCAACCTTCATTGCTTCAGTTGGAAGCCTCTTATCCATTAACCCACTTATGACCCCATCACAGTACTGATTGGCAGGTGTAGATAATTAAAAAAGATAAGATAAAGATGAGTAGCAATAAAACTAGAGGAAGGGGTAGAGGGGGTAGTGTGGTTGTTGCAGCAGGGTCAGTGTGGGAGAGCAGAATGAAGAGTGATGAAGTGAGAGGTGGAATCAAAGTGTTCAATAATGCTGAAGAAGAAGAAAGAAGCTCAATTGGGGTTGCTGCTTCTGGTGCAAAGAGAAAAACTTGGAAGAATTCTGGGGAAAAACAGTGTGATGGAAGAATCAAGAAGAGTCCAATTCAAACCAGAAAGGTTGAGAGAACTAACATGACTCAAACCAGAAAGCTAAGATCTGGAAAGGGTGCTGCAGAGATTGTCAAAGAAGGTGGTGAATCAGGTGAGGGGCAATTGAGGAAGAGCAAATCAGAATCGGATTCAGTCAAGAAGAATGATTCCGATTCTGGTTCTGGTTTTGGTTCTGGTTCTGCTGATGATTTGATTCAACTCAGGAAGACTAAATCGGATTCAGATTCTGTTTCAGATGAATCGAAGAATGTGATTGATGGATCAGATAGTACTGGCTGTGAAAAGGAGGTTGAGGATGAGAATATGAAGAATAACGATTTTGTTGACAATTGCAAGGATTTTGAGGTGTTACAAGAAAAGATCATTTTAAGCAGCTCAGACAATGCTAGTGTTAATGTTGTTGATGAGAATGATGAAGCCGACGAAGGAGGCGAAGAAGGGGAAGAGAAAGAGGAAATGGATGACGAGGAGGTTAAGATTGATATGGAAAATGTGAGCCTTGATGTGGAGGAAATTAGTATTCCGGAATCCAATTCCAAGATTGCGAAGGAACCGGAGAATATTGAGATGGAAAATGAGAGCTGTGATGTGAAGGAAATTAGTATTCCGGAATCCCATTCCAAGATTGCGAAGGAACCGGAGAATAAGAAGATTGTTATGAGTGAACCTGAGAACAAGAAGGTTGTGATTGATGAACTGTTGAAGAAGAAGAAGAAGAAGGACGTAAATGAATCAGAACCTAAGAAGATTGTGAGTGCCCACACGAGATTTCATCACATAAATGAAAAACCAGTTTCTGTCCCTATTGCTGTGAAGCAATCTGCTCCAATTAGAAGGCATTCAACAATTTACCAAAATTTCACCAAAGCTAATACAAGTAAGGTTTTTAAGTTTCGTCATAGTTTGTTCTTTAAATCTAATTTTTCTGCTCTGTAAATTTTGTTAACAAGTTAATTAATCTTTGTGGTTCAGTTCCAAAGGCAGAAGAATACCGTAGCTTTCCACAAACCCAGAACAAGATGCAGAGTATAGGTGATTATATTCATCTGCATTAATTAGAAGCTGTTAAATTTATAGGCCAAATTCTTTTCACATTATATTCAATTACTTATTACTAATATATCTTACTGCTCTTCAGTGGATTTAATCATGTGGAGAGATGTCTCTAGATCTGCATTTGTCTTTGGATTTGGAACATTTGTTATAATCTCATCTTCCTATGCAAAGGATATCAATCTGAGGTAGAAATCCAAACTTGATTGAGTTTATTTTGTTTTCTCCGTTCGTGGTTATGACATGTGAGTCTTTTAACATGAATTTTATGCATCTACGAAAAATCAAACTGACTTTCTCTAAGTAAGACCGAGTCATGTATCACACTCGTCCTAACTCATGCCGACTGATTGAGTTTATTTTCTAGTCATGGTTTGAATAAACATGCACGGTAACGTTTTTTTTAAATACGAACTGTTTTGTTCATGTATCAGGACCCAATACTCCTCCCAATCCTAAATGAAAATCCATTTTGACCAAAAATACTATTTTTTTTTTAAAAAATAGTTAATATTTTTAGTAATATTAAAAAAGTAAACATTTAATATATTTTTTAAAAACTATTATTATTGAACTACGAAAAAATATCAAATAAATAAGAGTGTTTGTAAAAAAAAAAATAATAATTAATGTTATTGAAAATTAAAAAAAAAAAAGACTCAGAAAAAAATATCACATTTAAAACCAGAGGAGTATTGTTTAGGTACTTATAACAGTTTTTTTCATTATTAAAGAAGTTATTTTTTTTTTCAAAAGCTCTCCAACATCCATTTAAAAAATGTGTACCTAAGAAAAAATCTATTTAGAAATGCAGAATTTGTAAACCCAGAACTAATCCTTTTAATTTTCCATGTTTTTTGCAGTGTTGTTTCTGTGATGTCCTACATGGGCCTTGTCTATCTTGCTGTTATCTTCCTTTATAAATCCATAATTTGCAGGTAATAACTAATCACTTTGGTGAAAAATAGTATTCTTCTTACAATTTATGACAGATAAATCAAGTGAGTACAACTTACAATAATATTCTTCATTTTATTTTATTTGTGGAATCAAATTAATCAGGGGAGTCATAGATGTAGAGGACTCAAATTATGTCCTGGGAGAAGAAGAAGCAGTTTGGGTGCTAAAATTGGTCCTCCCTTACTTAAATGAGTTCTTGTCAAAACTCAAAGCTTTGTTCTCTGGAGACCCTGGCACCACAATGAAGGTAAATTTCCTTAGGCGATGGTTTTAATTGAACATTAGTTAGTGGCCATGGTGACCACTCAAAACTTAATTTTGGCCATCATGTGTCAATTGCAGTTGGCAGTTTTGCTCTTTGTTTTGGCCAGATGTGGAAGCTGTATAACAGTTTGGAAGATGGCTAAAATCGGTAAGTTTCTAAAGGGTTAATACAGATTTATTTTTTTTACACCAACCGGTATCCGAATCTGGTTTACCCAAAATCCGACTCATCCGATCCGACCCAACTAACTCGCACTAAGCGGTGGGGATCATCGAACAGAGGTTGCTCCATACTCATAGTTCGAACTCGAGAGCGGTTGATTAAGAGACCAAATGAACTACCACTTGACCAACCCTCGTTAATATAGAAATTTAACTACATCAAAAAAGTTTTATACATTACCTAAAACTATATATCAAATATTTATATTTTCATTATGCTTATCAATTTTTATTTTTTTTAAATATGCAAGTCTTAGACTTACTATGTAACGAGTATTACTTCGAATTTGAGAAATGTTTTTTATTTGCATAAATTAAATAAAAATAACTTATAATACGTATATAATTATTTTTTTAAAATATATCAAATTTTTATATTTTTTAATAAGTATTTATTTGATAAAAGCAAAAAATCTCAAAAACATATTCCTTCTAGTCTCAAATATAAGCAAATAAGAACACTTCATTAATGATCTCAAATATAAACAAAATTTAAATAACTTTTCATTCTCAATATAATCATTCTTAAAATATCTTAATAAAGTGGTTGTATAATTTTTTTTTTCATTTCCAATACAAATTTTTTAAAATAGTCTAACTTTTTAAGAATTTAAAAAAATTAAATACATTTAACTAATTTTCTTAATATATGTAAAATTAGTTTTTTATGCTTATATTTAATATCAGAATAGTACTATGCATAGAAAGGGAGGAAAATATTGAGGTTGGAGGGAGTAGTTACAGTTGAAATCTCACCGTTAAATCATAAAGAGCAAGAGGGCAAGAAAATTTCTAATTCAGTTCTTGTGCTGCAAAAGTTGTACAATACGTGTCAATGCAAAGTTTCTTACTTTTTGCATCACTTGCAAATCAGTACTATTGATCACTGACACATGGTTGTGCTCATTACCTCAGGATTCTTTGGAGTCTTTACCGTACCGAAAATCTGCTCTTCGTATTCTGCACAGTTAACTGCATATGGTAATTTCCTGACTTTGATGTTGCTTTCTCCGACTTATTTGACACTCGCTACAATGATAAATCAACCTATAAAATCAATTTATAAATTAATTTATATCATAAAAATGTAACATATGTCATTTATTAATTAATCAATAATAAATAAGTGATGCGTATCACTTTTTATATTGTGTAGGTTGATTTGTTAATTGATTTTGTAACTCTATTAATCATTTTTTTTAATATTCTCTCGTTTCTTTAAAATTAATTTACCTCCTATTTATAATGTATAAGTAAAAATAATTAATTTCACATTTATTAAAGTAATAAAATATTGTATTTAATTTTTTTAATTTATAAAAAAAGGTATTTTTGGAAAGTATCATTGGAATAAAACAAAAATTAAATAAGATATCAATTTTTTAAATATGTTTTAGGAAAGTAACGTTGAAAACCAAACAAAATTTAAAAAGATTAGTTACTTTTGTTTATATTTTTAACCAAAAGAAGTGTGTATGTGTTTTTTTTTATATTTCAAATCGGACGAAGTATTTTATAATATTTTACTTTTTTTATAATTTTAATGTATATATAATTTTAATTAATTTTTCATTCAATCATTTTTTTCTAGCCATTAATTATATTTTGATCATTTTTCTCGTTCCTAAACTATTATTCTATTTCTTCCAATTTATATGTCGTGTTAACATTTTCAACTTGTTACAAATTATTTGTTACTTTAAGAATTCAATGGTGCATTAATTAATTTTTTCCAACTTTAACCTTCCTTTTAAACATTTTGAAATATATGAAATGTGTGATAATTAATGTAATGTGAGGATAATGTAGTAAAATTATCTTACTATTATTCTCTTGAAAATTGAAATATTAAATGAATTTCTTAATTCACGTGAAACTCCTAAAGCGACATATAAATTGAAAGAGAGTGAGTATGTATTAATTAGTAGACACACTTCCTAATAAAATTAAATATTATTTCAATTTTAAATAAGGATTTAATAGGAACATTTTAGATAAAACACATACAAAACTTAAAATAATAAACACTTAAACATCTTAGTCTTGCGCACATATATTGAGTGAGTGTTGATTATTGTAAGTTTTATATGTGTTTTGTCTTCAATGTCCCCATTTAATTCTTATTGAAAATTGTAATAGTATTTAATTTTTATTATGAAGTGTGTCCATTATTTCATGTATAATATGAGAAAGAAAATAAAAGTAGAATAAATGAGGAGTAAAATAAATGATTGAATAAAAGGTTAAATTTTTTAAAAAAACATGATTATGCATTGAAATTGTAAAAAGACAAAAATTATAGAATGGAAAAAACCTAAAAGGGTAAAAGATATGAAATGGAGGGAGTATTATTTTTTGTTATAAAAATTTAAAGGTTATATTTGTGTTTTACTTTGATTTATTTTTTCTTTCTCCACACCTTTTTATTAAAAAAGAGAGAGAGAAAACTCAACTTTTCTCCTTTTCTCCTTTTTTACCTTTTTTTTTCTCATATCAAATGATAAAAAAATCTGACTCATTTTTTTTAAAAAAAACTTTTTTTCCTTCCCCTACTTCTCTCCTCTTAATTTTTTCTCATCCAACCAAACAAAACCGTATTACTTCAAAATTTGTTTTTGGTATATTCTAACAAATTTCCCCATATATGATATATATAAAAAAAAATCTTATCTTAAGTGAGCCAAACAAGTTTGGGTTCTCTGTTACTCTTTTGATTCTATTTATAGGTTGTTTTTTAGAAAAATTCTTTGATCTTATTTATAAATTATTTTGTATCTTCTTGGAGTCATTTATTACTTTTTTTTCCCTCTTATTTGTCCTTTATTCATTAATGTGAAAAATGCATTTGTGAAGTTTTGAGTAAAAATTAAAAGGGTAAAATTATAATGTTAAAGTACCTTTTCAAAATTTCAAGAAAAGTAACTACATTTCTTTGTCCTTATAAATTACTCCCTCCGTTTCACAATGTTTGGCCTTTTAGGTCTGGGCACACAGATTAAGAAAGTGTTAATTGTTGTAAGTATTATGTATAGTTTGTCTAAAATGCTCCTATTTAATCCTTATTGAAAATTGTAATAGTAATTAATTTTTATTAGTAAGTGTGTCCATTAATTAATGTATAGTGGTTTAGAGATGAGAGAGATGATAAAAGTAGAATTATTGAGGAGTAAGAGAAATGATTGAATGAAAGGTTAATATTGGAAAAAAAATATGTTTGTGTATTGAAAATGTAAAAGGCCAAACATTGTGAAACAAGGAAAAAAGTCTAAAAGGCCAAACATTATGAAACGGAGGGAGTAGTTAAGTATGACCTATAATAAAGATTAGAAAAAATATTTTACTAATATCTTAGGTCATATATATTAATGTTTTTTAAAGATGAATAGATACTCACTTTCTCACGTTAATGATATTTGTTAACTTGAAGCCTTATCCTAATACCTTCACCAACTATATATAATCAAATTTTATATTGCTTTATGATCTCAGCTTGTCCCCGTGATTGCATTTAATTATTGATTATTATAATTGCAAAGATAATTAGATGCATGTACTATTATTTTTTTTATTTTAATTTTTCACTATTATGGCCCATTATATCTAACACATTGGACTGACTTTAGGGTCACATTGTAATGGTCCTCCGCAATTCCTTATCCTTAGTGGTCCCTAAAGCCAAAGTCCAACACAGTCCCAACAAATATATACTATCTCCAATTTTTATTATAAATTATATTTTAAAATATTTTATTGATTGTAATTAGAAAATGTTTGAGAAATTAAAATTTTAATATTAAAATATTTAAAAAAATTTAAAAACTCAATTATATATTTTTATTAACATGTGAAATTTGGTTAAATATACCTTATAATAAAAATACGAGGAATAAAGTCTATAGTTTATGTTTTCTTATATTGAATGTTTGACTGTTTTCTATAACGTGACGTGTTTTATTTGCAATGTAAAACATTCTAACGAATAGAACTTTTTGTTAATGAGAAGCAAATTTTTGGATTCATCGATTCCGGGATGCGTGGGATTCTTGCTCTCACAAGAAAGCCGTGGCTCTAGGCATCTTTGGGCTTGTATGGAACTTGTCATCAGTTGTTGCTCGCATTTGGGCAGGTAAATAAAACCATATTATCGTAAATTCAAATGGGAATTGCTTTTTCCACCTTTTTGACTTTATGACTCCCATTTCAAATTTTCGTGGATCAAAATATCCTTAAGGTTGTTAACATTTCCGGTATTATAAAATCGAAAAAGTCTTTATGGTTTTGTTGAACCAAAATAAATTTAAACCCCTTTCCAGTTTTGCTGAACTGGAACTTTGATTCCGGCTTTGTAGTACCGGAAAATATAATTATTTCCGGTACTACATAACCGGAAAGGTAAAAAAATATACCCAACACGAGTGCCTCCATTTTCGAAGGGTACGAGCGCTTATAATATTATAAGCAGGGACGAAAGGAGTAGTATGAAACGGAGGGAGTATGTGTTATACCAGGGCTCGTCACTGCCAAATGTGAGAATGATTACATGTTGCAGAATGAGAACTCCCTGCAACACCGCATACACCGCATCATATCGTCATACACCACCTACCATTAATTTTGTTTCAATCAACATGGTTTTTCATTTTCGAACAACTGAACTGTCCCTGTTATACTATCATGCTATCATGCTGTTCAGAATAGGTGGGTAAAGGAAATGTTAAAACAAGAAAATGGAGGCACGCGTGTTGGGTATGGCATATTATATTTTTTAATCTTTCCGGTTACGTAATACCGGAAAGCTTCCGGTTCAGCAATACCAGAAAATGGTTTAAATTTCTTTCGAATCAGCAAAACCAGATTGGAAAGGTTTTTCCGGTTTCATATAACCGAAAATATTAACATCTTTAAAGATATTTTGGTCCAAGTAAATTTGAAATGGGGGCCAAAAAGTCGAACATGGGGCAAAAAGAAATTTCCAATTCAAATAACGTTGGTTAATTAATACAGCAGGTTGTTTTTTTTTTTGGGCCATATAGAGCCTAAGATTTTAACTTTTGTGTAATTGGATTGTGTTGTGTTGATGTTATTTTGCAGTGTTTGTGCTATTTGCAGCTTTCAGATATTATCAACAACATTATTTGGTTAGAGAAGAATGCATGGAAGATGTAGCAGAATGTGATGAAACATGGCAAGAACCGGTTCCAGATGAAGTTGGCATAATTGGACAGAAGAAAGGGCGTGTAGCATGCTTTGGTGATACCAATAAAGTAAAGAAAGGATTCTAAAATGATGTGGTTGATGGTGGTAGTGGTACCATGTTAGCGAGCTTGTCAAGTTGCATGCACGTGCCCAGTTTCACTCTTTTTTTTTTCCTTCTTTTCCCTGTATCTGTTGTAAATTCTGTTAGTTATACTAATAGAGATATAAAGGTTGTTTATTTTAGTTAACAAATCCTTCAGTGTTTGATATAGGAAATAGAATAACCACTTGGACGTGCGTTGATGTTTTGTAATTAGCATCGAATAATAATAGTAATAATTAATTAGCTTTCATCTTGGAAGCAGTTGAAGATTGAACCACTGAATGACCACAATGCCATATATAGATCATAAATAGAGCAATCCTTAATTACTGGTTCTTTTATTTTAGGATCTTGCTAAGTTGTCAAGATTATTAGAAGTAATAAAACAAGTACTCCCTCGGTTTCATTATGTTCAGCTTTTTAGGCTTGGGCACATAGATTAAGAAAGTGTTAATTATTGTAAGTATTATATATAGTTTGTTCAAAATGACACTATTTAATCATTATTGAAAATTGTAGTAGTATTTAATTTTTATTAGTAATTAAGTGTGTCCATTAATTAATGTATAGTGATTTAGAGATGAGAGAGATGATAAAAGTAGAATTAATGAGAGTAAGAGAAATGATTGATTGAATGAAATGTTAAAATTGGAAAAAAAATGTTTATGTATTGAAAATGTAAAAGGCCAAACAATAAGAAACAAAAAAAAAATTGGCTAAAAGGCCAAACATAATAAAACGGAGGGAGTATAAATTAATATCAATCATTTTCTTGAAAATCCAAAAAGCATATCTTTTTAAAGTAATATATTATTTTCAGTCTCTTAACAATATATCCTTAACATCATTCAATAAAAATGACAAAAAGAGACGAAAAAATCCCTTGCAAAACCGAATTAGCGACGGATTTGTGACAGATGCGTCCGTCGTATAATTTTCATCGCTGTTAGTGAGAAAATATTTCCCTCACAAATCCCTCCCAATGAATCATTCAAGAAATTGATCAAACTTATCATCTGTCCGTCGCTAATTTTCACCCATAACGATAGTCCCTCGCAAATTCGTCACGTGTGAATTCTATTTGCGAGGGCTTAATCCCTCTCAAATCCCTCGCAATTGATTGTTTAAAAAATTGGTTCAATTTTGTTATCAAGTCGTCGCTAATTAGCGACCAACAATTCCTCATAAATCCGTCACAGGTGAATTCTATTTGCTAGGGCTTAATCCCTCGCAATTGATTGTTTAGAAAATTGGTACAATTTTGTTATCAAGCCGTCGCTAATTAGCGACCAACAGTTCCTCGCAAATTTGTCGCAGGCGAATTCTATTTGCGAGGGCTTAATCCCTCGCAAATCTCTCGCACATTTCATCCCTCGCTAATTAGTAATGAAGTTGCCCTCGCTAATCAGTCGCAACGAATTGTATTTACGAGGGATTGATTCCATGTTAAACCTTATTTTCCCTAGCAAATTAGCGACAAAATATCCCTCACAAATTGACATTATCCCTCGCAAAATGGGAAGCTAATTTGTATGAAAGAATTGCACTTGTGAGTGATCAATTCCTCGCAAAATGTTATTTTTCATTACTAATTTGTCGCTATAAATTTATTGCACATTATTCTCCTTACTTATTTTGGTTACTAAACTGTTCCATTATCAAATAAATCAATCATGTTCCACATCACATGTCAAGTTCCAAATCGAGATGTTACCAACACCGCGCTTTGAAACCTGATCTACCAGAAATCAGACCATCAAGCTCCTGTCTCAATTACAAAGTTAAAAAAAAAGCAATGTTATAATACGGGAGTTACATGGTATCCAGACAGAGTCATCAAAGTCAATCCTGATTAAAATACAAAGCCAGATGGACACATAACATAAACTGAAGATAGCTAATGACTCCCATTGTTGAAATTTGCTGTCGGCACCTCCTATGGAGATAATCCTTTACTCAAGGACCGATAGAAAAATACAACCAAGAGACAGAGAGAGAGAGTCAGCTTTTCCGGGCGGATAGGCCGACATTGTGGGATTACAGCATACAACATATCAAGATAAAGTAATACAACAAATACATTGAGTATATACATACACATTTCAATTTATTGTTCCAATTATCATTTTCACATTACCGTTATCATTGTCATTTCTCTTTTTGCTCACTTTCTCAACTCATTCTTCACGTTATTTCACAACCTCAACGCCATCACAATTATCTCTTCCATGGCCTTATCCGTAGTGTTCTCAATAAAAATATATCTCATATTTTTATATCTCATAAGGCACATAATGTACAAAAATAAAGATTTCGAATAAACTTAAATTAATTATAAAATAACAATTATAACTAATTTCACTCTCTAGCAAGTATACTAGATCGCAAAGTAATACTGTTAGTTCCATGATGAACATGATGAATGTTTTGATAATGACAAAGTGTTTTTGAACAAGCTACATGTGTTGATCAAGTTTCAAGCTAACAAGCAACAACAAACATCAAATGAAGAAGAGAGAAAGCAAGCTCATGAAGACCTAAGTTTGAGTGTATTTGTATTTCTTTTATCTTTTGCCTCTCAAGCTTCATAGGTTTTTTTGGGTAGATTATTATAGAGGGTAGTGAATCTCATTCATAAGTCATGATTTAATCATAATTTGAGTTTTCACTTAACCTAGAATTAATAGGTGGCTTAAAGGTTTTAAAGGAAAGGTTGGATTTTGAGAAAACAAGTTTTGAACATGTGCAGTACCAACTTAATCGATTAAGTGATTAACTTAATCGAGTACTACTCGAGTACACGACTTGCTTAATCGATTAAGTACTGCTGAACTGATTTTTTAAAATACGTTTTTCACTTCTCAAAATTAGTTTTCAAGTGCTACAACTTTTGGGTATTCTATATAAACCTTTTCCAATTATTTGTGATAAGTTAGAATCATTTCATACAAGTTTTAAAAAGAATCAAGCCACTCTATTCTCTCTCAATTTCAAAGATCAAAGCTTTTTTATTTTTATATTCTTTGATCAAGAACCTTTGAATCTCTTATGGTGAATTGTCATAACTCTTGATTGAGATTCATAGGATTGTTTTGTGTTTTCTATTGTGTTGTAATCTTTGCAAGAAGGCAAGCCACTACAACAAACAAGAAGTCTTGGTGTGTCGATTTTATCATCAAGCAAGTGCATTCTTATTGAAGAAAAAGAAGAAGTCTTGGTTGTGAATCAAGCAAGTGAAGCCTTGGTGTGTGGATTATCATCAAGCAATTGAAGACTTGTTGTGTCGATTATCAACAAGGGGTAGAGGTTAGATTAGAGAGAAGATCAATAGGATTACAAGGCAAGGGTGTCGGTTATCTCTTGTAGGCTAGCAAGAAGGAAGTCTTGTGAGGCAATCACTTGTAATTTGAGAACTCTAATTCCTCATAGTGAAGAATCTCTCTTGGTTGAAGAGGGGACTGGATGTAGCTTTCAAGTGGATGAAAGTGAACCAGGATAAATCACTGTGTCGTATCTCTAAACCCTTACTCTTTATATTCAAGTCATTTGATTGCGTTCTTGGTTGAAAACCTAGAAAGATTGATTTTCATAATTGATTGAATTGAATCTTTAATTGTTCAAATTGATAAAGGGAAAATCATTTTCATAACTAGGTTAATCAATAAGAATATAGGTGTTAATCATTTCCGCTGAATCTCTGATCTTGCATGTGAATTGATTGATTTTCGTATTCGAATGAAAAATTGATTTTTCTGTTTTCTGTCATATCTAATCGATTAAGTTCAAGTTTAATCGAGTACTACTCGAGTAAATTGCAGGTTAATCGATTAAGTGCTGTAGAATTTGCAAAAATCATTTGTTTTGATTGTTTCGATTTGTTTCGTTCGAAAATCTTTCAAGGTAGCTTCAACACCTATTCAACCCCCCCTTCTAGGTGTTTTCCTAGGGTTCCTAAGTCTCTCCAACCACCAATTGCGGTTTCTTCAATTGGTATCAGAGCTCGGTCGAAAGACACGAGCATAAGAGCTTTTTCGTAAAGATCCTTTAAGAAAATCGCAATGGGTTCCATGAATCCCTTTGGTGGTGAAGGTGCTTCAATAAGTCGTCCTCCATTGTTTGCCAGAGAAGGCTATGCATATTGGAAAGTTAGAATGAAAATCTTTATCCAAGCCATAGATAGTGAAATTTGGAAAGTAGTTGAAAAAGGTCCTCATATCCCCTCTAGTTTAGTTGAAGGTGTAGAACAATTGATCCCCGAGGATAAGTGGAAGGATGATGATAGAAAGAAAGTACAATATGATTATAAAGCAAAGAATATCATTACCTCCGCTTTATCCTATGACGAGTTCTTTAGAGTTTCTCAATGTTCTAGTGCTAAGGAAATGTGGGACACTTTACAAGTGACTCATGAAGGAACTAGTGAGGTTAGGAGAGCTAGATTGAATGCTTTAATGCGTGATTATGAATTGTTTCATATGCTTCCAAATGAATCTATAAATGATATGCAAAAGCGTTTTACTCACATTATAAATCATTTACTTGCTCTTGGTAAAACTTTTCTTCAAGGTGAACTTTCTAACAAAGTGTTGAGATGTTTAGACAGGAATTGGCAACCAAAAGTAACGGCTATTGTTGAATCTAAAAATTTGGATGCTATGGATCTAGCAACACTTTTCGGAAAGCTTCAAGAACATGAAATGGAGCTTGGACGATTAAGTATCAATGAAGAGTCGGATAAGAACAAATCAAGGAAAGGACTTGCTCTTAGAGTCAAAAGTGTATATAAAAAGAAAGATAGTTCCGATGATGATGATAGTGAAGATTCCGATTCCGATGTTGATGAAAAAGACATGAAACTTTTGTTAAAAGAATTTGACAAGTTTCTAAGGAGAAAAGGAAGGTTGAACAAGGACAAAAGTAAAGAGAAGGATTCCCCACACTATAAGACCAAAACTTCAAAAGAAGGTGTAGTTTGCCATGAATGTGGAAAGCCCGGTCATCTCAAGTACTCATGCTCTAAGTATCTCAAGAAGAAAGAGAAAGACAAGAAAAATTCTAAATCTAAAAGAGCATACATAGTTTGGGATAGTGATGAAGATAACAAGAAAAGCACATCGAGTAGTTCATCGGATGATGAAGAAGCCGCTTGTCTCAACTTGATAACTCTAGTAGATGATGAAGAACAAAGTTCAAATGACGAATCAAGTTATCAAAGCGAGGATAGAAATGTAAGTGAATCTAAATCCGAAATTTCTTCTAAATATGAATTGTTACATAATGCTTATGAAGAAATGTATGAACAACTTGAAAAACTAGCTTTGAAAAACATTGAAAGAAAGAAGCTCATTTTGAAACATCAAAAAGAGATTTTAGATCTTCAAAAACAAGTTGATGAGCTTAATCTTGAAAATGAAACTCTTGATCTTATATATGCTAGTTCTTCTTGTGATTGTGCTAGTAGATTGAATGTTGTGGTTGATTGTGAGAGTTGCAAGTTGCTCAAGGATGAAAATGCTATTTTGAAAAATAAGCTTGCAAGTTTCACCATTTGTGATATTAGATTGCGCACATTGTTAAATTTTCAAAGAGAAAATTCAAACAAGTTTGGTTTGGGTTATACTAATGCTAAGAGTAAATCTTATAGAAATGTTGTTGATTTTTCTAAAGTTGATTTTTCAAATCCTCCAACATGTTTCTATTGTGGTACTCATGGACATACTTCAAATGTGTGTTATGTTAAAGTGCATGGTATACCTAAAGGAAATTTTGTTTGGATGAAAAAGGGTGAAAGTCCCTACACTAACAAAAATGGATCCAAAACCATTTGGATACCAAAAAGCAAAGCATGATTGTTTTGTAGGTTTGATTGAAGATGCAAATGAATGACACATGTTCTCAATTGGTCTCAACTATGAATGTCTATATTCACATCTTCAATTGGTATCACACTTGCATCTCAAGTGAATGTCCTACAAAGTGGTAATATTTGATATTGATATATTATCTCAATTGGTATATTCTCAATTGATATTACTTTTCTAAATGTTTAGTTAATTCAATTTGTATCATTGAGAGATTATTAGTTGATTATCATGCTTTTGTGATTATTGATTCTTCTTTACAATTGATATCTTCTTTGTTAAGTGATATTATGATCTTTTTAGTTCTCAATTGGTATTATATTTCATTGTTATATTCTCTTACCAATTGATATCACATTTCAAAGTAAAGCTCTATTGTATTTGTTCAATTGGTATCAATGTTGTGAACAAATGATCATTGATTTCTTACCTTGGCTTAGATGTTATATTTCAATTGGTATATATTACTTTTTGATAATGCCAAAGGGGGAGAAATATGATGTTTTGAATTGAATGAAATGTTTCTCAAAGAGAGAGAAATGGTATGTTTTTAAAACATGGGAGAAATATGATATTATATTTGGAGAAAGGTTGTTTTGTTGTTTTTATGTAGGTTGAGCTAAGTTGTTTAAGATAGGGGGAGAATCAAGCTTCTATCTCAATTGGATTCAAGTGTTAAAGCATTGATTGAGGGGGAGAAAGAGTCTTCTCAAGTGATCAAATGTTTCAAGCATCAACAACTTCAAGCGATTTCAAAACATGGGTTGTCATTTTCAAAAAGGGGGAGATTGTTAGTTCCATGATGAACATGATGAATGTTTTGATAATGACAAAGTGTTTTTGAACAAGCTACATGTGTTGATCAAGTTTCAAGCTCAACAAGCAACAACAAACATCAAATGAAGAAGAGAGAAAGCAAGCTCATGAAGACCTAAGTTTGAGTGTATTTGTATTTCTTTTATCTTTTGCCTCTCAAGCTTCATAGGTTTTTTTTTGGGTAGATTATTATAGAGGGTAGTGAATCTCATTCATAAGTCATGATTTAATCATAATATGAGTTTTCACTTAACCTAGAATTAATAGGTGGCTTAAAGGTTTTAAAGGAAAGGTTGGATTTTGAGAAAACAAGTTTTGAACATGTGCAGTACCAACTTAATCGATTAAGTGATTAACTTAATCGAGTACTACTCGAGTACACGACTTGCTTAATCGATTAAGTACTGCTGAACTGATTTTTTAAAATACGTTTTTCACTTCTCAAAATTAGTTTTCAAGTGCTACAACTTTTGGGTATTCTATATAAACCTTTTCCAATTATTTGTGATAAGTTAGAATCATTTCATACAAGTTTTAAAAAGAATCAAGCCACTCTATTCTCTCTCAATTTCAAAGATCAAAGCTTTTTTATTTTTATATTCTTTGATCAAGAACCTTTGAATCTCTTATGGTGAATTGTCATAACTCTTGATTGAGATTCATAGGATTGTTTTGTGTTTTCTATTGTGTTGTAATCTTTGCAAGAAGGCAAGCCACTACAACAAACAAGAAGTCTTGGTGTGTCGATTTTATCATCAAGCAAGTGCATTCTTATTGAAGAAAAAGAAGAAGTCTTGGTTGTGAATCAAGCAAGTGAAGCCTTGGTGTGTGGATTATCATCAAGCAATTGAAGACTTGTTGTGTCGATTATCAACAAGGGGTAGAGGTTAGATTAGAGAGAAGATCAATAGGATTACAAGGCAAGGGTGTCGGTTATCTCTTGTAGGCTAGCAAGAAGGAAGTCTTGTGAGGCAATCACTTGTAATTTGAGAACTCTAATTCCTCATAGTGAAGAATCTCTCTTGGTTGAAGAGGGGACTGGATGTAGCTTTCAAGTGGATGAAAGTGAACCAGGATAAATCACTGTGTCGTATCTCTAAACCCTTACTCTTTATATTCAAGTCATTTGATTGCGTTCTTGGTTGAAAACCTAGAAAGATTGATTTTCATAATTGATTGAATTGAATCTTTAATTGTTCAAATTGATAAAGGGAAAATCATTTTCATAACTAGGTTAATCAATAAGAATATAGGTGTTAATCATTTCCGCTGAATCTCTGATCTTGCATGTGAATTGATTGATTTTTGTATTCGAATGAAAAATTGATTTTTCTGTTTTCTGTCATATCTAATCGATTAAGTTCAAGTTTAATCGAGTACTACTCGAGTAAATTGCAGGTTAATCGATTAAGTGCTGTAGAATTTGCAAAAATCATTTGTTTTGATTGTTTCGATTTGTTTCGTTCGAAAATCTTTCAAGGTAGCTTCAACACCTATTCAACCCCCCCTTCTAGGTGTTTTCCTAGGGTTCCTAAGTCTCTCCAACCACCAATTGCGGTTTCTTCAAATACAGTCAATAAGACCAGATATCGTCCCTCAGGGATTGCAAATTGTTCAATTAATTCTCACCAAAGAGTAGTTAAAAGTAAAATCTATTGATTTCTAACTAATTAATTAAGATTGAATTGAAATAAAAACAAAAAATAAATTAAAAACAGAAATTAAATAAAAGTGTTGAGCAATTTGAGAAAGATGTTAGGAACATGGTGTCATTGTAGGTGTTGTTTATTTATCATGAATCTCTATTTTTCCCTAAATCAAGAACAAATTCCTAAGGTAGCAATTACTAGATTCCTCTTGCAATTACTGTTTATTATTCAACTTGATAACACTTAATCCCTTAAGTAATTAAACCATTGAATAACCATTAATTAAGAACAGTGGAATTTATAACAAGTTATATAATTACCCAAAAGTATCCCTACAAGTTTAATAATTATATTGTTTGAAGGCATGGCCTATTCTAATTCCTAATCTCTCAATTGAGGAATTAGAGATCCAAAACATAGATTAATTACTTCTATGCATAACAGTGAAAATACAATCAAAGACTTGATTTAGAAACGGAAAAACATCAATTCATGAAATCAATAAACTAATCCATACAAATCCACCAATTCCTAACACGAGGATTTTAGTTACACATTATGAAATTAAGAACAAAAGCAATAGAAGAAGACATGATTACCATGGAAAAGCCTTGAATCTTCCAATCCTTGATCTTCTCCTCTTCCAAAACTCCTAAAATTATGTAATCTCCCTCTCTAAAAGCTCTCTAATGACTGCTGACCTAATTCTAAAACGTATATTTAAAAGATAAAACTAATCCTAATTGAATTGGAGCAAAACTGATCATGAAGTGGCCCAATTGGGCTTTCTCGTATCTGACAGCAGCTTCGGCATTGATTTTGACCCCAAAGATGGACGAAATTGAGAAAGGCTATTTCTGGAAAAGTTATAAATATTTTCCTTACCTTTAAAATGATACCAAGATCGCCTCATTTGGATAAGTGTAGCTCAAGTTATGGTCAAAACAGCGAACAATGTCACTTTCTCGCATTTGGTGCGCCTGGGCGCCCAGAGCCTGACGCCTGGGCGTGCCAGGTCTGTAAAATAGTGCAATTCTCGTAGCAGAAACGCCTGGGCGTGTGGCACTGATTCCGGCTCCGTTTCGCTCCGTTCTTGCGCCATTTTCAAAGTCCTTTCATCCTCTTTTCAGCTCCATAAATATTTTCTCCAATTAAGCTCCGAAAGTACCTGAAACAAATCCAAAACGGATCAAAACGTTCAAATGATTCTAAATTACCTAACTTACTAAAAACTATACAAAAAAATCCTAAATTTACAAGAGAAACAAGCCAAATACATAGTAAAAGGGAGTCTAAATCATACTCAAAACATCATATATTAGACCCAAATCACTCCCCAAACTTAGTATTTTGCATGTCCCAGGCAAAAGTAAAATAAAAACTCTAGAACACAAGACTACCTTCTAAATCAAAATGTACACACTTAATCTAGGACTTCGACTCACAGACTCAGACACTTATATTCACAAGCAATACATACAATTGAAACCTGGTTAGAGAAACAAACTCAACAAGAACCAATGATTAGTGAACACTCTCAACCTCTCTGTGTGTATCTCTCATGTGTATCAAGGGTTTTATAAATATTCACTCAAGTTCATCCACTGACAATGTGTTACCATATGCTTGACCATAGACCCAAATCTCCACTGAAATTATTGAATACATGAAAAAAATCAAAAGGTCTTATATTTGGTTGTAATGAGGCCATGGCTAAAAGTGTTAGGTGGGATAAAAGAAACAAAGGATTATTACTAAGGGCTAAAATGAAAAAACAAATTTCCCTCAAAAAATTATGAATGAGCAATGAATACAAAGATGACTCATACTTATTCACAATCAATTTCATACTTCTTTTCTTTTTCAATTTTTCCTTCTATTCTCTTCCTTTCACATTTATTTTTTCTTCAATATTTTTTCTTTCTTTCACATGGAAGAGAAATAGAACTCATACACTTTTCACCAATTACTTTCACTTTTTCTTGAGTCATTCTCTCAATTGCTCATTCAAAATTTCCTAGGTACTCACAAAAATATTTCATTAAATACAAGGTACCAAAGAAAAATCATAATATCTCATAAAGCTCAAAATGGGCAACTAAGGGAATATGTATCAATCAAATCATCTGAAGGCCAACAAAAACACAATCCTAGGTGCCTTAATCATCTTAATGCATGTAAACAATTATCAATTTCAAAATGATCATCGGTCAAGTTCTAGAACTCAAAGTCAAAGTGAACAACACTCATAAAAGAAATAGGGGTCTCAAATCAGAATAATTCAATAAATCATACCGTTTAGTATTTGGGCTCAAATAACTCACTAGGCTAAAGTCAGTTCACTAATCTCAAATTCTCAAAAAGTTTGTCAAAATAACCAGATCTCAAAAATATTTACAGCTCAATCAATTAATATCCAAAATCAATGAGTCTAATCCTAAACTAAGTATTTACACCTATCATCAGAAAAATAGTCCTAAGTCTAGAATAATTACATACTCATACCAAAGACACAAACCAACACTAAATATGGGAGAACAATTCAAGTCTGAAAAATTAATTTTTATTTTGTCCACTCCCCCAAACTTAGAGGTTGGCTTGTCCTCAAGCAAAATAATCTAAAATAAAACTACAAAACAAAAATTAAAACTACCTAGAAAAACAGGACATTATTTTTGGGAAGTACCAGGTCTGGGGTGACATATAGGGAACTAATGGGAGCAAATGGGGTCACACCCCCAAACTGAGATGCTGCACCCTCTCCACCACGCCTGAGCGTGGGTGGACCTATACGTCAGTGTTTTTTTTAAATACTACCTAAAACTAAACTACCCTAAAAAAATAAAAATCTAAGGGAATTACTTAACATTGGGTTGCATCCCAACAAGCACTTGTTTAACGTCACGAGCCTGATGGGTCACCTTTCTTCAGAGGTCTAGGGTGGTTGCCAAGATCCCTTCAATGGTGGCACCTTGCTTTTCAATTTCTTTTCAGCACTCTCTCCATTCGACTACTGAATGCACATTAGTGGGGCAAAATTCTCCGCGGTGAGTGGTGGTTTTTCAAAAATTTTAATTGTAGTTTGCTCACCATTCACTCGAAGAAGATGTAACACCCCGCAAATTCCTCGTATTAATTTAATATACTAAAAAGATTTATTTTTGAGAAAAACATTTTTGAAAGAGTATTTTTCTTAAATGGTTTTCCTAACTCACGTTTTCAAAGGGGTGGATAATTTTAAAGAAATAGTTTTCATGAAATGATGTTATAAGTTTTAAAATGGAGTTTTGGGAAATAACTATATGTTGGACATTTTTATGCCTTAAAGAAATGGTGATTTCTAAACAAGGATATTTTTATGAAGAAGAGATTTGTTTTCCGAACATATGTGTTGATTGATACATGTTTAATGTATGATTGTGTGAATATGACCTCTTGGAATATTTGAATTGTTATGTGAATTGGTGCTTGTATGTTCTAAAATGGAATTAATTAAGAAATAAAAAGATAATACATGTATGTGTGTTTAGGTGTGTGATACGTATGTATATATGTGTGTGCATGCCATGACTTCATTTCTATTAAAGATAGGAAGTTTATAGGCTAAGAATTAAAACTATAAGGAAACTAAGTGGGTAGGAAACTCTAACTAGAAGTCAAAAAGTAACTAAACCAAAAAGACCTAGTTCCTTAAATTCCTCCACCATATCTCCCTAATTTTGATAAACACCACCCATGCAACTTATTGAGTTGCCAAAATTGCCCCTCCCATTTACACCCTTGGCCGAACTTCATGAGGGCAACAAGGGACGTGCATGAATTGCCTATATAAGATTTGCACCTTAGTTCATTTCCATTTATTTCTTTCCTTCCTTTTCATTTCCACACACACACACTTAGTTGAGAGCAACATCAAGCCCTCAACACATAGAGAAAAGAGAGAGAGTGGCCATGAGGAAGGAGAAAGAAGGAGAGGAGAAACCAAGCCAAAAACCGTAGATCTTTCCCATGAAGATTCAAGAATTAAGAAGCTAGAAGACTTTGATTTGGTGGGTAGTTCGAAAATCATGAAGGAGTTGTAATAGTGTAGATTTTCTTTTGATTTTGTAATCTTTCTTTTCTTTCTTTGCATGTCTTATTTATGTTTGATCATGAACTTTCAAGACTTAAAGAAACTTATAAACTTCTAACTAACGGATTCTATAACTCGTTTAAGGTCTTCATGAAAGATCTTAAAGTTTTTCAACATAAATCTTAAAGATCTAAAAAGTTTTGGAGATTTTTGTAAAGTTTAAAGTGTATCTCTTTACATATTAATTTCTCAAAGCTTGAAGAAATTTGTAAACATCTAATCAACGGATTTCCTAACTCGTTTAAAGTTTTTCATAAGAGATCCTAAAGCTTTCCAAACTAAACCTTCTAAATCTAAAGGTTTGATAAGATTTTTGTGAAGAATGAAGTGGATCTCTTTGCATGTCTAATTTTCTTTCTTAAACCGTGATTTAAAAATGTGTTTAAGAGTTTGTTTGGTAAATAAATTCATGATCTAAACTTGCTTAATAATAAAGTTAAGAGTTTGGGTGTTGCATGTTGATTTGATGATGATCTTGATGATTTGAGTTCATGCATGTGTTTAATAAAACTTGATCTTGGATTTCTAAGAATAAATTTATAAAACCCTAGATCAAGAGCCAAGTGATTCGGCCTTGACTAGAACCATAGACCTTGATGCTTTTAATTTAATCTAAGTCATTGCATGTTGATCTCATGTTTAGAAAGATTGATTTGAGTTGTTAAAGGTCTTGATTTTAATTTGATTTTTGCCTTAATTTTTAAGAAAGTTTGGTTCTTAAAGCTTTGCATGTAATTTATCAATATGAAACCTTGATCTTTGCTTTGATCTTTGAAAAGCTTGATCTTTGATGCATGCATGTTGTTTTGAACCAAAAGAGTTAACCTTTCTTAATTGCATGTCACGGTTTTGAACTTTTCTTACCTAAAGTGGTTTTTATCTTGAGGTGTGTTATTATAATTGATTTTGTGACTTGATTTACAAGATCTAAGAACATGCACGTCATTTTTTTTGAATAAAAAGATTTGACCTTTCTTCATAATCATCACGGTTTCACCAAGAAAATAATGAAACAAGTTTTTGGAAAATGATCTTTTAACTTAATTTATGTTTTGTGTTCTTGCATGTTAAAGATTTGAAATTTAATCTTGATTTGTAATGGTGAGCATTCGGCCTAAGCATTAAACCAAGAGATCATGATTTGTTTTCATGAAAAAGATCCAATGCATGTTAATTTCTTTTGATTGAAGAACCTTGTGTTTTTGCATGTAGAAAAATGAACCCAAAAACCTTGTTTTGTCATAATGAATTCGGCCTATACCTAGGAATTAGACTAGGACTCTTTTTCATGAAAAGACATAAAAGTAATGAGTATGTTTTGAGAGATTATGCTAAAATAAATTGTTTGAAATTGTGTTGTAAATAATTATTTTCTAATCGGTTTTTGATTTAAAAATAAAGGAGATAAATGAACTAAATAATGTTGGAAAAAGTTATGTGTTTAATCGAATATGTGTATGTGTGTGTTCTACATTGTGATTCTTGACTTGTTTTCTTTGATTTCATTCGGCCATATAGTTTAAATAAGTCTAGGAAGTCTAGTTGCATGAAATTAAATTTATATAGTGATTCTTAAAAACGGATTTAAGTTGTTTAAAGTAAGAAAATAAATATAAGTATGATTGGTTTAAATCTTGATTCAATTTGGTTTGTGAATGTGTGCATGCCTAAGTGTTTTTGTTTTATGAAAATGAAACTGTTTAGAAAATAATTAAGTGAATAAGTGTTTGAATTACAATCAAATTAAATGATTCATTGTGTTGCTTGTTGTTGTGTGTTAAGTTGATGTTTGGGAAATGATTGAGTATGTGATTGATTTTAAAATTTATTGATTTTAAAATAATTTGGTTTGTCTTATCTTAGAATTATTGGGTTATGTTTATGGCTGTCCAAAGATGGTTTTATGAGAAAAGTTTGAGTTTTAAAGTGTTAACTTGAGTCAAAGAAGTCTTTGAAATAAAAAGTGTTTTTACGATGTTTTCGGAGTTTTGTCAAAACGATCCTTGTAAAATAATTCTTTGCTGTCCAGAATTAATTATAATTGTTTCTTAACTTTGAAAATCTGTTCAAGTGATTTAAAGTGAAATTTTCAAGTGATATTGGATTTAAGAAAAACCCGGATCAAAAACGGTGGATTTTTCGGTGTTTTCGAACATGTTTAGGGTGCTGTCCAAAACAGACCAGCAACCAAATAAATTGGTTTAAATTATATTACTAAATGTTTTCCAAATGATTTTGAACGTACTTAAGGCATTAGAGAATGTTAGAATGATTTGAGAGGAAACGATTATGTTTTAAGTTTTCCGACGAGAAACGAAAAGTGTTTTGAAACTAAGAAAGATTTTCTTAATACAAGTTAATAACGTGAGCGTATTTTATTTAGTACGAGGAATTTGAAAGACGAGGGATTGGGGCGGCCGGCAGCAGAAAGGATCCGAAGCGACGGTACGCACTTAATAGCTGGACCTCAGGTGAGAGAGAAGCTTTCCTAAGACACCGTGGTAGTTAGGTGATTTATTAGGACGTTCCGTATCATCTCAAAGATCGGAACTAAGTGGTTCGGAGTCAGTAGTATAAGTGGCAATTGTTTGTGTTGTGTGGCCACTTATACGAAGGTGACGAAGACCACATTGTTGTTGTGTGATGTTTGTGTGTTAATAGTATGCTTATGTTTATTATACATGATGAAACTGAATGCTGTTAATTAATATGAGTAATGTGCTGATGGACGTCTGTTACGTCCTGAATAAGAAAATGAAAACGAAATGATTAAGTTGTAAAATTAAGAAGATACAAAGGAAAAAGGAATAATGAGTGGAGATAAGATATGTGTTGGAAAAGAGAGAAAGAGCTGAGATTGGGGAAGAATTGATGAAAATAATGAGGATGAGCCAGAGCTGGGGGAGAGTGATGTGAATTGAGTAAAGCTTGGCTCCTTTGTTTTTGGTTTTAGACTGGGACTAGTGTTGAGTTGAGCTTGCTCCTCCATTAGCGCTCAGCAAAAGATGATTTTTGAAAAAAGTTTTTGAAAAGAAGTTTTTGAGGAGAATTGTAAACAAAATGTTTTCAGAAAAGTTTTGAAATAAAATTTGTGAAAAGTTTTTAAAAGTAGATTTTTAGAAACTTTGTGAAAAGAGATTTTAAGAGAGTTTTTGAAATATGGTTTTAAAGAAGTTTTGAAAAGATATTTTGAGAAGGTCTTCTTTTTGTAAGGATATTTTTGAAAATCTTTGTAGAAATAATATTTTTGAGAAAGTTTTATGAAATGACATTTTGTGAAAAAGTTTGTGAAAACAATATTTTGTGAAAGTCTGTGAAAGAAGATTTTATGAAATGATATTTTGGAAAGATTGTTTTGAGAAAAGATTATGAAATAAGATTTTGAAAGATAGATTGAGAAAGGAGATGCGAGTTTGTTGATGTGACCCCGGCTCTGTGCAATGTGAGAATGATGAGAGAAAGATTGTGCCAAGTTAGTGGTCGGGACTCATTGAAGGGTTGCACGAAGGATGGGCCGACCGTTAGGATAACTAACAAGATAAAAGACTTTAAAAGACATATGCGGTGAGGTATGAGAGTGCGAAGTAGTGGAGAGGAAGGAACCATAAGTATCTGCGGATACTTAGAAGGAGATTGCATTAGAGGAGGACGATGACGGTGAAACGTCAAGAAGTCTAGAGTATGTTTCTAGGCAGAACGAACTCCACAGGTGGCATACGAACGTGGTAGGGACTGGGTCCAATGCCGTGGTAAGTTCTGCGGGCCCACTAGAAACATACTGTCGCCCCCTAGATTGCAAATCTAGAACAGTTAGAGGGACTGGAGTGGGGCATCTTGTTTGCCACTGTGAGTTGAGACAGTGTGCCTTGATTATATATGAATTGAATTGATATAAAATGATTTGAGGCTATAGTCCTCCTGGTCTGGGACCAATTGATTGTGAGACAGCTGTCGTGCCCGCACGGTAAAGGTCCTGTACTCCTGCTTGCTTCCGACTAGGTTGGTGGATGACCGAGGAGATGTAGACGTGAGTGATAGCCGAGATCGAAATGAATACTTTGAGGATATTTTGACACTCCCCAATCACCAGAAGTTATAAACTGATAAGACTGGAGGAAAAGAGAATATAGTGATTAAGTGGAAATGAATGAGAAAAGGAAAGAATGTTCATAAGATGTGAAAGTAAGACGGAAATGAAAGAGGATAACAATAATGCTAATAATGTAAGATAATAATGATAAGGATATCAATAATATATTTTGTGGTTGTATGCTTGTATGTTGTACTGTGTGTTTGTTTGGTCCTATTATCTTGTCATCGTAATTCCACACCGTCGACGATGCGTCGTTCGGATCGCTTACTCTCTCCTGTTCGTTGGCATATCGGTGCTGCTGGTATCTCAACGGGCAGATGGAGTATTGCATGGATGTTACTACATGGAGTAAGTATGGAAGAGGATGGAAGCGTACCCCATATGGCTGGGTATGGATCGGCTATTCCCAGATTGTGATTCCTGATCCGGAACATCTACTCAGTGGAGCTAACCTGGAACCGCACCTGGGGCAAGTCACCGTACGAGGATATAGGAACTACGCAGAGAAGTTTCGGTACGAGACCCGGAGGAATCCTTCCCTTCTCAATGGAGCGGAGCTGGAATCCATTAGTAATGAGGGGACGGCAACAAGAAGGGCATCATCCTCGAGAGCGAGGAGAGGACGCAAGAAGACGGAGGAACTTCACCCGATTGTTTTCAATAGGATAGTTTAAGAATAGTGTTATTAGTCTAGATTTGTTATGAGTGTTTTGAAGTAAGGATTACCTAAGTGATGAACTATTGATGTAACTTAATCTATTATGAAGTAAGCCCTACTTTTCATACTACGTAATGAAAAATGTTTAAGTTCTTTCGATGAAATGAAAGTAACCACTTGAATTGGAACCAAACTATTTTTATGAAAACAGATTTTTGGTAACAACTCGGTTTTCGAAAGAGAGTGTTGAAGAGCATCAATGACTTTACATTAACGTTTTCAAACACTTCAACATTGTTTTACAAAAAAAAAATAAAATTTTGGCCTCATTTTTGCAACTTAAGTGAATAAAAGTTGGTTATTTTTGAGTTAAAATCGGGCTGTTTCAGAATGGTATCAAAGCTTATGGTAATCCTTAGTGGCCTTAAGCATGGGCTTACATGCTTTGTTTGTGTGACTCTGTGTGTTTGCTAGTATAAGGATAGGAGCATAAGATTAGATTCTCATCTTTCTAGGATGTAAGACTTTGTTTGTGGCTTAATGTCGGCCGCATTAGTTTAAGGAACCTGTTGGCTCTGTAGTCTGAGGGAAGTAGACTAAAAAAAAGGTGAATAGATTGAGACCCCTTAACCTTTGATGTCTCATTTGTGTTGGATAAATCCCAGTTTGTTAACCTAGACGTACCTTTGTCCAAAGAGTAGTCGGTACCTTTGAGGAAATAGGATGTTATTCTTGGATTTCCTGATTGTTGAATTGCTTCAACAAAACAGTCCTTGTTGTTAAAATTCGAACCTTTTTCTTCACGAACCTCTATCAAACTGTAGCCTTACCGATCCTATTTAAGACCCATTGGTCTAAATTGTGGAATTAGAAGTGCCATAGTTACCCAGATAGTTTAGGCTTGAACGATTAAGGAAGGATAAATGGTTTAAAGTAAGTGAGGATGTAAGACCAAAATGGATTTAGTTATAAGTTTGATCGAAGTTGGGGAGTCACAAGGAAGGAAAGAAGTGTGTATTACCAATTATTAGAGGAATTATGAGGAAAGTTTGAGGATTAGACTTGCCATACACCTTGATTAGGGGTTTAGACGGTGAGAGTGATAGGCTTGATCGAAGTTTAGGACGAATTTAAGGAAAAGAGTGAGGTTGTTTGAGGAAGTAAGTAAGCACAAAATGTAATAGAATCCCCTTAAGTTAGAGAAATGATAGACGAAAACCTTAGAGTTAGAAGGAGAACTAAATGAAGGAGTGATTATTGTGAGTTAGAGAGAACCAAAAAGTTGTAGAGAATAGTGAATTTCTAAAGATTTTAGGTAAAACCCCATATTTTGGAGATGTTTGAATTTTGTTTGCCTGATTTTCCCTAAGTCCGTACCTATGGTCAGACTCTATATGATAACGATCAGCAAAGGGAGCGACGTCTTCTTCGGTTAGTCCGATAGACTTGACCTGATTCGACACGCAAGCGGTTATGTGAGTGCAACTTTTTCGTCTGAAAGCAACAAACGAGGAACACGGCAAGGTGAATTAGACCAGCAAAAGGGAATACGACCATGAAGCGAGAAAAGAGTATTCTTATAAGAATCAAAGTGACGTAAGAACTTTATGCCCTGCTGCCCAATCCACAACGCATTTCTCGGGGACGAGAAATCTTTAAGTTGGGGAGAATGTAACACCCCGCAAATTCCTCGTATTAATTTAAAATACTAAAAAGATTTATTTTTGAGAAAAATATTTTTGAAAGAGTATTTTTCTTAAATGGTTTTCCTAACTCACGTTTTCAAAGTGGTGGATAATTTTAAAGAAATAGTTTTCATGAAATGATGTTATAAGTTTTAAAATGGAGTTTTGGGAAATAACTATATGTTGGACATTTTTATGCCTTAAAGAAATGGTGATTTCTAAACAAGGATATTTTTATGAAGAAGGGATTTGTTTTCCGAACATATGTGTTGATTGATACATGTTTAATGTATGATTGTGTGAATATGACCTCTTGGAATATTTGAATTGTTATGTGAATTGGTGCTTGTATGTTCTAAAATGGAATTAATTAAGAAATAAAAAGATAATACATGTATGTGTGTTTAGGTGTGTGATACGTATGTATATATGTGTGTGCATGCCATGACTTCATTTCTATTAAAGATAGGAAGTTTATAGGCTAAGAATTAGAACTATAAGGAAACTAAGTGGGTAGGAAACTCTAACTAGAAGTCAAAAAGTAACTAAACCAAAAAGACCTAGTTCCTTAAATTCCTCCACCATGTCTCCCTAATTTTGATAAACACCACCCATGCAACTTATTGAGTTGCCAAAATTGCCCCTCCCATTTACATCCTTGGCCGAACTTCATGAGGGCAATAAGGGAAGTGCATGAATTGCCTATATAAGATTTGCACCTTAGTTCATTTCCATTTATTTCTTTCCTTCCTTTTCATTTCCACACACACACTTAGTTGAGAGCAACATCAAGCCCTCAACACATAGAGAAAAGAGAGAGAGTGGTCGTGAGGAAGGAGAAAGAAGGAGAGGAGAAACCAAGCCAAAAACCGTAGATCTTTCCCATGAAGATTCAAGAATTAAGAAGCTAGAAGACTTTGATTTGGTGGGTAGTTCGAAAATCATGAAGGAGTTGTAATAGTGTAGATTTTCTTTTGATTTTGTAATCTTTCTTTTCTTTCTTTGCATGTCTTATTTATGTTTGATCATGAACTTTCAAGACTTAAAGAAACTTATAAACTTCTAACTAACGGATTCTATAACTCGTTTAAGGTCTTCATGAAAGATCTTAAAGTTTTTCAACATAAATCTTAAAGATCTAAAAAGTTTTGGAGATTTTTGTAAAGTTTAAAGTGTATCTCTTTACATATTAATTTCTCAAAGCTTGAAGAAATTTGTAAACATCTAATCAACGGATTTCCTAACTCGTTTAAAGTTTTTCATAAGAGATCCTAAAGCTTTCCAAACTAAACCTTCTAAATCTAAAGGTTTGATAAGATTTTTGTGAAGAATGAAGTGGATCTCTTTGCATGTCTAATTTTCTTTCTTAAACCGTGATTTAAAAATGTGTTTAAGAGTTTGTTTGGTAAATAAATTCATGATCTAAACTTGCTTAATAATAAAGTTAAGAGTTTGGGTGTTGCATGTTGATTTGATGATGATCTTGATGATTTGAGTTCATGCATGTGTTTAATAAAACTTGATCTTGGATTTCTAAGAATAAATTTATAAAACCCTAGATCAAGAGCCAAGTGATTCGGCCTTGACTAGAACCATGGACCTTGATGCTTTTAATTTATTCTGAGTCATTGCATGTTGATCTCATGTTTAGAAAGATTGATTTGAGTTGTTAAAGGTCTTGATTTTAATTTGATTTTTGCCTTAATTTTTAAGAAAGTTTGGTTCTTAAAGCTTTGCATGTAATTTATCAATATGAAACCTTGATCTTTGCTTTGATCTTTGGAAAGCTTGATCTTTGATGCATGCATGTTGTTTTGAACCAAAAGAGTTAACCTTTCTTCATTGCATGTCACGGTTTTGAACTTTTCTTACCTAAAGTGGTTTTTATCTTGAGGTGTGTTATTATAATTGATTTTGTGACTTGATTTACAAGATCTAAGAACATGCACGTCATTTTTTTTTGTTGATGTGACCCCAGCTCTGTGCAATGTGAGAATGATGAGAGAAAGATTGTGCCAAGTTAGTGGTCGGGACTCATTGAAGGGTTGCACGAAGGATGGGCCGACCGTTAGGATAACTAACAAGATAAAAGACTTTAAAAGACATATGCGGTGAGGTATGAGAGTGCGAAGTAGTGGAGAGGAAGGAACCATAAGTATCTGCGGATACTTAGGAGGAGATTGCATTAGGGGAGGACGATGACGGTGAAACGTCAAGAAGTCTAGAGTATGTTTCTAGGCAGAACGAACTCCACAGGTGGCATACGAACGTGGTAGGGACTGGGTCCAATGCCGTGGTAAGTTCTGCGGGCCCACTAGAAACATACTGTCGCCCCCTAGATTGCAAATCTAGAACAGTGAGAGGGACTGGAGAGGGGCATCTTGTTTGCCACTGTGAGTTGAGACAGTGTGCCTTGATTATATATGAATTGAATTGATATGAAATGATTTGAGGCTATAGTCCTCCTGGTCTGGGACCAATTGATTGTGAGACAGCTGTCGTGCCCGCACGGTAAAGGTCCTGTACTCCTGTTTGCTTCCGACTAGGTTGGTGGATGACCGAGGAGATGTAAACGTGAGTGATAGCCGAGATCGAAATGAATACTTTGAGGATATTTTGACACTCCCCAATCACCAGAAGTTATAAACTGATAAGACTGGAGGAAAAGAGAATATAGTGATTAAGTGGAAATGAATGAGAAAAGGAAAGAATGTTCATAAGATGTGAAAGTAAGACGGAAATGAAAGAGGATAACAATAATGCTAATAATGTAAGATAATAATGATAAGGATATCAATAATATATTTTGTTTTTGTATGCTTGTATGTTGTACTGTGTGTTTGTTTGGTCCTATTATCTTGCCTATCGTAATTCCACACCGTCGACGATGCGTCGTTCGGATCGCTTACTCTCTCCTGTCCGTTGGCATATCGGTGCTGCTGGTATCTCAACGGGCAGATAGAGTATTGCATGGATGTTACTACATGGAGTAAGTATGGAAGAGGATGGAAGCGTACCCCATACGGCTGGGTATGGATCGGCTATTCCCAGATTGTGATTCCTGATCCGGAACATCTACTCAGTGGAGCTAACCTGGAACCGCACCTGGGGCAAGTCACCGTACGAGGATACAGGAACTACGCAGAGAAGTTTCGGTACGAGACCCGGAGGAATCCTTCCCTTCTCAATGGAGCGGAGCTGGAATCCATTAGTAATGAGGGGACGGCAACAAGAAGGGCATCATCCTCGAGAGCGAGGAGAGGACGCAAGAAGACGGAGGAACTTCACCCGATTGTTTTCAATAGGATAGTTTAAGAATAGTGTTATTAGTCTAGATTTGTTATGAGTGTTTTGAAGTAAGGATTACCTAAGTGATGAACTATTGATGTAACTTAATCTATTCTGAAGTAAGCCCTACTTTTCATACTACGTAATGAAAAATGTTTAAGTTCTTTCGATGAAATGAAAGTAACCACTTGAATTGGAACCAAACTATTTTTATGAAAACAGATTTTTGGTAACAACTCGGTTTTCGAAAGAGAGTGTTGAAGAGCATGAATGACTTTACATTAACGTTTTCAAACACTTCAACATTGTTTTACAAAAAACAAAAAAAAAATTGGCCTCATTTTTGCAACTTAAGTGAATAAAAGTTGGTTATTTTTGAGTTACGAAAATCGGGCTGTTACAGAATTACTTCTCCCCTAGGCACATCAATCACTGCCCCTACTGTGGCCAAGAATGGCCGTCCAAAAATTAGTGGAATATTTTCATCCTCTTCTATATCTAAGACCATGAAATCTAAGGGCTGGATAAAATCTTTCACCTTAACCAGAATATATTCCACCACTCCATATGGGCGGAGAGTGGTTCTATCAGCTAACTGAAGTAATGTCGGGGTAGGCTTAATCTCTCCTAAGCTCAATGCATTACAAATAGACAAGGTATAACGTTTACGCTCGCTCCTAAGTCACAAAGAGTGAAGCTACCTAGGTCCTTCAGCTTGGGTGGAAGGTAGGATTTGATGATGCTGCTGCACTTCTCTGCTATCGGGAACATCTCATCAGTGAGCATCCGCTTCTTATTTGTCAGCAACTCCTTCATGAATCTCCCGTACAGAGGCATTTGTGAGAGTGCCTCTGCAAACGAGATGTTGATCTGCACCTTCTGTAGCATCTCCAAAA
This sequence comes from Crotalaria pallida, assembly GCA_037953625.1. Classification (NCBI taxonomy): domain Eukaryota; kingdom Viridiplantae; phylum Streptophyta; class Magnoliopsida; order Fabales; family Fabaceae; genus Crotalaria; species Crotalaria pallida. The sequence continues at coordinate 59,296,906 of CM075650.1, forward strand.
ATTTGTTGAATTGCTTCTGGTCGTCCTCTTTCTTCAACCTCTGAGGATATGGAATCCTTGGAGGTAGTGGTGCTGGTTTGGGTGTGCCTTTCTCTTTCTCGGGATCCGCAGGTGGATCCTGCGTCTGTTGCCTTGTAGTTGAGCCTCCTCCACTTGGTTGTTTTGGCCCCTCATCCTTCTTCTCAAGCTCAGTTGCATTACCCTTCTTCTATGGCTCCTCATACGACGTGCCACTTCGAAGGGTGACCGCCATGCATCGCTCCTTGTAGTTGGTTGCGATCTCTGATATCCGATTGTTTATTTGAGCCACTTGCACTTCTAGGTTGCGAATGATGACTTCCTGATTGGCGAAATTCGCCCTTGCTTCTGCCATGAAGGTATTGGTTGTGGTAGCCATTGATTCATGTGCCTTCTCCCAGCCCTGCTTTTGTGGCGGTGATGGATTGGGTGCTGGGCTAGACCATGAGGTGTGAGACTGACTTGTTGGCCCCGGATTGTGGATATTGGAGTACATGTTATTTTTAGGTACTCCACCATCCACAAACTTGGCTTGCTCCTCAATAGTTGCCTGACCCTTTCTGACTTCCAAAGCACAATCACCATTCCGGTGACCTCCCCCACAAAAGTCGCACTTCAGAGTGCTCGATACAACTGACATGGTGATATGGCTTATCTGCTGCTGCATCTGCTTGTTCTGCTTGATTAAGATCTTGGCTTGCCTAGAGTCCAGATCATGACTCTTCAAGTCGCTTTGCTCCACCTGGGTCCTTAATCCTTGGCTGCTGCTGAATGTCATGTTTGCAATAACTTCCTTGGCCTCTTCAACAGTCTTCTTCATCAGCGATCCACTACTTTGACTGAATCGGTTGAGCCCATTATAGAATGATTGAATTTGCTGCCAGTCTTGCATATATGTTGGGCATTTCCTCAGTAGCTGGTTGTAACGCTGCCAAGCTTCATGCAACGGCTCGTTGTCCTCTTGCATGAATGAGTGAACATCTTGCCTCAACTTCACTTGCATCCCAGCTGGAAGAAACTTATCCAAGAATTTGGAGACAAGTACTTTCCATCTGGACAAACTCCCTGGTGCCTGGTTGTTCACCCAAGTTAGCGCCTCGCCCCTCAATGAGAGAGGGAACATCCTCATTTTGATGGCCTCGTCCGTACCACCCTCAATCTTGAAGACTCCGAGCATGCCCAGGAAGTTGGCGATATGGTCCCTGGGGTCTTGATGCGGCGCACCACTGAACTGATCCTGCATGATGAGGTGGATGTATTGTGGATCAATTGCGAATGCAGTTGCAGTGATGGCTGGCCGGACTATGCTAGAAGCAAGGAAGTCCGGGTCCACAGTTGCATATTCCGCCAAGGTCTTCCTGGGAGGAGAAGGCGGAGAGGATCCGTGAGATCCTCCTCCTTCAGCCATCTTCAAAGTTGTTCTTTCCCTTCTTCTGGTGCTGAATTTTTCTCCTCTTTGCACTTAAATTGATATAAATTCCTGCATAGCACAAAAACAAAAGAAAAATTACGCAGCACCTGTTGAGACAAGAAACTAACTAAAAATAAATTTCACCTAAAACTACTACTAAGTACCGAAAACTAATTCAAACGAATTTCAATCCCCGACAACGGCGCCAAAAACTTGTTCACTCTCTAGCAAGTATACTAGATCGCAAAGTAATACAGTCAATAAGACCAGATATCGTCCATCAAGGATTGCATATTGTTCAATTAATTCTCACCAAAGAGTAGTTAAAAGTAAAATCTATTGATTTCTAACTAATTAATTAAGATTGAATTGAAATAAAAATAGAAAATAAATGAAAAACAGAAATTAAATAAAAGTGTTGAGCGATTTGAGAAAGATGTTAGGAACATGGTGTCATTGTAGGTGTAACACCCTGATTTAAATTTAAAAGTTTAACAAACTTAAGTTTAAAATAAAATAGGGAATTAAAAATTTCCTTTTTTTTTACAAAACAAGTTCATAATACACATTGGGGAATTCATTCATAATATACATAGCTTCAACTGGAATTCCCTTCTTTCGAATTGTTCGCTGCGCACTTTGATCTTCAAGCTCCTTGATTATGCACCTAAAATGTTAACCACTAAGGGTGATACCTTTTCACAACATAGTGGATTATAAGATAGTAAAAAGGTACATAATAGAAACTTAAGAATAATAATTAAATCAAGTCATGGATTAACAAAATGCATCACATTCACATATTAACAAGTTCCAAATACATTTCCATAAATCATTCTCTTTTCATATTTCATAATACTGTATGTCACCTCACGGTCAAAGGCCAACATACCAACATTTACATTGTATGTCTCCTCACGGTCAGAGGACAACATACAAACCATATTCTCTTTTCCTTTTCATTTCCTTTTTCGTTATTTTTGTTTCTCTTTTTATTTTTGCACCACTAGGACTTTGTTCACCTGCTAGGCAATTCACCACCTACTAGGGACTTTACACCTGTCAGGACTGAGACACCCATTAGGCATCACCCGTTAGGACTATGCGTTTAAATTTCCATTAATATTCATTTCTCTCAATTTCAGTCCACATTTTATTATCGTTTTTTAGGTGGTTATGTAGTGTATTGATCCATTGGCGCACCGACGCCTAACGGGAATTTAGGACCTAATGGGCAATTAGCCTGACAGGCAATTGGCCCATGCAGGCAATTCACCACCTAGCAGGGCACCTAGTGTGCCGGTGCTTCCAAGGATCAATCACACTGCATTCCTTTTTATTTCAAATCAAAACTCATTCACAAAAGTCCAGCACAACATACACACCATTAATCAATTCATCAAATAATCTCAAGTAACATTCAATGCTCACATTCATCATTTTCACAATCAAAAACTCAGAATTATGCATATATATATATCATCCTTTTCCATCAAACAACCACTACTCATATATAAACATTTACCAGTAATAATTATAAACATTCTCCAAGTAATCATGCACATATATTCATAATTAACATTTTATCCTCCATCATTATAAACCTTCTACCAAATATTCACATACTCATTGTCGCAATAAAATAAGCTTAGCACCCAGGATCCACTTCACACCTTAAACAATTAGTCTCAAATATATCCACTTAGCACATAATTAAAATAATATCCCATGATCAACAATTACAATAAGTCAGTCGACTTACTCAGGTATGTCTCAGTGTACAGATAATATAAGTCAACTCCCTACGGTTCTTCACTTCCTACTTTAATATAAATAAAAAGGGGATTTATCATAAACGATTCAATTAATATAAAAATTAACCATAAATATACTAATCACCCCCTAAACCAACTCTAAACCAAAACTATTTTGTTACCCACAACCCGGTCTAACTATTAAACCCAAATCCTATTATAAACCCTAACTATCCCTAACCCAAAGTGTGGAAAAGAGACTCCCCTTACCTTGGAGAGAGAGGAGACTCAAATGAAGCTCCAAAGTCTTAGAATCTACCTCCGATTTACTGGACTTACAACTATCTAGACCGATTCCCAATTGATTCCATGATTGGAGGAGAGAGAGAAAAACCCTAGATGAGAGAGAAACACCAATAAAGTAGAGGGAAAGCTTAATCAAGAGAGGGATAGTGTTTATGTATTAGATTTAACCCAAAATCAAGATTAAATCCATGGGTGAGGTTAGAAATAGAGGTTTGGGTGCTTGGAGTTGGTTATGGTGTGTGGGTTCCATGGAGAGAGAGAGAAAGCCATGAAGGAGAGAGAAAGAAAAAGAGACACCACGGAAAGGGGAAAGGAGGAAGAACACATGGGGAAGGAGTGGATTTCCATGGAAGGAAGCTTGGAGGTGAGTTATGGGTGTTGGGTGGTGGTGGAGATCGATTTGGGTGAGGAAGGAAGAGAGTGGTGCATAAAAATGAGGGAGGAGGGGGCTGGTGCACGGTTTTTATGCACCTGGTGCATGCTGATTCGCACCAAACTCGCTTGAGCGAGTAACCAGGCGCTGGAGCGAGTAACCAAGCGCTGGAGCGAATGAAATGCGCAGCACTAGATGGCGTGACGGGTGCGCACTCGCTGGAGCGAACTGACCGGCGTTGGAGCGAACGCAACGCGCATCAGATGCGCGCAGGTTGGTGCGAGTTTGCTGGAGCGAACTGGCGCGCGCTGGAGCGAATGGCGCACAAAAAAATGGTGCAGATTTAAGCACCCTGGTGCGCCTGGGACGCACCGGCTCGTGCTCGGGCACACCGATAGCCCCGAAACACCGATTTTTGCCCTTTTTGACCCGATTCGAAGGTCCCTAACTCTTCCTAACACTAAATCAAGCCCCATACACATACAAACACATACAAAACATCAAAATCATAAATTAATAATAATAAACACATAAATCATAAACACAGAAAATAAAAACGAACTAAAACCAAATTCTAGGCTTAACCCCCTTTCCTAACACTCGATCTAGCCCTAACGACTTAAGGTAACGCTCTAGCCTTAAAAATCTAAGACTAAACACACACTCAAGGTATAATGTAACACCCTATCTTAATTAATACTCTAATTACCCCGATTTAATTAGTGACTTAAAAATTTCTTTTAATACAATTCGGTGATCATGAAAATTCTTAGTTATATTTGCTTATTGTAAAAATCTACCGTCAAAAGGACGGAGTTTCCTTTGTTTTAGGGACATTCCCAAAATTTGTTTCTCCTGATTAACCTGCATAAAACTTCATTTTCGACAACAGTGGGCCAGCAGGGCCAAAATACAATTCATACTTCCTTTACACTTTTCAGAAAATGATTACAATTCTATAGTGGGTTTGTTTTCACAAAATATTATACATTTCAAAATTCCAAAAAATTGAAACTATTGACCCACAAAGGGTCACTCAACTAACTAAGCAACATTCCACGAGGTGGAGTGTAATCCTGCCCGGCCATTCTCGTGTAAGCTCCTTCTTCACCTGTAAAATTATATCAAGAAGGGTAGCATTACACAGAACTTAGAAAATGCATTCTAAAATGACATAGAGAACAACTAAGAGATTACTACCCGTTATCACTTGAATTACATTTTCTATTTCAATTTCCCTTGATTCCTTAATACCCCATTATTGACCATATTCATTTCTTATTCCTTTCAACTATTTCCTTAACCTTCCTTGGATTCTATCATTTCCTTCTATCATTTACACACTTACCTACCTATCCTTTTAATCCCATTTAATACTCACTCCTAATGGAGGGCCTTGACCATATAATATTCCACTCCTCTATAGAGGGGTCCTGATATTATTCACTCCTTACGGTGGGTCATGAAAATAATATCCGCTCCTTTCGGAGGGTCATGAAAATAATATCCCCTCCTTTCGGAGGGTCATGAAAATAATATCCACTCCTTTCTGAGGGTCATGAAAATAATATCCACTCCTTTCGGAGGGTCATGAAAATAATATATAATGTCATAATCATTTATTCATAACATTCAATTACCTACTTCTCTAACCATTGTCACACTCTTAATTAATTTACCACTTACCTAATTCCTTTTCTTATTCCCGTTAACTACATTTTACTCTTCATCATCACTCATGTTCAATACAATCCCTTTCAAGGCACTACAATTAATAACATAAACAACTCCTTAATCACTATATTCATTTTTAACCTTCAAGCCATCATCATTAAACCCAATTTTTGTTAGAGCAACCACAAATACATATAGAAACTTGCATATTCCTAAATTCTAATTCATAGTTCGATTGTACCATATTCTAATCCCGTCATTTACCCTAAGGTTCTTCTTTTCTATTTTAATTCCTGCCCTTAATTCCCCCTATATACAAGCTAGAAAATACCCTCTAAGTAGAGGTAACACTTCCCTTCTTACCTCAAATCCAAATAAATATGGGAGTTCCTTGAGGAGAGAGAGAGGTCCTATATGATGATTCCTTAGCTTGAAACTAGAGAAAAGCTTGAGCCCTAGAGGAGATTAAATACAACTTTCATGAGTTAAAAAGAATTGGAAAGGATTCATAACTTGACATAAGATTTCACTTACCCAATTTATGTTGAGTTTGAAAATCCAAGAGGGAGAAGAGAGAGGCAATTCATGAGATGGAAGGAGGAGAGGGAAGAAGTTTTCAACCCATTTCCATGAAGCTTGCTTGATGGGTTTGATGATTTTTGGTTTGATTTGCCCAAAGATCAAGTGTGTGTGAGAAGAGGATGATGAAATTGTTCTTGAGCATTGAGAGAATTGATGGAGGTGGTGGGTTGAGGTTGATGATGAAGAATGAAAGAATGGAGTGCTTTTGATGCCAAAAAAATGGGTTTTGGGGTCAGCCACCATCGTGTGGCTGAGATTAGAACTTTGGCCCCAAGATTCTCAACCAACGCACCAGATCTGGTGCTGCTGAGCGCGCGCGCCTGGGCGCACGACTGGCGCGCCTGGGCGGGTCTGAGCACCAACTGGTGCTGCTGGTGCTCGCCTGGTGCGGTCAGGAGGGAGTTGGTGCGCGTCTGGTGCGGTCAGGAGGGGGGTTGGCGCGCCAATTTGCAGGACTGGTGCGTGCTGATGCACCTTGGGCGCGCCTGGGCGAATGTTGGGCTCGCCTGGGTCGTTTTCCCACTGGCTGGTGCACATTTGAACAGTGCACGCGCCTGGGCGCATGGCTGGTGCGCCTGGGCGAGAATCAGGGTTTTCAACCTTCGATTCGCCGTAACTTTTTCGTTAACCGTCGGATCGGGTCCAAATTTTTAGACAAGCTTCTTAACCCCTTAAACTTCATATCCAACGGTGGAATTTATTTTCTTAGCATCCCATAATAAATTTCAAATTTTCTCTTTTCGGTTGATTTCTAACATCTAAAACGCTGATTTAACTCCCGATTTCGCTTAGTTAATTTCGCTCGACGCTACAATTGCCTCCTATACAACCCCTAGGACTTATATTTACCACTCACCTGTCCACCAAAATTCGTTAAGCGATTAATCTACCCATTCTTTCCACTTTATCCATATTAATTAATTAATTATTGCTTGGAATTAAATTTGGGATGTTACAATTCTCCCCCACTTATTGGAATTTCGTCCCCGAAATTCCGTCCGATTCCTTTAATGGAGAACCATCCCAATGCAGGGTCCTTAGACTACAATACTCACTTCCCTTTGGTTCTACTCCCCCACTTGGAGTCGGCATACCCCTTTACATTAGTACGCCGCTAAGTTCTTACAGTCCACGAAGAGTTCGGTCTTTGGTTCAAATCGGTTGGTCTCAGTGCGGGGACTCTATGAGGTTTTTAAGGTTGGTTTTTCTCACGGTTAATCGTTTTCAAGAGTCTTGCTAGTAAGACTCCGAATAAGTCCTTGGATTTCTAAAATCAGGTTTAACTCTCCAAGGAAGTTGAAGATGGTTTCTAGGGTTCATTGGGCTCCTTCCGGAATTTTGCAGCAGAGGTTTGGAAAAGGTACTATTCAGACTGATTTCCTTTCTTCATTGTCGGATTGGTTTCTGTTCTTCTCAAAAACTTTCAATGACATCAGCCATTAATAAATGCAAAGATCGAGGTGGTCAATCTCAATCTCACATTCATCAATGGTAATATCACTGTCGGGTTTACTGATGATATCGTCACTTAACAGTTGTAAGAGCCAGGACGACCAATCCAACTCTTACACTCCATTAAACAACAATGCCACCATGGGTTTGGTTCTATTTTACCCAGAGTTCTACAATTCCTTAACCATTCCTAAAAACTCTAATCAAACACACACATCATTCAAGCATACATTGCAGCATTTCACATCAACACGTACACAAATATCGAAATGAACACTATCCATTCATATTCGCACATTAGTTACTGTCTACCTACATGCCCTATTTTACTTATCCTAGTGTTGTCCTACCAAGTCTTTCTCTCAAACTTTATCCTAGTTCATCATAATTCTATCCTATTTGAGAATTCACCAATAACTAATGCCACTAGGTCATGCATAACAAAGAATAGCATACATAGGCATACATAACTTCACACATCCATATATTCAATCATAATCCTAATAGGATTCCTACCTCGACTCTAGCACTTGAACATCTAACTTTAAATCGGTTACTCGCTTGATGAGTAACCACTGGAGTAATGATTAACTCCAAGGGCCGAGGAAAAACTGCTCTGATACCATAAATGTAACACTCTATCTTAATTAATACTCTAATTACCCCGATTTAATTAGTGACTTAAAAATTTCTTTTAATACAATTCGGTGATCATGAAAATTCTTAGTTATATTTGCTTATTGTAAAAATCTACCGTCAAACGGACGGAGTTTCCTTTGTTTTAGGGACATTCCCAAAATTTGCTTCTCCTGATTAACCTGCATAAAACTTCATTTTCGACAACAGTGGGCCAGCAGGGCCAAAATACAATTCATACTTCATTTACACTTTTCAGAAAATGATTACAATTCTATAGTGGGTTTGTTTTCCCAAAATATTATACATTTCAAAATTCCCAAAAATTGAAACTATTGACCCACAAAGGGTCACTCAACGAACTAAGCAACATTCCACGAGGTGGAGTGTAATCCTGCCCGGCCATACTCGTGTAAGCTCCTTCTTCACCTGTAACAATATATCAAGAAGGGTAGCATTACACAGAACTTAGAAAATGCATTCTAAAATGACATAGAGAACAACTAAGAGATCACTACCCGTTATCACTTGAATTACATTTTCTATTTCAATTTCCCTTGATTCCTTAATACCCCATTATTGACCATATTCATTTCTTATTCCTTTCAACTATTTCCTTAACCTTCCTTGGATTCTATCATTTCCTTCTATCATTTACACACTTACCTACCTATCCTTTTAATCCCATTTAATACTCACTCCTAATGGAGGGCCTTGACCATATAATATTCCACTCCTCTATAGAGGGGTCCTGATATTATTCACTCCTTACGATGGGTCATGAAAATAATATCCACTCCTTTCGGAGGGTCATGAAAATAATATCCGCTCCTTTCGGAGGGTCATGAAAATAATATCCGCTCCTTTCGGAGGGTCATGAAAATAATATCCCCTCCTTTCGGAGGGTCATGAAAATAATATCCACTCCTTTCGGAGGGTCATGAAAATAATATCCACTCCTTTCTTAGGGTCATGAAAATAATATCCACTCCTTTCGGAGGGTCATGAAAATAATATATAATGTCATAATCATTTATTCATAACATTCAATTACCTACTTCTCTAACCATTGTCACACTCTTAATTAATTTACCACTTACCTAATTCCTTTTCTTATTCCCGTTAACTACATTTTACTCTTCATCATCACTCATGTTCAATACAATCCCTTTCAAGGCACTACAATTAATAACATAAACAACTCCTTAATCACTATATTCATTTTTAACCTTCAAGCCATCATCATTAAACCCAATTTTTGTTAGAGCAACCACAAATACATATAGAAACTTGCATATTCCTAAATTCTAATTCATAGTTCGATTGTACCATATTCTAATCCCGTCATTTACCCTAAGGTTCTTCTTTTCTATTTTAATTCCTGCCCTTAATTCCCCCTATATACAAGCTAGAAAATACCCTCTAAGTAGAGGTAACACTTCCCTTCTTACCTCAAATCCAAATAAATATGGGAGTTCCTTGAGGAGAGAGAGAGGTCCTATATGATGATTCCTTAGCTTGAAACTAGAGAAAAGCTTGATCCCTAGAGGAGATTAAATACAACTTTCATGAGGTAAAAAGAATTGGAAAGGATTCATAACTTGACATAGGATTTCACTTACCCAATTTATGTTGAGTTTGAAAATCCAAGAGGGAGAAGAGAGAGGCAATTCGTGAGATGGAAGGAGGAGAGGGAAGAAGTTTTCAACCCATTTCCATGAAGCTTGCTTGATGGGTTTGATGATTTTGGGTTTGATTTGCCCAAAGATCAAGTGTGTGAGAAGAGGATGATGAAATTGTTCTTGAGCATTGAGAGAATTGATGGAGGTGGTGGGTTGAGGTTGATGATGAAGAATGAAAGAATGGAGTGCTTTTGATGCCAAAAAAATGGGTTTTGGGGTCAGCCACCATCGTGTGGCTGAGATTAGAACTTTGGCCCCAAGTTTCTCAACCAACGCACCAGATCTGGTGCTGCTGAGCGCGCGCGCCTGGGCGCACGACTGGCGCGCCTGGGCGGGTCTGAGCACCAACTGGTGCTGCTGGTGCGCGCCTGGTGCGGTCAGGAGGGAGTTGGTGCGCGTCTGGTGCGGTCAAGAGGGGGGTTGGAGTGCCAATTTGCAGGACTGGTGCGTGCTGATGCACCTTGGGCGCGCCTAGGCGAATGTTGGGCTCGCCTGGGCCATTTTCCCACTAGCTGGTGCACATTTGAACAGTGCACGCGCCTGGGCGCATGGCTGGTGCGCCTGGGCGAGAATCAGGGTTTTCAACCTTCGATTCGCCGTAACTTTTTCGTTAACCGTCGGATCGGGTCCAAATTTTTAGACAAGCTTCTTAACCCCTTAAACTTCATATCCAACGGTGGAATTTATTTTATTAGCATCCCATAATAAATTTCAAATTTTCACTTTTCGGTTGATTTCTAACATCTATAACACCGATTTAACTCCCGATTTCGCTTAGTTAATTTCGCTCGAAGCTACAATTGCCTCCTATACAACCCCTAGGACTTATATTTACCACTCACCTGTCCACCAAAATTCGTTAAGCGATTAATCTACCCATTCCTTCCACTTTATCCCTATTAATTAATTAATTATTGCTTGGAATTAAATTTGGGATGTTACAATTCTCCCCCACTTATTGGAATTTCGTCCTCGAAATTCCGTCCAATTCCTTTAATGGAGAACCATCCCAATGCAGGGTCCTTCGACTACAATACTCATTTCCCTTTGGTTCTACTCCCCCACTTGGAGTCGGCATACCCCTTTACATTAGTACGCCGCTAAGTTCTTACAGTCCACGAAGAGTTCGGTCTTTGGTTCAAATCGGTTGGTCTCAGTGCGGGGACTCTATGAGGTTTTTAAGGTTGGTTTTTCTCACGGTTAATCGTTTTCAAGAGTCTTGCTAGTAAGACTCCGAATAAGTCCTTGGATTTCTAAAATCAGGTTTAACTCTTCAAGGAAGTTGGAGATGGTTTCTAGGGTTCATTGGGCTCCTTCAGGAATTTTGCAGCAGAGGTTTGGAAAAGGTACTATTCAGACTGATTTCCTTTCTTCATTGTCGGATTGGTTTCTGTTCTTCTCAAAAACTTTCAATGACATCAGCCATTAATAAATGCAAAGATCGAGGTGGTCAATCTCAATCTCACATTCATCAATGGTAATATCACTGTCGGGTTTACTGATGATATCGTCACTTAACAGTTGTAAGAGCCAGGACGACCAATCCTACTCTTACACTCCATTAAACAACAATGCCACCATGGGTTTGGTTCTATTTTACCCAGAGTTCTACAATTCCTTAACCATTCCTAAAAACTCTAATCAAACACACACATCATTCAAGCATACATTGCAGCATTTCACATCAACACATACACAAATATCGAAATGAACGCTATCCATTCATATTCGCACATTAGTTACTGTCTACCTACATGCCCTATTTTACTTATCCTAGTGTTGTCCTACCAAGTCTTTCTCTCAAACTTTATCCTAGTTCATCATAATTCTATCCTACTTGAGAATTCACCAATAACTAATGCCACTAGGTCATGCATAACAAAGAATAGCATACATAGGCATACATAACTTCACACATCCATATATTCAATCATAATCCTAATAGGATTCCTACCTCGACTCTAGCACTTGAACATCTAACTTTAAATCGGTTACTCGCTTGATGAGTAACCACTGGAGTAATGATTAACTCCAAGGGCCGAGGTAAAACTGCTCTGATACCATAAATGTAACACCCTATCTTAATTAATACTCTAATTACCCCGATTTAATTAGTGAATTAAAAATTTCTTTTAATACAATTCGGTGATCATGAAAATTCTTAGTTATATTTGCTTATTGTAAAAATCTACCGTCAAACGAACGGAGTTTCCTTTGTTTTAGGGACATTCCCAAAATTTGCTTCTCCTGATTAACCTGCATAAAACTTCATTTTCGACAACAGTGGGCCAGCAGGGCCAAAATACAATTCATACTTCATTTACACTTTTCAGAAAATGATTACAATTCTATAGTGGGTTTGTTTTCCCAAAATATTATACATTTCGAAATTCCCAAAAATTGAAACTATTGACCCACAAAGGGTCACTCAACTAACTAAGCAACATTCCACGAGGTGGAGTGTAATCCTGCCCGGCCATACTCGTGTAAGCTCCTTCTTCACCTGTAAAAATATATCAAGAAGGGTAGCATTACACTGAACTTAGAAAATGCATTCTAAAATGACATAGAGAACAACTAAAAGATTACTACCCGTTATCACTTGAATTACATTTTCTATTTCAATTTCCCTTGATTCCTTATTACCCCATTATTGACCATATTCATTTCTTATTCCTTTCAACTATTTCCTTAACCTTCCTTGGATTCTATCATTTCCTTCTATCATTTACACACTTACCTACCTATCCTTTTAATCCCATTTAATACTCACTCCTAATGGAGTGCCTTGACCATATAATATTCCACTCCTCTATAGAGGGGTCCTGATATTATTCACTCCTTACGGTGGGTCATGAAAATAATATCCACTCCTTTCGGAGGGTCATGAAAATAATATCCGCTCCTTTCGGAGGGTCATGAAAATAATATCCGCTCCTTTCGGAGGGTCATGAAAATAATATCCGCTCCTTTCGGAGTGTCATGAAAATAATATCCACTCCTTTCGGAGGGTCATGAAAATAATATCCACTCCTTTCTGAGGGTCATGAAAATAATATCCACTCCTTTTGGAGGGTCATGAAAATAATATATAATGTCATAATCATTTATTCATAACATTCAATTACCTACTTCTCTAACCATTGTCACACTCTTAATTAATTTACCACTTACCTAATTCCTTTTCTTATTCCCGTTAACTACATTTTACTCTTCATCATCACTCATGTTCAATACAATCCCTTTCAAGGCACTACAATTAATAACGTAAACAACTCCTTAATCACTATATTCATTTTTAACCTTCAAGCCATGTTGTATTCTACCACCATCATCATTAAACCCAATTTTTGTTAGAGCAACCTCAAATACATATAGAAACTTGCATATTCCTAAATTCTAATTCATAGTTCGATTGTACCATATTCTAATCCCGTCATTTACCCTAAGGTTCTTCTTTTCTATTTTAATTCCTGCCCTTAATTCCCCCTATATACAAGCTAGAAAATACCCTCTAAGTAGAGGTAACACTTCCCTTCTTACCTCAAATCCAAATAAATATGGGAGTTCCTTGAGGAGAGAGAGAGGTCCTATATGATGATTCCTTAGCTTGAAACTAGAGAAAAGCTTGATCCCTAGAGGAGATTAAATACAACTTTCATGAGGTTAAAAGAATTGGAAAGGATTCATAACTTGACATAGGATTTCACTTACCCAATTTATGTTGAGGTTGAAAATCCAAGAGGGAGAAGAGAGAGGCAATTCGTGAGATGGAAGGAGGAGAGGGAAGAAGTTTTCAACCCATTTCCATGAAGCTTGCTTGATGGGTTTGATGATTTTGGGTTTGATTTGCCCAAAGATCAAGTGTGTGTGAGAAGAGGATGATGAAATTGTTCTTGAGCATTGAGAGAATTGATGGAGGTGGTGGGTTGAGGTTGATGATGAAGAATGAAAGAATGGAGTGCTTTTGATGCCAAAAAAATGGGTTTTGGGGTCAGCCACCATCGTGTGGCTGAGATTAGAACTTTGGCTCCAAGTTTCTCAACCAACGCACCAGATCTGGTGCTGCTGAGCGCGCGCGCCTGGGCGCACGACTGGCGCGCCTGGGCGGGTCTGAGCACCAACTGGTGCTGCTGGTGCGCGCCTGGTGCGGTCAGGAGGGAGTTGGTGCACGTCTGGTGCGGTCAGGAGGGGGGTTGGAGCGCCAATTTGCAGGACTGGTGCGTGCTGATGCACCTTGGGCGCGCCTGGGCGAATGTTGGGCTCGCCTGGGCCATTTTCCCACTGGCTGGTGCACATTTGAAAAGTGCATGCGCCTGGGCGCATGGCTGGTGCGCCTGGGCGCATGGCTGGCGCGCCTGGGCGAGAATCAGGGTTTTCAACCTTCGATTCGCCGTAACTTTTTCGTTAACCGTCGGATCGGGTCCTAATTTTTAGACAAGCTTCTTAACCCCTTAAACTTCATATCCAACGGTGGAATTTATTTTCTTAGCATCCCATAATAAATTTCAAATTTTCACTTTTCGGTTGATTTCTAACATCTAAAACTCCGATTTAACTCCCGATTTCGCTTAGTTAATTTTGCTCGAAGCTACAATTGCCTCCTATACAACCCCTAGGACTTATATTTACCACTCACCTGTCCACCAAAATTCGTTAAGCGATTAATCTACCCATTCCTTCCACTTTATCCCTATTAATTAATTAATTATTGCTTGGAATTAAATTTGGGATGTTACAATTCTCCCCCACTTATTGGAATTTCGTCCCCGAAATTCCGTCCGATTCCTTTAATGGAGAACCATCCCAATGCAGGGTCCTTCGACTACAATACTCACTTCTCTTTGGTTCTACTCCCCCACTTGGAGTCGGCATACCCCTTTACATTAGTACGCCGCTAAGTTCTTACAGTCCACGAAGAGTTCGGTCTTTGGTTCAAATTGGTTGGTCTCAGTGCGGGGACTCTATGAGGTTTTTAAGGTTGGTTTTTCTCACGGTTAATCGTTTTCAAGAGTCTTGCTAGTAAGACTCCGAATAAGTCCTTGGATTTCTAAAATCAGGTTTAACTCTCCAAGGAAGTTGGAGATGGTTTCTAGGGTTCATTGGGCTCCTTCCGGAATTTTGCAGCAGAGGTTTGGATAAGGTACTATTCAGACTAATTTCCTTTCTTCATTGTCGGATTGGTTTCTGTTCTTCTCAAAAACTTTCAATGACATCAGCCATTAATAAATGCAAAGATCGAGGTGGTCAATCTCAATCTCACATTCATCAATGGTAATATCACTGTCGGGTTTACTGATGATATCGTCACTTAACAATTGTAAGAGCCAGGACGACCAATCCTACTCTTACACTCCATTAAACAACAATGCCACCATGGGTTTGGTTCTATTTTACCCAGAGTTCTACAATTCCTTAACCATTCCTAAAAACTCTAATCAAACACACACATCATTCAAGCATACATTGCAGCATTTCACATCAACACATACACAAATATCGAAATGAACGCTATCCATTCATATTCGCACATTAGTTACTGTCTACCTACATGCCCTATTTTACTTATCCTAGTGTTGTCCTACCAAGTCTTTCTCTCAAACTTTATCCTAGTTCATCATAATTCTATCCTACTTGAGAATTCACCAATAACTAATGCCACTAGGTCATGCATAACAAAGAATAGCATACATAGGCATACATAACTTCACACATCCATATATTCAATCATAATCCTAATAGGATTCCTACCTCGACTCTAGCACTTGAACATCTAACTTTAAATCGGTTACTCGCTTGATGAGTAACCACTGGAGTAATGATTAACTCCCAGGGCCGAGGAAAAACTGCTCTGATACCATAAATGTAACACCCTATCTTAATTAATACTTTAATTACCCTGATTTAATTAGTGACTTAAAAATTTCTTTTAATACAATTCGGTGATCATGAAAATTCTTAGTTATATTTGCTTATTGTAAAAATCTACCGTCAAACGGACGGAGTTTCCTTTGTTTTAGGGACATTCCCAAAATTTGCTTCGCCTGATTAACCTGCATAAAACTTCATTTTCGACAACAGTGGGCCAGCAGGGCCAAAATACAATTCATACTTCATTTACACTTTTCAGAAAATGATTACAATTCTATAGTGGGTTTGTTTTCCCAAAATATTATACATTTCAAAATTCCCAAAAATTGAAACTATTGACCCACAAAGGGTCACTCAACTAACTAAGCAACATTCCACGAGGTGGAGTGTAATCCTGCCCGGCCATACTCGTGTAAGCTCCTTCTTCACCTGTAAAAATATATCAAGAATGGTAGCATTACACAGAACTTAGAAAATGCATTCTAAAATGACATAGAGAACAACTAAGAGATTACTACCCGTTATAACTTGAATTACATTTTCTATTTCAATTTCCCTTGATTCCTTAATACCCCATTATTGACCATATTCATTTCTTATTCCTTTCAACTATTTCCTTAACCTTCCTTGGATTCTATCATTTCCTTCTATCATTTACACACTTACCTACCTATCCTTTTAATCCCATTTAATACTCATTCCTAATGGAGGGCCTTGACCATATAATATTCCACTCCTCTATAGAGGGGTCCTGATATTATTCACTCCTTACGGTGGGTCATGAAAATAATATCCACTCCATTCGGAGGGTCATGAAAATAATATCCGCTCCTTTCGGAGGGTCATGAAAATAATATCCACTCCTTTCGGAGTGTCATGAAAATAATATCCACTCCTTTCGGAGGGTCATGAAAATAATATCCACTCCTTTCGGAGGGTCATGAAAATAATATATAATGTCATAATCATTTATTCATAACATTCAATTACCTACTTCTCTAACCATTGTCACACTCTTAATTAATTTACCACTTACCTAATTCCTTTTCTTATTCCCGTTAACTACATTTTACTCTTCATCATCACTCATGTTCAATACAATCCCTTTCAAGGCACTACAATTAATAACGTAAACAACTCCTTAATCACTATATTCATTTTTAACTTTCAAGCCATGTTGTATTCTACCACCATCATCATTAAACCCAATTTTTGTTAGAGCAACCTCAAATACATATAGAAACTTGCATATTCCTAAATTCTAATTCATAGTTCGATTGTACCATATTCTAATCCCGTCATTTACCCTAAGGTTCTTCTTTTCTATTTTAATTCCTGCCCTTAATTCCCCCTATATACAAGCTAGAAAATACCCTCTAAGTAGAGGTAACACTTCCCTTCGTACCTCAAATCCAAATAAATATGGGAGTTCCTTGAGGAGAGAGAGAGGTCCTATATGATGATTCCTTAGCTTAAAACTAGAGAAAAGCTTGATCCCTAGAGGAGATTAAATACAACTTTCATGAGGTAAAAAGAATTGGAAGGATTCATAACTTGACATAGGATTTCACTTACCCAATTTATGTTGAGTTTGAAAATCCAAGAGGGAGAAGAGAGAGGCAATTCGTGAGATGGAAGGAGGAGAGGGAAGAAGTTTTCAACCCATTTCCATGAAGCTTGCTTGATGGGTTTGATGATTTTGGGTTTGATTTGCCCAAAGATCAAGTGTGTGTGAGAAGAGGATGATGAAATTGTTCTTGAGCATTGAGAGAATTGATGGAGGTGGTGGGTTGACGTTGATGATGAAGAATGAAAGAATGGAGTGCTTTTGATGCCAAAAAAATGGGTTTTGGGGTCAGCCACCATCGTGTGGCTGAGATTAGAACTTTGGCCCCAAGTTTCTCAACCAACGCACTAGATATGGTGCTGCTGAGCGCGCGTGCCTGGGCGCACGACTGGCGCGCCTGGGCGGGTCTGAGCACCACCTGGTGCTGTAACATCCCAAATTTAGTTCTTAGTGTAAATTACGTTTTGATAGTCCTAGGATGGAAGTAATTATGATATAAGTTAGAAATTAGCTAATTTGACATGCAAACCCAAGTTTAAAACATAGGATTTTGGAGAAATAGAATAACAAAACTGGTAGCTTAGAACACAATTCCCACCGTTGGATATGAAGGTATGATTTTTAGGAAGTTACTCGTCAAATTTGAGCAAGATCCGACGGCGAACGAAGAAGTTATCTCGAATTGAAGCAGGAAGAAAATAGAAGGAAAATAGGAAAATGAATAAATGGGGTACTGGGCAAAACACTCGAGTCTTTTGGAAAAGACTCGAGTGTTCTGGTCAGTTGGAAAATGGGGCACTCAGGCACTACTCGAGTCTTTTGGAAAAGACTCGAGTGTTTTGTAAAAGACTGGAGTGTTTTTAAAGAAAACACTCGAGTGTTTTTGAAAACACTCGAGTGTTTTGTGCAGACAGCCTCAAAAACGTGTTTCAGCCAACCCTCTTCTTCATAACCCAACTCCACTCTCTCTCCTAGGTCACGAACATCTCCTCATTCTCTCTCTAGATTTCACCTCAAATCACCATCTCAATCCATAAATAAGCATTGAGAATCAATCCCCAACACATTTAAACACTTAATCTCCCTTCAATCTCTCAAGTTCCTCCTCTCCTCCCTCCCATTCGAATCCCCCTTCTTTCTCACCAAGATAGGGCTTTGTTTTCATCTTCCTCAAGCTCAACACTCATCTATCATCATCCTCCCTTCCATTGGTAAGTTTCAATACTCTCTCTCTCTCTCTAGGGCCATACGAATTTCTCCCTCTTCCCTCACATGGCATACGAATTTCATGTTATGATTTAGCATAAATTATGACTCATTTGTGCTCTATTGTGTCATGGAGGTCAAGAGTCTCTCTCTTTCACTCAATCCTTGGAGCTCTTGATTAAGGAGCTTAGGAGCTAGGGCTTGGAAGGTTTCCCCCATCTCTCTTGATTTAAGGTAAGGGGGTGGATTATAGTGAGCATTGGTTGATCTAAGATTGCGTATCCCTATGGTTATAGTGATTTTCTAGGAGTTATGTGTTTATAAAAACTAAGGGTAGAATCTTGGATAGTAAATTTAGGAAATGGTAAACATAGTAGAAATGCATATAGGAATCATAATTAATAAAGGGAAAGTAATGTGGAATGTAAATGTGAAATTATATGTGAAGGTTTATGACTATTGTGCTATAATGTTATGTAAAGACTTGGTAAATGGTTATGATTATTGATGATAGAATATTTATTTGTGATTATTTCAAAATGACAATATGGATAGTGTGCATTATGTGTTTATTGAATTTGGAATGGATTATGATGTTGATTGTCAATAATAAGTGTGTATTTGTGGTTATTTGAAAGGAGTAATCTTTATGTACTTGAAGTAATTGAAACGAGTTATAAATATACTTACTTGTGATTATTGAGGGTATGGTGGTTATGCTTATAATAAATGAACTGGGGTTTAAATGTAAGACTACATGCGAAAGTTGAGGGTTACTTGTACTATAGTGTTATATGAATGTTGCTGGGATTTTAGATTGTGGACCATAATGATTGGAATGGTTTATGTTTATACATATTGTGATTATTATTGGAATTGTGTTGATGGTTATAATTAATGGACTGGCCTGTTGATTGATTAATAATGGTAAAAGTAATTAAAGTGGAAATTGATCAGTGGGGCCCGGAACACTAGGTACCCGGCTAGGTGTTCCAATTACCTGTTAGGGCCAATTACCTGCCAGGCCAATTACCCATCAGGCCAAACCGCCCTGTAGGCGCCGGGTGACCCACAGGATCAATTTTCCACACCAATAATTTGATTAAATAATGAAATGGTAAAAATGTACATAGTCCTACAGGTTATGGTCTGGATGGGTGTAAAGTCCTGGGCAGGTGTTTCAAGTCCCTAGACAGGTGTGCCAATTACCTAGCGGGTAACCAAATTCCTAGTGGTGTACAATTAAAAAGGAAAAAGGGAAAGGGTATGCAGATCACTGTTTGTGGTTGCATACACCGTGTGTAGATCTCTGTTTTGGGGTTACACACGATGGTAAGGTGTAGATCTCTGATTTGAGGTTACACCCAATGGAAAGCGTAGATCTCTGATTTGGGGTTACGCATAAAGGAAAAAGGAAATAAAGAAAAATGGAAAAGATAATGGATATAGTCAGAAAATGGAAAAGATAATGGACAATGGTAACGGAATCAAAAACGGAAAGGGAATTGAATTAGTGAAAATGTTAAGGGAAAATGGAAAATGGATAAAGACAATGGAAATGAATAGGAAAAAGGGATAAAGTAAATGGTAATGAACATTAACATTGATTATGGGCATGTTAAAGAAACGGGTAATTATGGAATCATGATAAAGAGAAAATAGAAAGGGGTGGAAAGAGGTTGATTGTGAATAGACTTGTAAATGCTATATGTCATTACTTTACTATTTGTGTTTGGCCTAGTGGATTTATTATGATTATATGGAAACTGCAATTTTATTTCATGTGCAATGCTCACTCCCTTACTATCATTACAGGTACAGAGATTGAGCTAGCACAGCCCCCGGCCGAGCAGGAGTGCTCTCCCTCACAGGGAGAGCAGGGTTATGGGGATTTGATACTTTTATTTTGATTTCAGCCTCCGTATATTTGGATGTATATGAGCTATATATGTTTTCTTTTGGGTGAGGCTAGGATAGTTTCTTTTGTGCAGGGTTTATGATTCTTTTGATGCATAGTTGTTGTTATGGTCTCTTGATTCACACTTACTACTTTGCTGGCACTCTGACACACTATGTTTTACACTTGAGCCCAAGGGGCAACTATGCGATGCTTATATATTTTTATTTGAGCCCTGCTGGCTCCTGTTAATTTCATATAAATGTGTTTATCAGGTTGAAGATTTTGGGAAGTCCGAAAAACAGACAAAACTCCGTCCGTTTGACGGTTGATTTTAATATAATAAAAATGAATTTTTAAGTACTCATTTTTAATACTTGGGTTTTAAGGGTAGAATTTATTAGGGTGTTACATTTATGGTATCAGAGCAGTTTCCCTCGGCCTTTGGAGTATAAACTCATTACTCCTATGGTTACTCACCGAGCGAGTAACCCAAGTACATAGTTTAGTGTCTAAGTAAAGTTGTAGGATATTAATAGTTGTATTTAGTTGTTTCATAATTAACCGGTTTTCCTTCCATGACTCAACAGTATGGCAGGGAGACGGGTGGACAATGACAGAATTGCTGCAATACTTGAAACTCTGGTCCAATTGCAGCAGAACCAAGCCCAAGTTCAACAACAACAGGCTGATAATCTTGCAAATCTGCAGCAGAATCAAGCTCAAAACATTGCTGCAGCTGCAGCAGCTGCTGCAGTCGCACTTCAGCCTCCTCCACCACCACTAGTGGAGATTGATTGGATGGGCCGCTTTAGAAAAAGCGATCCACCGAAGTTTGAGGGGGGTTATAATCCCGATGGAGCTCAAAGATGGCTCCAGGAGATGGAGAAGGTGTTTCGCTCACTGCAGCCACCGGGTGATCAGTATATGCGACTGGTGGAGTATGTGCTGATGGGTGAGGCGGAACATTGGTGGGACCAACAGAGGAGAGGTTTGGAAGCAGCTCATGAGCTCATTTCATGGGATCTTTTTAAGGTCCGTTTTCTGGGAAAGTACTTCCCGGAAAATGTAAGGAGGGAGAAGGAAGTGGCTTTCCTTGAGCTGAAACAAGGGAACCTCAGTGTTGGAGAGTATGCAGCTCAATTCGAGGACCTCATTCGCTATTCAGGCAGCTACCGAGATGCGGATGAACGCACTAAATGCATCAAGTTTGAAGCTGGTCTCCATCCCAAGATCAAGACTGTGTTTGTCTATCAAGGAATCTCTAATCTCTCTCAACTAGTGAATATGACCAGTGCTTATGAAGATTCTCTCAAGCAGAAACAGGCAGAGGAGCGAAGCGGGGCATCACAGAAATTGTCTGGTCCTATTAGGGGCAGGGGTCCGATACAGAGATCTGGTCCTTATTCTAATTCTAGACCTTCAGCCCCTAGAGGAGCAGGGCAATCTGCAGCGACACTTGGTCCTGTTCCTACTTGTACACATTGTGGGAAGCCGCACAGGGGTGTATGCTGGGCTCATACTAGGAATGAGGGGCTTTGCTTTTTATGTGGTCAGCCTGGACACTTTGCAAACAACTGTCCTAAAAGCACAATGAAGAAGGAAGTTAATGATATCCGGGTGCAGAAAGTAGGTGGCAGTCAGCCGTTGCAGAAGGGCAAAGTGTATACACTGGATGGAGAAGAGGTGACTGAGGAGGATGAGCTGATCCGAGGTACTTGTTTTGTGAACAACTTGTCCTGTGGTGTTTTGTTTGATTGTGGTGCATCTCATTCCTTCATTTCTATTGATTGCATGAAGAGACTAGGGTTGTCCACGGTAGACATGCCGTATAAGTTATCAGTTTCTACCCCCACAAATTTTTCAGTAGTCACTTCTCAAATGTGTTTGGATTGCCCACTCCGAGTTTTGGAGCGGGAATTCAGAATTAATCTCATTTGTTTGCCTCTAACCAAGTTAGACATTATTCTGGGTATGGATTGGATGACTCAACATCATGTCTTAATTGACTGTTGTAAGAAAGCAGTTATCTTTAGTGATGCCACTCTATCTACCATGGAAGTTGATGAAGTTTCTGATGTGAGTCAAATTCCTGTGGTTCGTGAGTTTCCGGAAGTCTTTTCTATGGAGATTCCCGGATTGCCTCCAAGAAGAGAAGTGGAGTTTAGTATTGATCTGAAGCCTGGTACAGGTCCAATTTCTATTGCACCCTACAGAATGGCGCCTCCGGAATTGGAGGAATTGAAGAAGCAGTTGGAGGAGCTACTAGCAAAGGGACTTATCAGGCCAAGTGTGTCACCCTGGGGTGCTCCTATCCTCTTTGTCAAGAAGAAGGATGGTAGCCTTCGGATGCGCACAGATTATAGATAGTTGAATGCCGTGACAGTAAAGAACAAGTATCCGCTCCCTCGCATTGACGATTTGTTGGATCAGTTGAGGGGTGCATCAGTGTTCTCTAAGATTGACCTCCGATCGGGATACCATCAAATCCGTATCCGTGAAGAGGACATTCCAAAAACTGCTTTCAGGACGCGTTATGGGCACTTTGAGTATGTGGTGATGCCTTTCGGATTGACCAATGCTCCTGCTATATTCATGGAATACATGAATAGGATCTTCATGCCATACTTGGATTCTTTTGTCATTGTGTTTATTGATGACATCCTGATTTATTCTAAGAGTCCGGGTGAACATGAGCAGCATTTGAGAATTGTTCTGCAGGTTCTCAAAGAGAAGCAGTTGTATGCCAAGCTGTCTAAATGTAGCTTTTGGTTGGATGAGGTCCACTTTCTGGGACATGTGATTTCTGCACAGGGAGTTGCTGTGGATCCCTCCAAGGTGGAAGCGGTGTTAAAGTGGGAGAGGCCCACAACAGTTACAGAAATCAGAAGCTTTTTGGGATTGGCAGATTACTATCGAAGATTCATCGAAGGTTTCTCCAAACTGGCTCTCCCATTGACAAAGTTAACCAGGAAGGATGTCCCTTATCAATGGTCACAGCAGTGTGAGAATAGTTTCTTGGAGCTGAAGAAGAGATTGACGAGCTCACCGGTTCTGACATTGCCGGAATCAACCCAACCCTTTGATGTGTATTGTGATGCTTCAAAGCAAGGTTTGGGTTGTGTACTTATGCAGCAAGGTAAAGTTGTGGCCTATGCATCTAGACAGTTGCGGCAGCATGAGCAGAATTATCCGACTCATGACTTGGAGTTAGCCGCTGTGGTGTTTGCCCTGAAAATCTGGAGACATTACTTGTATGGCACAAAGTTCGAAGTGTTCAGTGACCACAAGAGTCTCCGTTATCTCTTCGATCAAAAAGAGTTGAATATGAGACAGAGGAGATGGATGGAGTTCCTGAAAGACTATGACTTTCATCTTCAATACCATCCGGGTAAAGCTAATGTGGTATCCGATGCATTGAGTCGCAAAACTCTTCATATTAGCAACTTGATGGTGAAGGAGATGCAACTAATCCAGGAGTTTAGTGATCTTAACTTGAACATGCTGGTGAAAGAGAAGAGTATTGTTCTGGAAATGTTGCAGGCCACTAGCGAGCTCATGGATTTGATAAAGGAAAGGCAAGCAGATGATGAAGAGCTCCAAAAGTTGTTCGAAGGAGCAGCAAGTAAAGAGGAACCTGATTTCATCAAGGGTCCAGATGGAATCATCCGGTTCAGAGGTAGAATATGTGTTCCAATGGACTTCCAGATTCGAAGAGACATATTGTGGGAAGCTCACCAAACAAAAATGAGTTTCCATCCCGGTACAACAAAAATGTATCAGGATTTGAAGAGGATCTATTGGTGGCCAGGGTTGAAGACTGATGTGGCCGACCATGTGTCTCACTGTTTGACTTGTCAGAAGGTGAAGATTGAGCATCAAAAGCAGGTGGTCCGTTGCGATCACTGGATGTCCCTGAATGGAAATGGGATAACATAGCCATGGATTTTGTGACAGGTCTACCTAGGACTGCAGCAGGTTGTGATGGTGTATGGGTTGTGGTAGACCGTTTGACAAAATGTGCTCACTTTATTCCGATCAATAAGAAGTATACATTAGAGAAACTGACACAGTTGTATATTCGGGACATAGTGAAGCTTCATGGTGTGCCTTCTAGTATTGTGTCCGATCGGGATCCCCGGTTTCTATCAGGATTTTGGCAGAGTCTTCAGGAGGCCTTGGGTACTAAGTTGAAGTTTAGTACCGCCTATCATCCTCAAACTGATGGGCAGTCTGAGCGTACTATTCAGACTTTGGAGGATCTGTTGAGGGCTTGTGTTCTAGAGCAGGCTGGTAGTTGGGAGCAGTTGTTACCATTGATGGAATTTACTTACAACAACAGCTTTCACTCTAGTATCGGCATGGCACCTTTTGAGGCACTATATGGTAGAAAGTGCAGAACGCCTCTTTGTTGGTTCCAGATCGGGGATAACTTGTTGACTGGGCCAGAGTTGGTGCAAGAAACAACAGAGAAAATCGCGATGATTAAGGATAAGATGAAGACTTCTCAAGACAGGCAGAAGAGCTATGCAGATAAGCGTAGGAGACCCCTAGAGTTTGATGTGGGTGATCATGTGTTTCTTAGGGTGTCCCCTACCACTGGCATTGGTCGGGCAATTAAGTCAAAGAAGCTGACTCCGAGGTTTGTTGGGCCTTATGAGATTCTAGAGAGAGTTGGACCTTTGGCGTACAGGATTGCTTTGCCTCCACATTTGTCTAGGCTTCATGGTGTATTTCATGTTTCCCAGTTAAGGAAATACATTCATGATCCCTCCCATGTGGTAGCAGCGGACGATTTGCCCTTGAAGGAGAATCTTACTTTTGAAATCCTCCCGATCAGAATTGAAGACAGGCAGATTAAGCAACTCCGGGGCAAGGAGATTCCATTGGTGAAGGTGATTTGGAACAGAAACAACGTAGAAGAGGCTACTTGGGAGCTGGAGAGCAAGATGAAGGAGTCTTATCCTCAGCTGTTCCAGGACAGCTGAATTTCGAGGACGAAATTCTTGTAAGTGGGAGAGGATTGTAACATCCCA
This sequence comes from Crotalaria pallida, assembly GCA_037953625.1. Classification (NCBI taxonomy): domain Eukaryota; kingdom Viridiplantae; phylum Streptophyta; class Magnoliopsida; order Fabales; family Fabaceae; genus Crotalaria; species Crotalaria pallida. Next base: position 59,322,371 of record CM075650.1, read on the forward strand.
AATTTAGTTCTTAGTGTAAATTACGTTTTGATAGTCCTAGGATGGAAGTAATTATGATATAAGTTAGAAATTAGCTAATTTGACATGCAAACCCAAGTTTAAAACATAGGATTTTGGAGAAATAGAATAAAAAAATTGGTAGCTTAGAACACAATTCCCACCGTTGGATATGAAGGTATGATTTTTAGGAAGTTACTCGTCAAATTTGAGCAAGATCCGACGGCGAACGAATAAGTTATCTCGAATTGAAGCAGGAAGAAAATAGAAGGAAAATAGGAAAATGAATAAATGGGGTACTGGGCAAAACACTCGAGTCTTTTGGAAAAGACTCGAGTGTTCTGGTCAGTTGGAAAATGGGGCACTCAGGCACTACTCGAGTCTTTTGGAAAAGACTCGAGTGTTTTGTAAAAGACTGGAGTGTTTTTAAAGAAAACACTCGAGTGTTTTTGAAAACACTCGAGTGTTTTGTGCAGACAGCCTCAAAAACGTGTTTCAGCCAACCCTCTTCTTCATAACCCAACTCCACTCTCTCTCCTAGGTCACGAACATCTCCTCATTCTCTCTCTAGATTTCACCTCAAATCACCATCTCAATCCATAAATAAGCATTGAGAATCAATCCCCAACACATTTAAATACTTAATCTCCCTTCAATCTCTCAAGTTCCTCCTCTCCTCCCTCCCATTCGAATCCCCCTTCTTTCTCACCAAGATAGGGCTTTGTTTTCATCTTCCTCAAGCTCAACACTCATCTATCATCATCCTCCCTTCCATTGGTAAGTTTCAATACTCTCTCTCTCTCTCTCTAGGGCCATACGAATTTCTCCCTCTTCCCTCACATGGCATACGAATTTCATGTTATGACATAGCATAAATTATGACTCATTTGTGCTCTATTGTGTCATGGAGGTCAAGAGTCTCTCTCTTTCACTCAATCCTTGGAGCTCTTGATTAAGGAGCTTAGGAGCTAGGGCTTGGAAGGTTTCCCCCATCTCTCTTGATTTAAGGTAAGGGGGTGGATTATAGTGAGCATTGGTTGATCTAAGATTGCGTATCCCTATGGTTATAGTGATTTTCTAGGAGTTATGTGTTTATAAAAACTAAGGGTAGAATCTTGGATAGTAAATTTAGGAAATGGTAAACATAGTAGAAATGCATCTAGGAATCATAATTAATAAAGGGAAAGTAATGTGGAATGTAAATGTGAAATTATATGTGAAGGTTTATGACTATTGTGCTATAATGTTATGTAAAGACTTGGTAAATGGTTATGATTATTGATGATAGAATATTTATTTGTGATTATTTCAAAATGACAATATGGATAGTGTGCATTATGTGTTTATTGAATTTGGAATGGATTATGATGTTGATTGTCAATAATAAGTGTGTATTTGTGGTTATTTGAAAGGAGTAATCTTTATGTACTTGAAGTAATTGAAACGAGTTATAAATATACTTACTTGTGATTATTGAGGGTATGGTGGTTATGCTTATAATAAATGAACTGGGGTTTAAATGTAAGACTACATGCGAAAGTTGAGGGTTACTTGTACTATAGTGTTATATGAATGTTGCTGGGATTTTAGATTGTGGACCATAATGATTGGAATGGTTTATGTTTATACATATTGTGATTATTATTGGAATTGTGTTGATGGTTATAATTAATGGACTGGCCTGTCGATTGATTAATAATGGTAAAAGTAATTAAAGTGGAAATTGATCAGTGGGGCCTGGAACACTAGGTACCCGGCTAGGTGTTCCAATTACCTGTTAGGGCCAATTACCTGCCAGGCCAATTACCCATCAGGCCAAACCGCCCTGTAGGCGTCGGGTGACCCACAGGATCAATTTTCCACACCAATAATTTGATTAAATAATGAAATGGTAAAAATGTACATAGTCCTACAGGTTATGGTCTGGATGGGTGTAAAGTCCTGGGCAGGTGTTTCAAGTCCCTAGACAGGTGTGCCAATTACCTAGCGGGTAACCAAATTCCTAGTGGTGTACAATTAAAAAGGAAAAAGGGAAAGGGTATGCAGATCACTGTTTGTGGTTGCATACACCGTGTGTAGATCTCTGTTTTGGGGTTACACACGATGGTAAGGTGTAGATCTCTGATTTGAGGTTACACCCAATGGAAAGCGTAGATCTCTGATTTGGGGTTACGCATAAAGGAAAAAGGAAATAAAGAAAAATGGAAAAGATAATGGATATAGTCAGAAAATGGAAAAGATAATGGACAATGGTAACGGAATCAAAAACGGAAAGGGAATTGAATTAGTGAAAATGTTAAGGGAAAATGGAAAATGGATAAAGACAATGGAAATGAATAGGAAAAAGGGATAAAGTAAATGGTAATGAACATTAACATTGATTATGGGCATGTTAAAGAAAGGGGTAATTATGGAATCATGATAAAGAGAAAATAGAAAGGGGTGGAAAGAGGTTGATTGTGAATAGACTTGTAAATGCTATATGTCATTACTTTACTATTTGTGTTTGGCCTAGTGGATTTATTATGATTATATGGAAACTGCAATTTTATTTCATGTGCAATGCTCACTCCCTTACTATCATTACAGGTACAGAGATTGAGCTAGCACAGCCCCCGGCCGAGCAGGAGTGCTCTCCCTCACAGGGAGAGTAGGGTTATGGGGATTTGATACTTTTATTTGGATATATATGAGCTATATATGTTTTCTTTTGGGTGAGGCTAGGATAGTTTCTTTTGTGCAGGGTTTATGATTCTTTTGATGCATAGTTGTTGTTATGGTCTCTTGATTCACACTTACTACTTTGCTGGCACTCTGACACACTATGTTTTACACTTGAGCCCAAGGGGCAACTATGCGATGCTTATATATTTTTATTTGAGCCCTGCTGGCTCCTGTTAATTTCATATAAATGTGTTTATCAGGTTGAAGATTTTGGGAAGTCCGAAAAACAGACAAAACTCCGTCCGTTTGACGGTTGATTTTAATATAATAAAAATGAATTTTTAAGTACTCATTTTTAATACTTGGGTTTTAAGGGTAGAATTTATTAGGGTGTTACAGGTGCTGCAGGTGCGCGCTTGTTGCGGTCAGGAGGGAGTTGGTGCGCGCCTGGTGCGGTCAGGAGGGAGTTGGTGCGCGTCTGGTGCGGTCAGGAGGGGGGTTGGCGCGCCAATTTGTAGAACTGGTGCGTGCTGATGCGCCTTGGGCGCGCCTGGGCGAATGTTGGGCTCGCCTGGGCCGTTTTCCCACTGGCTGGTGCACATTTGAACAGTGCACGCGCCTGGGCGCATGGCTGGTGCGCCTGGGCGAGAATCAGGGTTTTCAACCTTCGATTCGCCGTAACTTTTTCGTTAACCGTCGGATCGGGTCCAAATTTTTAGACAAGCTTCTTAACCCCTTAAACTTCATATCCAACGGTGGAATTTATTTTCTTAGCATCCCATAATAAATTTCAAATTTTCTCTTTTCGATTGATTTCTAACATCTAAAACGCCGATTTAACTCCCGATTTCGCTTAGTTAATTTTGCTCGAAGCTACAATTTCCTCCTATACAACCCCTAGGACTTATATTTACCACTCACCTGTCCACCAAAATTCGTTAAGCGATTAATCTACCCATTCCTTCCACTTTATCCCTATTAATTAATTAATTATTGCTTGGAATTAAATTTGGGATGTTACATATAACCCTATGTCAAAAACACTTAAAGTCTATTCCTCATATACCTTAAGCCTAAACACCGACTCCAACTATATCTCCCAACCTATCCTTAACCAAACCTTCTACTACAATTATATATATATATATACACATACTCGCATACACAAGGATATGATTACAAATACTAACACTTACGTGGGAAAGTATATATATATATATATATTTATATATATGTATATACACATACACTAGGAAAATGTTTACAAACTCTTATACATATATATATATATATATATATATATATATTTTAACTCAACATAACTATATACTAAGAAAATAGTTTGCAAAACTTTTTCCACACTTTATTTTCGTATAAAAAAAATATTCTTAAATAAAATTCTTAGGTTAATAAAACTAGGATGTTACAATTCTCCCCCACTTATAGGAATTTCGTCCCCGAAATTCACTTTTGAAAAACATAAAAAGAAGTGGAGGGTGGCTTCGTCAAAAATTGTTTTGCTTAAAACCCTTTAGAAATAACAAAATACTTGGAGTTTCCAAAAAGATCATTTAAGTTTCCATAGTAAAATCATAATAATAAAGACAATGGTTTCTTACAAATCTCCACAATCCCACATTCTATCTTCTGTGTGCTCCCCCACTTAGGCTTTTGCTACCCCTTTCAATTTTCAAACCCAAAGTTCTCCTCATTTGGAAAGAATGGTACTCTATGGGTCTGTGAAGCACATCACCGCCTATAGGGCATCTAAGTCCTCACTGATCCTTCTAACAATTAGGATAATGGGGAATTCGAGGAAAGGTATCGTTTAATACCCTAGGTTGGTCCTATCCAGCAGGTCTTTGTCTTTTTGGGGTCACTCTAATAGGTACTGTACCTTCTTAAGTTTTCGGGAATTTCTAATATGGGTGGATTTTGTTCGAGGTGTGGTGGTTCCTTAACAAGTATTATCTTAACTATTGGTTCCTCTTCCCAGAACTTTCATAAAAATTAGTCAGAGGCTCTCTGAAAATCTTATGCCCTGGCTAGGTTCTATCCGTAAGATACTTTCTAGTCTTGGTGATCTACCACTATGGAGGTTATTCTTGTTCCTTAGTGTTCTATAAGCTGAAGGTAGGCTTCACAATTCTATGTTCTTCTGGTTGGGATCTCTGGTTTTTGGATGAGAGGTTTATCAATGAGTAGTCAAAAACACTTTTCTTTTTAATTTTTTTTTATAAAACTACTCAGGTCATTTTCGCTCGAGCGAGTAGATCTTCGCTGGAGCGAATTCTACTCAGGAAATCAGGGTCAAAATTACACTGTTTCGCTTGAGCGAGCTTATTCTCGCTAGAGCGAAAATTACTTAGACAAATCTGGGTTTGGCATGAAAATTCTCTATTAAGCTAATCATTGGTTCTTATTCCATGGTTCTTCTGTGGACATCATGGGGAAAGCCGGCATTGTAGAGTTCCGAGAAATCCTCTTAAAACAAAATCAAGAAAAAAAAAACTTTACATATAAATACATAAATACGCATGCATACAACATAAACATGCCATTAATACATATACATATATATATATATATATATATAAACTATCATTCATATTTTCAAAATTTAGTTTTGAAAACCCTCTTAAAACGATTCAAGGAAAACATTTCATATGTACATATATATATATATATATATATATACGCATGTAAACATATCAAATTCTGTTTCGAATAAAAATTCTCAAAAACAAGCCTTTAACCATTGTTCAACTTAAAATTGATTGCAACCCTGGTAAATGGTGATGAAATCGACAGCTTTTAAATCTAAATATTGTTTGGAATCACTTTAAAAATTTAACCCCGTCCAAAAATAAAGATAAATCTATATATATATATATACATATATACACATTCACTCATATATATATATATACAAAAATTATCTTAAATCTTAAGATAGGGTTTCCACTTATATCGGAAAGCTCCTTAGAAAATAATGGAATTAAAATTAAAATATAAATAGTCTTGAAAACGGTTTGGAATTTATTTTACAAAAGTGTTAAACAATTTTATAAAACAATCAACCACACATAATAACAATCATCACACATAATAACCAAACCACACCACCACTAAAAGACACAATCACCCTATCTTCATAAACATACACTTATACCATCCTCCCGATTGAATTTAAACCCCCTGCCTGGTCAAGTGAACCTTTTCCATTAATAAATTTTATAGTTATGACCCGGGGTTCAAGTTCAATCGATAGGAACTCCATACATATCTTTCGTTTTGTATTAAAGTTATCGGAATCAAATTAGTAGTGGGTCCAACTACCAGTTCAACATAAATATTCTTGTGACATTTCGTGGATTCTAGTCTAACCGATGCAAACTAAATCACCCGGTTAGATTAGTTTCGAGATAATAAATTATTTAAATTCTTTTGGCTCCACTTCTAATTTCCGTCTGTTTACTTTAACGCTAAACTATCCGGCATATATTTCGAGAACCTTTCGATTGGGTTCACTTCCCAACTTAGGTAAAAAGTTTCTTTTATAATCGTAAATAAAATTAGTATGGTTCAACGGTTTAAATCCGATCGATCAATACTCGATTCTTATTTCACATTTGGTGTCACAGTTGCTTGAATCAAGATTAGCTATGAAACCGACCATTAATTAATTTTAAACATTATTTTTCGTTCTCTTAGATACTTGTCTAACCGACGTGAATTAAATCACTCGATTGGATTAGTATCGAGGTCATAATTCATTTAATCCATGCGGTTCCATTTCAAATCTCCGTCCAATTACTTTGACACCAACTAATCAGCAGACACATAACCAATCATACACAATACAGAAGCAAAGCAAAGAGGAGCAAAATAACTAACATAAAAGTTTTATACATAAGAAATCATTCACTAATTCATGATAGTGCACAAACTCCTAGATTCCAACGACTTCACCTCCCGATAAATGCAATATCGGATTGGCCAGTTCTGACACTACATTACATCAGTGGTAGTAGCCCTCGCCATCCAGTTCAAGTTTTTGTACTTCGTTTTGATTAGTAAGATTTCCTGTGTAAGAAACTTCGACTCTCAATTAACTTAAAACTTGAAATTTTTCACCCTTAAACAAAATCATCTTGCATCACTTAAGTTTTCTGTTTTCAATTGGGTAACACTTACAATATGCAATTTCTTTGAATCCCTAAGGGATCCACTTAGGTTCCAAAGAATTCCATTCTCTTTTCTCTTTCATATGAAATTTTATTAGTTTGACACTTGTTGGTATTTCCCATCGCAAACATAAACTTACTCAAATATCACTTTAACATCAAAATTTCCACTTATATAAGTCTGACCTTTAGAGAAGAAGCTTGAAATGAGAGTGCTCGCAGCGAGATTGGGATAACTTTCCCTCAGGCCGAAAGGAAGGAACTGCTCTGATACCATAAATGTAACACCCCGATTTAAATTTAAAAGTTTAACAAACTTATGTTTAAAATAAAATAGGGAATTAAAAATTTATTTTTTTTTAAAAACAAGTTCATAATACACATTGGGGAACTCATTCATAATATACATAGCTTCAACTGGAATTCCCTTCTTTCGAATTGTTCACTGCGCACTCAGATCTTCAAGCTCCTTGATTATGCACCTAAAATGTTAACCACTAAGGGTGAGACCTTTTCACAACACAGTGGATTATAAGATAGTAAAAAGGTACGTGTAATATGTCAGATTAGTCCCTGACTTTGTAAGCATCGGTCAAGTTAGTCTCTAACTTTATCAAAATAGCAATTTAGTCCCTGAGATTTCATTTTAATTCACATACGTCCTATCTTTATCCCATTTTAAAGCAAATACATCCCTGCGATAGTGACGGTAGGGACTAACTTGATCGACGTTCTCCTATCTCAGGGACTAAATTGCTATTTCGATAAAGTCAGGGACTAACTTGACCTACGCTTACAAAGTCAGGGACTAATTTGACATATTACTCAAAAAGGTACATAATAGAAACTTAAGAATAATAATTAAATCAAGCCATGGATTAACAAAATGCATCACATTCACATATTAACAAGTTCCAAATACATTTTGTAACACCCCGATTTGGCAACTTGAAAACCATAATCATTTTAAGTGAAAATTAGGGCCAAAATTTTTTTTTTGACGTGTAGCGTGGTTGATAGCATGAGTATGAGAACCATGTTGTTTTCAGAACACTTCCATAAAAGACAGATTCGCACATATCACGCTAAGATTCAAGTTCCAAACCGAAGTGTTACCAACACTACGCTTTGCAACCTAATCCTTCTCAACTCAATTATCGTGGCCCGTTTCTTTTCTAAATTTAAACAGTGGTGGTCACCAAAATAAATTTCGTTCATAGAAGTTTGGGGTTACATCATGGAATTGCAATGCCACTAAGTAAATACAGGGAATGCAAAGTACCTCCGGGAGACAAAGGACTACCACTAGGCCAGTTATCTGAAGACGGAGTCCACGGGAAATATCACACTAGAGGCGACCTTGATTTCGTCCGCTTCCCAGCAGCTGTGCCCTCATCCAATCCTTGCGTATAGATGAGGCATCGAGGGTCCACCATGACCGTCAGCTGACCCACCGCTCTTGGTACCTTCACGCTACATCCCTCTTCCTTCGTCTCAAGCGTTGTGCGTACATCCGACAGGGTCCATAAGCTAGGGAATAAACATCGCGACAAAAAGCATACAGAATAGAAGGATTCGAGAGAATAAGTATTCCCAAGCATGTTATGCCAACGATGTGGGATTACAATAGGTAAGATATTAAGGAATAACAAAAACATATAAGCAAACCACACATACAAGCAATCATATTCAAACCTCTACTCTACTTCATTACTCTTCTTTTCTCAAGACTTTACATATCCATAGAACTTCCGTCAATCGCTTCCGCTGCGAACTCTGATTTCATCTCCACAACATTTCATCTTCTTTTCCGTACAGTCGCTTAAGAATTATTTACCTTAAAATGCAAGTTATCTTTTCTTATTTAAGTTTTATGAATTCATATCCGTCAATGATGCGGGGAAAATCTTAATCATCATTGAGGAGGGTCGCTTTCAAAGTTAGCACACACGTCTACATCTCCTCGGTCATCCACCAACCTAGTCGGAAGCAAACAGGAGTACAGGACCTTTACCGTGCGGGCACGACAGCTGTCAACATAAGTGGTCCCAGACCAGGAGGTCCAGCCTCAATATCAATAACATGGCACACTGCCTCGCAGTGGCAGACAATTGCCCCACTCCAGTCCCTCTCACTGTTCCTGAACTGCCATAGGGGTGACAGCACTATTCTGGTCTCGGGTGCAGAACTTACCACGGTATTAGACCCAGTCCCCACCACGTTAGTGCACCACATGTGGAGTTCGTTCTGCCCAGAATAGTACTCAAGGCAACGTGACGTTTTACCGCCCGAGCCTACCCTAATGCATTCATCAACCCGAATATCCCTGATATTCGGGGTACCTTCCTCTCCGCTACTTCGCACTCGCATACCTCCCCGCGTATGTTAATGTCTTTTAAAAGTCTTTATTTGATTAACCTATTAGTCGGCTCACCCTTTGTGCACCCGTTCAGTGAGTCCCGACCACTATCTTGGCACAACTTTCTCTCATCATCTCATACATAGCACAGAGCTGGGAACACATCACAAACTCAAATCGCATTCCTCGAATCTTCTCAACATTCCCCACCTCTCATAATTATCTCATTTCAAAATCTTTTCTCAGTATGCTCAACAACCTTCTCAAACATTTTAAAACCTCCTTTCCTTAGACATTTTCATAAAAATTCCTTTTTCCAAAAGCCATATTTTTGGGTGAGTGTTAATGGAGGAGCAAGCTCAACTCAACATTAAGCTTCTTCCCAAAAACGTGGCGAGATATCACATCTCTCATCAACAACATTACTCTTCCCAGCTCTGGCTCATCCTTATCGAAATTCTCAAATTCTCACTCATCAGCGATTACGATTTCCACCACATCTCAACATCTTTCTCAACCTTTATCTTGCATTTATTTTATTCTTTTTATTCATTACTATTCACGTTGTTTTCAATCATAGTAACTCACCAAATAAACAAACAACAATCATACTATCATTCAGACATCATCATATAAATTCATTACTTAATTTCATGTGGTCTTTGTCTCCTTCACGCGAGTGGCCAAACGATCAAACAATTGCCACCGTGCTACTGACTCAGAACCACTAAGTTTCGACTTTTGAGATGGTCGAAACGCTTAACATGTTACCTAAATACCATGGTGTTTGGGGAAAATTCTCTCTCACCTCAACCGATGACGATCTTCAGTGCGCTCCTTATTTTCCAGTGCGACGTTCGTAACTGCTTCCCGATCGTTACTGGCACTCAAATATTTCCCTCTTATTAAAATCATTCTTATTCAATTATCTTGAAAATAAAGCAACGTTACAAAACTTTTTATTCGAAAATAAAGTATTCGTTTCCTCTTAACACTTTGAAATCAATTTGGGTTTTAAACTAATCAAGTAAAACATTCATTTAAAAACACGTTGAGAAAATTAAAAACTTAAAATACTCTTTTCAAAACACGGTTTTAAAACATAGTCAGTTTCCTGACCTCTTTAAAAGCCACATTTATCTCAAGGATTTTCAAATATAAAACACCTTTAAATTAAAACCATGTATTTTAGGAATCATATGAAAACCTTTTCAAAACAATACTTTTTCAATCCAATCCCTTAATTTTTGTCAAGACCGAATTAAGCCAAAGAAAATAACACAAAGAGTCAAACTAAAAACCTTTTGCAAATATTTAACAATTCAAATCATTTTTAAACATGTTAAATCATTTATAATTCATGCATGTATACAAATCAAGAATCAAACACAAACTCCTATTATTTTCTATACATGGCCGAATCCTATCTATATAAGACAAGGCTATATTCACAAATTTCAAACACACACACAAAGCATGCACATATGGGACATAATCATTTAAACACATTATCCTACTTTAAACATCACATCCGAAAATAATTATAAACAAAAGAAAGGAATTTTTTCATTTAAATTCATGTAAACATTTTCCAAATCATTTAGCTTTACTCCTAAACTAATCATGCAAAGAAAATCAATTCATTTCTTTTATTTCTTAACCAAACCGAGTGAAGCATGGAAAATGGTTCAAATTCTTAACAATTCAATCATTTACCAAATTCACTTCATTTAGTCAAAGCTAAGCTTAAAACATAACACATAAAGAAAATAAAGATAATCTTGAACAAAACTTGTTTCAAAACCGAATAGGACTATGAAAATCACTTTTAAGTTCTTAATCCAAAATTTAGGTTTTCATATGCTTAAAATCCACATGCGAAGCAAAATAAACAACTTTAATGTTCATAAAGGCAAAACCGTGAGCTTCATGCAATTATTTATCAAACTTTAAATTTTATAAATTTATCACTATGAAAATCAAAGGTTATGTCAAGAATCTTTAAATCACGTAGATTTTAACATGCATGTAATTAAAATAAAGATCAAACATAATTCCCTATTTTCCTAGGTTTGGCCGAATGATAAGATACTCAAAAGCAAGATCTTAGGTTTTATTTTCACATGCAAGACTTTAAAACTCATGGATCATGTCATACAAAACTTTTTAAACATCATTTTCTTTCTTAAACTTCAACCGAATCATCATCATCATCATCATCACACACAAAATCTTGTTAAAAATCCTTTTTGTACCAAGAATCATTTTTTTTTGTTCAAAGATCATAACATGCATCAAAGAGAACCAAGACTTTTTACTCAAAACAAACATATAAAGTTCAAACTTCATACTTTTGCAAAGATCTACCATAGATCAAGACAAGCAAGAAAAGATCAAGGCAAAAACACAACTTAAACACAAATTCCAAACAACACCGTGAAGAAGAAAACTTATAAGTTGAAGACCAAAATTCCCAAGCACAATTATTCAAGATCAATACATAGAAATGACATGCAAAGTATTTAAGCTTCAAGATCATGAGAAAAAGGGCACATGCATCACAAAAATCAATTTTAAACAAAGTCCATCACAAAGTCCTTTACAAGACTAAGATTATTACATTAAATTTTCCTAAACAACTACCTTAAACAAAACTCTAATCTTCAAGCTTTAACTCTCTCCTTTCTTCCTAAGGTTGCTTCGGCCTCTTCTCTCTTGGGTTTAGGGGTTGAGTTTTCTTGTTGATCTTTGAAGAAGAATGAAGGAATCAAAGGGATTTGGGTTGGGATTTTGAGTTTTCATTCTTAGTTTCTCTTCTTCTCCTCTCGGCCGATCTCTCTTTTTCATGGGTCTCAAGAGCTTGATGTGCTCTTGGACTAAAGTGTGTAGGTTGGTGTTTGTGTGAAGATGTGGAGGAAATGAATGAAAGAAGTGAGAAAATGAATCACTAGCCTAACACTCCCACACATATACGGTTCATGTAGGCAAAGTCAAGGGAATTGAATTTTCCTCTCTTGCCCTCGGTCCAAGATGCAAACCTAAGGGCTAATTGGTCCACTCTAATTGTTGCATGGGAGGGGCTTGTTCGTGGGGGACAAAGTGAAGGGGAAGGTCAACCTTAGGCACCATTAGTCATCACCCTAGGTTGCTACTTGCTTGCCACTTAAACTTCTATTTTCTTAGTGCTTAAGGAGGTGATTCTACTTGGTTCCTCTCATCACTCACGGCCTAACCATGCACGCACATGCACATCATACATACATTCTCATTTCATCATAGCACACATAGAATAGGATCATGGGATGATGCATACATATAGTTAATCACACATATTATATTTCACACACGACACACATGCATCTTTTCACAATCATGCATTCACATTCACACAATTCACGCACTCATTCATTTAATTTCACTAATTGAATTTCTTACATAATTCATTCACAAATGACACATTTACAAATTCCAAAAATACATCTTTAAAGAAAATCAATTCATTTTATCAATTTGTTCTCAAATTAGCTTATCTTGGAAATACAATTTTACTTTCACACAAATCAAAGGTTTTTAAAGAAACCATTTCTTAGAAACTTCAAATCATAAAAAAGAAAATTCATTTCTTTAAGAAATCTCAAATAACAAAATTATAGCTTGGTTTTCATGAAATCATCTTCAAATAAAATCATTTGCTAAAACATTTTTCTGAAAAATCTTTCTTAAATTCTCAAGAATTCTTTTTAAACAAAACCTCATTGGTCTATTTGAGTCCAGAAGATGCGGAATGTTACACATTTCCATAAATCATTCTCTTTTCATATTTCATAATACTGTATGTCACCTCACAGTCAGAGGACAACATACAAACCATATTCTCTTTTCCTTTTCTTTTCCTTTTTCCTTATTTCTCTTTCTCTTTTTATTTTTGCACCACTAGGACTTTGTGCACTTGCTAGGAAATTCACCACATACTAGGGACTTTACACCTGTCAGGACTGAGACACCCATTAGGCATCACCCGTTAGGACTATGCGTTTAAATTTCCATTAATATTCATTTCTCTCAATTTCAGTCCACATTTTATTATCGTTTTTTAGGTGGTTATGTAGTGTATAGATCCATTGGCGCACCGACGCCTAACGGGAATTTAGGACCTAATGGGCAATTAGCCTGACAGGCAATTGGCCTTAGCAGGCAATTCACCACATAGCAGGGCACCTAGTGTGCCGGTGCTTCCAAGGATCAATCACACTACATTCCTTTTTATTTCAAATCAAAACTCATTCACAAAAGTCCAGCACATCATACACACCATTCATCAAATAATCGCAAGTAACATTCAATGCTCACATTCATCATTTTCACAATCAAAATCTCAGAATTATGCATATATATATATATATCATCCTTTCCATCAAACAACCACTAATCATATATAAACATTTACCAGTAATAATTATAAACATTCTCCAAGTAATCATGCACATATATTCAAAATTAACATTTTATCCTCCATCATTATAAACCTTCTACCAAATATTCACATACTCATTGTCTCAATAAAATAAGCTTAGCACCCAAGATCCACTTCACACCTTAAACAATTAGTCTCAAATATATCCACTTAGCACATAATTAACATAATATACCATGATCAACAATTACAATAAATCAGTCGACATGCTGGTTGGGGAGGGAATTGGCGCGCCAACATGGAGCTGGTGCGTGGCTGGTGCGATTTGCGCGCCTGAGCGCACGGAATGGTGCGCCTGAGCGAAAAAGCTCCTGAGTTGGTGCACCAATGAACAGTGGTGCGCCTGGGCGTGCACCGGTGCGCCTGGGCGTGCACCGGTGCGCCTGGGCGTGCACCAGAATTTCCAAACTTCGATTCGCCGTAACTTTTTCGTTAACCGTCGGATCGGGTCCAAATTTTTAGACAAGCTTCTTCACCCCATAAACTTCATATCCAACGGTGGAATTGATTTTCTTAGCATCCTATAATAAATTTCTAATTTTCTCTTTTCGGTCGATTTCTAACATCTAAAACGCCGATTTAACTCCCGATTTCGCTTATATGACTTTGCCCGAAGCCACAACTACCTTCTATACAACTCCTAGGACTTATAATCACCACTCACCTATCTACCAAAATTCGTTAAGTCATCATTTCAATTTTTCTTAGGTTTTTAATCAATAATTTCATTAAAATCAAAGTTTAGGATGTTACAGATGTCTCATGCAACAATAATATCATAAACTAGTTTAATTTTTAATTTTTATTTTTTTAATTTGTGTTAAAATTTTATACAATCATACTGCTTCTGTTATGCATGCCCCGATCAAGGTTTTAAGTTGTCGTCTGCAACGACAATTGTGGCGTCAATATGGCAGTTTTGATAGTTTCTGTGATCATTATCGTCGATATGGCAGTTTTGATAGTTTCGATATGGCGTCGATATTAGTATTAAGCAACGACACTATCGTGGTCTAAGAGATTGAATTTTTTTTAATTATTTTTTATAACCATAACTATAAGAAATTCGTGTTAGATCTGATAACACATTAACCCATGAGTATTACATAGAGACACATATGTAATCTATACTATATAAATCCCGAAGGGTCAAGCCCAGGCGGGAAAAGCCAAAAAATATTTTATCCGTGGGTTACCAACACGTTAGAAAAAAAAAGTGTATATCACGAAAATATGCAACACAAAATAGGTTACCAATACTTTAAGAAAAAAAAAAGAAGAAATAGGCTTCGGCCCACGGACACTCGACAGAAGGCAGAAGAGGAGAGTTATAACTCACGAGACTATATGCCCTCTGATCTCAAATTCTCGATCTTTACATAGAGAGTGGGTGGGGCGAAAAAACCCTAGATCTCACCCCCAATTCGATTCTTCTTTGTTTCTCACTTGCTTTCACCACCGTCGGCTTCACTTCCCTCACTATTCCACTTCCCTTTCGTCTCCTTCTCACCCTATCGATCTACATTATCACCGCCTCCAACAGCTACAGCGGCAGAAGCGACAGGGTCCTTGTTTGAAGCCTCAAAGGTACTATTGTTAATATTGATCATTTATAGCTTGCTCTTGTGTATATGATGGCATGCACAAATCCTGGACATGTTAGATCGTTATGCATGTGTGTTGGTCTATTTTGATTTCACATAAATAGTCCTAAAATTAGATCTTCTGTAATAAGCTTGATATTTTTTAGCTTAAAATGCGGGTGACACCTGAAAACACTAACCTCGATCATAATAATATTGCAAATACATAGACACAGGGAGTAGTGTATGTCTTTGGTGATTTATTTATATATTTATAAGGATGCCTAGGGAAATTTTGTGTTTGAGAAGTGAGTGAACAAAGGAGAGGAGAGGAGAGCAATGGAGGGTGGTAGTTCAAATGGCACTTCTTGTTTGATACATTGTGGAGAGAATAGTGGTGGGCTATATCCATTGCTGAAACTTAATAATAAATAGTTTGCTTATAAATTCTTTCAAGCACCTAACCAAATTGACTATTCTGTCTCGCTGGAAATACGGCATGAAATGTTATATTTTCTTAATCTTCAATGTGTTTCATTTCTTCTACATTGTAAAGGATAAGATTTTCAATATGCTTATATATTGAAAAGGCTCTCTTTACTTAATACATTTTATATCTATGATTTGTTGGCTGCTAATATTCACATGCCATGTCTCTCCTATGCACTTGTTGTTGTGTTGTTTGTGTTAATGTTGACATTGGATTTGCATTGTACCTTTAGCTCCAAATGTTGACAAAATCACCAAAAAACTATAAAACTTTCTGAGGCACTTTTCCTTACTATTTTTTGCATTTTTCTTCGGTCATGTCATTTGGAAAGAACTAATATTTTTTTTCAAGTTCTTATAGTCTTTTTATTACCAAGTTTTCCCATTACCATAGAACTGAATTTCAGCATGATTTTTCTCATTATCAGCATGGCCAGTCTTTATTTCTATAATCTCAATTATAGTCTTGTTGTTCAATAAAGCTTGCCTAGTTTTCATGTTGTTATGATGTGATTCTTTAAGCTTTCACTTCTATTCAGAAGTTCTAAAGTGGACGTGTTATATTTTATTTTCATAATATTGTTATTGGAGCTATTTAAAACAATGGTTTAAGTTGGGAAGTTACATATGAAAATCAAGATGAGGTACTGTCATATAGGTTTTTGTTTTTATGTTTAACCCTTTAATCTTTAATTATGTATTACCGATTGCGTTTGATAAACTTTTTTTTGGAAAACAATGTGATAGAGATTTAGGATTCTCGTACAGTTTCCCGGTGGTACCATGCGGCCATGTGGGACTCAGTTTATAGTAAATGGAGTTGCCTTCAAAAATACATTTTTTTTAAGCTGGCCTGATTGCTCCTCTAGTCAATCTTCTTCAAAATGCTGAGTTTGACATTAAAAAGGAAGCAGCATGGCCGCATGGGCAATCTCAAATGCTACATCTGGTGGTACTCATGAGCAGATCAAGTATGTGATCTTTTTAATTTTAATAGATTGTGCTTCATAACTGCGAATGTTTTGAATTCGTTGTTTTGACTCATCTTATATGTTTTAAAGGTATTTGGTGAGCCAAGGTGTCATTAAGCCTTTAGTGATATCTCATCATGCTGGTCATCATCCATTGAATCCTCATAATAAGCAGACATACACAAAGCAGATAAAATTTGACTCATTGATTGAAAATGATGCTTGATAAATAATTTCTGCTTCCTCCTTTCTTTGGTAAGTTTATAGATCTGAGTTGTGTAACATGTTTTCTTTTCTACTATTCTATTTTGAAGAAAGTCAAAATCCTGTGAAGTTGAAATGATAAAGACAGTTCAACCAATCTTCTGTGTTATTGTCCCATTTTTTGTTCATTTTTTTTATTTTCTTATGATGATAATTTTGGCAACATTAGAAGATGCATGCGAGCATATCATCTAATTCACATGTGGCAATGGCTTCTCAACTTTCCGAGGCAAAAGAGCGAGAACAGTCTTTCTCCAATCGTGCAATTCTCATTTTATTCCTACTTGTGTGTTTCATTTAGAAAGACCTGATAAAACATTTAGCGGTTGTTTTGACGGTTCAACTTTCGTTGGATAATTTCATCATGCTTTGAACCTCACTTAATAGTGTATGTCGAATTAGAAGAGAAGTCACTAATGGAAAGTCTAGAGAAACTTGTTCAGGTAATTTGTGTTTTGCCTCACAGATATGTGCTTTATGATTTACTTTTGCATTTTTTTTTCATTGATCAAACTCTTCATCCACTATAGGAGAAGACATGGGATATTAAGGAGGGAAGTCAGAACAGTATATTATCCACTAGCAAGTGAGTTGTACAGTGAAGGATATGAAGGCTTTGCATATGAGAAAATATAGTGGACACATCTTGACAATGAGGATTCCACTGATTGGTATGGATGATGAAGCACTTGAAGCTCAACAAACCAAAGATTTGTTGGTAGATATTATAAGGGCTGTACAAAGCACCTGGAAAATTCATTTGCCTATCAAATTTTATAGGGTCTTGACTTTATATTGTTTTATTGTTGGGTCAACTTACACGCTTTCCATTTTTCATAGTAGGTTTTGACAAGTACAATATGTATCAACTTTGTATAGTGAAAATTATTTAACTTTTTGTTATTTTGTTTTAGTTCTCATATTGGATTAGACAGATATAGGGGTAGAAGGATGTTTTGCGGCAAATTTTTTTTTAAATTCATTCTCTGGCTTAGCGGCAGTTTTAACTGTCGCAAACCTTTTTAACAAAAATATTAGCGACGCAAAAATCCTTCAAAAATCGTCACCAATTAGCGAGGGATGAAACTATGCGAGAGATTTGCCAGGGATTAAGCTCTCGCAAATAGAATTCACCAACGAGGATTTTGCGAGGAACTATTGGTCGCTAATTAGCGACGGCTTGGCGACAAAATTGAACCATATTTCTAAACAATCAATTGTGAGGGATTTTGCGAGGAACTTTTAGACGCTAATTAGCGACGGCCAAATAAATTGTGAGGGATTTGCGAGGAACTGTTGGTCGCTAATTAGCGACGGCCAAATCAATTGCGAGGGATTTGCGAGGAACTGTTCGTCGCTAATTAGCGACGGCCAAGTGATAAGTGTGACCAATTTCTTGAATGACTATTGCGAGGGATTTGCGAGGGAAATTTCCCTCGCAAAGCATGAATTTAGTGAGGAATTTTCGAGGGAAACATTTCCTCTCTAATTAGAGATGAAAAAGACGCGACGGACGCATCGCTCGCAAATCCATCGCAAATCAGTCGCTAATTCGATTTTGCGAAGGATTTGCGAGGGATTGGCGAGGGATTTATCCGTCGCTATTTTGCATTTTTCTTGTAGTGTTAGAAATAAGTTGGGTATGTAATGGCTCAGTGTGCTTACCAAACCAATTCAAGAAAGATTGGTACTTGAGACTGTTGGTACCCTGTTTTTCAGACTGGAATACTCAACTTTGAGGGCCTGAAACTTGATCTACAGGAGGTCAATTCGAGTGGTTCTTGGTTCTAATTCAAGATTGGAATTAGAACTCGGATTGTGTTTTGGTTTTACAGAATTTGGTTGAGTGAGGAAGGAGAATCGAAGGCTCAAAGAGAGCACCAGAAAACAGAGAAACTTAGACAGAGATTCGGGTTTGGATTGATTTCAATGAGTTTGTGGCTTCCCCAAGCCTCTATTTATAACCTAAGGTTTCCCTCCTTCGAAGTAAAGTCCAGATTTGTGCATGGAACCAAGAGAAAACGCATTTTGGTGCGAGTTTTGAATCAAAACCGACTTATAGACTCAGCACCACTGCTCGAACTACTCGAGTATTTTGGACAATACTCGAGTATTGCTGACGCACCAGCTTCAGAACACTCAGCAACACTACTGAATACTCGAGTCTTTCAACCAATACTCGAGTATTCCAACTAAAAATTCAAATTTTCCTAACAGCTAGTTACAATACTCGAGTCTTCCTCAAATACTCGAGTATTCTAACCAAAAATCAAAAATTAATATTTATATTTATTTATTTAAAATACCTGGACCTTACATCCTCCCCCACTTAGAAGGAATTTCGTCCCCGAAATTCGATTTCGAAAACAAAACTTACTCGAACGATACGGGTGCTCTTCCTTCATCTGACTTTCTAGCTCCTGAACGATGACATTAACCTCACCACGTTCCCATACGACCCTTACAAACGAAATTTCCTTCCCTCGCAATCGTTTAATCCTCCTATCTTCAATCCGAACGGAACCGGTTTTGAATGTCAGGTTTTCTCGCAAGGGTACCCTGGTGGTTTTGATGGGTGAAATCTCCCCCACTTGGAATCGGCATAGCGGAGTTCTATTCGCTCCTATCCTTAAGGAAAACACCATTGTAGCGACCTTTGATGGACGTCGATTGGTGAGGGGTTATCGAAATGAGATCAATCCTAAGTACATGGTCAATGGTACAGGCAACTTTACGATAGAGGAATAAACTAACACTCTATTGGGGAAAAGACCTTGGGATATTCACTGATTACCAGGATGGCTTCTATCTTAGTTTCTTCTTCTATACACACGGAAGATATGCTTAGGTATTCTTTGGGTGTAACCTATATGGATTTAGGCTTAGTAAGAAGGGAGAGAAAACTTACTATGATATTCTATCTGTTCTTAGGGTTCCATCTTAAGCTTTCAAGCCGACTAAGGCGATTTTATCGAGTATAGCTATTTTACGAATAGGCTTACTATGTAACTATTAATGAATGGATTGGGGTAAACACATCTAGGTTACTTAGCAAAAGCTGATATTTGAGATTTCAAATTCCAAATAGTTTGCATATTCTAAACAAAGAGAAACATAGGTGGGTTTAAAAATCAAAATACTTATATAAGATAACAGTTCAAAAGACAACTAACTTATTCTAACTCCAGACAACGGTTCCAAAAGACAACTAGCTTATTCTAAATCCTCTGACAGATTGGCTTCGCTTCCCATCATCGTGAAAACTTTGACACTGGTATTGGGTTTGGGTGTCACACCGCCTTGGCTCTTATTCCTCTCCGGACAGTAAGGGGAGATGTGTCCTGGTTTTCCACAATTGAAGCAGGTTTTAGGTTGCGAAGTCCAACAAAATCTTCCACCATGGAACTTGTGGCACTTATCACATCTTGGTATGTTACCGTCTGTTGGTTTCTCCTCACTCTTTTTCCCTTGTCCGTTCTTATCGTAGGGACTCTTGTTGTAGTCATTATGGTGACGATTGTTCTTTTCGCGATTACGGTGGGGACCATAATTCTGCTGACTCTGCTGCTGTCGCTCATACACCACCTTTGGCTTGAGGTCATCTTCGGTGATACGACAACGTTGCACCAAAGTTGCAAAGTGTCGGATGCATTGTCCACTTACGAATGGCTTAATATCCAGCCTTAAACCATTCTAAAAAAGAACGCACTTAGCATTCTCGTCAGGGCGAAGAGTGAAGTATGGAGCGTACTTCATTAGCTCCTCAAATTTCGCAACATATTCCCCAACAGTCATGGTTCCCTACTTTAGCTCCAGGAATTCGATCTCCCTCTTGTTTCTCATATCTTCAGGGAAGAACTTCTCATAAAATTTCTCCACTAAAACACCCCAAGTAATCTGTTTGTTTTCATGCTCTAAGGCTTGTTTCGTATACTTCCACCAGTTGTCCGCGGGACCTACCGGGACATACACAGCATAAGTAACTTTCTGTTCCTCATCACAGGGAATTGTCTGAAATATCTTTTCCAGCTCCTGAATCCAGATCTGCGCCTCCTCAGGGTTAGCTCCACCGTGAAACTTTGGAGGGTCACACTTCCGAAAATCAGCTAGTCCCTTGAACTCGGACGGACCAGCAGCTTGCCTATTAGCCAGATGTTCCAAGATTGCAGCGATACGATCGAGGGATTCGTCGGTATGGCGAGCGTTTCTTGAGGCCATTACTACGTTATGCTATTCATCAAAGATAACAATTATATCTAAAACAAAACAATATATTACATCTTACTGACTTAGTCCTAATCTACCCATAACTCAATCCAGAGTTATCACAGCTTATAGCATGTGTGGCCATATTCCATAGGCCAAGAGTTGAACCATTGCTCTGATACCACTAAATGTAACATCCCGACTCTCTAACCTTGATTTATTTATTATAATGAAAATAGAGAATAATTTTTCGCGAATAAATTTCAAACTTTATTATTCAATTGCAAAAGCAATTAGCCAAATAAGTTTATAACTTGATCATTTCAAAAGCGGAAGCAAAGCAACAGAACTTAACTCAAATCATAAAAACACAATAGTTCAAACTAATTTATTCAAATAACAAAATAGACTCTGAGCTACTCAAGACACTAATCATAACCCAGAGCATGGTTCTCAACTCCAATGGTCGGGAAAGGAATCTCATATCCCTTGCCGTTACTACTCCCCTTCTGTGTAAACAGAACCTTCATTACCTACAAGGGCAACAAGGGAGTAAGTCATAGCTAATCACGTTAACGCGAATGATAAAGAACATTGGCTAAAAAAAACAAACACAAGTATTCAAGTAGTAACATTTTACAATGCATATACACATGTCAAACCCTTTTTATCCAAACAATTGATCTTATTGTTAATGGCATGATGCATGCTGATCTCCACAATTTCCCGGGGCATCATAGTTTGGAGGTGGTAGGACTTACGAGCTTTGCTCTGCACTCATGACTTACGAGCTTTGCTCTGCATAGGACTTATGGGCTTGGGCCTGCACTCACGACTTACGGGCTCCCATCTCCCGACATTGTAGGACTCACAAGCATAGCCTTGCACTCACGACTTACAGGCTTCCTTCGCCTAGCGTTAATAGTATAAAAGGGAAAATCCTCGCAAACTGGAGCAATCAATGCATGTATGCAAACATAATTATTTACCAATCGTCATTATCAAATTCATTATAATTTCCATCAAGGACATAGCCCATCATTTCATCTTTCCATTCATTAATTCTCATCTTTAACAATTTCTTTAGCTGGTGCTGATGCAGTCATAAAAAGGCCATCAGCGGCATAGCCACTTTGTGATGGGTGTACTTATTTCCAATTCTCCTTTCAGAAAAATCCATCAGCGACCCAACCACCTTGTGATGGTTTTAGAAATAGTGTATAATCATTTACTTAGTAATCGTTCGGGGCATAGCCTCCTATTGGTGGATTTTTATTGCAACGACCCCATTGGGACTCCCATAGAAAAATATCAACCGAGTGAGTAAAACTTTCACTGGGACATCTAGGGATCATATCAACCAAATGGGTGTACGCACTTTCGTTGGGACTCCTATAGGAAAATAATCAACCATTGAATGAAATTCCAGTAGGACACCTCCAGGATATTTATCAACCAATGGGATTAAGATATTATAATATTAAACTAGCTAATCATTCATTCAATATTTAAGAAAACGAGTGTCTTCTGAAAAGTTGTTCAGACTACTCGAGTAGTTCATGAACTACTCGAGTAGTTCAAGCTAAAATACTCGAGTACTTGAAGAAATACTCGAGTCATTCATCACCTTCCAGAATACTCGAGTCTTTCTCTAAATACTCGAGTCTTTTTGCTGCGACAGCACCAGTTTTTCTGCATAATGTGCATCAATTCGCGATTTTTACACTTTTACTTCAATTTAGTACCAAACAGAAGTTAGTTTACAAGTAATAAACACATTGCATATGTCATTTAACATCATATTAACAAGAATCATGATCAAATCACAGAATTGCATAAAACATAGCAAATATCCATTTCAACATATGACTTTAATTTCTAATTGATTTTAAGTTCGAAAATCAATCCTGTGAGCATCCTTAGGTCCAATTAAACTTGTTTAAACATAAAAACCGTGCGTGCCTGACCTCCAAGTCAGATTCCTAATTCAAACTATATTGCCCATGAACCTCATATTGGTTCCTATGGATTTAGCTTGTTAAATATCATTCTAGCGATTAGGTAACTTCCCCCTTACCTCAAAGAAGCTAAAGAAACGATTGGTTGAGGAAGAAAGGATCTGAAATGGATTTTGAGTTTCAAAGCTCAATTCGGAACTCTGCAACCTGAGGCAACAAGCTGACTTTGATCACTTGGTTCATCACGCACAGGTTATGAAAATACAAGAAAACGATTTGTTTAGTAACTAGGAAGTACCAAGTTTGATTAGAAATAGGTTGGGGATGAAATGACTCAGTGTGCTTACCAAACCAATTCAAGAAAGATTGGTACTTGAAACTGTTGGTACCCTGTTTTTCAAACTTGAATACACAACTTTGAGGGCTTGAAACTTGATCTACAGGAGGTCAATTCGAGTGGTTCTTGGTTCTAATTCAAGATTGGAATTAGAACTCAGACTCTGTTTTGGTTTTACAGAATTTGGTTGAGTGAGGAAGGAGAATCGAAGGCTCAAAGAGAGCACCAGAAAACAGAGAAACTTAGGCAGAGATTCGGGTTTGGATTGATTTCAATGAGTTTGTGGCTTCCCCAAGCCTCTATTTATAGCCTAAGGTTTCCCTCCTTCGAAGTAAAGTCCAGCTTTGTGCTTGGAACCAAGAGAAAACGCGTTTTGGTGCAAGTTTTGAATCAAAACCGACTTATAGACTCAGCAACACTGCTCAAACTACTCGAGTATTTTGGACAATACTCGAGTATTGCTGACGCACCAGCTTCAGAACAGTCAGCAACACTACTGAATACTCGAGTCTTTCAACCAATACTCGAGTATTCCAACTAAAATTTCAAATTTTCCTAACAGCTAGTTACAATACTCGAGTATTCTAATCAAAAATCAAAAATTAATATTTTATTTTTATTTATTTAAAATACCTGGACCTTACAATTACCATGGAAAAGCCTTGGATCTTCCAATCCTTGATCTTCTCCTCTTCTAAAACTCCTAAAATTATGTAATCTCCCTCTCTAAAAGCTCTCTAATGACGTCTGACCTAATTCTAAAACGTATATTTAAAAGATAAAAATAATCCTAATTGAATTGGAGCAAAATTGATCAGGAAGTGGCCCAATTGGGATTTCTCGTATCTGACAGCAACTTAGGCACTGATTTTTTTTGAAACTCATGGTTTCCCTTTTTGTTGTTTTGATGATGACACAACACATTTCTATATATGTTTTGAACAGGTTCAGCTACGTTGAAGAATGCAAAGATTATATGCAGGTTGAAGATCTAGTCTTTAGGCTTAGTAATCTTTGTAAGGCAAATAGTATTCTCTAAATTAAAGCACTTAATTATAACCTTATGATGATGATATATATTTTATTCGTAAAAACCTAGAAGAAGCTTTTTTAATCCTCTTCTCCAGGAAAAGTCTTTGTGAAAATGTTTTGCGAAAACCTTTGGTTACAACTTTTTCATGAAAATCTGTTTTTATTGTGGAGTAATCAATTACCCATTCTGGAATAATCGATTACTTGATGCAACTTGTAACCAGAGAGTAAGTAATTGTAACATCCCTGAATTTTAGTTCCCGAATAATGTTATGCTTTGCTATACCAATGTTTTGCCTTGCTTGATGTGCTAGAATTTAATCTTGTTTAGCTAGCTTATATTGATTAGGGTTAGACGTTTAATAGCTCAGTTAAAAGTTAGATTAGCTTGGTTAATGAATGACTTAAGGGTTAAGTGGGTTAGATTAAGCCTAAGTAACCAAATGGGCCTTGTGAGTGATGGCCCATGTGTGTGTGTATGTGAAAGCCGTGGGGAGTGTGTGTGTGTGTAGCCTTGAGTGAGTTTGTGAGGTGTCATGCCTACACTTCATGCATGTTGGCCAAGAGTTAGGTGGCAACACCATATTTCCTTCCCTTGCATGAAGTGTGATGTGTCCACACCAAGATTCACCATTATGCCACCTTATCTCTTCACCTTTTGACCAAAAGCCTTCATAAAAGTAACAATGTGTTGATGAGCATCATTTTGGCTTTCTTTTCTTCATGACACCATCACCATCATCTTCTCCTTTTTCCTTCAAGGAGCTTACGGCCACCACCCATAAACACCACCATCCAAACATTTTCTTCCATTAAAACCAAGAAATCTTCACATATCCAAAGCCTAGATCATGAATATGCAACATGCATGTGTGATTAAGGCTTAGAAAGTTCAAATCCAACTCCTTCCCTTTCTTTAGAAGCTCACGACCTCATCCACCACCACCCTTGATCAAACCTAAACTTCTACCAAACACAAGAAACCTTAGCATATTCATACTCTAGATTATGAATATGCCACTTACTTGAAGATTTGTGTTGAAGAAATTTCAATCATTAAACTCTAAACCTAAACCACCCTCACGGCCAAACCCTCATCAAAGCTTTAAGATCTTTAGCTTGGTAGATCAAAGGAGAGCTTTAGAGTTTTAGAAGCTTGGAATCAAGTCTCAAGAGTCTAAGGAGGGAAAGTGCTCACGGTTTTGGGAGGAAAGGCCCAAAGGTTCTAAGTCTTCATAGTTGTCTTCAAGAGGTAAGTGAGAGAAGCTTGCATTTTTGCTAGAATAAGTTTTGAAGCTTAGAAATTAGGTTGAGTCACCATAAGACTCAAGGGCACTAGCTAGACTTTTGGTTTTGGCTTGGAGGCCGAATTTGATGAATTTTGATATGTGATTGTTTAGTGTTCTTTGCTGAATTTTATGATTATGTTTGTGTTGATGTGTAATTACATAGGTTATGTGATTAATGGAATGTTTAGACCCTTGGATGAACAAAGCCTAAGGGTTGGCCATATGGATATTAGCTAACTAGGCCGTAAGTGAGAATTAGTCAAGGTAATTAAAGTGTTAATCAAATGGCTTTAAAATTGCTAAGTCTCGGTCAAGGGGTTAACCTAGTAGCTAAAATGGTTTAGTCAACCAAGTGTTAACCAAACCTAGTCCTAAACCTAACCAAGATTAGTTGGACTTAATCCTTGATTAGTAACCTTTAATCCTTGATTACTCAACTAATCCAAGATTAGTTGGACTTAATCCTAGATTAGTAACCTTTAATCCTTGATTAGTCAACTAGTCCAAGATTAGTTGGACTTAATCCTAGATTAGTAACCTTTAATCCTTGATTAGTCAACTAATCCAAGATTAGTTGGACTTGATCCAAGATTAGTAACCTTAATCCTTGATTAGTCAACTAATCCAAGATTAGTTGGACTTAATCCTCGATTAGCAACCTTAATCCTTTATTAGTCAACTAAACCAAGATTAGTTGCACTTAATCCGAACTTAGTGACCGTAATCCCCTGGTTAGTCAACTAATCCGAGATTAGTTGGACTTAACTCTCGGTTAGTGACTTTAACCCCATGATTAGTCAACTAATCCAAGATTACTGGGACTTAAACTCTAGATTAGTGAACCTAATTCCCTGATTAGTCAACTAATCCATGATTAGTTGGACTTAATTCATGATTAGTCGGATTTAATCCGAGATTAGTCAATTAAGCTAGACCTAATTCATGATTAGGGAAACCTAATCCATGATTGGTGGACTTAGTCCATGATTAGTCAGCTAAAGTTCAGTTAAACCTAGTCACTTAACCAAAGTCTTAAGTCATTAAGACTTACTGAACCCAAGTTCTAGCTACTTAAGGTGTACTTAGGTCAGGTATATGATGGGACTTTGTCCGAATACTCAGACATAAGCTTGACCTAGAACTCGTATGACTCTGCTATGTACTTAGATACTTGTGGATACATGTTGAATGCTTATGCTTATATGATGAGCTAGTATGAATGTGTATGTAACCATGCTGAACTAATGTCGAATGATCATGACGTAGTTGGACTAATGATAAACTTGGAACTTGAACATATGCATGATAACCTAGGATGGCAAGAGTTGCATTGATGACATACATGAGCTAGGTGATCAGACCAGTCCCAATCTGAGGAACCCCTACGCAGGTGGAAACACCGTAAGGCGTGCCTTTTCTACGCAGGTGAACCTGTGAACCGTTTCTGAAACTGAACTCGATATTTTATGAAAGCATGCACAGGGTTCACCGTAAGCCGTGCCTTTCTACGCTGGTGGACGCACTGTAAGTCGTGCCGTTTACGCTGGTGGAAACACTGTAAGTCGTGCCGTTTACGCTGGTGGAAACACTGTAAGTCGTGCCGTTTACGCTGGTGGAAACACTGTAAGTTGTGCTGTTTACGCTGGTGGAAACACTGTAAGTCGTGCCGTTTACGCTGGTGGAAACACTGTAAGTCGTGCCTTTTACGCTGGCAGATGTGCCGTAAGCCGTGCCGCGTTCTTCAACGTACCGTTCCTCAGATCTGGACCCGGTGGACGTAGAGGCCTCGGAGTTGGAGAAACATGTACATGCATCATGCCACTTATCTTGAAGATAATAACTAAACTGGTGTTTGCTCATATGTACATGCATTATTGCACTGGTAATTGCTGCTGTTTATCTGGTTGTGAATGTTAGGGCATAGGCTTATTCGATAATGCGACTGTGTTAGGCTTACTCTCCTGCCCTTTTAGGTGACGGCCAGATGCCTGCTTTGCATCGAGATTTGCCCGCTCCTTGATGGTGTTTGGGAGTATCAGGATCACCGGGTTGTTTTGAGGGTGAAGTAGAGATCACTCTCTACTATCCCAATCCCGTAGTTCGCTTTCGTCTTCGTAGATTTCGTATTCCGGTTACTTACGTTATGCACATACCCCCGTTTTGAACTCTTGGTACCCTCGGATGAACGATACTTAGGGGTGTGCATAGTGGAAGTAATTCCGGAATTCGAAATAGTTGTTCAGCTTTTGATTAGACGAAAGCGGTGATCTCTGACTATGGAGTAGCTGCAGTGGACCAGCAACCAGCTCTGATGATACCCTTTTCTTTTGAGTTTTACATATTGTAAATATTGATTTTGGTGAGGTATTGTCAGAGTGTTTTATTTCCAATGGACTTGTACCTATTATGTATCAGACCTTTAAGACCTATTATCTACAACTAAGGATCACCTTACGCATTTCAATATTCCGCTGGTTTTAAGAATTTTGGGAATCCGGTATTGATCAGCTTTTAAAGAACTTGCAATTGAGGGACTAAAGGTTTGGTTTATTAAAATATTTCAAAAACCCCTCGACTGCTTTTCAATGACTTATAACTTTCCGGATTTCAACTCTTTGATTTTTACTTACCAATCAAGTGTTTTAAAAAGAAAAATTTTTCCACCCTAATTTTTGGAAAACTATACAAGTCCAAATGAATCGATCGAAAACCTTTTCATTTTCGATAATAAGAGCGTCACAGTAATTGATTAATTAGATTCTTGTAATGGATTACTTCCTTAAACTGGTCATTTAGGTGACAGTAATCGATTATTTGAAGCTGTTAATCGATTACATTCTAATGCTGCAACTTTTGTGAAAAACCTGAGAGCAAGTAATCTATTAATCTGACCAAAGTAATCGATTACTTTATTCAAATTTTGAAAAACTTGCTGAAATCAAACTGATTCCCAGAATGATTTATTTCCTTTTCTGGATGATTACGTTTCTGATTTTTTGGCTGATTCTTCTACATTTTAAAAATACACTATCACACACTTCCTTCTTCTCTTCAACAACTCTTCTTCTTCTTCTCCTTTTCTTTCATTTTTGAAAAATCCTTAGAGAAGAAATTCATCATCATCATATTGTTATAGTTTTGATTGTACTTAAGAATATTATATTGCCATAGGACTCTATTGTAGTATCTGCTCTATCTAGAGAGCTTTATTGTTAGTTGCACACTTTTCTTCGTGTAAATCCTTTTGATTGTAAGGGGTGTGACAACCTTAGAATATTAAGGAGTGTTTTCCCTTAGGATTGAACGTGTGTCGCGTTCATAGGGTGAGGTAACCCTTTGTTGTATTGGGTAGCACTATACGAACGGTGGGATTCCTAGTAGTTAGGCTATTGTATTTGAGGTCCCTGGCGAACGGTGGGATTCCTAGTAGCTTGCGGGGCACTCTGGATGTACTTGGGGACGCGTTGCGTCTTGGCTTAGTGAAAAGCTCAAGTGGGTCGCTTGAGGACTGGATGTAGGCGTTGTTTGCCGAACCAGGATAAAAATCTCCGGTGAAAATTTTCCTATCCCTTAACTCTTTATTTTCCGCATGTTTATTTTGTGTTAATTATATTTTCGTGGATAAAAGTTATTTGTACGTTTTAATTTATTTAACACGAGTATTGCGTTTTTCGTGTGTTGATTTTAATCAATCTCGTGTATAATATGATTTCAATATACATAGTAATATTATTTCAATTCTGCGCTTAAAAACGATTTTAAACTCGTTCTTTAAGTCTTCCGCTCGTTAATCTCTGTTATTCTTTCAAAGAACAATTTTTTGTGATTGATTTTCAAAGTTTTATAAACACCCAATTCACCCCCCCCCTCTTGGGTGATTCTCGCCAATACCACCAATTATTCCAACAATTTTGGTCCCATATATGGACGAATTTTAGCAAGGCTATTTCTGGAAAAGTTGTAGATCTTTTCTTTAGCTTTAAAATGATACCAAGATCGCCTCATTTGGATAAGCGTAGCTCAAGTTATGGTCAAAACAGCAAACAGTGTCACTTTCTCGCATTTTGCGCGCCTGGGCGCCCAGAGCCTCACTCCTGGGCGTGGTCTGTAAAATAGTGCAATTCTCATAGCAGACACGCCTGGGCGTGTGGCACTGATTACGGCTCCGTTTCGCTCCGTTCTTGCGCCATTTTCAAGGTGCTTTCATCCTCTTTTCTGCTCCATAAATATTTTCTCCAATTAAGCTCTGAAAGTACCTGAAACAAACCCAAAACGGATCAAAACGTTCAAAGGATTCTAAATTACCTAACTTCCTAAAAACTATACAAAAAAATCCTAAATTTAGAAGAGAAACAAGCCAAATACATAGTAAAAGGGAGTCTAAATCATACTCAAAACATCATATTTTAGACCCAAATCACTCCCCCAAACTTAGTATTTTGCATGTCCCAGGCAAAAGTAAAATAAAAACTCTAGAACACAAGACTACCTTCTAAATCAAAATGTACACACTTAATCTAGGACTTCGACTCACAGACTCAGACACTTATTTTCACAAGCAATACATACAATTGAAACCTGGTTAGAGAAACAAACTCAACAAGAACCATTGATTAGTGAACACTCTCAACCTCTCTGTGTGTATCTCTCATGTGTATCAAGGGTTTTATAAATATTCACTCAAGTTCATCCACTGACAATGTTTTACCATATGCTTGACCATAGACCCAAATCTCCACTGAAATTATTGAATACATGCAAAAATCAAAAGGTCTTATATTTGGTTGTAATGAGGCCATGGCTAAAAGTGTTAGGTGGGATAAAAGAAACAAAGGGGACTCATACTTATTCACAATCAATTTCATACTTCTTTTCTTTTTCAATTTTTCCTTCTATTCTCTTCCTTTCACATTTATTTTTTTCTTCAATATTTTTTCTTTCTTTCACATGGAAGAGAAATAGAACTCATACACTTTTCACCAATTACTTTCACTTTTTCTTGAGTCATTCTCTCAATTTCTCATTCAAAATTTCCAAGGTACTCACAAAAATATTTCATTAGATACAAGGTACCAAAGAAAAATCATAATATCTCATAAGGCTCAAAATGGGCAACTAAGGGAATATGTATCAATCAAATCATCTAAAGGCCAACAAAAAAACAATCCTAGGTGCCTTAATCATCTTAATGCATGCAAACAATTATCAATTTCAAAATGGTCACCGGTCAAGTTCTAGAACTCAAAGTCAAAGTGAACAACACTCATGAAAGAAATAGGGGTCTCAAATCAGAATAATTCAATAAATCATACCGCTTCAGTGTTTAGGCTCAAATAACTCACTAGGCTAAAGTCAGTTCACTAATATCAAATTCTCAAAAAGTTTGTCAAAATAACCAGATCTAAAAAATATTTACAGCTCAATCAATTAATCTCCAAAATCAATGAGTCTAATCCTAAACTAAGTATTTACACCTATCATAAGAAAAACAGTCCTAAGTCTAGAATAATTACATGCTCATACCAAAGACACAAACCAACACTAAATATGGGAGAACAATTCAAGTCTGAAAATTAATTTTTATTTTGTCCACTCCCCCAAAACGTAGAGGTTGGCTTCTCCTCCGCGGTCGGTGACTAAAACTACAAAATAAAAATTAAAACTACCTAGAAAAACAGGACATTATTTTTGGGAAGTACCAGGTCTGGGGTGACATATAGGGAACTAATGGGAGCAAATGAGGTCACACCCCCAAACTGAGATGCTGCACCCTCTCCACCACGCCTGGGCGTGGGTGGACCTGTACGTCAGTGTTTTTTTTTAAATACTACCTAAAACTAAACTACCCTAAAAAAATAAAAATCTAAGGGAATTACTTAACTTTGGGTTTCCACCCAACAAGTGCTTGTTTAACGTCAGGAGCTTGACGGGTCACCTCTTTTCAGAGGTCTAGGGTGGTCGCCAAGATCCCTTCAAGGGTGGCACCTTGCTTTTCAATTTCTTTTCAACACTCTCTCCATTCGAGTGCTGAATGCACATTAGTGGGGTCAAATTCTCCGTAGTGACTGGTGGTTTTTCAAAAATTTTAATTGTAGTTTGCTCACCATTCACTCAAAGAATTACTTCTCCCCTAGGCACATCAATCACTGCCCCTACTGTGGCCAAGAATGGTCGTCCAAAAATTAGAGGAATATTTTCATCCTCTTCTATATCTAAGACCATGAAATCTAAGGGCAGGATAAAATCTTTCACCTTAACCAGAATATCTTCCACCACTCCATATGGGCGGAGGGTGGTTCTATCAGCTAACTGAAGTAATGTCGGGGTAGGCTTAATCTCTCCTAAGCTCAATGCATTACAAATTGACAAATGCATAATGTTTACGCTTGCTCCTAAGTCACAGAGAGCCTTACCTGAGTACTACTTGCTTATGCTAATCGGGAGAGTGAAGCTACCTGGGTCCTTCAGCTTGGGTGAAAGGTTGGATTTGATGATGCTGTTTCACTTCTCTGCTATCGGGAACCTCTCGTCAATGAGCATCCGCTTCTTCTTTGTCAGAAACTCCTTCATGAATCTCGCGTACAGAGGCATTTGTGAGAGTGCCTCTGCAAACGGGATGTTGATCTGCACCTTCTGTAGCATCTCCAAAAATTTGTTGAATTGCTTCTGGTCGTCCTCTTTCTTCAACCACTGAGGATATGGAATCCTTGGAGGTAGTGGTTCTGGTTTGGGTGTGCCTTTCTCTTTCTCGGGATCCGCAGGTGGATCCTGTATCTATTGCCTTGTAGTTGAGCCTCCTCCACTTGGTTGCTTTGGCCCCTCATCCTTCTTCTCAAGCTCAGTTGCATTACCCTTCTTCTGTGGCTCCTCATACTACTTGCCACTTCGAAGGGTGACCGCCATGCATCGCTCCCTGTAGTTGGTTACGATCTCTGATTTCCAATTTTTTTTATTTGAGCCACTTGCACTTCTAGGTTGCGAATGCTGACTTCTTGATTGGCGAAATTCGCCCTTGCTTCTGCAATGAAGGTATTGGTTGTGGTAGCCATTGCTTCAAGTGCCTTCTCTCAACCCTGCTTTTGTGGCGGTGATGGATTGGGTGCTGGGCTAGACCATGAGGTGTGAGACTGACTTGTTGGCCCCGGATTGTGGATATTGGAGTACATGTTATTTTTAGGTACTCCACCATCCACAAACTTGGCTTGGTCCTCAATAGTTGCCTGACCCTTTCGACTTCCAAAGCACAATCACCATTCCGGCGACCTCCCCCACAAAAGTCGCACTTCAGAATGCTCGATGAAACTGACATAGTGATCTGGCTTATCTGCTTCGTCAATGCAGCAATCTACTGCTGCATCTGCTTGTTCTGCTCGATTAAGATCTTGGCTTGACTAGAGTCCAGATCATGACTCTTCAATACGCTTTGCTCCACCTGGGTCCTTAATCCTTGGCTGCTGCTGAATGCCATGTTTGCAATAACTTCTTGGCCTCTTCAACAATCTTCTTCATCAGCGATCCACCGGCTGCTGCATCAATCATACTTTGACTGAATCGGTTGAGCCCTTTATAGAATGATTGAATTTGCTTCCAGTCTTGCATATATGTTGGGCATTTCCTCAGTAGTTGGTTGTAATGCTGCCAAGCTTCATGCAACGGCTCGTTGTCCTCTTGCATGAATGAGTGAACATCTTGCCTCAGCTTCACTTGCATCCCACCTGGAAGAAACTTATCCATGAATTTGGAGACAAGTACTTTCCAGCTGGACAAACTCCCTGGTTGCATGAATGAGTGCCTGGTTGTTCACCCAAGTTAGCGCCTCGCCCCTCAATGAGAGAGGGAACATCCTTATTCTGATGGCCTCGTTCGTAGCACCCTCGATCTTGAAGAATCCAAGCTTGCCCAGGAAGTTGGCGATATGGTCCCTAGGGTCTTGATGCGGCGCACCACTGAACTGATCCTGCATGATGAGGTGGATGTATTGTGGATCAATTGCGAATGCAGTTGCAGTGATGGCTGGCCGGACTATTCTAGAAGCAAGGAAGTCCGGGTCCACAGTTGCATATTCCGCCAAGGTCTTCCTGGGAGGAGGAGACAGAGAGGATCCGTGAGATCCTCCTCCTCCAGCCATCTTCAAAGTTGTTTTTTCCCCTCTTCTAGTTCTGAATTTTTCTCGTCTTTGCACTTAAATTGATATAAATTCCTGCACAGCACAAAAACAAAAGAAAAATTATGCAGCACCTGTTGAGACAAGAAACTAACTAAAAATAAATTTCACCTAAAACTACTACTAAGTACCAAAAACTAATTGAAACAAATTTCAATCCCCGACAACGGCGCCAAAAACTTGTTCAATCTCTAGCAAGTATACTAGATCGCAAAGTAATACAGTCAATAAGACCAGATATCGTCCCTCAGGGATTGCAAATTGTTCAATTAATTCTCACCAAAGAGTAGTTAAAAGTAAAATCTATTGATTTCTAACTAATTAATTAAGATTGAATTGAAATAAAAACAGAAAATAAATTAAAAACAGAAATTAAATAGAAGTGTTGAGGGATTTGAGAAAGATGTTAGGAACATGGTGTCATTGTAGGCGTTGTTTCTTTATCATGAATCTCTATTTTTCCCTAAATCAAGAACAAATTCCTAAGGTAGCAATTACTAGATTTCTCTTACAATTACTATTTATTATTCAACTTGATAACACTTAATCCCTTAAGTAATTAAACCATTGAATAACCATTAATTAAGAACAGTGGAATTTATAACAAGTTATATAATTACCCAAAAGTATCCCTACAAGTTGAATAATTATATTGTTTGAAGGCATGGCCTATTCTAATTCCTAATCTCTCAATTGAAGAATTAGAGATACAAAACATAGATTAATTACTACTATGCATAACAGTGAAAATACAATCAAAGACTTGATTTAGAAACGTAAAAACATCAATTCATGAAATCAATAAACTAATCCATACAAATCCACCAATTCCTAACACGAGGGTTTTAGTTACATATTATGAAATTAAGAACTGTAGTGGACCGAGAGTCTGTCCAACCGAAACCATCTTGGTCCGACCAGATGGACACTAGAACAAGACACTCTGACCAGTCTACGGTCGGTATGCAACGCCGAGCCAATGGTCATTTTGGGGACGTTATGAGCTTACGAGATTATTACAGGATCTTCATCCTTATCGTTATCACTAACAATCTCTATTAGCTTAACGACTTCTCCTATATTCCCACGTAGCTTGGTTAAGATGACATGATAAGGATAAGAGCTCCTCATATAAAGGATTTAAGAAGGCAACCTTATCAGGACCTTTACCAATCCCAATTGAATTCGTCTTCTTCACAAGCCTCACCAGAAAGGCCCACGACACACCTCACAGGTAATCCCCTATAAGAACCACCATGCTATAGGGGCTAAGGTACGCTTTTCTCATCCCTAAGTTGACACTAGCACACACTTTGTTGACTAGGGAGAACCTGTTTATCCCAACTGGATATACAGAAATCCTAAAGAGTCCTACATTAAAATCTTGATTGAGGTCATTCCTGGAGTTCTTCCATAGCTTCAAGGGTGATTTCGATTAAGGACACTACATTGGCGCCGTCTGTGGGGAATGAATAATAAATCATTCCCATTCCACCATGGTTCATACCAGAAGTCAAGCAGTAGATCTCCGCGATCGCATCGTGCGTACTCACGGCAGACCCAGAACGTTAGCAACAATGATCAACAGCCACAACCCACTGGTGACCTTCGTGATCTTCTAAATCAGAATCGTGAGGCTAATTCGCAACCACCGCGAACATCTCATTCTGGAACGAGGATTAATTCCCAGCCTCCCCATAATTCACAAAGTCAGAATCACGTCACCAATTCTCAACCACCACATTCATCTCACTCGAGAATCGGGACAAATCCCCAGCCACCCCCTAGCCTACGACATTTACTTCCTCAAACACCTCCCCCACCACCTCCTTCACCACCCCCTTCCACCCAAGGAGATTCGAGTAGCACTGCTCCCCCAACCCGTAATACAGCCAGATCTACGGGAACCAGAGCACACCATGGCAGAAACACCCACCGAACCCCAACACCTCATATTCAACCCAACCTTGATCCTAGGATAAATCCAAGTAGGGTAGCCCATAGTGGTTCCCGATGAGCCCATTCCACTAGCAGATCTTATGCAACTTCTGCATCCGCTCGCGCTTGCGAGCAAGAGATGCTCAATATATTAAAACAACAAACTGCGTTAATTCAGTAGCAAGGACAGGCCATCGCCGATCTCCGACAACAGGCAATGGCGAGAATCGCTCAAAATCAACCTCCCACCCAGCCTTTAGACCCTCAACCCGTCCCCGTGATGCAACTTCCCCCACCCCCACACCTTGATACCAACCCAGCTACAGTCCATAACCAGGGTGATTTCCACCCTGGACATCCTTTTACACCATATATCATGGAATATGAAACTCCTCAAGGATACTTAGGCCCGTCCAATGTGCCACATTACAATGGCTTAACTGATCCAGTTGATCACATCGTTTCTTATGAAGGTGCGATGAATTATTATGGAGGCGGTGATCGGATGAAGTGCCGAACATTTTCTATGACCCTTGAGCCATCAGTATTACGTTGGTACTCATCTCTCCCTCAGAATTCTGTAAACTCGTGGGAAGAGATGAAGAGAGTTTTTCTGAACAGGTACACAACTAATTGTATACAACCTAAATCCGACCACACACTGGCTGTAGTTACCCAAAAACAGGACGAGCCTTTGAAAGATTATTTGTCACACTTCCATACGGAAGCCAGTTCGGTCCCACTGCTCGAACCAGGCGTTGCTGTGTTATTGTTTACTCAAGGTTTGCAACCTGGAGATTTCCGAAAATCACTGATCGGGAAGCCTCCCAAGGACATGGCCGAGCTCAGGCAATGCTCAAATAAATTTATAAATTTGGAGGAGTTCCATAAAGGTGAGAAATTTAGGGAAGATCGGCTGAAATCCGATCCTCAAGGTCAGAATAAACAAAAACGTGATGACCGTTTTGGTGGTAGACTGGACAGAATTGATCGTGACCAACGACGTCTTCCAAGGAACCAATATCAGGAGTACACTCCTCTGACTGTCCCTAGGAGTCACATCCTTCGGGAAACAATGCAGACCGACTTACGCTTGGCCCAAAGACCTCCGTCTTTGAGAAAGGGCTCACAGCGTGATAGGTCCAAATATTGCGATTTTCACAAAGGATATGGTCACACGACTGACGAATGCATTTGGCTGAGAGACCTAATAGAAGAAATGATCAGAGATGGAAAGTTGCAACAATACATTAGAGATGCGGCAGGATGAAGAGGCAGGAATAGATCACACTCCCCTGAAAGGTCTAAACGCAGAAGAAGCAGATCACCAGACGACAAGAATCCAGGTAGACAGAGAACGGACCCTACCCCAGTTACTGAAACAAATCCATCCCCAAAGGAGTTCCTAGTCAATACTATTGCCGGGGGATTTGCTGGAGACGGAGAAAAGAAAGCAGACAGGAAGAGATACATCAACCAGATACTAGTCGTCAGTCAAAAACCAATCTCCAAAAGGTCAGCCAAGAATGTCCCGATTATTTTTAACGATGAAGATTTGGACGGGATCCTCCCAAGACATAACGACCCCATGGTAATCACCACTCTTATTGGAAACTATGAGGTGAAGCGTGTTTTTATTGATCAAGGGAGTTCTCCTGATATCATGCTCCTTCCCCTATTCAAGGCGTTGAAACTGAGGGAATGTAATCTTACTCCGTTTGAAGGAGAATTGATCGGATTCACCAGGGACACCATCGAGCCTCGGGGTTATTTCCAACTTCCTGTCACCCTCGGCCAACAACCGTCAGCTCGGACTGAGATAATTAAGTTTCTAGTGGTTGATTGCCCGGCAGCCTACAACGCTATTCTCGGAAGAACTTTCTTACAAGCGTTCGGCGCGGTAGTATCAACTGTCCATTTGGCAATGAAGTTCGTAGGGACGGACGATAAGGTGGTTACAGTCAAGGCCGAGCAAGAAGCAGCCCGGAAGTGCTACAATGCAAGTCTGGGCAAGGTCAAGAGCAGAGAACAGGGCCATTTAGAAAGGCCTAACCTCGGGAAAGGAAATATAAACTTGCCAGATCTTGATGTGCGTGCGGAATCCGATAAAACTCGGCCAACTCCGAAGGGGCAGTGGGAGCTCTTAACATTGAAAGATGATCCTCTCAGAGAAGCTAAGATTGGCTCGGACCTCCCTATGGATATCAAAAATGAACTTTCTGCTCTTTTGATCGCCAATAAGGATTTATTTGCATGGACCTCGGCGGATATGTCGGGCATTGATCCAAATTTCATCTGTCACAAGCTGAGCATCCTTCCAGGAGCCAAACTAGTAGCGCAGCGTAAAAGAAAGGTCAGTGCTGAAAAGGCCGTTGCTATTGAGGAAAAAGTCATTGAGTTACTCCGAGTAGGCTTTATTCGGGAAATAGACTATACAGACTGGTTAGCTAACACCGTCTTAGTCAGAGAGCCCAACGGAAAGTGGAGAATGTGCGTTGATTACACGGGCTTGAACAAAGTCTCTCCAAAAGACCAATATCCATTTCCCGTCATAGACAAGATCATCGACAACTCGGGCGGTTATAAGCTATTGTCGTTCATGGATGCCTATTCAGGCTACAACCAAATACCCATGTACCCTCTCGACCAAGACAAGACAGACTGCTTTCATCACCGACGAGGTAACCTATTGTTACAATGTCATGCCTTTCGGACTCAAGAACGCTGGAGCCACCTACCAGTGCATGATGAACAAAGTATTCCAGGGGATGCTCAACTCAACCATGGAGGTTTACATTGACGATATAATTGCAAAAAGTAAACAGCAAGAAACCCATGCTCAGGACCTCAAAACAATATTGGATCGTGTAAGGAATTACAACATGAGATTGAACCCTGAAAAATGTGTGTTTGGAGTCCCTGCGGGTTCCTTTCTCGGTTTCATGCTAACTGAAAGGGGCATTGAAGCTAATCCAAACAAGTGCAAAGCAATTCTAGAAATGAGAAGTCCGACCAATCTCAGTGAGGTCCAATAGCTTACGGGACGAGTGACTACACTTTCCAGGTTCCTATCTCAGTCTGCTCGGAAAGCCTTGTCGTGGTATCAGCTCCTCAGGAAAAACAAAGACTTCCTTTGGGATGACCAATGTGAACAAGCTTATGTTCAGTTGAAAGATTATCTTTCCAGCCCACCTGTCCTTAATAGTCCTCTCATCGGGGAAGACCTGTTTCTTTACTTATCAGTGGCTGACTCAGCTGTCAATTCAGTGTTGGTACGAGAGGATTCTGGTGTTGAGGCCCCTATTTATTTTGTCAGTCGAGCACTTCAAGGCCCAGAGCTCTGTTACCAAAAGCTTGAAAAACTTGCTTACTGTCTGGTAATATCTGGCTGCAGACTGAGGCAATACTTCCAAGCCCATAGAATCGTCGTCAGAACTGCTCAGCCTCTCCGACAGGTTCTACACAAACCTGACCTTGCTGGCCGCATGGTTTCATGGTCAGTAGAGCTATCTGAATTCGATATTCTCTATGAGCCAAGAAAGGCAATGAAGTCCCAGGTTCTGGCGGATTTCGTCACAGAATTTACCGAGTCTTCCTCGGATGCGCTTTCCGGTTCATGGTCAGTATATGTGGATGGATCAAGCAACAGAAAAGAGGCTGGTGCTGGGGTTATCATTGAAAATTCTAAGGGACTAAGCATGGAGTACTCGTTGAAGTTCGAATTCCAAACCTCAAATAATCAGGCGGAATACGAGGCAGTTTTGGCAGGCCTCAAGATTGTTCAGGAGCTTGGAGCAACTCGGGTCTCGGTTTTCAGTGATTCGCAATTGGTAGTTTCTCAGATTCGAGGACAGTATCTGGCTAAAGAGCCCATTTTTCAAAAATATCTAGAGGAAGTGAGACGAATAACCTCCAGCTTTTCGGAGTTTGATATTTCTCACGTTCCGAGGGATTCGAATTCTCGAGCTGATATCCTTTCTAAACATGCAAGCACGAAGGGCTCGGAGAACAATAAATCGTTGATCCAAGAAATCATTCCAAAGCCGAGTGTAATCCTAGCCGCGTCTCTGTCCCAGTCATGGATTGACCCAATTTTGACTTACCTACAGCAAGGTTTCGTTCCACAAGACCAAAATGAAGCTCGCAAGTTGATCTGCCAATCAGCCTAGTACACAGTTCTCAATGGAATTCTTTACAAGAGAGGCTTTGGTTCACCCATGCTCAGATGTGTCAATCCCTCTCAAGTCGAGGAAATCCTAGAAGAGATTCATGGTGGAATCTGTAGCCATCACATGGGGGTAAAGTCCCTGGCCCGAAAAGTGATCCGAGCAGGCTACTTCTGGCCCACTTTGCAAAGAGACGCCATGGAGCATGTGAAAAAATGTGTTCAATGTCAATTCCACAGTGATATCTACCAGCGGCCCGCCAAAGAGTTACATTCCCTCGGAGCTCCTTGGCCTTTCTTCCAGTGGGGAATGAATATCATTGGAAAATTTTCCAGTGCACCAGGACAGTTAAAATACGTGGTTGTAGCCATTGACTACTTTACTAAGTGGATCGAAGCAGTGCCTTTAGCAACAATTTCAACGGCTCGGATTCAGTCTTTCTTTATAAAAGAAATAGTCTCTCGGTTCGGAGTGCCACATTCCATAGTCACAGATAATGGATCACAATTCTCAGCATCACATTTTCAGGAACTTGCGGCTGACCTCGGGATCACTCACTACTTCAGCTCTGTAGAACATCCGCAAACCAACGGATTGGCCGAAGCAACGAACAAACCATTTTAGAAGGCATAAAGAAGAAACTGGGTAGTGCAACTGGTACGTGGGTAGACAAACTTCCAAGTGTTCTATGGTCACATAGAACGACCGTACATTCCTCAACAGGAGAGACTCCTTTGCGATTGACATACGACTGTGACACAGTCATTCCAATTGAAAAGAGCATCCCCACTTTTAGGGTACTTGAACATCCCTTGGAGATCAATGACTCTCTGCTCATGGATGAGCTCATGCTAGCTGATGAAGTACGAGAAGCTGCGGCAGCCTATGAAAGAAAGGTGAAACAACGACAGGCTCGGGAATACAACAAGAAAGTCCGACCCCGTAGCTTTGAAGTTGGTGATTTGGTCCTACGCCGAGCTGATATCGGTAAAGCCAATTCTGGGGTGGGCAAACTGAGCCCAAAATGGGAAGGACCATACAGGGTAAAGAACAAGTCAGGAACCGGGGGATACAGGTTGGAGACCCTCTCGGGGAAAGATATCAATAACAGTTGGAACGCCTCCAAGCTCCGAGCTTACTACAGTTAAGCTCTCATTTTTTCAGTTTTCTTTGATAGTTTAGTTTGACTACCATTGCTCAAAAATAGTTAGGAATGAATAACGAAGGGTAACACTCTTCATAGCTTATTGTTCAAAATTTTAGGACCATTCTTTAGTCTTGAGCAGTTCAAGTTGAGTTTTGTACACTCTTATTAATAAAACTTCACAGATTTTGTTAAAAGTATTTTTAGTTATATTGTGAATGCACGTACTACTCATTTTGTTCTGCTAGCCACCGAGCGAAATCGAGATACAGCTCCTTTCGGGAGTTTAAACAACGTACTAAAAAGAACGCCCGATCACAGGAATTACTTTCCTTACATCGCGGTCCGAGGGTCCCGCTTCGGCTAAAGTCGGCGATCCGAGTTCTTTCTCACAATCTCTATTAATTGCATAAATATACTTAAGGGTTTAAGTTCGGAAACACCGAGCAAAAAAACTCAAGCTATAACATGACGCTTATTTACGCTCGGACAAATGAATAGAGATAACAAGCAATATGAAAACACAAGTAAAATCGCTCGGATATAACTAGCTTAGAGATTCAACAGAATACTGATATATACAAAAAATGTCAGAAAGTCAGGAGCAGGTTAAAAATCAGGCTACCCAGCATAAGGGTTGTGTGGAAACCTACAATCGGTGGTTGAAATAACTAGGATACACTAGGAGAACACCTAGAAGGGGGGGGGGTTGAATAGGTGTTATAGAAACTTTAAAAGATTTTCGCAAGAAACAAATCTAAACGATTAAAACCAATGAAAATCAATCAATTAACAAATATTATATGATCAGAGATTAAGCGGAAACAATCAACACCAATATTATTATTGATTAACCTAGTTATGAAAATGATTTTCCCCAAATTAATTTGAACAATAAAGATTCAATTCAATCAATTATGAAAAATCACTTTTTCTAGGTTTTCAATCAAGAACACAATCAATAACAAGAATGTAAAGAGTAGAGAGTTTAGAGATACGACACAGTGATTTATCCTGGTTCACTTTCATCCACTTGAAAGCTACATCCAGTCCCCTCTTCAACCAAGAGAGATTCTTCACTATGAGGAATTAGAGTTTCTCAAATTACAAGTAAATGCCTCACAAGACTTCCTTCTTGCTAGCCTACAAGAGATACCACACCCTTGCCTTGTAATCCTATTGATGATCTAATCTAACCTCTTCTCTTGCTTGCCGATACCCCACAACAAGACTTCCAATGCTTGCTTCACTACAAGACTTCCAATTGCTTGTTCTTCAACAAGGCTTCCAAGTGCTTGATGAAATGCCACACCAAGGCTTCCAATAACTTTGCTTGATTTACAAAACCAAGGCTTCCAATGTTGTAGATAGCTTGCCTCTTGCAAAGATTACAACTCAAATGAAAACAAAATAACAATCCTATGAATCTCTTTCAAAAGCTATGAAATATCAACATGAGAGATTCAAGGTTCTTGATCAAAGAATATGAAAATGAGAGCTTTGATCTTGAGAGAGTGAGAGAGAATAGTGTGACTTTGATTCTTTGTAAAATTGTGTATCAAAATGATTCTAGTTGATAGAAATGATTAGGAAAAGGTTTATATAGAATACCCAAA
This sequence comes from Crotalaria pallida, assembly GCA_037953625.1. Classification (NCBI taxonomy): domain Eukaryota; kingdom Viridiplantae; phylum Streptophyta; class Magnoliopsida; order Fabales; family Fabaceae; genus Crotalaria; species Crotalaria pallida. The sequence goes on from CM075650.1 coordinate 59,365,209, forward strand.
AGTTGGAGCAACTTAGAATAGCTTTTGAGAAGTGAAAAACGTATTTAAAACAGTTACAGACCCTGTTTACTCGAGTAAAATAAGTGTTAATCGAGTAATACGAAAGCAAGATAATTTTCACTCGAGTGAGACAAAAAATACTCGAGTAAAGTGCAGATAATCGATTATCAAAAGTTTGTCAATCGATTATCAGTTCAAAATACACTGTTAATCAATTATCAAAATCTGTTAATCGATTATTAACATTAAAAGTCACTTAAAACTTGTTTTCTCAAAAACTAAACCTTTTCTTTCAAACCTTTAAGCCACCTATTGATTTTAGGCAAAGTGAATACTCAAAATATGATATAATCATGCAATCAAAAGAGATTCACTACCCTCTAATAAACTCTACCAAAACTCATAAACTAAAAGACTTGTGAGGCAAAAGATAAAACATTAAAACACAAACTACCAAACTAAGTCTTCATGAGCTTGCTCTCTCTTCATCACTTGATGTTTGTTGTTGCTTGTTGAGCTTGAACTTGATCAACACATTTGTAGCTTGTTCAAAACCTTTTGGCATTTATCAAAACATTCTTCATGGATCTTACAGGTTGTTACGCCTCATTATCAGATAAGTTCACAGTCGAATCATCGAAAGGTGGCTCTTCCACGATATCGACCAATGGATTGGGCAGGTCTTCAGCCCCAAGATCCACCTCGGTCTGGTTGCTTAAATCAATCAGCTTCCCCTCTCAGACTGTATGAAAGGGGTGAGCACCAGCCACCCTAAGATCTGCTTGGGGATTCAAAAATTGAATCTGACGAATAGCAGAAAGGAAGGAGTCATACACACCTTTCTGACAGTCGTAGAGGTTGGTAGCAGCTGCTTTTTTATGCTTGAGAGCCTGCCTTTTCAACCTTTCAGAAAGAGTAGTCTGTCTCTGCACTTCAGCGGTCAGCCTCTGCACGTTTTCAACCAATTGAGAATTCTGCTGCCGACCCTCTTCAAGCGCCTTCCGAGCCTCTTCCAGGGCTTTCTTCGACTGTTCACTCTCCGTCAGAGCAGTACTTTCAGATTTCTTCAAGTTATCTCTTTCTTTTACAACTTCACCATGATCAGCATGGAGGTTTTCTAGCTCGAATCGAACTCTGAGTAGCTCGTCAGACAAACTAGCTTCCTTAGCAGCCGAGAGGCCCCTTGCTTCTTTCTGCTCAGCGTTAACACCTGCAAACACATCTTCTTGATGCTGAAACTGGAAGTGAGTCATGCACGCTCCTCGCAAAAGAAACTTAGTCTGAGCTTGCATATGTTGACCCCACATAGAGGCTGACATTCCTGAAAACTTGGAGTGGTCTTGCTCGGTGCATATGAAGTTTGGGAATTTCTCATCTAATTTCCTATCCCAAACTGAGCCAGTGGCCTCTTCTGCTTCTTCTTCCTCCACAACAGTTTCAGTTCGGGAGCCCTCACCGACCACAGCTTTCCCCTTGTTAAGTCTCCGGAGCCTAAATGGTTGTTCCGGGGGAGAAGCCGTTTCTGTATTGGAAGCTTCTCCTATCACTACCCCCTCGACGCTCAGCACGTGAATGGTAGTCACTGGTACGGCAGTCAAGATGGTCACAGGACGGGGAGAAACCTCAAGGGACGATCCTGAGGCAGTTGGAGTTGGTGTGCTTGGAGTTGAACCTTCAGAGGCAATCTTGACCGAGGGGTTTTTTCTCTTCTTGCTCCCCTTTGCTATCCTGGCAATACAGTCGGCCATAATACCTAAAAAAGAAAAAAATATCAGTTAAGAGCATTATCACAAGTGTAAACAGAAAATACTAAATCTCGTACCAAGTTGGGCTTTAACTTGGCTCTCTAGAAGGATAACAATTTCTTTGGTCTCAATCATTCCGTTTTTTTGACAAGTACTCCTCGTACGCTCGGCATACATCCTTTTCAGAATCAAACAGATCCTTCCACTCGGTGCTATAACTTTTAATTCTACATTGAAAGAAAGCGTCGGTCCAGAATAGTGGGAAGCGTGGTATTGGTTGGTCATCTACGGGCCTCATGAACCAGCTAACCTTATTCCCGACATATCTATACTTGAAATAAAAAGGCTTGAAAAGTTTTCCAAGACTCAGAATATTTGGTGAAAAGACTGTAGCCAGTTCGAGCCTTGAGAGAAACCCATATGGTCGCTTCTCTGACCCTTTTTCAAATGCATTCGCCTGAGGGGCAAAGAGATAGAAGAATATGGGAAGTGTACACTGCCATCCCATAGCAGAGCAGACCAGTTGGAAGGCTCGAACAAAAGCCCAGGCATTGGGATGAAACTGGGAAGGTGCAATTCTAAGTGTCCTCAGAACCCCCATTTCGAAATCGCTGAAAGGCATTCTTACTCCCAACCTTGTGATGACTTCCTCATAAAAGTAGAAGCCTGGGTTTTTCACGAGGGATTCATGTGCAAATTCGCTCGTTAGCCCCAATGGGGGAAATGGCATAGGAAGTCCCACTCTCATCCCCAGGGCATGGTAACAAGATTGCCCTGCTTTGCTCGACTGAATTAGCAGTTGAAAGTTCCGAGCGGGTGCCAACGACTTCACGATCAACCCATTCATACTGTCCGACATCTGGGGGCAAAGGAAAAAGCTCAGGATGTGTTATAACTTTGCGAACCATACTTGAGGAAAAGGAAGCATACGCAGATCAATATCTACACAAAATCCAAAAATTAAACTATTTACGTTATCAATTGGGGGACCCTCCCACGGAAATCCTCGGCGGATTCCCCAATTGAGTTTGTTGGTACCTCTCTGCTGCCTCCTTAACCTCGATTTTTTGATTCGCTCGGCTATTTTTTAATACAGGATTCCCTCCCGAGATTCCACCAAATCTCTAGGGTAATATGTAGCGATCGGTTTAACTCCGACACTTTCACCATCTTCCACACCTGGCAAAGGCGATTCGAAACTTGACGAACTCATCTAATCTCTCTCCTGAAGTATCAAAACCCTGGCAATAAATGTCCCTCAACGGCCTTTAACGAAGAAACTCCCTAGAAAGAGAAAAGGTAGGATCTTTTGTACTCAATGAGAAGAAAGATGAAGTCTTAATCAGAAAAGGCGCAAACTTTAAACGCAACTACTCTCAATAGAAACAAAAATCGAGGCCTTTAACGGAAAAGGAACGGTTTTTAAGCAGTTTATTATGTTGAACCTTCAGTTGAAGCGAGAGCATTTTCGAAGTACAAACGATGATTGTGGAATTACAGCAGAAACAACAGAAATTAAGCAGAGAAAATTTTAAACCTAGGTACGAAGAAGGCATGCAAACACTAAAGAAACAAAAAGGAATCTAACCGTTAGAAAATGAATGAAGGTGGATAGGGAACAAAGTATAATCAAAAAGGAATCTAACCGTTTCCTCTTTCTAAACTTCCCTCCACTACGAAAATAAGATTGGGTCGTATAGTAAAAAGCCCATAACTGTTGACAGTTGTATAAACGGCGTGAATTGGAAAACTTTTCAGTTCCGGAGGTAATAATCACGTTTTCAAATCCCAACACAAGCAATGACACGTGGAGGTTAAAGGAAAAATCAAACGTCACTTCTGTACAGATAAAGGGTCAGGAATTTCAAGCTAACAGTTGGATTCCTTCCCAGTTAAGGAGGCACGCTCGGTTCTTTGCTTGCTTCACTCTTCAACTCGGCAGGGCTCCAATCACCCAATCGAGCTTGGGGGGCATATGTAGTGGACCGAGAGTTTGTCCGACCGAAACCATCTTGGTCCGACCAGATGGACACTAGAACAAGACACTCTGACCAGTCTACGGTCGGTATGCAACGCCGAGCCAATGGGCATTTTGGGGACGTTATGAGCTTACGAGATTATTACAGGGTATTCATCCTTATCGTTATCACTAACAGTCTCTATTAGCTTAACGACTTCTCCTATTCTCCCACGTAGCTTGGTTAAGATGACATGGTAAGGATAAGAGCTCCTCATATACAGGATTTAAGAAGGCAACCTTATCAGGACCTTTACCAATCCCAATTGAATTCGTCTTCTTCACAAGCCTCATCAGAAAGGCCCACGACACACCTCACAGGTAATCCCCTATAAGAACCACCATGCTATAGGGGCTAAGGTACGCTTTTCTCATCCCTAAGTTGACACTAGCACACACTTTGTTGACTAGGGAGAACCTGTTTATCCCAACAGGATATACGGAAATCCTAAAGAGTCCTACATTAATATCTTGATTGGGGTCATTCCTGGAGTTCTTCCATAGCTTCAAGGGTGATTTCGATTAAGGACACTACAAGAACAAAAGCAATAGAAGAAGACATGATTGTTGGGTTTGGCCTCAAAATCTCGAGAGGGGGGGGGGTGAATCGAGTTTTATTAATTTATTGCAAAAACCCTTACAAATTAAAAATTGTTTCGCGCTGGAGAGATTAGACGTTTGAGAAGGAGAACGAAATCGATTGATATAAAATATAGAGTAGCGCGACAACATAAAAATAAATGAAATATGCGAAAAGTAAAGAGATAGGGATAAAAAAGCTTGCACCAGGAAATTTTATACTGGTTCAGCCTTCCCGTCGAAAGGCCTAGTCTAGTCCCCAAGCGACCCGCTTGAGAGTTCTATAATCAGCAATTGAGCCGGACCCAATTACACCCAAGAGCACCCCGCACACTACTAGGAACCTCCGTTCGCTAGGGGCCTCAAGATCACACAACAGGGTTCCTCACCCTACGACGTATCAAACGTCCACTAAGGGATTCTCTCCCTAACCACTAAGGTTTCAATACAAGAATATGATAGTGATTACAATAGTATTGTGTGTTCTCAAAACACGGATACAACAATATGCTCTTCTATGATAATGAAGTTGTTCTTGAGAAGTTAAATGGCCAATAAGGTTTGTTCTTCAAAAAAAATGTATGAACATGAAAACCAGAAGTTGAAGAAGAAGAAGAAGTGAACGTGAATGTCAGAAAAGAATGAATGAATATCAGAGTTGTTAATGTTGGAGTGAATTTTTTGAAATACTTTTATAATTCAAAAAGATTCAAATTAGTAAAACACAATCAAAACAAAATAAAATAAGATTTTGAAATAAGTTTTAAAATCAAAACTAAATCAAAACGATTTACGAAATAAAATAACGATTTGATTCTTAAAACGAAAAAGGAATTAATTCAAATTTTAAAATCATTTTCGAATTTTATAAAATAAATCAGAATCTTATATATAAAAACAAATCAGGAAATAATCAAAATGATTCTGACACGTTTTTCAATAAAAGCTGAAGTAATCGATTACTTTATGAAGGTAATCGATTATTCCTTCAAAAATAGAAACTTTTAAATTCTTTTGAAAAACAATTAATCGATTAGACAAATAATAGTTAATCGATTACATCACCCCTATTCAATATATGATGAAACTCATTTAATCGATTACTACTCATCAAATAATCGATTACTGAGCCTTTGTTAATTATGTGATGCAACATCTGTAATCGATTACTACACAACATGTAATCGATTACTGTGTCTCTGGAAAATATATGATGCAACAATTTTAATCGATTACTTGAGCCAGGTAATCGATTACTTTCAGAAGAAAGTAATGGATTAGCAAAGTTCACTTAATCGATTACAAGCTCTCTAATTTTTGTATGATGCAACAAAGTTAATCGATTAACTCAAGCAAGTAATCGATTACTCCCTCTAGCATACATTAAAATGTTTAGAGTTTTGTAACATCAGGTATTTTCACCAAAACTAAGATATAAAAACAACTTTTCATGAAAACACATTTTCATCTCCTTTTTAAATGAAAAACTCATTGGCCTTTTAAACTCTTTAAGAACAAGAACTTCATTACCTTACACATGTCCTAAGGGAAAAGGCTTGCTTGAGTCTTCAATCTTGAAACTTGAAGATGCTTGTGAGCTTGAATCTTGAGTTGGTTTGTTATCATCAAAACCTTTGCTTGATATTTGCTTGAAGTCCATAAGAGAGTTTGAAGCATGTCTTCCAACACTAGCTTGACTTCCAACACTCCCCCTTTTTGATGATGACAAACAACCATTCTGATATGACGTTGATTATCTGTATCACTAGTGTTATACAGGCAAAATATATATATAATTGAAATTTAACCTTCCCTGAAATAATTAAAACAATATACAATATCATCTCATAGTATCTTCCCCTGATATGATGCAATCTCCCCTTGTATAGATGCATAAACATCAAATAATCTCAATATAATCATCAGAATATCTCTCCCCCTTTTGTAACCTACAAAAAGTGTAACATCCTAGTTTTATTAACCTAAGAATTTTATTTAAGAATATTTTGTTATACGAAAATAAAGCATGGAAAATGATTTGCGAACTATTTTCTTAAGTATATACATATATGTATATAGTTATGTTGAGTTATATATATATATATACGTATAAGAGTGTGTAAAACATTTCCTAATGTATGTGTATGTTCAAATATATAAATATAAATATGTTTTCCTACGTAAGTGCTAGTAGATGTAATCATATTCTTGTGTATGTGTGTATGTGTATATATATATAATCGTAGTATAAGGTTCTGTTAAGATAGGTTGGGAGATTTGACAGGAGTCGGTGAATAGGCTTGAAGTGTTTGTGGATTAAATTAAGAGTGTCCGGAATTTGTGTAGATTCGAGTATTAGGATTATCAGAGTTCGAACGAGCATTCCTAGCGCCTTGACCTTGATGGAGTGAATGGTTAGAGAATCCTAAGATGTGATTGTTGAGCGTAGGTATAGGCCTTAGTGTTAATGCTGGCGATTTCCCTTCGAACTCGCATTCCGATCGTGTTTCGGGAAGTGATGGGTGTTGTGAGGCAATCAGATTTATCCAACCATTTGTTTATGCCTCGAAGGTAATTAGTTTTAGATTGAGGAGGTTAGAGAGTTGCCTTATGTGGGTCGGATTAGATCGAGTGTTAGAAAGGAATTAAGTTTAGAATTTGGTGCTTAGTTCTTTTGACTTTCTATGTTTATGAAATTATGTGTTTGGTATTATTAAATTTATGATTTTGATGTTTTGCATGTGTTTAAATGTGTATGGGTTTGATTTAGTTTTAGGCAGGGTTAGGATCCTTCGAATCGGGTCAAAAAGGGCGAAAATCGGGGTTTCGGGCCTTCTGGTGCGTCCCAGGCGCACCAGGGTGCATGAATCACGCACCAGCCCTTTGCGTCACTCGCTCCAGCGCGCACGAGTTCGCTGCCTGTGCACATCTGATGCACGTTTGCTCGCGCCAGCAACGGTCAGCTCGCTCCAACGAGTGCGCACCAATGGCGTGCATCTGATGCTGCGCGTGCGCTCGCTCCAGTGCCAGGTTACTCGCCCAAGCAAGTCTGGTGCGAGTCAGCTGCACCAGCTTTATAAAACCGTGTATCAGCCCCTCCCTTCTCATATTTCCGCACCATTCTCCTCTCCCTTCACCCCAAACCTCCTCCAACCTCCATGGAACCCCCAAAACACATCTCCAAACTCTTCCCCATGGCAAATCATTTCCCTCTTCATATTTCCTTCTTACTTTCCCCTTCCATGATGGTTTTCCCTCTCCTCATGGCTCTTTCCCTCTCTTCACATACCCACACACCATACCCAGACCCTAAGCAGCCAAACCTTAACTTCTAGCCTCACTCATAAATCCAAGCCTAATTTAGGATAAATCATACACATGAACACTATCTCCCTCTTGGTTCAAGCTTTCCCTCTCCTCCCTGGATGTTTCTATCTCCTCTAGGGTTTTATTCTCTCTTCTTCAATCATGGAATTAATTGGAGATCGGGATAGGGAGCGGGAATCCGAGTAGATCGGGGGTAGAATCCAAGTTCTTGGAGCTTCAATCGAGCTCTCTCTCTCTCTCCAAGGTAAGGGGAGTCTCTTTTCCACACTTTGGGTTAGGGATAGTTAGGGTTTATAATAGTATTTGGTTATAATAATTAGACCGGGTTGTGGGTAGCAAAATGGTTTTTGATCTAGTGTTGGTTTAGGAGAGATAAGTATATTTATGGTTGATTTATATTTATTGAATTGTTTATGATAAATTCCCTTTTTATTAATATTAAAGTAGGAAGTGAAGAACACTAGGGAGTTGACTTATATTTGAGTACTCTGAGACATACCTGAGTATGTCGACTGATTGTGATATTGGTTGATGGTTGTTAAATTGATATGTCCACCAAGAGTTGTATATGTGATTAATTGAAATGTGACCCTATATGTGAGTAATTGATGGTGTATGTGTGTAAACATTTAAAATGGAATTTGTGATGTAAAAAGAAATAATAAATTGGAATTTGAAATGATAATATATATATAGATATAACTTGAAAATGTTTGTGTGTGAAGAATGTTTGGGAATATGTGATTTGTGAAATACTTGGTAAAATGTGGATTGACTTATGAATTAAAGGGATGGTTATGTCTGCTGAACGTGATGAAAATGAATATTTGATATTACTTGCAATTCTCTGAATACTTGATGGATGGTGTGTTTGTGTACTTGACTTTTTGTGAATGAATTTTTATATGGAATAAAAAGGGAATGCAGTGTGATTTGATCCTTGGGCAAGCCGGCACACTGGTGTCCTGCTAGGTGGTGAATTGCCTGCTGGGGCCAAATTTCTGTCAGGTCAATTGCCCATTAGGTCCTAAATTCCCGTTAGGCGTCGGTGCGCCAAAGGATCAATCCCACTGAATAACCACCTGAAAATGAATAATATGTGAATTGGAAATTTATGGGAATTGAATATTAATTAAATTAACCCGCATTGTCCTAACGGGTGATGCCTAATGGGTGTCTCAGTCCTGACAGGTTTAAAGTCCCTAGTAGGTGCCGATTTGCCTAGCAGGTGCGTCAATTCCTGGTGGTGCAAAGGTAAATGGAAATTAAGGAAAGGGAGATGGTATATCTAATGGATAACGGAAATGAGTAATGGAATTATGGAAATTTGAATTTTATGTGTGTTGAATTTTGAATTGAATGTGTTGTATTTTGTTTACTCCATTGCCTGATTTAGTTATTATTCTCGAATTTCTATTATGACTATTTACTATCTTATAATCCACTATGTTGTGAAAAGGTCTCACCCTTAGGGGTTAACATTTTAGGTGCATAATCAAGGAGCTTGAAGATCAGAGTGCACAGCGAGCAATTCGAAAGAAGGGAATTCCAGTTAAAACTATGTATATTGTGAATGAATTCCCCAATGTGTATTGTGAACTTGTTTTGTAAAAAGAAAATTTTAATTCACCATTTTATTTAAACTAAAGTTTTGTAAATTTTCAAATATAGAATTGGGGTGTTACATTTATGGTATCAGACCAGTTCCTTCCTTTCGGCCTGAGGGAAAGTTGTCCGAATCTCGCTGCGAACACTCTCATCTCAAGCTTCTTCTCTAAAGGTGAGACCTATATAAGTGGAGATTTTGATGTTAAAGTGATATTTGAGTAGGTTTGTGTTTGAAAATGGGGAATACTAACAAGTGACAAATTAATAGAATTTTATATGAAAGAGAAAAGAGATTGGAATTCTTTGGAACCTAAGCGGATCCCTTAGGGAATCAAAGAATCGCATATTGTAAGTATTACCCAATTGCAAACAGAAAACTTAATTGATGCAAGATGATTTTGCTTAAGGGTGAAAATTTCAAGTTTTGAGTTGATTGAGAGTCGAAATTTCTTACACAGGAAATCTTGCTAATCAAAACGAAGTACAGAAACCTGAACTGGATGGCGAGGGCTACTACCACTGATGTAATGTAGTGTCGGAACTGGCCAATCTGATATTGCATTTATCGGGAGGTGAAGTCATCGGAATCTAGGAGTTTGTGCACTATCGTGAATTAGTGAATGATTTCTTATGTATAAAACTTTTGTGTTAGTTATTTTGTTCCTCTTTGCTTGCTTCTGTATTGTGTATGATTGGTTATGTGTCTGATGATTAGTTGGTGTCAAAGTAACTGAATGGAGATTTGAAATGGAACCGCATGTATTAAATAAATGATGACCCAGATGCTAATCCAATCGAGTGATTCAATTCACATTGGTTAGACTAGTATCTAGGAGAAACTAAAAATAATGTTTTAAATAAATTAATAGTCGGTTCCATAGCTAATCTTGATTCAAGTGACTGTGACACCAAATGTGAAATATGAATCGAGTACTGATCGATCGGATTTAAACCGATGAACCATACCAATTTAATTTTACAATTACAAAAGAAACTTTTTGCTTAAGTTGGGAAGTGGTTCAAACCCTCTAACAGCCTGATTTTTGTAACACAAAATAACCAACTTTTATTCATTATGTTGCAAAAAAAATGAGGCCAAATTTTTTTTTTGAAAACATTATCGAGATGTCATTGGAGCACTTAACATCCTTTTAGCGAAAACCGAGTTGTTACTAAAACACTTTCATACATGAAACTTCCAAGTCTTTCAAAATAACTTCCTTCACATCGAACTTGATTCATTTACATTATATTCAAAAGCTGTGGATAATAAGTATCCATACATTTCCTGGCATAGTAGAAGATCTGTTATTCACAAAATAAAGATGGGCATGATTACATAGATGGTTCATCACAATGATAATCCTTTACTCACAATTACTAACAACAGACTTAGACTATAAGAGGACTAAGGCCATCTTAACTAATAACACTATCCTCCGATATTCCTGTTGGAGACGACTGGTCGAAGCTTCCTTTTCATCTCGTGCCCTTCCTTCATTCCCGAAGATGACGCCATGTAGTAATCCCCATACGATGCTCCATTTGTTCATTGCGATACCAACCACACCGATATGCCAACGAGACAGGAGAGAGTAAGCATTCCGAACGACGCATCGTCGACTGTGTGGATTTACAATAGGCAAGATATTAAGACAATACAAACATAACAATGCAACATAAATACAACATAGCATTCAAGCATATCATCATCATCATCATCATCATCATTCGTTATCTTACCAAACTTATTATCGCTTTTCAACATAAACATTCTTTCTTTCTCAATTCCTTTCTCAATCACATCTTACAATTCTTTGAGTTGCATAAATTTCCATTTTCATACAGTCTCATTCACTTATTCACACTCTCATTCTCAAGTCGTTTCTCATTGTCAATATTTCATAAGCTTTTGCTTGTTATATTTATAAGTCTTTTCTTATCAAGTCTTATTAGAGCATAACCGTCGATGATTGGGGAAATTAGAATATCATCTATATGTTGGTGTCGTAGTTAGCACACACGTCTACATCTCCTTGGTCATCCACCCAACCTAATCAGAAGCAAACAGGAGTACATGACCTTTACCGCGCAGGCTTGACAGTTGTCTCAACAAATGGCTCCAAGCCAGGAGAACTGTAGAAAATCGGGTACAGTCTCAAATAAAATTACATAATCATGGCACACTGTAGAAAATCGGGTACAGTGGCAAAATCATAGAGCCTCGCTCCAGTCCCTCTCACTGTTCAAGATTTGCAATTTAGGGGTAACAGTACTATTCTAGTTCCGGGTGTAGAACTTACCACAACATCGGATCGGCCCATCCTTACCCCTTATGGAATTCGTTCCACCTAGAAAGTACTCAAGGCTTCTTGACGTTTCACCGTCATCGCCTTCCCCTAATGCAATCTCCTCCTGAGTATCCCTGATACCCATGGTATCTTCCTCTCCACTACTTCGCACTCATTGCTCACCGCGTTCGTCAATGTCTTTTATAGTCTTTTATATTTTTAATTAACCTAAGGTCGGCCCATCCTTGGTGCATCCCTTCAACGAGTCCGGACCACTAATTTACTCAATACTTTTCTTTTCTTTTCTTAACATAGCACAGAGTTGGGATCGTATCGACATTCTTGCATCTCATCTCGGAAACTTTCTCAGAACAACAACATATCTCTTTCTGGAACATCAGCCCTCTAGCTTCACATAGCTCAATTCATATCGCATCTCATTTCAGTGAACATTAACAGAGGAGCAAGCTCAACTCGTGTCAAGTCTCATTTCATTGAACAACAGCAGCATTACTTTCACCAGCTCTGGTTAGTCAGCTCTTGCTCAATAGCATTATTCTTATCAACATTATGATCATCAATTCTGGCTTTTCAACATTGCGATACTTTTCGTTCACATCATGACTTATCTCTTATCACATTCTTACGATTCTCATAATATCTCATATCTTTCCACAATTTTAGTTCTTATCTCTTTTCTCAATGTCTTATCAAAGCTGCCTTATTCAATAAGGACTTAAACCCCAATTGGGTATTACATTTTTCTCTTTGTGTCTTTTACTTTCAATACTTCTTGAGTTATTATTGTGATGTCCTAGACGGTGAGGTCCTCCAAGAGTTAGGGAAGAAGACCTTCAAAGGAGCCTCTGTCTAGGGTTTCTGTGTGATGTTTGGTGGGAGTCCTCAAGTGGCTAAGGAGAAAGCCAAGAAGTAACCCTAATCACTGGCGTGTGAGGGTGACAATTAGGGTTAGAGGACGTACCTGAGCCCCATGTAGTACGGAGCTACTTATAGGGGAGAGCTGGTTGCCCTAACGGCCTTGCTTTAGGCCCAAGTAGGGCCAGCCTGTACTGAGCTATGAATGAATGAGCTGTCCTTGTGGATAAGGTGATAAGTTGTCCTTGTGGATAAGGTGAGACACGTCATCCTGTCCTTGGTGTCGGACTCTGGGAGGTGTCGGACAGGGAAGTCGGACCTGGTAGGAGTATGAGGTCGGCCCGTATCTGGTATCTGTTCGTCCGTTGAGCCTTGAGCTTGGCCCAGCACGCAGAGGGCTTCTTATAGGGTAGTGAGGCCTTGGGCAAGGGTTCTGAGGACCTCGGCCAGGCCGAGTCCACCACATAAGCCCCCCAGCTCGGTCAAGGCTATCTGAGCCTTGTTCCGAGGTTTTGGTTCAGGTCCTTTTCTCAAGTCCACCACATAAGAGCCGAGTCCACCACATAAGCCCCCCAGCTCGGTCAAGTCTATCTAAGCCTTGTTCCGAGGTTCTAGGGAGTTTGGACGATGAACTGTCGAGAGCTGGATCTAGCTGTTTCTGACGTCTTTTCATTATGACGGAGCAGGTCTGAGAGTTGTCCTTTCACCTGCTCCGAAGTGACGCTTGCATTCTCCAGGTCTGACACGTGTCAGAAATTACACCTAACGAAGCGTCGCCATTACTGCGACGTTGCTCGAGGTTCGTGATTCCACCTATTCAGCGCCACGTGTCTCCATATGTGTGGCTGCATGTTTGGTTGGGCTTTTTGGGCCAGGCCCAAACTTCAAAACTGAGGGGGAAAACGGTTTCTCTTCCCCCTCTTTCACACAAAACCGCTTCTCATTCTTTCTCTGCCAGTCACTCTTCCATACAAAAACCTTCCCTCTTTCTCAGAAAAAATGTTTCTTTTCCTCTTGCACCACCGAACTCCTGTCTCCTTCCTTGCCCTTCGCCATCTTCTTCTTCAGCGAATTTGCTTGATCTGCGAACCCTTTCCACCAAGCTTATATTCTTAAGGTACTGTTCTTCTCCCTGTTTCTCTTCCTCTTCCCTTTTCCTCTCTCCTTATGGTTTTGCGGTTTACCTGAGAGGGGTTGGTAATTTTGTTCTTATTTTTATGGAATAGGGTATTCTTTCTGGGTTTTGGGTTTGTGACTTTGGGGATTGATATTGGGAGTTTCTGGTGTTTCTGGGTTTGGGGTGCTTTGGGTTTTTTGGAGGGTTTTTGATACTTGTTTTTTGTTTTTATTTTTCAGAAAAATCGGAGAAGTGGATTGGGGAAATATGAGTAGGGAATGGTTTAGGAAGTGGGTAGGGGTAGTCTCCCTATCTTCGAGCAGTAGTGAGGAGGAGGACGGCTCTTCCTCCTCGTCCTGCTCCTCCACTGAGGTGGACGAGGCGCTTCGTCGCCATAGGGAGTATAGGCGTAGGTATGAGAGACAAAACCTGGATGTCGATCCCGTTGAGGTCGTCTGTCCTCGGGACTGGGAAGAGCAGAGGGAATGGGTACGCCAATATGCCTGGGCCGAGTTCATCGATGGTAGGGAGCGTGCCGATTTTGAAAGGATGGAGAGAGAGAGGATGTACGAACGGGGGGCACCTGTGGTAGAGGGGAGATGCTCGCCCCTCAGAACAACTTCGAGGGGGTTTTCTGGGGGTTTATTCTTTGTAACCCGTAGGACTAACACCGAGCTCCCCTGTTCTTCCACAGGTACCATGCCGCCGAGGAAGTGCATCAGCCGACCTGAGCTTTACCCTGCGCCTACGGATGCCGATCAGTACGAGTGGGTTGATGTGGAACCCAAGGGAGTTCGGTCTAGCTTAGACTCCGAGGACAAGCTTGCCGAAGTAAGGAGAGCCGTGCTGCCTTTCCCAGGGGACGCCACCGGGACTTCTTACGAAGTACTCCCCTGTTCGGCAAATGACAGGATATGCACTCGGACTGACAACAACTCACTCTTCTTTTATGCCGACCTGATTCACAATCTCGGCGTGACCCTCCCTTTCACCGATCTGGAAATGAGGGTTTTGAACGAGCTCGGGCTAGCCCCTTCGCAACTCCATCCCAACACTTGGTCTTTTCTCCGAGCATTCCAAAAGTACTGCGGAGCCAGGAATTTGGTATGCACTGTTCGACTATTTTTGTGGATTTACAACCCGTTCGTCAGTAGTAAAGACGGGGTCACTGGTCGTCTTTGGGTATCGGCTAAGGCCCGAGCTCATTATGGGCTGTTCGGCATGTTCTCGGAATCTTGGAAACATTTCAAACCCAGGTTTTTCAAGTATAAGTATGTTGGAACGGGACTACCTTGGTTCCGATCCGAGACGGGTCCGAGGTTCCCCTTGGAGTGGACCCCGGAGTTCTTCAATCGGCACATCGGCACGCCGCAGAGGTGGTCGGGCGCCACACTTGACGCCGATGAGGCAGTAACGGCCCACCACTTCCAGACTGAGTATCGTGCTCGGAAATTCCAGCTCGATATTGGAGTATTCATGAAATGTTCTGATAACGAAGTCCTAACCAAAATTGGTAGTTAACTTTACCTTTACACTTGTACGCTTTCTTTCGACTTTCTTATTGACTCTCCTTTATCCTTTAGTTTGCAGAAGAACATTGGTCGGACATGTCGTCCAGAGCGCTCAAAGCATCCTTGGAGGCCCGAAAGAGGAAGAGGGTTGAGAGTTCTTCCACTGAACACGCGCCCGCCGAGGTTTCAAATGACACAACCTCTACCGACTCGTGTCCCCTTCATCCTACTCCGCCTGCTGTGATTATCGCCCCTCCTCCTCCTCAGTCTCCAAGCGCGGGTACCGAGGTCATTGTTGCAGATTCTCCACCTTCATCAGGCTGTCCGAAGAGAGGAACCGATAGTCTCACGAGACCTTCGACCAGCATCGTCAAGCCTTCAGTTAAAGATGCTCTCATAAAGATGTCGGGGGCCGAGTGGAAGAAGATGGCTGAGGGGTTGGCTTATCACTTGAAGAGGTCAACAAACATTTTCAATGTGTTGGCTGAAGTTGCTGATGACGTGGCAGAAGGCGTGTCGCCTGCCAAGAAGAAGGCCCGATCTGATATGGTGGCTGAGGTGGCTGAGCTGAGGAATAACAAAAACTCGGCCGAGCAAAAGTTGGCCGATCTGGAAGAGAAGCACCGCCAGCAAGTGGAGGAGCTTCTAAAAAGTCACGAGGAGGCTCTGGCTCAAGCGAAGGCAGATGCTAAGGAAGCTGGTCGGCAGGAAGGCCTGGCCGAGGTGGAGAAGGTGAGGACTTTGCTCAAGAGAAGAGCCGCTCAAGCTCTTAAACACAAGGTGGCGGCGTCCGAGGCAGACTTCAATTTTGAGAAGGCAGGGAGCAAAATTTTTGCGCGTGCCGTAGAGCAGATTCTTCATCTGAACCAAGGACTTCGAATTCGGGTTGTTGGCGCCTCCGCCGGGTACGGGGTGGAAGATGGGAAGATGGTTGACTATGATAGAGGCGGGGCCGAGGTTGACCTCGACCAACCCGAGGAGAATCTTCCCAACCCTTTGGTGGAGAAACCGGATGAGGAGTTCAACCCGAGCTCGGTTGTCCTTTCCGATGTGGAAGATGAAGCAGCGTAAGTCCCTTATGCTGGGAAGCTTGCGACTTGTTTGTGTTTTTGTAACCTTTTTGACTATATTTATTTTGCTAATTGTGTACAACATTTTCTCTTTATGCAAGTTCTTTTCAGTTTAACTTGTTGCCTGTTATTTTAATGCAAGTTTTTATTTCAACTTGTTGCATACACATTGTATCCGAGGTCAATTAGTGCAAGCCTTTACTTTAACTTGTTGCACGAATGCGTGTTTTATTCTGCTAACTCATTGCATGTTTATTCGTAAGACCTCGGATCCGAACCGCAGTTGGTTAGGTGGTCACCAAGAAAACTTATGAAAGAATGCAAGTGTTTGAGACTTGTAGCATTTTAGATAACCAAGTAAAAATGTTTTTGAGAATACAAGTCCTGTTTTAACTTGTTGTATTCGGAATTGATTGGACCCAAAATAAGAACACTTGATCGGACCTGGATAATGAGGCCGAGCTTGGATGGCTCAGTAAGTGCAGTAATCTTATAAGTTTTCCTCTGAAAAGAGGTACTGTATATAAGTGCATACGGTAGGGATCTCGGATCTACCCACCTTAGCCGAGGTGGGTGCCCTCGTCCCCGATGTGAAAGAGGTTGCTGAGTGAAGCTATGTGAGAACATTTCACAGCAAGCTGTACTTTATTGGGTGTCCCTTGTACACTGTGCATATGAGCCGATCTTATCTAGAAGACGTTGGCTGTACATAGCGCCATGCAATATTTAGGTGGCTAGTGCTAAATGAGAAGCTAGTACGTATGTATATAAAACTGTGGCACTTGAGTATGAGCAAGTTTGTAATTTTTCATTAATCATGAGGGTGGGTACATTGCCTTTCATGGATTAAAAAAGGTGAGTATATCACAATGGAGAAGAACGTGACAAGGGAAGTAGATGAAAAAACATTAACAAAAACTGAAGTAAAACTTAGACTTTAGCTGGGGGTGTCGGTGACTGCTGATGATCGTCCGAGGTAAACCTAACTGAAGTAGGTTCTAAGTTTTGCAACGTTCCAAGAGTTTTTGAGCTCGGCTCCTTCAAGAGTCTCTAGCTTGTATGCCCCAGAGTTCGTTTTTGAAATGACTCTGTAGGGGCCTTCCCAATTTTGAGCAAATTTCCCGTCTCTTCGATTTTTAAGGCCAATATCTGCTCTTCGGAGGACGAGATCTCCGACCTCGAAAGATCTGGGTTGCACTGTTTTGTTGTACTGCTTGGCTTGCCTTTCTTTTGCTTTCTTCTCCCGAGTAGACGCGGCTTCTCGGATCTCTTCGGCCAGTATTAAATTTTCTTTGATCAAATTTTCATTTTGTTGCTCGGGCCTGTCCCTCATTCGGAAGGTATGAATCCTTCGTTCGATGGGGATGACCGCATCACAGCCGTAGGTGAGTCTAAAGGGGGTCTCTCCTGTTGAGGTTTGTACCGTGGTCCTGATCGACCAGAGGACCTCAGGTAGCAGATCGGCCCACGCCCTTTTGGCTTGAGTAATTCTCTTCTTAAGGCCGTCAACAATAGCTCGGTTAGCCGCCTCGGCTTGCCCATTAGTCTGGGGGTGCTCGACCGAGGAGAACCGATGAGAGATTCCGAGGTTTTCAACCAAAAGCTGGAAGTTGTTGGCAGCGAACTGGCTACCGTTGTCAGTGATTAGTGTGAGTGGAAGTCCAAAGCGAGAGATGACTTGTTTCATGAAGAACTTCTGTATCCTTGCCGAAGTGATGGTCGCCAACGGTTCAGCCTCGATCCATTTGGTGAAGTAATCTATTGCTACCACAATGAACTTCAGCTGACCTGGAGCTGTTGGGAACAGTCCCACGATGTCCATCCCCCACATGTTGAAGGGACAGGAGGATGCTAGAGAGTGGAGTGCCTCGGAGGGTTTTTGATAAACATCACTGAAGAATTGGCATTGCGGACATCGTCGAACGTGGTCAATTGAATCTGTCACTATGGTCGGCCAGAAATATCCGGCCCTCAGTATCTTCCTTGCTGGGGATTTGCCTCCGACGTGGTGGCTCCCCAGTCCTCCGTGAACCTCGTTCAAGGTTTCCTGAGCTTCCTCGGAGGTGAGACATCAGAGGAGAGGGGAAGACATTCCTCTTCTATAAAGGATTCCATTCATAATAACGTACTCAGCCGCTTTTCTCTTAAGTTTCTTTGCCTCCTTTTGATCGGCTGGGAGTATGCCATGTTCGAGGTATGCCTTTATCGGGTGCATCTTGTTCGGCGATACTGAAATAGCCATCACCACGCTTGGGGCCGAGATTTGTTCCTGAATGAGGCTTTTATTGTTTCCTCCACCTTTTGTGCTCGCCAGCTTGGAAAGCACATCGGCTCGGGAGTTTGAACAGCAGGGGATATGGGTGATAAAAAATTTCTCAAAATCAAGAGCCACGGATTTAACTTTATCAAAGTACCTCTGCAGGATGGGTTATTTTGCTTGGTAGTCTCCGACAACTTGGGAAACCACCAATTGGGAATCGCTCATAATTTGAACTTCAGTTGCACGGAGCTCCTTAGCCATGCGGAGACCGGCAATGACTGCTTCATACTCAGCCTGATTATTCGAGGTTAAGAACTCGAATTTCAGGGAATATTCGATGCTGAGACTCTCCGCATTTTCTAGAATAACACCAGCTCCCGCACCCTTTTGATTGCTCGAGCCATCAACGTATATCACCGAAGTGTCCGAGCTAGAGCTTTTGTGGGGCTCTGTGAACTCGGATACAAAGTCTGCCAATGCTTGTGACTTGACTGCCTTCCTCGATTCATAGGAGATGTCGAACTCGGACAGTTCGACTGACCATGCCATCATTCTCCCAGTGAGGTCAGGCTTCTGCAGAACTTGTTTGATGGGCTGGGCGGTTCTTACGACAATAGGGTGACTCTGGAAATATTGTCGTAGCCGCCGTGCAGCCAGGATTAGACAAAATGCAAATTTCTCAATCTTAGAATACCGGAGCTCGGGACCTTGGAGAGCTCGGCTAATGAAGTAAACAGGAAACTCAGTTCGGCCCTCATCTCGGACCAACACCGAGCTGAGGGCGGAATCACCAACAGAAAGATAAATGAACAGGTTTTCCCCCTACCGAGGGTTGGAGAGAACCGGAGGAGAAGAGAGATACTCCTTAAGTGCTAGGAAGGAAGTTTTGCAATTTTGATCCCAATGAAAAGTTGTACCTTTTTTCAGGAGCTCATACCAGGGTAAGGCCTTCTTTGCTGCCTGAGGGAGGAACCTTGACAGTGCTGCCATCCTGCCTGTCAACTGTTGCACTTCTCTGAGATCGGCAGGGCTCTTCATTTCTAATATAGCTCGGCACTTGTCGGGGTTTGCCTCAATTCCCCTTTCAGACAGCATGAAACCGAGGAAGGCACCAGCTGGAACTCCGAAGGTGCACTTTTCTGGATTCAGCCTCATTTTATGCGCTCTTACCCTTTCAAGAGCCATGGTAAGATCTCAGACATGATCCTCTTTTTTCTTGCTTTTTGTAATCATATCATCAATATAGACTTCCATGGTGGTACCAATGATTCCATCAAAGACCTTGTTCATCATTCTTTGATAGGTTACTCCAGCATTCTTCAACCCGAAAGGCATGACAGTGTAGCAATAAGTTACCTTTCCAGTTGTGAATGTGGTTTTCTCTTGATCTGGGGGATACATGGGGATCTGATTGTATCCCGAGTAGGCATCAGTAAACGACAATAATTGGTATCCTGCCAAACTATCGACGAGCTGGTCAATAATTGGCAGTGGATACTGATCCTTGGGGCAGGCTTTGTTGTGGTCGGTGTAATCCACACACATCCTCCAACTGTCGTTTGCCTTTTTAACCAAAACAGTATTTGCCACCCATTCGGCGTATGGCACTTCTTTAACAAACCCAGCTTCCAACAACTCGGAAACCTTTTCCTGGATAACTTTCGCTTTCTCTGTCCCAACTCGTCTCAACTTTTGGGCCACCGGCCTTGCCTTCGGATCCACGCTAAGCTTGTGGCAGATAAAGTTCGGATCGATCCCCGGCATGTCGGCCGATGTCCAAGCAAAAAAACCAGATTAGCTCGTAAGAGATCGATGATCTCGCCCTGGATCTCCCGAGGGAGGTCGGCGCCCACTTTGACAGTTCTATTGGGGTCAGAAGGATCGATTTGGATTGCCAACCACTCCCCTTGAGGAGAAAGCCTGAGATCATCCTGCTTGGCCCGAACATCCAGTTCAGCCACTAGGATCTTCCCTTTGGCCAATGTTGGACCAGCGAGCTCCTCTTGCTTCTTTTTGACTTCCCGTAGACTCGCGTTGTAGCAGAGTCGGGCTGTGAGCTGGTTGGCTTTGACCGTGACGAGCTTGTCGTCAGAACCGATGAACTTCATGGCTAAATGTACCGTCGAAACCACTGCCCCGAAAGCTTGCAGGAAGGTTCGTCCCAATATCACATTGTAGGGGGATTCAGAATCAACAACTAGAAATTTGATGATCTCCGTTCGGGCCGAAGGCTGCTTGCCTAGGGTTACCGGGAGATGGATAGCTCCTAGGGGGTGAATTGCCTCACCCGTGAAGCTGATGAGTGTAACGTCCTCAATTTAATTTCCCGTTAATGCATTTAATTAAATGTTATAGAAATATATTAAAATTAATTAAGAAAAACTAAGAAAAATAATCCAACGAGTATGTGAGGTTCTAGAAAGGTTATGAAGGGTAGAATCGAAATTGGAAGTGAATTGGGTTAGAAAGTGCAAGTTTATCTAAGTTAAAACACCTTTCCAACAACCCTAACTTGGAAAATTGTAATTAAATAATTACAACCCCAATCAAGATTTCCACCGTTGGATATGAAGTTAAGGATTTTAGGAAGTTACTCGTCAAATTTGAGCAAGATCCGACGGTGAACGAAGAAGTTATCTCGAATTGAAGCAGGAAGAAAATAGGAGGAAAATAGGAAAATGAATAAATGGGGTACTGGGCAAAACACTGGAGTCTTTTGGAAAAGACTCGAGTGTTTTGGAAAAGACTGGAGTCTTTGTGAAAAGACTCGAGTGTTTTACAGATCCTGAATCAGGGAAAGGCAAAGCCCTCAGATTCACTCGAGTCTTTTAGAAAAGACTCGAGTATTTTTCATGAATTCACTCGAGTGATTAGGAAAAGACTCGAGTGTTTTTATCAGATCAGCAAAAAAATAAAAACACGAGTTGGGGTCATTTTAACCCCAAATATCACTTTCTCACTCTTCTTTTCTCCGACTTCTCTCTAGGGTTTTCAACCCCAATTCATAAATCAAACAAATCTCCCCAAATTAATCATCATGGATCATCATTAAGCATTCCTCTTGCACTATTCACATCATCAAGCTCTTGGATCTCTCTCTCCACGTTTTCTCTCTCATCCAGCCATGAGGATCTTAGCTAAACTTGGTATTTTCTCTTTTAATCTTCAAAATCAAGGTAAGGGGGTTGATTCATGGGCTTGGGAGTTGAATTTTGGGTGTGTATAATTATGATTAAGTTTAGGGTTAGATAATATGATTTTCTCTCTTTAATATATATGTTATTGTTCATGAAATTGCTTGACCCTATTTGCTACATGAAATAAGCATGATTATTAGTTGTATTTGTGGTTTGTTTTGTATTAGTTGTTTACCTTGCAATTAGTTGAGGAATTTATGGACATTGTAAGTAATAAGTTGAAAAAGGAATTTATGAGAATAAGGAGTAAGAAATTGTTTATGTTAGTAAATATGTAATTATGTAACTTCAAGTAAAAAAAAATGAGATGTTTTGAAAAGTTTATATGAATTGGAAATGAGAAGTGTTACTTTGCAAATTATGAGTATGAGAAATGAAAGAAATAAAGTGGTAATGCAAAGTAAGGAAAAAAAAATAAGAAGGTCCGCAGCTATTAATCGCGTTTTGGGATCCACACCCATTAGGTGCACACGGTTAGGACAGGGTCCTACTAGCAAAGTAGGCCCGAATTAGCCCCAATAGGTACAAAGCTCGCTCAGGAAAAATCCCCATAAGATCAAAGGCTCGTTACGTTACGTGGATCCTACGCGATGATTAATAGCTGCATTACCAAATATAATCATGAAATATGAATAAATGAGAATATATGAAAGAGAGTAAAGAAAAGAAAATAAATAAAAGGCCCTAACGAGGGAAAGGTCTTATGGGTCAAGAAGTCCTGAGTGAGAAGAAGTCCTATTGGGTGAAGATACCATCCTAACCAATTGTGCAATCAAGAATACCTAATGGAATTTATATTGCTAG
The DNA here is from genome assembly GCA_037953625.1 of Crotalaria pallida. NCBI lineage: Eukaryota > Viridiplantae > Streptophyta > Magnoliopsida > Fabales > Fabaceae > Crotalaria > Crotalaria pallida. The sequence goes on from CM075650.1 coordinate 59,387,611, forward strand.
CAAAGCAAAAGACAAAGTTAAAAGGTAAAAGTTAAAAGCATATGAAAGTAAAAGACAAGGTTAGAAGTTAAGAAAAACCAAGAGTATTTACTATTGTTATATGATTTTAAATTTGAACCAATAAGGTATGCAATGAAATATGATTTATGTATGTGAATGAATTGATTGTTGCATGCCTTAGTTGTTCTTATGCCTCTTTAAAATGACATTTCTGGGTTCGTGGATTTCTCACCCCTTACGCCCATTTTTCAGGTTCAGAGTTAGATTCCGAGGTCCCAGCCGAGCAGGATCACTCTCCCAACTAGGGAGAGTAGTGTTTCATGCCATTTTACTAGTTTGGAACTTAGGTTATTTTGAGATTGTATATATATAAAACCACCTTGATACTTTCTCTATAACTTATTATTTTTGTGGTGCAATGTGTAGGCACCTTTGGGCCGGATTTCCTCCGTTATGACGGGGATGTTCCGTGCATATTTTGTTGTAAGTAATACCTAATCTTTTTGGTGAATCTAAGCCATGCAGGTACATAGAATGAACTAGGGAAACACCCTAGTGATGCATAGAGGTTATATGAACTGGATTGGAAAAATATAAAATGAACTTGCAAGCAGGTAACAGGTTTTCAAGAAATATGGGAAATATCCAATAAACAGAGGAGACTCTGTCGGATTTTTCCTAGAATTCCCTATAACTAAATATTACTAAATGTACTTTCTAAATAAGTATAATTAGGTAATTCCGCGTGTGAGCCCTATGTTTTGAAAGGTTAGGAAAAGGAAAATTTTAGACCACTATTTTTAGTAATGAATTAGACTTCCCCACTCTAATAATGGAGTTAAAAACTAAATAATTAAGCAAAACTCACAAAAATATTTGTTTAATTTTATTATAAAACTTAGGGTGTCACATTTATGGTATCAGAGCAGTTTTGTCCTCGGCTATGGAGTTTCATTACTCCTTGATTTCTCATCAAGCGAGAAATTGTTCAAATGTCAATGTTTAGGTTTATTCTTAGTACATTTTATGTAGTTTTCTTTAAGTTCTTCGTTAGATTCTGTCTAACATATTAATTTAAATGGTGATCTTCAATCAAGGTAGATACCCCCTATGGCTCGTCGACCAAACGATAATGATCGTCTTACAGCTATTCTGGAGAATCTGGTTCAAGCCAACCAGAATCAGGCTCAGAATATTGCAAATGTTGTTACCGCTGCCGTTGCTGCTATGCAACCACCTCAACCTGCTCCTCCTGTTATTGATTGGCTTTCAAGGTTCAAGAAACAGGATCCTCTGAGGTTTGATGGAGGACACAATCCAGATGGAGCCCAAGATTGGCTCCAGGACATTGAGAAAATATTTGCTTCTCTTCAGCCTCCACCGGACCAATGGGTTCGTCTTGCAGAATTTATGCTGATCAGTGAGGCCCAATATTGGTGGCAACAGGAACGTCGCGATCTTGAAGTGGCTAATCGGGAAATTACTTGGGAACTTTTCCGCACTCACTTTTTGGGCAAGTATTTTCCGGAGAATGAATGCAGAGAGAAAGAGCTGCAATTTCTGAATCTTGTTCAAGGTGACATGAATATTGGTGAATATGCTGCAAAGTTCCGGGAGTTGATGCGCTACTCGCTTGGTTACAGAGATGTTGAGGAGAGGGCAAAATGCATTAAATTTGAAAGTGGCCTACGCCCTGAGATCAAGGTATTGTTTGAATATCAGAATATTGCCAGCTTAGCTCAACTGATTAATATGACCAGTGCTTATGAAAGGAGCTTGAAGAATATGCAAGGGACTGATCGGGGTAAAAATGTGCAAAAATCTGGAGGCCCGATCAAGGGTAAAGCGCCTATGAATAAATCTGGTCCCTATTCTGCTAGTGCCAACAGAGGTCCTCCACGGTCCAATTCTAGTCCCACAGGAGTTGCTTTTCCTAGCTATCCTACATGCACTCATTGTGGAAAGCGTCATCTTGGAGAGTGCTGGTTCAAAAATCAAGACTCAAAACCCAGGGTTTGTTTTACTTGTGGTCAACCTAGTCACTTCTATTATCAATGCCCAAAGAAGAATATGAAACAGGAAGTTAATGTGACTCGGGCGCAACCCGCCAAGGGAAAGAAACCCATCCAGAAGGGTAAGGTGTACACTATGGATGGCGAGGAGGTAGAGGAAGGTGATGAACTTATCCGAGGTATTGGTACTTTAAATACTCTCCCTTGTAAAATATTGTTTGATAGTGGTGCATCGCATTCCTTTATTTCATTATCATGTGTCAAGAGAATTGGAATGTCTACGATAGAGATGCCGTATGTGCTCTCGGTGTCGACACCTACCAGCCCCGCAGTGACTACGTCCCTCGCATGTCTAAACTGTTCTTTGCGAGTACTTGAGAGAGAATTCAATTTGAATCTTATTTGTTTACCTCTCAAGGGGCTTGATATCATCCTCAGCATGGATTGGATGGAAAAGAATAAAGTTCTTATTGATTGCCATAGCAAGGCCATCCTATTCCCTGATGCAACCTTGTCAAATCTAGAAATCAGAACCGATCCGGATGTTAACAAAATTCCAGTGGTGCAGGAGTTTCCGGAGGTATTCCCGGATGATATTCCTGGTTTACCGCCACACAGAGAAGTAGAATTTAGCATTCATTTGGTTCCCGGTGCAGGACCAATATCAATTGCCCCGTATCGGATGGCCCCTCCAGAATTGGCCGAGCTAAAGAAGCACATCAAAGAGTTATTTGCTAAACAATTCATTCGGCCTAGTGTGTCTCCGTGGGGAGCCCCAGTACTATTCGTTAAAAAGAAGGATGGCAGTTTGAGAATGTGTACTGACTACCGCCAGCTGAATGGGGTAACAATTAAGAACAAGTATCCACTTCCCCGAATTGACGATTTGTTAGATCAACTGAAGGGAGCATCCATATTCTCTAAGATCGATCTTCGATAAGGCTATCATCAAATCCGAGTTAAAGAGGCCGACATCCCCAAAACAGCTTTTCGCACCCGTTATGGGCATTTTGAGTATGTTGTCATGCCCTTCGGCCTTACTAATGCACCAGCAATCTTCATGGACTACATGAATCGGATTTTTAGACCTTTTCTGTACTCTTTCGTCGTTGTCTTCATCGACGATATTCTTATCTATTCCAAAACTCCAAGTGAGCATAATGAGCATTTGAGGACGGTGTTGCAGGTCCTCAAGGAGAAACAGTTGTACGCTAAGTTCGCCAAATGCAGTTTCTGGTTAAATGAAGTGTACTTTCTGGGTCATGTCATTTCAGAAAAAGGAGTGGCAGTTGACCCATCGAAGGTAGAAGTAGTGCTCAAGTGGGAGAGACCCACTACAATCACAGAGATCAGAAGCTTTTTAGGCATGGCCGGTTATTATAGAAGATTCATTGAGGGTTTTTCTAAGTTAGCACTTCCGCTAACCAAATTGACTCGCAAAGAGGTACCCTATCAGTGGACAGTGGAGTGTGAGCATAGTTTTGAAGAATTAAAGAAGCGACTCACTAGCTCACTCGTTCTAATTTTGCCAGACCCATCTCAACCCTTCGATGTTTATTGTGATGCATCTAAACAAGGATTAGGATGCGTACTGATGCAACAAGGCAAAGTCGTTGCATATGCTTCTCGGCAACTTCGCCCACATGAACAGAACTATCCTACACATGATCTCGAATTAGCAGCCGTGGTATTTGCATTGAAAATTTGGAGGCACTACTTGTACGGCACTCGATTCGAGGTGTTCAGCGATCATAAGAGCCTTAAGTATTTATTTGACCAGAAGGAGCTGAACATGAGACAAAGGAGGTGGATAGAATTTCTTAAAGATTACGACTTCAGTCTCCAATATTATCCAGGCAAAGCAAATGTAGTGGCGGATGCTCTAAGCCGCAAGACACTTCATGTTAGCAATATGATGATAAAGGAGATGCAATTGATGCAGGAGTTTAGTAATCTCATGTTGGGTGTGCAGGTGCAGGAAAAGAGTATTATTCTGGAAATGCTGCAGGTGCATAATGAATTCATCGACTTGATCAAAGAAAGGCAGGTTGATGATCCAGAATTGCAAAAACTCTTAGAAAGAGCCTCTGACGGAGAAGAGCCCGATTTCATCAGGGGTTCAGACGAAATCATTCGATTTCGAGGAAGGGTATGTGTTCCTAAAGATTTTGAAGTTCAAAGGGATATTCTTCACGAGGCACATAAAATTAAATTAAGCCTCCACCCAGGTAAAACCTATCAAATCCATAAAACTTGACCAAATATTTCCTCGATTCCAATAATATCCCATAGCATATTCTATCTAACCACCATCTGCAGGTACCACCAAGATGTACCAAGATCTTAAAAGATTATTTTGGTGGCCTGGAATGAAGAAAGCTATCGCAGATTTTGTATCACGATGCCTAGTATGCCAAAAAGCCAAGATCGAACATCAAAAGCCCGGAGGCTTGCTAAGGCCTTTGGAGATTCCCGAGTGGAAATGGGATAGCATCTCTATGGATTTCGTATCTAGTCTTCCAAGGACCCCTTCTGGCTATGAAGCTATCTGGGTAGTAGTCGATCGGCTTACTAAATGTGCTCACTTTATCCCGATGAATATGAAGTATAGTATGGAGAAGTTGACACAACTATACATTCAAAATATTGTGAGACTACACGGAATTCCTTCAAGTATCATCTCTGACCGTGATCCCAGATTCCTCTCTCGTTTTTGGCAAAGTCTTCAACAGGCTTTGGGCACAAAACTCAAGTTCAGCACTACATATCATCCCCAAATTGATGGGCAAACAGAGCGCACCATTCAATCGTTGGAGGATTTACTAAGGACTTGTGTTATTGAGCAATTGGGTAGTTGGGAACGTCTCTTGCCACTAATTGAGTTCACTTATAACAACAGCTTCCATTCCAGTATTGGGATGGCTCCTTTTGAGGCTCTCTATGGTAGAAAGTGCCGGACTCCATTGTGCTGGTTTCAAATCGGTGAAAATTTACTTCTTGGTCCAGATATTGTACAAGAAACCACCGAAAAGATCAAAATGATTCAGCAAAAAATGAAGGCATCACAGGATCGCCAAAAGAGCTATGCGGATAGACGTAGACAACCCTTGGAATTCGATGGTGGTGATCACGTGTTCTTAAGGGTAAGTCCTACCACCGGTGTCGGTCGTGCAATCAAGTACCGGAAGCTCTCTCCCAGGTTTATTGGTCCCTATCAGATAATTGAGAAGGTTGGACCTTTAGCGTATCGAATTGCATTGCCTCCTCATCTAGCTAAGTTACATGACGTATTCCATGTATCACAACTTCGGAAGTACGTGCATGACCCTTCGCATATAATTGATGTGGATAATATACCTTTGAAAGAAAATCTGACTTTTGAAATCCATCCCATTCGGATTGAAGATCGTCGAATTAAGTAACTCCGAGGCAAGCAAATTCCCTTGATAAAAGTTATTTGGCACCGCAATAATGTTGAAGAAGATACTTGGGAGCTAGAAGAAAATATGAGGGAATCTTATCCACAGCTTTTCAGCACTTAGTGAATTTCGGGGACGAAATTCTGGTAAGTGGGAGAGGATTGTAACGTCCTCAATTTAATTTCCCGTTAATGCATTTAATTAATTGTTATGGAAATATATTAAAATTAATTAAGAAAAACTAAGAAAAATAATCCAACGAGTATGTGAGGTGCTAGAAAGGAGTTATGAAGGGTAGAATCGAAATTGGAAGTGAATCGGGTTAGAAAGTGCAAGTTTATCTAAGTTAAAACACCTTTCCAACAACCCTAACTTGGAAAATTGTAATTAAATAATTACAACCCCAATCAAGATTTCCACCGTTGGATATGAAGTTAAGGATTTTAGGAAGTTACTCGTCAAATTTGAGCAAGATCCGACGGTGAACGAAGAAGTTAACTCGAATTGAATCAGGAAGAAAATAGGAGGAAAATAGGAAAATGAATAAATGGGGTACTGGGCAAAACACTGGAGTCTTTTGGAAAAGACTCGAGTGTTTTGGAAAAGACTGGAGTCTTTGTGAAAAGACTCGAGTGTTTTACAGATCCTGAATCAGGGAAAGGCAAAGCCCTCAGATTCACTCGAGTCTTTTAGAAAAGACTCGAGTATTTTTCATGAATTCACTCGAGTGATTAGGAAAAGACTCGAGTGTTTTTATCAGATCAGCAAAAAAATAAAAACACGAGTTGGGGTCATTTTAACCCCAAATATCACTTTCTCACTCTTCTTTTCTCCGACTTCTCTCTAGGGTTTTCAACCCCAATTCATAAATCAAACAAATCTCCCCAAATTAATCATCATAAATCATCATGGATCATCATTAAGCATTCCTCTTGCACTATTCATCATCATCAAGCTCTTGGATCTCTCTCTCCACGTTTTCTCTCTCATCCAGCCAAGAGGATCTTAGCTAAACTTGGTATTTTCTCTTTTAATCTTCAAAATCAAGGTAAGGGGGTTGATTCATGGGCTTGGGAGTTGAATTTTGGGGGTGTATAATTATGATTAAGTTTAGGGTTAGATAATATGATTTTCTCTCTTTAATATATATGTTATTGTTCATGAAATTGCTTGACCCTATTTGCTACATGAAATAAGCATGATTATTAGTTGTATTTGTGGTTTGTTTTGTATTAGTTGTTTACCTTGCAATTAGTTGAGGAATTTATGGACATTGTAAGTAATAAGTTGAAAAAGGAATTTATGAGAATAAGGAGTAAGAAATTGTTTATGTTAGTAAATATGTAATTATGTAACTTCAAGTAAAAAAAATGAGATGTTTTGAAAAGTTTATATGAATTGGAAATGAGAAGTGTTACTTTGCAAATTATGAGTATGAGAAATGAAAGAAATAAAGTGGTAATGCAAAGTAAGGAAAAAAAATAATAAGGTCCGCAGCTATTAATCGCGTTTTGGGATCCACACCCATTAGGTGCACACGGTTAGGACAGGGTCCTACTAGCAAAGTAGGCCCGAATTAGCCCTAATAGGTACAAAGCTCGCTCAGGAAAAATCCCCATAAGATCAAAGGCTCGTTAGGTTACGTGGATCCTACGCGATGATTAATAGCTGCATTACCAAATATAATCATGAAATATGAATAAATGAGAATATATGAAAGAGAGTGAAGAAAAGAAAATAAAGAAAAGGCCCTAACGAGGGAAAGGTCTTATGGGTCAAGAAGTCCTGAGTGAGAAGAAGTCCTATTGGGTGAAGATACCATCCTAACCAATTGTGCAATCAATAATACCTAATGGAATTTATATTGCTAGAAAAGCAAAAGACAAAGTTAAAAGGTAAAAGTTAAAAGCATATGAAAGTAAAAGACAAGGTTAGAAGTTAAGAAAAACCAAGAGTATTTACTATTGTTATATGATTTTAAATTTGAACCAATAAGGTATGCAATGAAATATGATTTATGTATGTGAATGAATTGATTTTTGCATGCCTTAGTTGTTCTTATGCCTCTTTAAAATGACATTTCTGGGTTCGTGGATTTCTCACCCCTTACGCCCATTTTTCAGGTTCAGAGTTAGATTCCGAGGTCCCAGCCGAGCAAGATCACTCTCCCAACTAGGGAGAGTAGTGTTTCATGCCATTTTACTAGTTTGGAACTTAGGTTATTTTGAGATTGTATATATATAAAACCACCTTGATACTTTCTCTATAACTTATTATTTTTGTGGTGCAATGTGTAGGCACCTTTGGGCCGGATTTCCTCCGTTCTGACGGGGATGTTTCGTGCATATTTTGTTGTAAGTAATACCTAATCTTTTTGGTGAATCTAAGCCATGCAGGTACATAGAATGAACTAGGGAAACACCCTAGTGATGCATAGAGGTTATATGAACTGGATTGGAAAAATATAAAATGAACTTGCAAGCAGGTAACAGGTTTTCAAGAAATATGGGAAATATCCAATAAACAGAGGAGACTCTGTCGGATTTTTCCTAGAATTCCCTATAACTAAATATTACTAAATGTACTTTCTAAATAAGTATAATTAGGTAATTTCGCGTGTGAGCCCTATGTTTTGAAAGGTTAGGAAAAGGAAAATTTTAGACCACTATTTTTAGTAATGAATTAGACTTCCCCACTCTGATAATGGAGTTAAAAACTAAATAATTAAGCAAAACTCACAAAAATATTTGTTTAATTTTATTATAAAACTTAGGGTGTCACAATGAGATTGCCCTCGAATTCACGAGGTCGGTTGATCTCAGCTTAAGTGCTTGAAAGGTGTGAAGAAAATGAATGTCGGCCGAACTTCCTTGATCGATAAAAACTCGGGCGACTTCGAAGTTGTTGATCATCGCCGCGATCACCATTGGGTCATTGTGATCCGGGATGATACCTTCCATATCCTGGTCGGAAAAGCTGATGGGGATGTTCCGAGATGGTTTCTTGCAGATGGGCTTGTGGCGAACGGCTAATACTTGATTGACGTACTTTTTCCTTTCCGACCTCTTCTCCCCCCCACCGGCAAAACCTCCCGAGATAGTTTCCACTCGGAGGTTCTCCGGTGTCTTAACCAAATCTTGTATGACAACAAAATTTCTTATTTGTCTTGGGAATTCGTTTGGTGCTGGAGCTTGAACAACAGCTCGTTCAGCCAGACGCTGCTTATAACCTGCTGAAGATCTGCGATGGCTTTACCTTGCTGCTCTATGATCCTCATCTGTTGTCTTATCAAGGACAAGACGTCTGTTTCACGAGAGAGTGAAGATTGACGTGAGCGAGAACTATGTGTAGTACTGTCAGAGGGGGCACGTTCGCCGCAGTGGCGGTGCTGTTCTGTGTTGGTTTTTCCGGGATCGGAGCGTAGTTGCACGCGCCGACTCCCTCCCTGGTGCTGAGTTGGATCTGCAGTGTCTCCAGTGTGGGTGGTGTACGGTCCACTGTGGGTGTGCGTGAACTCTGGCGGTGGAGGTGGTGGTGAGGACCTTGCTGCCCTATTGGCTTCAAGATGCGCGCGCAGATCCTCAGTTGAGGGAACCCTCCTTGGACGCCCCCTCCTTCTCCTCTGGACTGGTTGTTCCTCAGACATGGTAGAATCTTCTGGGTGGGGATGAAGTTTTTCTTTTCCCACAGACGGCGCCAATGTGATGTCCTAGACGGTGAGGTCCTCCAAGAGTTAGGGAAGAAGACCTTCAAAGAAGCCTCTATCTAGGGTTTCTGTATGATGTTTGGTGGGAGTCCTCAAGTGGCTAAGGAGAAAGCCAAGAAGTAACCCTAATCACTGCCGTGTGAGGGTGACAATTAGGGTTAGAGGACACCTGAGCCCCATGTAGTACGGAGCTACTTATAGGGGGGAGCTGGTTGCCCTAATGGGCTTGCTTTAGGCCCAAGTAGGGCCAGCCTGTACTGAGCTATGAGTGGATGAGCTGTCCTTGTGGATAAGGTGATGAGTTGTCCTTGTGGATAAGGTGAGACACGTCATCCTGTCCTTGGTGTCGGACTCTGGGAGGTGTCGGACAGGGAAGTCGGACCTGGTAGGAGTATGAGGTCGGCCCGTATCTGGTATCTGTTCGGCCTTTGAGCCTTGAGCTCGGCCCAGCACGCAGAGGGCTTCTTATAGAGTCGTGAGGCCTTGGGCAAGGGTTTTGAGGACCTCGGCCAGGCTGAGTCCACCACAATTATTAATACCTCATTCGTCTTTCTTTTCAATCACATTTCATCACTTTCACAAACTTATTCATATCATTTCATTTTCAAGACGTAACAGACGTCCATCAGCATGCTACTCTTATTATTCAACAATTCAAGTATCATCATGCATAATTAATCATTTAAACAGATAAACATAAGCATGCTATTTCCAATCATCATCAAATAAATTCATCACATAATAACACGTGGTCTTTTTCTCCTTCGTATACGTGGCCACACAAAACAAACAATTGCCACTATACTACTGACTCAGAACCACCAAGTTCCGATCTTTGAGATGATCCGGAACGTCCTAATAAATCACCTAAATACCACGGTGTCTTAGGAAAGCTTCTCTCTCACCTCAAGTCCCAACAAATAAATGCACACGATCTCCGCGGATCCTTATCGCTGCAGATGCCCCAATCCCTCGTCTTTAAAATTCCTCGTATTAGACAGAGCACGTTATTATTAACTTATATAAAAAAATCGTCTCTCAACTCAAACACATTTCATTTCTCGTCGGATAGCTTAAAACATAATTGTTTTCTCAAAACAACTCCAAATTTTTCCAGTACTTTAAGTACTTCAAAACCATTTGAAAACATCTAATAAAGTAATTTAAACCAATTGATTTGGTTGCTGGTCCGTCTTGGACAGCACCTTAATCATGTTTGAAAACACCGAAAAATTCACCGTTTTAAATCTGTCTTTTTCCCAAATCAGATACCACTTGAATACCACACTTTAAATCACATGAAAACATTTTTAAAGTTAAGAAACAAGCCCAAACAATTCTGGACAGCAAAGAATTGTTTTGCAAATTCACCTTAATAAAATCCGAAAACAATGTAAAAGTACTTTTGCTTCAAATAATTATTTAGCTCAAAACTAACACTTTAAAATTCAAGCTTTATCAATAAGTACGATTTTAAGACAACCACTAAACATGTCCCACATTTCCAAATAAATCCAAGCAAATGAACTCGGAGTTGCTTAATTTCAAAACCAATTACGTATACAAACATTTTTCCAGACATCAACTAGCACACAACAAACAACAACACTTTGATAAATCAAGTCATATAAATCATATACTTTTCAAATATCAATTAGAATTTAACCAAATAAAATCCTATCCTATTTAACTAGTCTTGGCCGAATATATCCACATGCAAGATTAAAAACTTAAACTTTTTACCCAACAAAATCATTCACTCATATTTTCAAACAAAACTTAGCATCAACACATGAAACATACTTATTATCACACATCATTTCATGAAGAAGATTCTTAGACCTACTTGAACATGCATTGGCCGAATATATGTACAAGTCAAAGCAAAGATTTGTTCAAAGCTTTAAGACATAAAATCATGAAATTGTTTCTTCCCTTTCAATTCAAAAACCGTGAGTTTTACCTTGAGAAATTATCAAACTTTAATTTATTTTCTTAACTTAAATCAACATATTAATTCAAATACCACATCAAAGTCTCATTTTTTTCAAGTCTTAGAAATTTCATGCATGCATTCAAAGTCCTTAAATTAAACAAATATTAACATGCATGTGCATTAAATGAAGATCAAAACATGATTTCTCATTTCCTTTAGGTTTGGCCGAATCATCATCATATCAAAGACAAGATTTTGTTTTCATTTTACAACATGCAAAGATCAAGATTCATGAATCACATCATATACTTGTTCATGCAAAATTTTAAAACAACATTTTCTTTTCTTTAAACATCAAACCGAATCATCATCATCACTTAAACAAAGTTTCTTTTCAAATCTATTGCATGCACTTTAAAATTCTTAAATCAAGTAAAGATCAACATGCATGTGCCTTTTCATGAGGATCAAAGCATGATCTTTTAGTTCTTTAAGCTTAACCGAATAAACATCATCATTAATCAAAGTTTAGCTTCAAATCTTTAACATGCAAAGAACATAATACATAGATCAAGTCATTTTTGCATCAAAATCATTTTCAAAAGCTTGTTTTCCTTAGTTTCCTTTAAAACCGTGATGAACATCAAGGAAAGATCAAATCTTTTTGCTCAAAAATAACATGCAAGACTCAAGATTAAAGCTTTTTCATAGATCAAGCTAAGATCATCACATGCATGCACTCAAATCAACTAATCCAAGCATAAAACCAACATGCAATCATCAAAGTCTTAGCTTTTTCACAAAATATGCAAGGATCAAAATAATCATAGATCAAAATAAGCATTTTCAACTTATTTTTCAAAGAAACATAAAAATAACTTTTCAAGATCAAACATCAACATGCATGTACTTAGATCTTACACATCAAGTCATAAAATCAACATAAAAGTACAAATCAAAGATCAAAATCATTTCAAGTAGAAAGGGACCAAAACCGTGAGCACCATTTAGAGTGATGCATGTTTATTTCTTTGATTACACTCTTAGATCCAAATAGAAATAGGTGTAGAAAATCATGAGAAGAAAGAAAAATTACACATGCAAAAGAAAAGAGAATTACAAAGCCTAAAAGAAAATCCTAACCAACACAACTCTTCAAGATTTCAAGTCACACACCTAAGATCAAAGTCTCCTATCCTTCAAATCACTTGGAACTTCAAAGGGAAGCTTGAGTCAAGTTTGATCTCCTTCTCCATCTCTTCTTCTTCCTCATGGCTCCACTCTCCCTCTCTCTCTCTCTTACTCGGTTCTCTCTAAGGTTGAGAGCTTGATTTTGCTCTCAACCAAGTGTGTGTGTTTGAGAATGAGAAATGAATGAAGGCAAACAAGGGACCAAGGGGCTTACTATGTATTTATAGGCAACTTCGGTTTTCCTTCTTTGCCCTTAATTAATTCGGTCCATGTGTATTGGGTTGAGGGGCAATTTTGGCACTTGAAAGTTTGCATGGGTGAATTTTATCAAGGGGACAATAAGGAGTAATTTAAGGCATTAGGTCTAATCACTCATCATTTTATTTCCTACATCACATCTCCTAATTTTCCATGGATTAAATTTTACTCTTAATTTTCTTAACCTAGAAGAAAATAAACTTTCCTACTCTCCCTTCATGCATGCTTGCCACCTGTACACACTTATACACAATATTAATTTTCAGTTTTCTAATCACACACATCATACAAATATTAAAATGCCATGCCATCTTAACGAAAAATAATAAGATGCAAATAATTCACACATCACCCAATTATTCACATACACACCATAACAAGTACTCATTTAATTTTAAATTCACTTTATAAGATTCATAAAATAATTTTCCTTTTATAACATTACAATCATCAACAATAGCGAATAAACTTCAAAATACACACTTTAAATAAAACAATTAACTGAATACTTGGCTATAGATATAGCCCTCATTTCATTTTCAAAAATCATATTTTCATATATAAAAGAGATCCTCAAAAGGAAAAGTTCATTTGAGGTCTTTAACCATTTTTACTAATTTAAATACTCAAAATTCGTTTACAATACACTCAGGAAATAAATTCTCGTAAATCAATCCAGAAAATATTAAAAGTTACATTTTTGAAATCTACATTTCAATACGGTCGTTTTCATATAAAGATCATAAAATTCGGAGTTACGGTTAAAAAGATATGAATTCTCCAAGTCATTCAATCTATTAAAGTCCATAAGGAATTTCACTTCTCAAAGAAATCCCAAATAACAAAACCATTTAATTTGAGTCCATGAAAATATTTATTTTCACACAAATACATCTATCATTGATAAACATAGTTCAAAAATTCATTTAAAACAGACGAGGAATTTGCGGGTCGTCACATTCTCCACAACTTAAAGATTTCTCGTCCCCGAGAAATACGTTACGGATTGGGTAGCAGGACACAAAATTCTCGCATTGCGGTGAAGCCCATGAGAACATTCTCATTCTCACTTCGTGGTCGTATTCCCCTTGCTGGCATCATTTACTTTACAAGGCTCCTCGTTTTTCGCTTTCGGACGAAGAAACTCCACACGTACTACCACTTGTGTGTCGAATCGAGTCATGTCCATCGGACTAAACCAAGAGGATACCGCTCCTTAACCATTCGTAGCTACAGGAGCTTCAACCTTAGGTACAGCTTATGTGATATCAAGCAAGCATAATTTCACACATCCCTAGGAGCACGAGGTTTTATCTTAAAATGGTTAAAAGATCCTAAAATCCATTAGGTGCTCACTACTCTTGACAACTTTGGATTCCCACCAATTCATAAGTGACTACTCCTTCTTTTAGTTCTCCTTCTAACTCGAACGCTTTTCATCCATCATTTCTCTAACTTAAGGGGGATTTTATTGCAACTTTGGCCTTATCTACTCAGAACAACTCCACTTTTCTCGTTAAATTCATCCTAAACATCGATCTTGCCTATCACTTGTACCGTCTAGACATCTGGTTATAGTATAAGGCAATCCTAATCATCCGAATTTTCATCATAATTTTCTCAAATTGCTGACAATATACGCCCCCTTTCTTCCTTGTAACTCCCCAACTTCGATCAAACTTACTACTAAGTTCACTGTGGTCTTATACTCTTATTCAATTTCAACCATTGATCCATCCTTGATCGTTCAAGCCTAAGCTATCTGGGTGACTATGACATTTTCATTTTCACAAGTCAGGCTAATGGATTTCGGAAAGGATCGATAAGACTATGGTTTTATAGTAAGGCTCATAAAGAAAAGGTTCGAATTTCAGCAACAAAGACTGTTTTTGTTGAAGCAATTCAACAAACATGGTGATCCAAGGATAACATCCTATTTCCTCAAAGGTAACAACTACCCTTGTACCAAAAGGTGCGTCAAAGTCAACAAACTTGGGTCTAACAAGCAATGATATAACATCAAAGGTTATGGGGTCTCAATCTTAGAATCTATTCGCTTTCTACTCGGTCTACTTCCTTCAAACTACATAACCAATAGGTTCATCAGACCAACACAGCAGACACTAGAGACACAGACAGAGTCACACAAACAAAGCATGTAAGCCCATGCTTAAGGCCACTAAGGATTACCATAAGCTCTGATACCATACTCTAACAGCCCGATTTTCGTAACACAAAATAACCAACTTTTATTCACGTTGCAAAAAAAAAATGAGGCCAAATTTTTTTTTGGGAAAACATTATCGAGATGTCATTGGAGCACTTAACATCCTTTTACCGAAAACCGAGTTGTTACTAAAACACTTTCATACATGAAACTTCCAAGTCTTTCAAAATAACTTCCTTCACATCGAACTCGATTCATTTACATTATATTCAAAAGCTGTTGATAATGAGTATCCATACATTTCCTAGCATAGTAGAAGATCTGTTATTCACAAAATAAAGATGGGCATGATTACATAGATGGTTCATCAAAATGATAATCCTTGACTCACAATTACTAACAACAGACTTAGACTATAAGAGGACTAAGGCCATCTTAACTAATAACACTATCCTCCGATCTTCCTGTTGGAGACGACTGGTCGAAGCTTCCTTTTCATCTCGTGCCCTTCCTTCATTCCCGAGATGACGCCATGTAGTAATCCCCATACGATGCTCCATCTGTCCATTGCGATACCAGCCACACCGATATGCCAACGAAACAGGAGAGAGTAAGCATTCCGAACGACGCATCGTCGACGGTGTGTGTTTACAATAGGCAAGATATTAAGACAATACAAACATAACAATGCAACATAAATACAACATAGAATTCAAGCATATCATCATCTGCATCATTATCATCATTCGTTATCTTACCAAACTTATTATCGCTTTTCAACATAAACATTCTTAATTTCTCAATTCCTTTCTCAATCACATCTTACAATTCTTTGAGTTGCATACATTTCCATTTTCATACAGTCTCATTCACTTTTTCACACTCTCATTCTCAAGTCGTTTCTCATTGTCAATATTTCATAAGCTTTTGCTTGTTATAATTATAAGTCTTTTCTAATCAAGTCTTATTAGAGCATAACCGTCGATGATTGGGTAAATTAGAATATCATCGATATGCTGGTTTCGTAGTTAGCACACACGTCTACATCTCCTCGGTCATCCACCCAACCTAATCGGAAGCAAACAGGTGTATAGGACCTTTATCGCGCAGGCTTGACAGCTGTCTCAACAAATGGCTCCAAGCCAGGAGAACTTTAGAAAATCGGGTACAGTCTCAAATCAAATTACATAATCATGGCATACTGTAGAAAATCGGGTACAGTGGCAAAATCGTAGAGCCTCGCTCCAGTCCCTCTCACTGTTCAAGATTTACAATCTAGGGGTGACAGTACTATTCTAGTTCCGGGTGTAGAACTTACCACGGAATCGGATCGGCCCATCCTTACCCCTTATGGAATTCGTTCCACCTAGAAAGTACTCAAGGCTTCTTGACGTTTCACCGTCATCGCCTTCCCCTTATGCAATCTCCTCCTGAGTATCCCTGATACCCATGGTATCTTCCTCTCCACTACTTCGCACTCATTGCTCACCGCGTTCGTCAATGTCTTTTATAGTCTTTTATATTTTTAATTAACCTAAGGTCGGCCCATCCTTGGTGCATCCCTTCAACGAGTCCCGACCACTAATTTACTCAATACTTTTCTTTTCTTTTCTTAACATAGCACAGAGCTGGGATCGTATCGACATTCTTGCATCTCATCTCGGAAACTTTCTCAGAACAACAACATATCTCTTTCTGGAACATCAGCCCTCTGGCTTCACATAGCTCAATTCATATCGCATCTCATTTCAGTGAACATTAACAGAGGAGCAAGCTCAACTCATGTCAAGTCTCATTCCATTGAACAACAGCAGCATTACTTTCACCAGCTCTGGCTCATCAGCGTTATTATCATCAGCTCTTGCTCAATAGCATTATTCTTATCAACATTATTATCATCAATTCTGGCTTTTCAACATTGCGATACTTTTCGTTCACATCATGACTTATCTCTTATCACATTCTTACGATTCTCATAATATCTCATATCTTTCCACAATCTTAGTTCTTATCTCTTTTCTCAATGTCTTATCAAAGCTGCCTTATTCAATAAGGACTTAAACCCCAAACGGGTATTACATCTTTCTCTTTGTGTCTTTTACTTTCAATACTTCTTGAGTTATTATTAATACCTCATTCGTCTTTCTTTTCAATCACATTTCATCACTTTCACAAACTTATTCATATCATTTCATTTTCAAAACGTAACAGACGTCCATCAGCATGCTACTCTTATTATTCAACAATTCAAGTATCATCATGCATAATTAATCATTTAAACAGATAAACATAAGCATGCTATTTCCAATCATCATCAAATAAATTCATCACATAATAACACGTGGTCTTTGTCTCCTTCGTATACGTGGCCACACAACACAAACAATTGCCACTATACTCCTGACTCAGAACCACCAAGTTCCGATCTTTGAGATGATCCGGAACGTCCTAATAAATCACCTAAATACCACGGTATCTTAGGAAAGCTTATCTCTCACCTCAAGTCCCAACAAATAAATGCACACGATCTCCGCAGATCCTTATCGCTTCCAGCTGCCCCAATCCCTCGTCTTTAAAATTCCTCGTATTAGACAGAGCACGTTATTATTAACTTATATAAGAAAATCGTCTCTCAACTCAAACACATTTCATTTCTCGTCGGATAGCTTAAAACATAATTGTTTTCTCAAAACAACTCCAACTTTTTCCAGTACTTTAAGTACTTCAAAACCATTTGAAAACATCTAATAAAGTAATTTAAACCAATTGATTTGGTTGCTGGTCCGTCTTGGACAGCACCTTAATCATGTTTGAAAACACCGAAAAATTCACCGTTTTAAATCTGTCTTTTTCCCAAATCAGATACCACTTGAATACCACACTTTAAATCACATGAACACATTTTTAAAGTTAAGAAACAAGCCCAAACAATTCTGGACAGCAAAGAATTGTTTTGCAAATTCACCTTAATAAAATCCGAAAACAACGTAAAAGTACTTTTGCTTCAAATAATTCTTTAGCTCAAAACTAACACTTTAAAATTCAAGTTTTATCAATAATTACGATTTTAAGACAGCCACTAAACATGTCCCACGTTTCCAAATAAATCCAAGCAAATGAACTCGGATTTGCTTAATTTCAAAACCAATTACATATACAAACATTTTTCCAGACATCAACTAGCACACAACCAACAACAACACTTTGATAAATCAAGTCATATAAATCATATAATTTTCAAATATCAATTAGCATTTAACCAAATAAAATCCTATCCTATTTAACTAGTCTTGGCCGAATATATCGACATGCAAGATTAAAAACTTAAACTTTTTACGCAACACCAGAATTAAGGATCAACAACGTCAATTTTGGCTTTTCAACAACGAATTTTGGGCGTTGTCAAAGCCGTCGTTGTTAAAAGAACGACAGCGCAAATAAACAGCGTTGTTGAAACGAAAGCATTGACAGCACCGTCTTGATATGTCGTTGTTAAAACAAAGGTATTGACAACACCGTCTCTAAATAGCACGGTTGAAAGGCATTGATAACACTGTTTTCACAAGACACTGTTGAAACTAAAACATGGACAACGTTTTAAAACGGTGCTGTTGAAACTAAAGCATTGACAACACCATTTTAAAACAGTGTTGTCTTATATTCTTTTTACTACAGATTTTTTTTTGTATTAGTTGCAGTTATAACCGTGGCTAAGTAAGAAAGTAAATTTAAAAATATATATATATAACCACAGATGAATCTGTGGCTAAATCAACACCAATTTTTTATAATATTTTTTCCACTAATCGTGAAACATTAAAAAATAATAAACAATTAGAAATAATTAAATAACTAAAGAAAAAATTTAAGGTCAACATAATAATTTTTTTAGAATAAAAATTTCATTACAAATAGAGTAAATAAGTACACGACATACTTTCCACAAACAAAATCGAGAACTACCTTAGTTTACATCAATTTCAAAGTTTTACTAAGAAATTACATAGCATATGAGGTTTCTTAGTCCCTCTTACAATAAAATTTCCAACACTATCAAAAGACTTTCTCCTAAATCAAAATTTAATTTGGAAGGTACATAACAATGTAATAACTTCTCAGGAAGAAAACCTTGATAAGAGAAATCAATCGCTGTCTAAGTCCTAAATTGATAAAATCTTCCAGATATTTCTGAATTTCAACCAATATTTCATTTTCAAGTCCCTGGTCAAGCACCACAGCCTGCAAAGGAAACAACATAAAGCTATTATAAGCAAATCAAAGACTGAAGAGCCCAAGTAATGACCTGATGAACCTGAACGATGGCCCAGACACAAAGAAAGTACCCTTAACAGTAAAATTGAAAGCCATAGGCAATAATCATAAAGACTAGAACAGAAAAAGTGTATTTGACTTTGAACATAAAGAAAACCAACAATTATACAGCTTAAGGTGTAATCTACTATGATGCTCTACTTGAACATCTTCTTAAATACTTGTTTTAATTTTCCTGATAGAACTTATAATCAGGTTTGGAATTTGCAAAATAAGCTTATAGCAATCAGACTATACAAGCTCACTATCGAAGAAGCTTGAACTAATTTGCTGAAGCTCAAAGAAGCTTATAGCAACACTATCGCATTTGTTTCCATACCTACAAAAAAATTATACATCAAAGAGTTATCATCATGACCTTAAATTCTATTTAACAATAACATGTTACATAACTAAGCATAAACAAATATAGGGCTTGACATAAATAAAAAATATATGCATGAAAGAGTCATCACCATGACTTTAATTGCTTTTTAGTAACAATATATTATATAATTAATCATAAACAAACAACTAGGAAAAATCATGCCTTTGCTTCCGGTTACTCCTTGTTTTCAAACATCAGTAAAAAAATGCAACAAGAACACATTAGTTGTAAGAGCTGCACCCCTTCAAATCACATAATAACCATACATGTTAGTTTTGATATTCAAATATCTAAATAAAAAACATAAAACATTTCAATGGTAAATTGAGTTACATGCAAGCCACGCTATAAAATAATAAACATTCTCATATTTGAATTTGTTGGGGATTGAGTTGTGACTATAGCTAAGAGTAATCATACAAGAAATGCCTACCAAAGGAGCATGTCTAATTAGCATTAGAGTTAATTTACGATAGAGTTAATTTACGATAGTGTATTTCAAAACAACTACAGAAAATAAAGAACTAATCATCACTTAGAAAAATATTAGCAGCAAGAAATTTTACTCACAATGTGATAAGAGATGATAAACTTCTCGTTGAGAAAAAGCAGCTGACCACTCAAGTTGTTAAATGACAAATCCCTGCACCATAACACATCATGTTCATGAATTATGTATGGAAAAACAGAATACCAATTTGATTTAACACTATTTTCATATATGTGAATCAAGAGAGGAAGTTACTAAAATATATTTAGGATTCAGTTCTTGAAAAGATCGTTCCACATTTGTGAAACAGAAACAAAGGTTCATGAGGCTTCTAGCACTGATATCTACACAATTTGGGCCACTGGTCAAGAGTTAAATTTTCCCTGTCACGAACAAATTTGAATTGGTGTTTTCTGATGGGTAAAGAATAAACAAAGAAAACCAAATTTAAATTTAGTTTTTTACTTTGTTAGTTCATCAATTCACCAAATTAGAGCAGCTAATAACCAGATTGTGAGTATTGAAAAACCTGAGCAAGATGGACCACTAGTACCAGAGGCTAAGCACCAGTTGTAAATCTGTCACAAATGATAAGGAATGAATTAGCTAATTGCCAGGAAAAAAAATGCTTTCCAAAAGGCAAAATCAATATCCTCTGTTGGAAAATTTTTCATTTTTTCAGTAGCTTACTTTTCCAAATACTAATCGGGTTCATGGTCTATGGGAATATTGGTGGACCAAAAAGAATCCAAATAAGCAGTATGAACTTACAACATTTCTTCAAGTTGTTGCCGGAACTGTGGATTCTTCAGCATCCTTGTTAAAAGCAGCAAAACAGTATAGCAATTATTTCCATTGGCCAAATCATATTAACATGTCAGGTAGAAATACATATCTACCACTACCAGTTGAAAGACGCAAACATGATTTTTAATCTACAAACTAATTTGAGCAACATTAAGAAGAGCTTCCATTATACAATTGCAAATGAAAAGGGACATCCATATAAAAGTGGTGTATATAGACAACATTGTAGATGCAAATAAAAAGGCAACAACAAGCATATTCAGTATTGTGGTTACATGTGATTTACTTCCAGGATGACTATAAAGACTCAAAATTAGTCTCTAAAATATAATGAATCTTGAAACTTTTTTACCACCACTACAAAGAACCAGAAGCAAGAAAAATTGTTAAATAGAGGGAATTACATTTGAAGGTGGTAGGGTTCCTCATCTCCTCAGGTAAATAGCTGCAAAAGTACCAAAAATAATTAACTTTCTTTTGAATAGCAAGGGAAATAAGTTTAAATAATCTTAACAAGCAAGTAATAACTAATGATATCTTTAAAAATTTTCTCAAGCAATCATAACGCAAAAACACAACAGGAATCAACTTAATTTGAATAAAATAAGAGTTAGATAGAAAAAGTATACTCCAGTTTTTTTTAAAAAAAAAAGCAGCAGCAGTACTCGAAAAATAGAGAAAGGGAAGCAGTACTAGTACCTAAAAAAGCAAGCAGCAGCAGCGCCATTAGAAGCAGCAACAACGCCGTTCCAAGACCCAACAGCAGCGGCAAAAACGCACCGCTCCTCCTCCGCAGCAACCTCCGCGCCGGTCCTCCACACCAAGCCGCAACAGCGCCGTTCTTAATTTTGGTGGAGAAGCGAAGGGTTGGCAATGACGGCGGTGCTGTGATGGCGAAGGTGCGAAGAAGAAGAAGAGTGAGTGAGTGTGTTCGGGTGAGGGAGGGAGGGTGAGTGGCACGGTGGAAGAAGAAGAGGGAGGGTGCGTGCATGTGTTCGGTGCTGTGACGGCGGTGGCACGGTGGAAGAAGAAGAGTGAGTGCGTGTTCGAGTGAGGAGGGGAGCTAGGGTGAGTGGCTGTGGAGGCTAGGAATGGATTGGAAGGAGTGAGTGAGGGAGGGAGCTAGGGTGTGTGGCGCTGTGGAGGCTAGGACTGGATTGGAAGGAGTGGAGGGCTTTTTTTTTGTGATTTACACATTTTTTTAGGGGTATTTTTAGACTAGTTGTCTAGATGAACCAGTCTGATCTGGTTTAATGCCAATTCCATACTGGTTCAGCACGGAACCACTCTGATTTTGTACTAGTCTATGAGACTGGATTTGAAAAAAAGAACCAAAAAAGAGATTGGTTCCTTGTGGAATCAGTCTTATTTAATATATTTTCAGATTGGTTATTCAAACTGGTTATACAAACTAACCAGTCTACTTTTAACAAATGTCCATTAAGAGATTGATTCCGCACGGAACCGGCTTGAATCAACTGGTCTAAAATGTGTTTTTTGTACTAGTGTATCAAGAATGTGACTTTACCTATGAATTGTGTTTTTAGCTATGTAAGTAGGCCAACCCCGAAAGAATATGGTGAGCTAAATTCTGAATGGCACTTTCGACACAGAGAGGAACGAACGAACGGCGGTGGAGAACGAACGGCGGAGAAGAACGATCTGAGGTGGAGAACGAACGGTTTTGAGGAATGAACGGAGAAGATGGACCCAACCGAAGCACAGAAATGAACGAACGGTGGTGGAGAACGAACGGCGGCGGAGAACGAAATGTGGTGGAGACCGAATGGTTTTGAGGAATGAACAGAGAAGATGAGAAACGCTGGAAGAGTGCCGACGCCGAGAATGGAAGAATCGCCGCCAACTCGTTGCAAGGAAGAGGGACCGTAGTGCTCCAACCCCAACCCTAACCCTAACCCGCGCGAGCATGAAGCAGAAGCCACGGAAAAAGATCCAAATATGGGGAGATTTTATCTTTCTTTTTCTTTTCTTTTATTCTAATGTGCATTAACCGATTGAAGGAGTAAGGGACCAATTTGATATTATTATTGATGGGTTAATTTTTTTTTTACTGTCTCACTTTTTACTTTTTACTGCCTATTATTACCGCATGTTACCCAAACCAAACTCATTAATGGGCATGCTAGACACTGCCAAGTTTTTGGGTTACAAACAAGTCTTTTAAATTTTATTTTTTTTACAAATTGGTCCTGCAAGTTGTTGCTATTCATTTAAAAGATAAATGTTTAATTAAAAATCTAGTATTATTATAGAAACTAGTAGTATTTTATTTGATGACTATAAGGTCTTAAATACTAGTATATTTTAAGACTGGTTATAAAAAACAACTATTTTATTTTAATTAACATTTATGAGACTGGTTCCATAGATGCTCATACGTTAGGGTCAGCTTACTGAACAAAAATTAAATTTTTTTTGCCCAATCAGCATATGTGTAAACACATAGGCTGACCCCCAAATATACTGAGCAAAAATTTTAATACTCCAAGAGGTCAGTGTACATGTAATTTTAAAAGTAGTACGTTTACCCATTAGCGTATAAAACACAAAAAGCAAAAAAAATATACATATGAAAAGATATTTTGAGAAAAAAAATATTTTTGGGGTCAAAAAGCTAGATCATTAAGTGAAAAAAGCAAAAAGACCTTGCGAGTTTAAAATGGGTATAAAAATACAACGCCATTTTTTCCAATAATTTGACATTTCTTCATTTAAATGAGTATAAAAATATTTGTGTGGGAGCCGAGAAAACAAAAGACAATGCCAGTTTAAAATTGTGTTGTTTTATATGTTAACATGATATCAACAACGCTTGGTGAGGTTGATGTTGTCTTATGGGAAAGAAAAAGACAACGCTATTTGAAAACAATGTTGTCTTATATTAAAGTACTGGAATGGGATCACATTAACCGCGCCTGATGAAGATAGCACTGTCATTTTTTCCTTGTAGACAGCGCGAATTAAGGATAGTATTGTTGATGCTTCCTTCTGAAATTTTAACAGCACTCTTTGCAAGGGCGTTGTTAAATAGACGTTGTTAAAGCCATATTTTGTTGTAGTATACCCAACAAAATCATTCACTCATATTTTCAAACAAAACTTAGCATCAACACATGAAACATACTTATTATCACACATCATTTCATGAAGAAGATTCTTAGACCTACTTGAACATGCATTGTGTAACATCCCAAACTTAAATTTTAGTGTAGCTTATATTGTGATAGCCTTAGGGTAGAAGCAATAATGTTATAAGTTAGAAAATTGGCCAATTAGACATGTAAATTTAGGTTTAAAAAATAGAACTTTGGGGGAGTTAGAATAACAAGATTGATAGCTCAAAATACAAATTCCACCGTTGGATATGAAGGTTAGTAGGTAGGGAAGCTTGCTTTAAAATTTGAGCAAGATCCGACGGATAATGAAGAAGTTATGGCATTTTGAAATGCCAAGAAAAGAAGTCAAGCCTGACTAATCGATTAGTGCCCTGACTAATCGAGTAGTCTGGCCAAACAGCAAGTCAAGAAAATGGGGGACTACTCGAGTAGTGCACTGACTACTCGAGTAGTACGTGCAGTCTGAGAAAAAATAAAAGGACGAATGAAGCTTCATTTGCTCCATTCCTTCTTCCCCAAAGAAACCCCAACCTCCCAAATCAAAACCCCAAGTTCTATAGCTCATGATCCGAGGTCTTGGTTCATCATCCAACCTTTTCCTCACCATTTCCATCATCGTTACCCCCATAAACACCATTAACACTCAATCTTACTCTTTCTAAGTCATTATCCATGGAGCTTTTCTCTCTCCTCTAGGGCACAACTTCTTCCCACTTCAATTAAACAAGGTTCAAGTGTGTGGCACCCATTTCCATCATCTGATCTCTTTCTCTCTTGCTCCAAGTATGTATTCAAGCCTTGATTTCTTCTCTCCCTCTCTAATTCGGATTCTCTCTCTCCTCCCTTTCATGGAGGTTTTCATTTCTAAGCATAGAACCTTCACTTTTCCATGGGGCTTGGCTTGAGAATCATGGCATGAGCAATAATCTTTCCTTTGTGGCTTTATAATAGGTTCTATCCTCCTCTTGTGGATTTTAAGCTCTTTGGTGGGCAAACTCAAGCATAGGGCACTTGGAATCTCCTTATCCTTAAGTGTTTGAGGTAAGGGGGTGGGTATTGGCTTGTCATAGGGATGAGCATCCAATTAGTTATATTGATTTATTAGGAGTTATTTGATTAGGAGAATAGTTAGGGAACCCTAGGTTAGAAATAAGAATATTAATGGGATTGTGTATGATAAAATAAATTGGAACCTAAATTAACTATGGAAAATGGGCTATGTATCCTAAATGCTATATGTGAATGCGTTATTAATTGTGTCATAAGTGTTAATAATGAACTTGTATGACATGTGGAAGTGAATGGTAAATTGTTTTGTGCAATTGGTTATTAATTAAGAAAAGAGCAAATGAATGGTAAAAGTGAGGGAAAGAGGGACTAAGGATGTATGCAGATCATCTGTTTGTGGTTGCATACATCGTAAATAAATGTGGGTGTATGCAGATCATCTGCTTGTGGTTGCATACCTCGTAAATAAATTGTGGGTGTATGCAGATCATCTGCTTGTGGTTGCATACATCGTAAATAAATTGTGGAGGTATGCAGATCATCTGCTTGTGGTTGCATACATTGTAAATAAATTGTGGGTGTATGCAGATCATCTGCCTGTGGTTGCATACACTGAATTGTGTAGACCTCTGCCTTGAGGTTGCACACAGTAGAAAATGAATAATGAAAGGAAATAAAAATGGAAAAGGTAATGAATCGGAAAACGAGATTTAAAAAGGGAAAGATGTAAAGGGAATTGAAATTGATAAAAATGGGATATCTTGGAATGATTAAAGGCATGAAATGTGATAATGTGAAATGTGTGAACTATATGATATTTGTGTTTGGCCTAGTGGGTCGATATGTCTATTTGGAAACTGCATTTCTATTTCATGTGCAATGCTCACTCCCTTAACATTTTTCAGGTTCGGATCTTGAGCTAGCACAGCCCCCGGCCGAGCAGGAGTGCTCTCCCTTACAGGGAGAGTAGGGTTATTATTGGGATTACGATTTTATTGGACCTAAGCCTCCTTATTCTTTTGATGTGTATACGATATATATATATATATATATATATTTTGGGAGAGGCTTAGGATATATTTTTTGTGGCATAGTCATTTGCTGAGCATCATGCTAGTTGTACCTAGTATATATATTCCGCTAATACTCTGATAACTGATACAGGATGTTATATTTTGCGCCCATGGGGCTTTTATATGATGCATGTATGAGATGAAGCCCTGCTGGCTATTGGTTATATAATTGATGATGCTATTCACAGGTTAAACTTTGGAAAAATCCGAAAAACAAACAAAACTCCTTCCGTTTGACGGGTGATTTTATTATCATAAAAACGAATTTTTAAGTACACATTTTTAATACTTGGGAATTAATTGTAATTAATTATAGGGTGTTACATTTATGGTATCAGAGCAGTTTCCCTCGGCCTTTGGAGTGTGGACTCACATCTCTAATGGTTACTCACCAAGAGAGTAACTGAATTACTTAGCTAAGAGTCTAAGTCCAGGACTAGGAAGTTTATATGCTTACTTAATATTAAATGCTTAATTGTTTATATCCTCCATGGCTTAGCAGTATGGTTGGGCGACGACGTGATAATGATAGAATGGCGGCTATACTTGAGAACTTGGTGCAAGTGCAGCAGACCCAAGCCCAGATACAGCAGGATCATGCAGCAGCTATGGCACAGATGCAACAGAACCAAGCTAATAACATTGCAGCAGCGGCAGCAGCAATCAATCCTCCACCAGTTCCTGTTGCTGTAGATTGGATGTCAATGTTTAGGAAGAACGATCCACCTCGATTCGAGGGGGGATTCAATCCAGATGGGGCACAGAAATGGCTCCAGGAAATGGAGAAAATCCTTCGTTCGCTGCAACCACCAGCAGATCAGTATGTCAGATTGGTGGAGTATGTTCTGTCAAGTGAGGCAGAACATTGGTGGGAGCATCAGAGGCGTAGTATGGAAGCTGGTAATGAGGTGATCACTTGGGATCTTTTTAAGATTTGATTCCTAAACAAGTTTTTTCCGGAAGAAGTTAGGAGGGAGAAGGAGCTGGCCTTCTTGAAGTTGGAACATGGAACAATGAGTGTCGGAGAATATGCAGCCCAGTTTGAGGATCTGATCCGATACTCAGGAGGGTATAGAGATGCTGATGAGCAGACAAAGTGTATTAAGTTTGAAGAAGGGTTGAATGCTAAGATCAGAACCATGTTCACTTATCAGGGCATTTCAAATTTGGCCCAGTTAGTGAATATGACTAGTGCTTTTGAAAATGCCCATAAGCAAAAGAAGGCGGAGGAGAAGAGAAAAGTAGTACAGCGGACGGGCCCAATCAGGGGCAAAGGCCCGATGCAACGAGAAGGTCCATATGGGAATTCCAGGGGAGCAGGTCAAGCGGGTCAGGCAGCATTCCCTGTTGGTCCTGCCCAGACTTGCCGGCATTGTGGGAGGCAACACAAGGGAGAGTGTTGGTATCGGTCTCGAATGGAAGGGCTTTGCTTCCATTGCGGGCAGCCAGGACACTATGCTTCACATTGCCCGAAAAGCATGATAAAGAAGGAAGGCAATGGGGCCAGGAATCCAACTGCAGGTGGGAGTCAACCATTGTTGAAAGGGAAAGTTTATACACTGGATGGGGAAGAAGTGACAGATGGGGATGAGCTAATCAGAGGTACCTGTCATGTTAATGGCATTTCTTGTGGTGTTTTGTTCGATTGTGGTGCACCCCATTCATTCATTTCTATTGACTGCATGAAGAGACTAGGGTTGTCCACTATAGATATGCCTTATAAACTGTCAGATTCTACTCCCACAAACTCTTCAGTAGTTACTTCTCAGTTGTGTTCGGATTGTCCACTTCGAGTTTTGGAGCGGGAATTCAAAGTCAATCTCATTTATCTGCCCCTAACTAGATTAGATGTTATTCTGGGTATGGATTGGATGACTCAGCATCATGTTCTCATTGACTGTCGTAAGAAAGCAGTCATCTTTAGTGATTCTTCTCTGTCTGCCATAGAAGTTGATGAAGTATCTGATGTAAATCAAATCCCGGTAGTCCGTGAGTTTCCGGAAGTCTTTTCTACGGAGATTCCCGGATTGCCTCCAAAAAGAGAAGTTGAGTTTGGTATCGATCTGAAGCCTGGAACAGGTCCAATTTCTATTGCACCTTACAGACTGGCGCCTCCGGAATTGGAAGAATTGAAGAAGCAATTGGAGGAGCTATTAGCAAAGAAACTTATCAGGCCAAGTGTATCACCCTGGGGTTCTCCCATTCTTTTTGTCAAGAAGAAAGATGGTAGCCTCCGGATGTGCACCGATTATAGACAGTTGAATGCAGTGATAGTAAAGAATAAGTATTCGCTCCCTCGCATTGATGATTTGTTGGATCAGTTGAGGGGTGCATCAATTTTCTCTAAGATTGACCTCCGATCGGGATACCATCAGATCCGTATCCGTGAATAGGACATTCCAAAAACTGCTTTCAGGACGCGTCATGGGAACTTTGAGTATGTGGTGATGCCTTTTGTATTGACCAACGCTCCTGCAATATTCATGGATTACATGAATAGGATCTTCATGCCATATTTGGATTCTTTTGTCATAGTGTTTATTGATGACATCCTAATTTATTCTAGGAGTACAAGTGCTCATGAGGAGCATTTAAGGATTGTGTTGCAAATCCTTAAAGAAAAGCAGTTGTATGCCAAGCTTTCTAAATGTAGCTTTTGGTTGGATGAAGTCCATTTTCTGGGACATGTGATTTCTGCACAGGGAGTTGCTGTGGATCCTTCTAAGGTGGAAGCCGTGTTAAAGTGGGAGAGGCCGATGTAACACCCCAATTTGGAAATAGAATTTTCACTAAAAATTTGTGCCATTTTTTTTATAAACATTTATTACAAGATACCATTTAAAGGTAAGTTTGCATATGAACTTAATTTCCAAAATATTTTCTCAACTTATCTTTTCGAAGATTGCATTACATAAACAACTTAGTTTCTTGAAAAGGTTTTATTACTTGTACCTAATCCTATTTTACAAAATGAAGTGCCACGACATATTTCCATTCACAAAACATACTAGTTGAAATGCGGAATAAAACATCAGTATATTAATTTCCAAAATAACCATCATAATTAAAAGAGTTTCGGCTCAACGGCCAACATCCAACATAAAAGCGAAATAGCATAAATCTCCCCATAGTGTGTACATAGAGATAATCAAAGGGTTCGTTATCCAAGACTCAAAACAAACATAGATCAATACTACTAAGAACTAAGTTACTCGTCATCATGCGCATCCTCGTCAGGGTCCTCCTCCGGATCTTCTTCTTCTTCTGGGTCCTCTTCTTCTTCTGGGTCTTCCTCTTCTTCTGGATCCTCTTCTGGGTCCTCCTCCTCATCAACATTGTGATTAGCAGGTGGAGCATTATGAAAAGCATGAGGTCCACTGTAACATTCCAATTTTCAATTTACAAGTATTATATAGATTTGAGATGAATTTTAGGAGGATTATAAGAATAAGAGCTAGAAGTGTGTATAGAAATCATAGCCAAATGAGCATAGGGGTTAAGGGAAGTGTCTTAGAGCTAGAAACTATCAAAAGGGAGGAAAATGGCAAATTAATCGATTAATTGTAGTGAATTAATCGATTATGAGCCCTCAGCAAAAGTCACTAAAATGTTGCACTGAAGGGGTAATCGATTACTCTTGGGTAAGTAATCGATTACTAAGCCTCTGGTAGAAACACAAAGATGTTGCATCAATTTTAATCGATTACACTTAGGGAATTAATCGATTAATTTGAGAGGTAATCGATTAATTTGGGGTAAGTAATCGATTACAGGGCCTCAGGTTGGAAGTCACAAAAATGTTGCATTGAAGCGTTAATCGATTACCTGGACTGGGTAATCGATTACTGGCTTGGTCTGAACAAAAAAAAAGATAAAAGGGGCTGTACGTGTGGCACCTAACCACCAGACAAATGGCATCTTTGTTTTGGGGCTTTAATTCTAGCCACATATTCTCCTCCCATACCAACCAATAAAACAAAACTCTTTCTCCTTTCTCATTCCTTCTCTCCATCAACAAAGCTCTCTCTCTTCCTTCCTCTTCTCCCATACGAGCTCCACCCTCCTTCCACCAATGTCCATGTTGTGCTTCTTCTTCTTCTTCTTCAAGCTCATCAAGTATTATCAAGCTTAGTGGGTAAAACTCATTTCTCCTTTCTCTCCCTATAACCCACACGAATTCTTCTCTTCTTCACCAAGAACAAGTGTTGTTCTTCCTCTTCTTCAAGGTCTAAGGACTCCACTCTAAATCATCATCAAGACCCATCATCAATCTCACCTTCTTTTCCTCAAATGCAAGGTAACTCCCATTCTTTCCTCTCTTCCTCCTTGTCATACGAATTTCTTTCTCTTCCTCTCTTCCATGGAAGATTTCGAACCTCCCATGGGGAAGAACCACATGTTCATGCCTTTCTATATTTTGTGGCTTGTAGGAATCAAGCTCTCTCTTCCTTTCACTCACTTTATTTGGGAACTTCTTGTTGAGGCTTAAAAGGATCTAGGGCAAAGGGCTAAGGTTAAGATTGGTAAAGGTTTCCCACTCTCTGTTTGATTAAGGTAAGGGGGTGTGTGTTACCTTGGTTTAGGAATTAGTTTCTAACTAGTATATAGTGATTTGCTAAGGTTATGTGTTTTGTTTTGTGATAGAAACCTTAGGGATAGTGAATACTGAACATACTATGAATATGACAAGGATGAACTCTAAATGTTAATGTTTGTATATTTGCAAAAATGGGGATAATTGTTGCTAGTCATAAATGTGTGAATGATTAATTGTAATATATGTATGAATATAGACATTTGTTACTTGATGTTAATTTCTAATTGAATTACATGTATGATGGTAGCTATGTTCGATTTGATATGCTAGGACTAGATTAACTGAATTGAGTGTATGACCATTTAAAAAGAGCAATAAAATGAATTAAAGAAAACAGACTGTTGAATTGATCATTGGGGACATTGGGACACTAGGTGTTCCTGCTAGGTGTACAAACGCCCCATTAGGGCCAAACGCCTCATCAGGCTAAAACGCCCCATTAGGTAAAAATGCCCCGTTAGGAGTCAATGTCCCGAAATGATCAATTCAAAGAAAACTAAAAGAATGGAAAAATTTGAAAAAGGCTAAAGTATGTAAATTGAATATGCCAAGAAATGTGATAAGAATGAATATAAGATTATATGTATTAGTCCTAACGGGTGAGGCCTAGTGTAACACCCCGTAATTTCCTCGTATTTGTAGGATTCTCATGTTTTGATGCTAACAATCTCTCTCCAAGCAACAACATTGGCAACAAGCAAGTTACACCACATGAAGATTAGAATTAGGATTTTTATTAATTCTATTTCAATGTAATCTTTATTTTATGCAATGCATCGCATTGGTGTGGGTAGCTTAGGTGATTTTTAAGAGTATTTAAATAATGTTTGATTAAGAGTGAAGATACTTTAAATCTTGATTAAATAGCTCTATTAAAAGTTTTGTGAAAATCCTTTTAGAAAAACTTTGTTTTTATTCAGATTCTGATCAGTTTACTCGAGTAATGAGTATTGGATCACTCGAGTAATTTATGTCATGACAGGTTAATCGAGTAATGGTTTACACATGACTCGAGTAACTTAATCTGACATGTTTTAATCGAGTGATGTTATATGGTTTACTCGAGTAATTCAATCAGTGTTTGAAAATTTTAAAAGGACTTAATTTTCTCTTTCACAGGATATACACATTCATTCTTACAATTTTCTATACACTTTCAAAAGCAATTCAAGAGCTATTTTACATCTTTCAAGAGCTATCAAGATTCAACAAAGAACTTTTCATTCTTCACTCTATTTCTCTCATTGTTCAAATATTCTTGAGATCATATTTTTTGTTCTTAGTGGTTGTTGAAGATTTGCAATTTATGATAGCATCATTGAAGTTTCAACACAAGTGAAGAATCTCACAAGGAAGACTTTGAGGATCAAATCAAATCAAGAAAAGAGGATTGGTTGGAAGCATCTTCAATCAATTAGCAAGGAAATCTAGAATTCTCAAAAGGGGTAGATTAGATCAAAGTGTTTGGTACACACTTTGAGTTGGGTTTTAAGATAGGAGAACTAAGAATCTAGTTGCATCTTAAAACATTGTAAAATCTACATTTGAAGATTTCTAGTGAAGAATCTCTCTTGATTTAAGAGGGGACTGGAGTAGCTTTCAAGTGGGTGAAAGTGAACCAGGATAAATCCTTGTGTCTCTTTTACTTTCATTCCTTGTATTGCATTAATTCATTAACAATTGCATTTTTAGGTTAGAATTTGGGTTTTCTTAATTCTACTCAATTGATCTAAAATTGCATGTTAATATTACTTGAAATTGTTCATATTAATCATTCATAATTTGTTGAATCATCATAGCATTGTAATTCTTGAAGAACTCCATTGAAAACTGAGTTTTAATTGAATTTTACCCAGTTTACTCGAGTAAAGTTCTTGTCACTCGAGTAATCTGCTTTCAGTTTATGAACAATACTCGAGTAGGTTTTCTGTTACTCGAGTGATTTAAAAATAGCTTTCGTAATACTCGAGTGATTTACTGAATACTCGAGTGAAATTATTTTTGCTTGCGTATTACTCGAGTGAAGACTTGAGTTACTCGAGTAATCTGACTTGAATTTTTTAAGAAAATTTATTTTCATAAAACCATTCTCTTATGTGGACGAAAAATCTGTAATAAGGCTTCAATATTCTATTCACCCCCCCTCTAGACTATATTGAGCCGCTTGTTGGTTTCCAACAGTATTAAGTTAAAATACTAAAGAAATTATTTCTGAGAAAAGTGTTTTGGAAGAATATTTTTTTAGATAAATTTCCTAACTCACGTTTTCAAAAAGTGGAAAAAGGATTTTTAAGAAATGATTCTCATGAAGTAAAGTCATAAGTTTTAGAAAGTGAGTTTTGGGAAAACAATCGTGTGCTTAATATTTTTATGCTCTAAAGAAATTATGAATTTTAAGCAAGAGTTATTTTATGAGAAGGTGATTTGTTTTCTACAATTATGTGTTTGATAATTTTCGGTTTTATGATTTTATATATGAGTAATTTTATAAGGAAAAGAATTTATTTTCTATGTGTGTATGAGTGCATGTGCGGTTTTGTATAGATGTATGTTTAGGGTTATGTGAAGATTTAATTAGTACAAATACATGATGATGTATGCCTGGATGTGTGTATTAATATGATATGAGTATACATTTGGGTGTGTGTGAGTAATACGTGCATATGTGTGTATGCATAAGTATATATGTGCTATGTATATGAATGCACATGATTATGCTTAGAAT
This sequence comes from Crotalaria pallida, assembly GCA_037953625.1. Classification (NCBI taxonomy): domain Eukaryota; kingdom Viridiplantae; phylum Streptophyta; class Magnoliopsida; order Fabales; family Fabaceae; genus Crotalaria; species Crotalaria pallida. Next base: position 59,420,836 of record CM075650.1, read on the forward strand.
TAAATTAGTAAAATAAAATATTGCATGCATAGGTGTTGATGTGTGTGTGTGATACGTGTGAGAGTATGGGTGTGCTACGTGTAGTCATGCATGAGTGATGGCTAGAATTTTTCTAAGTTATAGACAAGGAACCAAATAAGAAGGAGTCCTAACCATGACCAAACTAGAGGCATAGAAAAGCCCTAACTAGAAGCTAAAGAGTACTTAGGCCCAAGGAAACCTAGTCCCTTAATCTACTCCTCATTGTCCCCCTTAGAGATGATAATCTCCACCCTGCAATTTTGGTGAAGAACCAAAATTACCCCTCACCCTCCCTCATGACCGAATCCTCTACAAGGGCTAAAGGGGGAAAGTCTTATGCCTTTGCCTTTGCCTATGTATAGCCAAGTGGGTGAAGTGTTGGCTACTTCATCCCCACGTTTCCATCCTTCATTTCCCTAGTTTCTCATTTCCTTTCAAACACACTTGTTGAGAGCAAAATCAAGCCCTCAACACACACAAAGAAAAGAGAGTGGCCGTAAGGAAGAGAGGAAGAAGGATAGGAGTCCAAGCCAAAACCTAGAGTTTTCCCTTGAAGATCCAGGCACATAGAAGCTAGTAGACCAACTTTTCGTGAGGAAGGAGAATCGAAGCTTGAAAGAGAGGTGTTCATTGCTGTCCAACTCTGAAACTGAAGTCTGGAGCATACTTCGAGCTCGGATTTTGGTAAGTTTATGAGTCCTACAACCCTCAAATTCATTCCTACCTTTAGTCTATGTTGCAGAGAATAGTTCCTAACCAATTTCCCCAATTATTAAACTGATTTTTCATGTTAAAATCTCTGATCTTTGGACCCTGTTCGAATATGGCTGCATGCAAAGGGTTTTGTGGGTTTAGTGCTTCCAGTCAATTTCTCTGCAAATTTCTTGTTGATTCACGGCTTAGAGGTAAGGGTGAAGCTATTTGTTCACTAGAATAAGTTTAATTTGTAGGATTTTATGTGTGGAGTCACCATGAGACTCTTTGGGCATAGTTTGAAACAGGTTTAAGGCTTGGAGGCCTTTCTGAGCATTAAAGTTGATTTGAGCAAGTTTGTTATGTTGCATGTGTACTGTATGCAAGTTGTTTTCATGCCAAAAGTGATTAAAATTGAATTTGGTATGTTAAGTTGCTCAAAATGTGGTTTTTATGCATAATTGATGCTCAGTTGTGATTCACAGTAATATGATGTAATTTCTGTGTTGGAACATGTTTAACATACATAATGCTAGCTCTGTTGGTCATTGGTTTTGAATAAACTTGGCTAGAAATGAAAATGGTATGTAAAAACCTAATTTCAGTGTTTATTATCAGCCAAGACTCGAGTATTTGGCTCGAGACTTGAGTATTTCGTGATGCACCAATGCATCTAATAGCACCAACACTCGAGTATTCGAGCCATGACTCGAGTATTGACTGACGCAACAAATGGACCTTGATGATGAACTACTCGAGTCCTGTATGAACCACTCGAGTATTTTGGGTTGATGAACGACTCAAGTATCTCTTGAACTACTCGAGTATTTTTGGCAAATCTGAAACTTAAACTTTTCAGAAAACTTATGATCTACTTGAGTCTCAGAGGAACCGCTCGAGTATTCTGGACAGAATGATGAACTACTTGAGTATTTTGAAAAAGACTTGAGTATTTCTGGTCAGAATACTGAAAAACACCATTTTCAATTGTAGCAAGATTAATTAAAACCTAATTACACCTATAAGGGATGAATCATGTTCCAAAGAAGATATGATGTGTTCAGTTACATTGGTAATCACATTGATGAATTTATTCACATGTTGCACATAATAAGATCAAAGAATAATCTTATTTGGAAAATTTATGTGCATTCATATGTAACATCCTGGTTTTTATTGACCTAATAATTATATTTGAGAATATTTTGCGTATATGGAAGTGACAGGTGAAAAATGATTTATAACTATTTTCTTGATATATGCATATATGTATATAATTATGTTGAGCTAAAATATACATATGTATAAGTGTTTGTAATCATTTTCCTAGTATATGTGTATATTATGTAAATACATCTCTAGGTAGGTGATAGTATTTGTAATTATAATCTTGTGTATATGGATGTACGTGTTGGTATTTGCATGTGTGTATATATATATAGGTTGAGTTAGCATATATATATGTATGTGCTTGTGTGCATTCCTAAGTGTAAGTAATTATAATTGTTTTCTTGTGTGTATGTGTGTATGTGTATATTTGTTATGTGATCGCGTCGTTAGGTTTGGGTAGGGAAGTGTTTTGGAGTCGGTGTATATAATCGTAGTGTAGTTGATTTAGGCTATGGATTGGTGTGGTTACGATTGTGTGAGTAGGGAATTGTGTAGGTTCGGGGGTCAAAGTGTTCCAGAGCCCATATAAGTACTTTTAGTGCTTTGACCTTGATGGAGTGAGTGGATAAAGGACCCTAGGATGGAACCTTGAGTATAAGGATAGACCTTAGCGTCTATGCTCGGAGAATTCCTCCGGACTCACGTTTCGACTGAGTTCCGAAATTTAATAGGTGTGCGAGGCATTTGAGTTCAATTTGACCCTGTTGGTTATGCCTCGAGCGTGATTGGTATCAGGGTTATGTGGTTAGAGGGTTGTCTTAAGTCGGTCGGGTTAGATCGAGTGTTTAAGAAGAGGTTAAGTCTAGAATTCGGTTGTTAGTTCGTTTCGTCTTTCCGTGTTTGTGATTTATGTGCTTATTATTATTAATTTATGATTGTGATGTTTTGTATGTGTTAAGAGATGTTTGGAAGGTGCTTAGAAAGTGGAATTTTGATAGGGTAAGTTAGTATGTGTTAGGAATGGCTTAGAACTCTTAGAATGCTTGAAAGAAGGAAAAACTTAGCTGGTTAATCGATTAAGAGGTCCCTTAATTGATTAAATTTTTAGCACCATTCAGCCACTAATCGAGTAATGACCAACTTAATCGATTAAGTGATGTATCAGCAACAGGCCTTAATCGATTAACAGCAGTGTTAATCGATTAAGGGATGCAGAATCAGTTTTAAAACACGAATTTCAAGTGTGTTTATTCATTGTTTCTTCTTCTATTCGAGTGCTTCTTCTTCTCTCTCACCCAATCCTTCTCAATCACCAAATTAACATCACATAACACCAAATTATCAACATATAATCATCTCCCATCAATTCTCCATCATTTTCCAACAACAAAAACATCAATTTCATATCTTTCTCTCAAAATCCCCAATTCTCACACAAAACCCTAACTCTCTCAATCCTTCACATAGAACTTGGTAATCATGAAGGGAAGCTCAGGAAGTGTTTAAGGGCAAGGATTAGAAGACCATGGAGCTAGGATTGGAGCTTGGTGCATGGGTTCCAAGAAAACCCCAATTTCTCCCTTCTTCATTAAGAGGTAAGGGGAGACTCTTTTCCACACTTTGAGTTAGGGATAGTTAGAGTTTATAATAAGATTTGGGAATAGTGGTGATATTGGGTTGTGGGTAACAAATGAGTATTTGCTTAGAGTTTGATTAGGGGTAATTAGTGTAATTTGGTTGATTATGATATTGTTTAAAATAGGCCTCTTAAATCATATAAGCGGGTAATCTGAGTCCTCATCAGGATCCTCTTCTGGGTCTTCCTCTGGTTCGTCCTCTTGCATAGCCTCGAAAGCCTCATTTGGTAGATCATCCAAAGCCTCATCCAACTCCTCTAGCTCCTCGGCCTCGGGGTCAATCCGTGCAGGCAAAGGCATCGGATGCCCACCATGATAGTCCGCTGGTCCACCAGTCTGCAGGTCCGAAAGCACAAAGCGACAGGTGCGAACGTCGGGCGCTGTTCCTTGTAGAGTATGGTTGGGGTCGAAGATGTGAACCTCAGTGACTCCACGCCACTCCCAACCTCTATAATTCACTTCCCATCTCCCCTCGTCCCGGATGTCGAAAGTAAACTTGACAGGGTCCATAGGCTAAGGGATAGACATCATAATAACAAGCATACGAAACAGAAGAATTCGAGAGAGTAAGTATTCCCAAGCATGCAATGCCAACGTTGTGGAATTACAATAGGCAAGATATTAAGAATTAACAACAAACAACATATAAAAGCATTCATATTTATTCACATCATCAACATCACGATCAATTGTTCATATTAACATCATTACTTTCTCTTTCTCCAAATCTCTTAACATAACCTCATCACATTCCATGATTTCCTCATTCGAATCCATGTCCACCTTCCACATAATTCATATACCTTTCCATTCTTTCATCTTTAGACTCATATTTTGACATTATACAATTTATCTTTTCTTAATTAAGTCTTATGAATTCGTGTCCCTCAATGATGCGGGGGAAAATTAATCATCATTGAGGAGGGTCGCTCAACGCAGTTAGCACTCACGTCTACATCTCCTCGGTATTCCACCCAACCTAGTCGGAAGCAAACAGGAGTACAGGACCTTTACCACACGGGCACGACTGCTGTCTCAATAATCAATTGGCTCCAAGCCAGGAGAACTGTAGAAAACTCGGGTACAGTCTCAAATTAATTCAATTCATATCATATAATCAAGGCTCACTGTAGAAAACTCGGGTACAGTGGCAAATCACAAATGCCCCGTTCCAGTCCCTCTCACTATTCAAGATTTGCAATCTAGGGGGTGACAGTACTATTCTAGTCTGCAGTGCAGAACTTACCACGGCTTTGGCCCCCAGTCCCTACCACGTTCGTATGCCACATGTGGGGTTTGTTCTGCCTAGAAAGTACTCAAGACTTCTTGACGTTTCACCGTCATCGTCCTCCCCTAATGCAATCTCCACCTGAGTATCCGCAGATACCCATGGTTCCTTCCTCTCCACTACTTCGATATCACACTCATAACTCACCACGTTAATTCATGTCTTTTAAAGTCTTTTAAAGGTTTTGTTATATTAACGTCTTAATCCTAAGGGCGGCTCATCCTTGGTGCATCCCTTCAACGAGTCCCGACCACTAACTATCGCGATATGTAACAGCCCGATTTTTGAAAACAAAAATTTATTGACTTTCATTTATTAATGTCGCAAAAATGAGGCCAAATTTTTTTTTTGAATCATTGTTGAAGGACTTGAAAATATATTGGAAAAGTTATTAATCTCCTTCGACCTTCTCTTTCGAAAACCGAGTTGTTACGCGAAACCAAAACGCCTTCACTTTTATTTTTCCAAAAAATGTTTTCTTAAGAAAACTGTTTGGTTTCCCATTAAGCAACTCCATTCATTTCCTCAAAAAGATTTGGACATGATTCATAAAAAGTGTTCACACGTTTCTTAAAAGTCGGGCATGCTCCAAAATAATTGAAGTACAGTAATAGCTCATGACTTAGGTAACCCTGAATACACAATACAACCACAACTTAGTCTAACCGTACTATTGGTTCCTTTCTCCTATCAAAGAAGACCGGATTCAACTTCTTCTTCTTCTTCTTTGCAGGTGCCTTCGTATCGGAGGATGATGCGACTCCACTTGTAGACTCACCTTTGAAACCCGGATTGAGCTCCACTCCAAACAGCTTCACATGATTCTCCTTCTTTCTTTCTCGAGTCGGTGGTTCGGAATTATGTCCTACAAAGGACACACTTTCCAAATACGAACTCGTTGTTTTTCCACCTAGCTTGTGCTCCGGATCCGCAATCATCAACTGAGAATATCCGGTCCATGCCTATCTGTAACGCGGAGCTCTCCATCATTTCCCCTCACGAAGCCATGTAGAGATTTCCAAACGCCGATCCATCTGCCCGTTGGAATACCAGCGACACCGATGCGCCAACGAACAGGAGAGAGTAAGCGGTCCGGACGCGTAGCGTCGACGGGGTGGAATTACGGTAGGCAAAGTAATAGGACACACACAACAATACACAACATTCACACAAATAACATACTATCATCATTATTCCCAATCTATATTTATTTCATCTTATTATTATTTCTTTCATGCCTCTCCACTCACGTTTCCAATCTCTTTTATGAAACTCAGTATCTCTCCCACTTATCCATTCTCATTCTCTTCCTCATCCTTCTCATTTTTCAAGCTCTTATTCTCCATGTTATAATCCTTCTATCTTAATGTATTATCAAATTACAACCACCGATGATCAGGGGAGTTAAGGGATCATCGAGGTACGTGTTCTTTCGTAATTAGCACTCATATCTCAGGTCTACATCTCCTCGACCAACCAACCACCTAGTCGGAAGCAAACAGGAGTACAGGACCTTAACCGTGCGGGCACGACAGCTGTCACAATCACAAATGGTCCCAGACCAGGAGGCTCAGCCTCAATATCAATTCACATAATAACATGGCACACTGCCTCGCAGTGGCAAACACGATGCCCCACTCCAGTCCCTCTCACTGTTCTCGATATGCAATCTAGGGGGCGACAGTATGTTTCTAGTGGGCCCGCAGAACTTGCCACGACATTAGACCCAGTCCCCACCACGTTAGTGCGCCACATGTGGAGTTCGTTCTGCCTAGAAACACACTCTAGACTTCTTGATGTTTCACCGTCATCGTCCTCCCCTAATGCAATCTCATCCTAAGTATCTGCAGATACTTATCGTTTCTTCCTCTCCACTACTTCAGGTTAACTCTCATATCTCACCGCGTCCGCTGTTAATGTCTTTTAACGTCTTTTATCTTTTTAATTAGCCTAATGATCGGCTCACCCTTCGTGCATCCCTTTAGTGATCCCGACCTCTAGTTTTGCACAATCTTTCTCTTTCTCCAAAACTCATATAACACAGAGCTGGGGCTACTTCCTCGACTTCATATCTTACTTCTCACACACTCTTTCCAGTCACATCATCATTTCTCAAATCTTCCTTTTTACCATCCTTCAAAATGAAATCTCACAACTTTCCAAAAACCTTCACAAGGTTAAATTTTCACCAACACTCACCAAAGATTTTATTCTCACAGTCTTTTCTCAAGAAGGTCATTTCGTAAAACTGTCAGCAAAATATTGCTCCGAAAATGTCCTTTCGTAAAACTTTTTCAAAAACATAGTTTCATAAAAACTCCTTTGAAAATATCGTTTCTCAAAATTTCTTCAAAGATCCCATTCTAAAAACCTTCTCAAAGATTTCGTTCCATAAACTCTTTTCGAAAATTCCTTTTTCCAAAAACACTTTTTCCAAAACACATTTTCTTTGCTGAGCGCTAGTGGAGGAGCAAGCTCAACTCGACACTAGTTCCCAGACTAAAACCAAAAACAGAGGAGCTCAGCTCTACTCGATTCACCTCTCATCCAACAAATCACACCACTTTCCCCCCAGCTCTGGCTCGTTGTAACATCCCAAATTTAATTCCAAGCAATAATTAATTAATTAATAGGGTTAAAGTGGAAGGAATGGGTAGATTAATCGCTTAACGAATTTTGGTGGACAGGTGAGTAGTAAATATAAGTCCTAGGGGTTGTATAGGAGGCAATTGTAGCTTCGAACGAAATTAACTAAGCGAGATCGGGTGTTAAATCGGCGTTTTAGATGTTAGAAATCGACTGAAAAGAGAAAATTAGAAATTTATTGTGGGATGTTAAGAAAATAAATTCCACCGTTGGATATGAAGTTTAAGGGGTTAAGAAGCTTGTCTAAAAATTTGGACCCGATCTTACGGTTAACAAAGACGTTATGGCGCATCGAAGTTCGGAATCACTGGTGCCCGCCCAGGCGCACCAGCCTGCGCCCAGGCGCGTGCACTATTCATTTGTGCACCAGACAGTGACTTTTTCGCCCAGGCGCGTCTCCCGTGCGCCCAGGCGCACCCCACACGCACCAAAAATGGAAATGGCGCACCAGATCTGCGCCACACCCCCACCAGTCCCACCAGTGCGCGCACCATTTCTCGCTGACGCACCAGTTGGTGCGTGACTCGTGCTCAGGCGCGCGATACTCTCGCCCAGGCGCGCCCAAGACGCCCAAGACGCCCCAGCCATGCGCCAGCCCATAAATTGGCGCGTCAGACTCCCTCAGCCATGCATCATGGTGCAGCGTCATGCACCAGTTTGAGAAGTGGTGCAGGACCCGCGCTCAGGCGCGCGATTTTCCGCCCAGGCGCGCGCACGCACCCAGATCAGATCTGGTGCGTCCAAATTGAACTTGGGGGCCAAGTTGTGGCCTCTTGGCCACATGATTTCCCTTTTCTTTGGCAAGAACAAACACCCAACAATAAGAACACCACTCCTTCATCCTTCATCACCATCATCAACCCACCATCTCTATCAATTCTCTCAAGCTCCAAGAACACTCCATCACCCATTCACCATACACACTTGATCTTTGGGCACCTCAACCCAAAATCAAACAAAACCCATCAAACCTTGCTCCATGGATGTTGTTTGAAGCTCATCTCTTCTCCTCCCTGGGTTCACACGATTTACCCCCCTCCTTCCATTGATCTTGGTTTTCAATTTTCATCATCACTTGGGGTAAGTTAGCTTCATACCATGAATTCATTTCCTTTCCATTCCAACTTTCCTTAGCTCATAGAAATTGTGCTCTAAAAACCTTAGGGTTCTTGCACTCATAAATATGTAGGGTTTTGTTTCATGCCTTCCAACTCAAACCAAGTCAAGGACAAGGAACTCACACACCAAGGATCCAAGAGCTAGGACTTGAGATTCATCATCACCTCTTAAGAAGGTAAGAGGGTTCGTATTACCTTAGCTTAGGAAGTAGATTCTCTTTAGTTATAGTGATGGCTAGGGGTAGAGAGGGAGTATAGCATAAAAACCTTAGGGTATTTGATAATGAAAATAAAGGAAATAATTAGTGGAGAATAGAAAGAGTAACTAGTGTAATGTGTGAGAACAAATACATAAATGATGATGGATGGAAAGGGAATGACGGACTAAGTAGATATGTAATTAGAGAGTAATGAGAATAACTAGTTGACGAATCATAAGAAAGTTATAAAGGAAATTAAGAGTGGATAATAGAGCGAAAATAATTAGAGACTCCTTGTAAGCTTGAAAAGATATGGAAATTGTGGAAGGAATGAAATATTATATTATTGGGATAACCAAGAGATAGGTAAAGAAAAGGGAAAGTGTTAGTGATAGACTTGTTTTAATTTAGAAGGATGAGGTGCAACGAATATGGAAAATATAGAGATAAGTGTGCTAAGTGAAAAGGATGTTTGTTGTAGATAATGACTTGAGTTGAATAATGGAATTGAAAGGAAATTAGATAATAAATGGATTAGTAATGAGTGTAATAATTGGACAATGGGAAATTATATTGTTAATGTGAGAAAGGCCCACCTATTTAGGTGTGGATATAGGAATGTGAAAAGGTGAGTTTAGGTATGAATGACCCTCCCAAAGGGAGTGTGACTATACTAACGAATAGGAAGGACCCTTCCAAATGGAAGTGAGAATAGGCGTAATTATATAATGACCCTCCCTAAGTGGAGTGCGAATGTATATAAATGGACCCTCCATAACGGAGCGTGTATATAAATAGACCCTCCATAACGGAGCGTGTATATAAATGGACCCTCCATAACGGAGCGTGTATATAAATGGACCCTCCATAACGGAGCGTGGACCCTCCATAACGGAGCGTGTATAGAATAGGACCCTCCACAATGGAGTGTGAATTATAGACCCTCCCGTAGGGAGTGTGACTTGGTATGTTAAGGACCCGCCAATATGGTGTGCGTAGGTATAATTAGGACCCGCCAATATGGCGTGCGTAAATATAATTAGGACCCGCCATTATGGTGTGCGTAAATTTAATTAGGACCCGCCCTCGTGGTGAGCGAACAAATGATAATGGGACCCACCGAAAGGTGAGCGAAGAATAGAAAGGAATGGAAAAACTGGAAAGGCATAGGGAAAATATGTAACTGAAATCCTAAGGAAATGCTGAGTTGTATAAAAGGAAAGTGAGGTAGTATATGATTTGGATAGTATGGTGTGGGGTAGGTCCTTGGTTTATTACTATGCTTTTGTAGAAACTATATTTCTAAGTTCTGTGTATTGCTACCCTTCTTGATATATTTTTACAGGTGAAGAAGGAGCTTACACGAGTATGGCCGGGCAGGATTACACTCCACCTCGTGGAATGTTGCTTAGTTAGTTGAGTGACCCTTGTGGGTCAATAGTTTCAGTTTTGGGAATTTTGAAATGTATAATAATTTGGGAAAATAAACCCACTTTAGAATTGTAATCATTTTCCGAAAAGTGTAATTGAAGTATGAATTGTATTTTGGCCCTGCTGGCCCATTATTGTTGAAAATGAAGTTTTATGCAGGTATATCAGGAAATCAATATTTTGGGAATGTCCCTAAAACAAAGGAAACTCCGTCCGATTTTACGGAGATTTTTATAATAAGCAAATCTAACTAAGAGTTTTTATGATCACCTAATTGTATTAAAAGAAAATTTTTAAATCCTCAATTAATTAAGAATAAAAGTAACTAGGGTGTTACATTTATGGTATCAGAGCAGTTTTTCCTCGGCCCTTGGAGTTATTCATTACTCCTGTGGTTACTAATCAAGCGAGTAACCGATTTAAAGTTAGATGTTCAAGTGTTAGAATCGAGGTAGGAATCCTATTAGGATTGTGATTGAATATATGGATGTGTGAAGTTATGTATGCCTATGTATGCTATTCTTTGTTAAGCATGACTTAGTGGTACTAGTTGTTAGCGAATTCCCGAGCAAGCTAGCATTATAATAAAGCTAGATGAAGCTGAGAGAAAATTTGGTAGGATAATAAAAGGATAAGATAAATAAGGTTTATAGGAAGACAAAGTTTAATGTGAGAAAATGAATGAGTAGCATTCAATATGACATTTTCGAATAATTGTTGCTTGTTAAGTATATGTGTGTAGATGTAAGATTAAACTTTAAGTTAGTTAATGTAGATAATGACTAGATTAGTAGGATATAGGGATTGAACTCATTTTAGTGTTTGTGAATATGTATTGAGTATGATTTATGCATGGGTTAGGATGTGTGTCTAAATATGTTTATTTACTAGGACGATTAAGTTAGTAGCCTTCACTTTGATTTTGTGAATATATGTTAATGAGAGATGCTGCTATGCATGTTTGAATTATGAATGTGCTTGATTAGAGATTTTAGTCAAAGTTATGGAATTGTAGAACTCTGGGTAGAATAGAACAAACCCATGGTGGTATTGTTGTTTAATGGGGTGTAAGGGTAGGATTGGTCGTCCGGACTCTTACAACTGTTAAGTGACGATATCATCAGCAAGCCGACAGTGATGTTACTATTAATGAATGTGAGATTGGGACTGACCACCTCGATCCTTTCATTTATTAATGGTCGATGTCATTGAAAGTTTCTAAGTGGAACAGAAACCAACCCAACATTGAAGAAAGAAAATCAGCCTGAATAGTACCCTTTCCAGACCTTTGCTGCAAAATTCCTGAAGGAACCCCAATGGACCCAAGGAACCATCTCCAATTCCCTTGGAGAGTTAAAACCTGGTTTTAGAAATCCAAAGACTTATTCGGAGTCTTACTAGCAAGACTCTTGAAAACGATTAGCCGCGAGAAAAACCAACCTTAAACACCTCATCGAGTCTCCACGTCGAGACTAATCTAGTTGAACCGTAGCCATACTTCTCGTGGAGTGTAAGAACTTAGTGGCGTACTAATGTAAAGGGGTATGTCGACTCCAAGTGGGGGAGTAGAACCAAAGGGAAGTGAGTATTGTAGTCGAAGGACCCTGCATTGGGATGGTTCTCCATTAAAGGAATCAGACGGAATTTCGGGGACGAAATTCCAATAAGTGGGGGAGAATTGTAACATCCCAAATTTAATTCCAAGCAATAATTAATTAATTAATAGGGTTAAAGTGGAAGGAATGGGTAGATTAATCGCTTAACGAATTTTGGTGGACAGGTGAGTGGTAAATATAAGTCCTAGGGGTTGTATAGGAGGCAATTGTAGCTTCGAGCGAAATTAACTAAGCGAGATCGGGAGTTAAATCGGCGTTTTAGATGTTAGAAATCGACCGAAAAGAGAAAATTAGAAATTTATTGTGGGATGCTAAGAAAATAAATTCCACCGTTGGATATGAAGTGTAAGGGGTTAAGAAGCTTGTCTAAAAATTTGGACCCGATCTGACGGTTAACAAAGAAGTTATGGCGCATCGAAGTTCGGAATCACTGGTGCCCGCCCAGGCGCACCAGCCTGTGCCCAGGCGCGTGCACTATTCATTTGTGCACCAGACAGTGACTTTTTCGCCCAGGCGCGTCTCCCGTGCACCCAGGCGCACCCCGTACGCACCAAAAATGGAAATGGCGCCCCAGATCTGCGCCACACCCCCACCAGTCCCACCAGCGCGCGCGCCATTTCTCCCTGACGCACCAGTTGGTGCGTGACTCGCGCTCAGGCGCGTGATACTCTCGCCCAGGCGCGCCCAAGACGCCCCAGCCATGCGCCAGCCCATAAATTGGCGCGTCAGACTCCCCCAGCCATGCATCATGGTGCAGCGCCACGCACCAATTTGAGAAGTGGTGTAGGACCCGCGCTCAGGCGCGCGCACGCACCAAGATCAGATCTGGTGCGTCCAAATTGAACTTGGGGGCCAAGTTGTGGCCTCTTGGCCACACGATTTCCCTTTTCTTTGGCAAGAACAAACACCCAACAACAAGAACACCACTCCTTCATCCTTCATCACCATCATCAACCCACCATCTCCATCAATTCTCTCAAGCTCCAAGAACACTCCATCACCCATTCACCATACACACTTGATCTTTGGGCACCTCAACCCAAAATCAAACAAATCCCATCAAACCTTGCTCCATGGATGTTGTTTGAAGCTCATCTCTTCTCCTCCCTGGGTTCACACGATTTACCCCCCTCCTTCCATTGATCTTGGTTTTCAATTTTCATCATCACTTGGGGTAAGTTAGCTTCATACCATGAATTCATTTCCTTTCCATTCCAACTTTCCTTAGCTCATAGAAATTGTGCTCTAAAAACCTTAGGGTTCTTTCACTCATAAATATGTAGGGTTTTGTTTCATGCCTTCCAACTCAAACCAAGTCAAGGACAAGGAACTCACACACCAAGGATCCAAGAGCTAGGACTTGAGATTCATCATCACCTCTTAAGAAGGTAAGAGGGTTCGTATTACCTTAGCTTAGGAAGTAGATTCTCTTTAGTTATAGTGATGGCTAGGGGTAGAGAGGGACTATAGCATAAAAACCTTAGGGTATTTGGTAATGAAAATAAAGGAAATAATTAGTGGAGAATAGAAAGAGTAACTAGTGTAATGTGTGAGAACAAATACATAAATGATGATGGATAGAAAGGGAATGACGAACTAAGTAGATATGTAATTAGAGAGTAATGAGAATAACTAGTTGACGAATCATAAGAAAGTTATAAAGGAAATTAAGAGTGGATAATAGAGCGAAAATAATTAGAGACTCGTTGTAAGCTTGAAAAGATATGGGAATTGTGGAAGGAATGAAATATTATATTATTGGGATAACCAAGAGATAGGTAAAGAAAAGGGAAAGTGTTAGTGATAGACTTGTTTTAATTTAGGAGGATGAGGTGCAACGAATATGGAAAATATAGAGATAAGTGTGCTAAGTGAAAAGGATGTTTGTTGTAGATAATGAATTGAGTTGAATAATGGAATTGAAAGGAAATTAGATAATAAATGGATTAGTAATGAGTGTAATAATTGGACAATGGGAAATTATATTGTTAATGTGAGAAAGGCCCACCTATTTAGGTGTGGATATAGGAATGTGAAAAGGTGAGTTTAGGTATGAATGACCCTCCCAAAGGGAGTGTGACTATACTAACGAATAGGAAGGACCCTTCCAAATGGAAGTGAGAATAGGCGTAATTATATAATGACCCTCCCTAAGTGGAGTGCGAATGTATATAAATGGACCCTCCATAACGGAGCGTGTATATAAATGGACCCTCCATAACGGAGCGTGTATATAAATGGACCCTCCATAACGGAGCGTGTATATATAAATGGACCCTCCATAACGGAGCGTGTATAGAATAGGACCCTCCACAATGGAGTGTGAATTATAGACCCTCCCGTAGGGAGTGTGACTTGGTATGTTAAGGACCCGCCAATATGGTGTGCGTAGGTATAATTAGGACCCGCCAATATGGCGTGCGTAAATATAATTAGGACCCGCCATTATGGTGTGCGTAAATTTAATTAGGACCCGCCCTCGTGGTGAGCGAACAAATGATAATGGGACCCACCGAAAGGTGAGCGAAGAATAGAAAGGAATGGAAAAACTGGAAAGGCATAGGGAAAATATGTAACTGAAATCCTAAGGAAATGCTGAGTTGTATAAAAGGAAAGTGAGGTAGTATATGATTTGGATAATATGGTGTAGGGTAGGTCCTTGGTTTATTACTATGCTTTTGTAGAAACTATATTTCTAAGTTCTGTGTAATGCTACCCTTCTTGATATATTTTTACAGGTGAAGAAGGAGCTTACACGAGTATGGCCGGGCAGGATTACACTCCACCTCGTGGAATGTTGCTTAGTTAGTTGAGTGACCCTTGTGGGTCAATAGTTTCAGTTTTGGGAATTTTGAAATGTATAATAATTTGGGAAAATAAACCCACTTTAGAATTGTAATCATTTTCCGAAAAGTGTAATTGAAGTATGAATTGTATTTTGGCCCTGCTGGCCCATTATTGTTGAAAATGAAGTTTTATGCAGGTATATCAGGAAATCAATATTTTGGGAATGTCCCTAAAACAAAGGAAACTCCGTCCGATTTTACGGAGATTTTTATAATAAGAAAATCTAACTAAGAGTTTTTATGATCACCTAATTGTATTAAAAGAAAATTTTTAAATCCTCAATTAATTAAGAATAAAAGTAACTAGGGTGTTACACTCGTTCTTATTATCAATTCCTTTTCCAATCAACTCTTCTCTCTCTCCCCCCACTCTTATCCTTTATCCTTATTACTCTCTTATCTTGCCCTCACCTTCAATTTCATTTTTATTTCTTATTGAGGACATAACAATGTCCAACAACCGTCCGTCCATCATAACAACAAGCATCATTATACTTAAAGCAAATAATAAATAACAAGACATGTTATCACACACAACATCACACAATAGTACTGTGGTCTTCGTCACCTTCGTATAAGTGACCACACAAGGCAAACAATCGTCACTTATACTACTGACTCCAACCACTAAGTTCCGATCTTTGAGATGATACGGAACGCCCTACCAAATTACCTAGCTACCACGATGTCTTAGGAAAGCTTCTCTCTCACCTGAGGTCCAGTGGTTAAGTGCGTGTTCTTCTCGGATCCGTGTGCTGCCATCTGCCCCAACCTTTTTTCTTTCATCCTTCCTCATATTAAATAAAACATTTTACGTTATTACTTATAAGAGGAAATCTTTTCCTTAATTTCATACTTGTCCTTCCTTTTTGGAAAACTTTGAAGATATATCAATTTCCACTTAAAGACTTCGTTCTAAATCATGTGAAAACATTTTTAAACATGAAAAGCGCGCCCACCAACTTCTGGACAGCAAAGTAATCTTACAAAATTACGTTAATAAAACTTCCAAGGATATTGCAAAAACATTAAAATAACTCTTTAGCTTAAAATCCACACTTTACAAATTAATGTTTTCATCACAAACAATTTAGGACAGCCAAGCATACATCATGACATTCAAGCAAATCACACCACATACAAGTGCAAATAACATTTAGGAAAGTAAGTACTCCTAAATCAAACAAAAATCAGGTTTCAAATCAAATACATCAACATTTATTTCCATGTACACTTTATTTAAGTGATTAAGCTCTCTAAACCTATTTAAATTACTTAACCGAAATAAAACAAAGGAAAATAAATCAAACATCACAATTTAAATTACATGAATCAATTGGTTTTATTTAAGCATGTAGATCCCGCTTTCTTTTAATTCTGACCGAAACACATAGGCGCACACACACATATGTATATTCATTCAAACACAACACTACTCACACATATATTCTTTTCATAGTTAATTTAATTTACTTATTTTCTTCCTTTCTAAGTATAGGACCGAATAGGAAACACAGGTTCACCATACAAGTCCAAACAATTTATTATAGTATAGTTCCTTAAAATATGTTTTTTTTAACCATGTCATTGAAAAAGATATCCTAGGCTAGCTAACATATATATATAAGCCGAATAATATCATGGCATGCACAAAGAATGTGAAGCAAAGATCATTTTCCAAAAATCTTGTTTTCTCATTTTCCTTACAAAAACCATGAGTTGCACAAGAAAATTTAGCAACCAAAAGCTAATTTCTTAATATCATAAAATCAAGCATTAAGTCAAAGTCTTTATCGTTTAAGAAAACACATGCATGTACCTATAAATCTCTAGGTGGTACTATTTTCAACATACATGTAAGGAAGACATGATTTCCTACTTTCCCTAGCCTTGGCCGAATGAGGTTATGCAAGGAGACAAGCCTTATAATTTTCTTTTCACATGCAAACACCCAATTTCATGGATCATATCATGAAAACTTAAAAGTATCATTCATCACACACACAAAATCTTGGTTTAACTAAAATTATTTTTAAAACTTGGTAGGCTAATTTTCCTTATAGAATCCATGACATGCATATAAGAGATCATGATTTTATTTTCATTTTAATCGTGCAAATTCGAGCCTCATGCTTTCTCAAAATTTAACATTGATCAAGACATGCAAGGAAAACAAAGGCAAAACATAACTGAAATTTAAGTCTTCAAACCAACCGTAAAGGACAAGTTAGAAATAAATATTTTTTTTCTAAACATAATACTAACATGAAATCACTTAGATCAGATTAAAAACATCTAGGCCTACTCTTTCTACTCATGGCCGAATCATTTAGTCTTTGATTTGGTGATTTATGAGTTCATTTATTCACAAAAATCCAAGATCAACACATAAGGAAATCATGCAAGGAAAAATAAGAATTGTAAGGCCACAAAATCATGCATGTGATGGTCAAAGCAAAAATAGAAATTTAAACACAATTTTAGACCAAAACCGTGTTGAAGAAGAATCACAACTAAGAGATCAAAACTTTTTCAACCTCAACTTTTAAGATGAAGGTATAAAAAGAACATGCAAGACCTTTAAACCTTAAGATCACTTAAGAATTATTACATGCATCACCAAATTAAATAAAGTCCATTAAAAATCCTTTACAACACGGAATCGTTAAATCAAAACTCTTTTCTACCTTAATACTAACTTAAACCTTCAAATTTCCTCTTCTCTTTCCCTAATGGTTCGCCTCGGTCTCCCTTCCTTGCTAGGGTTGATGGAGGTTTCCTTCTTGATCTCAAAGAATAGGATGGTTGGGGAAAGGAGTTGAAGAAGTTTGGGTTAAGGGTTTCCACTCTTCTCTCTTTTCTTCTTCTCACGGTTTTCCCTCTCTTTCTCTCAAGAGCTTGATGGTGCTCTTGAGAGTAAATGTGTTTGGGTGGAAGTAATGTGATGAGGTGAAGGGAGAATGAGTCTCTAACTCATTCCTACGGTCTTAGAATCAAAGGCAAAGACATGGGAATTTCCTTTCCTAGCCTTGGTTTCAAGTAGAAAAATGAAGGGCAATTTGGGCCAACCCATTAGTTGCATGGAGGGGGTCAAACCGTGGGACACATGGAGGGAGGGAAATCCACACTAGGCTTCACGAGTAACTTACCCTACTCCTCTTCCTATTTTCTATTTAAATTTTGTTTTCTTAATGCTTAAGGAAATAGGCTTCATATAGTCTTCCTAGTCCTATGTTGGCCGAACCTCACACACACACACATGCACATATGATTTTTAATTTCATCAACATATAGCATATATTCATGCATACACTTAACTCACATACACATTTAATTTTAATCTCATGTTCAACACATAGCATAGATCCATGGGATAAGGCATACATATTCTCATACTCACACACGTATGACACACATTCATACACATACATCCATGCATCATATTTTACTCATATATATAAGTATGCACATTCATGTTTCTTTAAGTAGTCATGGTGCCAATCCTAAATATACATACCAAACCGCATACACACACATAATTACAAAATAAATCGCAAACACTTAAACTCTTCCAAACTAAATTTCTAAACTTTGGACATTATTTTAGGAAATCATCACTTTAAAATCCTCTATTAGCTTTGAAAACGTGAATTTTAGAAAAATCATTTAGGAAAACATTCTGTCAAAACACTTTTCTCAAAATAAATTTCTTTAGTGTTTTAATTTAATATGAGGAATTTACGGGATGTTACATTCTCCCCAACTTAAGGATTTCTCGTCCCCGAGAAATACATTGTTGATTGGGTAGCAGGGCAACAACATTCTCGTGTCGTTCCGATGTTCCTCTTTAACCGCTTCCAGGTGGAGAGATTCCACTCGTACCGTTGCTTGCATGTCGAGTCGGGTTATGTCCATTGGACCAACCGAAGAAAATGCCGCCTCCTTAGCCGGTTGTAGTCTCAGGAAGTCCACTCTTATGGTTGGACTTAGGGAAAAATCAAACAAACAATCATTCATACATCTCCAAAAGTATAAGGTCTCACCTAAAATCTCTAAACACTCGCTATTCTCTACAATTCGGGTTCTTACTATCCCACAATAATCACTCCTTCCTTCAATTCTCCTTCTAGTTCTAAGGTTCTTGTCTATCATTTTTAACTTAGAGGGGGTGTTATCATCACTTAGGCTTTCTTTCAAACCTCATCTTCCTTCGATTATCTCATTCTCTAATTAGGGTGGCAGGTAATCCTAATCTCCAAACTTTCCTCTAATATTTGGTAACAGACGCCCTTCTTCTCCTTGTGACTCCCCAACTTTGATTCAACTTATAACTATCCCACGGTGATCTTACAGCCTTGCTTCACTTACACTACTTCTCCTTTAATCACTCAAACCTAAATTTATTTGGGTAGGTAGGGTACTTCCAACTCCGCAATTCGGATTTAAGAGTCTTTTTATAGATTCGGTAAGGTCACAATGTGATAGGGGTTTATGAAGAAGAGGGTTCGAATCTGGACAACAAGAATGTTTTGTTGAAGCAATTCAACAAACACGGAGATTAAGAAGCGACAACCTACATCCTCAAAGGTGATAACTATCCTTGTTTAAAGGTATGCTAAGTTTGATCAAATCCAAGTCTAGCACTCACTCATGAAACATCAGGGGTATAGGGTCTTACTCTCAAAATCTACTCATAGTCTACTCTTATAGGGCAAAAAGGTTTCTTAACTAATACGGCCAATGCTAAACTACAAACTAGTCTCATGTCCTAAGAGACAAAAGCTTATCCTCCTATTCCTACTCAAACACTAGCAAGCACATAGAGTCACACAAACAAAGCATGAAGCCCATGCTTAAGGCCACAAGGGATTACCATAAGCTCTTATACCATTCTGTAACAGCCCGATTTTCGAAAACCAAAATTTATTGACTTTCATTTATTAATGTCGCAAAAATGAGGCCAAATTTTTTTTAATCATTGTTGAAGGACTTGAAAATATATTGGAAAAGTTATTAATCTCCTTCGACCTTCTCTTTCGAAAACCGAGTTGTTACGCGAAACCAAAACGCCTCCACTTTTATTTTTCCCAAAAATGTTTTCTTAAGAAAACTGTTTGGTTTCCCATTAAGCAACTCCATTCATTTCCTCAAAAAGATTTGGACATGATTCATAAAAAGTATTCACACGTTTCTTAAAAGTCGGGCATGCTCCAGAATAATTGAAGTACAGTAATAGCTCATGACTTAGGTAACCCTGAATACACAATACAACCACAACTTAGTCTAACCCTACTATTGGTTCCTTTCTCCTATCAAAGAAGACCGGATTCAACTTATTCTTCTTCTTCTTTGCAGGTGCCTTCGTATCGGAGGATGATGCGACTCCACTTGTAGACTCTCCTTTGAAACCCGGATTGAGCTCCACTCCAAACAGCTTCACAGGATTCTCCTTCTTTCTTTCTCGAGTCGGTGGTTCAGAATTATGTCCTACAAAGGACACACTTTCCAAATACGAACTCGTTGTTTTTCCACCCAGCTTGTGCTCCAGATCCGCGATCATCAACTGAGAATATCTGGTCCATGCCTATCCGTAACGCGGAGCTATCCATCCTTTCCCCTCACGAAGCCATGTAGAGATTTCCAAACGCCGATCCATCTGCCCGTTGGAATACCAGCGACACCGATGCGCCAACGAACAGGAGAGAGTAAGCGATCCGGACGCGTAGCGTCGACGGGGTGGAATTACGGTAGGCAAAGTAATAGGACACACACAACAATACACAACATTCACACAAATAACATACTATCATCATTATTCCCAATCTATATTTATTTCATCTTATTATTATTTCTTTCATGCCTCTCCACCCACATTTCCAATCTCTTTTATGAAACTCAGTATCTCTCCCACTTATCCATTCTCATTCTCTTCCTTATCCTTCTCATTTTTCAAGCTCTTATTCTCCATGTTATAATCCTTCTATCATAATGTATTATCAAATTACAACCACCGATGATCAGGGGATTTAAGGGATCATCGAGGTACGTGTTCTTTCGTAATTAGCACTCACATCTCAGGTCTACATCTCCTCGACCAACCAACCACCTAGTCGGAAGCAAACAGGAGTACAGGACCTTTACCGTGCGGGCACGACAGCTGTCACAATCACAAATGGTCCCAGACCAGGAGGCTCAGCCTCAATATCAATTCACATAATAACATGGCACACTGCCTCGCAGTGGCAAACACGATGCCCCACTCCAGTCCCTCTCACTGTTCTCGATTTGCAATCTAGGGGGCGACAATATGTTTCTAGTGGGCCCGCAGAACTTGCCACGGCATTAGACCCAGTCCCCACCACGTTAGTGCGCCACATGTGGAGTTCGTTCTGCCTAGAAACACACTCTAGACTTCTTGACGTTTCACCGTCATCGTCCTCCCCTAATGCAATCTCGTCCTAAGTATCCGCAGATACTTATCGTTCCTTCCTCTCCACTACTTCAGGTTAACTCTCATATCTCACCGCGCCCGCTGTTAATGTCTTTTAACGTCTTTTATCTTTTTAATTAGCCTAATGATCGGCTCACCCTTCGTGCATCCCTTCAGTGAGTCCCGACCTCTAGTTTTGCACAATCTTTCTCTTTCTCCAAAACTCATATAACACAGAGCTGGGGCTACTTCCTCGACTTCATATCTTACTTCTCACACACTCTTTCCAGTCACATCATCATTTCTCAAATCTTCCTTTTTACCATCCTTCAAAATGAAATCTCACAACTTTCCAAAAACCTTCACAAGGTTAAATTTTCACCAACACTCACCAAAGATGTTATTCTCACAGTCTTTTCTCAAGAAGATCATTTCGTAAAACTGTCCTCAAAATATTGCTCCGAAAATGTCCTTTCGTAAAAAAATTTCAAAAACATAGTTTCATAAAAACTCCTTTGAAAATATCGTTTCTCAAAATTTCTTCAAAGATACCATTCTAAAAACCTTCTCAAAGATTTCGTTCCATAAACTCTTTTCGAAAAATTCCTTTTTCCAAAAACACTTTTTCAAAAACACATTTTCTTTGTTGAGCGTTAGTGGAGGAGCAAGCTCAACTCGACACTAGTTCCCAGACTAAAACCAAAAACAAAGGAGCTCAGCTCTACTCGTTTCACCTCTCATCCAACAAATCACACCACTTTCCCCCCCAGCTTTGGCTCGTTCTTATTATCAATTCCTTTTCCAATCAACTCTTCTCTCTCTCCCCCCACTCTTATCCTTTATCCTTATTACTCTCTTATCTTGCCCTCACCTTCAAGTTCATTTTTATTTCTTATTGAGGACATAACAACGTCCAACAACCGTCCGTCCATCATAACAACAAGCATCATTATACTTAAAGCAAATAATAAATAACAAGACATGTTATCACACACAACATCACACAATAGTACTTGGTCTTCGTCACCTTCGTATAAGTGACCACACAAGGCAAACAATCGTCACTTATACTACTTACTCCAACCACTAAGTTCCGATCTTTGAGATGATACGGAACGCCCTACCAAATTACCTAGCTACCACGATGTCTTAGGAAAGCTTCTCTCTCACCTGAGGTCCAGTGGTTAAGTGCGTGTTCTTCTCGGATCCGTGTGCTGCCATCTGCCCCAACCTCTTTTCTTTCATCCTTCCTCATATTAAATAAAACATTTTACGTTATTACTTATAAGAGGAAATCTTTTTCTTAATTTCATACTTGTCCTTCCTTTTTGGAAAACTTTGAAGATATATCAATTTCCACTTAAAGACTTCGTTCTAAATCATGTGAAAACATTTTTAAACATGAAAAGCGCGCCCACCAACTTCTGGACAGCAAAGTAATCTTACAAAATTACGTTAATAAAACTTCCAAGGATATTGCAAAAACATTAAAGTAACTCTTTAGCTTAAAATCCACACTTTATAAATTCATGTTTTCATCACAAAACAATTTAGGACAGCCAAGCATACATCATGACATTCAAGCAAATCACACCACATACAAGTGCAAATAACATTTAGGAAAGTAAGTACTCCTAAATCAAACAAAAATCAGGTTTCAAATCAAATACATCAACATTTATTTCCATGTACACTTTATTTAAGTGATTAAGCTCTCTAAACCTATTTAAATTACTTAACCGAAATAAAACAAAGGAAAATAAATCAAACATCACAATTTAAATTACATGAATCAATTGGTTTTATTTAAGCATGTAGATCCCACTTTCTTTTAATTCTAACCGAAACACATAGGCACACACACACACATATGTATATTCATTCAAACACAACACTACTCACACATATATTCTTTTCATAGTTAATTTAATTTACTTATTTTCTTCCTTTCTAAGTATAGGACCGAATAGGAAACACAGGTTCACCATACAAGTCCAAATAATTTATTTTAGTATAGTTCCTTAAAATATGTTTTTTTTAACCATGTCATTGAAAAAGATATCCTAGGCTAGCTAACATATATATATAAGCCGAATAATATCATGGCATGCACAAAGAATGTGAAGCAAAGATCATTTTCCAAAAATCTTGTTTTCTCATTTTCCTTACAAAAACCGTGAGTTGCACAAGAAAATTTAGCAACCAAAAGCTAATTTCTTAATATCATAAAATCAAGCATTAAGTCAAAGTCTTTATCGTTTAAGAAAACACATGCATGTACCTATAAATCTCTAGGTGGTACTATTTTCAACATACATGTAAGGAAGACATGATTTCCTACTTTCCCTAGCCTTGGCCGAATGAGGTTATGCAAGGAGACAAGCCTTATAATTTTCTTTTCACATGCAAACACCCAATTTCATGGATCATATCATGAAAACTTAAAAGTATCATTCATCACACACACAAAATCTTGGTTTAACTAAAATTATTTTTAAAACTTGGTAGGCTAATTTTCCTTATAGAATCCATGACATGCATATAAGAGATCAAGATTTTATTTTCATTTTAATCGTGCAAATTCGAGCCTCATGCTCTCTCAAAATTTAACATTGATCAAGACATGCAAGGAAAACAAAGGCAAAACATAACTGAAATTCAAGTCTTCAAACCAACCGTGAAGGACAAGTTAGAAATAATTTTTTTTTCTAAACATAATACTAACATGAAATCACTTAGATCACATTAAAAACATCTAGGCCTACTCTTTCTACTCATGGCCGAATCATTTAGTCTTTGATTTGGTGATTTATGAGTTCATTTATTCACAAAAATCCAAGATCAACACATAAGGAAATCATGCAAGGAAAAATAAGAATTGTAAGGCCACAAAATCATGCATGTGATGGTCAAAGCAAAAATAGAAATTTAAACACAATTTTAGACCAAAACCGTGTTGAAGAAGAATCACAACTAAGAGATCAAAACTTTTTCAACCTCAACTTTTAAGATGAAGGTATAAAAAGAACATGCAAGACCTTTAAACCTTAAGATCACTTAAGAATTATTACATGCATCACCAAATTAAATAAAGTCCATTAAAAATCCTTTACAACACGGAATCGTTAAATCAAAACTCTTTTCTACCTTAATACTAACTTAAACCTTCAAATTTCCTCTTCTCTTTCCCTAATGGTTCGCCTCGGTCTCCCTTCCTTGCTAGGGTTGATGGAGGTTTCCTTCTTGATCTCAAAGAATAGGATGGTTGGGGAAAGGAGTTGAAGAAGTTTGGGTTAAGGGTTTCCACTCTTCTCTCTTTTCTTCTTCTCACGGTTTTCCCTCTCTTTCTCTCAAGAGCTTGATGGTGCTCTTGAGAGTAAATGTGTTTGGGTGGAAGTAATGTGATGAGGTGAAGGGAGAATGAGTCTCTAACTCATTCCTACGGTCTTAGAATCAAAGGCAAAGACATGGGAATTTCCTTTCCTAGCCTTGGTTTCAAGTAGAAAAATGAAGGGCAATTTGGGCCAACCCATTAGTTGCATGGAGGGGGTCAAACCGTGGGACACATGGAGGGAGGGAAATCCACACTAGGCTTCATGAGTCACTTACCCTACTCCTCTTCCTATTTTCTATTCAAATTTTGTTTTCTTAATGCTTAAGGAAATAGGCTTCATTTAGTCTTCCTAGTCCTATGTTGGCCGAACCTCACACACACACATGCACATATGATTTTTAATTTCATCAACATATAGCATATATTCATGCATACACTTAACTTACATACACATTTAATTTTAATCTCATGTTCAACACATAGCATAGATCCATGGGATAAGGCATACATATTCTCATACTCACACACGTATGACACACATTCATACACATACATTCATGCATCATATTTTACTCATATATATAAGTATGCACATTCATGTTTCTTTAAGTAGTCATGGTGCCAATCCTAAATATACATACCAAACCGCATACACACACATAATTACAAAATAAATCGCAAACACTTAAACTCTTCCAAACTAAATTTCTAAACTTTGGACATTATTTTAGGAAATCATCACTTTAAAATCCTCTATTAGCTTTGAAAACGTGAATTTTAGAAAAATCATTTAGGAAAACATTCTGTCAAAACACTTTTCTCAAAATAAATTTCTTTAGTGTTTTAATTTAATATGAGGAATTTACGGGGTGTTACACAATACATCTCTTTTCTCAACATAGCACAGAGCTGGGATCGCATTAACAACTTGCATCTCGTTTCTCCATCTTTCTCACTTCTCACTTCATAACTTTAAAAACTCATTTCTTCATTTCCTCAAAATATTCTTTCGCACATTTTCTCAAAGTATCATTTCATGAATTTTCTCAAAATTACCGTTTCACAAACTTTCTCGAAAATACGTTTCACAACTTCCTCAAAAATATCATTTCGTAAACTGTTTCAAAAATATCGTTTCACAAACTTTTTCAAAATATCATTTCGTAAACCTTTTCAAAAATACCGTTTCACAAACTTTGTTAAAAATCATTTGGTAAACTTTCTTAAAAATCTCCTTTCATAATCTTTCGCAAAGTAACAACATATCTCCTTTGAAATATCAGCCCTCTGGCTCTGCATAGATCAACTCTCATCATATCTTACTTTGATAAGCAGCAACAACATCACTTTTCCCCCAGCTCTGGCTCATCCACATCCTATTCATCACTTGATCTTTCTCAAAACAACGTTACAGTTTCTTTCATGTTTCTTACTCATCGTTATTATCTATGTTGTTATCGCCATCATTATTATAAGCATTAACAACTCAGATCTTATCATGCATAGTAAATTCTTCAATAAACAAATAACATATTAACATTCAGGCATCATCACATGAATTCATAATATAGCCTTACGTGGTCTTTGTCTCCTTCACACGAGTGGCCACACAACAATACAATTGCCACTGTGCTACTGACTCAGAACCATTAAGTTTCGACTTTTGAGATGGTCGAAACTACTTAATATGTTACCTAAATACCACGTTGTTTGGGGGAAACTTCTCTCTCACCTCGGCCGACGACAATCCTCAATACGCTCCTTGGTTTCCAACGCGACGCTCGTATCCGCTTCCCGATCGTTACTGGCAACTCAAATAGTTCTCTCTCGTTAAAATCATTCTCATACAATTATCTCGAAAACAAAACAACGTTACAAAAGCTTTTTATTTGAAAATAGAATACTCGCTTCTTCTCAATAATTTGAAATCAACTTCGGATTTTACACTCAGAATCATGATCAAGTAAAACATTCGTTTAATAACACGTTTAGGAATTTAAAACTTGAAATACTCTTTTCAAACACTTGCTTGTTAAAATAAAAACGTAAATAGTTTCTTGACTCCTTTAAAGGCCACATTTATCTTAAGGATTTTCATATACAAAACACCTTCAAATTAAAACCATGTGCGTCAATAATCATATGAAAATCGTTTCAAAACAATACTTTTTCAATTAATTAAATGACAGTACTCAATTTATTTCCTTTAAACTAAATTGAATCAAAGAAAATAACACAAGGGTTAAGTTAATAACCATTTAAAAATATTAACCATTTAAAACATTAAATCCCCCTTATTCTTTTCTCAAATTCCTAAAATCATTTTCACACACACATATTTAACATGTTAAGCCATTCACAATCCATGCATCACTTTCACACTCATCATGCAAGCACAAGAATCAAGAATCACACACAAACTCCTATTTTTTTTATGCATGGCCGAATCTCATCCTACATGAGACAAAGTTTGTATTCACAATTTCAAACACTAATGATTACTAACACTTGAACAAAACATGCACATATGGAAAATAATCTTTTAAATTCATTAACCTACTTTAAACATCACAACCGAAAATAAAAGAAAAGAAATATCTTTGCCAGGATTTCAGTATACCAACTTTTTTCCAAATCATTTAATTTTATCCTTAAATTAACATGCAAGGAAAATGAATTTATTTCTTTTATTTCTTGATCCAACCGAATAGAGCATAGAAAAATAACTCAAACTATTAATAATATAATCACATACCAAATCCACTTTATTTATTCAAAGTTAAACTCAAACCATAACACATAAAGAAAATGAAAATAACTTGAGTAAAACTTGTTCCTAAACCGAATGGAACATGAAAATTACTTTTAAGTTCTTAAGCAAAGATTTAGATTTTCATATGCTTGAAATCCATAGATCCATCAATAAAACATACATGCAAAATAAAATGAACCAACTTTTATACTTGGGGGTTTTAAAACCGTGAGCTTCATGCTCAACTTTAACAAACTTTAGTTAAATTTCTTCAACTTAGATTTTCACAATAAAATCAAGTGTCATATCAAGATCTTTATCTTTCAATCCTTTAATGATTTAATGCATGTACTTCAAATCTTTAAATCACATAAATCTCATCATGCATGTAACTTGAATGATGATTAAAGATGGTTTTCTATTTTCCCTAGGCTTGGCCGAATGGCATCATGCAAAAAGGCAAGATCTTTGGTTTTATTTTCACATGCAAAGATTAAAACTCATAGATCATATCATGCAAAACTTTTAAAGCATCATTTTCTTTCTCACAGCACCAACCGAATCATCATCATTATCATCACTCACACAAAATCATTTTTAAAACTTGTTATCATAATTTTTCTTCCAAAACCGTGACATGCATCAAAGAAAAATGAAATCTTTTCACTCAAAATCAACATGCAAGGCTCAAGCTTCATGCTTTTTCAAAGATCATCCATAAATCATTACATGCAAGAGAATATCAAGGAAAATATATAGATTTAAACACAAATCTTAAACAAAACCGTGATGAAGAAGATGTACAAGTTAAAGATCAAGGCTTTCAAGCACAAACATTCAAGATCAAGGCTTAGAAAGAACATGCATGTCATTTAAACTTCAAGATCATAAGAAAATAAACACATGCATCACAAAGTTTTAAGCTTAAACAAAGTCCATCATAAAGTCCTTTACAACACAATATTAAATACACTAAAACTCTCTTATACTTAAACAATCTACCTTAAATCAAAACTTCTAACTTCAAGCTTCAAATCTCTCTCCTTCTCCTAGCGTTTGCTTCGGCCTCCTCTCTCTTAGGGTTGATGGGTGATTTTCTTCTTGAGTTTGAAGGAGGAAGTGATTGAGGGATGAAGATCAAGGATGAAAGGTTGAGAATTTGGATCACCTCACTCTCTCTTTCTCTTTCTCTCTCGGCTCACTCTCTTTTTATTTAGGTCTCGAGAGCTTGATGTTGCTCTTGGACCAAGTGTGTTTGGGAAATGAAATGAAATGAAGAGGAAATGAAATGAATCAAAGTGGGCAACTCCACACACACACACACGGCTATATAGGCAGAAGGCATGGGTATGGATTTTTCCTCTTTTAGCCTCGGTTCAAGGTGTAGGTTCAAGGGTAATTCGGTCCACTCTAATTATTGCATGGGAAGGGTCTTGTCTTGGTGAGACAATGTGGAGAGATTCAAGGGAAAAGTCTTTCTTCCCATCATAACACTCACCACCTTATTTTTCTACTCATTTTCCTCTCATTCTCATTTTCTTAATGCTTAAGAAAATAATTTCCACTTGGTTCTCTTGAGTTCTCTTATGGCCGAATACACACACATAGGAGAGGATAAAAATTTTCTTTCATTTTATCATTACAAGCACATAAAATTAAATCATGGAATATCCTAAGAATTCAATGCTTATATCTAACGCATAATCAAATATATATATATATATATATATAACACCTTAGGGCATTATCATGCATCATACACACACTCACATTCACACCAAATCATGCACTCATTCATCTCAAATTTATTATTTAAATTTGCACATAATTTATTTTTACCCTTATGATAAGAAAACACAAATGCTTACAAACTCAAAAATTCCAAAGATATACTCTTTATAGAAATCAATGAACCGTACAAATTGGCTATAGACATGGACTTTACTTTATTTTTCTAAAACCATATTTTCACATAATTCAAAAATCTCCAAAAAGAAATAATTTATTTGAAGTTCTAAACATTTTCCAATACTTAATACACTCGAAATTCACACTTTACAAATCTGAAAATGTAATTTTTCAAATCAATCCAGAAAGTCATAAAAATTACATATTTAAATTCTACTTTTCAACGCGATTGTTTTCATATAAAGATCATAATTTTCCAAGTAACGGTTGAAAAGATATGCACTTTCAAAGTCACCAAATTCATTTTGATCATAAAGGAAAACTCATTTGTTTGAGAAATCTCAGATAACAAAACCATAACTTACTTCTCATTAATTCAAACTCAAATAAAATCATTTGCTAAAACATTTATCTAAAATTCCTTCTTAAATCCTCAAAATCCACTTTAAATAAAAACTCATGGATTTATTCGAGTCTAGAAGATGCGTTATGTTACATCCTTGATTTGATTTTTATCTTTGAGTTCCATTATGAGCTTTATAATATCTTTAATTCACTGTGTTGGTGAAAAGGTCTCACCATTAGTGGTTAACATTTTAGGTACATGATCAATAAATTGAAGATCAGAGTGCGCAGCGGAAGAGTCGAAAGAAGGAAACATTTTGTATAAACGGTCTATATTGTAATTGAGTGCCCCACATTTTGTATAAACTTATTTTGTAAAATTAAATTTTAAAGTTCCCTATTTTAGTTTCAAAAATCTAATTTATGTATCTTTTATATAATAAAATCGGGGTGTTACAATTATGGTATCAGAGCTGTTCTTTCCTTTCGACCTGAGGGAAAGTAATCCCGATGTCGCTGCGAACACTCTCATCTCAAGTTTCTTGAATAAAGGTGAGACTTATATTCAAGTGAAAAAGTTAATGTCAAGTGCTTGTTATGTATGTTTGACGCTATTGTTGAGTATAATGTGAATTGAATGTGCAAGTTGGTTGCTAAATGTTTTGTGAATAAGTGTGTGCATATTTGAAATGTGATTGTTGCATCATTATGGCCACATGCTTTAGGTTAGAAAAACCTCCCAATGGATCTATATAAATAAAGGATGAACATGTAATACCCCTAAAACGAACTAGAAACACGTGCATTCATGGAGTAAGGTGGACCTTAGGAATTTGGGAAAGATTATCGAATCCAAGTTCTATGAACTGAAGAACCCTCCTACGGGGAGAATGTGAAGGTTCATAGAACTAGTGGCTGTGAATAGATAGTGATTTGATTGTGTTTATGAAACAATCACTGGAGTTACTATAGGGGACTTTGATCACCCTAGCAGTAAACTAGTATGAGGAACCCTCCTTCGGGGAGAATGTGAAGTACTAGTTGAATTGGTGATTGGTCCGGTGCACACTATAATAGTTCTATTGGTCACTTACCTATTTCGTGACTACGGAGGGTGGTTCCTCCCTAGTACGAAGAACCCTCCTACGGGGAGACCGTGAAGTACAAAGGGGCTACATTGCATGAAGAACCCTCCTACGGGGAATATGTGAAGTGCAATGTAGGAAGGAATAGGGACATTTACTCCTACTTTGTCTTTCCCAAAGTGTGGAGGGGATGTGAGGAAAGAGTTAAATTGTTATAAAGTGGACATTGTATGAAGAACCCTCCTTCGGGGAGAATGTGAAGTACAATGTCAATAAAGTTATAAAGTTAAAAAGTGGTACATTGTATGAAGAACCCTCCTGCAGGGAGAATGTGAAGTACAATGTACATAAAGTTATCAAAATTTATAAAGTGGTACATTGTGTGAAGAACCCTCCTACGGGGAGAATGTGAAGCACAATGTAAAAGAGGGAGAAGTGTTATTGCATTATATTGCACTGCATTACAAAGTAAAAGTGTTACAAAGTGGAAAGTAAAGGAAAGCGAAATGTTACTGCATTGCATTGCATTTGCATCATATTGGGAACATTGGATTGTGCATTATCAACCTTAGTTGATAATTTATGATGATGAGTATGTATATGAGTAGTACCTGTTGGAAACCAACAAGCAGGCTTAGCAATTACTAGAGGGGGGGTGAATAGTAATATGAAAGCAACAGTGACTAATTTTTGGTGCAATTAAAAGATAATTGATCAAAAGCTTGATTTTCTGAAACTGGGCAATTTACTCGAGTGATTTTAAGAACACTTGAGTGAAAACCTACTAAATACTCGAGTGATTTGGAAAACACTCGAGTGTTTTATGCAGAACAGAAAAATTCAGTTTCAGAGAAATTTAGCCAAATGATTCAATATCTTAAAGACTAGGCAAGAGCTGATATTAATCAAAGTAGAGGGCAATTAAATGAAGGTATAACAAGTTGAAAACAATTTAATTGCTACCAATTTCTACTTGAATTGTAAAAGCCCCTTTCTAGAGAACTTAGGGTTTGGTTTTTCTTGAAATCTAAGAAAGCTATAAAGAGAGAGACAACACCAATTTATCCTGGTTCACACTCAATCTAGAGTGCTAATCCAGTCCCCCTAATCAACTTAGGAGTTTCTACTAGTAATCAAATTGTTAGAAATTACAAGGCTAAATTGAGATTCCTCACTCAATCCTAACCCTTTTCAAGAGTGTACCAAACTCTTGAAATTTCTACCCCAACTTGATTTGGTGATGAAGAGTCCCTTCTTTTGCTCCTTGGAACCTCCAAGAGCTCCACCAAAGCTAAGAACCTCTTAGCCCTTGCTTGAGAACCTCTCAAGTCTTGAATGAACTTAAGACCCACTTAGGTACACTTGGTTACCAACCAAGATTTTTAGAACAAGAAGTGTATGAGTGTTTGAGAATTGTACAACAAATAATTCCCTTACAATTAAAGCACACTCTCTTAACTCACTAAGACAATAATAAAGATGAATGCTTGGTTGAGTTTAGAGAGAGAAAAGATTTTAACACTTGAGAGAGATGGATATCAATGAAAGAGTATTGGGTTGTTGTGTTAAATGAGGTCAACCCTTCAGAATATAAGTGAGGGGACAAAAGGGAAGGAAAAATCAAGTTATTCTCCCTTTTTGTCCTCTTCTAACGTTTAGAAAAATTGCTGTCAGACCCAAAACACTCGAGTCTTTTTGAAAACACTCGAGTGTTTTGGTCAACTCTGATAGGGTTGCCTTTTTACTTTATCCAACGGCTATATTACTGAAAATTCATAAATCACTCGAGTGTTTTGAGAATCACTCGAGTGAATTGCTTAATGTTGGAAAAATTAAGTTTTTCTAACATTGTTTTCAATTCTCTCTTCAAGCCTAATTGGTTTTAATCTCAACCTTTCATGCATAATTATCATGTGACCTTATGTGAGAATAAAAACCTAAACTACCCACTCTCATAAATAAAATAAAATACATTAAAATAAAATGAGAATGAATAAATAACTAAGCACTTGATCTTCTTTAATGTTGGGCTTGCATTCTTCACTTTAAGTCCATAATTTAATTACATTGTCATCATCAAAATTAATCCGCCTTAATCGGAGACTTGATTTTACAATCTCCCCCTTTTTGATGATGACAAAATAATTAAACCTCTAGCACTTGAGAGCTCCCCCTCAATCTAGGAACCTTTTTAACCTATAAAATCCAGAAACTGCCAAGCACAACGTAATACAATAATAAACATAATCAAGTGCTCATTGGTATCAGAGCATAAGTCATCAGAGTATAAGCAAGAAAGCGGAAAAGAATATGCTCTTTCTCTTTAATCTCCTTTCTCCCCCTTTTTGTCATGATCAAAAAAGATACAATTTGGAAACAAGGTGGAGAATGAGGGATACCAATAAGAAAACTTTCCCCTGAAGAGTATATAATAAGAAAAATATGACTATGAAGCAATGAAGAGACGTTGAAGAACATGAAAATTATGAAGAAAATATGAGTAATGCATAGATGTCATAAATTCATCATTCCAACAAACCATAAATAGACCATAAAACTAGAGTTTGAATCAAAGTACACCCAACTCCAAAAACAACAAAATACTCAAAAAGTTCAACATAGCTAAAATAAAGACATAGTCATAAAAAAAACAAGAAGTGCAAAGGAACATCCGGACTCAGACAGAGGGTGGCTGCTGATCATCATCGCGAGGATATGGCTGAAATCGCCCAAGAGCTGACAGAATCTGACTGAGGTCGGAGCGCACATGGCCAAAGCTAGCATCCATACGATCAGAATGTGCGTCAAGTCTACCATGAAGAGCAGAATGCTGGAGATCCATCTGAGCTCTCATGTCGAATAAGGTTGCCCTTTGCTCTTGAGCTTGGATTTCCAAAGCATCCAAGCGTCCATCAATCCTATCAGCCCGACCAGTCATAATGTTCCTAAACTCCTCAACCTGATGTCCCATGGAGGCAAACTTCCCATAAAAAATATCCAGCCTCTCATCCATATAGACCCTGTGCTGTGCAAATTGGGAGTTCCAGGACTCCGGCATATCAAAATTAATTCCATCAGTAGGGTCATCATGGGGCACACTCCCACTCCCTCCGGCCTGCTGGTCAAAAGCAGCCTGCTCCTCCTCTAGCTGCTGAGAATCAACACCCAGCTGATCCGCAGCCTGCTGAACGTTCCCCTGAGCCTTCAGAATAGCCGCCTCATCAAAATAGAAACATCGATTACCGTAGTATTCGATGTCCATCTTTCCCAAAGAAATGTCAGAAAAGGCATGAGTCTTCTCAGGTAGACGAACAACAGACTCGATTTCTGGAATTTGAACATCAAAATGTTGAAGGAGTCTGCACACATGCATTGGGTAAGGGATGTGTTGCTTGGGTTTAGAGTCGGAGGCTTGGTTCATCTTGGCAAGGATAATGGAAGCCCAATTCAAAACATTACCATTTAAAATGGCATCCATAGCTCTAAGTTCAATTTGAATAGGGCGGGAGTAATTTGGAGAAGTTTGGGGCAACAAAATATGGCTAACAATATAGTGAAGGACTCTATTGTCGGCGGTCATTTGGTTCGCTCTCTTCTCGCCCTTGAGATATGCACGATCGGGGCGGAGTAGTTTTCGGAAAATAGGGTCAACCTCCCCTTTTGATGTACCTTCACCCGATCGTGAAATCCCAAAGACTTGGAATAAAGCCTTGGGGGTAACCTCAAAACGTTTTCCTAACACGGAGGTCTCATAAGAATTCCCAACCGGCCTAAAGTTAGCATAAAATTGTCTAACTAGCCTAATGTAAATAGGGCCATTAAACGATATGAAACCCATAAGCTTTTGAGTTTTGAGGGCATCTACAAAAGGGAATCCTCTACTATTGAGATAAGCTTCACTTACCCATGTTTGAGTAACATAATCGTTGGAAGCAAACTTTCTCTCCCTCTCAATGCAATTTGCTCCATGGTAGAAATCATCCTCCTCTTCAATTGGTTCCTCCATTCTAGGCTTCTTCCCTTTTCTTCTATCCGATGATGAAGCCATTTGCACTTATAATTGAAAACTAGAAGAAATTTTGAGAAAATTGGGGTTTTTGAAAGTTAGGGTTTTGAAAGAGAATGATGAATTTGGGGGTTAAAAATGTGGATTTGATGTGAAATAAAGGATGGGAATGAGTTTAGAAGATGAAATCTTGTTGAAAAATGAAAGAAATATTGATTTTGGGTGAAGTATGTGATGAAAGAGGTGAGAGAGCTGAGAAAACTCGAGTGAGAAGAGAGAGAGATTCGTGCAAAACTGGGCAAAATCGCAGCAGCATCAGACTAAATCTGATGAAATCACTCGAGTGATTTTTAAAACACTCGCGTGTTTTTCAGAAAACCTGAAAAACACTCGCGTGAATTGAAATTCACTCGCGTGCTGCCCGAAAGTTTGATTTTCAGAAAACTGAGATTCACTCGAGTGAAATGGGATTCACTCGAGTGTTTTACGAAACACTCGAGTGATTTATAAAACACTCGAGTATTTTCCATCAGACCTGCTCAAAAACTTTTTCAATTAAAACTGATTTAATTTTGAATTAAAATTACTCGAGTGATTTTAGGAACACTCGAGTCTTTTTATCAGTTAAGCTTAAAACACAGTTTTTAAAACACAAAACACAAAATCCACCACAAATAATGAAGAAAATAGATAGGAAACATAATCACACACAATTAAAACATAGATTTATAACATCTCAAGGTCCAATTGTTCATCAAACACCAATGCACGTGAAATGAGACATGCTAGGTGATTTTTCACAAACACAAATCAATTAGCTAATGCTTGACTCATCTAAAATTCCAAGTTCCCCTCTTATATGATAAAAGGTATCTCTTGGAAATGGTTTTGTAAAAATGTCCGCTAATTGATTTGTGGTACTTACAAATTCAATTGTGCAATCACCCTTTTGAACATGATCCCTTAGAAAATGATGTCTAATTTCAATGTGTTTAGTCCTTGAGTGATACACCGGATTCTTAGTTAAGTTGATTGCACTCGTGTTATCGCACTTAATAGGAATATTTTCAAGTTTCAAACCAAAATCCAATAGTTGTTGTTTCATCCACAAGAGTTGAGCACAACAACTACCGGCGGCGATATATTCCGCTTCGGCGGTGGAAAGAGCAACACAAGCTTGCTTTTTAGAAAACCATGACACTAATGAACTTCGCAATAAATGGCAAGTACCACTAGTGCTTTTGCGATCAAGCTTGCATCCCGCAAAGTCGGAATCCGAATAACCAACCAAACTAAGACTAGTATCACTAGGATACCATAATCCGGTGTTAATTGTTCCTTTAAGATACTTAAAAATATGTTTGACCGCGGATAGGTGTGATTCCTTAGGATTAGCTTGAAAACGGGCACACATGCATACACTAAACATAATATCCGGTCTAGATGCGGTAAGATATAGAAGACTACCTATCATGCCTCTATATTTACTAACATCAACCGGTGTACCTTGTTCATCCTTGTCTAGGTAGCATGATGTGCTCATGGGAGTGTAGGCTTCTTTGCATTTGTCCATTCCGAATTTTCCAAGGAGCTCCTTGCAATATTTTCCTTGATGCACAAAAATCCCCTCCTTGACTTGCTTGATTTGAAGTCCTAGGAAGAACTTGAGATCCCCCATCATGGACATCTCAAATTCCTTTTTCATCAAATTAGAGAACTTGCTACACAAGGACACGTTAGTGGCACCAAAGATAATATCATCTACATATATTTGCACTAACAAAATGTCCTTTTTGGTTTTATAGATGAATAGGGTATTATCAACCTTTCCTCTTTGAAAGTCATTTTCTAATAAAAAGGTACTTAATCGATCATACCAAGCTCTAGGAGCTTGTTTTAATCCATAAAGAGCCTTTTTCAATTTATAAACATGGTTTGGAAATTCATGACTTTCAAAACCGGGTAGTTGCTTAACGTACACTTCTTCATTTATGAAACCATTCAAGAAAGCACTCTTGACATCCATTTGATAAAGAGTAAATTTCATAATTGATGCAAAGGCAAGCAAGATTCGGATTGCCTCAAGGCGTGCAACCGGAGCAAAGGTCTCATCATAATCAACACCTTTCTCTTGGTTGTACCCTTGGGCAACAAGTCTAGCTTTGTTTCTTATAATCAAACCCGATTCATCAAGTTTATTTCTATAAATCCATTTTAAACCAATTATGGTATGATCATCGGGTATAGGCACTAATTCCCAAACATCATTTCTAACAAATTGATTTAGTTCTTCTTGCATGGCCATAACCCAATGTTCATCCAAAATTGCTTCCTTAATTGAATTTGGTTCGATTTGAGAAACAAAGGAAACAAAATGACAAATATTTTGAATTGTCCTACGAGTTAATACTCCCTTTGAAAGGTCTCCTATGACATTGTCAATAGGGTGAGCTTTCACCGTTTTCCAAGCCGGATCAAGGTCATTTTTGACTTCTCCTTCATCCTTTAAAATCTCCTTCCCTTTTTCCTTTTTTGAAAACTCAAAACCTTCATCACAACCATCACTTAAAACACCATCTTCTTTCGAAGACTCATTAAAAACCACATGAATAGATTCTTCAATAGTCATAGTTCTTTTATTAAAAATTCTATATGCTTTACTATGTGAAGAATAACCCAAAAATATTCCCTCATCGGATTTGGAGTCAAATTTTCCAATATGATCTTTTCCATTATTTAGCACATAAACTTTGCATCCAAAAACATGAAAGTAGGATATATTTGGTTTTCTTCCTTTGTAAAGCTCATAGGGGGTTTTCTTGAGCATGGGCCTAATTAGAATTCTATTCATGACATAGCAAGCCGTATTGACGGCATCGGCCCAAAAATAATGAGGTACTTGAGAATCATTTAGCATGGTTCTTGTAAGTTCCTCTAACACCCTATTTTTCCGCTCTACCACTCCATTTTGTTCCGGAGTTCTTGGTGCGGAATATTGGTGTTCAATACCATGTTTATCACAAAATCTATCAAACTTGTAGTTTTCAAATTCACCACCATGGTCGGTTCTAATAGTAATTATTTTTTGGTTTACTTGGTTTTGCACAAGTTTAACATGGCGTTTAAAAGATTTGTAGGTCTCACTCTTTGCACTTAAAAATAATGTCCATGTAAATCTAGAAAACTCATCAACAATCACCAAACCATAGTAGTTGTCACCAAAGCTTTTTACTTGAGAAGGTCCAAACAAGTCCATATGAAGCATTTCTAATGGTCTTGTTGTGGACACATCATTTTTAGAACCAAAATGGTTTTTGGTGTGCTTGCACTTCTTACAAGGAGTACAATCACCTTCAATTTTAAAATCTAGCTTTGGTAATCCAACTACTAAGTCTTTTGATTGTAGTTTCTTTAATTGATTTACATTAATGTGAGCGGTCCTACGGTGCCATAACCAAGTGTCACTCTCTTTGCTAACTAGACAAGTAGAAACCAAAGAGGTGATATTGTTTAATTAAACCAAGTAAGTATTATTAGACCTTTTGCCAACAAATTTGATAGATTCATCTTTGTCACTTTTTATGAGACATTGGGTAGAGGTAAATAATACATGGTTACCAATATCACAAAGTTGACTAATGCTCAAAAGATTGTGTTCTAATCCTTGAACATAAAGTACATTATCAATAACCAAGTTGGAAGAATTACCGACTTTACCAATCCCAAGAATTTTGCCTTTGTTGTTGTCTCCATAAGTGACATATCCACCTTCTTGAGGAGTAAGCTCTATGAAGTTCCGCTTATCTCCCGTCATGTGCCTTGAACATCCACTATCAAGATACCACGGTTTCTTTTCGGTTCTAAGGCACACCTACAAGACACAATCATTTTGTCATTTTGGGTACCCAAATTACGTTGGGTCCCTTTGGGTTAGCTTTTGGTGCTTCTTCCTTTTTAATCCAAACATAAGTGCCCTTTTGAATTTCAAAATGTTTTATGTGGCACCTATTGTTTGTATGTCCAAACTTTCCACAATAAAAGCAAGTTGGTTTCTTTGTATAATCAATTTTAGAAAATGAACCAACCTTTTTATTGTCCTTTTTCTTATGGACATATCCTAAACCGGTTTTGTTTGAATAATTTCTTTGAGAATTAATTATCCGGTCTAGGTTTCTATCACTATTTGATATTGTGAGTTTGTGTTTCAAATATTTTATTTCATTTTCAAGAAAGTCACATTTCTCACAATGAGTGATAGTTTCCTTAGGATTTGCACAATCACAAACATGACTAGAGCTAGCAAGTTCTAAGGATGCATTTTGGAGTTTCAAATCATTTATGTATTTTTCCAATTCATTGATTTCTTTTTGATACTCCAAAATTTTCTTTCCTTTTTCCTTGTTAACCTTAGCTAGTTTTTCAAATTGTGTCAACATTTCATTATACTCATTGAGCAAATCATCATAAGGAATAGAGGAAGAGGAAAAGCTAGAACTTTGAGATGATACCTCATCCTCATTTTCACTCTTGGCACTTGAGGCTTCATTGTTGCTTCTAGCCATGAGACATAGATTTGCAACTTCATCATCCGAGCTACTTGATGATGAGTTTGCTTCCTTCTCCGGTGCATCCCACACAATGTAAGCTCTCTTGCCTTTCCCCTCTTGGGTCTTCTTTTCACTCTTTCTCAAGTATGTAGGACATTCCATCCTTATATGTCCAATGCCTCCACATTCATGACACTTCACTACATCACTTGAAGTCTTGTTCTTTGATTTTTGTTCCTTGGGTCTTCTATCTCTTGATGACGAGCCACTCTTCTTACCCTTGAGGAATTTATTGAATCTTTTCGCAAATAATCCAATTTCCTCTTCATTGAGTGCATGATCGGAGTTCTCACTTATAGAGTCATCTTCAACCTCTTTTACAACTTTGGTTGAGGCCTTGAGAGAGATGCTCTTCTTCTTTTTGTCCAACTCCTCATGTGAGCTAAGTCTTGATAGATCAATCTCATGTTCCTTGAGCTTCCCAAACAAGGTTGCCAAGTCCATAGTGTTCAAATCCTTGGACTCCTTGATGGCGGTGACCTTTGGTTGCCATTTTCTATCAAGGCATCTCAAAATTTTGTGAGTAGTTTCACCATCACGAAATTGCTTTCCTAGAGAAATCAAGTGACTAATGATATGCGAAAACCTCTTTTGTAAGTCATCAATAGATTCATTCGGGAACATGTGAAATAATTCATATTCATGTGTTAAATAATTTAATCTAGCATTTCTTACTTCACTTGTTCCTTCATGTGTGACTTCCAAAGTGTCCCACATTTCCTTAGCCGACTTGCATTGAGAAACTCGATAAAATTCATCATGGGATAAAGCGGAGAAGATGATGTTCTTAGCTTTTAAATCATAGGATACTTTCTTTTTATCATCATCACTCCAACTTTTCCTAGGAATTTCAACGACTTCCCCATTTATCATATGTCTAGGAATATATGGACCATCCTCTATTGCATCCCAAATATCGGTGTCTATTGCTTCAATAAAAACTCTCATCCGAACCTTCCAATAAGCATACCCTTCACCATTAAAGAATGGAGGGCGGTTTATTGAAGAGGATCCTTCTTGATAATTGCTAGAGCCCATAGTTTCCAAAGGATCTTTTCAAAAAAGCTTTTACGCTCGATCTTTCGACCGAGCTCTGATACCACTTGTTGGAAACCAACAAGCGGGCTTAGCAATTACTAGAGGGGGGGGGGGTGAATAGTAATATGAAAGCAACAGTGACTAATTTTCGGTGCAATTAAAAGATAATTGACCAAAAGCTTGATTTTTTGAAACTGGGCAATTTACTCGAGTGATTTTAAGAACACTCGAGTGAAAACCTACTAAATACTCGAGTGATTTGGAAAACACTCGAGTGTTTTATGCAGAACAGAAAAATTCAGTTTCAGAGAAATTTAGCCAAATGATTCAATATCTTAAAGACTAGGCAAGAGCTGATATTAATCAAAGTAGAGGGCAATTAAATGAAGGTATAACAAGTTGAAAACAATTTAATTGCTACCAATTTCTACTTGAATTGTAAAAGCCCCTTTCTAGAGAACTTAGGGTTTGGTTTTTCTTGAAATCTAAGAAAGCTATAAAGAGAGAGACAACACCAATTTAT
The DNA here is from genome assembly GCA_037953625.1 of Crotalaria pallida. NCBI lineage: Eukaryota > Viridiplantae > Streptophyta > Magnoliopsida > Fabales > Fabaceae > Crotalaria > Crotalaria pallida. The sequence goes on from CM075650.1 coordinate 59,461,470, forward strand.
CCTGGTTCACACTCAATCTAGAGTGCTAATCCAGTCCCCCTAATCAACTTAGGAGTTTCTAATAGTAATCAAATTGTTAGAAATTACAAGGCTAAATTGAGATTCCTCACTCAATCCTAACCCTTTTCAAGAGTGTACCAAACTCTTGAAATTTCTACCCCAACTTGATTTGGTGATGAAGAGTCCCTTCTTCTTTTGCTCCTTGGAACCTCCAAGAGCTCCACCAAAGCTAAGAACCTCTTAGCCCTTGCTTGAGAACCTCTCAAGTCTTGAATGAACCTAAGACCCACTTAGGTACACTTGGTTACCAACCAAGATCTTTAGAACAAGAAGTGTATGAGTGTTTGAGAATTGTACAACAAATAATTCTCTTACAATTAAAGCACACTCTCTTAACTCATTAAGACAATAATAAAGATGAATGCTTGGTTGAGTTTAGAGAGAGAAAAGATTTTAACACTTGAGAGAGATGGATATCAATGAAAGAGTATTGGGTTGTTGTGTTAAATGAGGTCAACCCTTCAGAATATAAGTGAGGGGACAAAAGGGAAGGAAAAATCAAGTTATTCTCCCTTTTTGTCCTCTTTTAACGTTTAGAAAAATTGCTGTCAGACCCAAAACACTCGAGTCTTTTTGAAAACACTCGAGTGTTTTGGTCAACTCTGATAGGGTTGCCTTTTTACTTTATCCAACGGCTATATTACTGAAAATTCATAAATCACTCGAGTGTTTTGAGAATCACTCGAGTGAATTGCTTAATGTTGGAAAAATTAAGTTTTTCTAACATTGTTTTCAATTCTCTCTTCAAGCCTAATTGGTTTTAATCTCAACCTTTCATGCATAATTATCATGTGACCTTATGTGAGAATAAAAACCCAAACTACCCACTCTCATAAATAAAATAAAATACATTAAAATAAAATGAGAATGAATAAATAACTAAGCACTTGATCTTCTTTAATGTTGGGCTTGCATTCTTCACTTTAAGTCCATAATTTAATTACATTGTCATCATCAAAATTAATCTGCCTTAATCGGAGACTTGATTTTACAGAACCAAAGGAGTAAATAAAGAGTGTTTAATGTTAAGAGAGAAAAGGAATGGGTTTATGTTTGCAAATGGGAATACTAACAAGTGATAAAAGAAGAGAATTGGGAATATTTTGAATATGGTAAGTGTTTCCCATTTTCAAAAAACAAACCTAAGTGGTATAATGTGAATGTGTGAGAGATAAGTTTTATGTATTAGACTAATCGAAAGTCAAAGTTTTATACAAAGGTAATCCGAATAATGCCAAGGCAATTGAAATCGTAGTACATGAATTCATTTGGATTGCGAGGGCTATTACCACCGATTGAATGTAGTGTTGGAATTGGCCAATCCGACATTATATTTACCGGGAGGTGAAGTCATCGAAATCTAGGAGTTCGTGCACTATTGTGAATTAGTATACGATTTCCTAAGTATGAAACATTAGTGCTAAATATTTGTTTCCTCTCTTACCTGGTTGTGCTTATTGCGTATGATTGAATGTATGTTTGTGGAATGATGTGGTGTCAAAGTAATTGGATGGTGATTAGAAATTGAACCGCTTGACTTAAATGAATTATGACTTCGATACTAATCCAACCAAGTTATTAAATTCACATCGATTAGATTAGTATCAAAGGGAACGAAAAACGATGTTTAAATTAAATTAGCGGTCGGTTCCATGACTAATCTTTGATCCAAGTGACTATGACATCAAATGGAAGATAGAAATCGAGAACTACTAATCGATCGGATTCAAATCGCCGAACTATTCCAGTTTAAAAATTTCAAGTATAAAAAGGAAATTTTAACTAATTTGGGAAGCGGTTCGAATTCAATCAAGAGGTCCTCGAAATGTGTTTAGATGTGGATTAGTTTAGTGTTAAAGTAAGCGAACAATGATTTGAAGTAGAACCATGAAAACCAAGTAATTTATAGTCTCGATTCTAATCTAGCCGAGTGACTTAGTGGCATCGGTTAGATTAAAATCTAAAGAAACCATAACAACGTTTATATTGAACTTGTGGTTGGTTTCCACTACTAATTTGGGTCCGATGATGTAACAGCCCGATTTTTCGAAAACTAAACAACTGACTTTTATTTATTAGTGTTGCAAAAATGAGGCCATTTTTTTTTGTAACACATTGTTGAAAAGTCATTGTTGTATTTAAAAGTCTTTTTGTTTTTGTTAAAAATCAAGTTGTTACCAAAACAGTCCCTTTTCAAAAAACTTTCTTTTTCATAAAATAATTTAGTTTCAAGAACATCAATATTCATAATGGGTTTCAGAAGTTACATTGGCCTCCCTTCCAAAGTGAAGCACTTTACAACACATGATTTAAATTCGGCTGTACTACATAAGTGGCACATTGCTTGGTAATCCTTGACTCACACACAAACAGTAGACTTAACTAAAAACACTACACCTAACTCTTCCGGTCGTACATCACCAGTTGAAGCTTCCCTTTTCTTCTTGCATACTTTCCTCATTCTCGAAAGTGAAGTCCCCTCTGTTGCTGCTTCCTTGCTGCCGTTTAAGTTGCTGCCCCCTTTTCTCTAAAGTGATGAACATCCTTGTGATGCTCCATCTGCCCGTTGCAACATCAGCAGCACCAATATAACAACGAACAAGAGAGAGTAAGCGATCCGAACGACGAATCGTCGACGGTGTGGAATTACGATAGGAGAAATAATAGGACCACACTAGCAAACAATACAACACACAAGCACACAACAATTCAAACACATTATTAACATTATTAACGTTCTCATTTTCCTTCCAACTTATCTTTGCTTCTCTTGAATCATCTTACATTCTCTTATTGACATCCTTATCATTTCACACTCTTTCATGATGGGGAAAAGCTTTCAAATCTCATCAAGGTATTTGTTTCGTTCTCGGCCATCACTCACGTCTACATCTCCTCGGTTATCCACCCAACCTAGTCGGAAGCAAACAGGAGTACAGGACCTTTACCGTGCGGGCACGACAGCTGTCTCAAACTCAAATGGCCCCAGGCCAGGAGGTCTCAGCCTCAAATCATAATCATATCAATATACATGGCACACTGCCTCGTAGTGGCAAACAGGATGCCCCACTCCAGTCCCTCTCACTGTTCTCGATTTGCAATCTAGGGGGCGACAGTATATTTCTAGTGGGCCCGCAGAACATACCACGACATTAGACCCAGTCCCCACCACGTTAGTGCACCACATGTGGAGTTCGTTCTGCCTAGAAATATACTCTAGACTTCTTGACGTTTCACCGTCATCGTCCTCCCCTAATGCAATCTCGTCCTAAGTATCCGCAGATACTTATCGTTTCTTCCTCTCCACTACTTCGCACTCTCATACCTCACCGTGCATGTCTTTTAAGTCTTTTATCTTTTAATTAACCTAAGGTCGGCCCATCCTTCGTGCATCCCTTCAATGAGTTCTGACCACTAACTTTGCACAAACTTGCTCTCATCATTTCTCACATAGCACAGAGCTGGGTTCACATCAACTAAATCTCAACTGATACCTCATCCCACAAAATACATTCCACTCTCTCTCCTGACAATCCACAATCTTTTCTCAAAACAATCTTTTCCCAACCTTTCTCCAAATGCCATTTTGCATGCTTTCACAAAACTTCATTTCATAAAAATTTCCACAAAATTCCTTCTTGTAAATTTCCCAAAAATCTATTTTCACAACTGCTCAAAATCTCTTTTCAAAGATTTTCTCAAAAACCTCTTTTCACAAAGTTTCAAAAACCTCCTTTCACAACCTTTCACAAATTTTCCTTTCAAAACTTTGCTGAAAATACTTCTTATAATATTTCTCAAAAATCTCCTTTTTACAAAAGCATTTTCAAAGTAATTTCTTTTCACAAATCCATTTCTAAAAACTTCTTTTCACCCTTCTCCACAAGATCTCTTTTCAAAAAACCTTTTAAAAAGAAACGTTTTTCAAAAACCTTTTCAGAAATTATAACTTTGCTGAGCGCTAATGGAGGAGCAAGCTCAACTCAACATTAGTCCCAGACTAAAACCATAAACAAAGGAGCCCAGCTCGGCTCTCATCACATCTCATTCCACAAACAACATCACATTCCCCAGCTTTGGCTCGTTTTCAACACCATCATTAGTTCTTTCCCCAATCTCAGTTCTTTATCATCACCCTTTTTTCCATCGTGTCTATACTTTCACTTTTATTACTTTCTCAACCTATTCTTCTCATTTTCATTTCTCATTCAGGGTGTATCCATCACATTTTACTTATTTAATTCAACAACAATAATTGTCATAGGGCATAATGAAATAAAACATAAAAGCATACTATCAATCACGCACTCATCATACAATAGTAATGTGGCCATTGTCACCTTCGTATAAGTGGACACACACGACACAAACAATTGCCACTTATACTACTAACTCCGACCACTAAGTTCCGATCTTTGAGATGATACGGAACGTCCTAATAGATCACCTAAACACCACAGTGTCTTAGGATAGCTTCTCTCTCACCTGAGGTCCAGCTATCAAATGCGTACCGTCTCCGCGTATCCTTTGTGCTGCCCGCTGCCCCAATCCCTTGTCTTTAAGATTCCTCGTACTAAATAAAATATGTTTACGTCATTAACTTGTATTAAGAAAATATTTTCTTAACTCAAACACGTTTTGTTCCTCGTTGGTAAACTTAAGACTTAATCGTTTTCTCAAAATGACTTCCATATTTTTAACACTTTAAGTTCTTTAAAACCTTTTGAAGACATCTTATAAAATAATTTAATTCATTTGGGTTAGTTGCTGGTCCGTCTTGGACAGCACCTTAACCGAGTTCAAAAATACCGCAAAATGCACCATTTTTAATCTGGTTTTCTCTTAAATCAAAAACCACTTGAAAACTTTGCTTTAAATCATTTGAAAATATTTTTAGAATTAAGAAACAAGTCCAATTAATTCTGGACAGCAAAGAGTCGTTTTGCGAAATTACTTTAATAAAACTCCGAAAACATTTTAAAAACACTTTCCTCTTTAATTAACTTTTTAATTAAAAGTTAACACTTTAAAACTCAAGTTTATCACAAAACAAACTTTGGACAATCATAACGTAATCCAATAATTCTAAACAAATCAAACCAATTTATCAATAAATTTCAGAATCAGTCACACACACTCAATCATTTTCCAAACAGCAGCTTAAACAATACAAAATGAATCATTTAATTCAATTACAATTCAAACACTTATTCACTTAATTATCTTCTAAACATTCTCATCTTCATAAAACAAAAACACTCAGGCATGCTTAAATTCATAAACCACATTGAACTAAGGATTTAAACCAAGCGTATTTATATTTATTTCTCTTACTCTAAATAACTTAAATCCTTTTCAAAAACCATTAAATGGATTCATTTTCATGCAACTAAATTTCCTAAACTTATTTACTTTACATAACCGAATGGAATTTAGGAAAACAAGTTAAGGATTGCAATTTAAAGAACATACATCAACGTAATTCATTTCAAATACTTTAATCCCTTTTTTTCTATGAAGCAAAATCGTTTACTCTTTCTTTGACTCTCAACCGAATACACATACTCACACATTTAATTATCTAAACACCCTACTTTTCCAAATCATTTAGTTTATTTATTTCCCTTATTTTTAATTAAAAACCGAATAGGATTTAGATATTCATAACACAATCTCAAATAGTTTAATTTAACTATATTTCATAAAACATGTTTATTGCTTTTAGGTCACTTCATTGAGAAGAGTCCTAGTCTACTAATCATGTATAGGCCGAATGCACCTCATCATAAGTTAAGGTTTTATTTTCAAATTTTTCACATGCATGTTCATGAACTGAAACAAAAATCACTTTTCAAAAACTTATTTCTTTTGGTTCTTTTACAAAACCGAATTGGACAAAATCACAACACAATGCAAATACATTTTTCTCAAAATAAAATCACAAACCTAATCACTTTACAAGTCAATCACATGCAAAGAGGAATCTAACCTATTGATCCTAGTGTAGACCGAATCATCATCATAGGAAGAACAAAGTCTTTGGTGCGATTTTCTACATGCAAAACCTTTAAATTACAAATCAAACACACACTTTCAACACATGGTTTTTGAAAATACTACTTCCTTTTTCTTCACAAAATCGTGACCTCTTGGTCATTTCAAACATATTTTCATTTTTATTTTTCTTTTGCATGTGCTTTTAAAATCATTTAAATCAAAAGAGAACCATATGCAAGAAGCTTTTCATGGAAACAATCATGATTTCTTAAATTTCAAAGCCTAACCGAAAACCAATTAACAAAACCAAGAAGAAAAACTTAAACCTTCAACTTCCAAACACACATAAACTTAGATCAAAGAAGAATCATTTTACAAAAGTTGTTTTCCTTTGTTTTCTCATCAAATCCATGACATGCAAGCCAAGAAACAAGATTTCTTGAGTAAAAGGACCACATGCAACACTTCAAGATCAAAGCTATGGAAAACCAAGGCAAGGATCAAATCTTTTTCCAGGTTAAAACAAAGATCCAAGCTTAAAAAAATCAAAGTTAAAATCAAAGCATTCAAATCATTTAGATCACCTTTTGCAAGCATCAAATCAACATGCATGCACTCAAAACAAAATAAGAATCATCACAACCTAGTTTTCTAGGCATGGCCGAATAGTAGAGTCCATGATTTGAGGTTCTACAAGTTGTTTGGCTCTTGAAAACTCAAGATTAAGGCTAAATAATTACTTACAAACATAGATTTACAAGGAAAATAGACATGCAACAACAAAGAAGCTTTACAGGGCTTGGAAAATTAAGAACTATTTTTAACACCCTATAATCTTCGAATAAACAAAGAAAAGAGTAGATCTTCAACCACCTTCAAGTGATCTTCAAGAAATCCTAAGGCTTTTGGGTTTGATCTTCTTCTTCTCCTCTCCTCTTAAGCTCTCGGTCTCCCTCTCTCTCTATGTCTCTCTCTAAGAGTTTGATGATACTCTTAGAAAAGTGTTTAGGTTTGTGGAAGGTAAAGGGAAATGAAATGAAGGAAGTGGAGAAAAGGGACTAGCCAACACTCACTCACACGGTTTTAAGAATAAATGCAAGGGTGATCAATTTCCTCTTTTGGCCTTGGTTCAAGGTGTGTAACTAAGGGCATTTCGGTCCAGCCCATTTGTTGCATGGGATAGGTCTTATCAAGGACACATGGTGAGGAGAAAGTTCTCCTTAGGCATCATGAGTCACGCCTCATACTCCCTCCTATTTTCTATTTACATTTTCTACTTTCTTAATGCTTAAGAAGGTGCACTCTACTTGGTCTTCTAGTCCTACACTTGGCCGAGTCTCACGTGCACACATATACACACATGATTCATTTGCATTCCCTTACCACAATACCTAGCATGAATTCATGGGATAATGCATACACTTACACTCACACGTACCATGCCTACACTCACATACTCATGCATCATACATTACACATACACATATCCACACATACATGCTTATCCATACACGTAGCACATATATATATACATAGGCATACACACATATACATATGCGTACCATATATATATATATACACACACACATAGAAAATAGATTTTTTTCTTATAAAAGGACTCATACATAAAGGTCACAATTAAAACATAAAAATATCAAGTATATAAATTTTTCTAAAAACTCAATTTCTTAACTCTTAATAGTTTGTTCATGAAAATCCTTTCTTTAAAATCGTTTAAGAAAATACTTTTTCAATCACTTTTCTCAAAAATAAATTTCTTTAGTATTTTAAATTAATATGAGGAATTTGCGGGGTGTTACAGATGACTTCAACACTAAACGAAAATCAAGTATGGAATCCTATCGGTTGAACTTAAACCCGAAATGTGAAAATTAGATTTGTGAATGCCAATGGAGTTTATTTAATGAGAATCAGGGGTTTAAATTCAATCGGGAGGTTGCCGTACCATATTTGGACTATGTTTATATATATGTATATATATATGAAACGTTTTCTTGAATTGTTTTGAAAAGGTTTTCAAACTAAGTTTTGAGAATATGAATAATAGTGTATATGTATGTATATTTTCATGACATGCTTGTGTTTGTATACAAATATATTCATATACATATGTGTAAAGTTGTTTTTTTCATTGCCTTGTTTTAATAAGAAACTCTCATAAAACTCCGCAATGGTGGTTTTACCCATGATGTCCACAGAAGAATCAAAGAATAAGCAAGAACAATGATTAGCTCAAGTGTGAATTTTAGGTTGAACCCAGATTTTCTGAGTAGTTTTCGCTCCCGCCAAATTATTCACGCTTAAGCGAAAACAGATAGTAACCAACCCAAAGTTCTGAGCAGTTTTAGCTCAAGCGAAAAATCGTTCGCTCGAGCGAAAATGATTTGAGTAGCTCTAAAAAAAATGTGTTTTTGACTACTCATCCGTAAGCTTCTCATCAAAAACCGAGAATTAGACCGTCCAAAAGACCAAACCCACAGGTATAACATCATAGTACCTTCAAATCTTCCAAGATTTATGAGAGGCCAAATTAATTAGTGTAATTGCCAAGCCTATGTTTTCAGAGTTGAGTTGTAAGTTAGGGGTGTCAACGCCTTCTAAAACCAGAGAACCCAACCAAAGAAACATAGAACTGTAAACCATACCTTCAGTTTGTAGAGCACTACGGAACAAGAATAACCTTTATAGTGTAGAACACCAAGACTAGAAAGTGTCTTAGGGATAGAACCTAACCATTGCATAAAATTGTCAAAGAGCTTCTGATTAATTGTTATGCAAGTTCTGGGAAGAGGAACCATTAGTTGAGAAAATGAACAATGAGGAAATCACCTCACCTCGTCAAAACCCAACAACTTTTGAAGTTCTCGAAGATTAGGAAGGTTTAGTGCCTACCAAGTGGACCCAAAGGTCAGAACCAGTCGAATAGAACCACCTTACCCCGACCAAAACACTGAGTCTGAGTTTACAAGGATAACCCAAGCCTAAGTGGGGGAGCACACCGGGGTCAGAGTTTAAGATTGTGGAAAGTAACACCTAAGATTTGTACCCTTAATTCCCCTTACAATAAAATGCGGACTTGAAAATTCCTTTTTAATTATATTAAAATCAACCGTCAAACGGACGGAGTTTTGTTTGTTTTTCGGCCTATTCCAAAATTTAACCTGTGGTAAACAATTTCAATTAAACAACCAGTAGCCAGCAGGGCTTCAGAATATGTATATATAAATCATATCAAGGCCCTATGGGCTCCAAGTACATCAGAGTGCATAAAATAATCAGAGTATTAGCGAAAATACTAAGTTTGAGTATCAAAACCAAAACTTATAACTTAAGCAAAGCAAAACATCCTAAGCCTCATTCAAAAACATATATAATCATTTTACATCAAAATATTGTAGAAGGCTTAGGTCCATATTATACTCTAAATCCCATAATAACCCTACTCTCCCTGTAAGGGAAAGTACTCCTGCTCGGCCGGGGGCTGTGCCAGCTCAATCTCCATACCTGAAAAATGTTAAGGGAGTGAGCATGGCACATGAAATAGAAAGCAGTCTCTAACTAGACATAACAACTCGCTAGGTCAAGCACAACTAGCAAATAAGGCACATCATCACATATTGCACACCATACTCATTTCATTATTTCCATATTCATTATTTACTCCACATTTCCATTTTCATTATTACATTCAAATTCCATATTACATTCAGAATTCCATTTCCTTTACTTTTCATTCTTTTTACTATCTCTTTATTCAGGTACATCACCTCAAATTAGAGGCCAATATATGAGTCTCATTCAACACATTTATCACCTCACAACAGAGGCCCTATTATCTTTCCTTATTTAAATTATGTGTCCCTCAGGTCAGAGGTCAACACCCAATCACTTCATTTCATTTATGTGTCCCTCAGGTCAGAGGTCAACACCCAATCATTTCATTTCATTTATGTGTCCCTCAGGTCAGAGGTGGACACCCATTCACTTTCTTTCATTTATGTGTCCCTCTGGTCAGAGGTCAACACTTTAACTTTTTAATTCATTTTGTGTCCCTCAGGTCAGAGGTCAACACTTTAACATTTTAATTCATTTTGTGTCCCTCAGGTCAGAGGTCAACACTTATTCACTTTATTCCATTTCGTGTCCCTCAGGTCAGAGGTCAACACTTTAACATCATTCTCATTATAAACAATTCATCACAATTTAAGGCACGTCACCTCAAAACAGAGGCCAACGTACCATCGTACTTCACCACCACGTAGGAAGGTACCTCATACATTTGGCCTATGGGTACTTCACCTCCACTCAGGAAGGTACCTCATACCATTGTACTTCGCCTCCACGCAGGAAGGTACCTCATACAATTTGGCCTGATGGTACTTCACCTTCACATAGGAAGGTACCTCATACCACCACATAGGCTATACTTGTAAATAATAATATTAAAGCATAACGATGCACATAATCATAAGCACCCCAGTCATTCATTTAATTTTATATTTAATAAAACTCTTACATACCCAACTAAACAATTATACAGAATCGATCACAATTTTTTGGAACGTCACCTCAAAACAGAGGCCAACGAATATCACATTATCAATGTTCGACGCCTCGATTCAGAGGCCAAATGAATTATCCATTTTCATTGTTCAATCAATCATATCCTATTTAATCATAGTTGCACATATTTATAATTTCCCATTCATAACTTATCCATACTCAATTCCCATGTTAGTTACCGAAATCCTCTCAAATGGCATTCATATTCTCAATTAAGCATAGTTATACAAATTTAGCATTTAGTGTACAAATATATTCAACCAAAACATACATCTTATCACCTTCTCATAGTTTGGATTTAACACCACATTTAATCGTTTCCATTCCATTTTCTTCCTATATCAATTTACTCCACAACACATTCATATATTTTCCATAGCAGTCAATTATCATTAAATACAAACTTTACAAATAAAATCAATAATCATAGAAATGATTTATGGCAACTTCACTATCATATTACCCAAAATCCTCTTGTACTTCATTATTATCATTATCCAAGTTTCATTTATCAAATAATTCATTTTCACATCATTGGGTTTCCTTTTCCTAGTCTTTGCATCCAACACCATACATACTTATTTAGTTAGAATTTTATGTTCAATAACCTAGGGTTTTATAGTCTAATTTTCTCCCCTAACACATAACCCTAACAAATCATTATATACTAACTAGAACCTACTCCCTAGAACAAGGCAAAACCCAGCCCCTTACCTCAAACACTTGGAGATAAGGTGATTTTACTTGCCCTAAGCTTGAGAGTCTCGCCACCAAATGAGTTAGAATCCAAAGGAAGAGGGAGGAACCTAATATAAGAGCCATAACAAGAAAAGATTAACATTCATGTCATGGGTCATGCCAAAACTCAAGAAAAGTGGAGCTTCCATGGCATAGAATCAAAAACCACCATGGATGAAGGAGAGAGAAAGGGAAGAACGAATTTGTGAGAGAGAAAAAGAGGAAATCCAAAGCTTGAATACTTACATGGAGTTAAGAAAGGAAGAGATTTGTTGATGGAATGAAGGAATCCCACTTGCTCTTGGTGGATTTGATGATAGAGAATGGAACCCTAGGGGAGAGAGGAAGAGTGGATCGAACTTGGCAAGAAAAGAACATGTGTTTGCTTTTTTTTTCCTCAGCAGGTCGACTTAATCGATTAAGGTTTTGCACACTATCTGACCTTAATCGATTAGCCAACAGGTTAATCGATTAAGCTGCATAATTTTGCAGCATCCAGTACTTTAAAAGGCCATAACTTCTTTGTTACCCGTTGGATCTTGCTCAAATTTGAAAGCAAGCTTCCTCACCTATCCTACTTTACATCCAACGGTGGAATTTATGATTTGAGCTACCAATCTTTTATTTTAAATTTCCTAAGGTTCTATGCTTAAAGCTTCAATTTTACACTCCTAATTACCCCATTTCTCACTTAATATCACCACTTCTTCTACTCTAAGTCTATCAGAACATAGATTATATTAGGAATTGGATTTTGGGATGTTACAATCCTCCCCTACTTATTGGAATTTCTGTAACAGCCCGATTTTCGCAAACCAAAATAGTTGACTTTTATTTACTAAAGTTGCAAAAATGAAGCCAATTTTTTTTTTAAAGCATTGTTGAAGTGCTTAGACTACATTATTGAAAAATCTCTTTAAGTTCTTCAATCCATCTTTTCAAAAACCGAGTGTTACTAAAGTCAAACTTATTCGCTTGAGTCTTCAAAAACATTTATCAAGGAGAATAGTTTGACTTCAATTCAAAAGGGTTCTTTCCATTACATAAAAAGAGTCATAAAGCCTTTCTCACAAAAATCATAAGAGTAGGGCAAGAGTCAAGTTACTTCAATAGTTCAGCACTTAGGTAATCCTTAAATTCCAAGCACTCACAACAACCTAAGCTAACTACACTATCCCTAAACTTTCATATTGAAAGCAAGTGGGCTTAGCTTCTTCTCCTTCTTACGTTCTATCTTTGTTCTCGAGGATGATGTCGCTTGGGTAGTAGACTCCTCATTGTCGTTGGACTTTCGAACCACACCGTTTGTCACCGTAAAATTCTTCTGCTCCTCATATTGGACCTTCTCTTCGAGACTCTGAAATTCTCGTACATTTGACTTGCCCCAGATATGGCTCCAGATTGACCCCGCTTAGTTGACGCTCCAGGTCCGGGATCACGATCTCCGTGTAGCCGGTCCATGCCCAGCCATTTGGGGTATGCTTCCACCCTCTTCCATACTTGTTCCACATAGTGATTTCCATGCAATACTCTATCTGCCCGTTGAGACACCAGTGGCACCGATATACGAACGAACAGGAGAGAGTAAGCAATCCGAACGACGTATCGTCGACGGTGTGGAATTACGATAGGCAAAAATAACAGGACCACACAAGCACACAATCCAACACGCAGGCACACAACAATCAAGTATTTTGTCAATAGGGTTATCATTAGTATCTTTCATTATCTCATCAATTTCTCTTACTTCTTATGCACATTCTTTTCCTTTCTCTCTCTTTTGATTTCTTTTCATGACTTTACTTCACTTTTCATCTAGACTTCACAATCCTCAATGATCGGGGAATTTTAAGATTTCACCAAGGTATTCATTTCGTTTTCGGCTATCACACACGTCTACATCTCCTCGGTCATCCACCCAACCTAGTCGGAAGCAAACAGGAGTATAGGACCTTTACCGTGCGGGCACGACAGCTGTCACAACACAAATGGTCCCAGACCAGGAGGAATCTGTCTCAATCAATTCATAATAAACATGGCTCACTGCCTCGCAGTGGCAAACAAAATGCCCCACTCTAGTCCCTCTCACTGTTCTCGATTTGCAATCTAGGGGGCGACAGTATGTTTCTAGTGGGCCCGCAGAACTTGCCACGGCATTAGACCCAGTCCCCACCACGTTAGTGCGCCACATGTGGAGTTCGTTCTGCCTAGAAACATACTCTAGACTTCTTGACGTTTCACCGTCATCGTCCTCCCCTAATGCAATCTCGTCCTAAGTATCCGCAGATACTTATCGTTTCTTCCTCTCCACTACTTCGCACTCTCATACCTTACCGCGTATGTCTTTGAAGTCTTTTATCTTTTTAAATATCCTAAGGTCGGCCCGTCCTTCGTGCAACCCTTCAACGAGTCCCGACCACTAACTTTGCCCAATCTTTCTCTCAGCAAATCCCATATGGCATAGAGCTGGGATTACAACCAGGAACTCACATCTCATTTCACACTCTCATTCATCAATCCTTTCTCAAAACATTCTTACAAAAGCTTTCACCAAACATCATTTCACAAACTTTTTCATAAAACCTTCTTTCAAAGCCTTTCACAAAATTTCATTTTACACCTTTTTCAAAAATCACCTTCTACTGATCTCTTCAAAATCTTCCTTCACAACCCTTTCAAAAATCACTTTTCAAAAATCATTTCAACAATCTCTTTCTAAAATCTTTTCAAAAATCTTTTTCTAAAAATCTTTTCAAAATTCTTGTCTAACAATCTCTTCAAAAATCTTTTCAAAATCTTTTTCTAAAAATCTTTTCCAAAATCCCTTTTTGCCAAGAAACACAGCTTTGCTGAGCGCTAATGGAGGAGCAAGCTCAACTCAACACTAGTCCCAGACTAAAACCAAAACGAAGAAGCCTAGCTCCGCTCAAATCACCTCTCATTCCACTTCCACATTTTCCTTTCCCAGCTCTGGCTCGTTCTCAACATTACCATCATTACTTCTTTCCCCAATCTCAAATCTTTATCATTACTCCTTTCCCATTGTCTCATTACTTTCAGTCTCATTACTTTCGCAACTCATTCCTTTCATTTCTATTTCTTGTTTCCGGACGTAACAGACGTCCTTCAGTATTTTATTATTATTAATCAACAGTACTCAATTTCTTCTTGCATAATTAAATAAGCAATTAAATAAAACGTGCTATCAATCACACACACATCATACAACAACAATGTGGTCTTTGTCACATTCGTATAAGTGGCCACACAATCAAACAATTGCCACTTATACTACTGACTCTAACCACTTAGTCCCGATCTTTGAGATGATACGGGATGTCCTAATAAATCACCTAAACACCATAGTGTCTTAGGATAGCTTCTCTCTCACCTGAGGTCCAGCAATTTAATGCGTACCGTCTTCTCGGATCCTTTTTGCTGCCAGCTGCCCCCAATCCCTCGTTTTTAAGATTCCTCGTACAAGAAAGAAAAGATCTTCAACACTTGATCTTCAAGGATTCCTAAGTTTTGGCTTTGGACCCTCCTTCTTCTTCCTCCTAACTCACGGTTTCTCCTTCTTCTTTCTCTCTATTTTCTAATTCTTTGTCTAGGAGTTTGAGGAGCTCTTAGAACATGTGTTTGTGTTGATGTTTGGACGGAAGAGTGAAGGGATGGAATGAGTGAAGGAAATGCATCTCAAGGCCAAGGCTTATATAAAATCTTATGGCTTCCTATTTTAGCCTTCATGCAATTCGGCCAAGGGCTTTGGAAAAGAGGGGTAAATTCGGCTTCTCCTAAAATTGCATGGGTGGATGTTAGCATTGCTTAAGGGGACAATATAGGGAGCATAAGGACTTAGGGTCATTCTAGGCTTTTGACTTTTGGCTCTCCATTAGGGTTTTCAACTCTTAGTTAGGGTTTAGTTAAGGGCTTCGTTGAGAACTTAGTTCATTTGGTTAAATCTTGGGAAATTCCTAGGCTTCCACTTACTCACTCATACACGTGGCACACACATATATTTACACATACACATACTCACTCATCACACACACACACACTTACACGACACACACACACACACATCTTCATGCATATACACACTCATTCACACGGTACTACACACATACACACACACATATAATCACATACATTCATGCATACTTCATCATTTTCATTCACTAATAAAATCCTAGACATTCCCACATATAGAAACCGTGCATACATATGCACACATACACATATAGAAAATAATTCACCCATGTATAAAATTATAATAACACCGAAACATCAAACACACACTTATAGAAAATCAATTGTCATTTCAAAATAAATTTCAAAACTCATAATTTTATTTCATGATAAATCATTTACCACATTAAAAACATGAATTAAGAAATTTATTTAAGAAAATACCCTTTCAAAATACTTTTCTCAAAAACAACTCTCTTTAGTATTTTAAATAAATACGAGGAATTTGCGGGGTGTTACAATTTCGTCCCCGAAATTCTGTTAAGTTTGGTAAATGGAGAACCATCCCATTAATAGAGTTCATGATGTCTGTCTTTACTTCCCTTCGGTTTCTTTCACCACCCTTTCGATTTGCCCTTACCTAGATAGAATTTAAATTAGGGTAGGAAGTGCTCCCCCACTTGGGATCGACATACCCAATTACCACTATGCTGAAGGATGTGGGATCGGGTGAATCCGCTTCCGATCGTCCTTCGGATAGATGTAAGGCAGGAGTTGCATTATCTAGATACAGGAAAACTCGAAATATTTAGCATTCCGAAATAGTTTTAGAATCTTTCACAGAATAGATACTCTGGGATCGTGCCATGTGAAATTTTTTTTTTGTAGGATAGAACGCCTTAGAGTTTGTCTTCTCACCAGGATTTGACTAGCACCGATAGGATTTAAAGCTTTTCAAAAACACAGGCATTCCTGAATAAGAAGCACACCAAAGGCTAAGAGCTTCCCCAATTGCTTATTTGATTAGAGCAGACACAATTCCTACTAAATGCTCAACAATCAACTTCTTTCATGAATCGATTAAAAAGAATAGGAAGGAAAGAGTCCAAATTAGTTCCAAGATTTACCCAACTACCAAAGGTGAAGGGTACGACAAACTTGCCGTTGGCTAGGTCAATTATGAAGATTGTTTGGTCTTAACGCAGGGATTTACAAATTTGGCAAGACCGGCTATTCTTACGAATGGTTATCTAAGAACCGGGAAAAGATTCAAAGCAAATGTCAAATTGTTCAAGATCAGTTTGGTGGATATAATGGTAAAGAATATCTTCTGTAGAGTTTTCTTAACTAATCCTAGGATTTAGCATTTAGCTATACTACCTTGGGACCAGTAGCATACACCAAGACTTCCTTTCTTTGGAACTATTTTCTATTCTACTCCCTAACTCTATAAGAAGCTTTTGAACGAATGTTTTCTGGGTTAAGTTGGCTTCACTTACAAGAATTATTTTCCTTGGAAGTCACTACTTTGGTTGTCTACTTTCACTTTAAAGGTTACAATGATAGCATTTATTGATAGATGCAAGAATTGAGGTGATCAATCCCATCCTCACGTCTACCAACAGCACATCACTGTCGGGTTCTGTCAGTAATGTCATCATTTAACAAATGCAAGGATTAGAGTGATCAGTTCTAACATTACATTACATCAAATAACAACATCACAGCATAATATTGGTCACTTGGTACTAGGATTCTCAAACTTAAGAATTCCCTATAAGGTCTTTCATACGCTATCTATAAGAAAAGGATTGTATTTGGAAAGGCAGATATCCAAAATGTTTTAAACACTTCTACCCTAAGACATTACTAACTCACTATTTAGCTAATCCGAAGAGCAAACTAACTCCACAACAATCGCACTTAAAAGCATTATGCATGGAATTGTCAGACGTTAGTTACCTACGACCATATCAGCTGGGTCCACCTCGTCACCCTCTACGGTGAATAATTTCCCCTTCTGCAATGATGGACCACCACGGGCCTTTTGTGCCTTAGCAGCATTAATCTATTTCTTCACTGTGCTCCTAGGACAATTTGAAGCAAAATGTCCGGGTTGTCCACAGTGAAAGCATAACCCCTCCTTTCGGCCCAATGTCCAGCACACTCCCCTATGCATCCGGCCACAGTGCTGACAAGTTGGTATTGGACCATAAGCATTCACTGTTTGTCCGGATTTCCTAGGAAACGTGACCCCGGGATGAGAGTATGGACCAGACTTCTGAATCGGTCCCTTGTCCTTATTTTGACCGCTGATTCTCTGGTTTGCCCGAGATCTCTCATCAGCTAGCTTCCGTTTGAGACCCTTCTCATAGGTACTTGCCCTGTTGACCAAACGAGCCAAGTTATCAATGTTGTGATACTCACAGGAGAGGCGGAGATCACTCCTAAGCCCAGCTTCAAACTTAACACACTTGCCACGGTCACTTGCATTCCGATAATCAGAAAAACGGATGATATCTTCAAACCGAGCTGCATAGTCCCCAACTGACATAGACCCTTGCGTCAAGTGGAGAAAAGCAATCTCCTTCTCCCTCCTAACATCTTCATGGAAATAATTCCTTAAGAATAGATCCTTGAACATCTCCCAAGGAATCACAAGATTAGCTGCCACCAATCCTCTCCTCTGTTGATCCCACCAATGCACTGCCTCATTGGTCAGCATGAATTCAGCTAGTCGAACATACTGCTCCATAGGTGGTTGAAGAGAACAGAGAATCTTCTCGATCTCCTGTATCCATCTCAGCGCCCCATCAGGATCATTTCCACCTTCAAAGCGAGGCGGATTATTCTTTCGGAATCGAGACATCCAGTCAATCTCAACTGGAGCTGGTTGCATAGTTACTGCTACTGCTGTAGCTACTGCCGCTGCAGCAGCAGCCATCTGTTCCCCCTGCTGCTGCTGCATCTGAGATAGATGCTCCAGAATGGCAGCAAGTCCATCGTTACCAGCCCTTCTTCCAGCCATGCTGCTTAGCCAGAGAGAACAGACCAATAAGACTCAATTACTAAGTAGATACATAGTACTATAATTATCCTATTATAATCCTAAATTATTACTATGAGCATCAATTACTCGCTAGGTGAGTAATCATTTGGAGTTTGTACAACTCCAAGGCCGAGGAGAAACTGCTCTGATACCATAAATGTAACACCTAAGATTTGTACCCTTAATTCCCCTTACAATAAAATACGGACTTGAAAATTCCTTTTTAATTATATTAAAATCAACCGTCAAACGGACGGAGTTTTGTTTGTTTTCCGGCCAATTCCAAAATTTAACCTGTGGTAAACAATTTCAATTAAACAACCAGCAGCCAGCAAGGCTTCAGAATATGTATATATAAATCATATCAAGGCCCTATGGGCTCCAAGTACATCAGAGTGCATAAAATAATCAGAGTATTAGCGGAAATACTAAGTTTGAGTATCAAAACCAAAACTTATAACTTAAGCAAAGCAAAACATCCTAAGCCTCATTCAAAAACATAAATAATCATTTTACATCAAAATATTGTAGGAGGCTTAGGTCCATATTATACTCTAAATCCCATAATAACCCTACTCTCCCTGTAAGGGAAAGTACTCCTGCTCGGTCGGGGGCTGTGCCAGCTCAATCTCCATACCTGAAAAATGTTAAGGGAGTGAGCATGGCACATTAAATAGAAAGCAGTCTCTAACTAGACATAACAACCCGCTAGGTCAAGCACAACTAGCAAATAAGGCACATCATCACATATTGCACACCATACTCATTTCATTATTTCCATATTCATTATTTACTCCACATTTCCATTTTCATTATTACATTCAAATTCCATATTACATTCAGAATTCCATTTCCTTCACTTTTCATTCTTTTTACTATCTCTTTATTCAGGTACATCACCTCAAATCAGAGGCCAATATACGAGTCTCATTCAACACATTTATCACCTCACAACAGAGGCCCTATTATCTTTCCTTATTTAAATTATGTGTCCCTCAGGTCAGAGGTCAACACCCAATCACTTCATTTCATTTATGTGTCCCTCAGGTCAGAGGTCGACACCCATTCACTTTATTTCATTTATGTGTCCCTCAGGTCAGAGGTCAACACATTAACTTTTTAATTCATTTTGTGTCCCTCAGGTCAGAGGTCAACACTTTAACATTTTAATTCATTTTGTGTCCCTCAGGTCAGAGGTCAACACTTATTCACTTTATTCCATTTCGTGTCCCTCATGTCAGAGGTCAACACTTTAACATCATTCTCATTATAAACAATTCATCACAATTTAAGGCACGTCACCTCAAAATAGAGGCCAACGTACCATCGTACTTCACCTCCACGCAGGAAGGTACCTCATACATTTGGCCTATGGGTACTTCACCTCCACTCAAGAAGGTACCTCATACCATTTTATTTCACCTCCAAGCAGGAAGGTACCTCATACAATTTGGCCTGATGGTACTTCACCTCCACATAGGAAGGTACCTCATACCACCACATAGGCTAAACTTGTAAATAATAATATTAAAGCATAACGATGCACATAATCATAAGCACCCCAGTCATTCATTTAATTTTATCTTTAATAAAACTCTTACATACCCAACTAAACAATTATACAGAATCGATCACAATTTTAAGGAACGTCACCTCAAAACAGAGGCCAACGAATATCACATTATCAATGTTCGGCGCCTCGATTCAGAGGCCAAATGAATTATCCATTTTCATTGTTCAATCAATCATATCCTATTTAATCATAGTTGCACATATTTATAATTTCCCATTCATAACTTATCCATACTCAATTCCCATGTTAGTTACTGAAATCCTCTCAAATGGCATTCATATTCTCAATTAAGCATAGTTATACAAATTTAGCATTTAGTGTACAAATATATTCAACCAAAACATACATCTTATCACCTTCTCATAGTTTGGATTTAGCACCACATTTAATCGTTTCCATTACATTTTCTTCCTATATCAATTTACTCCACAACACATTCATATATTTGCCATAGCAGTCAATTTTCATTAAATACAAACTTTACAAATAAAATCAATAATTATAGAAATCATTTATGGCAACTTCACTATCATATTACCCAAAATCCTCTTGTACTTCATTATAATCATTATCCAAGTTTCATTTATCAAATAATTCATTTTCACATCATTGGGTTTCCTTTTCCTAGTCTTTGCATCCAACACCATACATACTTATTTAGTTAGAATTTTATATTCAATAACCTAGGGTTTTATAGTCTAATTTTCTCCCCTAACACATAACCCTAACAAATCATTATATACTAACTAGAACCTACTCCCTAGAACAAGGCAAAACCCACCCCCTTACCTCAAACACCTGGAGATAAGGTGATTTTACTTGCCCTAAGCTTGAGAGTCTCGCCACCAAATGAGTTAGAATCCAAAGGAAGAGGGAGGAACCTAATATAAGAGCCATAACAAGAAAATATTAAAATTCATGTCATGGGTCATGCCAAAACTCAAGAAAAGTGGAGCTTCCATGGCTTAGAATCAAAAACCACCATGGATGAAGGAGAGAGAAAGGGAAGAACGAATTTGTGAGAGAGAAAAAGAGGAAATCCAAAGCTTGAATACTTACTTGGAGTTAAGAAAGGAAGAGATTTGTTGATGGAATGAAGGAATCCCACTTGCTCTTGGTGGATTTGATGATAGAGAATGAAACCCTTGGGGAGAGAGGAAGAGTGGATCGAACTTGGCAAAAAAAGAACGTGTGTTTGCTTTTTTTTTACTTATTCAAGTTTTTAGTCCCTGAACTTAGGTGCTCTTTTGGAATTGGTCCTTAAACTTTTTTTTAATGCTTTGAGTCCCTAAACTTTACTCAAATTTTGGAAATGGTCCTTTCATCACTTAAGTAGTGATATGACTGAGGATATGTCACGCCTCCTTCGCCAAATCGATAGGTAACGTTCTAAATGATGTCATTTAATTTTTTAAATTAAAAAAAAATTCAAATTTATTAAACATAATTAAAAATTGTATTTTTTTTAAGAAAATCGAATCTTTTAATCAATTTTAAAAGAAATTTTTTTTAATAAAAAAATCATGGAGTGTCCCGTCGCTCTACATAACACATCACTCGTCG
The DNA here is from genome assembly GCA_037953625.1 of Crotalaria pallida. Taxonomy (NCBI): domain Eukaryota; kingdom Viridiplantae; phylum Streptophyta; class Magnoliopsida; order Fabales; family Fabaceae; genus Crotalaria; species Crotalaria pallida. The sequence continues at coordinate 59,483,003 of CM075650.1, forward strand.
ATACTGTAACTCTCACGTGACATATCATCGACTATATCATCACTTAAATGACGAAAGGACCATTTCCAAAAATTAAACAAAGTTTAGGGACCTAAAGCATCAAAAAAAAGTTTAAGGACTACTTCCAAAAGAGCACCTAAGTTCAGGGACTAAAATGTTAAATAAACCTTTTTTTTGTTTCCTCAGCAGGTCGACTTAATCGATTAAGAGCTTACTTAATCGATTAAGGTTTTGCACACTATCTGACCTTAATCGATTAGCCAACAGGTTAATTGATTAAGCTGCATAATTATGCAGCATCCAGTACTTTAAAAGGCCATAACTTCTTCGTTACCCGTTAGATCTTGCTCAAATTTGAAAGCAAGCTTCCTCACCTATCCTACTTTACATCCAACGGTGGAATTTATGATTTGAGCTACCAATCTTTTATTTTAAATTTCCTAAGGTTCTATGCTTAAAGCTTCAATTTTACACTCCTAATTACCCCATTTCTCACTTAATATCACCACTTCATCTACTCTAAGTCTATCACAACATAGATTATATTAGGAATTGGATTTTAGGATGTTACAATACTCCCCCACTTATTGGAATTTCGTCCCCGAAATTCCGTTAAGTTTGGTAAATGGAGAACCATCCCATTAATAGAGTTCATGATGTCTGTCTTTACTTCCCTTCGGTTTCTTTCACCACCCTTTCGATTTGACCTTACCTAGATAGAATTTAAATTAGGGTAGGAAGTTCTCCCCCACTTGGCATCGACATACCCAATTACCACTATGCTGAAGGATGTGGGATCGGGTGAATCCGCTTCCGATCGTCCTTCGGATAGATGTAAGGCAGGAGTTGCATTAGCTAGATACAGGAAAACTCGAAATATTTAGCATTCCGAAATAGTTTTAGAATCATTCCCAGAATAGATACTCTGGGATCGTGCCATGCGAAGATTTTTTTTTGTAGGATAGAACGCCTTAGAGTTTGTCTTCTCACCAAGATTTGACTAGCATCGATAGGATTTAAAGCTTTTCAAAAACACAAGCATTCCTGAATAAGAAGCACACCAAAGGCTAAGAGCTTCCCCAATTGCTTATTTGATTAGAGCAGACACAATTCCTACTAAATGCTCAACAATCAACTTCTTTCATGAATCGATTAAAAAGAATAGGAAGGAAAGAGTCCAAATTAGTTCCAAGATTTACCCAACTACCAAAGGTGAAGGGTACGACAAACTTGCCGTTGACTAAGTCAATTATCAAGATTGTTTGGTCTTAACGCAGGGATTTACAAATTTGGCAAGACCGGGTATTCTTACGAATGGTTATCTAAGAACCGGGAAAAGATTCAAAGCAAATGTCAAATTGTTCAAGATCGGTTTGGTGGATATAATGGTTAAGAATATCTTCTGCAGTGTTTTCTTAACTAATCCTAGGATTTAGCATTTAGCTATACTACCTTGGGACCAGTAGCATACACCAAGACTTCCTTTCTTTGGAACTATTTTCTATTCTACTCCCTAACTCTATAAGAAGCTTTTGAACGAATGTTTTCTGGGTTAAGTTGGCTTCACTTACAAGAATTATTTTCCTTGGAAGTCACTACTTTGGTTGTCTACTTTCACTTTAAAGGTTACAATGATAGCATTTATTGATAGATGCAAGAATTGAGGTGATCAATCCCATCCTCACGTCTACCAACAGAACATCACTATCGGGTTCTGTCAGTAATGTCATCATTTAACAAATGCAAAGATTAGAGTGATCAGTTCTAACCTTACATTACATCAAATAACAACATCACAGCATAATGTTGGTCACTTGGTACTAGGATTCTCAAACTTAAGAATTCCCTATAAGGTCTTTCATACGCTATCTATAAGAACAGGATTGTATTTGGAAAGGCAGATATCCAAAATGTTTTAAACACTTCTACCCTAAGACATTACTAACTCACTATTTAGCTAATCCGAAGAGCAAACTAACTCCACAACAATCGCACTTAAAAGCATTATGCATGGAATTGTCAGACGTTAGTTACCTGCAACCATATCAGCTGGGTCCACCTCGTCACCCTCTACGGTGAATAATTTCCCCTTCTGCAATGATGGACCATCACGGGCCTTCTGTGCCTTAGTAGCATTAATCTCTTTCTTCACTGTGCTCCTAGGACAATTTGAAGCAAAATGTCCGGGTTGTCCACAGTGAAAGCATAACCCCTCCTTTCGACCTAATGTCCAGCACACTCCCCTATGCATCCGGCCACAGTGCTGACAAGTTGGTATTGGACCATAAGCATTCACTGTTTGTCCGGATTCCCTAGGAAACGTGACCCCGGGATGAGAGTATGGACCAGACTTCTGAATCGGTCCCTTGTCCTTATTTTGACCGCTGATTCTCTGGTTTGCCCGAGATCTCTCATCAGCTAGCTTCCGTTTGAGACCCTTCTCATAGGTACTTGCCCTATTGACCAAACGAGCCAAGTTATCAATGTTGTGATACTCACACGAGAGGCGGAGATCACTCCTAAGCCCAGCTTCAAACTTAACACACTTGCCACGGTCACTTGCATCCTGATAATCAGAAAAACGGATGAGATCTTCAAACCGAGCTGCATAGTCCCCAACTGACATAGACCCTTGCGTCAAGTGGAGAAAAGCAATCTCCTTCTCCCTCCTAACATCTTCATGGAAATAATTCCTTAAGAATAGATCCTTGAACATCTCCCAAAGGAGTCACAGGATTAGCTTCCACCAATCCTCTCCTCTGTTGATCCCACCAATGCACTGCCTCATTGGTCAGCATGAATTCAGCTAGTCGAACATACTGCTCCATAGGTGGTTGAAGAGAACAGAGAATCTTCTCGATCTCCTGTATCCATCTCAGCGCCCCATCAGGATCATTTCCACCTTCAAAGCGAGGCGGATTATTCTTTCGGAATCGAGACATCCAGTCAATCTCAACTGGAGCTGGTTGCAGAGTTGCTACTGCTGCTGTAGCTGTTGCCGCTGCAGCAGCAGCCATCTGTTCCCCCTGCTGCTGCTGCACCTGAGATAGATGCTCCAGAATGGCAGCAAGTCCATCGTTACCAGCCCTTCTTCCAGCCATGCTGCTTAGCCAGAGAGAACAGACCAATAAGACTCAATTACTAAGTAGATACATAGTACTATAATTATCCTATTATAATCCTAAATTATTACTATGAGCATCAATTACTCGCTAGGTGAGTAATCATTTGGAGTTTGTACAACTCCAAGGCCGAGGAGAAACTGCTCTGCTACCATAAATGTAACACCTAAGATTTGTACCCTTAATTCCCCTTACAATAAAATACGGACTTGAAAATTCCTTTTTAATTATATTAAATCAACCATCAAACGGACGGAGTTTTGTTTGTTTTTCGGCATATTCCAAAATTTAACCTGTGGTAAACAATTTCAATTAAACAACCAGTAGCCAGCAGGGCTTCAGAATATGTATATATAAATCATATCAAGGCCCTATGGGCTCCAAGTACATCAGAGTGCATAAAATAATCAGAGTATTAGCGGAAATACTAAGTTTGAGTATCAAAACCAAAACTTATAACTTAAGCAAAGCAAAACATCCTAAGCCTCATTAAAAAAACATATACAATCATTTTACATCAAAATATTGTAGGAGGCTTAGGTCCATATTATACTCTAAATCCCATAATAACCCTACTCTCCCTGTAAGGGAAAGTACTCCTGCTCGGCCGGGGGCTGTGCCAGCTCAATCTCCATACCTGAAAAATGTTAAGGGAGTGAGCATTGCACATGAAATAGAAAGCAGTCTCTAACTAGACATAACAACCCGCTAGGTCAAGCACAACTAGCAAATAAGGCAAATCATCACATATTGCACACCATACTCATTTCATTATTTCCATATTCTTTATTTACTCCACATTTCCATTTTCATTATTACATTCAAATTCCATATTACATTCAGAATTCCATTTCCTTCACTTTTCATTCTTTTTACTATCTCTTTATTCAGGTACATCACCTCAAATCAGAGGCCAATATATGAGTCTCATTCAACACATTTATCACCTCACAATAGAGGGCCTATTATCTTTCCTTATTTAAATTATGTGTCCCTCAGGTCAGAGGTCAACACCCAATCACTTCATTTCATTTAGGTTGAGTTAGCATATATATGTATGTGTTTGTATGCACTCATAACTGTAAGTAATTATAATTGTTTTCTTGTGTGTATGTGTATATTTGTTATGTGATCGCATCGTTAGGTTTGGGTAGGGAAGTGTTTTAGAGTCGGTGTATATAGTCGTAGTGTAGTTGATTTAAGCTATGGATTGGTGTGGTTACGATTGTGTGAGTAGGGTATTGTGTAGGTTCGGGGGTCAAAGTGTTCCAGAGCCCATATAAGTACTTTTAGTGCTTTGACCTTGATGGAGTGAGTGGATAAAGGACCCTAGGATGGAACCTTGAGTATAAGGATAGAACTTAGCGTCTATGCTCGGAGAATTCCTCCGGACTCACGTTTCGACTGAGTTCCGGAATTTAATAGGTGTGCGAGGCATTTGAGTTCAATCCGACCCTGTTGGTTATGCCTCGAGCGTGATTGGTATTATGGTTATGTGGTTAGAGGGTTGTCTTAAGTCGGTCGGGTTAGATCGAGTGTTTAAGAAGAGGTTAAGTCTAGAATTCGGTTGTTAGTTCGTTTCGTCTTTCCGTGTTTGTGATTTATGTGTTTATTATTATTAATTTATGATTGTGATGTTTTGTATGTGTTAAGAGATGTTTAGAAGGTGCTTAGAAAGTGGAATTTTTATTGGGTAAGTTAGTATGTGTTAGGAAGGGCTTAGAACTCTTAGAATGCTTGAAAGAAGGAAAAACTTAGCTGGTTAATCGATTAAGAGGTCCCTTAATCGATTAAATTTTTAGCACCATTTAGCCACTAATCGAGTAATGACCAGCTTAATCGATTAAGTGATGTATCAGCAACAGGCCTTAACCGATTAACAGCAGTGTTAACCGATTAAGGGCTGCAGAATCAGTTTTAAAACACGAATTTCAAGTGTGTTTATTCATTGTTTTTCTTCTATTCAAGTTCTTCTTCTTCTCTCTCACCCAATCCTTCTCAATCACCAAATTAACATCACATAACACCAAATTATCAACATATACTCATCTCCCATCAATTCTCCATCATTTTCCAACAACAAAAACATCAATTTGATATCTTTCTCTCAAAATCACCAATTCTCACACAAAATCCTAACTCTCTTAATTCTTCACATAGAACTTAGTAATCATCAAGGGAAGCTTAGGAAGTGTTTAAGGGCAAGGATTAGAAGACCAAGGAGCTAGGATTGGAGCTTGGTGCATGGGTTCCAAGAAAACCCCAATTTTTCCCTTCTTCATTAAGAGGTAAGGGGAGACTCTTTTCCACACTTTCAGTTAGGGATAGTTAGAGTTTATAATAGGATTGGGGAATAGTGGTTATATTGGGTTGTGGGTAACAAATGAGTATTTTCTTAGAGTTTGATTAGGGGTAATTAGTGTAATTTGGTTGATTGTGATATTGTTTGAAATAGGCCTCTTAAATCATTTATATATATATATATATATATCATTAAAGTAGGAAGTGAAGAACCCTAGGGAGTGGACTTATATTACTGTACCCTGAGACATACCTGAGTATGTCGACTAATTTACTTATTCCCTGTTGATTTGTCAATTTCTATTGAACTGTGATAATTTGTATGCAACCTAAGTGCTAAAGGTTGATAATTGTGAATATGGTAAGGGTTATAATAGATTAATTATGAAAGTGGGAGGTGTTGGAATTGTTAAATGGAAATGGAATTGAAAATGAACATGAATGAAATGACTGGAAATGAATTTCCGAATGTGGAAATGAATGGCTTTAATCAATATGACTATTATGTGATTGTGATTGTAAATTTGTTATCTACATCCTTGATTTGATTATTATCTTTGAGTTCCATTATGAGCTTTATACTATCTTTAAATCATTGTGTTGGTGAAAAGGTCTCACCCTTAGTGGTTAACATTTTAGGTACATGATCAAGAAGCTTGAAGATCAGAGTGCGCAGCGGAAGAGTCGAAAGAAGGAAACATTTTGTATAAACGGTCTATATTGTAATTGAGTGCCCCACATTATGTATAAACTTATTTTGTAAAAGTAAATTTTAAAGTTCCCTATTTTAGTTTCAAAACTCTTATTTATGTATCTTTTATATAATAAAATCGAGGTGTTACAATTATGGTATCAGAGCTGTTCTTTCCTTTCGACCTGAGGGAAAGTAATCCCGATCTCGCTGCGAACACTCTCATCTCAAGTTTCTTGAATAAAGGTGAGACTTATATTCAAGTGAAAAAGTTAATGTCAAGTGCTTGTTATGTATGTTTGATGCTATTGTTGAGTATAATGTGAATTGAATGTGCAAGTTGGTTGCTAAATGTTTTGTGAATAAGTGTATGCATATTTGAAATGTGATTGTTGCATCATTATTGCCACATGTTTTAGGTTAGAAAACCCTCCCAATGGATCTATATAAATAAAGGATGAACGAGTAATTCCCTTAAAACGAACTAGAAACACGTGCATTCATGGAGTAAGGTGGACCTTAGGAATTTGGGAAAGATTATCGAATCCAGGTTCTATGAACTAAAGAACCCTCCTACGGGGAGAATGTGAAGGTTCATAGAACTAGTGGCTGTGAATAGATAGTGATTTGATTGTGTTTATGAAACAATCACGGGAGTTATTATAGGGGACTTTGATCACCCTAGCAGTAAACTAGTATGAGGAACCCTCCTTCGGGGAGAATGTGAAGTACTAGTTGAATTGGTGATTGGTCCGGTGCACACTATAGTAGTTCAATCGGTCACTTATCTATTTCGTGACTACGGAGGGTGGTTCCTCCCCAGTACAAAGAACCCTCCTACGAGGAGACCGTGAAGTACAAAGGGGCTACATTGCATGAAGAACCTTCCTGCGGGGAGAATGTGAAGTGCAATGTAGGAAGGAATAGGGACATTTACTCATAGTTTGTCTTTCCCAAAGTGTGGAGGGGATGTGAGGAAAAAGTTAAATTGTTATAAAGTGGACATTGTATGAAGAACCCTCCTTCGGGAAGAATGTTAAGTACAATGTCAATAAAGTTATAAAGTTAAAAAGTGGTACACTGTATGAAGAACCCTCCTGCGGGGAGAATGTGAAGTACAATGTACATAAAGTTATCAAAAGTCATAAAGTGGTACATTGTGTGAAGAACCCTCCTACGGGGAGAATGTGAAGCACAGTGTAAAAGAGGGAGAAGTGTTATTGCATTATATTGCTTTGCCTTAAAAAGTAAAAGTGTTACAAAGTGGAAAGTAAAGGAAAGAGAAATGTTACTGCATTGCATTGCATTTGCATTGCATTGCATTTGCATCATATTGGGAACATTGGATTGTGCATTATCAACCTTAGTTGATCATTTATGATGATGAGTATGTATATGAGTAGTACCAAAGGAGTAAGTGTATATAAAGAGTGTTTAATGTTAAGAGAGAAAAGTAATGGGTTTATGTTTGCAAATGGGAATACTAACAAGCGATAAAAGAAGAGAATTGGGAAAATTTTGAATATGGTAGTGTTTCCCATTTGCAAACAACAAACCTAAGTGGTATAATGTGAATGTGTGAGAGATAAGTTTTATGTATTAGACTAATCGAAAGTCAAAGTTTTATACAAAGGAAATCCGAATAATGCCAAGGCAATTGAAACCGTAGTACAGGAATTCATTTGGATTCCGAGGGCTACTACCACCGATTGAGTGTAGTGTTGGAATTGGCCAATCCGACATTATATTTACCGGGAGGTGAAGTCATCGAAATCTAGGAGTTCGTGCACTATTGTGAATTAGTAAACGATTTCCTTAGTATGAAACATTAGTGCTAAATATTTGTTTCCTTTCTTGCCTGATTGTGCTTATTGCGTATGATTGAATGTATGTTTGTGGAATGATGTGGTGTCAAAGTAATTGGATGGTGATTAGAAATGGAACCGCTTGACTTAAATGAATTATGACTTCGATACTAATCCAACCAAGTTATTAAATTCACATCGATTAGATTAGTATCAAAGGGAACGAAAAACGATGTTTAAATTAAATTAGCGGTCGGTTCCATGACTAATCTTTGATCCAAGTGACTATGACATCAAATGGAAGATAGAAATCGAGAACTAATCGATCGCATTCAAACCGCCGAACTAATCCAGTTTAAAAATTTCAAGTATAAAAAGGAACTTTTAACTAATTTGGGAAGTGGTTCGAATTCAATCAAGAGGTCCTCGAAATGAGTTTAGATGTGGATTAGTTTAGTGTTAAAGTAAGCGAACAATGATTTGAAGTGGAACCATGAAAACCAAGTAATTTATAGTCTCGATTCTAATCTAGCCGAGTGACTTAGAGGCATCGGTTAGATTAAAATCTAAAGAAACCATAACAACGTTTATATTGAACTTGTGGTTGGTTTCCACTACTAATTTGGGTCCGATGACTTCAACACTAAACGAAAATCAAGTATGGAATCCTATCGGTTGAACTTAAACCCGAATTGTGATAATTAGATTTGTGAATGCCAATGGAGTTTATATAATGAGAATCAGGGGTTTAAATTCAATCGGGAGGTTGTCGTACCATATTTGGACTATGTTTATATATATGTATATATATATATATATCAAACATTTTCTTGAATTGTTTTGAAAAGGTTTTCAAACTAAGTTTTGACAATATGAATAATAGTGTATATGTATGTATATTTTCATGACATGCTTGTGTTTGTATACAAATATATTCATATACATATGTGTAAAGTTTTTTTTTCATTGCCTTGTTTTAATAAGAAACTCTCAGAAAACTCCGCAATGGTGGTTTTACCCATGATGTCCACAGAAGAACCAAAGAATAAGCAAGAACAATGATTAGCTCAAGTGAGAATTTTAGGTTGAACCCAGATTTTCTGAGTAGTTTTCGCTCCCGCGAAATATTCACGCTTAAGCGAAAACAGATAGTAACCAACCCAAAGTTCTGAGCAGTTTTCGCTCAAGCGAAAAATCGTTCGCTCAAGCGAAAATGATTTGAGTTGCTCTAAAAAAAAAGTGTTTTTGACTACTCATCCGTAAGCTTCTCATCAAAAACCGAGAATTAGACCGTGCAAAAGACCAAACCCACAGGTATAACATCATAGTACCTTCAAATCTTCCAAGATTTATGAGAGGACAAATTAATTAGTGTAATTGCCAAGTGTGACACCCTTCCGAATTACCCAAGTATAATATAGTACTTAAGCTATTATATTGGGTAATATATGGACTTATGAGTATTAAGAAAATATGTAAGTGAAATTTTTCTTTTTAAAGCGGGTGCACAAATCAACACTTGGAATTCTTGGAGAATAAACTCTAAAGCATTTCAAACAGTTGTATCGAATTCGGCGATTTCTAAAACCTTTACAAAAGTTGGGTAACATTCGTCTTTTGGAATCGTATTTATATCATAGAAAATAACTGAAGCTACCCTTGCTTTATTTGATAAAACTGATACCATCGAATAGTTTTCGCAGTCGAACTCTCAAATAGATTAAATCAGAGTAAGCGGAGATTATCGGACTATGCCATGGATAGGAATATAAACATAGGTTTTATATATAGGAAAGTCATAAGTACATAGCCCACATCATAGTCTCCAAGTTCCAAAATATACAAGTCCATAAACAGATCTACATAGCAGTGTAACCAAAACCCTAGAGTACTCCAAAAGTATATCTACAACATATATACATAACCAAAATATAACTCTAAGGGTGATCACGTAGATCTGGCAGCATCAGATGTAGTAGTAGTGATAGCAGTAGTCTCCAAGAAGTAACAAGGTAATAGTAGCATCATCATCACAACAGCAGCAAGTCTCCTCCTCAGCATCCACACACCGGATCCTCTGATCCACATCATACACCATACGCACATACCTAGGGATCATCGTCCCTCCAATCACTCCCAGTAGAATGCACGACAAGCTCGTCTCCGCTCGCGTCCTCCACCGGATCCTCCTCGATCTCATCCGAGGGAGAATGTACCCTACCACTGGGTACTGGGTCAGGTGATGGTGAAACTGTGACTGGGCTCCTCGGATCAGAAGGGGGAGTCTCCTCGCGGACGACTCTCGAAGTAAAGGGGTGAGAGCGGGTAGGTCGAAAATGAAAACTGTGATAAGAACGAGCTGGTCGTGTGGGAGGTGGTCCATGGTAAGTATAAAACGGGGGTACGTGCATAGTGTATATGATGGGAATCCTAAATCTATGAGGACGGAATCGCATCAGCGGGTTTGGGTGGTAGAAGATAATCTCTACCTCTCCCTCGAACACCGCACGATTGTCCTCATAGATCCATGTGCCACTAGGAAGTGGCCGGATCTCGATGCAAGCAATGTAACGAGACATCACCTACAAGGTCATAGGGGTAAGCAATTCTATACACATAATCAACAGAGAATAAATCATACACCATGAATATGTAAATATGCATCCATGAATAATAATCACATATAGCACTTAGCAGTTATTGAATGCAAATAGGATGCTCACACTTCTTTTGTTTATCATAATTAATTTAAATGAGTGGCATGATGCATGAGTTTAGCTCTCATGCCTATCTCCATCATTCTATGTCACTCTCTGACGTCCATCCCTGACAACCCAGCACTCAACAGTGCGTTGTATTCCTTGGTATACAACAATTCGTACATTCACCTAGAATGTACACGACAAGCTTGGAATCCATGCCACCCGAGCATATCCCGTCATCCAAACGGTATAACCATATCGGCATCCACTCAGCCGACCACGTCAACGACGTGTCATCAAGCAAGCGTATTGGCACTCCCAGAGGCCCTCCACATGTTTACCAAAAACATGATATACGTCCTACCATCCAAACTCCAGAATGAATGCACTTTATTCTTAAACTTAAAGGAAGTTGATTAATATCTTACAGCCACCTAGGCTTATTTTATTATCAAAAAGGACCGTCACCAAACGGTATACTTATATTAATCAATTCCTTTCAAGTCTAGATCCCTTGGATTATTGTTATTAATTCCTTAACCAAATGAGTCAGAATTGAAAATAGTATCTTTCAGGTTCTGGGTAAATTACTCGAGTAAAATTCAGTACACTCGAGTATTCTTCCAGTTTTCCAGATTACTCGAGTGTTCTTAGGGTTACTCGAATGTTCATGACTTTATGAGGATTTGGGTTTCAAATTCAATAAATTACTCGAGTAGTCCATAGGTTACTCGAGTGTTCATCTTGATTTCCAGATTACTCGAGTGACCTTGAATGACTCGAGTGGTTAGCCTTAACCTGTCCTCAGGTCATGCTCGATACTCGAGTGCTAGACATGATACTCGAGTGTTCTTGCTCCATTTGCATTGTTTTAAAGGCGTTTTACTCGAGTATCCTGTCTATTACTCGAGTGTTTCACAGCAGAATACACTGAAATCTTAGTTTAAACATACCAATTTCATTTCTACTCATTTCCAGTCCATTCCAAGGATCAACAGAGTTAACATAACATCATTTGAACATGTTACAACATTCCTTTCATATCAAAACACAGATTTGACAGAGGATTCATCAATCATGCATAAAGTACACATTTTAACGACTCAACACCTCAAATTGCATAATAAGCACAATTCTCATGAAATAAAGTTCATTTAAGCTTGCATGCATGATTTAGAACTTGCTCAACACAGACATAGAGCATGGATTGGTCTCCAAACCAAAGTTCCTATTCAATCTAAGCCCTTAGAGCCTCTTGGTGGCTCTCTAACACAATTTATGGAATTTAATCTCTATCTAGTGAATAAAATTACTTCCCCTTACCTCTCAGACGTGAATCAACAAAGGATTGACAAGAAAAAGGCTCCACATCTCTCAGGTCAACTTCAAGCATCACATGCAGAGCATTTTGAGTGCATCACCAAAATGGAATTGGTTCACACATGAAACAGAGAATAAAATTGGGGAAATTAGATTTTCTAGACTCTATGCAACATCAACTAACTAAAGAAACCGAATTTGAGACTCAGGGATACATGAGCTTACCAGAATCAATGATCAAAGTAAGCTCCAGACCAAGACTTGACCAGCAACAACTTCACTTCCAAGCTCCAATTCTACTTCCACACTCACTCAATCCTCACGATTTTGGTGTTTATACAAAGCTCGTGATGTGAGCTTTGTATTCGTGTATCACTCGAAGTTTAACACTCAGAATTGAAGAAGAATCGAAGAGGACAAATTCGAAACCCTAACTTTGTCAACAAATGCAAGTTTGATCAAAATCCTCAGCCAAATGGTGTTGATGAGTTTAAATAGACATGGGGAAGACTCATGCATCACGACACGACATCCATGGCGTTGGCAAGGTGGTGATTTCGTGTCAACAACACGGAATCGTTGGCGGTGACTCATCAAACGCACTAACTCGTGCAATTTGACCCAGAATACTCGAGTATTCAGAATAATACTCGAGTGTTTTGCCCAGTTCTTGAAAAATAATAATTTTATTTACTTTCCCTCCAACATCTTCCTATATTTACATCTAGGTCCCAACCCAGGGACTAATATGCAAAACACTTATTTCATGTATTTATTATATTTATTAAATAATTCCACACACATAAACGAGTTACATGAACATATATTTTAATCAAGGATTAATATAGAAATCATTAATTATAATTAAATTATAATTAACATTTCATTAATCGGGGATTAAAATTTTGGGGTGTTACACTACTCCCCCACTTACAAGGAATTTCGTCCCCGAAATTCAACTCATACAAACAAGTCAGGATAATCCTGACGCATCTTATCCTCTAATTCCCAAGATGCTTCTATCACATCACCACAAACCCAAACGACTTTGACCAGACGGATATCCTTCCCTCTAAGCTGCTTGATCCTTCGATCTTCAACGCGAACTGGCACAGCTTTGAAAGTTAGGTGCTCATGAATTTCTAAGTCATCAGGCTGGATTCTAAGGACAATGGTGGGGTCATGGACATATCTTTTCAACTGAGACACATGGAATACATTATGAAGGTTAGCTAGCGACGGAGGCAGGGCTAACTGATAAGCTACTGGGCCGACTCTTTTGAGGATTTGATAGGGACCAATAAACTTAGGTGATAGTTTCTGGGTTTTTAAGGCTCTACTAACACCTTTGGTTGGTACTATCCTAATGAACACATGGTCTCCTTCAGCAAACTCTAAGGGTTTTCTTCTAGTATCAGCATAGCTTTTTTGCCTACTCTGGGCCGCCTTCATCTTTTCTTGTATCATCTTGATCTGTTCCGTGGTCTCTTGTACATAGTCTGGTCCAACCAGAGAACTCTCCCCCACTTGAAACCAGCATAACGGTGTCCGACACTTTCTCCCATACAAAGCTTCAAATGGTGCCATTCCAATACTCGTGTGATAACTGTTGTTGTAAGTGAACTCCACAAGTGGCAACATTTGTTCCCAGTTCCCATGATCTTCCAAAACACAGGCTCGTAGAATGTCCTCCAGTGACTGAATAGTTCTCTCCGTTTGACCATCGGTGTGAGGATGGTATGCAGAACTTAACTTCAATTTTGAACCCAAAGCTCTATGAAGATCTTCCCAAAACTTCGATGTAAACCTTGGGTCGCGATCTGACACAATACTTGATGGTACCCCATGCAGACGAACAACTTCCTTGATGTACAACTGGGTGAGCTTTTCCAACGAGTAGCGCATATTCACGGGAATGAAATGCGCCGACTTGGTCAAACGATCCACGATCACCCAGATTGCATCATGACCAGTAGCTTTCCTTGGCAATCCCGACACGAAATCCATTGAGATACTATCCCATTTCCATAACGGAATTTCCAAAGGAAGTAACTCTCCTCCTGGTCTTTGATGTTCCACTTTCGCCTTTTGACACACCAGACAACATGCCACATATTCAGCTACGTCCTTCTTCAAGCCAGGCCACCAAAATATCTTCTTTAGATCCTGATACATTTTGGTAGCTCCTGGATGCATACTCATTTTGCTCTTATGCGCTTCATCCAGAATCATCCTTCTTACTTCGACATTGTCAGGCACACAAATCCTTGTTCTAAAACGAAGGATTCCGTCCTTCCCTTCTTGAAACTCCAACTCCTTACCTTCTTGCATCAACTTCTTACTTTCCATCAGCTTCTCATCCTTGTGTTGTAATTCCCGAATCCTTTGCAGAAACTCATTAGCAATCTGCAGCATCCCCATCTTAATGCTTGTCGGCTCCACTTGCATCGTCAGGCTTAAAATTCCGGAATTCCTCTATCAATGCCGCTTCTCTGACCATCATTGCACTGATGTGTATTGCCTTTCTACTCAATGTATCTGCCACAACATTTGCCTTCCCCGGATGGTAATGGAGCTCGAACTCATAATCCTTCAAAAACTTCATCCATCGGCGCTATCTCATATTCAACTCTTTCTGATCGAAGAGGTACTTTAAACTCTTATGGTCACTAAACACCCGGAACGTAGTGCCATAAAGATAGTGCCTCCAGATCTTTAACGCAAACACCAAAGCTGCCAGCTCCAGATCATGGGTTGGATAGTTCATTTCATGAACTTTTAGCTGTCTCGAGGCATAGGCGACGACTTGCCCTTCTTGCTACAAAACACTCCCAAGACCTTGTTTCGATGCGTCACAATACACATCAAAACTCTTCTGTGTATCGGGCAGAATCAATACAGGAGACGATGTCAACCTTTCCTTCAACTCTTGAAAACTCCTTTCACATTTCTCATCCCATAGGAATGGTTGATCTTTCCGAGTCAACTTCGTCAGAGGTAGTGCAATCTTCGAGAAACCATCAATGAATCTTCTGTAGTAACCAACCAAACCCAGAAAGCTTCTCACCTCCGTGACCGACTTCGGTTGCTCCCATTGCAAAACCGAGCTCACTTTCGTCGGATCAACGGCTATTCCCTTGTCCGAAATCACATGCCCCAAGAACTTAACCTCCTTCAGCCAGAACTCACATTTTGTAAGTTTGGCATACAACTGCTTCTCCTTCAGGATAATCAACACTATCCTCAAGTGTTCAGCATGCTCCTCCGGGCTCTTAGAGTAAATAAGGATATCATCAATGAATACGACCACGAATGAATCTAAATAAGGTCTAAAGATTCGATTCATGTAGTCCATGAAGATAGCTGGTGCATTAGTCAATCCGAACGAATCACGACATACTCATAATGTCTGTATCGAGATCGAAATGCAGTCTTAGAGATATCCTCTTCTCTTATCCTGATATGATGGTACCCCGACCTCAAATCAATCTTGGAAAATACCGAAGCTCCTCGAACTTGATCCATAAGGTCATCTATCCTCGGCAATGGATACTTGTTCTTGATGGTGACCTTATTCAGCTGCCGGTAGTCGATGCACATCCTCATGTTACCATCTTTCTTCTTGACGAACAAAACCGGAGGACCCCAAGGCGACATACTTGGTCGGATCATCTGCTTCTGCAACAGCTCCTCAATCTGCTTCTTCATTTCAGCCATTTCCGGTGGTGCCATTCTATAAGGAGCAATAGAAATGGGACCAGCTCCCGAAACTAGATCAATACCTAATTCAATCTCTCTTCTTGGTGGCAAACCAGGGATCTCATCAGCAAATACCTCCGAAAAGTCTCTGACAACAGGAATCTCTTCCATCCTTGGACCATTCTCTTCCACCTCAGAGTTGAACATGCACACGTAGCCGGAGGGTTTTGAATTTCTATAGGTCACTACTTTTCTATCACAATCAATGATCACTTGGTTTTGACTTAACCAGTCCATTCCCAAGATCACATCTAATTGTGCCAAGGGTAAGCAGATCAAATCCACTTTAGAGGTTCGTCCTAACACTTCTACACAATAGTTAAGACATGCTCTAGAAACAACTACAGGAGCATTAGTAGGGGTTTCTACTTTGAGGGTATAGAGCATCTCAGACATAATCAAACCCAAACGATCTACACATTCATATGAAACAAATGAATGCGTTGCACCGGAATCAAACAAAACAAGACAAGGCTGACCATTAAGCAAGTATTTACCTTGCACCAGATCAGAGGACCGACTTGCTTCCACCCCATTAAGAGTGAAAACCCTTCCTTGAGCAATAGGCCTATCCGCAGTCCCTCTTGAATTGGCTTTGACCGGTTCCTTGCAGTCTCTTGCAAAATGTCCCGGCTTCCCACAGTTGAAGCATCCACTTGTCCCCCCAACAAACACGGCCATAGTGGTTGCGCTTGCACTTATCACAGAATGGAGCCTTACTCCGATAATTCCTTCCATCCGAACCACCAGCTTTTCCCTTGCCTTTCCCTCGGCGATCATACGGACCTTTGCCTCGGTTGTTGAAACCTTTACGTCTTTGAAGTCCATAGTTCTGATTGTCCTTCTTTTCCGAGACTTGCACCTCCTCAGCCTTTGTGTCATCTTCATACATCCTACACATGTCCACAAGTGCAGGAAAGCTTTGAATCCGTTGATAACTGAAGATCGACTTCAACTTGGGCCTCAAGCCTCCTTCAAACTTAATGCATTTGCTTCTTTCATCCGGATTGTTCTGATAATATGGAGAGTACTTCATAAGCTCCTCAAACTTGGCCGCGTACTCACCCACACTCATATTACCTTGCTTCAGCTGCAAGAATTCTACCTCCTTCTTTCTCCTTAGGTCCTCAGGGAAATATTTGTTGAGAAATTTTTCCATAAATACTCCCCAGCTTACCTCTCTTCCTTCATATTGCAAAAGTTGCAACGTGTGATTCCACCAATTCTCAGCTTCATCCTCCAACATGTAGGCTGCATATGCCACCTTTTGAGCATTAGAACACTCCAACGTTCTCAGAATCTTATCCATGGTGTGAATCCACTTATTGGCCTCTTCCGGTTTAAATCCTCCTTCAAACTTTGGCGGATTGCAACTCCTAAAATCAGCCAAACTCTTCGCCTCGGTGTTACCCACATTACACTGGTGAGGCGGGTTAACCGGTTGAGATGGTTGTTGAGATTGTCGCTGCATGGCTTCCAGCACCGTGGTGATCCGTTCTAACATCGCATTGGTGTGATTTTGGTTTCTATTTGCCATATTAGACCTGCGCTATGGGCTTATGGTCACATATGCTGAACTAAAGAAACTTCAATTACACCACCTATGCTAAGGCTATAGCTTAAGATTCTAACTTCACATTCAATTGCGTCTTGTGCTCAAAAGAGACAAGATACAAACAAATCAAGGGTATCTAAAGCTCAACAAGCAAAATAATAACATTCAAAATAATGTACATGCCCTGGAGGTACTTGCTTGATGTTGATGGCTACCTTTCTGGTACTACTTCCACTACTACAGGATCTGACTTTTGCTCTGATACCACTAAGTGTGACACCCTTCCGAATTACCCAAGTATAATATAGTACTTAAGCTATTATATTGGGTGATATATGGACTTGTGAGTATTAAGAAAATATGTAAGTGAAATTTTTCTTTTTAAAGCGGGTGCACAAATCAACACTTGGAATTCTTGGAGAATAAACTCTAAAGCATTTCAAATAGTTGTATCGAATTCAGCGATTTCTAAAACCTTTTCAAAAGTTGGGTAACATTCGTCTTTTGGAATCGTATTTATATCATAGAAAATAACTGAAGCTACCCTTGCTTTATTTGATAAAACTGATACCATCGAATAGTTTTCGCAGCCGAACTCTCAAATAGATTAAATCAGAGTAAGCGGAGATTATTGGACTATGCCATGGATAGGAATATAAACATAGGTTTTATATATAGGAAAGTCATAAGTACATAGCCCACATCAGAGTCTCCAAGTTCCAAAATATACAAGTCCATAAACAGATCTACATAGCAGTGTAACCAAAACCCTAGAGTACTCCAAAAGTATATCTACAACATATATACATAACCAAAATATAACTCTAAGGGTGATCACGTAGATCTGGCAGCATCAGATGTAGTAGTAGTGATAGCAGTAGTCTCCAAGAAGTAACAAGGTAATAGTAGCATCATCATCACAGTAGCAGCAAGTCTCCTCCTCAGCATCCACACACCGGATCCTCTGATCCACATCATACACCATACGCACATACCTAGGGATCATCGTCCCTCCAATCACTCCCAGTAGAATGCACGACAGGCTCGTCTCCGCTCGCGTCCTCCACCGGATCCTCCTCGATCTCATCCGAGGGAGAATGTACCCTACCACTGGGTACTGGGTCAGGTGATGGTGAAACCGTGACTGGGCTCCTCGGATCAGAAGGGGGAGTCTCCTCGCGGACGACTCTCGAAGTAAAGGGGTGAGAGCGGGTAGGTCGAAAATGAAAACTGTGATAAGAACGAGCTGGTCGTGTGGGAGGTGGTCCATGGTAAGTATAAAACGGGGGTACGTGCATAGTGTATATGATGGGAATCCTAAATCTACGAGGACGGAATCGCATCAGCGGGTTCGGAAGTAGAAGGTAATCTCTACCTCTCCCTCGAACACCGCACGATTGTCCTCATAGATCCATGTGCCACTAGGAAGTGGCCAGATCTCGATGCAAGCAATGTAACGAGACATCACCTACAAGGTCATAGGGGTAAGCAATTCTATACACATAATCAACAGAGAATAAATCATACACCATGAATATGTAAATATGCATCCATGAATAACAATCACATATAGCACTTAGCAGTTATTGAATGCAAATAGGATGCTCACACTTGTTTTGTTTATCATAATTAATTTAAATGAGTGGCATGATGCATGAGTTTAGCTCTCATGCCTATCTCCATCATTCTATGTCACTCTCTGACGTCCATCCCTGAAAACCCAGCACTCAACAGTGCGTTGTATTCCTAGGTATACAACAATTCGTACATTCACCTAGAATGTACACGACAAGCTTGGAATCCATGCCACCCGAGCATATCCCGTCATCCAAACGGACCGTCATCCAAACGGTATAATCATATCGGCATCCACTCAGCCGACCACGTCAACGACGTGTCATCAAGCAAGTGGATTGGCACTCCCAGAGGCCCTCCACATGTTTACCAAAAACATGATATACGTCCTACCATCCAAACTCCAGAATGAATGCACTTTATTCTTAAACTTAAAGGAAGTTGATTAATATCTTACAGCCACCTAGGCTTATTTTATTATCAAAATGGACCGTCACCAAACGGTATACTCATATTAATCAATTCCCTTCAAGTCTAGATCCCTTGGATTATTGTTATTAATTCCTTAACCAAATGAGTCAAAATTGAAAATAGAATCTTTCAGGTTCTGGGTAAATTACTCGAGTAAAATTCAGTACACTCGAGTGTTCTTCCAGTTTTCCAGATTACTCGAGTGTTCTTAGGGTTACTCGAGTGTTCATGACTTTCTGAGCATTTGGGTTTCAAATTCAATAAATTACTCGAGTAGTCCATAGGTTACTCGAGTGTTCATCTTGATTTCCAGATTACTCGAGTGACCTTGAATGACTCGAGTGGTTAGCCTTAACTTGTCCTCAGGTCATGCTCGATACTCGAGTGCTAGACATGATACTCGAGTGTTCTTGCTCCATTTGCATTGTTTTAAAGGCGTTTTACTCGAGTATCCTGTCTATTACTCGAGTGTTTCACGGCAGAATACACTGAAATCTTAGTTTTGACAAGAGTTAACAGAGTTAACATAACATCATTTGAACATGTTACAACATTCCTTTCATATCAAAACACAGATTTGACAGAGGATTCATCAATCATGCATAAAGTACACATTTTAACGACTCAACACCTCAAATTGCATAATAAGCACAATTCTCATGAAATAAAGTTCATTTAAGCTTGCATGCATGATTTAGAACTTGCTCAACACAGACATAGAGCATGGATTGGTCTCCAAACCAAAGTTCCTATTCAATCTAAGCCCTTAGAGCCTCTTGGTGGCTCTCTAACACAATTTATGGAATTTAATCTCTATCTAGTGAATAAAATTACTTCCCCTTACCTCTCAGACGTGAATCAACAAAGGATTGACAAGAAAAAGGCTCCACATCTCTCAGATCAACTTCAAGCATCACATGCAGAGCATTTTGAGTGCATCACCAAAATGGAATTGGTTCACACATGAAACAGAGAATAAAATTGGGGAAATTAGATTTTCTAGACTCTATGCAACATCAACTAACTAAAGAAACCGAATTTGAGACTCAATGATACATGAGCTTACCAGAATCAATGATCAAAGTAAGCTCCAGACCAAGACTTGACCAGCAACAACTTCACTTCCAAGCTCCAATTCTACTTCCACACTCACTCAATCCTCACGATTTTGGTGTTTATACAAAGCTCGTGATGTGAGCTTTGTATTTGTGTATCACTCGAAGTTTAACACTCAGAATTGAAGAAGAATCGAAGAGGACAAATTTGAAACCCTAACTTTGTCAACAAATGCAAGTTTGATCAAAATCCTCAGCCAAATGGTGTTGATGAGCTTAAATAGACATGGGGAAGACTCATGCATCACGACACGACATCCATGGCGTTGGCAAGGTGGTGATTTCGTGTCAACAACACGGAATTGTTGGCGGTGACTCATCAAACGCACTAACTCGTGCAATTTGACCCAGAATACTCGAGTATTCAGAATAATACTCGAGTGTTTTGCCCGGTTTTTGAAAAATAATAATTTTATTTACTTTCCCTCCAACATCTTCCTATATTTACTTCTAGGTCCCAACCCAGGGACTAATATGCAAAACACTTATTTCATGTATTTATTATATTTATTAAATAATTCCACACACATAAACGAGTTACATGAACATATATTTTAATCAAGGATTAATATAGAAATCATTAATTATAATTAAATTATAATTAACATTTCATTAATCGGGGATTAAAATTTTGGGGTGTTACACCAAGCCTATGTTGTCAGAGTTGAGTTGTAATTTAGGTGTGTCAACGCCTTCTAAAACCAAAGAACCCAACCAAAGAAACATAAAACTGTAAACCATACCTTCAGTTTGTAGAGCACTAAGGAACGAGAATAACCTTTATAGTGTAGAACACCGAGACTAGAAAGTATCTTAGGGATAGAACCTAACCATTGTATAAAATTGTCAGAGAGCTTCTGATTAATTGTTATACAAGTTCTGGGAAGAGGAACCATTAGTTGAGAAAATGAACAATGAGGAAATCACCTCACCTCGTCAAAACCCAACAACTTTTGAAGTTCTCGAAGATTAGGAAGGTTTAGTGCCTACCAAGCGGACCCAAAGGTCAGAACCAGTCGAATAGAACCACCTTACCCCGACCAAAACACTGAGTTTGAGTTTACAAGGATAACCCAAGCCTATGTGGGGGAGCACACCGGGGTCAGAGTTTAAGATTGTGGAAATTTTGATAAACCATTGTCTTTATTATTATGATTTTTACTATGGAAACTTAAATGATCTTTTTGGAACTCCAAGTATTTTGTTAATTCTAAAAAGGGTTTTTAAGTGAAACAATTTTGACGAAGCCTCCCTCCACTTCTTTTTATGTTTTTCAAAAAGTGAATTTCGGGGACGGAATTCTTATAAGTGGGGGAGAATTGTAACATCCTGGTTTTTATTGACCTAATAATTATATTTAAGAATATTTTGCGTATATGGAAGTGACATGTGAAAAATGATTTACAACTATTTTCTTGATATATGCATATATGTATATAATTATGTTGAGCTAAAATATACATATGTATAAGTGTTTGTAAACATTTTCCTAGTATATGTGTATATTATGTAAATACATCTCTAGGTAGGTGTTAGTATTTGTAATTATATTCTTGTGTATATAGATGTACGTGTTGGTATTTGCATGTGTGTGTATATATATATATATTTAGGTTGAGTTAGCATATATATATGTATGTGTTTGTGTGCACTCATAACTGTAAGTAATTATAATTGTTTTCTTGTGTGTATGTGTATATTTGTTATGTCATCGCATCGTTAGGTTTGGGTAGGGAAGTGTTTTGGAGTCGGTGTATATAGTCGTAGTGTAGTTGATTTAGGCTATGGATTGGTGTGGTTATGATTGTGTGAGTAGGGCATTGTGTAGGTTCGGGGGTCAAAGTGTTCCAGAGCCCATATAAGTACTTTTAGTGCTTTGACCTTGATGGAGTGAGTGGATAAAGGACCCTAGGATGGAACCTTGAGTATAAGGATAGAACTTAGCGTCTATGCTCGGAGAATTCCTCCGGACTCACGTTTCGACTGAGTTCCGGAATTTAATAGGTGTGCGAGGCATTTGAGTTCAATCCGACCCCGTTGGTTATGCCTCGAGCGTGATTGGTATTAGGGTTATGTGGTTAGAGGGTTGTCTTAAGTCGGTCGGGTTAGATCGAGTGTTTAAGAAAAGGTTAAGTCTAGAATTCGGTTGTTAGTTTGTTTCGTCTTTCCGTGTTTGTGATTTATGTGTTTATTATTATTAATTTATGATTGTGATGTTTTGTATGTGTTAAGAGATGTTTAGAAGGTGCTTAGAAAGTGGAATTTTTATTGGGTAAGTTAGTATGTGTTAGGAATGGCTTAGAACTCTTAGAATGCTTGAAAGAAGGAAAAACTTAGCTGGTTAATCGATTACGAGGTCCCTTAATCGATTAAATTTTTAGCACCATTTGGCCACTAATCGAGTAATGACCAGCTTAATCGATTAAGTGATGTATCAGCAACAGGCCTTGATCGATTAACAGCAGTGTTAACCGATTAAGGGCTGCAAAATCAGTTTTAAAACACGAATTTCAAGTGTGTTTATTCATTGTTTTTCTTCTATTCAAGTTCTTCTTCTTCTCTCTCACCCAATCCTTCTCAATCACCAAATTAACATCACATAACACCAAATTATCAACATATAATCATCTCCCATCAATTCTCCATCATTTTAGAACAACAAAAACATCAATTTGATATCTTTCTCTCAAAATCCCCAATTCTCATACGCACTTATCACATTTTCATTTCACATTACCTCACATCAGAGGCGAAATCATACTTTCATCTTCCTACACAAACAACATAACAAATACAATCACAAATACACTTACACACATTTCCCATTCATTCTTTTTCCATACTCATTCCCTATATCAATTATCAAATCATTCCATTAATCGTTACCTCAAATCAGAGGCCAACGCATATACCACATTCTCAATGTTTGGCGCCTCATTTCAGAGGCCAAGAATTATTCACTTTCTTGTTCAATCAATTTTAACACATTTAAATACAACAACACACATTCAACAACTAATTATTCATGTAATTACCTTATTCATTTCCTTTCTCAGTTATCACAATCATACCAAATAATATTCTCTTTCATAGTCCAACATTTATATTACACTTCATTTCAAATTACATATTTCACCTTCTCACATATTTTATTTGTCACCACATAATAACATCACCTTTTACATTTTGTTTACACAAAATCATTTGCTTCCATTTCCGATATTCACAAGTTCAATTCATAAGCCATGACCTTTGTTCACAATTGACAATACTTAACATTTATACTCATTTAGCATTTAGATACAAATATGCACATTCATCACATATAATTGTTTCCATTCCCTTTTCTTCCTATATTAATTTATTCCATAACACATACACATATTTGCAATAGCAGTGAATTATCATTTAATACAAGACTTTACCATTAAAATCAATAATCTTAGAATTCATTTATGTCAACTTCACTATCATATTACCCAATTCCTCATGTACTTCAATTTAATCCTTATCCAAGTTTCATTTATCAAATAATTCATTGTCATATTATTGGGTTTCCTTTTCCTAGTCTTAACATCCAATCATCATGCATATTTAATTTATTAAGATTTTATATTCAATAACCTAAGGTTTTATAATCTAATTTTCTCCCCTAACACATAACCCTAACAAGCATTATATACTAACTAGAGCCTACTCCCTAGAACAAGGCAAAGCTCACTATATCCACTCCCTTACCTCAAACACTTAAGGATAAGGAGAGTCCAAGTGTCCTATGCTTGAGTTTGCCCACCAAGTGCTCAAAATCCACAAGAGAGTGATAGAACCTATTATAAAGCCACAAAAAGGAGGATTATTGCTCATTCCATGATGCTCAAACTAAACCCCATGGAAAACTTGAAGGTTCTAAGCTTAGAATTGAAAACCTCCATGAGAGGGAGGAGAGAGAGAACTCGAATTAGAGAGAGAGAGGGAAGGAATTAAAGGCTTGAATACTTACTTGGAGCAAAGAGGAAGGAAGTTTGATGATGGGAATGGAGTATCACCCTTGCTTCTTGATGATTTGAAGGAAAAGAATGAAGCCCTAGAGGAGAAGAAGAAGAAGAGGTCGAACAATGAGGGAAAACAGTGTTGATTTCGTTTTACTTTTTTCCTCAGCAGCAGTGTTTAATCGATTAAATTGCATCTTAGTCGATTACGAGGCGATTAAGAGGCGATTAAGCTGCACAATTTTGTAGTATCCAGATTTTGAAAGGCCATAACTTCTTCGTTACCCGTTGGATCTTCCTCAAATTTTAAAGCAAGCTTCCCTACATACTAATCTTCACATCCAACGGTGGAATTTGTGTTTAGAATTGTAAATCTTTTATTTTTAATTTCCTAATATCCTATGTTATCAATCCTAAATCAAGCCTTCAAACCACTAGTTTCAACTCCATATCATTACTTCCTTCACTTTAGGCTTGACCCATCATCAATTATACTAGGAATTAAATTTGGGATGTTACAGGTGGAGTGAAAGTATATGTGCGCGCCTTACAAATTTTTGGGGAACTTATTAAATCGGTCACTATGACCGATTTAGATACTCGATATTTTTTTTTAAACCGGACATAAAACGAACGATTTAGAAAGATCAAAATATTAAAAAAAATAAATAAAAAATAAACACTTTCTAAATCGACTGTTCCAACGACCGATTTAGAAAGTACTTTAGAAAGTACTTTCTAAATCGATCGTTTTTGACCGATTTTAAAATATTAAAAAATTAAAAATTTTAAAAAAGATGAAACACTTTCTAAATCGGCTCAAAAAACGACCGATTTAGAAAATACTTTCTAAATCGATCGTTTTTGACCGATTTTAAAAGATTAAAAAAATTAATAATTTTAAAAAGAATAAACACTTTCTAAATCGGCTCAAGTAACGACCGATTTAGAAAGTACTTTATAAATCGGTCATTTAGCAACCGATTTAGAAAGTTAGATTTTATTTACAAAATTGCCACCGCGTTTTTTTTTAAATCGGCTTTTCAACGACCGATTTTAAAACCCCGATTTTAAAACCTTATTTTCTAGTAGTGTTGAAGACCGAAGAGTCAAGCAGCTTAGAGGGAAGGATATTTGTCTGGTCAAAGTCGTCTGGGTTTGTGGCGATGTGATAGAGGCATCTTGGGAATTAGAGGACAAGATGCGTCAGGACTATCCTAACTTGTTTGTATAAGTTGAATTTCGGGGACAAAATTCCTTGTAAGTGGGGGAGTAGTGTAACACCCCAAAATTTTAATCCCCGATTAATGAAATGTTAATTATAAAATTAATTATAATTAATTATTTCTATTTTAATCCTTGATTAAAATTCTGTGTTATGTATTTAGGAGATGTGTTTGAATTTATTTAATAAATATAATTATGCATGAAATAATTATTTTGCATATTAGTCCCTGGGTTGGGACCTAGAAGTAAATATAGGAGAGATTTTGGAGGGAATGTAAATAAATTATTATTTTTCAAAAACTGGGTAAAATACTTGAGTATTATTCTGGATACTCGAGTATTCTGGTCAGAGTTGCTCAACGTTAGTGCGTTTTGACGAGTCAACACCGAGTTACCGCCGCCTTGACACGAAATCACCTCACTGAACACGTCCTACAACTCGTGTCGAGCTGCATGGACACTCAATCAAGCTATTTAAGCTGTGGTTGACGAATCAACCCCTCCATTTTGCCAAATTCGTGAGTTTTTGCATGAGTTAGGGTTCCTGGACTGTGTCCTTCGATTCTCCCTCTGTGTTCTGTTTCAAATCACAAATTATACACTGATACAAAGCTCACATCACGAGCTTTGTATAGATACTAAAATCGAGAGGATTGAGTGAGTGTGGTGAAAGATTTGGAGCTTGGAAGTTGGAGCTGGTTTCTGTCAAACTTGTTCCTGAAGCTCACTTTGATTCCAATTTTTGGTAAGCTCATGAGTCTTTTGAGTCTCAATTCGATTTCTTTAGTTGGTATGAGTTGCATAGAGTCTAGAAAAATTAAATTCCCCAATTCTTTTCTCTGTTTCATGTGTGAACCAATTCAATCTTGGTGCTGCACTTAAAACTGTCTTGCATGTGGTGCTCAAAGTCATTTCTGGTGTTGGAGAGCTTTTCCTTTGGAATCCTCTGTTGGTACACGTCTGAGAGGTAAGGGGAAGTTGTTTTATGCACTAGATAGAGTATGAATTTCATTATTTTCATTAGAGAGCCACCAAGAGGCTCTAAGGGCTTAGTTTGAATAGGAACTTTGGTTTGGAGACCAAGTTATGCTATATGGTTGTTTGGAGCATGTTTCTCATGATGTATGCAAGCTGTGATGAACACTAATTCATGAATTTGTTGATTATTTTGCAATTTGAGGTGTTAAGTTGTGAAATTATATGTTTTATGGATTAATGATTGATTCTCTGTCAAATCTGTAATTTGATATGAATTGAGTGCTGAAACATGTTCATTATATGGTATATGAACTCTGTTGATCATTGGATTGGACTAAAAATGGTTAGAATTGAAAATGGTATATTGAACCCAAGATTTCAGTCTGTTCTGCAATAAAAGACTCGAGTATTAGGCTGGTTACTCGAGTAAAATTTTTGTAAAACAATGTATTTTGAGGAAGAACACTCGAGTACCATGCCTAGAACTCCAGTAATCGAGTGTCGCATGGGATATGTTAAGGTAAACCACTCGAGTAATTCAGGGGTCACTCGAGTATTCTGGAAATGATGAAGAACACTCGAGTAACTCATGAATCACTCGAGTATTTTTATGAATCTGAAACCCAAATCCCCAGAAAGGCATGAACACTCGAGTAGTCTAAAGAACACTCGAGTAATCTGGAAATAGTTGAAGAACACTCGAGTCTTCTGAAGAACACTCGAGTAATTTACCCAAAATCTTAAAAATACCATTTTAATTCTGAATCATTTAATTAATAATTGAACGACAATAATCCAAGGGATCTGGACTTAAAAGAAATTGATTAATATGTGTACACCGTTTGGAAGACGGTCCGTTTGGATGACGGGATCTGCTCGGGTGGCACGTTATATATTAACCAATTTCCTTTTATCTTAAAAATGATGCATTCATTTGGAGTTTGGATGGTAGGTCGTTTATCATGTTTTGGTAACATGTGGAGGGCCTCGGGGAGTGTCAATACGCTTGCTTGATGACACGTTGATGACGTGGTCGGCTTAGTGGATGCCGATATGGTTATACCGTTTGGATGACGGTCCGTTTGGATGATGGGATGTGCTCGGGTGGCACGAGTTCCAAGCATGTTGTGTACATTCTTGGTGAATGTACGAAATGTTGTATACCTAGGAATACAACGCACTGGTGAGTACTGGGTTGTCAGGGATGGACGTCAGAGAGTGATATAGTTTGATGGAGATAGGCTTGAGAGCTAAATTCATGCATCATGCCACTCATTTAAATTAAGTGTGATAAATGAAACAAGTATGAGCATCATATTTGCATTCAATAACTGCTAAGTTCTAAATGTGATTGTTATTCATTGTTGCATGTCTTCATATTCATATAGTACATATTTATACTCTGTTGATTATGTGTATAGAATTGCTTACCCCTATGCCCTTGTAGGTGATGTCTCGATACATCGCTTGCATCGAGATCCGGCCACTTCAGCCACTTCCTAGTAGCACATGGATCTATGAGGACCATCGCGCGGTGTTCGAGGGAGAGGTAGAGATTACCTTCTACCACCCGAACCCGTAGGTTCGATTCCGTCCTCATAGATTTAGGATTCCCATCATATACACTATGCACGTACCCCCATTTTACACATATCATGGACCACCTCCCACACGGCCAGCTCGCTCTTATCACAGCTTTCGTTTCAGACCTACCCGCTCACACCCTTTTTCCTCGAGAGTCATCCACGAGGATACTCCCCCTTCTGATCCGAGGAGTCCAGTCAGGGTCGCACCATCTCCCGACCCCGTACCCAGTGGTAGGGTACATTCTCCATCGGATGAGATTGTGGAGGATCCCGTGGAGGATGAGAGCGGGGGCGAGCCTGTCGTTCATTCCACAGGGAGTCAGTGGAGGGATGATGATCCCTAGGTACGTGTATAAGGTGTATGATGAGGATCAGGGGATCCGGTGTGGGGATGTTGTGGAGGAGATTCTGCTGCTGCTGTTGATGTGGATGTTTCTTTTTCTACCTGGAGACTGTTACTACCATTATCACTACTACTACTGATGCTGCCAGATCTACGTGACCACCTCTAGAGTTCATATTTTTGATATGTATATATTTTGTAGACATGCTCTTGAGAGCTCTAGGGCTATGGTTATATGATGATGTAGATCTGTTATGGACTTGTTGGACCTTGGAGACTTGACTGCTGGGACTATGTACTTCTTGACCTATATCTATATATATATATATATCGCTTATGTTCATATTTTTAACTGTGCATAGTCCTACTCTTTCCGCTCACTCTGATAAAGATCAATTAACGGATTCGGTTATGTTATTAAAATGGTATCGATTCCGCAAATGAAAGAATGGATATGCATCGTTTAATTTTACTATGTCAAGACGTTTTCGAAAGCACCGATGCTATCCGGATTATGGAAAGGTTTTCTTATTTTAGCAAACACCGAATTCAACACAATGTTTCAAATAATACGAGTTGTTCTCTCCAAGAGCTCCATAGTTTGATTGTGCACCCGCTTTGAAAGAAAATTTATTTCTATATTTTTTTTAATACTTACAAGTCCATATATTATTAATGAAATAGTTTAATTATTATATTAAACTTAAGTTATTGAGAAGGGTGTCACAGATATGTTCATAAAAAGAACAAAAAGTATAAGGTGGTTAGCTCATTTTCTAAAAATAATTCATTAAAGAAGCCAACTTGTACTTATTGTGGAAAACTTGGACATATCAACATTGAGTGCCATATTAAGAAATTTGAAATGAAAAAGGGCACTTATATGTGGATTAAAAGGGGAGAAACTCCCAATACTAACGCTAAGGGACCCAACATAATTTGGGTAACCAAAATGAACAAGTAGTTGCATTTTGTAGGTGTGCCTTCGAACGGGAAAGGAATTGTGGTATCTAGATAGTGGATGTTCAAGGCACATGACGAGAGATAAGCGGCAATTCATTGAGCTTACTCCAAAAGAAAAGGGTTACGTCACTTATGGGGACAACAACAAAGGCAAAATTCTTGGTATTGGTAAAATCGGTAACTTTTCCAACTTGATTATTGATAATGTGCTTTATGTTCAAGGATTAGAACATAATCTTTTGAGCATAAGTCAATTATGCGATATTGGTAATCATGTATTATTTACCTTTACTCATTGCCTCATCAAAAGTGACAAAGATGAATCTATAAAATTTGTTGGCAAAAGGTCAAATAATACTTACTTGGTTGATTTAAACAAAGTCACTTCTTTGGTCTCTACTTGTCTAGTGAGCAAAGAAAGTGACACTTGGTTATGGCATCGTAGGACCGCTCACATTAATGTAAACCAATTAAAGAAATTATAATCTAAAGATCTAGTTGTTGCTTACCAAAGCTAAATTTTTCTATTGAAGGTGTTTGTTCACCATGCAAGAAGTGCAAACAAACCAAAAACACCTTTGGATCAAAAATGGTGATGTCCACAACAAGGCCATTAGAAATGCTTCATATGGACTTGTTTGGACCTTCACAAGTGAAAAGCTTTGGTGGCAACTATTATGCCTTGGTGATTGTTGATCACTCTCTAGCAAAGTATACTAGATCGCAGAGTAATATAGTCGGTTAAGACCAGATATCGTTCCCACAGGGACCAAGAATTATTTAACTTATTTCTACCTAAGAGTAATTAAGAGTAAAATCTATTAAAATTCAGATTTAAATAAATTAATAAAAGGGATTATTTTGCTGATGAAAAATAAATAAAAACTATTAATTGATGGATGAATGGTGGTTAGGAACTAGTTTCATTAATTATTTTGTTTATTTATCATAAATCAATGTTTTTCCCTAAATCATGAACGAATTCCTAAATTGGTAACTATTAGATCTCTCTTGTATAATTACCGTTTCTTATTCAATTAGATAATCCTTAATTCCTTAAGAGATTAAAGTATTGAATAATCTTAATTAAGAACAAGGAATTAATCATGTTATATAATTACCCAATTGTATCCCTACTTGTTGAATAACTATATTGTTTGAAGGCATGTCCTATTCTAATTCTCTAATCTCTCAATTGAAAAATTAGAGATCCAAAATAAGACATAAATTAGCTAGATTTATGAATTGGAAATAAAACGCAATCAAACACATGATTTAGAAACGGAAAAACATTAATTCATATAATTAAACTACATAATCAAATCCACATGTTCCTAACACAAGAGAGTTTAGTTACACATCATAGAGAAGAAGAAAAAATAAGAATAGAAGTAATTCATTCCTAAATTACCACTAATCCTTGATCTGAATCTCCAGCCTTCAATGGATTCCTCCTCCGAATGCTCTCCAGAGAATGCAATCTCCCTCAATGATTTCTGATTTCTAATGATAAATGATTATGACTCTCTCTAATCTCCTCCTAAGCTAATCCTAAAAACATAAATAAGTAGATAAAATCCTAATCTTATCAAAATCCTTCAAAACTGATTAGAAATTGGCCCAATTGGGCCTTCTCATGTCTGACACGCAACTTCAGCCCTGATTTTGACCCCAAAGATGGACGAATTTGAGTAAGGCTATTTCTGGCAAAGTTATAGAACTTTTCCTTAGCTTTAAAATGATATCAAGAGCGCCTCATTTTGATAAGATTAGCTCAAGTTATGGACAAAATACCCAACACTGGGCGCGAGGATTTGTGCGCCTGGGCGTGCGGGACCTGATCCGACTCCGTTTTTCTCCGTTCTTGCGCCAGTTTCAAGGTCCTTTCGTCCCCTTTCATGCTCCATATTTATTTTCTTCATTTAAGCTCCGAAAGTACCTGAAACATACCCAAAACGAATCAAAAAGTTCAAAGGATTCTAAATTACCTAACTAATTAAAAACTAAACAAAATCTACCTAAATTACTTAAGAAACAAACCAAAACTAAGCAAAAGGGAGTCAAATTAAGCTCTAAAACATCATATGTTAGACCCAAATCAATTGTTGATGACTTTTCTAGGTTCACTTGGACTTTATTTTTAACTACAAAGAGTGAGACTTACAAATCTTTTAAACATTATGTTAAACTTGTGCAAAACCAAGTGAATCAAAAAGTAATTATTATTCGTACCAATCATGGTGGTGAATTTGAGAACCACAAATTTGATAGATTTTGTGCTAAGAACGGTATTGAGCACCAATTCTCCGCACCAAGAACTCCGGAACAAAATGGAGTGGTAGAGCGAAAAAATAGTGTTAGAGGAACTAGCTAGAACCATGCTAAATGATTCTCAAGTTCCTCAATATTTTTGGGCCGATGCCGTCAATATGGCGTGTTATGTTTTAAATCGAATTTTAATAAGGCCCACTTTAGATAAAACCCCTTATGAACTTTACAAAAGAAGAAAGCCAAACATATCTCATTTTCATGTCTTCGGATGCAAAGTTTTTGTTTTAAACAATGGAAAATAAAATCTTCAAAAATTTGATTCCAAATCCAATGAAGGCATATTTTTGGTCTATTCCTCTCATAGTAAAGCTTATAGAATTTTCAATAAAATAACTTTAACCATTGAGGAATCTATTCATGTTGTTTTCAATGAGTCTTCGAAAAAAGATAGTGTTTTATGTGATGCTAGTGAAGGTGGCATTGAATTTTCAAATGAGGAAAAAGGAAGAGAGAAATTAAATGTTGATAAAGAAGAAATTAGAGAAGAACTTCCTCCGGCTTGGTAATCTATCAACGCTTATCCCATTGACAATGTCATAGGAGATATGTCAAAGGGAGTATTAACTCGTAGGTCTATTCAAAACATTTGCAATTTTGTTTCCTTTGTTTCTCAAAATGAACCCGATTCAATTAAAAAGGCAATTGAGGATGAACATTGGGTTCTTTCTATGCAAGAAGAATTAAACCAATTTACTAGAAATGATGTTTGGGATTTAGTCCCTAAACCCAACAATCATTCCATAATCGGAACAAAATGGATTTTTAGAAATAAACTTGATGAATCCGGTTTGATTATAAGAAACAAATCGAGACTAGTGGCTCAAGGGTACAACCAAGAGGAAGGTATCGATTATGATGAGACTTTTGCTTCGGTTTCACGCCTTGAGGCAATCCGAATTTTACTTGCTTTTGCATCAATTATAAAATTCTCTTTATATCAAATCGATGTTAAAAGCGCTTTCTTGAATGGTTTTATAAATGAAGAGGTGTATGTCAAGCAACCTCCTGGGTTTGAAAGTCATGAATTTCCAAACCATGTTTATAAATTGAAAAAGGCACTTTATGGATTGAAACAAGCTCTTAGAGCTTGGTATGATCGATTGAGTTCCTTTTTATTAGAAAATAGTTTTCAAAGAGGAAAGGTTGATAATACTCTATTTATTTATAAAACTAAAGATGACATATTATTAGTACAAATCTATGTTGATGATATCATATTCGGTGCTACTAACGTGTCTCTTAGTAGAAAGTTTTCTAATTTGATGAAAAAGGAATTTGAAATGTCTATGATGGGATAGTTCAAGTTCTTCCTAGGCTTACAAATAAATCAAGTCAAGGAGGGGATATTTGTGCATCAAGGGAAATATTGCAAAGAGCTCCTTGAGAAGTTCGGATTGGACAAATGAAAAGAAGCCTACACTCCCATGAGCACATCATGCTAGCTAGACAAGGATGAACAAGGTACCCCAGTTGAAGTTTGGATTGGACAAATGCAAAGAAGCCTACACTCCAATGAGCACATCATGCTACCTAGGGAATGATAGGTAGTCTCTTATATCTTACTGCATCTAGACCGGATATTATGTTTAGTGTATGCATTTGTGATCGATTTCAAGCTAATCATAAATAATCACACATATCCGCAGTTAAGCATATATTTAAATATCTAAAAGGAAGAATTAACACTGGTCTGTGGTATCTTGCTGATGCCAATCTTAGTTTAGTTGGTTACTCGGATTCCGACTTCGCGGGATGCAAGCTTGATCGTAAAAGCACTAGTGGTACTTGTCATTTATTGGGAAGTTCATTAGTGTCATGGTTTTCTAAAAAGTAAGCTTGTGTTGCTCTTTCTACTGCCGAAGCGGAATATATCGCAACCGGTAGTTGTTGTGCTCAGCTGTTATGGATGAAACAACAATTATCGGATTTTGGTTTGAAACTTGAAAATATTCCTATTAGATGCGATAATACGAGTGCTATCAATTTAACTAAGAATCTAATTTATCATTCAAGAAACAAACATATTGAGATAAGACATCACTTTTTAAGAGATCATGTGCAAAAAGGTGATTGCACAATCGAATTTGTAAATACTACTAATTAATTAGCCGGCATTTTTATCATATAAGAAGAGAACTTGGTATTTTGGATGAATCAAACATAGGCTAATTGTTTTTGTGTCATTTGAAAAATCACCACATTAGTTTTATTTTAATTTGTCTTGATTCTTGGTTGAAATTGTTCTTGATGATATTCTGAATATTGTGTATTAACTGTGTGTGATGCTTAATTAATTCCAAGATGTTTTGATGTTTATAGTGTTTAAATCTTGTCAAAATGTTCAAAATGGTGTTCAAAAACTCGTGTCGGTCACAAACACTCGAGTAATACTCGAGTAGATTAATTCAAATTTTAATTCGTTTTAAATTGAAACAGTTTTTAATCAAGGTCTGATGAAAAGACTCAAGTATTTTTCAAAAGACTCGAGTCTTTACTGTTCTTCAAATTTGTTGCTCTCAAGCAACACTCGAGTCTTTCCAAAAGACTAGAGTCTTCATAATTTTCTGAAATTGTTGCTATCAGGCAACACTCGAGTCTTTCCAATTTCACTCGAGTGTTGGCTGGTATGTCTGTGCACCAGCGCGAACTGGCTAAAATTTTTTGGTGCATGAGTCTCGGAAGACTCGAGTATTTTATAAAAGACTCGAGTGGTTCTTACGAACAAATCGAGTGTTTTTAAAAAGACTCGAGTCTTTCGCAACAGATAAAAGAAAAACCTGCATCTTCAAACTCATTTTTCACGAACCCCTCTTCTCACTCTCTCGGTTTTCTCTCTTCTCACTCTTTCGAACTCAGTTTTTCCTCAAATTTTTGCCAAAATTCATTAGCATACCTTCATTTAAACTCATTTCAACTCTCATTGCAACAGATTTCATCATATTCATCGTCAAATCCGAAACTCCCTTTTCAAAACCCTAACTTTCAGAACCTCAAAATTCTCAACTTTCTTCCACAATGGCATCTTCTTCTAGACATAGGAAGCGGGTAAGGCAGGCTTCATCATCAGATGAAGACATTCCTGACCATTTTCATGCATCACAGTGTGAGCACCGCTTTGCTATATTCTCAACATGTGGCTTCGGGGTACATAGCTGGATAAACTGTGAATTCCTACAGAGTAAGGGTTTTTCATTCATACCAAACCTTAGGGAACAGAAACTTATAAAGTTTTTAGAATTTAATTTTTAAATCTACCCTAGACTAGTTTGAACTTTTTATGCAAACCTTAGGCTTCATGATGACATATTAGAAACTATGGTTGAAGGAATAGTGTTTACTGTTAAAGCTAGAGATCTGCATCATGTCTTCGGGCTCTCACGACATGGGGAAAATAGTTTACGAGCAAATGTCGATACAATTTTTCAAAATTTACTTCGCTCCGGTCGTGTGTGGCTCGAAGGGCCTAAGAATGCCAAATTGATGACCTCACAATCTAGGGTGTTGCACTACATTGTTTCCCACCAGCTTGTACCACAAACCTCGACCAATTATGCCAAACCCACTAACAAGGAGCTTCGCCTCGTTGATGCCATTCTTACCACCATCAGCTGAACTGGTGTAGGATTATTCTTGATAGGATGCTTTTTGCTTCCAAGTTTAGGCACCCTAAATGGTTACCCTACCCCATGCATGTGTCCCGCCTCCTATCCCATTTTAGAGTGCAAATCCCACCAAATGAAGAGTGCTCGACCCTAAAAGCCAATATGAATCATTTAAATAATGGGGTTCTTAAACTTAAAGGGATGAAATTTCATGCACCTAGGGGAGAGTACATGTGGAAGGAGGATGTGGCAGCCCTTTAAGGAGCGGAAAATGTTGCATCACAACAAGGTGTTGATGCTGAGCAGTTAGAGGAAGAAGCTACAACATTCCATGCAGCTGAGGATGGTCATCCGATTGAGGACGAGATTGATTTTGACAACCTTCGTGGTCCTCATCTGGATTTTGGTTTTGATGGCTCGGTTTGGAGGGACAATGTCATTTATAGGTTGGATACCCTAGATGGGAGGGTGGATTGTATTGCTACTTCTATTGATGCCCAACGAGATGACATTGTTAATCTTGACGCACGGATCGGTGCTCAGTCGGCCATGCTTTAATCATGGTTGGATGAGCATTCCGATCGGATAGATAGACGCTTTGATGAGATGATGGCCGCCTTTAGCCATTTTTATCCTCCATCTGATGATCCACCTTCGTCCATGTTTTGATGTTGATGATGCTGTTCTAGAATTTTTCTGATTTTTAGTTTTTCTGCTTTTGTCTAAACTTTATCAGAAATGTATTTCATTTGGAAGTTAGTTGTTCTGAAACACTAAGGCTTATGGCTTATAAAACTATCTGTGATGCCGCTCATATCGCATTTTATCTTATTTGCACTTTAATTCTGGATTATGGTGGCAATAATATTTTTTTGTGCTCTGATATTTTTGTTTAAGTCCAACGTTTCAGGGGGAGCTACAATTCTTTTTGAGACATGATTCTCAATGCTGCAAAATGGGGTTATTTTCTTTTGGTGTTTCTCCTCCTAGTAATTTATCTTCTTTTTGCTAATGACAAAACGGGGGAGAAATGCTTACTTGATATTTTGTTGATTCATTTGATATTTTGTTGTTGTTGCTATTGTTTTATGCCATGTTTGGACAGGTTTTAATAGTGTTCATGTATTGAGGGGGAGTTTCCTCAATTTGGGTTCAAATGGCCAACAAAGTAGGACATCGTGTGGAAATCATCAAGATAGTGTTTTGTCATCATCAAAAAGGGGGAGATTGTAAAATCAAGTCTCCATGGCTGTTAGTTTTGATGATTGTTCACTCTCTAGCAAGTATACTAGATCGGAAAGTAATACAGTCAATAAGACCAGATGTCGTCCCACAGGGATTGCAAATTGTTTAATTAATTCTCACCAAAGAGTAGTTAAAAGAAAAATCTATAGGTTTCTACTAATTAATCAAGATTGAATTAAAATAAAAACAGAAAATAAATTAAAAACAGAAAATAAATAGAAGTTGTGAGCGATTTGAGAAAGATGTTAGGAACATGGTTCATTGTAGGCGTTGTTTATTTATCATGAATCTCTGCTTTTCCCTAAATCAAGAACAAATTCCTAAGGTAGCAATTACTAGATTCCTCTTATGCAATTACTATTTATTATTCAATTTGATAACACTTAATCCCTTAAGTAATTAAACCATTGAATAACCATTATTATGAATAGTGGAATTTATAACAAGTTATATAATTACCCAAAAGTATTCCTACGAGTTGAATAATTATATTGTTTGAAGGCATGGCCTATTCTAATTCCTAATCTCTCAATTGAAGAATTAAAGATCCAAAACATAGATTAGTTACTTCTATGCATAACAGTGGAAATACAATCAAACACTTGATTTAGAAACGGAAAAACATCAATTCTTGAAATCAATAAACTAATAATCCATACAAATTCACCAATTCCTAACACGAGGGTTTTAGTTACACATCATGAAAATAAGAACAAAATCAATAGAAGAATACATGATTACCATGGAATAGCCTTGGATCTTGAAATCCTTAATCTTTTCCTCTTCTAAAATGTAACACCTAAATTATTTTCCCATAATTACCCTTAAGATTAAAAATAGTGACTTAAAAATTTCCTTTTCAATTATAAAAATCTGCCGTCAATCGGACGAAGTTTTCTTTGTTTGAAAGGCAATTCCAAAATATTACTTTAAACTGTAAATTATATCCGAATATGATTTAAATACATCAGAGACCAGCAGGGCCCAAAATATTGTTCAGTCCATATATTACAAATAACTTCTCAAGCTCTTAGTTTTCCAAAAATACAAAGTAATTGAAATACAACAAAACTCCCCAAAATAACCCATGACCGATAGATGGTCACTAAATACTATATACATTCCACGTGGTGAAATTTACTCCTGCTCGGCCAGACTTGTGTATGCTCCTTCGGTGCCTGTAAAAATATAGCAAGAAGGGTAGCATTACACAGTACTAAGGAAAATAGCTTCTAAGAAGCTTACAAACTAGGCCCTATCACAATAGAAACTATCTGTTAACCTAATATTCCTTTTTCAGGTAATTACATACAAGTTCATTTTCGACAACTTAAGCCTTATGCCCATACTACCTTCCTAGCAATCCTACATTCAACCCTAAGTTACTTTTCAATTTCGTTAAATTCACATTTCACTTTCAATTTGTCCCTGATCACGACCTACTGCGTTCGCACCCTTGCGCGATCACGACTTACTACGTCCGGGTATGTTTCATTCTCCCCTGGTCACGACCTACTGCGTTCGCACCCTTGCGCGATCACGACTTACTGCGTCCGAGTAATACTCCCGGTTTCAACCGGTTTGCATCACTAGGATTTTAATGCTCCTGCCAGGCATTTGGAACACCCAAGGGACTCTCGTTCAACCAGGACTTTTACACCCAAAAGGCTTCACCCTGTCAAGCTATGCTATCATAAATTCCACATATCTTTGTACATTTCAATTATTTGATTTCATTCTCGTTTTCACATTTCCAACACATTTTATGTCAATTATTTTGGCAGTGAATTAAGTCTTGGTGCATTGACGCCTAACAGGGCATTTGGACCTAATGGGAATTTGGCCTGGTGAGCACTAGGCCCTTGGGAATTTGGTACACCCGGCAGGGGCACCTAGTCTACCAATGCACCAATACTCAATTCAACTGCACTTTCCATTATCATTTAATTTATACTTGATTACCATTCTTTGCCTTGGTTTCTAATCAACATCATATCACAATCATTTAACAAAATAAGCACTTAATTTATAAACATCACCAAATCACATGTCATGAATATTCAAGAACAACATCATCTCAATTACACATATTATCATTCAACCGTTATGGTCACATTTACACTTAACACATTTAATCAGGCACGACATCCATCAAGGTTCCTTATCACACAATCACCATTCTCTAACTTATAACTCAATTAACATCACTTCTGTGACACCCTTTTTCCAAACCAAGTAAATATTACTATAGTTAAGTATTACTTGATAAATTATATGGACTTGTGATTATATAAGAAAATGTGGAAATAAAATTTTCTTTTCTTAGGCGGGTGAACAAATCCAAACATGGAATTCTTGGAGAAGAAATTCTATATCATTTTTAAACAATTGTGTTGAATTCGGCATTCTCTAAAACCTTCTCACAAACTGGATAGCATTCGTGTTGAAATCATATTTATCCGATAGAAAGTAAGCGATGCCATCTTTTCTTTCGTTAGTAAAACTGTTACCATTTAATTCCTTTGTAGCCGAATTCTTAAAATAGGTTAAATCAGAGTAAGCAGAAATTGTAGGACTATGTAACCAATAGTAGTATAAACATAGATTATATATATATAGGTGAAAAGAGTCAAGTGATACATAGTCCCAGCATAAGTGTCCAAGATCCATATACAAGTCCATAAAGACCTATGTCCAAAATAAAACCATAACCCTAGAGTACTCAAAGGTATATCTACAATATATACATCTCAAAAATATATAGACTCTAGAGGTGGTCACATAGATCTGGTAGCACCAGTAGTAGTAGTGATGGTAGTAGCAGTCTCCAGGTAGCAAAACAAAACATCATCAGCAGCAGCAGCAGCAGATTTTCCTCCACAACATCCCCACACCGGATCCCCTGATCCTCATCATATACCATATACACGCACCTAGGGATCATCATCCCTCCACTAACTCCCGGTGGAATGAACGACAGGCTCGCCTCCGCTCTCGTCCTCCACGGGATCCTCCTCGATCTCATCCGATGGAGAGTGTACCCTACCACTGGGTACGGGGTCAGGAGATGGTGTGACCCTGACTGGACTCCTCGGATCAGAAGGGGGAGTATCCTCGCGGACGATTCTTGAGGAAAAAGGGTGTGAGCGGGTAGGTCTGAAACAAAAACTGTGATAAGAGCGAGCTAGCCGTGTGGGAGGTGGTCCATGATATGTGTAAAACGGGGGTACGTGCATAGTGTATATGATGGGAATCTCTACCTCTCCCTCGAACACCGCGCGATGGTCCTCATAGATCCATGTGCCACTAGGAAGTGGCCGGATCTCGATGCAAGCGATGTATCGAGACATCACCTACAAGGGCATAGGGGTAAGCATTTCTATACACATATTCAATAGAGCAGAATTATATGAATAATATAAAGATATAAACATGTAACAATAAGCAACAAACATATTTAGCACGTAGCAGAAATAGAATGCAAGTAGGAAGCTCATACTTGTTTCATTTATTACACTTAGTTTAAATAAGTGGCATGATGTATGAATTTAGCTCTCAAGCCTATCTCCATCAATCTATGTCACTCTCTGACGTCCATCCTTGACAACCCAGCACTCAACCGTGCGTTGTATTCCTAGGTATACAACATTTCGTACATTCACCAAGAATGTACACGACAAGTTTGGAATCCGTGCCACCCGAGCACATCCCGTCATCCAAACGGACCGTCATCCAAACGGTATAACCATATCGGCATCCACTAAGCCGACCACGTCGTCAACGTGTCATCATGCAAGCGTATTGGCACTCCCAGAGGCCCTCCACATGTTACCAAAACATGATCAACGACCTACCATCCGAACTCCAAAATGAATGCATCATTTTTTAGCTTAATGGAATTGATTGATGTTTTTCTTGTTAATAATACCCGACGTGCCACCCGAGCAGCGTCTCCTCATTCCTATGAAAACTTTATCATATCATCAATCAAGTTCCTTTTAAGTCTTTGATCACTTGGATTATTTTCACTTAAGTATTAAACAATGATTCAGAATTAAAAATGATATTTTAATTATTTCTGGGTGAACTACTCGAGTGTTCTTCAGACTACTCGAGTGTTCTTCACTTATTTCAAGATTACTCGAGTGTTCCTCAGAATACTCGAGTGTTCATGTCTTTCTGGGAATTTGGGTTTCAGATTCATAAAAGTACTCGAGTGATTCATGAGTTACTCGAGTGTCCTTCATCAATTCCAGAACACTCGATTGACCCCTGCATTACTCGAGTTGTTTGCCTTAAGAGATCCCCATGAATCAGTTATTACTCGAGTCCTGGGCCCGATACTCGAGTGTTTCAACCCCAAATACACTATTTTTCCAAAATTTTACTCGAGTATTAAGCCAAGTACTCGAGTCTTTCATCACAGAACAGACTGGAAACTTGGTTTTAACATACCATTTTCAATTCTAATCATTTTTAGTCCAATCCAATGATCAACAGAGTTCATATATCATATATTAAACATGTTACAACTCTCAGTTCATATCAAATTACAGATTTGACAGAGAATCAATAGTTAATGCTCAAAATATACAATTTCACAACTTAACACCTCAAATTGCAAAATAATCAACAAACTCATGAAATAAGGCTTATTACAGCTTGCATGCATCATGTGAAACTTGCTCAAAACATCCATAGAGCATGAATTGGTCTCCAAACCAAAGTTCCTATTCAATCTAAGCCCTTATAGCCTCTTGGTGGCTCTCTAATGAAAATAATGAAATTCAAACTCTATCTAGTGCATAAAACAACTTCCCCTTACCTCTCAGACGTGCACCAACAGAAAATTCCCAAGAGAAAGCTCTCCAACACCAAAAAACCACTTTGAGCACCACATGCAAGACAGTTTTGAGTGCAACACCAAGATTGAATTGGTTTACATGGAAGACAGAGATAACAATTGGGGAAATTAGTATTTCTATACTCTATGTAACCTCTACTAACTAGAGAAATTGAATTGAGGCTCAAAAGACTCGTGAGCTTACCAAAAATTGGAATCAAAGTGAGCTCCAGACAAAGACTTGACAGAAACAGCTTCCACTTCCAAGCCTTGATTCTTCTACCACACTCACTCTTAGCTCACAAATTTGGTATCTATACAAAGCTCGTGATGTGAGCTTTGCATTCGTGTATAGTTTATGACTCGAATCGAAACACAGAGAGAGAATCAAAGTGAAGAATTCAGGAACCCTAACTTCAACAAACAGCTCGAATTTGGCCAAATCTTCCAACAATTTGGTGTTGATTGACTTAAATAGACAGGGAGAATGCCCATGCATGGCGGCACGACGCAGATGAAGTGTTGAGGAAGACGATTTCGTGTCAACACACGAGAATCGTTGATGGTGACTCACCAAACGCACTAACTCGTGCAACTCTGACCAGAATACTCGAGTATTCAGAATAATACTCGAGTATTTTGCCCAATTTTTGAAAAATAATAATTTTATTTACTTTCCCTCCAAAACCTTTCCTATATTTGCTTCTAGGTCCCAACCCAGGGACTAACATGCAAAATACCTATTTCATGCATAATTAAATTTATTAAATAAATTCACACACATTTTCTAACTTCATAAATACAGATTTTAATCAAGGATTAATATAGAAATCATTAATTATAATTAATTTTATAATTAACATTTCATTAATCGGGGATTAAAATTTTGGGGTGTTACACTACTCCCCCACATACAAGGAATTTCGTCCCCGAAATTCAACTTATACAAACAATTCAGGATAGTCCTGACTCATCTTGTCCTCTAATTTCCACGATGCTTCTATCACATCACCACAAATCCAGACGACTTTGACCAAACATATATCCTTCCCTCTAAGCTGCTTGACTCTTCGGTCTTCGATGCGAACAGGCTTAGCTTCGAAGGTTAGGTTCTCATGAATTTCTAGGTCATCGGGTTGGATTCTAAGGACGATGGTGGGATCATGGACATAACTTTTTAACTGAGACACATGGAATACATTATGAAGATTAGCTAACGATGGGGGCAGAGCTAATTGATAGGCTATTGGGCCGACTCTTTTAAGAATTTGGTAGGGACCAATAAACTTAGGTGATAGTTTCTGGGTTTTCAAAGCTCTACTAACACCTTTGGTCGGTACTATTCGAATGAACACATGGTCTCCTTCAACAAACTCTAAAGGTTTCCTCCTCCTATCAGCATAGCTTTTCTGCCTACTCTGAGCTGTCCTCATCTTCTCTTGTATCATCTTGATCTTTGCATTTGTCTATTGCACAAAATCTGGTCCAACCAGAGAATTCTCCCCCACTTGGAACCAGCATAACGGTGTCTGACACTTTCTCCCATACAGGGCTTCAAATGGTGCCATTCCAATGCTCGTGTGAAAACTATTGTTGTACGTGAATTCCACGAGCGGCAACATTTGCTCCCAATTTCCTTGTCCTTCCAAAACACAAGCTCTTAAGATGTCCTCCAATGACTGAATAGTTCTCTCCGTTTGACCATCAGTCTGAGGGTGGTATGCAGAACTCAACTTCAATCTTGAACCCAGAGCTCTATGCAGATCTTGCCAAAACTTTGACGTAAACCTCGGATCGCGATCTGACACGATACTTGATGGTACGCCATGCAGACGAACCACTTCCTTGATATACAACTGAGTGAGCTTTTCCAAAGAGTAGCGCATATTAACTGGAATAAAATGCGCTGACTTGGTCAAACGATCCACGATCACCCAGATTGCATCATGACCAGTAGCTATCCTTGGCAATCCTGACATGAAATCCATCGAGATACTATCCCATTTCCATAATAGAATTTCTAAGGGAAGTAATTCTCCTCCTGGCCTTTGGTGTTCCACCTTCGCCTTCTGACACACCAAACAACACGCCACATAACTAGCCACATCTTTCTTTAGACCAGGCCACCAAAACATCTTCAAGTCCTGATACATTTTGGTAGCTCCCGGATGCATACTCATCTTGCTCTTATGCGCTTCATCCAGAAT
Source organism: Crotalaria pallida (assembly GCA_037953625.1). Taxonomy (NCBI): domain Eukaryota; kingdom Viridiplantae; phylum Streptophyta; class Magnoliopsida; order Fabales; family Fabaceae; genus Crotalaria; species Crotalaria pallida. The sequence continues at coordinate 59,526,733 of CM075650.1, forward strand.
CATTCTTCTTATCTCCAAATTATCAGGCACACAAATCCTTGCTTTAAAGTGAAGGATTCCATCCTTTCCTTCTTGAAATTCTAACTCTTTGCCTTCTTCCATAAGCTTCCTTTTCTCCTTGAGTCCTTCATCGTCTTGTTGCAATTCTCGAATCCTTTGCAAGAATTCATTTGCAATTTGCAACATCCCATCTTGATACTTGTTGGCTCCACTTGCATTGTCAGACTCAAATCTCTAAATTCTTCTATCAGTGCAGCTTCCCTGACCATCATCGCACTGATATGCATTGCCTTTTGACTTAACGCATCAGCCACCACGTTTTCTTTCCCAGGATGGTAATGAAGTTCGAACTCATAATCCTTCAAGAACTCCATCCATCGGCGTTGCCTCATATTTAACTCCTTCTGGTCGAAGAGGTACTTTAAGCTCTTATGGTCATTGAACACTCGAAACGTAGTGCCATAGAGATAGTGCCTCCAAATCTTTAGAGCGAAGACAACAACTGCCAGTTCTAGGTCATGAGTTGGATAGTTCATTTCATGAACTTTTAGCTGTCTCGAGGCATAAGCAACTACCTTCCCATCTTGCATCAAAACACTGCCAAGTCCTTGTTTCGATGCATCACAATACACCTCGAAACTCTTCTAGGTATCAGGCAAGACTAATACAGGGGAGGATGTCAACCTTTCTTTCAATTTTCGGAAACTCCTTTCACACTTCTCGTCCCAAATAAAAGGTTGGTCTTTCCGAGTTAACTTTGTCAAGGGCAATGCTAACTTCGAGAAACCTTCTATAAATCTTCTATAGTAACCAGCCAAACCAAGAAAGCTCCTCACCTCCGTGACTGATTTTGGTTGCTCCCATTGCAAAACCGAGCTCACCTTCGTCGGATCAACTGCTATTCCCTTGTTTGAAATTACATGCCCCAAGAACTTAACTTCCTCCAGCCAGAACTCACACTTTGTAAGTTTGACGTACAACTGCTTCTCCTTCAGGATACTCAACACTATTCTCAAGTGTTCAGCATGCTCCTCCGGGCTCTTAGAGTAAATAAGGATATCGTCAATGAACACAACCACGAATGAATCTAAATAAGGTCTAAAGATTCGATTCATGTAGTCCATGAAAATAGCTGGTGCATTGGTCAATCCGAACGACATCACAACGTACTCATAATGCCCGTATCGGGATCGAAATGCAGTCTTGGAGATATCCTCTTCTCTAATCCTGATCTGATGATATCCCGACCTCAAATCAATCTTGGAAAATACCGAAGCCCCACGAACTTGATCCATAAGGTCATCGATCCTTGGCAATGGATACTTGTTCTTGATTTTGACCTTATTTAACTGCCGGTAGTCGATACACATCCTCATACTACCATCTTTCTTCTTGACAAACAAAACTAGAGCACCCCAAGGTGACACACTTGGTCGGATCATCTGCTTCTGCAATAGCTCCTCAATCTGCTTCTTCATTTCAGCCATTTCTAGTGGTGCCATTCTATAAGGAGCGATAGAAATGGGACCAGCTCCCGGAACTAGATCAATTCCAAATTCAATCTCTCTTCTTGGTGGCAACCCAGGTATCTCATCCGCGAATACCTCCGGAAAGTCTCTGACTACAGGTATCTCTTCAACCCTCGGACCATTCTCCTCTACTTCAGTGTTGAACAGGCACATGTAACTAGAGGGTTTCGGGTTCCTATAGGTTACTATCTTTCTATCACAATCGATGATCACTTGGTTTTGACTCAACCAGTCCATTTCCAAGATCACATCCAATTGCGATAAGGGTAAACAGATCAAATCTACCTTAGAGGTTTGTCCTAACACTTCTATACAACAATTAAGACATGCTCTAGAAACACTACAGGAGCATTAGTAGGGGTTTCTACTTTCGGAATATATGGCAATTCAGACATAGATAGACCCAAACGATCTACACATTCATATGAAACAAATGAATGCGTTGCACCAGAATCAAACAAAACTTTACAAAGCTGACCATTTAGCAAGTATTTACCTTGCACCAGATCAGAAGATCGGCTTGCCTCCACACCACTGAGTGTTAAAACCCTTCCTTGAGCCATAGGCCTATCAGCAGTCCCTCTTGAATTAGCTTTGACCGGTTCCTTGCAGTCTCTCGCAAAGTGTCCCGGCTTCCCACAGTTGAAACAGCCACTTGTTCCCCAACAAACATGACCACAATGATGGCGCTTGCACTTGTCACAAAATGGAGCCTCGCTCCGAAGATTCCTTCCATCATTTCCTCCAGCTTTTCCTTTGCCTTTCCCCCGGCGATCATACGGACCCTTGCCTCGGTTGTTGAAACCCTTTCGCCTTTGAGGTCCATAACTCTGGTTGTCCTTTCTTTCTGAGGCTTGCAACTCTTCAGCCTTCTTGTCATCTTCATACATCCTACACATGTCCACAAGTGCAGGAAAGCTTTGAATTCTCTGGTAGCTGAAAATTGATTTCAACTTGGGCCTCAAACCTCTCTCAAACTTGATACACTTACTCCTTTCATCGGGGTTGTTCTGGTAGTATGGAGAGTACTTCATCAACTCCTCAAACTTGGCCGCGTACTCGCCCACACTCATGCTTCCTTGTTTAAGTTGTAAGAATTCCACCTCCTTCTTTCTCATCAAGTCGTCAGGGAAGTATTTATTGAGAAACTTCTCCATAAATACACCCTAATTCACATCCCTTCCTTCATAATGTAGGAGCTGAACCGTGTGATTCCACCAGTTCTCTAGCATGTAGACTGCATATGCTACTTTCTAAGCTTCCGTGCAATCCAAAGTTCTCAAAATCTTGTCCATGGTGTGAATCCACCTATTGGCCTCCTCAGGTTTAAATCCTCCTTCAAACTTGGGTGGGTTACAACTCCTAAAATCAGCCAGACTCTTCGCCTCGGTGTTACCCACATTGCACTGATGAAGTGGATTAACAGGTTGAGGTGGTTGCTGAGATTGTTGCTGCATGGCCTCCAACACCGCGGTTATCCTCTCTAAAATCACATTGGTATGATTTTGGTTTCTAGTTGCCATAATAGACCTTCGCTATGGGCTTATGGTCACATATGTTGAACTAAAGAAACATTCCTCACACCACTTACACTAAGGCTATAGCTTATAACTTTAAATCAACATTCAATTGTGTCTTGTGCTCAAAAGAGACAAGATACAAACATTCATAACAATAAATATGCCCTGTGGATACCTGCTTGATGTTGATGACTACCTTTCTGAAACTACTTCCACTACTACTGGATCTGACTTTTGCTCTGATACCCTCAGTGTGACACCCTTTTTCCAAACCAAGTAAATATTACCATAGTCAAGTATTACTTGATAAATTATATGGACTTGTGATTATATAAGAAAATGTGGAAATAAAATTTTCTTTTCTTAGGCGGGTGCACAAATCCAAACATGGAATTCTTGGAGAAGAAATTCTATATCATTTTTAAAAAATTGTGTTGAATTCGGCATTCTCTAAAACCTTTTCACAAACTGGATAGCATTCGTGTTGAAATCATATTTATCCGATAGAAAGTAAGCGATGCCATCTTTTCTTTCGTTAGTAAAACTGTTACCATTTAATTCCTTTGTAGCCGAATTCTTTAAATAGGTTAAATTAGAGTAAGCGGAAATTGTAGGACTATGTAACCAATAGTAGTATAAACATAGATTATATATATATAGGTGAAAAGAGTCAAGTGATACATAGTCCCAGCATAAGTGTCCAAGATCCATATACAAGTCCATAAAGACCTATGTCCAAAATAAAACCATGACCCTAGAGTACTAAAAGGTATATCTACAATATATACATCTCAAAAATATATAGACTCTAGAGGTGGTCACATAGATCTGGTAGCACCAGTAGTAGTAGTGATGGTAGTAGCAGTCTCCAGGTAGCTAAAGAAAACATCATCATCATCAGCAGCAACAACAGATTCTCCTCCACAACATCCCCACATCGGATCCCCTGATCCTCATCATATACCATATACACGCACCTAGGGATCATCATCCCTCCACTGACTCCCGGTGGAATGAACGACAGGCTCGCCTCCGCTCTCGTCCTCCACGGGATCCTCCTCGATCTCATCCAATGGAGAGTGTACCCTACCACTGGGTATGGGGTCAGGACATGGTGTGATCCTGACTGGACTCCTCGGATCAGAAGAGCGAGTATCCTCGCAGACGACTCTCGAGGAAAAAGGGTGTGAGCGGGTAGGTCTGAAACGAAAACTGTGATAAGAGCGAGTTGGCCCTGTGGGAGGTGGTCCATGATATGTGTAAAATGGGGGTACGTGCATAGTGTATATGATGGGAATCCTAAATCTATGAGGACGAAATCGAATCAGCGGGTTCGGGTGGTAGAAGGTAATCTCTACCTCTCCCTCGAACACCGCGCGATGGTTCTCATAGATCCATGTGCCACTAGGAAGTGGCCGGATCTCGATGCAAGCGATGTATCGAGACATCACCTACAAGGGCATAAGGGTAAGCATTTCTATACACATAATCAATAGAGTAGAATTATAAGAATAATATAAAGATATAAACATGTAATAAACATTGCAAGAGTTCTAATAAAAAGACTTTTAATAAACCTCAGGTTTCTAAAATCAAGAGCATTTTCCCCATTAGATTGGAGATGGCTTCTAAGGTCAACTGGGTCTTTCCCAGACGTTTTACTTTAATCATCTGGAAAGAGGTGCTAATCAAATTTTTTCTTACATTCTAGACTTGATTGGTCTTGTGCCATTTATAGTCCTAAGATGACATTAATTATTAATGAACATAAGATTCGGGGTATCAGTCTAATCTCATATCCATTAATGATAGGGTCATTGCCAGGTTTACAAATAGCACTATAACTTAATAACTGCCGTATTCAAAACAACCCAAAACTATTTCTATACCCGATCTAAACGGCAGCATTAATAGAATTCTAATCACAATCTACCTAGTGATCTACAACTTAGGCACTATTCTTAAGTCCTAAGCAATCACACTCATTGACAAGTAAACAGTTAGCACATACATAACAATCAAATTTCAAATATGCACACCAACATTTCATATCAGCGCATGATTGCAAACACTAACTTAGCAATCTCTACTTGATTCTAATCCAATCCTGATCTGCCTGAGTCAGCCCTAGAATTCAGGTCTAAGTCTATATACACATCTTAGATAATCTGTACACATTTCAAATGCAATCCAAGAAGAGCTTGAAAATTTTCATGCCATGATAAAAACTTTGATAAAAGCAATCACTTTGTATGGTTTCAAAGTTCAGTAATTAAAATCCCATACATACAAAGTATGTGTATCTTTATGAAAATCAGAATAGCATTCGGGAAATTCGTTTGTGCATTTATGCATTTATAAAATCAAAAGGATATGCTGAAAAACATGTATGCGTTCATCTATGTTTAGAAATTTTACTTATCATACAAGGAAGGCATTTACATATGCATAAGTTAAAGTAACACATCAACAAATATTGATGTGATGGTGTGTCAATAGAGTCGTTATTTTTGAAGATCAAATCCCTTTATTGGTGGAAAAACAATTTGATTTGTTTTACGTAAAATTCTTAGGAAAAGGTTGAATTAGGAAAATTTATTTCACACTTTAAAACTTTGATATGTTCATGCCAAATAACTTGGATGAAGTTCCAAAAACAAATTTTATAAAGCAAAGCATATCTTTTTGTAAAGGATTTTCTCCCTCTAATTTCGGGAGATTTAGGTGAAGGATTATAACCTTCCTCAAGATTAGCAAACTCAATGAGAATGGGAGTATGTGGTTTACTAGAAGGTTTACTTCAATGTTTCTCAAATAATCAAAATAGTCACATTCCCTTTGACTTTGAGTTTGACAACTAAGCTTCATTCCGAATTGAGTAAAGTCACATAGAAGGGTTCCTATTTAACCAGCGTGGGGATCGATTAAAAGAATAAGTTAGTTCACCGCTTGATTACTTAGGAATCCTTGGTTGTCTCACTAGCTTTTCAAAACTTCTCTACTCAACTTTGTACTCAATTTGGAAGAATTTATGGTTCTATTAGAACAGAAAAATTCTTTTTTGAATTCAATTTCAAAACATGAAAATTCATTGGGGTTACTATCACATTTGAAAATCAAGTGGTTCCTAATTTTTTTGAAATGTTTATGCTTGGGAACCAAGCGATTTGTGGATAGCAACACCGTTCTATGAAGAAGCTTGCGAATAGTTTTAAGCGCAAAACAGTTTTCAACATGCACAAATCATCATGTAAGCAAATTTCAAGACAATACATAGCATCACATTCATTCATTTCCAAACACATAACCTAGCTCTATGCAATTACTTAGGATTTTAAGCACCTAATGCCTAGACTTAGGACTATTACCATGTACTATCTTAGGGTTTCTTATATTCAATTCTGGATGTATAAATACTAACAATCTATCATAGCTAACTAGGATTCCTAACTAGCTACTTCTCTTATCTTAAGACAAGACAATACTTCCTACACTTCCGTTGCGCAACTCTGTTTCTAAAATATTTACGCATACGGAAACCTATGACAAAGACCTCTAATCCTCCTAAATTTGGGATCTCTCTAAATTCCCAAAATACTCGCCGAAACTTAAGGACAGGATGATGATATCTCCCAATAGATGTACACTTGAGGTGATCAGGCTCAATCATACATCATATTGATGATAAGACCATTCTCGTCTCACTTAAGCTTTGAAACACACAGCCTATTAGTTTTAAAAACGTTGAAATCTTGTTTTGTGTGTCACATTTAGAATTGACTTACTTGGCGCGAAACTAAAGATCGCTTCTTCCCGGTGGGGTAGCAATCTAGTGCTCATGCCCGTTGGGGTATTGCTTTCCTTAGTCTCGTCATTCGTCCACTTCTAAATATGACTCATTGATTTTCCACAAGATTTTCAGGTTTTGCATGGTAATTTTAACATACTTAAATGAACTTAGAAAAGATTTTCAGATGCTTACCATGCTTCTCGAAATAAATCGTCAGATGCTAAACGCACCCCTCAAATAGCTCAGTCTAGCCTAAGGAAATCTAGAGTACTTACCACACTAGACATCGTAACTATTTCTATTATCATGCTAGTAATGATACTCACTAAATCAGAAAGCAGTTCTATTTCTAATCCAAGTTACTCGCTTGATGAGTAACTACAGGAGTAATGAGTTACTACCTTCGGGCCGAGGAAAAACTGCTCTGATACCATAAATGTAACACCTAAATTATTTTCCCATAATTACCCTTAAGATTAAAAATAGCGACTTAAAAATTTACTTTTCAATTATAAAAATCTGCCGTCAATCGGACGGAGTTTTCTTTGTTTGAAAGGCAATTCCAAAATATTACTTTAACCTGTAAATTATATCCGAATAAGATTTAAATACATCAGAGACCAGCAGGGCCCAAAATATTGTTCAGTCCATATATTACAAATAACTTCTCAAGCTCTTAGTTTTCCAAAAATACAAAGTAATTGAAATAAAACAAAACTCCCCAAAATAACCCATGACCGATAGATGGTCACTAAATACTATATACATTCCACGTGGTGAAATGTACTCCTGCTCGGCCAGACTTGTGTATGCTCCTTCGGTACCTGTAAAAATATAGCAAGAAGGGTAGCATTACACAGTACTAAGGAAAATAGCTTCTAAGAAGCATAGCTGACAAACTAGGCCTTTTTCAAGTAATTACATACAAGTTCATTTTCGACAACTTAAGCCTTATGTCCATACTACCTTCCTAGCAATCCTACATTCAACCTTAAGTTACTTTTCAATTTCGTTAAATTCACATTTCACTTTCAATTTGTCCCTGGTCACGACCTACTGCATTCGCACCCTTGCGCGATCACGACTTACTGCGTCCGGGTATGTTTCATTCTCCCCTGGTCACGACCTACTGCGTTCGCACCCTTGCGCGATCACGACTTACTGCGTCCGGGTATGTTTCATTCTCCCCTGGTCACGACCTACTGCGTTCTCACCCTTACGCGATCACGACTTACTGCGTCCGGGTAATACTCCCGGTTTCAACCGGTTTGCATCACTAGGATTTTAATGCTCCTTCCAGGCATTTGGAACACCCAAGGGACTCTCGCTCAACCAAGACTTTTACACCCAAAAGGCTTCACCCTGTCAAGCTATGCTATCATAAATTCCACATATCTTTGTACATTTCAATTATTTGATTTCATTCTCGTTTTCACATTTCCAACACATTTTATGTCAATTATTTCGGCAGTGAATTAAGTCTTGGTGCATTGACGCCTAACAGGGCATTTGGACCTAATGGGAATTTGGCCTGGTGAGCACTTGGCCCTTGGGAATTTGGTACACCCGGCAGGGGCACCTAGTCTACCAATGCACCAATACTCAATTCAACTGCACTTTCCATTATCATTTAATTTATACTTGATTACCATTCTTTGCCTTGGTTTCTAATCAACATCATATCACAATCATTTAACAAAATAAGCACTTAATTTATAAACATCACCAAATCACATGTCATGAATATTCAAGAACAACATCATCTCAATAACACATATTATCATTCAACCGTTATGGTCACATTTACACTTAACACATTTAATCAGGCACGACATTCATCAAGGTTCCTTATCACACAATCACCATTCTCTAACTTATAACTCAATTAACATCACTTCCCTTTTACCAAACTATTTGTCCTTAATCCATTCTTTAATTACTCGCTCATAATTTTCCATCCTTTCCTCCTTACTTAGCCCTTTCTATATGACTTGCCTACGTTAACCCTTAGTTCATTATTTGCTTTACGAGCTACCAAACCCAACACAATATGAACATACATCAATGACAAATAACAATCCACGGTTGGTAAACAAAACAGTCGACATACTCAGGTATGTCTCAGAGTACTATAAATTAACTCAACTCCCTAGGGTTCTTAACTTCCTACTTAATTACATATATTCTACGCATTTAGTAGCAATTACACCCTAAGGTTCATTTCATGCACTTTATAATTTAAATATTCTATGGTGTATTCTCTAAATCAATTATCTACACCTAGTCATCATTACAAAAACCTAGAATCTATATCCTTAGCAAAGGTAACACAAACCCCTCTTACCTTCTTAAGAGGTGGTGATGAATCTCAAGCCCTAGTCCATGGACCCTTGGTGTTTGAGTTCCTTATCCTTAGCTCCTCTACATTTTGACTTGTACGCACTTTGACCCTTGAATCCCTAGCCTTAATCTCCTACTTCTTGTCTTTAATGATGAGGTTGACGGGTATAACTCTCCCTAATTGTTAGGTTTACAAACCCATGGAAATAGAGAGGGAGAAGGTCACGAATTTGGTGGAGGAGAGGAGGAAGGATTTTGTTGACCAATCTCTTACTTGATCTTGATGGGAATGATGGGTGGGTCAATTTTGTGGCTTGGTTTTGGGTGCTTCATGGTTGATGGCTATGGTGATGATGATTGCCTTGGTTCTTCTTAGGTGCAAAGCTTGAAAGGTCTATGGAGATGAGGAGGAGGGAGCCACGAATTTGAGAGGGTGTATAAGGATGGCTCTTGGTTATTTTATTGTAGAGGGTTTGATGGAGATGATGATTTATGAGAATGGTGAGACTTGGTTATTAGTGTTTGAGTTGATGATGGTTTGGTGCTTGATCTTGGATCAAGAGGGTGGATGAGGTTTTGATCTTGGTGTTGGTGTGGTTTTATGTTCATGGTGTTTGAGGGAGGATGGGAAGCTCTTGGGGCTTTGAGAGAATTGATGAGGAAGAAGGGATGATGTTGATGATGGTGTACGAGGGAGTGTATTATCTCTCCTTCTTATTTTTGCCTTGAACCAGCCACAAAATCGTGTGGCCAAGATTGGGCAACTTGGTGCCCAAGTTCAAATCTGATGGCTGAAAATGGTGCATCTGATCGCGCGCGCCTGGGCGCGGGTGGCGCGCGCCTGAGCGCGAGTCTGGCACCAGCTCCTGGTCTGGTGCGTGGTGCGTGAATCTGGTGCGGTCAGGAAGGAATGGCACGCGTCTGGTGCGCCTGATGGGGATCTGATGCGTGCAGGGCGCGCCTGGGCGCATGGGAGGACGCGCCTAGGCGTAAAACTGTCTGGCCCAACACCAATGAACAGTGGTGCGAGCTTGGGCGTGGGTCAGAATTTCCAATTTTCGATTCGCCGTAACTTTTTCGTTAATCGTCGGATCGGGTCTAAATTTTAGACAAGCTTCTTAATCCCTTAAACTTCATATCCAACGGTGGAATTTATTTTCTTAGCTTCCTATAATAAATTCCTAATTTTCTCTTTTCGGTTGATTTCTAACATTCAAAACGCCGATTTAACTCCCGATTCCGCTTAGTTAATCTTGCCCATTGCTACAAATGTCTTCTACACAATCCCTAGTACCTAAAAATTCTAGTCACCTAGCTCCCAAAATTCTTTAAGTAAATAATCTATTCGTTCCCTAACCTTTAAACCTATTAATTCACTAATTACGCTTGGAATTAAATTAGGGATGTTACATAAAACTCCTAAAATTATGTAATCTCCCCCTCTCCCTCTCTCTAATAACTTCTGACCTAATTCTAAAACGTATATTTAAAAGATAAAACTAATCCTAATTGAATTGGAGCAAAACTGATCAGGAAGTGGCCCAATTGGGCTTTCTCATATCTGTCAGCAACTTCGGCACTGATTTTGACCACAAAGAAGGACGAATTTGAGCAAGGCTATTTCTGGAAAAGTTGTAGATATATTCCTTAGCTTTAAAATGATACCAATATCTCCTCATTTGGATAAGCGTAGCTCAAGTTATGGTAAAACCAGAGAACATTGTCACTTTCTCGCATTTTGCGCGTCTGGGCGCCCAGGGCCTCACGCCTGGGCGTGCCATGTAACATCCCAAATTTGATTCCTAGTATAATTGATGATGGGTCAATCTTAGAGTGAAAGAAATAATGATATTGAGTTAAAAATAGTGGATTGAAGGCTTGTTTTAGGATTAATAACATAGGATATTAAGAAATTTAAAATAAAAGATTTACAACTCTAAACACAAATTCCACCGTTGGATGTGAAGAATAGTATGTAGGGAAGCTTACTTTAAAATTTGAGGAAGATCCAACGGGTAACGAAGAAGTTATGACCTTTCAATGTACTGGATAATGCAAAATTATGCAGCTTAATCGATTAACCTGATGGCTAATCTGTAACAGCCCGATTTTCGTACTCAAAACAATTAACTTTTATTTATTAAAGTTACCAAAAATGAGGCCAAATTTTTTTTTTTATAAAACATTGTTGAAGTGTTTGAAAACATTAGTGAAAAGTTGTTGATGTACTTCAACGCTTTCTTCGAAAACCGAGTTGTTACTAAAACCAACACTTATTCATTTGGGTTTTCAAAAAAATTTATCAGGGAAAACGGTTTGGTTCCAATTCAAAATAGTTCTTTTCATTACAACAAAAGGACATTAAACTTTTCTCACTAAGTTGTATAAAAAGTAGGGCATGCTTCAGAATAAATTAAGTTACAGCGATAGTTCGTCACTTAGGTAATCCTTAACTCAAAACACTCACCACAAACATAAACTATAGTCCTATTCTTAAACTTTCCTATTGAAGGCAAGTGGGTGTAGCTCCTTCTCCTTCTTGCGTCCTCTCCTCGCTCTCAAAGATGATGCCGCCCGCGCGGGTTTTTCCTTATTGTTATTGGACTCCGTTACCGCTCCAGCCAATGCAGTAGAATTCCTTTGCTTTTCATACCGGGCCTTCTCCTCGTAGCTCTGAAAACCTCGTACGGTGACTTGCCCCAAGTGCGGCTCTAGATTAGCTCCGCTCAGTTGATGCTCCGAATCTAGGATCACGATCTCCGTGTAGCTGGTCCCTGCCCATCCGCTTGGGGTGTGCTTCCAACCTCTCCCATACTTATTCCACATGGTGATATCCACGCAATACTCCATCTTCCCGTTGAGATATCAGCCACACCGATATGCCAACGAACAAGAGAGAGTAAGCGATCCGAACGGCGTATCGTCGACGGTGTGGAATTACGGTAGGCAAGATAGTAGGACCATACAAACATACAATACAACATACAAGCACACAACAATCAAGTATATTATCAACACTACTATAATTATTATATTTCATTACTTTTTTAGCTTTCTTTTTATGAACATTCTTATCTTCTTTCTCATTTCTTTTTATACTATTCTTCTCTTTTCATCTAGTCTTAACATCTCATACCTTTCTAATGATTGGGGAGTTTTAAGATGTCATTAAGATGCTCATTTCGTTCTCGGGTATCACTCACGTCTACATCTCCTCGGTCATCCACCCAACCTAGTCGAAAGCAAAGAGGAGTACAGGACCTTTACCGTGCGGGCATGACAGCTGTCTCACAATCAATTGGTCCCAGACCAGGAGGACTATAGCCTCAAATCATATCATATCAATTCAATTCATATATAATCAAGACACACTGTCTCAACTCACAGTGGCAAACAAGATGCCCCACTCCAGTCCCTCTCACTGTTCTAGATTTGCAATCTAGGGGGCGACAGTATATTTCTAGTGGGCCCGCAGAACTTACCACGGCATTGGACCCAGTCCCTACCACGTTCGTATGCCACCTGTGGAGTTCGTTCTGCCTAGAAACATACTCTAGACTTCTTTACGTTTCACCGTCATCGTCCTCCCCTAATGCAATCTCCTCCTAAGTATCCGCAGATACTTATGGTTCCTTCCTCTCCACTACTTCGCACACTCATACCTCACCGTGTATGTCTTTTAAAGTCTTTTATCTTGTTAATTATCCTAACGGTCGGCCCATCCTTCGTGCAACCCTTCAATGAGTCCCGACCACTAACTTGGCACAATCTTTCTCTCATCATTCTCACATAGCACAGAGCTGGGATCACATCAACGAACTCGCATCTCATTTCTCAATCTTTCTCTCAAAATCTTCTTTTTTAATCTTTTCTCCAAAACAATCCTTTCGAAAATATCATTTGACAAAATCTTCTTCCATAGACTTTCAAAAATATTGTTTTCACCAACTATTTCTCAAAAATGTTATTCCAAAAAGATTTTCAAAAATATCATTACAAAAAGAAGACCTTCTCAAAATATCATTTCAAAAACTTCCTTAAAACAATATTTCCAAAAACTTTCTTAAAAATCTCTTTTCACAAAGTTTCTAAAAATCTCTCTTTCAAAAACCTTTCACCAATTTTATTTCAAAACTTTTCTGAAAACATTTTGTTTACCATTCTCCTCAAAAAAACATCTTTTCAAAAACCTTTTCAAAAATTTCTTTTCGCAAAATCCTTTTTCAAAATTCCCTTTTTGCAATTCTTTTCAAAACATTTCTTTTCACAACCTTTTCAAAATCCTCTTTTGAAAAACCTTTTTCAAAAATCATATTTTTGCTGAGCGCTAATGGAGGAGCAAGCTCAACTCAATGCTAGTCTCATTCAGAAACAAAAACAAAGGAGCCAAGCTCCACTCAAATCACATCTTGTTCCAATACTCAACATCACTCTTCCCAGCTCTGGCTCGTTCTCAATATTATCATTCATTCTCTCCCAAATCTCAACTCTTATCTCTTTCTAATCCATATTATATTCTCCATCATTACTCTTTTCTCATTTTGTCTTTAATTTCAATTTATTACTTTCACAACTTGTTCCTTTTATTTTCATTTTCTTATTCAGGACGTAACAAACGTCCCTCAGCATATTACTCATACTAATCAACAGTGTTAAATCTCATCAGGCATAATTAAATAGATACGTAAAAGCATACTAACAATCACACAATCATCACACAATAACAATGTGGTCTTTGTCACCTTCGTATAAATGGCCACACAACACAAACAATTGCCATTATACTACTGACTCCGAACCACTTAGTTCCGATCTTTGAGATGATACGGAACATCCTAATATATCACCTAACTATCACGGTGTCTTAGGAAAGCTTCTCTCTCACCTGAGGTCCAGCGATTTAATGCGTACCGTCTCCTCGGATCCTTCTTGCTGCTGGCTGCCCCAATCCCTCATCTTTCAAATTCCTTGTACTAAATAGAATACGCTTAGGTTATTAACTCGTATTATGAAAATCTTTTATTAGTTTTCAAAACATTTTTCGTTCCCCGTCGGGAGACTTAAAACATAACCGTTTCCTCTTAAACAACTCTAGTATTTTCTAATACCTTAAGTACTTCAAAACCATTTGAAAACGTCCAATAAAATATTTTAAACCATTTAGTTAGGTTGCTGGTTCGTCTTGGACAGCACCTTAACCATGTTCGAAAACACCGAAAAATTCGCCGTTTTCAATCCGGCTTTTTCTTAAATCAAATATCACTCGAAAACTTTACTTTAAATCACTTGAACACATTTTTAAAGTTAAAAGACAAATTTAAATAATTCTGGATAGCAAAGGATTATCCCATAAAATCACTTTATTTGAAAACATCGTAGAAACATTTTTTTATTTCAATTATTTCTTTGACTCAAAGTTAACATTTTAAAACGCAAACTTTCGATTAAAAACAAACCTTGGACAGCCATAAACACAATTTAAAGACCTCAAATAAGTCAAAGGGGATTTTCTTAAAACCAACTTATTTCAAAACCATTTACACACTCAATTATTTTTCAAACATAAACTAGCACACAATCACAACAACACTCAAATGAATCAAATCATACAAGTAATTGATTAATCATTTAATTATAATTCAACAAAACATTTAGACATTCACATACTCAACAAGCAACGCAAAATGAACCATTTAATCTAGGTATGAATCAAACACTTATTCACTTAATCATTTCCTAAATATTTTCATTTTCGTAAAGCAAAACACTTAGGCATACATAGATTCACAACCACATTGAACTAAAGATTTAAGTCAAACACATTTATTTTGTTTGCTTTAAACAACTTTATTCTTTTCAAAAATCCTCATGTACATTTTATTTCATGCAATTAATAAATTTCCTAAATTTATTTACTCTATATGGCCGAATAAAATTAAGGAAAACAAGTTAAGAATTCACACATTTCAAACAATTTATTTTAGCATAATTTCTCAAAACATACTTATTTTTTTAAGTCACTTCATTGAAAAAGAGTCCTAGTCTAGCTAGCATGTGGAGGCCGAATATCATCATTATTAAAACAAAGTTTTTGGTCCACTTTTCCACATGCACAAACACAAGATTCTCAAATCAAAAGAAATTAACATGCATGAGTCTTTCTTCATAGCAACAAAACATGATTTCCTAGTTCTAGGCTTAGACCAAATGCACATAGAACACAAATCATTTTCAAAAGTTTTTCTCCCTTGATTCTTTGTCAAACCGAAATGATCTCTAAGAAAGATCAAATCCTTTTTCACTTAAAAATAACATGCATGCACCTAAGTATCATAGATCAAGTCATGAAATCAATTATAATGGCACAAATCAAAGATGAAAATCATTTTGAGTAGAAGGGACCAAAACCGAGACATGCATGGATGGAAGATTAAATCTTTTTGTTTAAAAACCACACGTATGACTCAAGATCAAAACTTTTTCAAAGATCAAGACATAGATTGAGTCTTTTAGAGATCAAAACCCAAAAATCAAAGTTTTATCAAAACCAAATCGAAATCAAGCATTTCAACAAATCAAATTAACTTTTCTAAACATAAGACTAACATGCAATCACTTAGATCAAATTAAAAAGCATTAAGATCCATAGATCTAGTCAAGGCCGAATCTCTTGGCTCTTGATCTAGGGTTTTATAAGTTTTTTTATTCTTAAAATTTCAAGATCAAAGTTCAATTAGCACATGCATGAACTCAAATCATCACAATCAACATGCAACACCCAAAATTTTAACTTTATTACCTACCAAGGTTAAATCACTTATTTATTTATCAAGCAAACTCTTAAATACCATTTTAAGTCACGGTTTAAGAAAGAAAAATTGACATGCAAAGAGATTTACTTTAAGCTTTACAAAAATCTCAACAAAACTTTAGATCTTTAGGATTTAATTTGAAAAACTTTAAGATCTTTCATGAAGACCTTAAACGAGTTATGAAGTCCGGTAGTTAGGCGTTTACAAGTTTCTTTGAGCTTTAAAATTTCATGATCAAGTGCAAACACACTTGTACTTATCTTTCAAGTTTGGAAAATTAACATGCAAAGAAAAGAAAGAAAGATCACAAAATAAAAAGGAAAAATCTAAACTATTACAATTTCCTCTTGTCCATTCGAAATACCCACCAAACTTAAGGTTGATCTCCTAGCTTCTTAGTTCTTGAACCTTCAAGGAAAAACTCTAGGGTTTTTGGCTTGGTTTCTCTTCTTCTTCTTTCTTCTCACTCACGGCCCTCTCTCTTTCTTTGTGTGTGTTGAGAGCTTAATTTTTGCTCTCAACTAAGTGTGTTTGGAAAGGAAATGGAAATGAAAGAAAAGGAATGGGAATGAACTATGGGTGGCGACTTATATAAACAAAAACAAAGACATGAAATTTTCCTCTTTTGTCCTCAAAAGAATTCGGCCAAGGTGTAAATGGAAGGGGTAATTTTGGCAACTTAAAGACTTGCATGGGTGGAGATTATCAACTCTAAGGGAACAATGAGGAGTAAATTAAGGAACCATGTCACTCTAGGTTTAGTTACTTCTTTGGCTCCTAGTTAGAGTTTTCTACATACTTAGTTTGGTTATGGTTAGCACTTAGTCCATGTGGTTACTTGTCTAACACTTAGGGAAATTAATCCTAGGCTTTGCCCCACATACATACACACGTCCCACACACACACATATATACACATATCAAATCAATACATATACTCATATATTCATGCATCATCACCTTCTTTTACTCATTTAATTCTATATAATCCTAAGCATACACATACATACCAAAACCGTATACACCTACACACACATGCATTTTATTTTCATACCTCACACACGAAATACTCATACACACATACATAGAAAAATAAATTTTTCTCCTAATAGAATGACTCCTACATAAAAATCAAAATTTCTTCAAGACATAAAAATATCAAATATATAAACTTTTTCAAGACTCAATTTCTAAATTCTTAACAGTATTTTATCAAAACCATCCCTTTAAAATCACTTATCACTTTGAAATTCGAGAAAATATTCTTTTAAAACACCTTTTCAAAAATATAATTCTCTTTAGTATTTTAAATTAATACGAGGAATTTGCGGGGTGTTACATAATCGATTAAGGTCAGAAAGTGTGAAAAATTTTAATCGATTAACACGTGCTGCTGATGAAAAAAATAAAGGCAATCACACGTTGCTTTCTTTCCAAAATTCGTTTCTTTCTCTTCTCTCTCCTAGGGCACCAAATTTATTCACTCTAATCCATCAAGATTATAGTAAATCACACTAAATCCATCATTAAATCTCCTTCCTTCTCAACTCCAAGTAAGTTCCCAAGTTCTTAGTTTCCTCTTTCTCTCTTTTGGTTCAATTTTCTCCCTCTCTCTTGCTCCCTTGGAGTTTTCAATCTTCCACCTAGGGAACTCTAGTTGGGTTCATGAATTTCTCCAAGCTTATGGTTAAAGCTTAACAATTTGTTTTGTTATACCCATTGTATTAGGTTCCTCCCTCTTCCTTGGATCATAGCTCATTTGGTGGCAAGACTCTCAAGCTTAGAGCAAGTAAAATCACCTTATCTCCAAGTGTTTGAGGTAAGGGGGTAGGTTTTTCCTTGTTCTAGGGAGTGGGTTATAGTTAGTACATAATGATTTGTTAGGGTTATGTGTTAGGGGAGAAAATTAGATTATAAAACCCTAGGTTATTGAATATATAAAATTCTAACTAATTAAATATGTATGATGTTGGAAGTAAAGACTAGGAAAAAGGAAACCCAATGATATGAGAATGAATTATTTGATAAATGAAACTTGGATAGTGATTATAATGAAGTACAAGAGGATTTGGGTAATGTGATAGTGAAGTTGCCATAAATGATTTCTATGATTATTGATTTTATTTGTAAAGTTTTGTATTTAATGATAATTGACTGCTATTGCAAATATATGTATGTGTTATGGAGTAAAATGATATAGGAAGAAAATGGAAGGAAAACGAATATATGTGGTGCTAAAGCAAAAATATGAGAAGGTGATAATATGTATGTTTTGGTTGAATATATTTGTACACTAAATGTTGAATATGTATAAAGGTGGAAATGGGAATGAAATAATTACATGTAAATTAAAAGTGAAACGATGATGTTAATTATGTGACAAGTATGAGTTGGTTGTGTATATTTCCTCCCTAATGTTAAATTTGTCTAATTGTGCTTAAAGGTATTTCATATGCTTAATTGAGAATCATGAATGCTATTGAGAAGATTTTGGTAATTAACCTAGGAAATGAGTATGGAAAAGTTATGAATGAGAAATTATAAATATGTGTAACTATGATGAAATGTGTATGATTGATTGAACAAGAAAGTGAATAATTCTTGACCTCTGAATTGAGGCGCCAAATATTAAGTGAATGAATGAATGGTGTGCTCGGAATTATGTGTATTGTTATGCTTAAATCTTAAATTTTATATGTATAACCTATGTGGTGGTATGAGGTACCTTCCTATGTGGAGGTAAAGTACCATCAGGCCAAATTGTATGAGGTACCTTCCTACGTGGAGGTGAAGTACAATGGTATGAGGTACCTTCCTGTGTGGAGGTGAAGTACCCATAGGCCAAATGTATGAGGTACCTTCCTGCGTGGAGGTCAAGTACGATAGTGTGTTGACCTCTGACATGAGGGACACAAAATGAATAAAATGTTTAAGTGTTGACCTCTGACCTGAGGGACACAAAATGATTAAAATGTTAAGTGTTGACCTCTGACCTGAGGGACACAAAATGATTAAAATGTTTAAGTGTTGACCTCTGACCTGAGGGACACAAAATGAATAAAATGTTTTGTTGACCTCTGACCTGAGGGACACAAGATGAATAAAATGTTTAAGTGTTGACCTCTGACCTGAGGGACACAAAATGATTTATAATGAATGGGTGTTGACCTCTGACCTGAGGGACACATAATTTAAATAAGGAAAAGTATTAGGGCCTCTGTTTTGAGGTGATAAATGTGTTGAATGAAATTGTACATTGGCCTCTGATTTGAGGTGATTTACCGAAATAAAGTAAGTATGCGAAAAGAATAAAAAGTCAAGGAATATGCGAAAAGAATAAAAAGTCAAGGAAATGGATGTTGAGATGAATAATGAAAATGGAAATTTGGAATGAATAATGAAAATGGAAATTTGGAATGAATAATGAATATGGAAATATGGTGTGCTATATGTGAATATATGCTTTATTTGCTAGTTGTGTTTGGCCTAGTGGGTTGTTATGTCTAGTTAGAGACTGCTTTCTATTTCATGTGCAATGCTCACTCCCTTAACATTTTTCAGGTACGGAGATTGAGCTGGCACAGCCCCCGGCCGAGCAGGAGTACTTTCCCTTACAGGGAGAGTAGGGTTGTTATGGGATTTAATTTAGAGTATAATATGGACCTAAGCCTCCTACAATATTTTGATGTAAAATGATTATATATGTTTTTGAATGAGGCTTAGGATGTTTTGCTTTGCCTAAGTTATAAGTTTTGGTTTTGATACTCAAACTTAGTATTTCCGCTAATACTCTGATTATTTTATGCACTCTTATGTACTTGGAGCCCATAGGGCCTTGATATGATTTATATATACATATTCTGAAGCCCTGCTGGCTACTGGTTGTTTAATTGAAATTGTTTACCACAGGTTAAATTTTGGAATAGTCCGAAAAACAAACAAAACTCCGTCCGTTTGACGGTTGATTTTAAGATAATTAAAAAGGAATTTTTAAGTCCGTATTTTTTTGTAAGGGGAATTAAGGGTACATATCTTAGGTGTTACATTTATGGTATCAGAGCAGTTTCTCCTTGGCCTTGGAGTTATACAAACTCCAAATGATTACTCACCTAGTGAGTAATTGATGCTCATAGTAATAGCTTAAGATTATAATAGGATAATTATAGTACTATGTATCTACTTAGTAATTGAGTCTTATTGGTCTGTTCTCTCTGGCTAAGCAGTATGGCTGGAAGAAGGGCCGGTAATGATGGACTTGCTACCATTCTGGAGCATATATCTCAGATGTAGCAGCAGCAGGGGGAACAGATGGCAGCTGTTGCAGCGGCAGCAGCAGCAACTCTGCAACCAGCTCTAGTTGAGATTGACTGGATGTCTCGATTCCGAAAGAATAATCCGCCTCGCTTTGAAGGTGGAAATGATCCTGATGGGGCGCAGAGATGGATACAGGAGATCGAGAAGATCCTCCGCTCTCTTCAACCACCAATGGAGCAGCATGTTCGATTAGCTGAATTCATGCTGAACAATGAAGCAGAACACTGGTGGGATCAGCAGAGGAGAGGATTGGTGGCAGCTAATCTTGTAATTCCTTGGGAGATGTTCAAGGATCTATTCCTAGGGAAGTATTTCCCTGAAGATGTTAGGAGAGAGAAGAAGATTGCTTTTCTCCAATTGACTCAAGGTTCTATGTCGGTTGGGGACTATGCAGCTCGGTTTGAAGATCTCATCCGTTTTTCTGATTATCGGTATGCAAGTGACCGTGGCAAGTGTGTTAAGTTTGAAGCTGGGCTTAGGAGTGATCTTCGCCTCTCGTGTGAGTATCACAACGTTGATAACTTTTCTCGCTTGGTCAACATGGCAAGCACGTATGAGAAGGGTCTCAAACGGAAGTTAGAGGATGAGAGAAATCGGGCAAATCGGAGAACCGGTGGTCAAATTAAGGACAAAGGACCGATTCAGAAGTCAGGTCCATACTCTCCTTCCGGGGTCACGTTTCCTAGGGAATCCGGACCAACAGTGAATGCTTATGGTCCAATACCAACTTGTCAGCACTGTGGCAGGATGCATAGGGGAGTGTGCTGGACATTGGGTCGAAAGGAGGGGTTATGTTTTCACTGTGGACAACCCGGACATTTTGCTTCAAGTTGCCCTAAGAACACAATGAAGAAAGAGATTAATGCTGCTAAGGCACAGAAGGCCCGTGGAGGTCCATCATTGTAGAAGGGGAAATTATTCACCGTAGAGGGTGACGAGGTGGACCCAGCTGATATGGTCACAGGTAACTAACGTTTGACAAGTGTATGCGTAATGCTTTTAAGTTCGAATTGTTGTGGAGTTAGTTGCTCTTCGGTTAGTTAAATCGTGAATTAGTAATGTCTTAGGGTAGAATTGTTTGAAACATGTTGGATATCTGCCCTTCCAAATTCGATCTTGCTTTTATAGAGAGCTTATGAAAGACCTTATAAGGCATTCTTAAGTTTGAGAATTCTAGTGCCAAGTGACCACTATTATGTTGTGATGTTGTTATTTGATGTAATGTAAGGTTAGAACTGATCACTCTAATCCTTGCATTTGTTAAATGATGACATCATTGACAGAAGCCGACAGTGATGTGTTGTTGGTAGACGTGAGGATGTGATTGATCACCTCAATTCTTGCATCTATCAATAAATGCTATCATTGTAACCTTTAAAGTGAAAGTAGACACCCAAAGTAGTGACTTTTGTAACATCCCAAACTTTATTTATATTGTAATTTATGTTGTGATGGTCTTAGGGTAGAAGAAATGAGAGCATAGGTGAGAAACTTAGCCAAATTTGCATGCAATCTTAGGTTTAAAACATAGGAACTTAGGAAATTAAAAAAAAATGATGGGTAGCTCAAAACACAAATTCCACCATTAGATGTAAAGTAGAATATGTGAGGAAGCTTTCCTTAAAATTTGAGGAAGATCTAACGGTTAACGAAGAAGTTATGGCCGTTCAAAGTCGGGGTGCTGAAAATCCTACAACTTAATCGATTAAGCTGCAGCTTAATCGATTAAGACCTGAAGGGGGGAAAAACTTAATCGAGTAATACTCGATTAAAGGCTGTAGATGCAGAAAAAATATAAGTGCAGCATGCGTTCTTTCATGCCCAATTCGAACTTCTCTCTTCTAGGGCACAAATCCACTCACTCCAATTGATCAATCCTCAAGAGAATCACTCCAAATCCATCATCCAAGTCCTTCCTTGTTGCTCCAAGTAAGTGTTTGTGTTTGTGTTCTTCTCTTCCTCCCTCCTTAGAACTCGAATTTTTCTCTCTCTCTCTCTCTCTTACTCCCATGAAGTTTAGTCACCAACTTAGAGGAAACTTGTGGGGGCACGAATTTACCTCAAGAATTTGGGCCAAGGCTTGATAAATTGTCTCTTTATTTTATTGATTTTAGGTTCCTTCCTCTCCTTTTGATTCTTGGCTATTACTCAAGTGTGCTCCAAGCACAAACTCTCTTTCTCTCTCTAAGAACTTGAGGTAAGAAGGTTTGTGTTACCATATTCTAGGGAGTATATTGTATTGTGTATATATTGGGTACTAAGAGGTAATTGTTAGTGAGAGTAAGGAACCCTAGGGTAGTTAATATTATGTTTAAATGTGACTAAGTATAAAAAGATATTTTTGAGTTGTTATGTTGGGCCTAAATGTGACTATTATGCTTGGTTATGTGGTTGTTATTTTGTTACATTTTGTTGGGCCCTAGAATTGATGAATGATAATAATAATGTGATGTTGAAATTGGTATAAAATGATTCTTGGAAACTTTGAAAAAATATAATTATATGTTTAAATTGATGAAGCTATGAGAATGAATACAAGTGGAATAATTTGAAAATGAAATGCTCAAACCTAAAGAATAAAGAGTGTGTGATTCCAGATCTTGTAAGACGTTGTCCGAAGGAGACTGTACGCAATTATGGACACACACACACACTATATATATATATATTAATTAAAGATATAAATGGATTGTGCCTCTCCAGATCTTGTAAGACGTTGTCCGTAGGAGACTGTAGGCATAGATCGCGTAAGACGCACTCGATGCGCTGCTGTAAGACGTTGTCCGAAGGAGACTGTACGCAAAGATGGATGCACCTTCCTATTGTGGAATCCAGGTCTTGTAAGACGTTGTCCGTAGGAGACTGTACGCATAGACCGCATAAGACACACATTGTGTGCAGCTGTAAGACGTTGTCCGAAGGAGACTGTACGCAATGATGGAAAGCCACGTAACAAATTCTACAAGTCTTTACAAGGATACAAAGAGTATGTGATAAAAGGCGGATGTTGAACTTGTGCAAAAATATGATTAGTATGAGACTCTGGACTAAATTATAATAATATGAAATGTGGAAATCAAAGATATAATGAATTAAATTTATTATTGGAAATGGAATTAATGTAAATGTCTGAGAATGATTTATTGACTTATATGCATTACATGATTATTTGTGTTTGGCTTGGTGGTTCAGTATAGCATAATAGAAACTGCTTCCCTATTTTATTGTGTAATACTCACCTCCTTACCATTTTTTCAGGTACTGAGTTGGAGTATGCACCAGGATCGGCCGAGCAGGATTACTCTCCCTCACAGGGAGAGTAGGGTTGGGATTTAGTTACATTGGTTTTGGCCTAAGCCTCTGTGTTATTCGATGTTTATGAGCTGTATATCTTTTTTTAGAGAGGCTTAGGATAGTTTCTTTTGTGCATGTTTTATGATTCATTTTTGGGCGTAGTTGCTGATATGGTCACTTGATTCACACACTTTACATTTCTGCTGACACTCTGACAACCTGATGGTGTTGTTTTACACTTGAGCCCATGGGGCAACTATGTGATGCACATATGAGTATATTTGAGCCCTGCTGGCCACTGATGTTATTAAGTAACTGTGTTTATTAGGTGGAAGAATTTGGAAAAGTCCGACAAACAAACGAAACTCCGTCCGTTTGACGGATGATTTTCATAATTTAAAAAGGAATTTTTAAGTCCGTATTTTTAATATAAGGGGAATTAAGGGTAAATAATTATAGGGTGTTACAACTTTCAAGGAAAGAATCCTTGCAAGTGAAACCAACCTAACCCAGAAAACATTCGTTCAAAAGCTTCTTATAGAGTTAGAGAGTAGATAGAAAATGAGTTAAGAAAACTCTACAGAAATTATTGTTAACCATTATATCCACCAAACCGAACTCAAACAATTTGACATTTACTTCGAATCTTGTCCCGGTTCTTAAATAACCATTCATAAGAATAGCCGGTTGTGCCAAATTTGTAAAATCCCTGCGTTAAGACCAAACAATCTTGATAATTGACCCAGCCAACGGCAAGTTGTCGTACCCTTCACCTTTGATAGTTGGGTAAATCTTGGAACTAATGTGGACTTCTTCCTTCCTATTCTTTTTAATCGATTCATGGAAGAAGTTGATTGTGGAGCATTTAGTAGGAATTGTGTCTGCTCTAATCAACTAAGCATTGGGGGGGGGGGGGGGAACTCTTAACCTTTTGGGGTACTTCTTGTTCATGAATGCTTGTGTTTTTGAAAGGTTCTAAATCTTACCGGTGTTAGTGAATCCTTGTGAGAAGACAAACTCTAAGGCGTTCTATCCTACAAAAATCTTCGCATGCCACAATCCCAGGGTATCTATTCTGGGAAAGATTCTAAAACTATTCCGGAATGCTAAACATTTCGAGTTTTCCTGTATCTAGCTAATGCAACTCCTGCCTTACATCTATCCAAAGGACAATCGGAAGCGGATTCACCCGATCCCACATCCTTTAGCATAGCGGTAATTGGGTATGTCGATGCCAAGTGGGGGAGCACTTCCTACCCTAATTTAAATTCGGTCTAGGTAAGGGCAAAGCGAAAGACTGACGGAAGAAACCAAAGGGAATTAAAGATAGGAATCGCAAGTTGTAACACCCCGATTCGGCAACTTGAAAACTTAAGTAAAACATAGTGAAAATTAGGACCATTTTTTTTAAAACAAGTGTAACACGACATGAGAACACTTAGACTTTTAAAAACATAGTTACAATTAAAAACTCGTGTTCTCACATAGCATAACACCTTTCAAGTTCCAAACCGAGATGTCACAAGACACCGCACTTTGAAACCCGCTTTCAAAAAACATTATTTAAAACATAGCCCAGTTTACTTGTTTTCAAAACATCCATGTTTAATACAACTCTAGCCGGGGTACAATATGATAGAGCTAAGGTAACTAAGAACTTACAATGGAATACATTCCGCCAGGGGAATCACCTAGCTTCTAGTCATACTTCCTAATACTTGTCATCTAACTCCGGATCATGGCAGCTCAAGCTCTTCAATTGCAGGTAGAGTCATCCTCGTATGTTGCCTCAGTAGTCTCCTCCATAAAGTCGTCTCGCACTTACTTCTCCTTGCAGGGACACAGGTGGATCACTACACGCTATGCCATCTACCAGTTGCAATATCAGCAATTGCCGATACGACAACATGGTAGGAGAGAGTCAGTGTTCCGAACACTAACGGGTTGACCATGCGGTCTCAGGGTAGATTGAATACAAAGATAGACGGATAATATAATAACACAACATAACTAAAACATCATGGCATATCATCATCAACAAATATAACATGTAATACACATAGCATATATGAATCACATATAACAAAACATATCATAATATTCTAAACACGTCAATATCATCATTCAAAACCAAATATTTCATACATGTTCTCATAATCGTATTCTCAGAATCTTTCTCGTGAGATTTCACAACTTTTCTCAATCCCTCTTTCTTCGTGAGTTCCAAACTTATCAATCATCTCGAGAATTCTTTCTTATATTTGTCTTATAAATTTTTGCTCGATGCTTGATATCTTGAATGTACTTTTCTTTTGATTATTTTGTATTTTAAGATTTAGCGTTCCGGTTCACTCAATGATGGGGGGAACATCATCATTAAGGAAGTCACACACGTCTACATCTCCTCGGTCAACCACCCAACCTAGTCGGAAGCAAACAGGAGTACAGGACCTTTACCACGCGGGCACGACAGCTGTCTCACAATCAAATGGTCCCAGACCAGGAGGACTACAGCCTCAAATCAATTCAATTCATATCATATAATCAGGCACGCTCTCAGCGGCAATCATAAATGCCCCGTTCCAGTCCCTCTCACTGTTCTAGACTTGCATTCAAGGGGGTGACAGTATAATTCTAGTCTGCAGTGCAGAACTTACCACGGCATTGGACCCAGTCCCTATCACGTTAGTATGCCACATGTGGAGTTTGTTCTGCCTAGAAAATATACTCTAGACTTCTTGACGTTTCACCGTCATCGTCCTCCCCTCATCCAATCCCCACCTGAGTATCCGCAGATACCCATAGTATCTTCCTCTCCACTACTTCGGTACGACACTCATGCCTCACCGCATTTGTAAATGTCTTTTAAAGTTTTAACATTTTAATTAGTGGTTGAATCCTAACAGTCGGTTCATCCTTAGTGCATCCCTTCAATGAAACCCGACCACTAATCGCAATTTGTTCCCCCTAAATCTCAACGGCAATCTTGCCTCAAATCGCTTTCTCATGCGTCTCACAGCATTATTCTCATCAGCTCATGCTCATCAGCGCTCCTTAGCATCTTTCTCAGCAGCCATTGCTCAGCAGCATCATCATCAGCATCATTCTTCCTCAGTTGTTGCTCGGTAACACCATCAGCGTCGCTCTCCTTGGTTGTTGCTCCACAGCACTATCAGCATCGCCCATCATCACCACGCTTCCGCTCGCCTCCTCGTGTATTTCTAATCTTAAAAACTTTTCTTTTTAACTCAAATATCAATTTTCTTTCTTTCATTATTTATCTCTTTCTTAATCATTTCTTATAACCTTTTCTCTAGTCTTAACTCATCATTGATCTCTTACTTTATTATTTCTCATAGCATTTATTCGCATTTCTTTTCTCTTTCTAGTCTTATCTCATTACTTTCACGGTTTCATTATTATTGGTTCATCATTCACACATAATCAAACATTTCCAAAACAGAAAAAAAATACGCTCAACAAATAAACATTTAGCATGTAAATAAAACAAGTAAACATCTAGCTCACATATCTATATTGCCTAAGTCGCAGTACATTCACAATCCACCTATTCGGATTGCGAGCAACCACGTTACGGGATCACAGCACTCTCACTCACCTCGATGACGAAACTTCCTAAAGCTTCCAAGATTTCCCGTCGATAGCCTCGCAACATTTTCTTCGCGTCCGACACCCGAACTAGAACATTTTTCCCCGTGTGTTAGAACGTTTTCGATAATTCTAAATTTTCGTTTTAAAACATTCTGAACAATTCCCTTTTTTAAAACACTTTGCCAATATCCAAAAAGGTTTTAAGTCCAAACCAAATAAAAAGGTTTTCAAGAAAACTTTGAAACAATTAAAATAATGTTTCTATTAAAACAACTCCATTCTTCTTAGTTTAAAAACATTTCAGTTATAAAAATCAGTGTTCTTATACTTTTAAACTATAAAACAGAATACAGATATTCAAGAAATAAAATTCCAAAACCACACATTGAAAACACAAGAATCCAAGAAGATAAAATTCCAAATTGATTAAAGTTGTTTAAATCACACTTTTTAAATAAAACAATTTCTTTGAAATCCAAACACGTATTTTTCACAAACAAAGTTCACAAACAGCATTCCAATTTAACACATTCAGTTAGAACACAAACAGTACATACATATTTCAAAGCAATTACATCATTCACAAGCACACATCAGGCAAATCACAGTTCACATCATTCAGAACCATCAATAAAATTTTAATCTTAATAAATTAACTTAATTACACTTAAGAAAATAATTTAAATAAATCTTCTAATTAATTTAACAAAACCGAATCACTATGGTTAATCACAAATCAATTTTAAAACTTGGAATTATCAAATTAACATTACAAAGAAATTCTTTTTTTTTACAAGATCAACTTACTTATTTTCTTTTCTAAAAACCAAAAAGAATTAAAGAAACACACATCACTTACATAACACTAGGCATCTAGAACATAACCATTTTCAAAAGTCATTTCATGAAGAAAATCTTCCAACTACATGTGCATGCTTTGGCCAAATCCTATATGTCAAATTTTGCAAAGATTTAATGCACAAACAAAGACATAAAATCATGAAAGCATTTTCTTTATTTTAGTGCTAAAACCGTGAGCATACAAGAGACAAAT
This sequence comes from Crotalaria pallida, assembly GCA_037953625.1. NCBI lineage: Eukaryota > Viridiplantae > Streptophyta > Magnoliopsida > Fabales > Fabaceae > Crotalaria > Crotalaria pallida. Next base: position 59,554,998 of record CM075650.1, read on the forward strand.
TAACAATTTTAATTTCATTTCTTAACTTAAATCAAAACAATAATCTAAATTATAAACTACTCCAAAAATCATTTTATTTTCTTTTAAATCCAATTACTTCATGCATGTACTTTAAAGTCCCTTATATTCAACTAGTCTCATCATACATGCATCCTAAATGAGGAACAACATAGCTACCTACTTTTTCCTAGGATGGCCGAAAGTCAACATGTACTAAACAAGGTTTTTGATTCACTTTTTAAACATACAAAAGTCACCAAACCACATCAAGACATATAGGTTTTCAAAGCAACTTTTTCAAGACATCACACCACACAACCTTCACATTAATATGCAAGAATATTATCAAGACAAGATTTTTCATATATATTTCCAACATAAAATAAACTCAAGTTCATCATTTAGTTAAAAATCAAGATGACACTTTAAACCTAAAAAAAATGACATGCATATACTTAATATCATTAGATCTAATCTTAGAGTAAACATGCATCCATTTTTTACAAAATAAAAAGCATAAATCCTAGTTTCATCAAGTATGGCCGAATGGCCTCTACAAAAATATAACATGTACAAAAATAATCACTTAATCAAATCATGCTTACACTTGAAAATCATTTAAAACTTGTTACTTTAATTTTTTTTTCTTAAAAACCGTATGATATGTTAAAAAGAAAAACATGATCTCTTCATTAAAATTAACATGCAAACTAAAAATCCTAGCTTTTTCATAAATCAAACAAAAATAACCACATGCATACACCTTCCACAAAATAAAAACATGGATTTCATTTTTAATCAAACATTTAATCAAATCATGCTTGAAATCATTTCAAATCTTACTTCTTTAATTATTTTCTTTAAAACTGAAACACATATAAAGAAAACATACTCTTTTCTCTTTGAAAAATAACATGCACATCAAGGATCTAAACATTTTTCATGCATCAAGCAAAGATAATTACATGCATGCACTTAGGTCCACTAAAATCATCACACAATTAACATGCAAGATCAAAGAGTTTCACTTATAAATAAACAAGTTTAGATCATGGACTTTCTTATCAAATAATCACAAGCACACACTTAGATCACAGTTTAGAGCAAGAAAATTAGACATGCAAAGAGATTCATTTTAGGTTTTCACAAAATCTTTGTTTTCTTTTAGATCTTCAAGATTTAGTTAGAAAAATATTAGATCCATCAAAAGAAATCCCAACCGAAACAACAAACACAAGATTACATATTACAAATTATTTTAAAGTCCTCCAAGTCCATGATCAAGCAAGATCAACACATAACAACAACATGCAAGAAGAAATAAGAAGTAGATCTACAAACTAAAAAGAAAAATCCGAACTATTACAAATCTTCTCCAAGCTCTTCAAGTCCTACCATGAAAAGATTGATCTCCTAGCTCCTAATACTCTTGATCTACAAGGATGTGGCTTGATTAAGCTTGGATCTCCTCTTCCTCCTTCCTTCATCCTCACGGCCACCATTCCTCTCTTTCTCTCTATTTCTTTTCTTTTTCTCTCTAAGAGTTGGATAAGTCTCTTAGAGTGTGTTTAGTGTTGGTGGAAGAAATGAATTGGAATGGGGTGAAAAGGAACTAAGGCTTCTTGGATATATAGGCAAGTCAAGATTTCCTTCTTTGTCCTTGGAAAATAATTCGGTCATGTGCACTTGGGAGGGGTAGATTTGTCCTCACAAAAAGATGCATGGGTGGAGGTTAGCAAATGCAAGGGGACAAGGTAGGATAGCCTAGGATTTTAGGGGTCACTTTGGCTTAAGTATTAGTTAGCTCTTAGTTAGGGTTTTCTATTTTAGTTTGGTTACTAGTTTAGTTTGGTTACTTAGTTTCCTACCCTACAAGCTTCTAGAATTTTATATTCCTAGCTTATACATACACACATACACGTATATAAATACACACATATAATACACACATATATACATACCAACCGTAGCACACTCACACACATACATACATGTTTAGCATTTTTTTTTCCTAATTACCTTCACTCAAAATCATCAATTCACACCATAATGCAATTAATTCCAAATTCACATTCACAAAACAATTCTCATGTAGCACACACATTAAATCAAACACATATTACATAAAAATTTCAAGCCAAATCAATAGATTTATTTCCTTTAAAGCACAATTTCCAAAAATTCGTATTTCATATTTCTGAAAAATAAATTTTTATAAATCAACCCAGAAAAATCTAAAAATCACATTTTCCAAATCTACGTCTCAAGACGATCGTTTTGATATAAAGATCATAAAAATCCGAGTTACAGTTAAAAAGATACAAATTTTCAAAGATAACAACTCAAAAACTTCATTTCAAATAAAAATCACTTTTTAAGGAAATCACAATTTATTTCTTATGAATCAAAATCCTTTCAAACTCAAAAATCATTCACTTTATATTTATGAAAAGAATTTGTTTATAAAAGTCCATGAAAATCAATACTTTATTTCTTATTCATGTAAAATACTTTTCCAAAAATCTTTTATAAAACAGAGCTTCCGGGGTTATTTTAACAAAATTCTTTCTCGCACGTACGGGAAAAATGCGGGGTGTTACACAAGTCCTATCACCGGGGTGATTCTCCATTTACCGAACCTAAGGGAATTTCGGGGGCAAAATTCCAATAAGTGGGGGAGGATTGTAACATCCCAAATTTGATTCCTAGTATAATTGATGATGGGTCAAGCTTAGAGTGAAGGAAATAATGATATTGAGTTAAAAATAGTGGGTTGAAGGCTTGTTTTAGGATTAATAACATAGGATATTAAGAAATTTAAAATAAAAGATTTACAACTCTAAACACAAATTCCACCGTTGGATGTGAAGATTAGTATGTAGAGAAGCTTACTTTAAAATTTGAGGAAGATCCAACGGGTAACGAAGAAGTTATGACCTTTCAAAGTACTGGATACTGCAAAATTATGCAGCTTAATCGATTAACCTGATGGCTAATCGATTAACCTGATGGCTAATCGATTAAGGTCAGAAAGTGTGAAAAATTTTAATCGATTAACAGTGCGATTAACACGTGCTGCTGATGAAAAAAATAAAGGCAATCAGACGTTGCTTTCTTTCCCAAATTCGTTTCTTTCTCTTCTCTCTCCTAGGGCACCAAATTTATGCACTCTAATCCATCAAGATTCAAGTAAATCACACTAAATCCATCATCAAATCTCCTTCCTTCTCAACTCCAAGTAAGTGCCCACGTTCTTAATTTCCTCTTTCTCTCTCTTTTGGTTCGATTTTCTCCCTCTCTCTTGCTCCCTTGGAGTTTTCAATCTTCCACCTTGGGAACTCTAGTTGGGTTCATGAATTTCTCCAAGCTTATGGTTAAAGCTTAACAATTTGTTTTGTTATACCCATTGTATTAGGTTCCTCCCTCTTCCTTGGATCATAGCTCATTTGGTGGCAAGACTCTCAAGCTTAGAGCAAGTAAAATCACCTTATCTCCAAGTGTTTGAGGTAAGGGGGTGGGTTTTGCCTTGTTCTAGGGAGTGGGTTCTAGTTAGTACATAATGATTTGTTAGGGTTATGTGTTAGGGGAGAAAATTAGATTATAAAACCCTAGGTTATTGAATATATAAAATTATAACTAATTAAATATGTATGATGTTGGAAGTAAAGACTAGGAAAAAGGAAACCCAATGATATGAGAATGAATTATTTGATAAATGAAACTTGGATAGTGATTATAATGAAGTACAAGAGGATTTGGGTAATGTGATAGTGAAGTTGCCATAAATGATTTCTATGATTATTGATTTTATTTGTAAAGTTTTGTATTTAATGATAATTGACTGCTATTGCAAATATATGTATGTGTTATGGAGTAAATTGATATAGGAAGAAAATTGAAGGAAAACGAATATATGTGGTGCTAAAGCAAAAATATGAGAAGGTGATAATATGTATGTTTTGGTTGAATATATTTGTACACTAAATGTTGAATATGTATAAAGGTGGAAATGGGAATGAAATAATTACATGTAAATTAAAAGTGAAAAGATGATGTTAATTATGTGACAAGTATGAGTTGGTTGTGTATATTTGCTCCCTAATGTTAAATTTGTCTAATTGTTCTTAAAGGTATTTCATATGCTTAATTGAGAATCATGAATGCTATTGAGAAGATTTTGGTAATTAACCTAGGAAATGAGTATGGAAAAGTTATGAATGAGAAATTATAAATATGTGTAACTATGATGAAATGTGTATGATTGATTGAACAAGAAAGTGAATAATTCTTGACCTCTGAATTGAGGCGCCAAATATTAAGTGAATGAATGAATGGTGTGCTCGGAATTATGTGTATTGTTATGCTTAAATCTTAATTTTTATATGTATAACCTATGTGGTGGTATGAGGTACCTTCCTATGTGGAGGTGAAGTACCATCAGGACAAATTGTATGAGGTACCTTCCTGCGTGGAGGTGAAGTACAATGGTATGAGGTACCTTCCTGTGTGGAGGTGAAGTACCCATAGGCCAAATGTATGAGGTACCTTCCTGCGTGGAGGTGAAGTACAATAGTGTGTTGACCTCTGACTTGAGGGACACAAAATGAATAAAATGTTTATTAATTCAAATAGATATATTCATTCAAATATACAAAAATAATCTTGAGTCCGAAAATAGGAGTTCCCTTTATAGCGGGAAGCCTTTTGAAATCGAACGGAAATTGCAACACAATTAGTTTTAGAAATGGTTTAGAATCATATTGCAAAAACGTTTAATAACTTGCGTTGTAAAAATATCCGACACCAAAAATGCAACAGTCAAATATAATGACAACCAAGAGATATTAATACTATAGTGTGGCCATCTGCATATACAACTAAGCAAATAATGTAGTAGCATTAAGCAAAAGCATGCATGAACGCAAGACATATGAATAAACAAACATATGCAATGTACCACGACCGTTTAGTACAACACCTAGTATTTATAGCTATATCATCAAGCGTAATATGCATACATACACATACAAGTAATTCAATATGTATATACATATAGATATGCACATATACTACTATGGACCTACTCCAAAACTCGTGCAAAGACCTCCCGATTGAATTTAAACCCTTGGTTCTGATTGAGTAAAATCTCTTGTCGTGTATAAATCCAAGTGTTGTCACTTGGGAGTTTAAGTTCAATCGATAGGGATTGCTAGGACTCCCTACTTATCTTTTGTTTAGTATTAAAGTTATCAGAACTAAACTAGCAGTGGAGTCAACTACTAATCTGATATAAAAGTTGTTATTGTTCTTCGTGGATTCTAATTTAAGCGATGCGAACTAAATCACTCGTTTAGATTAGAATCGGGCAAGAAGTTATTTTAATTCTCCCGATTCCACCTCTAATTTCCATCCTCTTGCTTTAATGCTAAACTATTCCGCGTATAACATATTATGAGAACCTTTCGATTGAATCCGAACCGCTTCCCCAAGTTAGGCAAAAGTCCTTTTATATTCGCAAATAAAATTGGTGCGGTTCAAATTCAATTGGTCAGTACTCAATGCTTGTTTCACATTTGGGGTCACAGTTAATGGAATCGAGATTAGCTATGGAACCAACTATTGCTTTACTTTAAACATTATTTTTCGCTCTCCTAGATACTAGTCTAATCAATGTGAAGTTAATCACTTGGTTAGATTAGCATCGAGATCGTAATCTATTTGATTTGTGCGGCTCCATTTCTAACCCCTGTCCAATTACTTTGATACCAAACTAGTTGTCAAACACATATATTCAAAACATAGACAATTAAACATAGCAAAGCAAAGAGAAGCATATCATTGGCATTAAGGTTTCATACATAGGAAATCGTTTGCAAATTCACGATAGTACACAAACTCTTGAATTTCGATGACTACACCATCCAATAGATATAATGTCGGATTGGCCATTTCCAACACTACATTTAATCGGTGGTAGTAGTCCTCGCAATTCAGTTGAATTCCTGTACTACATGCTCGAATGCATTGACATTAATTAGATTTCCTTTGTATAAAACTTTAACTTTCGATTAGTCCAAAAACTAAACATTTACACTCTCGACTAATCATGTTCACACCAATTAGGTCTCCTGTTTGCAATTGGGTACATACTCAGAATATCCAATTCTTTGAATCACTAAGGGATCCTGCTTAGTTTCCAAAGAATTCTATTCTCTTTGGTTTCCATAAATGATTTCTTTTAGATTGTCAATTGTCGGTGTTCCCTGTGCAAACATAAACCCATTCGGTTCATTGCAAATATACACAACCATAGTATCAAACATATACAAATCCACTTGTTATTCAAAAGTTTTCACTTGTATGGGTCTCACCTCTGGTCAAGAAGCTTGAGATGAGAGTGTCGCAGCGGGATCGAGATTACTTTCCCTCAGGTCGAAAGGAAAGAACTGCTCTGATACCATAAATGTTACACCCCGTAATATAATGAATAATAAACAATAAACGTTTGAAAAATGAGACATAGGACTTTAAATTTTCTTTTATAAATCAGAGTTCACAAATAGCGTTGGGGGCTTTCAATTACAATATAATAAAATACACTTGAGTTCCTTTCTTTCGACTGATCCGCTGAGCACTCTGATCTCCAAGCTCCTCGCTCAAGTACCTAAAATGTTAACCACATAAGGGTGAGACTTTTTCACAACACAGTGGATTAAAAGATAGTAAAACGGTATATAACAAAAAACTCAAGGATAATAAGTAAATCAAGCCATGGATTAACAAAATGTATCACATTCACTTATTAACAAGTTCTAAATACATTCCCATATTCATTCTCTTTCCATATTTCATAAATCTGTATGTCACCTCACGGTCAGAGGCCAACATACCCACTTATACATTGTATGTCTCCTCACGGTCAGAGGACAACATACAAACCATATATACATGGCATGTCTCCTCACAGTCAGAGGACAACATACAAACCATATTCTCTTTTTCATTTTCTTTTCCTTTTTCCTTATTCCTCTTTTTCTTTTACTTACGGTGTATGTATGTCTCCCCCAAATCGAAGGCCTACATACATCGCCTATTTATTTTACAACTCTTAATGACGATGTATTGTCTCCACCAAATCGAAGGCCTACAATACATCCCCATCTACGATGTATGTCTCCACCAAATCGAAGGCCTACATACATCGCCCATTTATTTTACAACTCTTAATGACGATGTATTGTCTCCACCAAATCGAAGGCCTACAATACATCCCCATCTACGATGTATGTCTCCACCAAATCGAAGGCCTACATACATCGCCCATTTATTTTACAACTCTTAATGACGATGTATTGTCTCCACCAAATCGAAGGCCTACAATACATCCCCATCTACGATGTATGTCTCCACCAAATCGAAGGCCTATATACATCGCCCATTTATTTTACAACTCTTAATGATGATGTATTGTCTCCACCAAATCGAAGGCCTACAATACATCCCCATCTACGATGTATGTCTCCACCAAATCGAAGGCCTACATACATCGCCCATTTATTCATTTGCCGACCAATTCCATTTATTTTCACCTAATCATTTCAAGCACAAGCATCATCACATATATTAACCAAATAGCCACAATTTCACATTCATAATTATCACCATTCCAATGTTCAAGTAATGCCATGTATAACAAGTATTCATTTTCATCACTTTTAGCAGACATAATAATTCCTTTAATTCACAAACCAAACCACCATTTACCAAGTATTACCCAAATCACATATTTCCAACATTCTTCACACGCAAACATTTTCAAGTTATATACATATAGATATATTCACTTCCAATGCCAATTTATCATTCCTTTTTACATCACATTTTCATTTCAAAAATTTATACACATACGCCATCAATTACTCCCATACAGGATCACCTTCCAAATAATTGCATATAAAACTCTTAGTATACCTAACAATTTATCAGCAACCAACAAATATTACTAATCAGTCGACATACTCAGGTATGTCTCAGAGTACATTAAACATAAGTCAACTCCCTAGGGTTCTTCACTTCCTACTTTAACATTAATAAAAAAGAGAATTTAACATAAACAATTTAATTAATATAAAATTAACCATAAACATACTAATCACCCCTAAATCAATTTTAATTCAAAACCATTTTGCTAACCACAACCCGGTCTAAGTATTAAACTTAAATCCTATTACACACCCTAACTATCCCTAACCCAAAGTGTGGAAAAGAGACTCCCCTTACCTCAACCGACGAGTCAAAAGAAAGAGCCTTAACCCGAGGCTCCAAACCCTGCACCGGTTACACGAAACTTGCCGACGAGACGGGGCGGTGATCCTAGAAGCCTTTTTAGCGACTGAGAGCAATGACCGAGTCGGTTTCGGTCGGTGTCGGTGAATGTCTGTATGCCGGTGGCTCGTGTCGGTTGGTTTCCTTCTACCCCGGTGATGCCGAAACCGCCGAGAGGAGAGAGAAAGGAGGGCCTGATGATGCTTCTTGTTTGCTTGAAGCTCCATGGAACCAAAATGGGAGAGATTGAAGCTTGGTGCCTTGTTGTGGGTTAGAGTTTGTTTTGTCGTGGATGGAAGGAAGAAGAGGGGCGATGAAAATGGTGCCCCCATGGAGAGAGAGAGGCGCCGAATATGGAAGAGGAAGGGAAGGAGTTCACACCATTTTCATGGACTTGGAGCTATGGCCATGGTGTTTCCTTCATGAATTAAGGAAGGAGATGTGATGATGCTTGGTCCAAGAGTGAGAGAGGGACACGGGTGGAGTTGGGAAGAGAAGAGGATGGTGCTTGGTGCCCACACCAAGAATCATGCTAAGAAGAAGAGACTTTAAGAATAAAGAGGTTGGCTTCCCCTTTAAGCCACAAATTCGTGGCTGCCAAAGAGCCACGCGCACCATTTATCGCATCAGCTAGCAGCCCCGCGCGCCTGGGCGCAGGTCATGGCGCCCCTGGGCGCAGATCTACTTGAGTTGCGCACAAAAAGAGGGGCTGGCGCGCCGAGGCGTGCCCCGGTGCGCCTGGGCGTGCCCTGGAGAGTCCTGACTTCAAATCGCCATAACTTCTCCGATAACCGTTGGCTCTTGCTCAAATTTTGAGACAAGCTTCCTAAAATCCTAAACTTCACATCCAACGGTGGGAATTGGGTTTAGAGCTATGGATATTTTATTCCTAATTTTCTTTCACCGGACGAGTTCTAACACTTAAAACCTTGATTTAACTCCCGATTTCACTTCTATAATTCTACTTCTTGCTACCGATGCACCCCACGCAACCCCTAGTACTTAAAATTACCAATCACCTTGCTCCCAAAATTCTTTAAGCAGTTAATCTACCTATTCTCTACACTATAAATCTATTAACTCACTAATTAGGCTTGGAATTAAATTAGGGATGTTACATTGTTCTGGTGGGAAAATCCAAATTCCCCAAGTTAATCCTCCTAAAGAGTTGCGCAAGATATGTTTGTCCAATACAGCCGAAGGACGTCATTTTTTACAACATATTCGAAGTTACAACCATATTTTGTCTTTCACTTCAATGGGAGTTCGTGTTGACAAAAATTTAGCTGGTAGTGGACGTGGAATATATACTTTTCGTGCTCAAGGTGCCATATATCATAATATAGGAGGATTCTAACCAAATGAGGGTTGCAAACCACGATTTTTGCAACTATACATCTATGATACAGAGCATGAACTACAGAATAGGATGAATGAAAACCTGAACCTCCACGAAACCTTGGTCCATAAACTGCAACAAATACTTCACACATATAATCCTTTCGTTCATGTTTTTCGGCAACTAGCACAACATCCAAATGTGAATGAATGTAGTCTCTTGATAAAAGAGCGACCTGCTAATCAACATCAATATCATCTCCCAACCACTTCACAAGTTGCAGCAATTATTGTAGATGGAGATGCAGAATCATTAGCATGCTGAAGGGATATCAAGGTGGAAACGCGAATTGGAAATCTTATGAGGATCCAAGAAACAGTAGGATATTATGATCCATTGCAATATCCTCTTCTTTTACCTTTTGGAACATATGGATGGGACTTAAATACACAGAACAATAATGGAGGGTGCATTACATACCGTGAATATTACAGTTATATGCTACAGGTATGCATTTAAAATTTTGCAAAACTTATATGTGTGAACAAAAATAAAAATTTGTAATAAACATCCATGTTACACTTTTATAATACTATTGATGCTATCTTTTTAAAATAAATATAGATTCGTCGAAATGATAAATCGTCATTTTTACGGTCGGGTCATCTTTTACAACAATATGTGGTAGATAATTATGTAAAGCTCGAATCGGCGAGGTTGCGATATTTTTGAGAAAACCAAACAGAAATTCGAGCTGAAATATATCAAGGATTAGAGGATGCTCTACATGCTGGAGAGACTCATGCAGGTAGTCATTGTTAGTTACCATATTTCCCGCATAGAAATAATAAATAACATAACTCATCCAGAAATTCTTTTTTCCTTTTTTTAGTAAATGCTGGAACAAGAACAATATTGCCTTCGTCATTTATTCGTGGACGAAGAGACTTGACAGGACGTTATGAAGATGGTATGGGAATTGTGCTACACGATGGTAAATCAGACATTTTCCTTACAATGACTTGCAATCCTACATGGAAAGAAATCACAGATGAATTCGGTCCTAATGAAACGACACAAGATTGACCAGATTTGACAGCTCGAATATTTAAAGCAAAATTTCAGCAGTTAAAGGATGATGTGATTAAAAAAGAAGTCCTGGGTAAAGTAAAAAGTTCCATGTATGTAATAGAATTTCAGAAAAGAGGATTACCACATGCGCACATGTTATTGATTTTAGAAAATAATGACAAGTTGCGAAATCCTGAAGACTATGACAGTGTCGTGAGTGCAGAAATACCACAAGGTGAACAAAATGCAGAATTGCGTCAAGCAGTTTTAAAACACATGATACATGGACCATGTGGACCAATAAATCCAAATTCACCGTGCATGAAAAATGGGCAATGTAAAAAAAATTTTCCAAAAATATTTTGTATAGAGACGAGACAAGGCATTGACTCATATCCAGAGTATAGAAGAAGGAATACCGAACCAGTACAAATAAACAGGAACGTAGCAGTTGACAATGGTTGGGTGGTGGCTTTCAATGCATGGCTATTATTAAAATATGATTGTCACATTAATGTAGAGATATGCAGTAGCATTAAGAGCATTAAATATCTATACAAGTATGTCTACAAAGGTCCAGATAGAGTCGCAATGGAGGTTCACAGAGGAACACACATTGATGAAATTCAGCAATATGTCAATGCACTTTGGATTTGTGCTCCGGAAGATTTTTGGAAAATATTTAGATTTACCCTTTACAAATTATACCCTTCCGTTGAGAGGTTGAAAATCCACTTACCAAATAAACATCAAGTTCGATTTTATGACCATAAGAATGTCCAAAACATTTTACATGATGCTCATAACTCCCGTACCATGCTTACTGAATTTTTCACATTAAATCATAGAGATCATGAAGCTAGACGTTATTTGCATAGAGAGATCCCAGAGCATTATACATGGAATATCACAAATAAAACATGGTATCGTAGACGGTCACGACAAAAAGCTATTGGCCGGATCTACACAGCATCTCCTTCTCAAGAAGAAAAATTATAATTAAGGTTTCTGTTAAATCATGTACGTGGGCCAATCTATTGGGAAGACCTGCTTACAGTAAATGAAACACGATATCAAAATTTCAAGAAATCAGCTCAACAATTTGGCCTTCTAGAAAGTGATAACAGTATTCGAGAATGCTTAATAGAAGCATCTAATCTACGAGCGCCAGTTTCATTAAGGAGATTGTTCGCAACTATCATAATTTTTTGTGAACCAACCGATCTAAGAAGCCTATGGGATGAGTTTCACATTTACATGGAAGAAGACTATGTTACATCAACCACTACCACTGCTGCATACAAAACAGATATTTTATTGAGAGATTTGAATGACCTCCTTATTAACATGGAAAGCAAGTGAGTGATTTTGATTTACCCGAACCAACACTGGGACCTAATCATGATAATATAGTTCCACAACTGATACGGGAAGAACTTGAGGTACATATACCACATAATGATCTTAATGCTATGCACAACTTAAATGTTGATCAATTAAATGCATTTGATGTCATCATGAGTGCCATCCAAAATAGACAAGGTCAAGTTTTCTTTGTTGATGGGCCAGGTGGAACAGGGAAGACATTTCTATATCGCGCTTTGATAGCAAGATTGAGAAGTACCGGAAATATTGTTTTGACAAGTGCCACCTCTTGAATAGCGGCAACATTATTACCTGGTGGTCGTACAACACATTCTCGATTTAAAATCCCAATCACTACAGAGCCTACATCTATTTGCAACATAAGTAAGCAATCTGATCTGTCAAAACTCATCAGACAAGCAACGACTGTAACAGCCCGATTTTCGAAGACCAAAACAACTGACTTTTATTTGTTAATGTTGCAAAAATGAGGCCATTTTTTTTTACACACTTCTTTCGAAAACCGAGTTTTTACTTGGAACCAAACTTACCTCTTTCACTCTCCAAAAACATTTTACTTATAAAAACGGTTTAGTTTCGCTTAAGCAACTCCCTTCATTTTCTCAAAGAAAATTAAACACGTTTCATAAAAAGGGACTCATTCATTTCTTCAGAGTCGGGCATGCTCCAAAAAGTTAGAGTACAGCAATGGTCCATGACTTAGGTAATCCTGAGTACAAAATACAATTAACAGCCTATTCTAATTCTATTACCAATTCTTTGCTCCTATCAAAGACGACCGGATTCGGCCTCTTCATTTCCTTGGTAGATGCCTTTGTACCGAAAGGTGGCTCCACCACATTTGTTGACTCTCTTGTGGAACTCGGTTTGAGCTCCACTCCAAACAACTTCACTGTGTTCTCCTCTTTTCTTCTCCGAGATGGTGGTTCGGAATTGTACCCTACAAAGGATACGCTTCCTAGTCCCGAACTCGTTGATCCTCTGCCTAGTTGGTGCTCCGGGTCTGCGATCACCAGCTGAGCCTGACCCGTCCATTCCCATCCATAGCGTGTCGTTTTCCATCCTTTCCCTTCTCTAGGCCACGTAGAGATTTCCAAGCGATGATCCATCTGCCCGTTGGGAGACCAGCAACACCGATGTACCAACGAACAGGAGAGAGTAAGCGTTCCGGACGCGTAGCGTCGACGGTATGGAATTACGATAGGCAAGGTAATAGGACACACAAACAATTCACACACAACATTCACACAGGGTAACAAACAAACGTACTATTTTCATTGTTTCCAAACCATCTTCATTTCATCTTATTGTTAATTCCTTCACACTTTTCCACTCTTGTTTCCAATCTCGTTCATAAAACTCATCATCTTTCCCACCTTTCTATTCTTAACTCCTCCTTATCTTCCACCCTCTTTCAACTCTAACTCATATAACTCTTTTCTTACAATGTCTTATTGAATTATAACCATCGATGATCGGGGATTAGAGAATCATCGAGGTACGCGTTTTATTCGTAGTCAGCACTCTCATATCAAGCCTACATCTCCTCGGCCATCCATCCAACCTAGTCGGAAGCAAACAGGAGTACAGGACCTTTACCGTGCGGGCACGACAGCTGTCAACACAAATGGTCCCAGACCAGGAGGCTCTGCCTCAATTATATCAATTCAATCACAATGGCTCACTGCCTCGCAGTGGCAAACAAAATGCCCCACTCCAGTCCCTCTCACTGTTCCTGAACTGCCATAGGGGTGACAGCACTATTCTGGTCCCGGGTGCAGAACTTACCACGGTATTAGACCCAGTCCCCACCACGTTAGTGCACCACATGTGGAGTTCATTCTGCCCAGAATAGTACTCAAGGCAACGTGACGTTTTACCGCCCGAGCCTACCCTAATGCATTCATCAACCCGAATATCCCTGATATCTGGGGTACCTTCCTCTCCACTACTTCGCACTCTCATACCTCACCGTATTCGTGGTTAATGTCTTTTAATGTATTTTATTTAATTAACCTATTGGTCGGCTCACCCTTCGTACATCCCTTCAGTGAGTCCCAACTACTATCTTTGCACTTTCAAAACACACGCATAGCTCAGAGCTGGGAGTTCCTTAATTGAATCACATCACATTTCTCAAGTTCAGTCACACTCTCACTATTTCCTCCAAATCTTCCTTTCTACCATCCTTTTCCAAATAAAATCTCACAACTTTCCAAAAATCGCATTTCTCAAACATTTCACAAACACTCTTTCCCAAAACTCTTTACAAAACTTTCCTCCCTAACCAACTTTCATCTCTAGCCAACTTTCACAAACCTTTCTCATTTCGTAAAACTTTTCTCCAAAAAACATCGTTCCAAAACATCTTTTCATCAACTTCTTCAAAAGAGACCATTTCATAAGTAAAAGAAATCCTTTGAAAATATTGTTTTGCAAGCTCCTTCAAAATCTCATTTCTAAAACCTTCTCCAAAAATTCCATTTCCAAAACCTTTTCAAAAATTTCAGTTTACAAACCTGTTTCAAAAATTGTTTTCAAAAATTTCTTTTTCAAAACACCTTTGTGTTGAGCGCTAGTGGAGGAGCAAGCCCAGCTCAACACTAGCTCCCAGACTAAAACCAAGAACAAAGGAGCTCAGCTCAACTCAGCTCACTTCTCATTTCAACAATCCACATCACACTCCCCAGCTCTGGCTCTTTCTCAATTTTATTCTCAACTTCCTTTCCAGTTAACTCGTATCTCACTTTTCCATTCAACCTCGTATCCTTTATCCTTATTACTCTCTTATCTTGCCCTCACTTTCAATTTCATTTTTATTTCTTATAACAACGTCCAACAACCGTCCGTTCATCATAACAATAAGCATCATTATACTTGAAAAAAACAATAATTAACAAGGCATGTTATCACACACAACATTACACAATAGTATTGTGGTCTTCGTCACCTTCGTATAAGTGACCACACAAGGCAAACAATTGTCACTTATACTACTGACTCCAACCACCAAGTTCCGATCTTTGAGATGATACGGAACGCCCTACTAAATTACCTAGCTACCACGATGTCTTAGGGAAAGCTTCTCTCTCACCTGCGGTCCAGCTGTTGAAGGTGTGCTTTCCTTGGAACCTTGTGCCGCCATCTGCCTCAATCTCTTTTCTTTATCATTCCTCATATGAAATAGAATACGTTATATTAATAACTTATTTGAGAAAATTTTTTCTTAGATTAATACTTGTCCCTTCTTTGTTGAGAATCAGTTTCTAATCAAAAACTTCGCTTAGAGTTATATGAAAACATTTTTAGACCAGAAGTACGTCCAAGTAAATTTTGGACAGCAAGGCGGTTTTATAGAAATCACTTTTAATAACTTCTTAGCTCAACATCAACACTTTAAAAATTCATATTTTCATCATGAAACAATTTAGGACAGCAAAACATACATCATGTCATTCAAATAAATCACACCACACACATCAGCAATTATTCGGGCATACAATTATTCAAGTTTCAAACCAACACCTTTTCATTTACTTTCTTTACCTTAAACACTTCCTATCCTATTTGAATTACTTGGCCGAATAAAAGAAAGAAGTAAATCTAATATTACAACTTAATTTACATGGATCAATTTATTTTGTTTTTGACATTTAAATTCCATTTTCTTTTGGTCTTAGCCGAATACACATAATCACATACATAACCGCACACACATAAATCAATCATAATCAAATCTCAAATCAACACATCAATATTTATTTTCATGCACCTTTTATTTAAGTAATTAAACTCCCCAAACCTACTTGGACTATATGGCCGAATAAAGAGATAAGTCAAACATCACATGAATCCTTTTATTTCATTTTAAGCATTTAGATTCTAGTTTCTTTTAATCCTAGCCGAACACACATCACATGCATAAACACATATCCATTCAAACACATACTTTCCCAAGATTAATTAAATTCATTTATTTCCTTTATTTCTACTCAAGGGACCGATTAGAAGTGATGTTCACAACACCAATTCATACTTATTCCTTTTTAAATTATTTCATTGAAAAGGAGGTCCTAGGTTAGCTATCATACATAAGCCGAATATCATCAAGGTAAAGTAAGGTCAAATATTCATCATGCATGCACATAGAACATGGATTAATGCAAAGATCATTTTCCAAAAGCTTATGTTCTAATTTTCCTTATGAGAACCGTGAGCTTCACCCTAATTTTGGCAAACAAACACTTAATTTATCAACACAATAAAATCAAGAATCACATCATAGTCTTTATCCTTTAAGAAAACACTTGCATGCACCTACAATTTCTAGGTGAGATAATTTTTAACATGCATGTAAGAAAAGCATGATTTCCTACACTCCCTAGTCTTAACCGAATGATGATATGCAAGAAGGCAAGCTTCACAATTTTGTTTTTCACATGCAAACACCTAAATTCATAGATCTCATCATGCAAGACTCAAGAGCATCATTTTACCCTTTTTAGAATCACTAACCGAGTCATACACAAAATCTTGTTTCAATTTAAAATTATTTTCAAGGCTTCGTTAAGCTTAATTTCTTTTGAAAACCGTGACACACACATATAAGAAATCAAGACTTAAACATACAAAATTTAAGCTTCAAGTTTCCTCAAAAATATCAAACATAAATTAAAGCATGCAAGGAAGATCAAGACAAAAACATGCACTCAACTCAAATTCTCAAGCAAACCGTGAAGGATTACTTTTTGTAAGAATAGATATAATCATCAAATCACTTAGATCAAATGAAAAACACAAAGATCTATTCCTTCTATTCAGGGCCGAATCACTCTAGCTCTTGATTTGGTGGTTTATGAGTTCATTTAGTTCCAAAAATCCAAGATCAAAACATAAGGAAAACATGCAAAGCAACAAGGATTATAAGGCCACAAAATCATGCATGAGGAGATCAAGTAATCTATGGATTCTAAACACAACCTCAACAAAACCGTGACAAGGATCATTTACAAGTAAGAGATCAAAGCACAAAAATTAAATGTAAGACACTTAGGCTTCAAGATCATCTAAAAATAATTACATGCATCCTCAAAATTAAATCAAAGTCCATAAAATTCCTTTACAACACAAAATCATTTAATTAGAACTCTATCTACCTTAATCCTAGTCTTAAATCTTCAAGCCTTCTCTTCCCTTTCCTAAAAGGTTTGCCTCGGTTTCTTCTTCTACTTCTAGGGTTGATGGTTTTCTCCTTGAGCTTTGATGAAGAAGATGGTTAAGAAAGGAAATCAAAGAAGTTTGGATTAGGCTTTGAGGTTTCACTCTCTTTTCTCTTCTCCTTCCCTCACGGTTTCACTCTTTCTCTCTAAGTGTCTCAAGAGTATGATGTTACTCTTAGACTTGGTGTGTTTGTGTTGGAAGGATGTGGAATGAAGAAGGAAATGAATTAGCCTAGCACCCACTCCTTCATACGGGTTTAAGAGCAAGGGCATGTGGTGAACAATTCCCTTTCTAGCCTTGGTGCAAGGTGGAAGTCGAAGGGTGATTTGGACTAACCTAATTGTTGCATGGGGTGGGTCTTTTCGGTGGAGGCAAGGGTGAGGAAAGTCTTCTCTAGGGTCATGACTCATCCCCTCCTAGGCTTCATGAGTCACCACTCCCACTTCTCTTGTTTTCCATTCAAATTTCCTTTTCTTAATGCTTAAGGAAAAAGGGTTCCTACTTGGTCCTCCTATTCTTAACATAACCGAACCACTTATACACACATACACATTCTCATACAATTTCATTTTTATCACACATCAATAGTCTCATGCAGACATGCGCCACACACAAGTATGCACATAGTCAACATTTGCAAAGTATCATGGTCATACGGCATACACACATAGGTTCACACATTCATACATCATACATTACTCATACACATATACTTATGTAAATTATATTCCTTTTTAATAATTAAATTCTTAGATAACCCTAAGCAATTTCATACCTATCAAGACCGTATATACTCACACATGTCTAACAAACAATTCTTCTTTATCACAAAACAATCACAACATTTTATTGGACATATAGATTTCAAACTCTATTACCTTAGAAAATTATTTCTTTTAAAATCACTCATTATCTTCGAAAACATGAATTTCAAGAAATCATTTAGGAAAATAACCTTTCAAAATACTTTTCTCAAAAATAAATTCTTTTAGTTTTTTTTTTAAATTAATATGAGGAATTTGTGGGGTGTTACAACGACGATCATTTGGGATAAAGCACCCATGGCTCACAGGTATGCTTTTGAAACATTAAATCGTACCTTCAAGGATATCTTGGACAATGATGCACCATTTGGGGGTAAAATCATGATCATGGGAGGGGATTTCCGCCAGGTACTACCTGTTGTGCAAAAAGGCAATAAATCCGAAATGATTTCAGCATGTATTGTCAAGTCTCACTTATGGGCTTCCACAAGGGTGTTGCATTTGCTCCAAAATATGCGCTCATTCCATGATCCTACTTTTTCTGAATATCTCCTATGCATTGGCGATGGAATAGAACCTACAAAAGTTGATGACTTAGTGCAGATACCTAACTGTATGGCAATCCCATGGCAAGGAGAAAATTCCATTCAGAATCTCATCCAACATGTTTTTCCAAATATAGAAAATCATTGTTGGGATGCATCATACATGGTCGCAAGAGCCATATTAACACCAAGAAATGATGAAGTAGAAAAACTTAATAACATCGTCCTCAACCAATTTCCTGGAGAAGAGCGAATTTTGCTTTCATTTGACGAGGTTGAAGGGGATGCAAACAACTTATACTAGCAAGAATACTTAAACTCCATTGCACCAGGTGGTTTACCACCACATGTATTAAAGGTAAAAAAGGGTGCACCATTGATGTTGTTGCAAAACATAGATCCAAAAGCTGGCCTTTGCAACGGGACAAGGTTACTATGCCGTGGGACTTACATGAACATGCTAGATGTGGAAATCCTAACGGGCCACCATGCAGGACTTCCATTTATGCTTATCAGGAAACAATTTTCTGTTATCCTTAGCTTTGCACTTACCAAGAGGTGTTTCTCAATCAACCACAAAGATTCTAATAAAAGAAGGAACAATTGATGGGGAAGAAGGAGTTTACACAAAGAATGTTGTTTTCAAAGATGTCTTGTTATCTCGCATTCAGTAATAATAAAGGTTTTACTCTTTTTTCAATTTACCACATCTTTAATGAAATATATTTACAACTTAGTTCATTTAAATTTTATATCTTTATACATTAATATTATTAATAAGATATATTCTTCTATTTTTCAGTGCTGAATACATCGAATGGATGAATGGAAAGCGCATACAACTGTTTTGATATCTTATGTAATTCCGACTTCATTGCATCTATATTGCGAAAAACATTTCTTTCCTTATGTTTCTACACCATATAAATTTATAAACTACTTTGGCTTTTGGTATGCCTCATGCAAAACAAAAAATTGTCATTCAATGCTGCAGTATCATTTATGAAACTTAGAGTTCTTCGTTAATTTTTTTTTCATCCAAAAACTATAACAATACAATGCTTTGTATGGGCTAATATTACAAACAATTCATAATATGATTACAAGTTATGCAAACTCTACTACGTCGTGCATCTAGACAAACATATTAAATTAAAGGGAAATGAAATCGGAAAATAACAAAATAACATTGCATGTATAATGTCGTTGAAATTTATTGATCCATATTCTTGAACATGACAACTAAGAATACATACAGGCAATGATAACAATTTACATGAAAATAAAGCAATTATAGATATGAATAATATTCATAAAGACCAAATTTTCAATATATCATTTTACTATAAACAACTCTTTACAACAAAAACACGACAATGGGAATGCGGGACGACAGGCACAGGTCGGCACGCTAGTTGTAACACCCCAAAATTTTAATCCCCGATTAATGAAATGTTAATTATAAAATTTATTATAATTAATTATTTCTAATTTAATCTTTGATTAAAAATCTGTGATTTTATTAGTGGTGGAAGTGTGAATTTATTTTTGCAAGTATAATCATTCATGAAATAAATATTTTTGCATATTAGTCCCTGAGTTGGGACCTAGAAGAAATTATAGGAAAGGTTTTGGAGGGAAAGTAAATAAAATAATTATTTTTCAAAAACTGGGCAAAATACTCGAGTATTATCTTGACTACTCGAGTATTCTGGTCAGAGTTGCACGAGTTAGTGCGTTTGGTGAGTCACCACAAACGATTTTGTTTTGTTGACACGAAATCACCACTCCAACCACGTCCATAGCTGTCGTGTCGATCTGCATGCAAGCTCCAAGCATCTATTTAAGCTTTTCATCAACGAATTTGAAGGTTTTGTTGATGAAATTGTGAGACTAGGGTTTCGAATTCGTTCCCTTTGATTCCTATTCATTTCTGAGTGTTAGAATTCGAGTGACACACGATTATGAAGCTCACATCCAGGGCTTCGTAAAGATACTAAGTTTGTTAGCTGAGAGCAAGTATAGAGTGAGAATCGAATCTGAGAAGGGAAGGAGTTGAAGCTAGTTTCAGTTTCTAGAGCTTACTTGAGCAATCGATTTTGGTAAGCCCTTGAATCTTTGAGACTTCAATTTCATTCCATTCTCTAATATGTGTTAGAGAGAATGATTTCTAATTATTTTCCCCAATTGTTTTGCATGATTTCACCATCAAAATCTCTGGTTTTATGACCTCACTCAAAACTGTGTTAATGTCATATTATTCTTGGGGAAATTAGCTTGGAGTTCGTTTTTCAGTCCAATTTCAGTTCTCACACGACTTTGAGGTAAAGGGAAGTCTTTCTATTCACTAGATGGAGTTTAAATTTCATGATTTTAATTAGAGAGCCACCAAGAGGCTCTAAGGTCTTAGATTGAATAGGGAAATTGGTTTGGAGACCAACTTGTGCTCTAAAACTGTGTTGAGCAAGTCCCGTATGTTGCATTCAAGCTGTATTGAACATAAAATCACAAGTTTATTGAGTATATTGCAATTTGGCATTTTGAGTTGTGAATTTTCATGTTTTATGCATAATCTTGTGATTCCCTGTCAAATTTTTTAATTGAAGTGTTCTAAGTGTTTGAGCATGTTCAATATGTGTTATATGAACTCTGTTGATCATTGGATTAGACTAGAAATGGTTAGAATTGAAAATGGTATGTTAAAACCAAGTTTCCAGTTTGTTCTGCAAGAAAACACTCGAGTGCTTGGCTTAATACTCGAGTAAAATTTTGGTAAAACAGTGTATTTTGTGTTAGAACACTCGAGTACCAAGCCCAGAACTCGAGTATCAACTGATGTATGGGGACATGTTATGGTAAACCACTCGAGTAATGAAGGGGTCATTCGAGTGTTCTGGAATTGATGAAGAACACTCGAGTACTCATGAATCACTCGAGTATTTTTATGAACCTGAAACCCAAATCCTCAGGAAGGCCTGAACAACTCGAGTAACTGAGAACTACTCGAGTAATCTGGAAATAATTGAAGAACACTCGAGTAGTTTTACCCAGAATATTGAAATTACCATTTTTAATTCTGAATCATTGATTAATACTTAAATGACAATAATCCAAGTGATCTAAGACTTAAAAGGAAATTGATTGATGATATGGAAATTTTCGTTTGGATGACGAGACGTTGCTCGGGTGGCACGTCGGGAATTATTAAAAAGAAAAACACCAATCAATTCCTTTAAGTTAAGATAATGCATTCATTCTGGAGTTTGGATGATAGATCGTTTATCATGTTTTGGTAACATGAGGAGGGCCTCTGGGAGTGCCAATTGACGGCTCGCTTGATGACACGTTATGGTTGACGACGTGGTCGGCATAGTGAGATGTTGATAAGGTTATACCGTTTGGATGACGGTACGTTGCTCAGGTGGCATGGATTCCAAGCTTGTTGTGTACATTCTTGGTGAATGTACGAATGTTGTACACCTAGGAGTACAACGCACTGTTGAGTGCTGGACGAAGTAAAGGATGGACGTCAGAGAGTGACATAGAATGTTGGAGATAGGCTTGAGAGCTAAGTTCATACATCATGCCACTCATTTAATCTAAAGTTGATAAATGAAACAAGTATGAGCATCTTACTTGCATACAATATCTGCTAAATGCTAAATGTGATTGTTGTTTATTGTTGCATGTGTTTATACATTCACATTGTACATATATTTATGCTCTATTGATTATGTGTATAGAATTGC
Source organism: Crotalaria pallida (assembly GCA_037953625.1). Classification (NCBI taxonomy): domain Eukaryota; kingdom Viridiplantae; phylum Streptophyta; class Magnoliopsida; order Fabales; family Fabaceae; genus Crotalaria; species Crotalaria pallida. The sequence continues at coordinate 59,577,397 of CM075650.1, forward strand.
TTACCCCTATGCCCTTGTAGGTGATGTCACGATACATCGCTTGCATCGAGATCCGGCCACTTCCTAGTGGTACATGGATCTACGAGGACCATCACGCGGTGTTCGAGGGAGAGGTAGAGGTTACTTTCTACCACCCGAACCCGCTGATTCGATTTCGTCCTCGTAGGTTTAGGATTCCCATCATATACACTATGCACGTCCCACCTTTTTACACATATCATGGACCACCTCCCACACGACCAGCTCGCTCATATCACAGTTTCCATTTAAGACCTACCCGCTCACACCCTTTTTCTTCGAGAGTCGTCCGCGAGGAGACTCCCCCTTCTTATCCGAGGAGTCCCATTAGAGTCTCACCATCTCATGACCCGGTACCCAGTGGTAGGGTGCCCACTCCAATGGATGAGATCGAGGAGGACCCAGTGGAGGACGAGAGCGGAGGCGAGCCAGTCATACACTCTACCGTGAGCCAGTGGAGGGATGACGATCCCTAGATATGTGCATATGGTACATGATGAGGATCATGGGATCCGGTGTGAGGATGCTGTGGAGGAGATACTGCTGCTGCTGCTGTTGATGATGACTGATGATGTTTACTACTTCTGCTATCTGGAGACTACTACTACCACTACTATTGTTGCCGAATCTATGTGACCACCTCTAGAGTTCCATATTTTTGTGTTGTATATTTTGTAGATATACTTTTGAGAACTCTAGGGTTATGGTTTTACTTTTGGTATAGATCTTTATGATGGACTTGTGTATGGATCTTGGAGATATGACTATGGAACTATGTACTCTATGACTTATTTCTATATATATGCATATTATGTTTATCTTATAATTATGCACAGTTCCACTATTTCCGCTTACTCTGATTTAACTTATTAAAAGAATTCGGCTACGATAGAAATGCATGGTATCAGTTCCGCAAAAAGAAAGAAGGGATGACATCGCTTATTTTCTACTATATAAATACGATTTCAAAGGAGTGATGCTATCCAATTTTTGAAAAGTTTTTAGAGAATGCCGAATTCAACACAATGCTTAACATGATATGAATTATTCTCTCCAAGGATTCCATGTTTTGGTAGTGCACCCGCTTTTGAAGAAAAATTTTATTTCTACGATTTCTAGATATTTACAAGTCCATATTTTATCTGAGTAATAGTATAATTAGTATATTAATTACTTGGAATTTAATAAAGAGTGTCACGTTGAGTGGTATCAGAGCAAAAGTCAGATCCTGTAGTAGTTGAAGTAGTTCCAGAAAGGTAGCCATCAACAGCAAGCAGGTATCCACAGGGCATATTTATTGTTTTGAATGCTAGTATCTTGCTTGTTTTGAGCATTAGATACAATTGAATGTTTTGTTTGAAGTTAGGGTCATAGCCTTAGTATAGGTGGCGTGATGAATGTTTCTTTAGTTCAACATATGTGACCATAAGTCCATAGCGCAGATCTATTATGGCAACTAGAAACCAAAATCACACCAACGCGATGTTAGAGAGGATTACCGCGGTGCTAGAGTCCATGCAGCAACAACAATTTCAGCAATCACCTCAACCGGTTAATCCATCTCACCAATGCCATGTGGGTAATACCGAGGCAAAGAGTCTGGCAGATTTTAGGAGTTGTAATCCACCCAAATTCGAAGGAGGATTTAAACTTGAGGAGGCTAATAAGTGGATTCACACCATGGACAAGATTTTGAGAACTTTGGATTGCACAGAAGCTCAGAAGGTAGCATACGAAGTCTACATGCTAGAGGATGAAGTTGAGAACTGGTGGAATCATACGGTTCAGCTCCTACACTATGAAGGAAGGGATGTAAATTCGGGCATATTTTTGGAGAAGTTTCTCAATAAATACTTCCCTAAGGACTTGAGGAGAAAGAAGGAAGTGGAGTTCTTGCAGCTGAAGCAAGGAGACATGAGCGTGGATGAGTATGCGGCTAAGTTCGAGGAGCTAATAAAGTACTCTCCATACTATCAGAACAACCCAGATGAAAGGAGCAAGTGTATCAAGTTTGAGGGAGGTTTAAGGCCTAAGCTGAAGTCAATTTTCTGCTATCAACGGATCCAAAGCTTTCCTGCACTTGTGGACATGTGTAGGATGTATGAAGATGACAAAAAAGCTGAAGAGTTGCAAGCAACGGAGGGAAAAGATAGCCGGAATTACGGACCTCAAAGACGCAAGGGTTTCAACAATCAAGGCAACGGTCCGTATGATCGCCGAGGGAAAGGCAAAGGGAAGGTTGGAGGTAATGATGGAAGGAACTTTCGGAGCGAGGCTCCATTTTGTGACAAGTGTAAGCGCCATCATTATGGCTGTTTTTGTTGGGGAACCAGTGGTTGTTTCAACTGTGGAAATTCGGGACACTTTCCGAAGGACTGCAAGGAACCGGTCAAAGCCAATTCAAGAGGGGCTGCTGATAGGCCTATGGTTCAAGGAAGGGTTTTCACAATTAGTGGTGTGGAGGCAAGCCGATCCTCTGATCTTGTGAAAGGTAATTACTTGCTAAATGGTCAGCTTTGCAATGGTTTGTTTGATTCTGGTGCAACACATTCATTTGTTTCATATGAATGTGTAGATCGTTTGAGTCTATCTATGTCTGAATTGTCATACGCTCTAAAAGTAGAAACCCCTACTAATACTCCTATAGTTGTTTCTAGAGCATGTCTTAACTGTTCTATAGAAGTGTTAGGACAAACCTCTAGGGTAGATTTGATCTGTTTACCCTTATCGCAATTAGATGTAATCTTGGGGATGGACTGGTTAAGTCAAAACCAAGTGATCATCGATTGTGATAGAAAAGTCGTGATCTATAGAAACCCGAAACCTTCAGGCTATATGTGCTTGTTCAACACTGAAGTGGAGGAGAAAGGCCCAAAGATTGAAGAGATCTCCATTGTCAGAGACTTTCCGGAGGTATTCGCTGATGAGATACCGGGTTTGCCACCGAAAAGAGAGATTGAATTTGGAATCGACCTAGTTTCAGGAGCTGGTCCCATTTCTATCGCTCCTTATAGAATGGCACCACCGGAAATGGTTGAGATGAAGAAGCAAATTGAGGAATTATTGCAGAAACAGATGATTCGACCAAGTGTGTCACCATGGGGTGCTCCGGTTTTGTTCGTCAAGAAGAAGGATGGTAGTATGAGGATGTGCATCGGCTACCGGCAATTGAATAAGGTCACGATCAAGAACAAGTATCCTTTACCCATGATAGATGACCTTATGGATCAAGTTCGTGGGGCCTCAGTATTTTCCAAGATTGATCTGAGATCAGGGTATCATCAGATCAGAATTAGGGAAGAGGATATCTCTAATACCGCATTTCGATCCCGATACGGGCATTATGAGTATGTTGTGATGCCGTTCGGATTGACTAATGCACCAGCTATTTTCATGGACTACATGAATCGAATCTTTAGACCCTATTTAGGTTCATTCATGGTTGTGTTCATTGACGATATCCTTATTTATCCAAGAGCCCGGAGGAGCATGCTGAACACTTGAGGATAGTGTTGAGTATCCTGAAGGAGAAGTAGTTGTACGCCAAACTTATAAAGTGTGAGTTCTGGCTGGAGGAAGTTAAGTTTTTGGGGCATGTAATCTCAAACAAGGGGATAGCGGTTGATCCGGTAAAGGTGGGATCAGTTTTACAATGGGAACAACCGAAGTCAGTCACGGAGGTGAGGAGCTTTCTTGGTTTGGCTGGTTACTACAGAAGATTTATAGAAGGTTTCTCAAAGATAGCACTGCCCTTGACGAAGTTAACTCGGAAAAACCAACCTTTTATTTGGGATGAGAAGTGTGAAAGGAGTTTCCGAGATCTGAAAGAAAGATTGACATCATCCCCTGTGTTGATTTTTCCTGATACACAAAAGAGTTTCGAGGTGTATTGTGATGCATCGAAACAAGGGCTTGGGAGTGTTTTGATGAAAGATGGGAAGGTAGTCGCTTATGCCTCGAGACAACTAAAAGTTCGTGAGATGAACTATCCAACTCATGATTTAGAGCTAGCAGCTGTCGTCTTCGCTCTAAAGATTTGGAGGCACTATCTCTATGGCACTACGTTGCCGGTGTTTAGTGACAATAAGAGTTTAAAGTACCTCTTTGACCAGAAAGAGTTGAACATGAGGCAACGCCGATGGATGGTGTTCTTGAAGGATTATGAGTTCGAGCTTCATTACCATCCTAGAAAATCAAACGTGGTGGCAGATGCATTGGGTCGAAAAGCAATGCATATCAGTTCGATGATGGTCAAAGAATCCGCATTGATAAAGGAATTTAGAGATTTGAGCTTGACGATGCAAGTGGAGCCGACAAGTGTCAAGATGGGAATGCTGCAAATTGCTAATGAGTTCTTGCAAAGGATTTGTGAGTTGCAACAAGAAGATAAGGGGCTTAAGGAAAAGAGGAAGCTTATGGAAGAAGGCAAGGAGTTAGAGTTTCAAGAGGGAAAGGATTGAATCCTTCGTTTCAGAACAAGGATTTGTGTACCTGACAATCTAGAGGTAAGGAGAATGATTCTGGATGAAGCGCATAAGAGCAAGATGAGTATGCATCCGGGAGCTACCAAAATGTATGAGGATCTGAAGAAGATATTTTGGTGGTCGGGTTAAAAGAAAGATGTGGCTAGTTAAGTGGCGTGTTGTCTAGTGTGCCAGAAGGCGAAGGTGGAACACCAAAGGCCAGGAGGAGAATTACTTCCTTTAGAGATTCCCTTATGGAAGTGGGATAGTATCTCGATGGATTTCGTGTCTGGATTGCCAAGGACAGCTACTGATCATGATACAATCTGGGTGATCGTAGATCGCTTGACGAAGTCAGCGCATTTTATTCTAGTTAACATGCGCTACTCTTTGGAAAAGCTCACTCAGTTGTATATCAAGGAAGTTGTTCGCCTACATGGTGTACCATCAAGTATCGTGTCAGATCACGATCCGAGGTTTACATCGATGTTTTGGCAAGATCTGCATAGAGCTCTGGGTTCAAGACTGAAGTTGAATTCTGCATACCATCCGCAGACTGCTGGTCAAACGGAAAGGACTATTCAGTCACTGGAGGACATCTTAAGAGCTTGTGTTTTTGAAGGTCAAGGGAATTGGGAGCAAATGTTGCCGCTCGTGGAATTAACTTACAACAATAGTTTTCACGCGAGCATTGGAATGACACTATTTGAAGCTTTGTATGGGAGAAAGTGTCAGACACCATTATGTTGGTTTCAAGTGGGGGAGAGTTCTCTGGTTGGACCAGACTTTGTGCAAGAAACAACTGAGCAGATCAAAATGATACAAGAAAAGATGAAGACGGCTCAGAGTAGGCAGAAAAGCTATGCTGATAGTGTTGGAAACCAACAAGAGGCCTAACAATCGAGTAGAGGGGGGGTGAATAGGAGATTGAAAGTGATATGGCAATTTTTCAATTTCATGAAAATAGTTTGAATTGTTGTTCACGGTTTTAAATAAAATTTAAGCTCTATCCGAGCAGACAAGGTTAATTGATTAACCAAATAGATAAACAGAAAGGTTAATTGATTAACCGAGCTGCCGAGCAAATAATGTTAGTTTATTAACCAGAAGAATAAACTGGTTAATCGGTTAACACAGATGGTTCAAGGCTAAACTTTCCGAGCAACACTCAAAAACCGAGCTATCACAGAGTAAATTAAAAGCTTGATGCTTAAGTTAGTGGATAACTAGTTCAAGCAAGCCGAGCAATAAGAAAGCAGTAAAGAAATAAAACTTAACACCAGATTTATCCTGGTTCACTCTCACCCTGAGAGTTAGTCCAGTCCCCTCTAAAAACCTTTTAGAGAGCTTTCACTAAAAATCGATTTTCTGGGTTACAAAAGGATTTACAAGAGCCACCCCTCTAGACCTATCCAGTCAACCGAGTTTACCAAACTCGTGACAACCTACCCATGACAAATCGATGACCAAAGAACCTCTTTGGAACCTTTTCACCACTGAAAAGCTTTCTCGATCAGAGAACAACTTTCCACTCCAGTAAATACAATGAACAAGATTTATGAATGAGAATGGCTCTAATTCGAAACACTCTTCGAATGAGTATGACAGTATAAGTTCAAGAGTGAGTCGATTTTTGTGAAGGGTATCACAGAGAAGAACTGTGTAGAACTTAGAGTTAGGATTTGAAAGTTGTGAATCTCTATGTTCTTATGAAAATCAAATGTTCTTCTCCTCTGTGATGGTTTGATTTCTGCTCTGTTTTTCGAATGTAAAAATGAAGGTTTTAGTTCAGAGAAAAATTGGTTGTGAAAAATCTTGTTGTCTCTTGTGTTAACGTTGAAGACCCCCATTTTTATAGCCTTCTCTTTTCTGCAGAAGAAGAGAAAGAGAGTTGTATGGAATTTCCATGGGGTTTCCAACGGTAACATTTGACAGCAGAGCAGTGATGGTGACAGTTCACCAACCTTTGGTTTAACTCATTTTGAATTTCAAACTTGTCAGAGCATAGGAGCTAAACCTAGGACTTCTACCCAGACTCAACGGAAATAAAAAGTACGGAACAGCTGAGCAGAGTCCGAAGGTTGAAGACGAAGCATTGTTGAAGACGATGAACAGTGATTGTCGAGCATTTAGCTTAATTCGAACTTGATGTTTCTGAGCTTGATCTGAGCGTGGGCAATTTGACCAGTTTAGAACAATCCATCCGAGCTTATTCACTCTATCTGATGGTGGTTGTTCCAAGCTTAATCCGAGCGAGTACCAAGCAAATCATCATGCGAGCTTACTGCCTTGAGACGAGAAAACGAGCTTGCATACTTGGATGAACTTAGCTTTGATCAAGAGCCGAGCCCATGCCGAGCTTTAACTTCAAATGCTGACTTGTTGTAGATAGCTTAGAGTCCTAATTTTCCGAGCCTCCGCCGAGCCTATGTTTTTGACGGTACGCCGAGGAAAATTGAGGTTCCGAGCTTCTGTAGAGCCTTTGCCGTTAGCGAATGCATGCGCTGATAGGTCTGTCGGCTTGGCATAAGTCTAGCTCATTTATTTGACATCATCAAAAGTGTTTTGATTCTTCTTTGATTCTACAGATAGGAGGAGGAAACCCTTAGAATTTGCTGAAGGTGACCATGTGTTCATTAGAATAGTACCAACCGAAGGTGTTAGTAGAGCCTTGAAAACTCAGAAACTATCACCGAAGTTTATTGGTCCCTACCAGATTCTTAAAAGAGTCGGTCTAGTAGCCTACCAATTAGCTTTACCCCCATCATTAGCAAATCTTCATAACGTATTCCATGTGTCTCAGTTAAAAAGGTATGTCCATGATCCCACCATTGTTCTTAGAATCCAACCTTATGATCTAGAAATCCATGAGAACTTAACCTTTGAAGCCATGCCTATTCGCATTGAAGATCGAAGAATCAAGCAGCTTAGAGGGAAGGATATTTGTTTGGTCAAATTCGTCTGGATTTGTGGTGATGTGATGGAAGCATTTTGGGAATTAGAGGATAAGATGCGTCAGGATTATCCCGAATTGTTTGTATAAGTTGAATTTCGGGGACGAAATTCCTTGTAAGTGGGGGAGTAGTGTAACACCCCAAAATTTTAATCCCTGATTAATGAAATGTTAATTATAAAATTTATTATAGTTAATTATTTCTAATAATCTTTGATTAAAAATCTGTGATTTTATTAGTGGTGGATGTGTGAATTTATTTTTGCAAGTATAATCATGCATGAAATAAATATTTTTTCATATTAGTCCCTGAGTTGGGACCTAGAAGTAATTATAGGAATGGTTTTGGAGGGAAAGTAAATAAAATAATTATTTTTTAAAAACTGGGCAAAATACTCGAGTATTATCTTGACTACTCGAGTATTCGGGTCAGAGTTGCACGAGTTAGTGCGTTTGGTGAGTCACCACCAACGATTTCGTTTTGTTGACACGAAATCACCACTCCAACCACGTCCATAGCCGTCGTGTCGATCTGCATGCAAGCTCCAAGCATCTATTTAATCTTTTCATCAACGAATTTGAAGGTTTTGTTGATGAAATTGTGAGGTTAGGGTTCCAAATTCGTTTCCTTCGACTCATTCATTTCTGAGTGTTAGATTTCGAGTGATACACGATTACGAAGCTCACATCCGGGGCTTCATAAAGATACTAAGTTTGTTAGCTGAGAGCAAGTATAGAGTGAGAATCGAATCTGAGAAGGGAAGGAGTTGAAGCTAGTTTCAGTTTCTGGAGCTTACTTGAGCAATCGATTTTGGTAAGCCCTTGAATCTTTGAGACTTCAATTTCATTCCATTCTCTAATATGTGTTGCAGAGAACGATTTCTAATTATTTTCCCCAATTGTTTTGCATGATTTCACCATCGAAATCTCTGGTTTTATGACCTCACTCAAAACTGTGTTGCTGTCATATGATTCTTGGGGAAATTAGCTTGGAGTTCGTTTTTCTGTCCAATTTCAGTTCTCACACGACTTTGAGGTAAGGGGAAGTCTTTCTATTCACTAGATGGATTTTAAATTTCATGATTTTAATTAGAGAGCCACCAAGAGGCTCTAAGGGCTTAGATTGAATAGGGAAATTGGTTTGGAGACCAACTTGTGCTCTAAAATTGTGTTGAGCAAGTCCCTTATGTTGCATGCAAGATGTATTGAACATAAAATCACAAGTTTATTGAGTATATTGCAATTTGGCATATTGAGTTGTGAATTTTCATGTTTTATGCATAATCTTGTGATTCCCTGCCAAATCTGTTAATTGAAGTGTTCTAAGTGTTTGAGCATGTTCAATATGTCTTATATGAACTCTGTTGATCATTGGATTAGACTAGAAATGGTTAGAATTGAAAATGGTATGTTAAAACCAAGTTTCCAGTCTGTTCTGCAAGAAAAGACTCGAGTGCTTGGCTTAATACTCAAGTAAAATTTTGGTAAAACAGTGTATTTTGTGTTAGAACACTCGAGTACCAAGCCCAGAACTCGAGTATCAACTGATGTATGGGGACATTTTATGGTAAACCACTCGAGTAATGCAGGGGTCATTCGAGTGTTCTGGAATTGATGAAGAACACTCGAGTATTCATGAATCACTCGAGTATTTTTATGAACCTGAAACCCAAATCCTCAGGAAGGCCTGAACAACTCGAGTAACTGAGAACTACTCGAGTAATCTGGAAATAATTGAAGAACACTCGAGTATTCTGAAGAACACTCGATTAGTTTTACCCAGAATATTGAAATTACCATTTTTAATTCTGAATCATTGATTAATACTTAAATGACAATAATCCAAGTGATCTAAGACTTAAAAGGAAATTGATTGATGATATGGAAATTTTCGTTTGGATGACGAGACGTTTCTCGGGTGGCACGTCGGGAATTATTAAAAAGAAAAACACCAATCAATTCCTTTAAGTTAAGATAATGCATTCATTCTGGAGTTTGGATGATAGATCATTTATCATGTTTTGGTAACATGAGGAGGGCCTCTGGGAGTGCCAATTGACGGCTCGCTTGATGACACGTTATGGTTGACGACGTGGTCGGCATAGTGAGATGCTGATAAGGTTATACCATTTGGATGACGGGTCGTTTGGATGATGGTACGTTGCTCGGGTGGCACGTTATAACATTGCTCGGGTGGCATGGATTCCAAGCTTGTCGTGTACATTCTTGGTGCATGTAAGAATGTTGTACACCTAGGAGTACAACGCACTGTTGAGTGCTGGACGAAGTAAAGGATGGACGTCAGAGAGTGACATAGAATGTTGGAGATAGGCTTGAGAGCTAAGTTCATACATCATGCCACTCATTTAATCTAAAGTTGATAAATGAAACAAGTATGAGCATCTTACTTGCATACAATATCTGCTAAATGCTAAATGTGATTGTGGTTTATTGTTGCATGTGTTTATACATTCACATTGTACATATATTTATGCTCTATTGATTATGTGTATAGAATTGCTTACGCCTATGCCCTTGTAGGTGATGTCACGATACATCGCTTGCATCAAGATCCGGCCACTTTCTAGTGGTACATGGATCTACGAGGACCATCGCGCGGTGTTTGAGGGAAAGGTAAAGGTTACTTTCTACCACCCGAACCCGCTGATTCGATTTCGTCCTCGTAGGTTTAGGATTCCCATCATATACACTATGCACGTCCCACCTTTTTACACATATCATGGACCACCTCCCACACGACCAGCTCGCTCATATCACAGTTTTCGTTTTCAACCTACCCGCTCACACCCTTTTTCTTCGAGAGTCGTCCGCGAGGAGACTCCCCCTTCTTATCCGAGGACTCCCATTAGGTTCTCACCATCTCATGACCCGGTACCCAGTGGTAGGGTGCCCACTCCATCGGATGAGATCGAGGAGGACCCAGTGGAGGACGAGAGCGGAGGCGAGCCAGTCGTACACTCTACCGGGAGCTAGTGGAGGGATGACGATCCCTAGATATGTGCATATGGTACATGATGAGGATCAGGGGATCCGGTGTGAGGATGCTGTGGAGGAGATACTGCTGCTGCTGCTGTTGATGATGACTGATGATGTTTACTACTTCTACTATCTAGAGACTACTACTACCACTACTACTATTGCCAGATCTATGTGACCACCTCTAGAGTTCCATATTTTTGTGTTGTATATTTTGTATATATACTTTTGAGAACTCTAGGGTTATGGTTTTACTTTTGGCATAGATCTTTATGATGGACTTGTGAATGGATCTTGGAGATATGACTATGGAACTATGTACTCTATGACTTATTTCTATGTATGTGCATATTATGTTTATCTTATAATTATGCATAGTTCCACTATTTCCGCTTACTCTGATTTAACTTATTAAAAGAATTCGGCTACGATAGAAATGCATGGTATCGGTTCCGCAAAAAGAAAGAAGGGATGGCATCGCTTATTTTCTACTATATAAATACGATTTCAAAGGACTGATGCTATCCAATTTGTGAAAAGGTTTTAGAGAATGCCGAATTCATCACAATGCTTAACATGATATGAATTATTCTCTCCAAGGATTCCATGTTTTGGTAGTGCACCCGCTTTTGAAGAAAAATTTTATTTCTACGATTTCTAGATATTTACAAGTCCATATTTTATTCGAGTAATAGTATAATTAGTATATTAATTACTTGGAATTTAATAAAGGGTGTCACACTAGTGAAAATAAAAGAAAGATAAGGAAAGGGTGACAGAGAGAAGAAGTGAGGGCGACAAAGAAAGGAAACTTTAAGGTTTTCGTAACTTCTCGGTTCAATAACTCAAGATCCAATCGTTCAATCTCAAATCCTTCTTAGGTGTATGATCTCCTCAACTCCCTCTATCGATATATATAATTTATTCGTCGATCCGTCAATATTTTATTTGTGACGCTCTCTTTTTAACTTGAAAATAATTAATATTTCCAAATAGTTTACTACTTGCTATCAAAATTAGGACTAGAAAATTTTTCCTTTTTAATATTATTACTTGCTTAATCAAAACCTCTTTTTGACATAAACCGTTTCATGAATTCGGCTTAGTATTATCTTAGATTTGAAAAAGACTCTCGAGAAAGCACGTCCTTATTTATAGGAAACCTTAGTAGTTATTATTTAAACATATGATTTGCCTCTAGAGTCAGATTTGAGAATATAAAATATATATGTTTCGCCGAATTCTTTATAAACTGAAATCAGAGTTCGCGGAAGAAAAATAGTACTTATGGGGCACTGCTGAGGAAAATAAACATCATATATATATATAGATCATACCATCAAATAAAACCCCATCAGTACAGTAGCAAGTGATAAAAAGTCGAGATAGCAAGTTTTGATAAGACATATACAGACCAGCTGCACTAAAATAAAAGCTCACTCTAAGACCTCTCAATATATACAATATATAACAAAGTCCAAAGGCAGAAGTCCCAGAGCAAGTCTTCCATGTCCTCAGCAGCTCCTCAGATCCTCCACAGATCTATCCCTAGGATCTAGGATCCAAAACACCTATGCTATGCAGGCTCCTATGAACCAGCGGGTCCACCTCTAGCAGAAACAGTCGGCTCAACATGCACCTCCTCCTCGCTCTCATCCTCCACAGGGTCCTCCTCGACCTCGCCCGACGGTGTAGAGACCCCACCACTGGGTCTAGGATCCGCAGAAGCAGTCCTATCATACTCAGTCGGACCAGGAGAAGGAGTCTCCTCAGTGACAACTCTATGGGATGAAGGATGGGAACGAGTGGCAGCTCTAAAACAAAAACTATGGAAACGACGCATAGGTCGAGCCGGGGGTGGTCCTCTATAAGTGTAAAAAGGTGGAACATGCATAGTATAGACTAATGGAACCCTAAATCGACGAGGTCGCACCCGCACCAGAGGGTTAGGGTGGTAGAGAGTAATCTCAACCTCCCCCTCAAAGGTGGCACGGTGCTCCTCATACGTCCATATACCGCTAGGGATAGGGCGTATCTCGATGCAGGCTAGGTATCTGGCCATCACCTAAACAGGGCACAGGGAGTAAGTATACACATATACATAATGGATAAAGACTAAAATTACAATCACAAATATATCATGGACAGATCATAATGCAGATACATATGAGCACACCAATTTTTCAACATTATAACCCTTATAATGCAAGTGGCATGATGTATGATTTTCTATCCACAACTGAGGCCTCTAAATGTCCATCTTGGACGTCCATCCAATACACCATTGTGTTCCCGGAACACCGACATTAGTTCCCAGAACATAATGCCGAACCATACTTGGATAAAAAGCATCACTCCCGGAGTGTGCCACGTTCCCAGAACACATAAAAACCAGGTCCCGGACACTGGCCACATATCTATAATGTGTCATCAAGTAGGTTATATTTTGGTACTCCCGGAGTACCCTCCTCATATTCCCAGAATATGATAAACGTTCCTACCAACCAGACTTCCAGTCTATATGTATGCACAAACATCAGGGTTGGTTTTATCTTTATATTAATTAATGTGATTTAGAAATATTCCAATTTCTACTTTTGAATGATTTATTTGAGGTATAACTTTTTGCATAAAATTCCCCTTTGAATCTTTCTCAAAATATGCCTTTTAAAACCCAGATTGAGCATTACAACTTCAATGGTATTTAAAAAACTTAACTTTTTATTTTTCAGCTTCAGGTACTAACCGATTACAGTTTCAGGCTAACCGGTTAGAATTACAGACCTGAACTGTTTACCATTGCAATTCAGAAAAACCCTTTTTTCTTGAATTCTCTACCCAATCCAAAACACATTTACCATTGTTTTATACCTCAAAAACCATTGTTTCAACATTCAAAATTCCAAATCACATTTCCTTTTCCAATGAACATAATTTCCTCTTGAAATTATTTCATTAACTTAAGGCATAATTTTGATCCTTCAATTCAGAACTTTGACAACTCAAGTTCAGACCATGTATAATGAAATTTAAGCTTAAATTTGAGCAAAGGCCATTCAGATTTCAGAACTGATTAATAAACCAATTTTCCTTGAAAATCTGCAGTGTCTAACCGGTTACGAAAATCGTGTAACCGGTTAGATTATGCAGTCAGACCAATAAAACAAGAGTTTTAACAACTCATTCTCTTCCTTTCTCAAATCTAACCAAATTTCAGTATACACAAAGTTCATATGCCTTAAAACAAACATGTTTACACTCAGAAACACATTCATATTGCATGCATCAAGTTTATTGTATCAAATTGCATGAAAATCCCCATAAACACAATTTAACACAACCAAACTTAGATTAAGCACTCAAACACAGAATTCAGCATTTATATAGCTTGCATGCATCAAATTAAAGTTGCTCAAAACCACAGTGAGCAAGTTTTTGGCCTCCAAGCCTTTGTGCTTAAAAACACATAATGCCCTTTTGAGTTTTGTGAACTCAAATCCTAAATCACATGGATTTTAGTCTAAATCTAGTATAAGGTAAACTTCTCCCATACCTCTAAGACGATTTTGATGAAGATTTTCACTGGATTAGAAGAAAAACCCCAGATTCTCACAATTTCCCCAAGTCTACTCTCAGATTCGGTTTCCAGCAATAGGGTCCAGAAACCACCAAATTTGACATGGAATTTGGCCAAAGAAATTGGGGAAAATGGTTAGAATTCAAAGTAGGTAACATGCATGAGAGAATCAAAGAAGTTTGGGACTCAAAGATCAACTAAGCTTACCACAATCGAGTTTGGAAATCAGCTTCCAAAATCAGGATCCACAGAGAACTCAGCTTTCTACCTTCCACTTCCAAGCTTGATTTCTCCCTCCACACTAACTCTCAACTCACAGTGTTTAGATCTTTGTAAAGCTCTTGATGTAAGCTTCACAATCGTGTATCACTCGATTACTAACACTCAACAACCAAGACGAATTGCTCAGCACAATTCTGAAACCCTAATCACCCTCATTCAACCAGAAATCAATTGATCAACCCCTAATTCATCAGAATTTCCACTATTTATAGACAATTGAAGGTAACATGCAGGGCGACGCGTGTTTCCCATTAACACCAGGTTGATTTCGTGGCGATTAAACGAGTAATTCAAGTGATTACTCATCAAATTCCACTAAACCAGTTTCTGAGTTCATCGTCTAACCGATTATAGGGCATTACTAACCGGTTAGATCAGTTCAAAATTTAAAAATTATTATTTTTAAATCTTTCCCTCCAAGAACCATTCTAATATTGCCTTTTAGTCCTCATTCAGGGACCAAACTGCAATTTCCTTATATTCTGTATTTATTTGCCATATAAAAATATTTTAACTTATTTTTATATTTAAGGCTAATTAAATACAAAATATAAACTTGAGAAATTCTATAAATTAATAATAAAACTTTTTATTATTAATTTCCTATTATTCGGGAGACAAAAATTAGGGATGTTACACTACTCCCCCACTTAAAAGGAATTTCGTCCCCGAAATTCTAGATTACAAAAACAACTCCGGATACTCTTGACGCATCTTCTCCTCTAATTCCCATGTCTCTTCCGATACGTCAGCATTCTCCCAAATTACCTTGACCAAGGGTATTTCCTTTCCTCTGAGCCGTTTGACTTCACAATCTTCTATCTGAACCGGTCTGGTCTCAAAGGTCAGGTTTTCTTTCAGAGTTAGGTCATCAGGTTGAAGTTTCAGAACAACAGATGGGTCATGAACATACTTTTTCAATTGCGAAACGTGAAAGACGTTATGCAAATTGGACAGAGAGGGTGGTAAGGCCAATTGATAAGCAACAGGGCCAACTCTCTTAAGAATCTGATATGGACCTATACACTTAGGCGAAAGCTTTCGGGTTCTCAAAGCTCTACTAATTCCTTTCATCGGAACTACCCGAAGGAACACATGATCGCCCTCAGAAAACTCTAATGGTTTTCTCCTCTTATCCACATAACTCTTCTGTCGACTCTGAGTCGCTTTCATCTTAGTCTGAACCATCTTGATCTTTTCAGATGTCTGTTGTATTATTTCTGGTCCAACCATCAAGTTCTCCCCCACTTGGAACCAACATAGCGGGGTTTGACACTTCCTTCCGTACAACGCCTCGAACGGTGCCATTCCAATGCTCGCCTGGTAGCTATTGTTGTATGTGAATTCTGCAAGAGGTAACACTTGATCCCAGCTTCCTTGTTCTTCAAGTGCACACGCTCGCAACACATCTTCCAAAGATTGAATTGTTCTCTCCGTCTGGCCATCCGTCTATGGATGATACGCAGAACTCAATTTCAACCTTGTTCCCATAGCATCATGCAAACTCTTCCAGAATTGTGACGAAAATCTCGGATCTCGGTCGGATACAATGCTCGAAGGCACTCCGTGAAGACGAACCACCTCCTTGATATAGATCTGGGTAAGCTTGTTCAAGGAATAACGCATATTTATCGGAATAAAATGCGCCGACTTTGTTAACCTATCCACAACCACCCAGATTGCATCATGATTTGCTGCTGTTCTCGGCAAACCAGACACAAAATCCATTGAGATACTATCCCACTTCCACTGGGGAATCCTCAGAGGTTGCAACTGTCCTCCCGGTTTCTGATGTTCTACCTTTAATTTCTGACAAATCAAGCACGCCGCCACATATTCTGCCACATCTCTTTTCAATCCCGACCACCAAAATATCTTCTTCAAATCCTGATACATTTTGGTCGATCCGGGATGCATACTCATCCGACTCTTATGGGCCTCATCAAGAATTAGTCTTCTAACTTCTTGATCTCTTGGTACACAAATCCTTGTCCTGAAACGAAGGATTCCATCCTGCCCTATCTTGAAATCAGGTTCTTTTCCTTCCGAACCTAGTCTCATCTTTTCCATCAACTCTTCATCTGTTCGTTGCAACTCCCAAATTCTTTCCAGGAACTCGTTTGTGATCTGCAACGTCCCCAACTTGATACTTGATGGCTCCACTTGTATCAACAAGCTCAAGTCTCTGAATTCTTCAATCAATGCTGCTTCCTTGACCATCATCGCTCTAACGTGGATTGCTTTCCGACTCAACGCGTCTGCAACCACATTCGCTTTACCCGGATGATAATGGAGTTTAAAATCATAATCCTTCAAGAACTCTATCCATCTTCTTTGCCTCATGTTCAACTCTTTCTGGTCAAACAGATATTTCAAACTCTTATGGTCACTAAATACTTGGAATGTAGTGCCATAGAGATGATGTCTCCATATCTTTAAGGCAAACACGATCGCAGCCAACTCCAAATCGTGTGTCGTTTAATTCACCTCATGATTCTTCAATTGCCTCGATGCATACGCCACTACTCTTCCTTCTTGCATCAATACACAACCCAGTCCTTGCTTAGATGCATCACAATAAACTTCAAAACTCTTGTGAGGATCGGGAAAGATTAACACAGGAGACGATGTTAACCTTTCCTTCAACTCACGAAAACTAACTTTGCACCGATCATCCCACACAAACGGTTGATCTTTCCGAGTCAACTTAGTCAAAGGCAATGCAATCTTAGAAAATCCTTCTATGAATCGACGATAGTATCCAGCCAGTCCCAAGAAACTTCTCACCTCCGTCACCGTCTTAGGCTGTTCCCAACTTAGTACTGAACATACTTTCGCTTGATCCACCGCAATTCCCTCTTTAGAGATCACATGCCCCAGAAACTTCACTTCATTCAACCAAAACTCACACTTCGTAAGCTTGGCATATAGTTGCTTCTCCTTCAGGACCTTTAACACAATCCTGAGATGCTCTTCATGTTCTTCCAGATTTTTAGAATAGACCAAAATATCGTCAATGAATACCACCACAAACAAATCCAAATATGGTCTAAAGATCCGGTTCATATAATCCATCAAAATAGCAGGTGCATTTGTCAATCCGAACGGCATCACAACATACTCATAATGACCGTATCGCGATCGAAATGCAGTCTTGGGTATATCCTCCTCCTTTATCCTGATCTGATGATAACCCGATCTCAGATCAATCTTGGAGAATACTGCGGCTCTCCTCACTTGATCCATAAGGTCATCAATCCTTGGCAAAGGATACTTATTCTTAATAGTGACCTTATTCAGCTGTTTGTAGTCCACACACATCCTCATACTTCCATCTTTCTTCTTTACGAACAATAATGGAGCTCCCCAAGGTGAAACGCTTGGCCTGATCATCTGTTTCTGCAACAGCTCCTCGATTTGCTTCTTCATTTATGCCATTTCTGGTGGTGCCATCCTATAAGGAGCAATAGAGATGGGACCAGCTCCAGCGACTAAATCGATCCCAAACTCTATCTCTCGCTTCGGAGGTAATCCTGGTATCTCCTCAGGAAATACTTCCGGAAATTCCCTCACCACTGGAATCTCTTCAATCGACATCGACTCTTCTTCTCCAGAAGCCGAGAATAAACACATATATCTCTCCGGTTCAAGGGTCCTATATTGAATTGTCTTTTCCTCACAATTGATGATCACTTGGTTCTTCATCAACCAATCCATACCCAAGATCACATCCAATTGTAACTTAGGAAGACAAACCAAATCTACCTTGGATGAACGACCCAGAATTTCTACATCACACCCTAAACAGACTTTAGCGGTGTAGATCGGTATACCCGTAGGGGTAGCTATACTAAGATAGCAGGGTGAATCAGAAACAATAAGATTCAGCCTACTCACACATTCAGGGGAAACAAAAAAATGTGTAGCTCCAGAATCAAACATGATTTTGCAAGGTTGATTATTGAGCAGGAAATTACCTTGCACGAGATTCGGGGTTTGGGTTGCTTCACTACCACTTAGGGCAAATACTCGTCCTTGTACCACAGACTTTCCAGCAGATCCCTTTGCATCCCCCTTTGCAGATTCCTTGCATTCAGGGGCAAAGTGACCTTGCTTCCCACACTTGAAACATCCTCCTGTGGACCAGCAAAACTGACCATGATGATAACGCTTGCACTTCTCGCAATAAGGAGCATTATCGCGAGGCTTGTTCCGGTTATCCATCACTACCTTGCCTTTCCCCTTGTTCTTAGAATATGGACCATTATTCCGATGGTCGAACTTCTTCTTCCTTTGGGGTCCATAGTTCTGTCCAACCCCCTTCGCTTGACCTCCTATCAACTCCGCCTTCTTATCATCTTCATACATCCTGCACATGTCCACCAGTGCAGGGAAACTCTGAATCCTTTGATAACTGAAGATAGACTTCAGCTCCAGGTGTAGCCCACCTTCAAACTTCACACACTTACTTCTTTTATCAGGGTTATTTAAGTAATAGGGAGAGTATTTCATCAGTTCCTCGAATTTGGCAGCATACTCCCCTACACTCATATCCCCTTGCTTCAATTGCATAAACTCCACTTCCTTTTTCCTCCGCAAATCTTCTGGAAAATATTTATTAAGAAATTTCTCCATAAATACTCCCCAGTTGATTGCTCTCCTTTCAAAATTCAGCAATTGGACCGTGTGATCCCACCAGTTTTCAGCTTCCCCATGAAGCATGTAAACTGCATAGGTCACCTTCTGTTCATCAGAACACTCCAGAGTTCGGAAGATCTTATTGATCTCATACAACCACTTGTTCGCCTCATCAGGTCTATATCCTCCCTCAAATCTTGGTGGATCGCACTTCCGGAACTCCGACAGAGTCTTAGCATCATGATTCGCCATGTTGCCAGCAAACGGGTTACCGACTCTCTCCTGAGATGATTGATGCCTCTGCTGCTGCTGCATACCCTCCAGCACGGTTGTGATTCGTTCTAACATTTCGTTAGTAACATTTCGATTCCGGGTTGCCATAGATAGACCTGCACTATGGGCTTTGGGTTACTAAAAAGGTCTTTAAGATATAAATGCTACCACTAACTTACTCAAACATATTCAATTAACATTGAATATCATACTTAGCTGCATCTTCGGGCCATGAGGAACAGGACCAATGCTCTGATACCACCAAAGGGTGTGACGCTCTCTTTTTAACTTGAAAATAATTAATATTTCCAAATAGTTTACTACTTGCTATCAAAATTAGGACTAGAAAATTTTTCCTTTTTAATATTATTACTTGCTTAATCAAAACCTCTTTTTGACATAAACCGTTTCATGAATTCGGCTTAGTATTATCTTAGATTTGAAAAAGACTCTCGAGAAAGCACGTCCTTATTTATAGGAAACCTTAGTAGTTATTATTTAAACATATAATTTGCCTCTAGAGTCAGATTTGAGTATATAAAATATATACGTTTCGCCGAATTCTTTATAAACTGAAATCAGAGTTCGCGGAAGAAAAATAGTGCTTATGGGGCACTGCTGAGGAAAATAAACATCATATATATATATATATAGATCATACCATCAAATAAAACCCCATCAGTACAATAGCAAGTGATAAAAAGTCGAGATAGCAAGTTTTGATAAGACATATACAGACCAGCTGCACTAAAATAAAAGCTCACTCTAAGACCTCTCAATATATACAATATATAACAAAGTCCAAAAGCAGAAGTCCCAGAGCAAGTCTTCCATGTCCTCAGCAGCTCCTCAGATCCTCCACAGCTCTATCCCTAGGATCTAGGATCCAAAACACCTATGCTATGCAGGCTCCTATGAACCAGCGGGTCCACCTCTAGCAGAAAAAGTCGGCTCAACATGCACCTCCTCCTCGCTCTCATCCTCCACAGGGTCCTCCTCGACCTCGCCCGACGGTGTAGAGACCCCACCACTGGGTCTAGGATCCGCAGAAGCAGTCCTATCATACTCAGTCGGACCAGGAGAAGGAGTCTCCTCAGTGACAACTCTATGGGATGAAGGATGGAAACGAGTGGCAGCTCTAAAACGAAAACTATGGAAACGACGCATAGGTCGAGCTGGGGGTGGTCCTCTATAAGTGTAAAAAGGTGGAACATGCATAGTATAGACTAATGGAACCCTAAATCGACGAGGTCGCACCCGCACCAGAGGGTTAGGGTGGTAGAGAGTAATCTCAACCTCCCCCTCAAAGGTGGCACGGTGCTCCTCATACGTCCATATACCGCTAGGGATAGGGCGTATCTCGATGCAGGCTAGGTATCTGGCCATCACCTAAACAGGGCACAGGGAGTAAGTATACACATATACATAATGGATAAAGACTAAAATTACAATCACAAATATATCATGGACAGATCATAATGCAGATACATATGAGCACACCAATTTTTCAACATTATAACCCTTATAATGCAAGTGGCATGATGTATGATTTTCTATCCACAACTGAGGCCTCTAAATGTCCATCTTGGACGTCCATCCAATACACCATTGTGTTCCCGGAACACCGACATTAGTTCCCAGAACATAATGCCGAACCATACTTGGATAAAAAGCATCACTCCCGGAGTGTGCACCACGTTCCCAGAACGCCACGTTCGCAGAACGCATAAAAACCAGGTCCCGGACACTGGCCACATATCTATAATGTGTCATCAAGTAGGTTATATTTTGGTACTCCCGGAGTACCCTCCTCATATTCCCAGAATATGATAAATGTTCCTACCAACCAGACTTCCAGTCTATATGTATGCACAAACATCAGGGTTGGTTTTATCTTTATATTAATTAATGTGATTTAGAAATATTCCAATTTCTACTTTTGAATGATTTATTTGAGGTATAACTTTTGGCATAAAATTCCCCTTTGAATCTTTCTCATAATATGCCTTTTAAAACCCAGATTGAGCATTACAACTTCAATGGTATTTAAAAAACTTAACTTTTTATTTTTCAGCTTCAGGTACTAACCGGTTACAGTTTCAGGCTAACCGGTTAGAATTACAGACCTAAACTGTTTACCATTGCAATCCAGAAAAACCCTTTTTTCTTGAATTCTCTACCCAATCCAAAACACATTTACCATTGTTTTATACCTCAAAAACCATTGTTTCAACATTCAAAAGTCCAAATCACATTTCCTTTTCCAATGAACATAATTTCCTCTTGAAATTATTTCATTAACTTAAGGCATAATTTTGATCCTTCAATTCAGAACTTTGACAACTCAAGTTCACACCATGTATAATGAAATTTAAGCTTAAATTTGAGCAAAGGCCATTCAGATTTCAGAACTGATTAATAAACCAATTTTCCTTGAAAATCTGCAGTGTCTAACCGGTTACGAAAATCGTGTAACCGGTTAGATTATGCAGTCAACCATTAAAACAAAAGAGTTTTAACAACTCATTTTCTTCCTTTCTCAAATCTAACCAAATTTCAGTATACACAAAGTTCATATGCCTTAAAACAAACATGTTTACACTCATAAACACATTCATTTTGCATGCATCAAGTTTATTGTATCAAATTGCATGAAAATCCACATAAACACAATTTAACACAACCAAACTTAGATTAAGCACTCAAACACAGAATTCAGCATTTATATAGCTTGCATGCATCAAATTAAAGTTGCTCAAAACCACAGTGAGCAAGTTTTTGGCCTCCAAGCCTTTGTGCTTAAAAACACATAATGCCCTTTTGAGTTTTGTGAACTCAAATCCTAAATCACATGGATTTTAGTCTAAATCTAGTATAAGGTAAACTTCTCCCATACTTCTAAGACGATTTTGATGAAGATTTTCACTGGATTAGAAGAAAAACCCCAGATTCTCACAATTTCCCCAAGTCTGCTCTCAGATTCGGTTTCCAGCAACAGGGTCCAGAAACCACCAAATTTGACATGGAATTTGGCCAAAGAAATTGGGGAAAATGGTTAGAATTCAAAGTAGGTAACATGCATGAGAGAATCAAAGAAGTTTGGGACTCAAAGATCAACTAAGCTTACCACAATCGAGTTTGGAAATCAGCTTCCAGAATCAGGATCCACAGAGAACTCAGCTTTCTACCTTCCACTTCCAAGCTTGATTTCTCCCTCCACACTAACTCTCAACTCACAGTGTTTATATCTTTGTAAAGCTCTTGATGTAAGCTTCACAATCGTGTATCACTCGATTACTAACACTCAACAACGAAGACGAATTGCTCAGCACAATTCTGAAACCCTAATCACCCTCCTTCAACCAGAAATCAATTGATCAACCCCTAATTCATCAGAATTTCCACTATTTATAGACAATTGAAGGTAACATGCAGGGTAATTCAAGTGATTACTCATCAAATTCCACTAAACCAGTTTCTGAGTTCATCGTCTAACCGGTTACAGGGCATTACTAACCGGTTAGATCAGTTCAAAATTTAAAAATTATTATTTTTAAATCTTTCCCTCCAAGAACCATTCTAATATTGACTTTTAGTCCTTATTCAGGGACCAAACTGCAATTTCCTTATATTCAGTATTTATTTGCCATATAAAAATACTTTAACTTATTTTTATATTTAAGGCTAATTAAATACAAAATAAAAACTTGAGAAATTCTATAAATTAATAATAAAACTTTTTATTATTAATTTCCTATTATTCGGGAGACAAAAATTAGGGATGTTACATTATTATCCCTATATTTTCAAATAAAGAGATGTTTTAGGGAAAAGTGATATATTTTTATTGTATAATGATATATATTTATTATTTTGACAGAAATGAATTTATTCGAAATATATATTTTAATGTTATAATTAGTTTTAACATATGTCCTTATTTAGATCCAACACGTTGTTATTGACCTTGACCCTGTAGCAAGTTGCGAATGTTAAAGTGGCTCTGTCTTATGACTAGGATTTCCAAGGTAAGGGGCGTAGTTTGGTTTAGTATTAGATAAGGGATTTAATAATAGTAATAGGGACATAATTAGGTATATTTAGATGTTTGGTTGAAACTAGGATTAAGGGGGAAATAGTTTAGTATAGAAAAATCATAAGTGATTGTATGTTATGCATGTAATTTTTTTATGTTTAATGCCTAAAATCTTATGTTAGCTTTAAAATTGTTGATATTGTATATGTTTGTGATATGATTGTAATTATAGAACTGAAATATTAATAGTTATGCATACCATAGGGTCAAGTACTATTCAATTGACTTTGAACCAAATTAATGTGATTTTTAAAAGAGAACCAAAAAGGGGTTTAAATCTCAATTGAAAAGCACTTGAACGTTGCATCATTCATGGTGTAAAGATGGACGTTAGGAGTAGGGGAAAAACATACGTCGTTTCAATTGATGAGGGCAAAAGTAAATTACTGGAATTACTGTGGAGAACTTTGATCCTGCAAAGGACATGGGTTTGATTCCCGTGTTGGGGATTGGTTCTATGCGAACCATAGTGATTCCATTACTTTGGCTTGTTTTGGCCAGTCGTTTGTGATTTCTGCTAAAGCCAATTTGGACGAATCAAACCAAATTGTATAACGAACCCTAAAGTGGTGAAGTACTGTGCAAGCTAGTATGACCAACCCTAGAGGGGTGAAGTACGGTATGACAAACCCTAAAGGGATGAAGTACTATAGGTTGAGAAATGCTTACTCCTGGTCGGTTCTTCCCCAGAGTGGAGGGTGAATGTGAGGATATTAAAGTGTTAATGAAAAGGGAAAAGTTAAAGTGTTAAAGTTAAAGTGAAAGTGTGGAAGCAATTGCATAGATGTTTTGATTCATTGAATCTGATCAAAGTGTTAAAGTTGATGTAATGAAATGAAATGTGCAATATGTAACATCCCGTTATTTATAATATCTCTAGTAAAATAATTAAGCGATTTAATATGATGTTTTCAAGATTTGCGTGTTTTAATAAAATTTTGATTTCATCGTTATAATTGAAATATGTTTTCTAGTCAAAATAAGTATAAATTTGTTATAATATGTTTTTCAAAAAAATAAAAGAGTACTTTTATTTAGTTTAAATTAACATTTTGATAGGGAGCTCAAGTGGCAAGCCTTAGAGGCATTTTTATAAATAGTTTCTTCAGAAAAATATGTTTAACTTAATATTTTGAGCTTCCCTGTAAATTTTCATAGTGTTCGGAGGCTATTTTATATTTAACTTCTGGACTAGTTTAATATATTACCGGTTTAAGTTATATATAATAATCTTCTACTTCAAAATTTTAAATATTATATATTATCAAGTTTAATATGAATATTTATAAAATATATTTACTTTTGAATTTCAATAATTTTTCTTACGCAATAACTATCCGGAAGGACCGGTAACTTTATTATTTTTCAATCAATTTTGAGTAATTCAAAATACAATATTATTTTACCTAAATGTATTTTATTATTTGGATCATCAAATTTTTAGCTATAATCCAAAATACCTACACACATTGACCCACAAATTAAATAATATTGTTAAAATATGTATTTAATACCTAAATCTACCCGTAGTCCCACCCATGACCCTTAACATCAATAATATAAAATATATATGTATATAAAGCCCATGTACCCACCCACCGCGTGAAGTAAAGGAAATAAAAAAAAAAAAAAGAGAGAAAGGAAAGAAGATTGGATGAGTAGCAGCGAGAGAGAGTGACGGGGCGACGCAGGTCAGAGGAAAACTTAAGGTTTTTCAAATTTCTCGGCTCAATAATTCAAGATCCAACCGTTCAATCTCAAATCCTTCTTAGGTATATAACATCCTCAACTCCCTCTATCCATCCATGTAATTTATTCGACTATCCGTCAATATTTTATTATCCCTATATTTTCAAATAGAGATATTTATGACAAAAGTGATATATTTTTAGTGTATAATAATATATATTTATTATTTTGACAAAAATGAGTTTATTTGATATATATTTTTTTAATGTTATAATTAGTTTTACATATGTCCCTAATTAGATCCAACACGTGGTTATTGACCTTGACCTTGGAGCAAGTGCGGATGAAAACGTGACTCTGTTGTTATTGCTAGGATTTCCAGGTAAGGGGATTCTCTTTTCCACATTTTGGGTTAGGGATAGTTAGGGTGTATAATAGGATTTAAGTTTAATACTTAGACCGGGTTGTGGGTAGTAAAATGGTTTTGAAATAAAATTGATTTAGGGGTGATTAGCATATTTATGGTTAATTTTATATTAATTAAATTATTTATGTTAAATTCTCTTTTTATTAATATTAAAGTAGGAAGTGAAGAACCCTAGGGAGTTGACTTACATTCATTGTACTCTGAGACATACCTGAGTATGTCGATTGATTTATGATATTGGTTGATGGTTGATAAATTGATGTGATCCTATATGTGAGTAATTAATGGCGTAGGTGTATAAATATTGAAATGGGAATGTGATTGTTAAAGAAATAATATGTTGGAATTTGAAATGACTATATATATGGATTTAACTTGAGAATGTTTGGGTGTGAATAATGGTTGGAAATATGCGTGATTTGTATAATACTTGGTAATGGTAGATTGATTTATGAATTAAAGGGGTGGTTATGTCTGTTGAAAGTGATGAAAATGAATATTTGATATTACTTGCAATTATCGGAGTAATTGATGAATGGTGTGTTTGTGTGTTTGAATTTTGTGGATTAGTTTTGATATGGAATAAAAGGAGTGCAGTGTGGTTGATCCTTGGATGCACTGGCACACTAGGTGCCCTGCTAGGTGGTGAATTGCCTGCTAGGGCCTAATTGCCTGTCAGGCGAATTGCCCATTAGGTCCTAAATTCCCGTTAGGCGTCGGTGCGCCAAATACACTGCATAACCACCTGAAAAAGTTAATAAATTGTGGACTGGAATTGAAAAATGAATAATTAATGGAAAGGTAATTAATTGCTTTGTCCTAACGGGTGATGCCTAATGGGTGTCTCAGTCCTAACAGGTGTAAAGTCCCTAGTAGGTGCCGAATTGCCTAGCAGGTGCGCTAATTCCTAGTGGTGCAAAAATAAAAAGAAAAAGAAAAAATGGTTTGTATGTTGTCCTCTGACCGTGAGGAGACATACAATGTATATGTGGTTTGTATGTTGTCCTCTGACCGTGAGGAGACATACAATGTATAAGTGGGTATGTTGGCCTCTGACCGTGAGGTGACATACAGTTTTATGAAATATGGAAAGAGAATAAATATGGAATGTATTTAAAAATTGTTAATAAGTGAATGTGATTCATTTTGTTAATCCATGGCTTGATTTACTTATTATCCTTGAGTTTTTGTTATATACCGTTTTACTATCTTTTAATCCACTGTGTTGTGAAAAGGTCTCACCTTTATGTGGTTAACATTTTAGGTTCTTGAGCAAGGAGCTTGGAGATCAGAGTGTTCAGCAGATCAGTTGAAAGAAAGGAATTCAAGTGTATTTTATTATATTGTAATTGAAAGCCCCCAACGCTATTTGTGAACTCTGATTTATAAAAGAAAGTTTAATGTCCTATGTTTCATTTTTCAAACGTTTATTGTTTATTATTCATTATATTACGGGGTGTTACACAATATCGGATTCAAGAATTAAATCATCAAAGTGAGACACTACATAGCATAACCATGTGATTGTATATTAAAGCATTATATTATAAGTATGCCTTGTTTTATAGTTGAATGATGGCATTATGTCTTACTTTCTAAATTGTATGATGTTTGGAATATGCTTATTTATGCTTTATTACTGTTTTTAAATGTTTTCTTTAATCTATATTCAAATTACTCACCCTTACTGTTGACATATTAGGTAATCAAAGGAGGAAGATGTCCATGTTATGCCGAGAAAGTACACTCTCGCCAAAAGAGAGTATATTATTGGTTGTGACCCCTTTTGGTCTCATCCCTATTGCAACCATTCTAAGATCCTATGATGTAAATTGTTTTCATTAATTAAAATTTGTATTTAAGTCTTAACTTTTATTTCGAGTTAAGCTCAACTCGATTTTGTAAAAAAAGGACTGTATAAGTATTTCAAAGTAATGTATCAGTGGTTGGGAAGGATAATTATATATCCTCTTTTAAATAAACTCTGAAGTATGCCACAACCACAATAATGTAATTATAGATTTGTTTATATAAACTGTTCTGGACTTGACAGATATAACTTTATTTGGGGAAGTCCATATTTTAAACGAAACTCCGCCAGAATTTTTATAAAACCCCAAGTATTTTTTATAATGAAATCATGAATTTTAACTAATGTATTTTAAATTAAAAAGGTCGGATGTTACATTGGGGCTTAATAAGTTCATATATATATATATATATATATGAATTAATGACCAAATGACATATATGATAAAAAAGTAATAAATATCACTAAGAAAATATATAGTGACTTATAAATAAGATGAGACAATTCTTCTAAAAAGTAACATATAAATAAGTTAAGATGAAGCACTAATGTTGCTTTTAATCTGTGTAGGGACGAAGCAGTACACTCCTTCGATATTCTCCACGAGTCCATATGGGGAAAATGTTTCTGAATGCTGAGTAACTGATAGTACATTTTTTTGCTAAAGACTCCCATGATTTCCTATAGTGAAAGATCAAATTAGGCATTTCATTAAGTACAAGTTTACACATCCAAATTATAATAATGTACTCCCTCTGGGTCAAAAAGCTAAGTTGATAAATATTTAAAAAAAATTAAAAGATATTAAAGAAACATAAATATAATATTTTATTTATCAAAATACAATTTCAAACTATAGTATTCTTAACACATATGAAACTTTAATCGTTTAAAAAATTTATTTAATTACTACCGAAAACTTATTTTCACTTAAAAAAAATTACAATTTCCAAAATGTTTTATTTTTATTCGAATTATAATTTGAGACAAAAACTTTTGCTTTTTTTTTTCAGTAACGTTTTAAGAGGGAAGGAGTATTAGTTAAGTTAAAATTATAGAATTATACAAAATTAATGGTTTAGACGTGTCCACACAACCAATTTCTCACAATGATAATATATGCTCCGAGTATCTATGTAGTGCTGTTACCTGTTGGGAAACTCCCCGTTTTTCATTTGTGAATTGATCAACACTTTAGCCGCACGATGCAATGGCAATGGATCTCTTTGGGCCTATAAGTAACATCCCGGATTTTAATTCCAGGAATAACTAGAATAATAATAAGATAGGAATAATAGTAAAGATAATAATAAGTCGTAAGTAGGGGTTATAAGGGAGGTTTTGGAATTAGGAAACATATGATAATAGGAAATCAAGAATAAAAGATTTATAACTTAGAATTAAAATTCCTCCGTTGGATGTGAAGTTTGGAGTCTTAGGAGGTTTGTTTTCAAGTTTGAGCAAGATCCGATGGGTAACAAAGGATTTATGGCATTTCAAAGTGCAAGGGATGAAAATAAGTCAAAGTAAACGATTACCTTAGGGAGGTAATCGATTACCAGATTTTTGTGAGAAACCCTAAAATTGGAATTTAAGGAGATAAGTGATTAATGTCGGGAAGTAATCGATTACCTGCTTCCTGTGAGGAACCAAATAGTGAAGGAATTAAAGAGATAATCGATTACCTTTGGAGGTAATCGATTACCACACGTCAGAATTTTGAAAAAAATAGTGACTTGGGGACCACGAATCTCAAGCTTCCTCAAGAAGCCATTGCACCACAACCACACAAAAAAATTACACAAAACACTCATTTTAATTCATTCCCTTCATACAAACAAACACAAACACAACACTCATTCTTCTTCAATCTTCATCTTCCTCCTCAAGACCAAGAACACCACCACACTACTCATCATCATCAAGCCCTAAACACCATCACTAAGCTCAAGGTCACAACCCCATCACCACCACTCTCACGCCTCCATCATCATCATCATAATCCTTGAGTTTTCTCTCTCTAAACCACCATAACTATGGAGACACAATCTCTCTCATGCCTTCTCACTCTCAAGAACAAGTAAAGGAGAACTCTCTTCCCCCATCTCACTCTCCACTAGACAAGGTTCCTACACCTCTTGGTGGCTTTGTTGAGGTTGCAAAGGAGGTTCAAGAGGTTCAAGTTCTAGTGTTCACAAAAGCTATAGAGAGAGGCTAAAACTTTGAAGGTTCCTAGACTGTATATAGTGAGAACTAAGGGTAGGTGACTAAGTAGAATAATAAACCTTAGGGTAGTTGATAATAATAGACTTTGGAGTAATTAAATAAAGGAAAGGAACTTGTTTTTAGGCTTGTGATAATATAAGTTGATGATAAATAGTGAATATGGAAATATATGAGTATTTGTGTTATGTGAGATTGATATTGGCTGTTGATGATGAATTGATTGTGAATGATGCATGTTATAAATGTTGAGAAGTGAATAATGGACTTTGAAACTCATAGGAGGACTGGAAAGAAATTAAATGAAATAATAATGGACCCACCATAATAGTGTGTGAATATATATTAATGGACCCGCCAAAAGGTGTGTGTATATATAATAATGGACCCGCCATAAAGGTGTGTGTATATATATTAATGGAACCGCCGAAAGGTGTGTGTATTTATAAGAATGGACCCGCCATAATGGTGTGTGAATATATAATAATGGAGCCGCCGAAAGGTGTGTGAATTTATAATAATGGGCCCTCCGTTAGGTGTGGAAAAGATAATAATGGACCAAAACCTAATGGTGCAAATTAATGGATGAAAGGAAAAATAATAAAAGGAAAAGAATAAGGAAAAGGGAAAAAAGGATAAATGAAATGGATATAAGAATTGATTGTGAATGGAATTGCATGAGCATGATGTGTACGTTGATATTATTTGTGATAATGTGTTTGACTTAGTGTATCTCTATGTCCTTTTAGAAATTATTTTCTAAGTTTGTGTAATGCTCACCCCTTACTGTTTTTATATAGGTACTGAGCCCGAGCTTACACAGTCACGGGTCGAACAGGAGTACTCGGGGAGAGTAAGTAGTAGTAGTTAGAACATGTCTTATGTCCTGGGCCTTCTTTTGGATATTATGATGTAGTTGTTTTACTTGTATACATGTAAATATTATTTTCGGTACACTAAGATGTAGCTTTGGGTTGGCCTAGGACCCCTCCTTTTGGGAAAGGAGTGTTTTGGGAAATGAAAACAATTTCGCTACTTGTTAATGATGATATGATATGTCTTGCCGGCTTTTTCTGGTGATGTTATGATATTTTTATACAGGTTTTACAGGAAAACTATATTTTGGAAAAGTCCTAAAAACAAGGGAAACTCCGTCGAGTTTCACGGAGATTTTTATAAGTTAATAAGTTAATCAAAGAAATTTTTAAGTAACCAATTAAGTAATTAGGATTATGGGGTTTTATTTCTAAGGTGTCACGGTATAAAAAAAACAAAATAAACAATGACTTGTTAGTTGCTCATAATATCATATTTGAATTAGAATTCTAAATATATAAGTTATTTCCATAGTACCTTTAACATAATTTAACATTGCCTACCTGGCCTGCTTCAATGAGCACCAACATTGCCCAGGAAGTGTTCACTAAATGTGACTTATTCCCTTTCAGATGTGTGTATACCTACGTGTTCAATTGCTTAACATTAATAATTAGTTTTATTGAAAAGCTGTTCTAATTTTATGGATGATCGGAGTCCAAAGTTTTAAATTGAAAGTCATGGTTATCACTATATTGTATTTACCGAAATTGCTGACTCTTACAAAAAATTGCGGCCACAATTACAGTCACAAGAAATGTGGTTTGGGAGACTGATAAAACTGTAACCCAAATTTAAAACCTTTATGAGACTATGATTAAAATTAATAACAAGTTCCTAAAAATAATTAATGTTAAACAAAACTTAAGGGCTAAAATAACGGTAGATTCTTGATAAAAAGTTCATGTTACCTTGTTCTGGCATGAGAGGTAGCTCTCTCCCTACCCACCACAGAGGTTTTGTTTGGAAAGTGAAAATTGACATGCTCTTCTAATGTTGTGGCTATTTGGTAGGTCTTACCAGCAGCTATGAGCCCCGTTATTTCAAACCATGTTCTATAGGTAAAGCAAACTCCAATTGACCCAGGCCTATTCAATACAAATAACCATTTACATTATAATAAAATCATTTACTCATAGAATTTGAGCAATGCCAACACTTAAAACATAAATGGAGAACTTATAAGAATGAGCTATATGAGTTAAACTTTATTGCTTAAAATTAAACAAACCTAGTTTATTTACCAGGCACTTCTGTATGACACAATTAGGCATAAAAATATAGATGTTTTGATTATATTAATAAACCTCTCTATGAATAATGTTTTCCATGTGGAAATTTGTATGTCAGGATCTATCAAGTACAAACACTTCAAATAGTCTAGTTTTTGTATCTATGCCTTGTTTATGTCAGACAAGTATCTATATCACACTCTTTACAACACTTCTATTTGTGTATGTGTTGTGTACTTGTGTTGTATATGTGTCTCCTGTCATATTCATGCTTCCTAGTTCGATATTGCTTAAATCTTAGTCCTTCCATATTTTTTTTGAAATCCCTTCCTTCAATAAATGTCATGTATTAATAATAAGAAGTGAGTTGTTGGAGAAGAAAACGAAACCATGAGGCATCAGCTAACTGTATGCTTTGGATATAGTTTGTTACCTTGGTAATACAGGTTTCTATTTCCATCTCCTGTGTCCTGGACAATGCCTTCTGAATACAGCTAGATCTTGAATAGCTGCTGATCATGACTGCATTCGATATACCTATGATAAATTAAGAACACATTTATGATAATCCAAACTACAATAATTAATCCTTGCATATAATAGTATATAAATCACAAGAATACATGTCAAACATACTGATAATCAATGGCGATATCTCCAAATATTTCAGCTGGATTTATTTTCTGTGACAACAAGAAACCGAGGGTGTAAAAAAAATTGAATTTAACTTGCTCATTTAAGAGAAAGTAAGCTTCACACCTTCACCTCCAGCCATGCATAGGATTTTGTAAGTTGGTAGAATACAAATCCGCCACTTGAATTCTGAAAATGTTGTGCAAAGACCAAATTGATTAAGCCAAAGTAATTTAATTTGAAACAAATTTAAAGAATATAAATCAACTTTAGTCCCCAAACATCATAATTCTCTTTCACATCACTCTTCTCTTAAAACAAAAAAGATTTATATATAAGTGTTCAATAGATGTGACCTATTACCTTCCAGATTTGTGTATACCTGTTTGTTCAATTGCTTACCATTATTAATTAGTCTTGTTGAAAAGCCATAGAGATATACACTACGTTGACATTGCCCATGGCCAAACTGTTCATTTCAACTATCTTGGTGGTGAGCGTTTCAAGGTAATAATATATAGATGGTATGTAGTTGTGCATATAGATGGGGCACACTTTGATGACTTACTTTAGAATTTATCATGTTCATATGATTATGTTGAGGATGATATCAGTGGAGATGATGACGAAAGTGAGATAGCAAGCAAGGGAAAAGCAAAGAAAGGGGAAGCCGCAAATGAGAAGAGAGAAACCAGTAGAAATGCTTGATATTTCTTAGTCTTTTTAATATCTATGTTTTATTATGTTATACAAAATCTCTTTGTTTAAATAAGTGACCTGCCTATTTCCTTCAAAATTTGTGTATACCTATTTGTTCAATTGCGTACTATTAATAATTAGTCTTGTTGAAAAGCTTTAGCGATATGCACTGCATTCAACCAACCATTTACGACAAGTGTTATGTGAGTGCGGGTCATCTTATCCTGAACCATAGCATGGTTGAGGATTCAACAAAAGAACCGATTGACTGTCGAATTTGTCGGGGTGCAACCAAACAGGGATTAAATTCAGAAACATAGTAAATAGTTTGTATAAGAATTTTAAATCATCTAAACACATCAACAACACTCTTTAGGAAAACAAGTTGTCGTAAGGATTATTGAGCTATATTGGAGACACACACACACCCCACTTAGGGTTCATACTAGGTTGCCTCATGAACAACAAATGGTGCAAAATAGTTCAGTGTTATTCAATCAGAACATCATATGTGAATTGAACATTATGCAATTTTCACTATATCTAATCAAAGCTTTGGATTATTGCTATGTTATACCTATTCATGCCACCACATTACATGCAGATAAAAGTTTATAACCATTGATTTTACAGTTACTTCCAAGATCAAATAACATAAGAGGGTGACTCTTATTAAGCACATACAAAAGCAATTTGAGCTAAACCTTATCAACTTATGCTAACATATTCGAAGTATGGATGCTGGATTGCATAATTCTTCTAATCAATAAGGGAATCACATTTAAAGTATCTTTATTAAGAGTGTTAGCAAATAATACTTACTTGAGATTGGTGCTTCGTTGATTTGATTGAGAATAGATGGCTGAATAATACTCTTATGTATTCCTCGTCTTCCACTTCTTCTTGCCCTAATACTTGTTCAAGTAAAGGGATTTCAGTCATGCCTTATCTTCAAATTCGGTTTTACCTCAAAGGTAGAGTACTCTTGCGTAGGCGGAGGGGTGACGTATGACAGTAGCTTATTGACACTCTTAGGGATGAACAGGATAAGAACTCTGCCTTGAAACGATAAGGTCGTGTATCTGCAAAATGTAACACCCCGAATACATTTAAAAAATAATTGTTTAAAATAATGGCAGTGAGAAAATAAAATTTCCTTTTTAGTGCCTTGAAAACCAAGGTATTCTTTACAAATTTCTCCAAAGATCGGGGGTTATATAATATAGTACACTTTTTAAAATAAAGTTACAGTTCCTCCTTTTCACCTTCTCCGCTACGACGACTCTGATCCTCAAAATATCCAGATTTTTCCTAAAATGTTAAACCATAGGAAGTGAGACATTTTCCAAAAATTTAAGCAAAAGGATCGAAAGGATCCATGACAGAAATCAGAGAATCCACAAACAATCAAATACGTCTTGCACATAAATCAATCAGGACATTGTATCAATTACTTTTACATTCATAGGTACAATCACGCTTAAAAAAACATAATCATTGGCAATAAGGGCAAATGTTACACCTTTCAATCCGGTGCTATGACACCTTGCCCTTAATTCTCGGCTGGATTTGAATAGTATTTCGCCTCGTGGGCATTTCCTTTTGTATGCTCGGAGCATACCTTTCAATTTTCTTTTCTAAATTCGATCGAGAACGTGGGTTTCTCATATAACTCATGTTCAATACCCAGGCCATTGGGAACAGGTTAGTCTACAAAATATTCGTGGTTATAACATAATTATGTGTACTTTATGCTAGTCTTAACTGGTTATTAAAATTGAACTAACCGGTTAAGTTAGCTGTAAAGTACCACTCTCAAAATTCAGTCCATTTATCCAACACTAACTCTGTTCCAAATATCCTTCTTCTGATCAAGCACCATTTTGTCGTTCATCAAATTTGCCATATTTCAATTCATATTCATATAATCCACACAAATTATTGCATATCAAATTCGTTTTTTACTCAACAGACACAAGTATGTCTCGGTCCTAACATTCACAATTATGTCAATTAGAGCCATATCAATGTAATCAATCCATTCATCTCATCAAAAGCAAACATGCACCAAGGTACTTCGTAGTCAAAATACAAAGTATGTCTCGGTCCTAACATTCACAATTCAACAAATACCCAAATAATAGCTTAGAGGCAAATAACCAATGTCATTTATAATAGGCAAAATATCAGGGAACTCTATACTCATAAATCATTTATTCACATCATAAAAATCTAGGGAACAAGCACTAACAATAAGGGTTCATTTCCCCTAATGCAATATTTTCACTTAAGTTCATTCATGAAAGGGATTTAGCCATTAATCATATAATAACTCAAATCTACCCATTTCTTCTCTAATTAAACATAACCCAACTCAAATCAAGCATTTAATTTCAACTCAAACCCTAGTTTGTTCATTTTCCCCAATTCCATTACAAACCCTAACAATCCCTAAGCTTAAAGAGTAGAAAATGACTCCTCATTACCTTAGAGGAAGAGGAGACTTGAATGGAGCTTCAAAGCCTCAGGATCTACTCTTGATCTCCGTAGATTCCAACTCTCTTGAATGATTTCCACTTGCTTTGAGTTTTAGGGAGTGTGGGTAGTGAGGTTTTAGAGAGAGAAAGGAGAAATGTGGAGAGCGAGATGAAGAGAAGAGAGAGGAGTGAGTGGGTATTGTGATTTGTGGGTTTAAACCATTGGATTTTGGTTTAGTGGAGGAGGAGAGGTGATTTTGGGAGGTTTGGGGGCGTTGGGAAGAAGAGGGGGTCGAAAATGAGGGGAAGCTCGAGCTCCCCTCTTAAGTAGCCGTCAGATTTTTGCTTAAGTGAAAATTCAAGGTTAGATCCGTAACTCATTTTTGCTTAAGCGAAAATCCCTCGCTAAAGCGAAAATGGCACAACTGTAACAATTTCAATATTGTGATTTTCGCTTAAGCAAAAAACATCCCCCATCATTCTGACCCATTTTCGCTTAAGCAAAAATCTCCAATTCAAAAATTTTTATTTTGGGCATTTCTCAAGTTTTATCATCACGAAAATATCAAAATAAAGCTCAAACTACAAACATATATTCAAAGAAAATCCCAAGTGTTACACATCACAAATTTCTAGCACCTCATAGCCCTTCTTTGAACACACAACCATTGGGAAAACATTTCAAACATACTAAAGTCTCTTTCTATCTCATGCACTTCTCACATTTATAAAACTCCAAGATCATGAAATCACATAAGCATAACTACAATCATAACTAGGCGTTACACAAAGGGGCATCATAAAGGGGAATCG
The DNA here is from genome assembly GCA_037953625.1 of Crotalaria pallida. Lineage (NCBI taxonomy): Eukaryota > Viridiplantae > Streptophyta > Magnoliopsida > Fabales > Fabaceae > Crotalaria > Crotalaria pallida. The sequence continues at coordinate 59,613,573 of CM075650.1, forward strand.
TCATATTAACAATCAATGAATATAATTGAACTCGACCCACCAACATATTCATAACTACACATGTCATGTGTATATATATATATATATATAAAGAAAAACCAAGGCGTTACACAAAAGGATTCTGATGCACAAGCCAATAATATAATATGATATAAAGCCAAAGAAATAAGAATAGAGTGATAGTTAGGTTTGTGTGTACTCCTAGTGATGGGTGACTTTTTTGTAGCCCTTACTTTTAGCTTTGCTTTTAAGGCTCCTTTACCCTCCTTAATTATATATATCAATGTTCATATGTTTTGGTTGTTAGCAAAAAAAAAAGTTCAAGAATTTATTTTTTTTCCAAATTTATAAAATCTATAAAATGTGGATAACCAAATTTGGCATCCACATTATATGTTTGTCCAGGGAAAAAAATTGTTTACATTTTATCAACAAATATAAAAGAAAATCATTATTCATTTTAAAAAAAAAATTGTATTTCCTTATTTAGTTTTTACAATGAGATTCTTTTTATATATAATTCACACAAGATTTTAAATTTTCAACATTTGTTGTTTCTACATTAAATTATATCTTAGTTTAATTTCCTTTTTAATGCAAACATAAAAAAGTATTGTATTTTTATTAGGGGTAACTTAAGAAAAAAATTTAAATAACATTTTACAGGAAGGATTACTTATATACATATCAGTGTACGAAAGTTTTGGTTAGTTGCAACATATTTATTGTAGTGATGGCTAAAATCATAAGCAAGGAAAAGATCAAGACTTTATTCATTTCGCCTGATTTCTAAAATTGTTAACAACCTTATTGGCATTCAGATTCTTATTTTTACAAAAAAAAAATTATTTAGATTTTATCAACAAATATAGAAGAAAATCATCACGTTGAATTATTTAAAAATATTTTTCCTTGTTTAGTTTTTACATTAAAAATCTTTGAATATGTAATTCATATAAGGTTTTAAGTTTTCCACATTTATCCTAAATGTTGTTTCTATTTTAAATAATGTCATAAATTAATTTCATTTTCAATTTGGCATTTTGGAAGAGTTCTTCATCACCGGAATCAAATTGGGGTAGAATTCAAGAGTTTGGTACACTCTTGGAAGGGTTAGGTTGAGTGAGGCTATCTCAATTAATCCTTTGTAATTTCTAACAATTTGATTTATAGAAAATCTCCTAAAGTGGTTAGGAGGACTGGACTTAGCTCTTTGATTAAGAGTGAACCAGTATTAAATTGGTTGTGTTTTGATTTATAGCTTTCATTCTTATTCTTGCACAATCAACCTTAAGCTTTTCAAGAAAAAGGGGCTATCTAATTGGGTAGTAATTTCATAGCAATTAAGTGTTATTAAGTTGTTATAACTAACATAGTTTGTCTACTTTTCTTATGACCAAAATACCCCACTACTTATTCTAATTTACAATTTGTCAACCACACTTCTTATCTTCTTATTCAAGTAGTTAAAGGATAAAAATGGAAACTCATGTACACTTTAAATTACCAAACAATTTTCTAGAATGTGGGTGGTTTCTGGGTGGTTTCTATGAGTTTGCCAATAACTACATACCAGAGAATTACTTTTCTTCTTCTTCTTCAATGACATCCAATTCTCACATGGCATCCATTAAAGAATGACCAAAAATTCAATGTTTGAAGTTCTTCTCCCACATTTGTCTTTCCTACTTACTCCTCATCAGAGATGCCCATCAATATCAAAGTCCCCGCATCCCACTTTTCTCCAATCTCTTTATTTTCTTCTGCTTCTCACACACATCCGCCCACTACCATCAAATTAATAATTTTCAGACTGCGGCGTGTTTCATATCATAACAGTGAAATCCAGTTGTTTGTTTAATTGTCTTGGATGTCTTCTCAGGTGTGCAGTTACATTTTTTCATCATTTTATTAACAAAATAAATTGATTTGTGTGACACCCTTTTCCCATACAAGTAAATATTACAATAAATAAGTATTACTTGTAAAATATATGGACTTGTTATTGTATAGAAATGATGAAAATCAAAATTTCTCTTTTCAAGCGGGTGCACAAACCAAAACATGGAACTCTTGGAGAAGAAATTCTAATCCGTTTCAAACAGTTGTATTGAATTCGGCAATATCTAAAACCTTTTCACGAGCGGGATAGCATTCGTATTTGAAATCGTATTTATATGATAGAAAGTAAATGAGGCTATCCTTTCTTTTGTTTTGTAAAACTGATACCACCTAATCCTTTTCGTAGCCGAGCTCTTTAAAATATTAAATCAGAGTAAGCGGAAATTAGAGGACTATGCAACTAATCGAAATATAACATAGATTTTATATACATATATATATAAAAAGTCAGGTGATACATAGTCCCAGCATGAGTCTCCAAGGTCCATACACAAGTCCATAAAGATCTATGCTCATAATAAAACCATAATCCCTAGAGTACTCAAAAGTATATCTACAATATACACATCTCAAAATATATAGACTCTAGAGGTGGTCACATAGATCTGGCAGCATCAGTAGTAGTGATAGTAGTAGCAGTCTCGAAGAAGCAAAAGTAACATCATCATCATCATCAGCAGCAGCAGCAGTATCTCCTCCACAGCATTCCTTACACCGGATCCCCTGATCCTCATCATACACCCTATACACGTACCTAGGGATCATCATCCCTCCACTGACTCCCCGTGGAATGAACGACAGGCTTGCCCCCGCTCTCATCCTCCACGGGATCCTCCTCGATCTCATCCGATGGAGAGTGTACCCTACCACTGTGTACGGGGTCAGGAGATGGTGTGACCCTGACTGGACTCCTCGGATCAGAAGGGTGTGAGCGGGTAGGTCTGAAACGAAAACTATGATAAGAGCGAGCTGGCCGTGTGGGAGGTGGTCCATGATATGTGTAAAACGGGGGTACGTGCATAGTGTATATGATGGGAATCCTAAATCTACGAGGACGAAATCGAACCAACGGGTTCGAGTGGTAGAAGGTAATCTCTACCTCTCCCTCGAACACCGCGCGATGGTCCTCATAGATCCATGTGCCACTAGGAAGTGGCCGGATCTCGATGCAAGCAATGTAGCGAGACATCACCTACAAGGGCATAGGGGTAAGCAATTCTATACACATAATCAATAGAGCAGAAATGTATGAATAATGTAAATGTATAAACATGCAATAATAAATAGCAATCACATGTAGCACTTAGCAGGAATAGAATGCAAGTAGGATGCTCATACTAGTTCATTTATCACACTTAATTTAAATGAATGGCATGATGCATGAATTTAGCTCTCAAGCCTATCTCCATCAAACTATATCACTCTCTGACGTCCATCCCTGACAACCCAGCACTCACCAGTGCGTTGTATTCCTAGGTATACAACATTTTGTACATTCACCAAGAATTTACACGACAAGCTTGGAATCTGTGCCACCCGAGCACATCCCGTCATCCAAACGGACCGTCATCCAAATGGTATAACCATATCGGCATCCACTAAGCCGACCACGTCTTCAACGTGTCATCAAACGAGCGTATTGGCACTCCCAGAGGCCCTCCACATGTTACCAAAACATGATAAACGACCTACCATCCAAACTCCAAATGAATGCATCATTTTTAAAGCTTAAAGGAAATTGGTTAATATTGTTGGAAACCAACAAGAGGCATAACAATCGAGTAGAGGGGGGTGAATAGGAGATTGAAGCTAATATGGCAATTTTTTTATTTATTGAAAATTGATTGAATGTTGTCTCTGTTTTAAATGAAAGGCCGAGCTCCTTTCCGAGCAGACAAGGTTAATTGATTAACCAATCAGATAAACAAAATGGTTAATCAGTTAACCGAGCTGCTTCAAGGTAGAGCTGGTTTTTGTGACTTAAGCTTGGAGAACAACACTCACAGCCGAGCTAAGAGAAATAACAATTTAAGCATAGACATGAAAAATAGCGGAATTAATGTTACGCTCGACAGCAACAGATAAGCAGTAAAGAAAGAACACCAGAGATTTATCCTGGTTCACTCTCACCCTGAGAGCTAGTCCAGTCCCCTCTGAAAACCTTTCAGAGAGCTTTCACTAAAAATTGATTTTCTGGGTTACAAAGGATTTACAAGAGCCTACCCCTCTAGACCTATCCAGTCAAACGAGTGTACCAAACTCGTGACAAACTACCCACAACAAATCGATGACCAAAGAACCTCTTTGGAACCTTTACAAATCGAAGCTTTCTCGATCAGAGACCAGCTTCTCACAACAGCAAATACAATGAAGAAGATGATGAAAGTGTATGGCTCCAATTCGAAACACTCTTCGAATATGATGAAAGATTGAATAACAAGAGTGAGTCAATTCTAGAAGGATTTCACAGGGAAGAACTGATTCGAACTTAGAGTTAAGATTTGAAAGTTTTAACTCTCTAAGTTCATATGAAAATCGAATGTTCTTCTTCTCTGTGAGTTTTTGATTTCTGCTCTGTTTTAAAGTAAAAATGAAAGTTTAAGTTCTGAGAAAAAAATGGTTGTGAAAGAATCGATGTCTGTTAACGTTGAAGACCCCCTCTTTTATAGTCTCCTCTTTTCTGCAGAGAAAGAGAGAAAGAGAGCTGTAGGAAGATGGGGTTTCCAACGGTACATTTAGACAGCAGAGCAGTGATGGTGACAGTTCACCAACCTTTGATTTAACTCATTTTGAATTTCAAACTTGTCAGAGCATAGGAGCTAAACCTAGGACTTCTACCCAGACTCAACGGTAATAAAAAGTACGGAACAGTTGAGCAGACTTCGAAGGTTGAAGACGATGCATTGTTGAAGATGATGAACAGAGATTGCCGAGCTTTTGGCTTTGTTCGAGCTTGGTGTTTCTGAGCTTGATCTGAGCGTCGGCAAATAGTCAAGTTTAGAACGATCAACCCGAGCTTATTTACTCTATCAGATGCTGTGGCTGTTTCGAGCTTAATCCGAGTCAATACCGAGCAAATCATCATCCGAGCTTACTGCCTTGAAATGAAGAACCGAGCTTGAGCAACAAAAGCTGACTTGATGCAGGTAGCGAAGAACCCTAGTTTTCCGAGCTTCTGCCGAGCCTCTGCCTTTGGCGGAACACATACGCAAAACAAAGATTCCGAGCCTCTGCAGAGCTTGTACCTTTTGCTGAACGCTTGCGCTGATAAGACTGACTTGTCTAACACTAAGCACAAGCCGAGTCTGTTTATTTGACATCATCAAAAGCTCTTTGATTCTGCATTGTGAGTCTACAATCTCCCCCTTTTTGATGATGACAAATATTCTTTAACAGTTTGTTGCTTTTTGTGTTCTCCCCCTAACTGTATGCTCGTAAGCTGATTGGACTTGGCACTGATTGAAATTTGCTCGAAAATACACCACATGTTGCACTTATCAGACCTTTCTCCCCCTTTCCACTTGTTGAAAGGATGTAAAAATGTGGAGCAGGAGCAGCTCGTCAAACACTCCCCCTGAATTTATGCTCGCAAAATCTTAAACATCAAAAACAAACAACAAACACACCGTTCTCCCCCTTTTGGCATGATCAAAAAGGAGCCAAAGATTAAGCCCATTCGCCAAAAGAGAGAAATAAAAACTAAAGAAAAGATTAACACCTTTCTCCCCCTTTTTGAAAAAATGAGATTAACATTTTTCTGTACCACTTGTTAGTAATGTACCACTTGTTGATTAAAAAAAAACTGTTATCCCCCTTAAGACTTTAAAATGATAACCAAGGAAGAAAATTTTCATGATCATTGTTCTCCCCCTTTAACAGTGAAAGCATGCTTCTCATCCGAGAAGTTAAAAGGTAAAGGTGAGAATGACGAATAACATAATATGAAAGTTCAAATATTAAAACAGTACCCTTCTCCCCTTAGATAAAGATTTAAAAGAAAGGAAGAAGAGTTGAAGGATGTGAAATTTCAGGAAATTTAAACAAATACACAATTGAACGTAAAGATTGAGACTATGAAGGTGATCAAAATTTATGATATACTGAAAACCAAGCTCATGCCGAGCACATGCTAAACTTATCCAGGATTCCGAGCTGGCGCTGAGCACACACTGGATTCGTCTAGAATGCCGAGCTCACGCCGAATTTTATAAAGAGTTTCCCTCGGCAACGGTTTAGTAAACACATCGGCTAATTGATTTTCAGTACTTACAAATTCTATGACACAATCACCTTTTTGAACATGATCTCGAAGAAAATGATGCCTAATTTCAATGTGTTTTGTTCGAGAGTGATACACTGGATTCTTAGTTAGATTGATTGCACTTGTATTGTCACATTTGATAGGAATGTGATCTAAAATTAAGCCAAAATCTGATAACTGTTGTTTCATCCAAAGAATTTGAGCACAACAATTACCAGCAGCAATGTATTCGGCCTCAACTGTTGACAAAGCAACGCAAGCTTGCTTTTTAGAAAACCACGACACAAGGGACCTGCCGAGCAAATGACAAGTTCCACTTGTGCTTTTTCGATCAAGCTTGCACCCAGCAAAATATGAGTCCGAATACCCAATCAAACTAAGATTGGCATCCCTAGGATACCACAGACCAGTGTTCACAGTTCCTTTTAAATATTTAAAAATTCGCTTAACCACCGAAAGATGAGATTCTTTGGGATTAGCTTGAAAACGAGCACATAAACAAACACCGAACATAATATCTGGCCGAGACGCAGTCAAATATAGAAGGCTTCCTATCATGCCTCTATATTTGCTCATATCCACGGCTTTACCTGATTTATCCTTGCCGAGATAGCTAGATGTGCTCATGGGAGTGGCAGTTTCTTTGCAATTTTCTAAGCCAAATTTCTTGAGGAGTGCCTTGCAGTATTTTCCTTGATGCACAAAGGTTCCTTCATCAACTTGCTTTATTTGCAGCCCAAGGAAGAATGTGAGTTCCCCCATCATTGACATCTCGAATTCACCTTGCATTGATTCAGAGAACTTCTTGCAAAGAGACATGTTAGTAGGACCGAAAATTATATCATCAACATAAACTTGTACTAACAATATGTCCCTTTTGGATTTATAAATGAATAGAGTTGTGTCAACCTTCCCTCTCTCAAACCCTTGTTCAAGTAAAAATGAGCTCAACCGATCATACCAAGTTCTCGGAGCTTGTTTCAAACCGTAAAGAGCCTTTTTGAGTTTATATACATGGTTTGGATATTCAAAATTTTCAAAGCTAGGAGGTTGTTTTACATACACTTCTTCATTTATAAAGCCATTTAAGAAAGCACTCTTTACATCCATTTGATAAAGGGTGAAATTCATAATAGATGCAAAAGCAAGCAAAATTCGGATTGCTTCAAGCCTAGCAACTGGAGCGAAGGTTTCATCATAATCGATACCTTCCTCTTGGTTGTAGCCTTGAGCAACTAATCTTGCTTTGTTTCTTATAATTGAGCCTAATTCATCTGTTTTATTTCTGAAAATACATTTTAAGCCAATTATCGTATGATCATTGGGCCGAGGAACCAATTCCCAGACATCATTTCTGATGAATTGATTCAGTTCCTCTTGCATGGAAATCGCCCAATGTTCATCATCAATTGCTTGATCGATCGAATTAGGTTCAATTTGAGAAACAAAGGAAGCGAAATTGCAAAAGTTCTGAATAGAACGACGAGTTAAAACTCCCTTATTTAAGTCGCCGAGCACATTCTCTATCGGATGGTCCTTGACTCTCTTCCAGGCTGGACTGAGCTCAAACTGCTCTGCTCGGCTTGGAATGAGTTCGGACTGACTATTTTGAATTTGGCTCGGACTGAGTTTGGTTTGTTCCTTGTTTGTTTGGCTCGGAACAAGCTCGTACCTCCAATCTTTGTTTTCAGCAGTTTTCCCCTTTTAAGCTCTTTCAGTTGTTGTGCTCGGATCGAGTTCAGCCATATGATGATCCTCTATATCTGCACAACTAACATTGTCTCTCCGAGGAGACTCATCAAATACCACATGCACGGACTCTTCCACAGTGGAGGTCCTTTTGTTAAAAACTCTAAATGCTTTACTATGAGTAGAATAACCCAAAAATATTCCTTCATCGGCTTTAGAATCAAATTTGCCGAGATGCTCTTTTCCATTGTTTAAAATGAAGACTTTGCAGCCAAATGTATGGAAATGAGAAATTTTTGGTTTTCTACCCTTATAAAGTTCATATGGAGTTTTCTTTAAAATTGGTCTGATGAGGATGCGATTCATTACATAGCAAACTGTGTTCACCGCATCGGCCCATAAATAATGTGGTAAATTGTATTCATTTAGCATAGTTCGGGCTAGTTCTTCTAGAACTCGATTTTTTCGTTCCACAACTCCGTTTTGTTCGGGAGTCCGAGGAGCAGAAAACTGATGTTCTATTCCGAACTTAGAACAAAACTTGTCAAATTTGTAGTTCTCAAACTCACCGCCATGGTCTGTTCGGATTACAACTACTTTTTGGTTAGCTCGGTTTTGGAGTTGTTTGACAAGCTCTTTAAAAGTTTCAAAAGTTTCACCTTTTTATTTTAAAAATAAAGTCCATGTAAACCTGGAAAAGTCATCTACTATTACTAAGGCATAGAGATTGCCACCAAAGCTTTTGACTTGTGATGGTCCGAACAAATCCATGTGTAATATTTCCAACGGATGCGTTGTCGAGACCATCAACTTAGATGGAAAATCGTTTTTCTTTTTGATCGGTTTGCACTTCTTGCATGAAGATCAAACTCCCTCAATGTTAAAATTTAGCTTTGGTAAACCAATCACTAATTCTTTTGATTGTAGTTTCTTTAACTGGTTTACATTTATATGAGCTGTCCTTCTATGCCATAACCATGTGTCACTTTCTTTGCTAACCATGCAAGTGGTTACCAAAGAGGTGATTTCATTCGAATCAACCAAATAAGTATTGTTAAATCGTTTTCCAACAAATTTGACAGAGTTGTCCTCGTCACTTTTAATAATGCAATGGGTAGAGGTAAAAACAACATGGTTACCAATATCACAAAGTTGGCTAATACTTAAAAGATTGTGTTCTAGTCCTTTTACAAGTAAAACATTATTGATAACCAAGTTGGCAGAGTTACTGACTTTACCTTCACCCAATATTTTACCTCGGTTGTTATCACCATAAGTGACGTAGCCCTTATCTGAATGTGAAAGTTCAATGAATATATTTTTGTCCCCTGTCATGTGCTTCGAGCATCCACTGTCAAGGTACCATCGGCTCTCTTTTGCTCGGAAGAACACCTGCAACACAAAAATATTACTTCTTTGATTCGGGTACCCAAATTGTTTTGGGTCCCTGGGGGTTAGCAGTTGGATCTTTCTTTTTGACTACCCAAACAAAGTCGCCCTTGGTTACATCGTGACGTCGGATTTTAAAATCATTGGGTGTATGACCATGAAGGCCACAGTAGGAGCAGCTTGGCCGTTTTGAGTTATTAAAGTTTGAGACATAGCCGAGTTTCCTTACTGCTTTCTTCTCGGTCTGAGTGTAGCCGAGGCCAGTTTTGTTCGAGTAGTTCCTATGTTCGGCTAAAAGCTGATCAAACAAGCCATCACTCTTGATGACTGTTGTACTTTTAAATTTTAGGTCAGAAATTTCCTTTTCATATTTAGTGCAGCAGTCAAGATTTTCATTTTTTAACTGAGTGATAGTGTTTTCTAATGACTCGTTTCTACTTTTCAGAGTTTCAATTGAATTTTCCAAATCAAGAACTTGCTCTTTGTATTTTGAAAGACTGAGTTTCAACTTAATGAAATTTTTAGCAAGCTTCTTGAATTCAGTTTGCATTTCAAGATAAGCAGAATACAATTCATCAGAGTCATTAAATTCAGATTCAGAGTCAGAATCAGATGTAGAGGTTACCTCAGTGTTTCTATGTTCGGACATTGTTCGGCTGGCTGAGGTTTCCTCGCTCTGTTTGCCCATTAAGCATTTGAAATTTGATCTTTGATCAATTGTGCCAAAAGTCGAGCTCGATGAGTCTTCTTGATCGGTATATCTGAGACTCGAACAAGCTTCCTCATCTTCACACTCCGAGCAAGAGTCATATACAGGGAGGTCTTGTTCATCTATTCTGAGTAATGAGCTCGATACTTCCTTTTCACGGTTCGAGCACCATTCTTGCTCGGGGCTCGTTTGGCTCGGGCTTCTGAACACAGTTTCCCTTCCAATTAAGCACAGAATTGCTTTCTCTTCTTCATCGCCTGAGCTGGAGCTTGAGCTGGTATTGTTGTTGGGTGCATCCCATACTATGTAAGCTCTCTTCTTCTTGTGGTCTTTGTTCTTCTTTATTTCTTCACCACTTTGATTTTGTAATCTTGGACAGTAAGTTCTAATGTGACCTGTTTCACCACATTCGTGGCATCTAACTCGGTCTTTTGAACTTGAGCCTTTGTGGTGAGTGCTTCTGGTATCTCTTGCTCTGTTTGTGAAGTTCTTTTTGCCTTTAAAAAATTTGCTGAACTTCCTGACCATGAGACCAAAGTCTTCCTCATCCATGTCCGAGCAAGACTCATCTTCAGAGGATTCTTTGGTTGCCTTTATAGCAGCTTTGAGGGAAATTCCCTTCTTCTTCTTATCAGATTCTTCATGCATGGTCAGTCTTCCGAGCTCCATCTCATGCTCTTGCAGCTTGTCGGACAAAGTGGCTATACTCATTGTGTCCAAGTCTTTAGCTTCCATGATGGCAGTGACCTTCGGCTGCCATTCTCTGCTAAGACATCTAAGCACTTTGTTAGTTATCTCGGCATTTTGAAAAGTTTTTCTGAGAGCATTAAGATGGTTTATGATATGAGTAAACCGTTTCTGCAAATCATTTATATTTTCATTTGGCAACATTCGGAATAACTCATATTCATGCATCAGAGTATTTAATCTTGCTCGTCTGACCTCACTTGTCCCTTCATGAGTAAGTTGTAGAGTGTCCCACATTTCTTTAGCAGATTTGCAACTTGGCACTCGAAAGAATTCATCGTAGAACAAGGCTGAGGTGATGATGTTTTTAGCTTTTAAATCGAAAGATACTTTTCTTTTGTCATCATCATCCCAACTTTCCCACGGGATTTATACAACTTCATCATTAATTTTTCTTTTAGGGACAAATGGCCCATTTTCAATAGATTTCCAAATTTCCATATCTATGGCTTCAATGAAAATTTTCATTCGAGCTTTCCAATAAGCATAACCCTCACCATTGAATAGTGGTGGTCTGTTTATGGAAGAGCCTTCACCTCCGAAGGGATTGTTAGTAGCCATTCGGTTTCCTCAAGGATCTTTTCGAAAAACTTTTTACACTCGATCTTTCGACCGAGCTCTGATACCACTTGTTGGAAACCAACAAGAGGCCTAACAATCGAGTAGAGGGGGGTGAATAGGAGATTGAAGCTAATATGACAATTTTTCGATTTATTGAAAATTGATTGAATGTTGTCTCTGTTTTAAATGAAAGGCCGAGCTCCTTTCCGAGCAGACAGGGTTAATTGATTAACCAATCAGATAAACAAAATGGTTAATCAGTTAACCGAGCTGCTTCAAGGTAGAGCTGGTTTTTGTGACTTAAGCTTGGAGAACAACACTCACAGCCGAGCTAAGAGAAATAACAGTTTAAGCATAGACATGAAAAATAGCGGAATTAATGTTACGCTCGGCAGCAACAGATAAGCAGTAAAGAAAGAACACCAGAGATTTATCCTGGTTCACTTTCACCCTGAGAGCTAGTCCAGTCCCCTCTGAAAACCTTTCAGAGAGCTTTCACTAAAAATCGATTTTCTGGGTTACAAAGGATTTACAAGAGCCTACCCCTCTAGACCTATCCAGTCAAACGAGTGTACCAAACTCGTGACAAACTACCCACAACAAATCGATGACCAAAGAACCTCTTTGGAACCTTTACAAATCGAAGCTTTCTCGATCAGAGACCAGCTTCTCACAACAGCAAATACAATGAAGAACATGATGAAAGTGTATGGCTCCAATTCGAAACACTCTTCGAATATGATGAAAGATTGAATAACAAGAGTGAGTCAATTCTAGAAGGATTTCACAGGGAAGAACTCTCCCAATATCCTTCTTATGATCAAGCACCATTTTGTCGTTCATCAAATTCGCCATATTTCAATTCATATTCATATAATCCACACAAATTATTGCATATCAAATTCGTTTTTTACTCAACAGACACAAGTATGTCTCGGTCCTAACATTCACAATTATGTTAATTAGAGCCATATCAATGTAATCAATCCATTCATCTCATCAAAAGCAAACATGCACCAAGGTACTTCGTAGTCAAAATACAAAGTATGTCTCGGTCCTAACATTCACAATTCAACAAATACCCAAATAATAGCTTAGAGGCAAATAACCAATGTCATTTATAATAGGCAAAATATCAGGGAACTCTATACTCATAAATCATTTATTCACATCATAAAAATCTAGGGAACAAGCACTAACAATAAGGGTTCATTTCCCCTAATGCAATATTTTCACTTAAGTTCATTCATGAAAGGGATTTAGCCATTAATCATATAATAACTCAAATCTACCCATTTCTTCTCTAATTAAACATAACCCAACTCAAATCAAGCATTTAATTTCAACTCAAACCCTAGTTTGTTCATTTTCCCCAATTCCATTACAAACCCTTACAATCCCTAAGCTTAAAGAGTAGAAAATGACTCCTCATTACCTTAGAGGAAGAGGAGACTTGAATGGAGCTTCAAAGCCTCGGGATCTACTCTTGATCTCCTTAGATTCCAACTCTCTTGAATGATTTCCACTTGCTTTGAGTTTTAGGGAGTGTGGGTAGTGAGGTTTTAGAGAGAGAAAGGAGAAATGTGGAGAGCGAGATGAAGAGAAGAGAGAGGAGTGAGTGGGTATTGTGATTTGTGGGTTTAAACCATTGGATTTTGGTTTAGTGGAGGAGGAGAGGTGATTTTGGGAGGTTTGGGGGCGTTGGGAAGAAGAGGGGGTCGAAAATGAGGGGAAGCTCGAGCTCCCCTCTTAAGTAGCCGTCAGATTTTTGCTTAAGTGAAAATTCAAGGTTAGATCCGTAACTCATTTTTGCTTAAGCGAAAATCCCTCGCTAAAGCGAAAATGGCACAACTGTAACAATTTCAATATTGTGATTTTCGCTTAAGCAAAAAACATCCCCCATCATTCTGACCCATTTTCGCTTAAGCAAAAATCTCCAATTCAAAAATTTTTATTTTGGGCATTTCTCAAGTTTTATCATCACGAAAATATCAAAATAAAGCTCAAACTACAAACATATATTCAAAGAAAATCCCAAGTGTTACACATCACAAATTTCTAGCACCTCATAGACCTTCTTTGAACACACAACCATTGGGAAAACATTTCAAACATACTAAAGTCTCTTTCTATCTCATGCACTTCTCACATTTATAAAACTCCAAGATCATGAAATCACATAAGCATAACTACAATCATAACTAGGCGTTACACAAAGGGGCATCATAAAGGGGAATCGTCATATTAACAATCAATGAATATAATTGAACTCGACCCACCAACATATTCATAACTACACATGTCATGTGTATATATATATAAAGAAAAACCAAGGCATTACACAAAAGGATTTTGATGCACAAGCCAATAATATAATATGATATAAAGCCAAAGAAATAAGAATAGAGTGATAGTTAGGTTTGTGTGTACTCCTTGTGATAGTCCTCCTATTTATAAGGCTTGAGATTGGGCTTCCTTCAGGGTAAAAGAAGAATTTGGGATGTCACATCTGATCAACCTCTTTAAGCGGAATAGGCCTAGACTTGTGATGGGTGACTTTTTTGTAGCCCTTACTTTTAGCTTTGCTTTTAAGGCTCCTTTACCCTCCTTAATTATATATATCAATGTTCATATGTTTTGGTTGTTAGCAAAAAAAAAAAGTTCAAGCATTTATTTTTTTTCCAAATTTATAAAATCTATAAAATGTGGATAACCAAATTTGGCATCCACATTATATGTTTGTCCAGGGAAAAAAATTATTTACATTTTATCAACAAATATAGAAGAAAATCATTATTCATTTTAAAAAAAAAATTGTATTTCCTTATTTAGTTTTTACAATGAGATTCTTTTTATATATAATTCACACAAGATTTTAAATTTTCAACATTTGTTGTTTCTACATTAAATTATATCTTAGTTTAATTTCCTTTTTAATGCAAACATAAAAAAGTATTGTATTTTTATTAGGGGTAACTTAAGAAAAGAATTTAAATAACATTTTACAGGAAGGATTACTTATATACATATCAGTGTACAAAAGTTTTGGTTAGTTGCAACATATTTATTGTAGTGATGGCTAAAATCATAAGCAAGGAAAAGATCAAGACTTTATTCATTTCGCCTGATTTCTAAAATTGTTAACAACCTTATTGGCATTCAGATTTTATTTTTACAAAAAAAAAATTATTTAGATTTTATCAACAAATATAGAAGAAAATCATCACGTTGAATTATTTAAAAATATTTTTCCTTGTTTAGTTTTTACATTAAAAATCTTTGAATATGTAATTCATATAAGGTTTTAAGTTTTCCACATTTATCCTAAATGTTGTTTCTATTTTAAATAATGTCATAAATTAATTTCATTTTCAATTTGGCATTTTGGAAGAGTTCTTCATCACCGGAATCAAATTGGGGTAGAATTCAAGAGTTTGGTACACTCTTGGAAGGGTTAGGTTGAGTGAGGCTATCTCAATTAATCCTTTGTAATTTCTAACAATTTGATTTATAGAAAATCTCCTAAAGTGGTTAGGAGGACTGGACTTAGCTCTTTGATTAAGAGTGAACCAGTATAATATTTGTTGTGTTTTGATTTATAGCTTTCATTCTTATTCTTGCACAATCAACCTAAAGCTTTTCAAGAAAAAGGGGCTATCTAATTGGGTAGTAATTTCATAGCAATTAAGTGTTATTAAGTTGTTATAACTAACATAGTTTGTCTACTTTTCTTATGACCAAAATACCCCACTACTTATTCTAATTTACAATTTGTCAACCACACTTCTTATCTTCTTATTCAAGTAGTTAAAGGATAAAAATGGAAACTCATGTACACTTTAAATTACCAAACAATTTTCTAGAATGTGGGTGGTTTCTGGGTGGTTTCTATGAGTTTGCCAATAACTACATACCAGAGAATTACTTTTCTTCTTCTTCTTCAATGACATCCAATTCTCACATGGCATCCATTAAAGAATGACCAAAAATTCAATGTTTGAAGTTCTTCTCCCACATTTGTCTTTCCTACTTACTCCTCATCAGAGATGCCCATCAATATCAAAGTCCCCGCATCCCACTTTTCTCCAATCTCTTTTTTTTCTTCTGCTTCTCACACACATCCGCCCACTACCATCAAATTAATAATTTTCAGACTGCGGCATGTTTCATATCATAACAGTGAAATCCAGTTGTTTGTTTAATTGTCTTGGATGTCTTCTCAGGTGTGCAGTTACATTTTTTCATCATTTTATTAACAAAATAAATTGATTTGTGTGACACCCTTTTCCCATACAAGTAAATATTACAATAAATAAGTATTACTTGTAAAATATATGGACTTGTTATTGTATAGAAATGATGAAAATCAAAACTTCTCTTTTCAAGCGGGTGCACAAACCAAAACATGGAACTCTTGGAGAAGAAATTCTAATCCGTTTCAAACAGTTGTATTGAATTCGGCAATATCTAAAACCTTTTCACGAGCGGGATAGCATTCGTATTTGAAATCGTATTTATATGATAGAAAGTAAATGAGGCTATCCTTTCTTTTGTTTTGTAAAACTGATACCACCTAATCCTTTTCGTAGCCGAGCTCTTTAAAATATTAAATCAGAGTAAGCGGAAATTAGAGGACTATGCAACTAATCGAAATATAACAGAGATTTTATATACATATATATATATAAAAAGTCAGGTGATACATAGTCCCAGCATGAGTCTCCAAGGTCCATACACAAGTCCATAAAGATCTATGCTCATAATAAAACCATAATCCCTAGAGTACTCAAAAGTATATCTACAATATACACATCTCAAAATATATAGACTCTAGAGGTGGTCACATAGATCTGGCAGCATCAGTAGTAGTGATAGTAGTAGCAGTCTCCAAGAAGCAAAAGTAACATCATCATCATCATCAGCAGCAGCAGCAGTATCTCCTCCACAGCATTCCTTACACCGGATCCCCTGATCTTCATCATACACCCTATACACGTACCTAGGGATCATCATCCCTCCACTGACTCCCCGTGGAATGAACGACAGGCTTGCCCCCGCTCTCATCCTCCACGGGATCCTCCTCGATCTCATCCGATGGAGAGTGTACCCTACCACTGTGTACGGGGTCAGGAGATGGTGTGACCCTGACTGGACTCCTCGGATCAGAAGGGTGTGAGCGGGTAGGTCTGAAACGAAAACTATGATAAGAGCGAGCTGGCCGTGTGGGAGGTGGTCCATGATATGTGTAAAACGGGGGTACGTGCATAGTGTATATGATGGGAATCCTAAATCTACGAGGACGAAATCGAACCAACGGGTTCGAGTGGTAGAAGGTAATCTCTACCTCTCCCTCGAACACCGCGCGATGGTCCTCATAGATCCATGTGCCACTAGGAAGTGGCCGGATCTCGATGCAAGCAATGTAGCGAGA
This sequence comes from Crotalaria pallida, assembly GCA_037953625.1. Classification (NCBI taxonomy): domain Eukaryota; kingdom Viridiplantae; phylum Streptophyta; class Magnoliopsida; order Fabales; family Fabaceae; genus Crotalaria; species Crotalaria pallida. Next base: position 59,630,262 of record CM075650.1, read on the forward strand.
CATCACCTACAAGGGCATAGGGGTAAGAAATTCTATACACATAATCAATAGAGCAGAAATGTATGAATAATGTAAATCTATAAACATGCAATAATAAATAGCAATCACATGTAGCACTTAGCAGGAATAGAATGCAAGTAGGATGCTCATACTAGTTCATTTATCACACTTAATTTAAATGAATGGCATGATGCATGAATTTAGCTCTCAAGCCTATCTCCATCAAACTATATCACTCTCTGACGTCCATCCCTGACAACCCAGCACTCACCAGTGCGTTGTATTCCTAGGTATACAACATTTTGTACATTCACCAAGAATTTACACGACAAGCTTGGAATCTGTGCCACCCGAGCACATCCCGTCATCCAAACGGACCGTCATCCAAACGGTATAACCATATCGGCATCCACTAAGCCGACCACGTCTTCAACGTGTCATCAAACGAGCGTATTGGCACTCCCAGAGGCCCTCCACATGTTACCAAAACATGATAAACGACCTACCATCCAAACTCCAAATGAATGCATCATTTTTAAAGCTTAAAGGAAATTGGTTAATATTGTTGGAAACCAACAAGAGGCCTAACAATCGAGTAGAGGGGGGTGAATACGAGATTGAAGCTAATATGGCAATTTTTTGATTTATTGAAAATTGATTGAATGTTGTCTCTGTTTTAAATGAAAGGCCGAGCTCCTTTCCGAGAAGACAAGGTTAATTGATTAACCAATCAGATAAACAAAATGGTTAATCAGTTAACCGAGCTGCTTCAAGGTAGAGCTGGTTTTTGTGACTTAAGCTTGGAGAACAACACTCACAGCCGAGCTAAGAGAAATAACAGTTTAAGCATAGACATGAAAAATAGCGGAATTAATGTTACGCTCGGCAGCAACAGATAAGCAGTAAAGAAAGAACACCAGAGATTTATCCTGGTTCACTCTCACCCTGAGAGCTAGTCCAGTCCCCTCTGAAAACCTTTCAGAGAGCTTTCACTAAAAATTGATTTTCTGGGTTACAAAGGATTTACAAGAGCCTACCCCTCTAGACCTATCCAGTCAAACGAGTGTACCAAACTCGTGACAAACTACCCACAACAAATCGATGACCAAAGAACCTCTTTGGAACCTTTACAAATCGAAGCTTTCTCGATCAGAGACCAGCTTCTCACAACAGCAAATACAATGAAGAAGATGATGAAAGTGTATGGCTCCAATTCGAAACACTCTTCGAATATGATGAAAGATTGAATAACAAGAGTGAGTCAATTCTAGAAGGATTTCACAGGAAAGAACTGATTCGAACTTAGAGTTAAGATTTGAAAGTTTTAACTCTCTAAGTTCGTATGAAAATCGAATGTTCTTCTTCTCTGTGAGTTTTTGATTTCTGCTCTGTTTTAAAGTAAAAATGAAAGTTTAAGTTCTGAGAAAAAAATGGTTGTGAAAGAATCGATGTCTGTTAACGTTGAAGACCCCCTCTTTTATAGTCTCCTCTTTTCTGCAGAGAAAGAGAGAAAGAGAGCTGTAGGAAGATGGGGTTTCCAACGGTAACATTTAGACAGCAGAGCAGTGATGGTGACAGTTCACCAACCTTTGATTTAACTCATTTTGAATTTCAAACTTGTCAGAGCATAGGAGCTAAACCTAGGACTTCTGCCCAGACTCAACGGTAATAAAAAGTACGAAACAGTTGAGCAGAGTCCGAAGGTTGAAGACGATGCATTGTTGAAGATGATGAACAGAGATTGCCGAGCTTTTGGCTTTGTTCGAGCTTGGTGTTTCTGAGCTTGATCTGAGCGTCGGCAAATAGTCAAGTTTAGAACGATCAACCCGAGCTTATTTACTCTATCAGATGTTGTGGCTGTTTCGAGCTTAATCCGAGTCAATACCGAGCAAATCATCATCCGAGCTTACTGCCTTGAAATGAAGAACCGAGCTTGAGCAACAAAAGCTGACTTGATGCAGGTAGCGAAGAACCCTAGTTTTCCGAGCTTCTGCCGAGCCTCTGCCTTTGGCGGAACACATACGCAAAACAAAGATTCCGAGCCTCTGCAGAGCTTGTACCTTTTGCTGAACGCTTGCGCTGATAAGACTGACTTGTCTAACACTAAGCACAAGCCGAGTCTGTTTATTTGACATCATCAAAAGCTCTTTGATTCTGCATTGTGAGTCTACAATCTCCCCCTTTTTGATGATGACAAATATTCTTTAACAGTTTGTTGCTTTTTGTGTTCTCCCCCTAACTGTATGCTCGTAAGCTGATTGGACTTGGCACTGATTGAAATTTGCTCGAAAATACACCACATGTTGCACTTATCAGACCTTTCTCCCCCTTTCCACTTGTTGAAAGGATGTAAAAATGTGGAGCAGGAGCAGCTCGTCAAACACTCCCCCTGAATTTATGCTCGCAAAATCTTAAACATCAAAAACAAACAACAAACACACCGTTCTCCCCCTTTTGGCATGATCAAAAAGGAGCCAAAGATTAAGCCCATTCGCCAAAAGAGAGAAATAAAAACTAAAGAAAAGATTAACACCTTTCTCCCCCTTTTTGAAAAAATGAGATTAACATTTTTCTGTACCACTTGTTAGTAATGTACCACTTGTTGATTAAAAAAAAACTGTTCTCCCCCTTAAGACTTTAAAATGATAACCAAGGAAGAAAATTTTCATGATCATCGTTCTCCCCCTTTAACAGTGAAAGCATGCTTCTCATCCGAGAAGTTAAAAGGTAAAGGTGAGAATGACGAATAACATAATATGAAAGTTCAAATATTAAAACAGTACCCTTCTCCCCTTAGATAAAGATTTAAAAAAAAGGAAGAAGAGTTGAAGGATGTGAAATTTCAGGAAATTTAAACAAATACACAATTGAACGTAAAGATTGAGACTATGAAGGTGATCAAAATTTATGATATACTGAAAACCAAGCTCATGCCGAGCACATGCTAAACTTATCCAGGATTCCGAGCTGGCGCTGAGCACACACTGGATTCGTCTAGAATGCCGAGCTCACGCCGAATTTTATAAAGAGTTTCCCTCGGCAACGGTTTAGTAAACACATCGGCTAATTGATTTTCAGTACTTACAAATTCTATGACACAATCACCTTTTTGAACATGATCTCGAAGAAAATGATGCCTAATTTCAATGTGTTTTGTTCGAGAGTGATACACTGGATTCTTAGTTAGATTGATTGCACTTGTATTGTCACATTTGATAGGAATGTGATCTAAAATTAAGCCAAAATCTGATAACTGTTGTTTCATCCAAAGAATTTGAGCACAACAATTACCAGCAGCAATGTATTCGGCCTCAGCTTTTGACAAAGCAACGCAAGCTTGCTTTTTAGAAAACCACGACACAAGGGACCTGCCGAGCAAATGACAAGTTCCACTTGTGCTTTTTTCATCAAGCTTGCACCCATAAAAATCTGAGTCCGAATACCCAATCAAACTAAGATTGGCATCCCTAGGATACCACATACCAGTGTTCACAGTTCCTTTTAAATATTTAAAAATTCGCTTAATCGCCGAAAGATGAGATTCTTTGGGATTAGCTTGAAAACGAGCACATAAACAAACACTGAACATAATATCTGGCCGAGATGCAGTCAAATATAGAAGGCTTCCTATCATGCCTCTATATTTGCTCATATCCACGGCTTTACCTGATTTATCCTTGCCGAGATAGCTGGATGTGCTCATGGGAGTGGCATCTTCTTTGCAATTTTCTAAGCCAAATTTCTTGAGGAGTGCCTTGCAATATTTTCCTTGATGCACAAAGGTTCCTTCATCAACTTGCTTTATTTGCAGCCCAAGGAAGAATGTGAGTTCCCCCATCATTGACATCTCGAATTCACCTTGCATTGATTCAGAGAACTTCTTGCAAAGAGACATGTTAGTAGCACCGAAAATTATATCATCAACATAAACTTGTACTAACAATATGTCCCTTTTGGATTTATAAATGAATAGAGTTGTGTCAACCTTCCCTCTCTCAAACCCTTGTTCAAGTAAAAATGAGCTCAACCGATCATACCAAGCTCTCGGAGCTTGTTTCAAACCGTAAAGAGCCTTTTTGAGTTTATATACATGGTTTGGATATTCAAAATTTTCAAAGCTAGGAGGTTGTTTTACATACACTTCTTCATTTATAAAGCCATTTAAGAAAGCACTCTTTACATCCATTTGATAAAGGGTGAAATTCATAATAGATGCAAAAGCAAGCAAAATTCGGATTGCTTCAAGCCTAGCAACTGGAGCGAAGGTTTCATCATAATCGATACCTTCCTCTTGGTTGTAGCCTTGAGCAACTAATCTTGCTTTGTTTCTTATAATTGAGCCTAATTCATCTGTTTTATTTCTGAAAATCCATTGTAAGCCAATTATCGTATGATCATTGGGCCGAGGAACCAATTCCCAGACATCATTTCTGATGAATTGATTCAGTTCCTCTTGCATGGCAATCGCCCAATGTTCATCATCAATTGCTTGATCGATCGAATTAGGTTCAATTTGATAAACAAAGGAAGCGAAATGGCAAAAGTTCTGAATAGAACGACGAGTTAAAACTCCCTTATTTAAGTCGCCGAGCACATTCTCTATCGGATGGTCCTTGACTCTCTTCCAGGCTGGACTGAGCTCAAACTGCTCTGCTCGGCTTGGAATGAGTTCGGACTGACTATTTTGAATTTGGCTCGGACTGAGTTTGGTTTGTTCCTTGTTTGTTTGGCTCGGAACAAGCTCGTCCCTCCGATCTTTGTTTTCAGCAGTTTTCCCCTTTTGAGCTCTTTCAGTTGTTGTGCTCGGATCGAGTTCAGCCATATGATGATCCTCTATATCTGCACAACTAACATTGTCTCTCCGAGGAGACTCATCAAATACCACATGCACGGACTCTTCCACAGTGGAGGTCCTTTTGTTAAAAACTCTAAATGCTTTACTATGAGTAGAATAACCCAAAAATATTCCTTCATCGGCTTTAGAATCAAATTTGCCGAGATGCTCTTTTCCATTGTTTAAAATGAAGACTTTGCAGCCAAATGTATGGAAATGAGAAATTTTTGGTTTTCTACCCTTATAAAGTTCATATGGAGTTTTCTTTAAAATTGGTCTGATGAGGATGCAATTCATTACATAGCAAATTGTGTTCACCGCATCGGCCCAGAAATAATGTGGTAAATTGTATTCATTTAGCATGGTTCGGGCTAGTTCTTCTAGAACTTGATTTTTTCGTTCCACAACTCCGTTTTGTTCGGGAGTCCGAGGAGCAGAAAACTGATGTTCTATTCCGAACTTAGAACAAAACTTGTCAAATTTGTAGTTCTCAAACTCACAGCCATGGTCTGTTCGGATTACAACTACTTTTTGGTTAGCTCGGTTTTGGAGTTGTTTGACAAGCTCTTTAAAAGTTTCAAAAGTTTCACCTTTTGATTTTAAAAATAAAGTCCATGTAAACCTGGAAAAGTCATCTACTATTACTAAGGCATAGAGATTGCCACCAAAGCTTTTGACTTGTGATGGTCCGAACAAATCCATGTGTAATATTTCCAACGGATGCGTTGTCGAGACCATCAACTTAGATGGAAAATCGTTTTTCTTTTTGATCGGTTTGCACTTCTTGCATGAAGAGCAAACTCCCTCAATGTTAAAATTTAGCTTTGGTAAACCAATCACTAATTCTTTTGATTGTAGTTTCATTAACTGGTTTACATTTATATGAGCTGTCCTTCTATGCCATAACCATGTGTCACTTTCTTTGCTAACCATGCAAGTGGTTACCAAAGAGGTGATTTCATTCAAATCAACCAAATAAGTATTGTTAAATCGTTTTCCAACAAATTTGACAGAGTTGTCCTCGTCACTTTTAATAATGCAATGGATAGAGGTAAAAACAACATGGTTACCAATATCACAAAGTTGGCTAATACTTAAAAGATTGTGTTCTAGTCCTTTTACAAGTAAAACATTATTGATAACCAAGTTGGCAGAGTTACTGACTTTACCTTCACCCAATATTTTACCTCGGTTGTTATCACCATAAGTGACGTAGCCCTTATCTGAATGTGAAAGTTCAATGAATAGATTTTTGTCCCCTGTCATGTGCTTCGAGCATCCACTGTCAAGGTACCATCGGCTCTTTTTTGCTCGGAAGCACACCTGCAACACAAAAATATTACTTCTTTGATTCGGGTACCCAAATTGTTTTGGGTCCCTAGGGGGTTAGCAGTTGGATCTTTCTTTTTGACTACCCAAACAAAGTTGCCCTTGGTTACACCGTGACGTCGGATTTTACATTCATTGGGTGTATGACCATGAAGGCCACAGTAGGAGCAGCTTGGCCGTTTTGAGTTATTAAAGTTTGAGACATAGCCGAGTTTCCTTACTGCTTTCTTCTCGGTCTAAGTGTAGCCGAGGCCAGTTTTGTTCGAGTAGTTCCTATGTTTGGCTAAAAGCCGATCAAACAAGCCATCACTCTTGATGACTGTTGCACTTTTAAATTTTAGGTCAGAAATTTCCTTTTCATATTTAGTGCAGCAGTCAAGATTTTCATTTTTTAACTGAGTGATAGTGTTTTCTAATGACTCGTTTCTGCTTTTCAGAATTTCAATTGAATTTTCCAAATCAAGAACTTGCTCTTTGTATTTTGAAAGACTGAGTTTCAACTTTATGAAATTTTTAGCAAGCTTCTTGAATTCGGTTTGCATTTCAAGATAAGCAGAATACAATTCATCAGAGTCATTAAATTCAGATTCAGAGTCAGAATCAGATGTAGAGGTTACCTCAGTGTTTCTATGTTCGGACATTGTTCGGCTGGCTGAGGTTTCCTCGCTCTGTTTGCCCATTAAGCATTTGAAATTTGATCTTTGATCAATTGTGCCAAAAGTCGAGCTCGATGAGTCTTCTTGATCGGTATATCTGAGACTCGAACAAGCTTCCTCATCTTCACACTCCGAGCAAGAGTCATATACAGGGAGGTCTTGTTCATCTATTCTGAGTAATGAGCTCGATACTTCCTTTTCACGGTTCGAGCACCATTCTTGCTCGGGGCTCGTTTGGCTCGGGCTTCTGAACACAGTTTCCCTTCCAATTAAGCACAGAATTGCTTTTTCTTCTTCATCGCCTGAGCTGGAGCTTGAGCTGGTATTGTTGTTGGGTGCATCCCATACTATGTAAGCTCTCTTCTTCTTGTGGTCTTTGTTCTTCTTTATTTCTTCACCACTTTGATTTTGTAATCTTGGACAGTAAGTTCTAATGTGACCTGTTTCACCACATTCGTGGCATCTAACTCGGTCTTTTGAACTTGAGCCTTTGTGGTGAGTGCTTCTGGTATCTCTTGCTCTGTTTGTGAAGTTCTTTTTGCCTTTAAAAAATTTGCTGAACTTCCTGACCATGAGACCAAAGTCTTCCTCATCCATGTCCGAGCAGGACTCATCTTCAGAGGATTCTTTGGTTGCCTTTATAGCAGCTTTGAGGGAAATTCCCTTCTTCTTCTTATCAGATTCTTCATGCATGGTCAGTCTTCCGAGCTCCATCTCATGCTCTTGCAGCTTGCCGAACAAAGTGGCTATACTCATTGTGTCCAAGTCTTTAGCTTCCATGATGGCAGTGACCTTCGGCTGCCATTCTCTGCTAAGACATCTAAGCACTTTGTTAGTTATCTCGACATTTTGAAAAGTTTTGTCGAGAGCATTAACATGGTTTATGATATGAGTAAACCGTTTCTGCAAATCATTTATATTTTCATTTGGCAACATTCGGAATAACTCATATTCATGCATCAGAGTATTTAATCTTGCTCGTCTGACCTCACTTGTCCCTTCATGAGAAAGTTGTAGAATGTCCCACATTTCTTTAGCAAATTTGTAACTTGACACTCGAAAGAATTCATCGTAGGACAAGGCTGAGGTGATGATGTTTTTAGCTTTTAAATCGAAAGATACTTTTCTTTTGTCATCATCATCCCAACTTTCCCACGGGATTTCTACAACTTCATCATTAATTTTTCTTTTAGGGACAAATGGCCCATTTTCAATAGATTTCCAAATTTCCATATCTATGGCTTCAATGAAAATTTTCATTCGAGCTTTCCAATAAGCATAACCCTCACCATTGAATAGTGGTGGTCTGTTTATGGAAGAGCCTTCACCTCCGAAGGGATTGTTAGTAGCCATTCGGTTTCCTCAAGGATCTTTTCGAAAAAGTTTTTACACTCGATCTTTCGACCGAGCTCTGATACCACTTGTTGGAAACCAACAAGAGGCCTAACAATCGAGTAGAGGGGGGTGAATAGGAGATTGAAGCTAATATGGCAATTTTTCGATTTATTGAAAATTGATTGAATGTTGTCTCTGTTTTAAATGAAAGGCCGAGCTCCTTTCCGAGCAGACAAGGTTAATTGATTAACCAATCAGATAAACAAAATGGTTAATCAGTTAACCAAGCTGCTTCAAGGTAGAGCTGGTTTTTGTGACTTAAGCTTGGAGAACAACACTCACAGCCGAGCTAAGAGAAATAACAGTTTAAGCATAGACATGAAAAATAGCGGAATTAATGTTACGCTCGGCAGCAACAGATAAGCAGTAAAGAAAGAACACCAGAGATTTATCCTGGTTCACTCTCACCCTGAGAGCTAGTCCAGTCCCCTTTGAAAACCTTTCAGAGAGCTTTCACTAAAAATCGATTTTCTGGGTTACAAAGGATTTACAAGAGCCTACCCCTCTAGACCTATCCAGTCAAACGAGTGTACCAAACTCGTGACAAACTACCCACAAAAAATCGATGACCAAAGAACCTCTTTGGAACCTTTACAAATCGAAGCTTTCTCGATCAGAGACCAGCTTCTCACAACAGCAAATACAATGAAGAAGATGATGAAAGTGTATGGCTCCAATTCGAAACACTCTTCGAATATGATGAAAGATTGAATAACAAGAGTGAGTCAATTCTAGAAGGATTTCACAGGGAAGAACTCTCCCAATATCCTTCTTATGATCAAGCACCATTTTGTCGTTCATCAAATTCGCCATATTTCAATTCATATTCATATAATCCACACAAATTATTGCATATCAATTTCGTTTTTTACTCAACAGACACAAGTATGTCTCGGTCCTGACATTCACATTTATGTCAATTAGAGCCATATCAATGTAATCAATCCATTCATCTCATCAAAAGCAAACATGCACCAAGGTACTTCGTAGTCAAAATACAAAGTATGTCTCGGTCCTAACATTCACAATTCAACAAATACCCAAATAATAGCTTAGAGGCAAATAACCAATGTCATTTATAATAGGCAAAATATCAGGGAACTCTATACTCATAAATCATTTATTCACATCATAAAAATCTAGGGAACAAGCACTAACAATAAGGGTTCATTTCCCCTAATGCAATATTTTCACTTTAGTTCATTCATGAAAGGGATTTAGCCATTAATCATATAATAACTCAAATCTACCCATTTCTTCTCTAATTAAACATAACCCAACTCAAATCAAGCATTTAATTTCAACTCAAACCCTAGTTTGTTCATTTTCCCCAATTCCATTACAAACCCTTACAATCCCTAAGCTTAAAGAGTACAAAATGACTCCTCATTACCTTAGAGGAAGAGGAGACTTGAATGGAGCTTCAAAGCCTCAGGATCTACTCTTGATCTCCTTAGATTCCAACTCTCTTGAATGATTTCCACTTGCTTTGAGTTTTAGGGAGTGTGGGTAGTGAGGTTTTACAAGGAATTTCGTCCCCGAAATTCAACTTATACAAACAAGTCAGGATAGTCCTGACGCATCTTATCCTCTAATTCCCAAGATGCCTCTATCACATCGCCACAAACCCAGAAGACTTTGACCAAACAAATATCCTTCCCTCTAAGCTGCTTGACTCTTCAGTCTTCAATGCGAACAGGCTTAGCTTCGAAGGTTAAGTTCTCATGAATTTCTAGGTCAACGGGTTGGATTCTAAGGACAATGGTGGGGTCATGGACATACCTTTTTAGCTGAGACACGTGAAACACATTATGAAGATTGGCTAAGGAAGGGGGTAGAGCTAATTGATAGGCTACTGGGCCGACTCTTTTAAGAATTTGATAGGGACCAATAAACTTAGGTGATAGTTTCTGGGTTTTCAAGGCTCTACTAACACCTTTGGTTGGTACTATTCTAATGAATACATGGTCTCCTTCAGCAAACTCTAATGGTTTCCTTCTTCTATCAGCATAGCTTTTCTGCCTACTCTGAGCCGTCTTCATTTTCTCTTGTATCATCTTGATCTGTTCCGTGGTCTCTTGCACAAAGTCTGGTCCAACCAGAGAACTCTCCCCCACTTGAAACCAGCATAATGGTGTCTGACACTTTCTCCCATACAAGGCTTCGAATGGTGCCATTCCAATGCTCGCGTGAAAACTATTGTTGTATGTAAATTCCACGAGTGGCAACATTTGCTCCCAACTCCCTTGGTCTTCCAAAGCACAAGCCCTCAAGATGTCCTCCAATGACTGAATAGTCCTTTCCGTTTGACCATTAGTCTGAGGGTGGTATGCAGAACTCAGCCTCAATCTTGAACCCAGAGCTCTATGCAGATCTTGCCAAAACTTCGACGTAAACCTCGGATCGCAATCTGACACGATGCTTGATGGTACCCCATGCAAACGAACAACTTCCTTGATATATAACTGAGTGAGCTTTTCCAAAGAGTAGCGCATATTAACGGGAATAAAATGCGCTGACTTGGTCAAGCGATCCACGATCACCCAGATTGCATCATGACCAGTGGCTGTCCTTGGCAAACCTGACACGAAATCCATTGAGATACTATCCCATTTCCATAATGGAATTTCCAAGGGAAGTAATTCTCCTCCTGGTCTTTGGTGTTCCACCTTCGCCTTTTGACACACCAAACAGCACGCCACATAATTCGCCACATCTTTCTTTAGACCAGGCCACCAAAACATCTTCTTCAAGTCCTGATACATTTTGGTAGCTCCCAGATGCATACTCATCTTGCTCTTATGCGCTTCAACCAGATTCATCCTCCTTACCTCTAAATTATCAGGCACACAAATCCTTGCTTTAAAGCGAAGGATTCCATCTTTCCCTTCTTGAAACTCCAACTCCTTGTCTTCTTCCATAAGCTTCTTCTTTTCTTCAAGTCCTTCATCTTTATGTTGCAATTCCCGAATCCTTTGCAAGAATTCATTAGTAATCTGCAGCATCCCCATCTTGATACTTGTTGGCTCCACTTGCATTGTCAGACTCAGATCTCTAAATTCTTCTATCAGTGCGGCTTCCCTGACCATCATCGCACTGATATACATTGCCTTTCGACATAACGCATCAACCACCACGTTTGCCTTCCCAGGATGGTAATGAAGTTCGCACTCATAATCCTTCAAGAATTCCATCCATCGGCGCTGTCTCATGTTCAACTCTTTCTGGTCGAAGAGGTATTTTAAGCTCTTATGGTCACTGAACACCCGGAACGTAGTGCCATAGAGATAGTGTCTCCAAATTTTTAGAGCGAAAACGACCGCTGCCAGCTCTAGATCATGAGTTGGATAGTTCATTTCATGAACTTTTAGCTGTCTCAAGGCGTAAGCAACTACTTTTCCCTCCTGCATCAAAACACTCCCAAGACCTTGTTTCGATGCGTCACAATACACCTCAAAACTTTGCTTTGGGTCAGGCAAAACCAACACAGGAGATGACGTCAACCTTTCCTTCAACTCTTGGAAACTCCTTTCACACTTCTCATCCCAGATGAAAGGTTGATCCTTCCGAGTCAACTTTGTCAAAAGTAGTGCAATCTTCGAGAAACCTTCTATAAATCTTCTATAATAACCAGCCAAACCAAGAAAGCTTCTCACCTCTGTGACCGACTTCGACTGTTCCCATTGCAACACTGAACTTACTTTATCCGGGTCAACCGCTATTCCTTTGCTTGAAATCACATGCCCCAAAAACTTAACCTCCTGCAACCAGAACTCACACTTTGTAAGTTTGGTGTACAACTGCTTCTCCTTCAGAATACTCAACACTATCCTCAAGTGTTCAGCATGCTCCTTCGGGCTCTTAGAGTAGATAAGGATATCGTCAATGAACACAACCACGAATGAATCTATGGAACGTAGTGCCATAGAGATAGTGTCTCCAAATTTTTAGAGCGAAAACGACCGCTGCCAGCGCTAGATCATGAGTTGGATAGTTCATTTCATGAACTTTTAGTTGTCTCAAGGCGTAAGCAACTACTTTTCCCTCCTGCATCAAAACACTCCCAAGACCTTGTTTCGATGCGTCACAATACACCTCAAAACTTTGTTGTGGGTCAGGCAAAACCAACACAGGAGATGACGTCAACCTTTCCTTCAACTCTTGGAAACTCCTTTCACACTTCTCATCCCAGATGAAAGGTTGATCCTTCCGAGTCAACTTTGTCAAAAGTAGTGCAATCTTCGAGAAACCTTCTATAAATCTTCTATAATAACCAGCCAAACCAAGAAAGCTTCTCACCTCTGTGACCGACTTCGACTGTTCCCATTGCAACACTGAACTTACTTTATCCGGGTCAACCGCTATTCCTTTGCTTGAAATCACATGCCCCAAAAACTTAACCTCCTGCAACCAGAACTCACACTTTGTAAGTTTGGTGTACAACTGCTTCTCCTTTAGAATACTCAACACTATCCTCAAGTGTTCAGCATGCTCCTTCGGGCTCTTAGAGTAGATAAGGATATCGTCAATGAACACAACCACGAATGAATCTAGATAAGGTCTAAAGATTCGATTCATGTAGTCCATGAAAATGGCTGGTGCATTGGTCAATCCGAACGACATCACAACGTACTCATAATGCCCGTATCGGGATCGAAATGCAGTCTTAGAGATGTCCTCTTCTCTAATTCTGATCTGATGATATCCCGACCTCAAATCAATCTTGGAAAATACCGAAGCCCCACGAACTTGATCCATAAGGTCATCGATCCTTGGCAATGGATACATGTTCTTGATTGTGACCTTATTCAGCTGCCGGTAGTCGATGCACATCCTCATACTACCATCTTTCTTCTTGACGAACAGAACCGGAGCACCCCAAGGTGACACACTTGGTCGGATCATCTGCTTCTGCAATAGCTCCTCGATCTGCTTCTTCATTTCAGCCATTTCTGGTGGTGCCATTCTATAAGGAGCGATAGAAATGGGTCCGGCTCTCGGAACTAGGTCGATGCCAAATTCAATCTCTCTTCTTGGTGGCAAACCAGGGATCTCATCAGCAAATACCTCCGGGAAGTCTCTAACAACAGGAATCTCTTCCAACCTTGGACCATTCTCCTCTAATTCAGTGTTGAACAGACACATGTAACCGGAGGGTTTTGGGTTTCTATAGGTCACTATCTTCTTATCACAATCGATGATCACTTGGTTTTGACTTAACCAGTCCATCCCCAAGATCATATTCAATTGTGCTAAGGGTAAACAGATTAAATCTACCCTAGAGGTTTGTCCTAACACTTCTATACAACAGTTAAGACATGCTCTAGAAACAACTACAGGAGCATTAGTAGGGGTTTCTACTTTTAGAGTATATGGCAATTCAAACATAGATAAACCCAAACGATCTACACATTCATATGAAACAAATGAATGCGTTGCACCAGAATCAAACAAGACATTACAGAGCTGACCATTTACCAAGTATTTACCTTGCACCAGATCAGAAGATCGGCTTGCTACCACACCACTAAGAGTGAAAACCCTTCCTTGAGCCATAGGCCTATCCGCAGTCCCTCTTGAATTAGCTTTGACGGTTCCTTGCAGTCTCTCGCAAAGTGTCCCGGTTTCCCACAATTGAAACAGCCACTTGTTCCCCAACAAACACAGCCATAATGATGGCGCTTGCACTTGTCACAAAATGGAGCCTCGCTCCGAAAATTTCTTCCATCCGAACCGCCAACCTTCCCCTTGCCTTTCCCTCGGCGATCATACGGACCCTTGCCTCGGTTGTTGAAACCCTTTCGCCTCTGAGGTCCAGAATGTTGATTGTCTTTTCTTTCTGAGATTTGCAACTCTTCAGCTTTCTTGTCATCTTCATACATCCTACACATGTCCACAAGTGCAGGAAAGCTTTGGATTCGCTGGTAACTGAAAATGGACTTCAACTTAGGCCTCAAGCCTCCTTCAAACTTGATACACTTGCTCCTTTCATCGGGGTTGTTCTAGTAGTATGGAGAGTACTTCATCAACTCCTCGAACTTGGCCGCGTACTCACCCACACTCATACTCCCTTGTTTCAGCTGTAAGAATTCCACCTCCTTCTTTCTCCTCAGATCTTCAGGGAAGTATTTATTGAGGAATTTTTCCATAAATACACCCCAACTCACCTCTCTTCCTTTATACTGCAGAAGCTGAACCGTGTGATTCCACCAGTTCTCAGCTTCATCTTCCAACATGTAGGTCGCATATGCCACTTTTTGAACTTTCGTGCAGTCCAAAGTCCTCAGAATCTTGTCCATGGTATGAATCCACTTGTTGGCCTCCTCAGGTCTAAATCCTTCTTCAAAGTTAGGCGGATTACAACTCCTAAAATCAGCCAGACTCTTTGCCTCGGTACTACCCACATTGCATTGATGAGGTGGATTAACCGGCTGAGGTGGTTGCTGAGATTGTTGCTGCATGGTCTCCAACATCGCGGTTATCCTCTCTAACATCGCATTGGTGTGATTTTGGTTTCTAGTTGCCATAATAGACCTGCGCTATATGCTCATGGTCACATATGCTGAACTAAAGAAACATTCCTCACACCACCTATACTAAGACTATAGCTTATAACTTTAAATCAGCATTCAATTGTGTCTTGTGCTCAAAAGAGACAAGATACAAACATTCATATCAATAAATATGCCCTGTGGATACCTGCTTTATGTTGATGGCTACCTTTCTGGAGCTACTTCCACTACTACAGGATCTGACTTTTGCTCTGATACCACTCAGTGTGACACCCTTTTCCCATACAAGTAAATATTACAATAAATAAGTATTACTTGTAAAATATATGGACTTGTTATTGTATAGCAATTCTTGGAGAAGAAATTCTAATCTGTTTCAAACAATTGTATTGAATTCGGCAATATCTAAAACCTTTTCGCGAGCGGGATAGCATTCGTATTTGAAATCGTATTTATATGATAGAAAGTAAATGAGGCTATCCTTTCTTTTGTTTTGTAAAACTGATACCACCTAATCCTTTTCGTAGCCGAGCTCTTTAAAATATTAAATCAGAGTAAGCGAAAATTAGAGGACTATGCAACTAATAGAAATATAACATAGATTTTATATACATATATATATATATATATATATATATATATAAAGTCAGGTGATACATAGTCCCAGCATGAGTCTCCAAGGTCCATACACAAGTCCATGAAGATCTATGCTCATAATAAAACCATAATCCCTAGAGTACTCAAAAGTATATCTACAATATACACATCTCAAAATATATAGACTCTAGAGGTGGTCACATAGATCTGGCAGATTCAGTAGTAGCGATAGTAGTAGCAGTCTCCAAGAAGCAAAAGTAACATCATCATCATCATCAGCAGTAGCAGCAGTATCTCCTCCACAGCATTCCTACACCGGATCCCCTGATCCTCATCATAAACCCTATACACGTACCTAGGGATCATCATCCCTCCACTGACTCCTCGTGGAATGAACGACAGGCTCGCCCCCGCTCTCATCCTCCACGGGATCCTCCTCGATCTCATCCGATGGAGAGTGTACCCTACCACTGGGTACGGGGTCAGGAGATGGTGTGACCCTGACTGGACTCCTCAGATCAGAAGGGGGAGTATCCTAGCGGACGACTCTCGAGGAAAAAGGGTGTGAGCGGGTAGGTCTGAAACGAAAACTATGATAAGAGCGAGCTGGCCGTGTGGGAGGTGGTCCATGATATGTGTAAAACGGGGGTACGTGCATAGTGTATATGATGGGAATCCTAAATCTACGAGGACGGAATCGAACCAACGGGTTCGAGTGGTAGAAGGTAATCTCTACCTCTCCCTCGAACACCTTGCAATGGTCCTCATAGATCCATGTGCCACTAGGAAGTGGCCGGATCTCGATGCAAGCAATGTAGTGAGACATCACCTACAAGGGCATAGGGGTAAGCAATTCTATACACATAATCAATAGAGCAGAAATGTATGAATAATGTAAATGTATAAACATGCAATAATAAATAGCAATCACATGTAGCACTTAGCAGGAATAGAATGCATGTAGGATGCTCATACTTGTTCATTTATCACACTTAATTTAAATGAATGGCATGATGCATGAATTTAGCTCTCAAGCCTATCTCCATCAAACTATATCACTCTCTGACGTCCATCCCTGACAACCTAGCACTCACCAGTGTGTTGTATTCCTAGGTATACAACATTTCGTACATTCACCAAGAATGTACACGACAAGCTTGGAATCCGTGCCACCCGAGCACATCCCGTCATCCAAACGGTATAACCATATCGGCATCCACTAAGCCGACCACGTCTTCAACGTGTCATCAAGCGAGCGTATTGGCACTCCCAGAGGCCCTCCACATGTTACCAAAACATGATAAACGACCTACCATCCAAACTCCAAATGAATGCATCATTTTTAAAGCTTAAAGGAAATTGGTTAATATATAACGTGCCACCCGAGCACATCCCGTCATCCAAACGGTATACTCATATTAATCAATTTCTTTTAAGTCCAGATCCCTTGGATTGTTGTTATTCAATTAGTAATTAAATGGTTTAGAATTAAAATGGTATTTTTAAGATTCTGGGTAAATTAATCGAGTGCCCTTCAGAGGACTCGAGTGTTCTTCAACTATTTCCAGATTACTCGAGTGTTCTTCAAACTACTCGAGTGTTCATGTCTTTCTGGGGATTTGGGTTTCAGATTCATAAAAATACTTGAGTGATTCATGAGTTACTCGAGTGTTCTTCAGCATTTCCAGAATACTCGAGTGACCCCTGCATTACTCGAGTGGTTTACCTTAACATATCCCATGCAACACTCGATTACTCGAGTGCTGGGCATGGTACTCGAGTGTTCTTGCTCAAAATACATTGTTTTACCAAAATTTTACTCGAGTAACCAGCCTAATACTCGACTGTTTTATTGCAGAACAGACTGAAATCTTGGTTTTAACACACCATTTTCAATTCTAATACCATATAATGAACGTGTTACAACACTTAATTCATATCAAATTACAGATTTGATAGGGAATCAATCATTAATGCATAAAATATATAATTTCAAAACTTAACACCTCAAATTGCAAAATAATCAACAAACTCATAAAATAGTGTTTATTACAGCTTGCATGCATCATGAGAAACTTGCTCCAAACAACCATAGAGCATAAATTGGTCTCCAAACCAAAGTTCTTATTCAATCTAAGCCCATAGAGCCTCTTGGTGGCTCTCTAGTGAAAATAATGAAATTCAAACTCTATCTAGTGCATAAAACAACTTCCCCTTACCTCTCAGACGTGCACCAACAGAGGATTCCAAAGAAAAAGCTCTCCAACACCAAAAACCACTTTGAGCATCACATGCAGAGCAGTTTCGAGTGCAGCACCAAGATTGAATTGGTTTACACATGAAACAGAGATAAAAATTGGGGAATTTAGTTTTTCTAGACTCTATGCAACACTTACCAACTAAAGAAATCGAATTTGAGACCCAAAGACTCGTGAGCTTACCAGAAATCAGAATCAAAGTGAGCTCCCAAAACCACTTTGACAGGAACAGCCCCAACTTCCAAGCTCCAATTCTTCCAACACACTCACTCAAACCTCACGATTTTAGTGTCTATACAAAGCTCGTGATGTGAGTTTTGTATTAGTGTATGATTTGTTACTCAATTTGACTCAGATAAGGAGAATTGAACGCCTGAACTCAGAAACCCTAGCTTCAACACTCAGCTTCGAATTTGACCAAATGCCCCAAAAATTCAGTGTTGATTTGCTTTTATAGACCATGGAAACGCTCATGCAAGCCGACACGACCTCCTTGGACGTGGAATGGTGGTGATTTCGTGTCAACGACACGAAATCGTTGGTGGTGACTCACCAAACGCACTAACTCGTGCAACTCTGTCCAGAATACTCGAGTATTCCAGAAAATACTCGAGTGTTTTGCCCAGTTTTTGAAAAATAATTATTTTATTTACTTTCCTATAATTGCTTCTAGGTCCCAGCCCAGGGACTAGTATGCAAAATATCTATTTTATGCATAATTATATTTATTAAATAAATTCAAACACATCTCCTAAATACATAACACAGAATTTTAATCAAGGATTAAAATAGAAATCATTAATTATAATTAATTTTTATAATTAACATTTCATTAATCGGGGATTAAAATTTTGGGGTGTTACAATTTGTGCAGTTTCTATAACCGCATAAAACCGTCCCATACTAAACTCATATTGATTTGTGCAGACACGAAGGTAAACTCTTCTTCTTTTTTTTTCTCTTCTTTCACTTCATGATTTTTTTTCCATGGAATGTAAGTGTGTTTGGCATTGGAGTTGATTGTTTGGGATCTGAGGCTGCTGTTGGGCAGCACATACCCTTTTTTAACGGACACCAAATTTGAAGACCTTGAATCTAGCCGTTAGGTTGGGGGTGTATATGTTGTACGCTGATGATTTTCTACACCATCAAAGCAGAACCGGCGGAATAGTCGTAATTTTTAAGAGGAAAAAAATTGTCCTCCTCGAAATGGTTCTTTTATGTTTTTTCCCCAATATTCAGTTTATGCCTCACACAAAACCCTTTTATGTTTAATTCCTTTGGAAGAAAAAGTTCATTTACTGTTCATGAAAAACTTGGTTTAGAATTGTAATTGAATAGCCCATTAACAGGGAAGGCCTCTGCTATCTAATCACAAGAACACGGTGTTTTGGATTTTCATATACACATGATGAGATAGTGATGGTTATTTAAAACACTAATATATTACTAACATTAGTTTTTTTTTCTTTTTAAGCTGGACTAACATTAGTTAGTAATATGAAAAGAATAAATTAAAATTAAAGATACAGTTGCTGAAAAAAAATTATTAAAGATACCGTTCTTGTTTAAAAAAAATTGATTTTTAGCACAAAAAAAATGAAATTAAAAATATTATAAAGTTATTATTAAAAAGTTAAATATATAGTAACAGTAGTTTTTTTTTTTTTAAAAAAAACTGGACTAACTTTAGTTAGTAATATGAAAAGAATAAAGTTAAAGATATAGTTGTTGAAAAAAAAATTAAGATCCAGTTGTTATTTAATAAAATTAACTTTGATATTTATCAAAAAAAATTGAAATAAAGAATTTGATAAAGTTATTATTAAAATGTTAAATATATAGATGGAAAAAAATAACCATAAAAAATTAAAGATCCAGTTGTTATTTAAAAAAAATAACTTTGATATTTATAAAAAAAATGAAATAAAAAATTTGATAAAGTTATTATTAAAAAGTTAAATATATAGATGGAAAAAAATAACCATAATTTTGGTAATTATATATGGTTTTTTTTTACCTCATCCCGAAACTAAAAAGGATAAGTTTAATTGTGAAATCTTATATCTTACTGTTCAGCATAAGAATCTAGAAAGTATAAGTTTTAATAAGATAACCATAACAAAGGTGATTATAATTTATTTTTTTAACCTCATCTATTAAGGTTGAGGATAAGAATCTAGAAAGTACATTTGGTAATCACTGAAAATTTGAAAATAAAAATAAACGTGTTGCAAAAAAAAAAGATTAAATATACAGTTGTTTTATTAAACTTCCGTATCATAAACGTGTTGTTATGTTTGTTATTTAAAAAAATAACTTTGATATTTTGAAAAAAAAAATTGAAATAAAAAATATGATACGGTTATTTTTAAAGAATTAAATTTATAGTTGTGATAAAAATAATCATAATTTTGGTAATTATATAAGGTTTTTTTTTTACGTCATCCCAAATCTAAAAAGGATAAGTTTAATTGGGAAATATTCTTTAACAAAAAAAATTTAAGATAATCATACCTTTGGTGGTTACAATTGGTTTTGTTAACCTCATCTCTTAGAGTTGAGTATAAGCATCTATCTAATCAACTACATTAATCTATAATGTATCAAGTCAATTATAAATAGACATTATGAAGCTAAATTAGCTATCAAACAACAAACAATAGCAAAGGAATAACAGGCAGCAAAAAAAAGCTCTACATTCATGGTACAACCTTTCTTTCTCTTCCTTTTATTATTTATGCATGTTTATGTTCCATTATTTGTATGATATTATATCTAAAAAAATTACATGCTAAAAAAAACCGTTAAAAAATAAAACTTTGTTTAAAAAGCTTTGATAAGTAATTAGATCAACCCTCTTAATAGGAACCTAACAAAAGTTTTCATAGATTTTTTACCGAAGGCATTATATTTGAACATTTCTCATTGGAAAAAAGAACCCCAATAATTATACACCCACCGTCATCCAAATGCTAAATGAGTAGTCCATTAACAAGGCCCAGAGTGCAAGGCCCAAGTCCATCATAGAAGCTAAAATTACCAAACAAATAATGAGCTAGAGAAAGCACGTGACAAGCACCTGCAGTGCAAGGGCGTCCCCCTCTGTACGCCTTCCCGAAGAAATATGAAGCACCTCATTAACATAGCCAAGAGGGAAAGAGAGAATGACCAGTAACGTTGCAGTAGTCGCAAAACTCAAGAAAATAGCTGTGGCAAGGAGAAGGCGTCAGAAGCACCAAGGTTACGGGTAAAGACGCACCCATCCCAGGGCGCACACACATATCCAAACAAAGGTAGCCAGCTGTCCGAAGGAATCTTTGCTTACTTCATTCAGCCCTTCCCGAGGCAAAGCCAAGAATGACAAGACTTGCACCCCTCTCCTCCTGCAGCCATTAAATGACCAAGCAAGAAAGAGAAAACAAACAAGAGGGACATGATAAAGGAAGAATATGCAGCTACTAAGGTGGAAAAGTGCCATGGACCGAGGGATAAAGTGAGAAGAAGCAAGGACCAATGGGCAAAGGGCACACTATAAAAAGAGGAAGCTTCATCCTCCATAGGAGAGAAAAAGAAAACAGACGGACAAAGAGAGAAAAACACACACACGGAAAAAAAGAAGGGAGTGATCAACTCAGAAGAGCGACAAAAGCAACCAGAAACACATATGGCTCCTCCAAGAGCTCAAGAACAAAATTCGAGAGAAACACAAGTGAGGAAGATGCACTAGAAAGCGCACATCTCCAACCAGCACCTCAGTAACGACAATACACCGGGGTAGAGCACAAGTTCCCCTCCTCTGCAACTCCGAGGAAGGACACAAGAGAAATAGATGAATACTCAAGAACAAGGAGGTCCCGGAGGTGAGCAGTAGAGTGCGCGCCTTCCGTCCCCCCACAAATTCATCTGAAGCAACTGAACCAACTGGAGGAAAACAATCAACTCGGTCGACTCCACGAAACACCAAACATAGAGTAAACACCGGTTCCACTCTCCAAAACTCGGAGAAGGAACACCTGAAGAAGCAAATGGTGAGAAAGGCGAACAAAAGAAGGGGCGGAAGCAAAAGCGCACCGCACAACAGTAGAAGCAATACTGATAGCGCCCATTTATTCATATCATCGGTAGTACTTGTATGCTTGTGATGGGAGCCCCCACAAAACCGGGCTAATCAAAGGCGCACCCCCCCTGTCTGGAAATAATATCAGCATTTCCACATCATTGGAGCCAAACATCATTAAGTTTACGAACCCTCTGTAATCTCTGAATAATTATATCTTTTGCAATAAAAAGATCCGAAACAGTCTTAAAAAAAATTGAAAGACTACGATTTATTGTTTTAATAAAACTTACCCCCTTATAGTTACCCACTCAGCCTCCATTCGTAACTTTTGTATTTTTTTTAATTAAATTTATTGTTATAAATTCTTTCTTTTTTTGGATTTTGGTAGTTACATTTTATTTTTGTTTTTTTCCCAAATTACAAAGTAATTATGTATTATATTGACAATAAGATACAGATGAATTTGGAGAAAAAAATTGTTGTTATTAAAAAAAATATACACAAGAAAAATTCATGATATAGTGTTTTTTAAAAAAAAATGGATAAACACAAATTTGGTAATTATATTTTCGTAATATTAATCTTATCCCTTACTCTTAAAGATAAGAATTTAAAAGGGACAACAAGTAGCAAATTATCACACAGCACAACATTTCTTTCTCATCATGTATTATCTATATCCATGGTTATGTTTCATTATTTGCATGATATTACACCTTAATTTTGAAGGTAACATTCATTATTTATTTATGTCGCATAGTAACATATATCATACCATGAGACAACAAGAGTCTAGGGAAGAACGTTTGGCAAGACAACGCGAATATGCAAGACAAAAAAGGAGAAGGATGACCCCAGAGCAACGACAACATGTATTAGCGAGACAAAGGCAATATGCCAGGGACAGAAGGACTAGGATGAATACGGACCTAAGACAACAAGAATTACTTAGAAATAGAACAACTCACCAATCCCAAGGTCGGGAAAGAATAACTTTTGAACGACAAAGATCACGATCACCACGTAATCAACGCTTTGGTTCAGGTTAGATTCTATGACATACATATTAATAATCCTACACCAAAATTATACTTATGTTTGGTACTGTTTCTACTTTTTAATTAACATAAATTGATTTCTTCCAATACTTTGATTTTTATCTTTAATGCAACAACATTTTGTGGAACTTTAGAGAACGACGCAGTGCCAAGACATACATATACTCTGCAACCCATACAGGATTAATCTTTTAATTATTAAAACAAAATAATTTAACTAATTAATGGTATTGTTAAATAATTATTTAACATGTTTTCCAAATTTTAACTTTTACAACTATTTACTAAATTCTATAACATGTAGAATGAATATATTATGCTTCATTGAAATTTTTTATTAACAAATTTTCTAAACTAAAAATTCTCTCTATTAGATTTAAACTTTGCTTCTACTAGATTTCGGGGTACGCATGACAATGAAGAAAAACCAAGTCATGCACGGATTCCATCACCTACCCATAGTAAGTCTTTTTTTATTACCAAAATAACTTAAATTTTTGATATTATACCTTTATTTTTATCACGTGATAATAGTAGTAAACTTCTCCATTTGGCATAATGATAAAAAAACACATTTCTATATGTTCCTATTTGCATCTAAACATTAAACATTAATACGAATGTGGTACTCGAAAATAAAATTATAAAAATGGTTTAATCATACAAACTATTTCCCGTTTTAACCTTGATTTCTCATTTTTAGCCTTATACCAATTTTCAATTTTAAATCCTCATTTGTGGTAATCGTGTGCAGTCCAAAATAATCCAACATCAATCAACGCACAATCCCGTGTTAGAGGCACAAGAAGGAGAATCAATTTTCAATCTGTTCGTAATAGTGCTAGAAATTTCCAACCAATTGAAACATTGACTATTCCTCATCTGCCTCCACCACGAACATGTACACATTGCAAAGCACGATTATTCTACAATGAATCATGCAACACATGTTGTTCTGGTGGGAAAATCCAAATTCTCCAAGGGTGTGACGCTCTCTTTTTAACTTGAAAATAATTAATATTTCCAAATAATTGAATACTTGCTATCAAAATTTGGGCTAGAAAATTTTTCCTTTTTAGAACCAGTACTTGCTCGTTCATAAACCCTTTTTGAACATAAACCATTTTTTTCTAAAGTTCGGCTTAACAATATCTTAGTTTCGAAAAGGCTCTCGAGATAACATTTCCTTAACTATAGAAAATACTCTTCATAGTTAATATTAAAACATACCATTTGCCTCTCGAGTTGAATTTGAATATATAAAGCATAAACTTATCGCCGAATCCTTTCTTAATAGAAATCAGAGTTCGCGGAAGTAAAAATAATACTTATGGGGCACTGCTGAGGTAAAGAAAAACATCATATATATATATATATATATATATATATATATATAATAGTCATAACATAACCCCATCAGTACAGTCAGTAGCAAGTGATAAAAAGTCGAGATAGCAAGTTTTGATGAAACATATACAGACCAGCTGCATAAAATAAAAGCTCACTCCAAGACCTCTCAGATATATACAATATATATAACAAAATCCAAAATAGAAGTCCCAGAGCAAGTTATCCGTGTCCTCAGCAGCTCCTCAGATCCTCCACAGCTCTATCCCTAGGATCTAGGATCCAAAACATCTACGCTATGCAAGCTCCTATGAACCAGCGGGTCCACCTCTAGCAGAAACAGTCGGCTCAACATGCACCTCCTCCTCGCTCTCATCCTCCACAGGGTCCTCCTCGACCTCGCCCGACTGTGTAGAGACCTCACCACTGGGTCTAAGGTCTGTAGAAGCAGTCCTATCCAAGTCAGTCGGACCAGGAGAAGGAGTCTCCTCAGTGACAACTCTATTGGAGGAAGGATGGGAACAAGTGGCAGTTCTAAAACGAAAACTATGGAAACGACGCATAGGTCGAGCCGGGGGTGGTCCTCTATATGTATAAAAAGGTGGAACATGCATAGTGTAGACTAAGGGAATCCTAAATCGACGAGGTCGCACTCGCACTAGAGGGTTAGGGTGGTAGAGAGTGATCTCAACCTCCCCCTCAAAAGTGGCACGGTGCTCCTCATACGTCCATATACCGCTAGGGATAGGGCGTATCTCGATGCAAGCTAGGTATCTGGCCATCACCTAAACAGGGCACAGGGAGTAAGTATACACATATACATAATTGATAAAGACTAAAATTACAATCACAAGTATATCATGGACAGATCATAATGCAAATACATATGAGCACACCAGTTTTCAACATTATAACTCTTATAATGCAAGTGGCATGATGTATGATTTTCTATCCACAACTGAGGCCTCTAAAAGTCCATCTTGGACGTCCATCCAATACACCCTTGTGTTCTCGGAACACCGACATTTGTTCCCAGAACATAATGCCGAACCATACTTGGATAATAAGCATCACTCCCGGAGTGTGCACCACGTTCCCCGAACGCATACGTTCCCAGAACGCATAAAAACCAGGTCCCGGTCACTGGCCACATATCTATAATGTGTCATCAAGTAGGTTATAATTTGGTACTCCCGGAGTACCCTCCTCATATTCCCAGAATATGATAAACGTTCCTACCAACCAGACTTCTAGTCTATATGGATGCACAAATATCAGGGTTGGTTTTATCTTTACATTAATTAATGTTATTTAGAAATATTCCAATTTCCCTTTTGAATGATTTATTTGAGGCATACTCTTTGGCATAAAATTCTCCTTTGAATTTTCTCAAAACATGCCTTTTAAACTTAGATTGGGTAAAACAAAATCAATGGTAGTAAAAAAAACTTAACTTTTTATTTTTCAGATTCAGGTACTAACCGGTTACAGTTTCAGGCTAACCGGTTAGAATTACAGACCTAAACTGTTTACCATTGCAATTCAGAAAAACCCTTTTTCTTGAATTTACTACCCAATCCATAAACAAGTTAAACATTGTTTTATGCCTCAAAAATCCCAGTTTCCATCATTCAAAAGTCCAAATCACATTTTGTTTTCCATAAAGCATAATTTCCTCTTGAAATTATTTCATTGAATTAAGGTATAAACCCCTTACCCTTAAATCTGAACCAAGAGAGTATTGTCACCTCACTTTCAGGTTCTTTCCAGTGAATTTAAGGTATAGATTTGAGTAAAATTAGTGAAACTTCAGGACTGTTTTATAAAATGATTTTCTTTTGAAATTCTGCAGTGTCTAACCGGTTACGAATGTAACACTCCTTGTATATCATCTTACTTTATAAGAAAAGTAATAAGTTTGTGATTACTTGGACTTGTTATTATTGGAAAAAGAGCTGAAAATAAGAACTTTCCCTTCCCTTGAAAATTTATTTTCACAAACACTTGATTGATAATGAAGGTGACTTAGTAAAATCAGAGTTTGCGGAAACATAGTAAAATCAGCATATTATACTCCCAAAATATATCAAGTGTAACAAGTCCATTAATACCAAATAAGTATTATTATGAAACTGAATTCCTCTTATGATACCTCTTTCCAAAATATGTATCATATAAAATCTATTAAAAATAGAAATGTTATAGAGCTGGTCACTGGTCCTTTGTCCAAACATCCTTCTAGTCGGATCCTCGATATCTGCACCACGGGTTCCCAACCCACATTTTCTACACTCTGCATGCACCTAAGAGACATCTCCCCTTACTGATTCTTGTGCAAACTAGATGCACGATCAACACCTAATAAGGGAATGGGGGTTAGCTATACATATTCGCATAATCAAATGAGAATAAAACTAACATCCACAAGTCAACATGTAGCAAACCATGATGCATAACCATATGAGCACACCCGGTTAATTATAATAATTCTTTCAATGTAGGTGGCATGATGCATGATTTTCTCCCACAACTGAGGCCTCTAACAAAGTCCATCTTGGACGTCCATCCAATACACCGTTGTGTTCCCGGAACACTGACATTCGTTCCCAGAACGTAATGCCAAACCATACTTGGATAAATAGCATCACTCCCAGAGTGTGCATCACGTTCCCAGAACGTGTAGCAAACCATACTTGGATAAATAAGCATCACTCCCAGAGTGTGCATCACGTTCCCAGAACGCATAAAAACCAGGTCCCGGACATTGGCCACATATCTATAATGTGTCATCAAGTAGGTTGCATATCAATGTGTTCCCAGAACACTAACATACGTTCCCAGAACGTATAAAACCAGGTCCCAGACACTGGCCACATATCTATAATGTGTCATCAAGTAGGTTATAATTTGGTACTCCCGGAGTACCCTCCTCATATTCCCAGAATATGATAAACGTTCCTACCAACCCATCTTCCATTCTATATGCATGAATGCACAATCATTAAGGTTGGTTTTTATCTTTAATTTTATTAGTATACCAATGTGTTCCCAGAACACTCACATACGTTCCCAGAACGTATCGCAAACCATACTTGGAATAAAATCAAGCACCACTCCCAGAGTGTGCATCACGTTCCCAGAACGTATCCAAGAAACCATGTCCCAGACAATGGCCACATTCCCAGAATGTGTCATCAAGTAGGTTGCATCAGTTTGGTACTTCTAGAGTACAGGGTCATGTTCCCATTAATTCCATTATTATGACTTAGAAAACACAACTTCTGAATGATATCTTGAGGTATGGCTTTACTCATAAAATTCACCTTTGAATTTAAATTTAACATATGCTTATAGACCTGGATTGAGAGAATATAATCCTTGGTATTAGCAAATCCTTACTCAAAAACTTAACTTTTGTTTTTAAGTTTCAGGTACTAACCGGTTACATCATCACCTAACCGGTTAGAATTACAGACCTGAATACAAACCATTGATTTTGAAAGAATCTTTTCTTGAATTCTCTACTCAATCCAATAACGAGGTCTTAGCACAACAGAATACCTCAAGTTCAACACATAATATCATTCAAAAGATTTAAGTCATAATTCAAAGCACAACTCCATAAACTTCCCTTTGAAGTTATCATAAACATTAAGGCATAAACTCATCGAAGTTCAACTATAATTAAACAACACCTTGGTCATTAAATTACAGTGATAGACCCTCTGAAATTTGACTTAGAATTGAGTACATTTGATAGGAATCACTCAAACAATTCAAAAATTGTTTTGTTCTGAATGCTGTCAGCTAGTAACTAGTTACTGCAACTCAGTAACTGGTTACTGACTGCAGAATTTGCACTAAAAAGTGGGGTTTGACATACCAAATTCTTTAATACTCAATTCCAATCCAATTCAAGGCATAAACAGAGTTTTATTACCTTAATATAAACATGTTCCAATGCTCAACATGTCACAAATTCATGTATTCAAAACTTATATATTAGGCATACATAAATCACATATAAGTTCCATGTATAACATTATGATGATTATACAATATTCCGTCAATTCATTAAATCACCATGCTCATACAATACATGTAGTTCCCATAAGCTAGGTTAATATAAGTTATTTGAGATGGGTTTAAAAGAAAGATGATTGAAATGGCTTTTTCATTATTTTTCTTCAATTTTCTAGTTTCAGGTACAGCTAGTAACCGGTTACTGCAGGTCACTAACCGGTTACTGACTGCAGAACATACACTAAAAAGAGGGTTTTTCACTACCATTTTCAATCACACCTCATTTTAACCCAAACCAACCCCAAACAGAACTTCATTGCCATAAACTAAACATGTTTGAACATTGAAACTAACAAGAAACTTGTTGATTTCATTTCCATTCCTCATTATGCATAAAAACCATAATTTCAACAACTCCAAGTATCAAACTCACATATACTCAGAATTAGCATGGTTTAAGAATCAAATAAGTTCACTTGCAGCATATTAAACTTATTCAAACAAGTGTTATATTTCAATTTGGCCTCCATGCCAATATCCTATTCCAAAATTAATGCCCTTAAGCCTCATGGTGGCTCATCCTACATTCTCAACATATTTATTCTCATTCTAGCAAATAGTAAGCTTCCCCCTTACCTTAGGTTCGTGCTTGAACAAGATTTGAGCAGAGATTTGAGGTAGAACACTAAACACCCAAAGCTCCTCCTCAAACCAGAACCGTTTTGACAGGGTAGATTGATCAAGGAATTTGGGACATGAAATGGACATGGAAATTAGGGAAAATGGTCATTATCAAAACTATGCAACATGAACTTTGAAAGGAAACCAAGTCTAGAACAAGAGAAGGCTTGAGCTTACCAAAATCGAAGCTCCAAGTCTGTTCCAGAAACCCAATACAGAACTGTGACAGTTTTGAATCTCCAACTTCATGAATCGATTTCTCCTAGCTCAGGGACTCTCAACTCACAAACCTTATATCAATACAAAGTCCTTGATTCAAGCTTTGTAATGGTGTATCACTCGAAATCTAACTCTTAACAAAGAAGGAGAATCGAACGAAACACAGTAAGAACCCTAAAACAAAGATTGATACCAACACACACCCAAAAACCCCAACTTTGATCTGATTAATGGCCTTATATAGCAAGATTAGAGAGCCATGCATGTTGACACGTCCTAATCCACCAAGAGAAGGATGAATTCGTGGCAAAATTCTGGGTTTTGGCTTGTTTATTCATCAAATTCCACTTCCTCTTATGAGTTGTCTGCACTCACTAACCGGTTACTGGGTACGGGTAACCGGTTACTCCAGTGCAAAAATTCAAAAATTAAGATTTTAATTCCTTTCATGCTAAAAACCCTTCTAATATTGTAATTAGGTCCCGACCCAAGGACTAGATTACAATATTCATATTTTTGTACAAAATAACCATATAAAAATATTTCTCATATTTTTATATATAAAAACACATAATGTACAAAAACTACAACTTTCCAAACCAATATAAATCAGTTATAAAATAATTGTTATAATTAATTTCTTGGTTATTTGGGAGACGAAATTAGGGGTGTTACAACGAATATCGAGTAACCGGTTAGATTATGCAGTCAGCCCTTCAAAATAAGGGTTTTAACACATCATTTTCTTTAATACTCAAATCTAACCATTATTCATCATTCAACAGGGTTCATATACCTTAAACAAACATGTTTCATCACAGAAACCAAATTCAAAGTGCATGCATCAGCTTTTTGCATCAAATTGCATAAAAATTCACATAAACACAATTTAATACAACAAAACTTATCATAAGCATTTAAATCCAGAATTCAGTATCAACATACTTTGCATGCATCAACATAAAGTTGCTCAAAACACCATTGAGCAGAACTTTGGCTTCCAAGCCTTTGTGCCATATTGCACATAATGCCCTTTTTGAGTTTGGTTAACTCAAATCCTAAATCACTTGAATTTTGGTCTAAATCTAGTATAAGGTAGACTTCTCCCATACCTTAAGACTGAGTTTGATGAAGATTGACACAAAACTTGAAGATAACTCCACAAATTTCTCACAAACTCACAGCTCTGCTCCTAGCCACGAATTTCACCAACAGGGTCCAAAGACCAGAAGTTTTGACATAGCAAATGGCCAAAGAAATTGGGGAAAACAGTTAGGACTCAAAATAGGTAACATGCACTAGAGAATCAAAGAGATTTGAGACTTAAAGGTTGACTATACTTACCCAAATCCAATCTCAAACTAAGCTTCCTGAACCAGAAAACTCAGACTCCAGCTATTCCAGTTCCAACTTCCCAAGTCGATTTCTCCTTCCACACAAACCCTCAACTCACAAATTTGGTATCTTTACAAAGATCAAGATGTAAGCTTTGTAATGGTGTATGGATCTCAATCTCACTCTCACAAATAAGGACGAATTCCTCAGGACGAAAATGGAACCCTAGAACAAAGCCTCCCTTCTCAATTTCAGAAATTCAACCCTAATTTCATCAACAATTCACCTATATATAGACCAACCCAGGTTACATGCACATTGACGCGTGGTTTTCCACTTGATTCAAGCTGTAATCGTGGCGAATTCGGGATTAATCAAGTGATTACTCATCAAAATCCACTAACCCAGTTTCTGGGTTCATCGTCTAACCGGTTACAGGGCATTACTAACCGGTTAGATTAGTACAAAATTTAAAAATTAATATTTTTAAATCTTTCCCTCCAAGAACCTTTTTAATATTACCTTTAAGTCCTCATTCGGGGACCAAAATGCAATATCCTTATTTTTTGCATTTATTTGCCCTATAAAAATATTTCAACTTATTTTTATTTTTAAGGCTAATTAAATACAAAATATTAACTTGGAAAATTTCTATAAATTAATAATAAAACTTTTTATTATTAATTTCCTATTATTCGGGAGACGAAAATTAGGGGTGTTACACTATTCCCCCACTTAAAAGGAATTTCGTCCCCGAAATTCTAGTTTACAAAAACAACTCCGGATACTCTTGACGCATCTTCTCTTCTAATTCCCATGTGGCTTCTGATACGTCAGCATTTTCCCATATGACCTTTACTAAAGGTATCTCCTTTCCCCTGAGCTGCTTAACTTCACGATCTTCTATCTGAATTGGTCTGGTCTCAAAGGTCAGGTTTTCCTTTAGAGTTAGATCGTCAGGTTGGAGTTTTAGAATAACTGATGGATCATGCACATACTTCTTTAATTGCGAAACGTGAAAGACGTTGTGCAAATTGGATAAAGAGGGTGGTAAAGCTAGCTGATAAGCAACAAGGCCAACTCCCTTAAGAATTTGGTATGGACCTATACACTTAGGCGAAAGCTTTCGGGTTCTCAAAGCTCTACTGATTCCTTTCATCGGAACTATCCGAAGGAACACATGATCGCCCTCTGAAAACTCTAATGGTTTCCTCCTCTTATCCGCCTAACTCTTCTGCCGACTCTGAGCCGTTTTCATCTTTGCCTGGACCATCTTAATCTTCTCAGATGTCTGCTGTATCATTTCTGGTCCAACCATCAAGTTCTCCCCCACTTGGAACCAACATAGCGGGGTTTGACACTTCCTTCCATACAACGCCTCGAACGGTGCCATTCCAATGCTCGCATGATAGCTGTTGTTGTATGTGAATTCTGCAAGAGGTAACACTTGATCCCAACTTCCTTGTTCTTCAAGTGCACAAGCTCTCAACACATCTTCCAAAGATTGAATCATTCTCTCCGTCTGGCCATCCGTCTGTGGATGATACGCAGAACTCAGTTTCAATCTTGTTCCCATAGCCTCATGCAAACTTTTCCAGAATTGCGACGAAAATCTGGGATCTCGGTCCGACACAATACTCGAAGGCACTCCGTGAAGACGAACTACCTCCTTGATATAGATCTGGGTAAGCTTGTTCAAAGGATAACACATATTTATCAGAATAAAATGCGCCGACTTGGTTAACCTATCTACAACTACCCAAATTGCATCATGATTTGCTGCTGTCCTTGGCAAACCAGACACAAAATCCATTGAGATGCTATCCCACTTCCACTAGGGAATCCTCAAAGGTTGCAATTGTCCTCCCGGTTTATGATGTTCTACCTTAGCTTTTTGACAAATCAAGCACGCCGCTACGTATTTCGCAACATCCTTTTTCAATCCAGATCACCAAAACATCTTTTTCAAGTCTTGATACATTTTGGTTGATCCAGGATGCATACTCATCCGACTCTTATGAGCTTCGTCGAGAATCAGTCTTCTAACTTCCTGATCTCTTGGTATACAAATCCTTGTCCTGAAACGAAGGATTCCATCCTGCCCAATCTTGAAATCAGGTTCCCTTCCCTCTGAACCTAGTTTCATCTTTTCCATCAATTCTTCGTCTGCTCGTTGCAACTCCCGAATTCTTTCCAAGAACTCGTTTGTAATCTGCAACCTCCCCAACTTGATACTTGATGGCTCCACTTGTGTCAACAAGCTCAAGTCTCTGAATTCCTCGATCAACGCTGCTTCTTTAACCATCATCGCACTTATGTGGATTGCTTTCCGACTCAAAGCATCTGCAACCACATTTGCTTTACCCGGATGATAGTGGAGTTTAAAGTCATAACCTTTTAAAAACTCCATCCATCTTCTTTGCCTCATGTTCAACTCTTTCTGGTCGAACAGATATTTCAAACTCTTATGGTCACTAAATACTTGGAATGTAGTGCCATAGAGATGATGTCTCCATATCTTTAAGGCAAACACGATCGCAGCCAATTCTAAATCGTGTGTCGGGTAATTCACTTCATGATTCTTCAATTGTCGCGATGCATAAGCCACTACTCTTCCTTCTTGCATCAATACACAACCCAGTCCTTGATTAGATGCATCACAGTACACTTCAAAACTCTTGTGAGGATCAGGTAAGATTAACACAGGAGACGATGTTAACCTTTCCTTCAACTCACGAAAACTAACTTCGCAGCGATCGTCCCACATGAACGGTTGATCTTTCCGAGTCAACTTAGTCAAAGGCAGTGCAATCTTAGAAAATCCTTCTATGAACCGACGATAGTATCCAGCCAGCCCTAAGAAACTTCTCACCTCCGTCACGGTCTTAGGCTGTTCCCAACTTAGCACTGAACTTACTTTTGCTGGATCCACCGCAATTCCTTCTTTAGAGATTACATGCCCCAAAAACTTCACTTCGTTCAACCAAAACTCACACTTCGTAAGTTTGGCATATAATTGCTTCTCCTTCAGGACTTTCAACACAATCCTGAGATGCTCTTCATGTTCTTCCGGATTTTTAGAATAGACCAGAATATCATCAATGAATACTACCACAAATAAATCCAAATATGGTCTAAAGATCCGGTTCATATAATCCATGAAAATAGCAGGTGCATTAGTCAACCCGAACGACATCACAACATACTCATAATGACCGTATCGAGATCGAAATGCAGTCTTGGGTATATCCTCCTCCTTTATCCTGATCTGATGATAACCCGATCTCAGATCAATCTTGGAGAATACTGCAGCTCCCCTAACCTGGTCCATAAGGTCATCAATCCTTGGCAAAGGATACT
Source organism: Crotalaria pallida (assembly GCA_037953625.1). Taxonomy (NCBI): domain Eukaryota; kingdom Viridiplantae; phylum Streptophyta; class Magnoliopsida; order Fabales; family Fabaceae; genus Crotalaria; species Crotalaria pallida. The sequence continues at coordinate 59,663,929 of CM075650.1, forward strand.
TGTTCTTAATAGTGACCTTATTCAACTGCCTGTAATCCACACACATCCTCATACTCCCATCTTTCTTCTTTACAAACAGTAATGGAGCTTCCCAAGGCGAAACGCTTGGCCTGATCATCTGTTTCTGCAATAACTCCTCTATCTGCTTCTTCATTTCTACCATTTCTGGTGGTGCCATCCTATAAGGAGCAATAGAGATGGGACCAGCTCCAGGGACTAAATCAATCCCAAACTCTATCTCTCGCTTTGGAGGTAATCCTGGTATCTCTTCAGGAAACACTTCCGGAAATTCCCTCACCACCGGAATCTCCTCGATCGGCATCGACTCTTCTTCTCCAGAAGCCGAGAATAAACACATATAACCCTCTGGTTCAAGGGTCCTATATTGAATTGTCTTTTCCTCACAATTGATGATCACTTGATTCTTCATCAACCAATCCATGCCCAAGATCACATCCAATTGTAACTTAGGAAGACAAACCAAATCTACCTTAGAAAGACGACCCAGAATTTCTACATTACACCCTAAACAGACTTTAGCGATGAAGATCGGTATTCCCGTAGGAGTATCTATACTAAGATAGCAGGGTGAATCAGAAACAACAAGATTCAGCCTATTCACACATTCAGGAGAAACAAAAGAATGTGTAGCTCCAAAATCAAACATGATTTTGCAAGGTTGGTTATTAAGCAGAAAGTTACCTTTCATGAGATTCGGGGTTTGGGTTGCTTCATTACCACTCAGGGTAAATACTCTTCCTTGCAGCACAGGCTTGCCAGCAGATCCCTTTGCATCTCCCTTTTCAGATTCTTTGCATTCACGAGCAAAGTGACCTTGCTTTCCACACTTGAAACATCCTCCTGTGGACCAGCAAAACTGACCATGATGATAACGTCTGCACTTCTCGCAATAAGGAGCATTATCGCGAGACTTGTTCTTGTTATCCATCACCGTCTTGCCCTTACCCTTGTTCTTAGAATATGGACCATTATTCCGATGATCAAACTTCTTCTTCCTCTGTGGTCCATAGTTCTGTCCAACCCCCTTCACCTGACTTCCAATCAACTCAGCCTTCTTATCATCTTCATACATTCTGCACATATCCACAAGTGCAGGGAAACTCTGAATCCTTTGATAACTGAAGATAGACTTCAGCTCCGGCCTTAGTCCACCTTCAAACTTAACACACTTACTCCTTTCATCGGGGTTAATTAAGTAGTAGGGAGAGTACTTCATCAGCTCCTCGAACTTGGCAGCATACTCTCCTACACTCATATCCCCCTGTTTCAATTGCATGAATTCCACTTCCTTCTTTCTCCGCAAATCTTCTGGAAAATATTTATTAAGAAACTTCTCCATAAATACTCCCTAGTTGATTGCCCTCCTTTCAAAATTCAGCAATTGGACAGTGTGATCCCACCAGTTTTCAGCTTCTCCGTGAAGCATGTACACTGCATAGGTCACCTTCTGTTCATCAGAACACTCCAGAGTTCGGAAAATCTTGTTAATCTCATACAACCACTTGTTCGCCTCGTCAGGTTTATATCCTCCCTCGAATCTTGGTGGGTTGCACTTTCTGAACTCCGACAGAGTCTTAGCGTCCTGATTCGCCATATTTCCAGCAGATGGGTTACCAGCTCGCCCTTGAGATGGTTGTTGTCTCTGTTGCTGCTGCATGCCTTCCAGCACGGTCGTGATTCGTTCTAACATTTCATTAGTAATATTTCTAATCCGGGTTGCCATAGAAAGACCTGCACTATGGGCTTTGGGTTACTAAAAAGGTCTTTAAAACATAAATGCTACTAACTTACTCAAAACATATTCAATCAACATTGAATACCATACATAGCTACATCTTCGGGCCATGAGGGACAGGACCTATGCTCTGATACCACCAAAGGGCATGACGCTCTCTTTTTAACTTGAAAATAATTAATATTTCCAAATAATTGAATACTTGCTATCAAAATTTGGGCTAGAAAATTTTTCCTTTTTAGAACCAGTACTTGCTCGTTCATAAACCCTTTTTGAACATAAACCATTTTTTTTTAAAGTTCGGCTTAACAATATCTTAGTTTCGAAAAGGCTATCGAGATAACATTTCCTTAACTATAGAAAATACTCTTCATAGTTAATATTAAAACATACCATTTGCCTCTCGAGTTGAATTTGAATATATAAAGCATAAACTTATCGCTGAATCCTTTCTTAATAGAAATCAGAGTTCGCGGAAGTAAAAATAATACTTATGGGGCACTGCTGAGGTAAAGAAAAACATCATATATATATAATAGTCATAACATAACCCCATCAGTACAGTCAGTAGCAAGTGATAAAAAGTCGAGATAGCAAGTTTTGATGAAACATATACAAACCAGCTGCATAAAATAAAAGCTCACTCCAAGACCTCTCAGATATATACAATATATATAACAAAATCCAAAATAGAAGTCCCAGAGCAAGTCATCCGTGTCCTCAGCAACTCCTCAGATCCTCCACAACTCTATCCCTAGGATCTAGGATCCAAAACATCTACGCTATGCAAGCTCCTATGAACCAGCGGGTCCACCTCTAGCAGAAACAGTCGGCTCAACATGCACCTCCTCCTCGCTCTCATCCTCCACAGGGTCCTCCTCGACCTCGCCCGACTGTGTAGATACCCCACCACTAGGTCTAAGGTCTGTAGAAGCAGTCCTATCCAAGTCAGTCGGACCAGGAGAAGGAGTCTCCTCAGTGACAACTCTATGGGAGGAAGGATGGGAACGAGTGGCAGTTCTAAAACGAAAACTATGGAAACGACGCATAGGTCGAGCCGGGGGTGGTCCTCTATATGTATAAAAAGGTGGAACATGCATAGTGTAGACTAAGGGAATCCTAAATCGACGAGGTCGCACTCGCACAAGAGGGTTAGGGTGGTAGAGAGTGATCTCAACCTCCCCCTCAAAAGTGGCACGGTGCTCCTCATACGTCCATATACCGCTAGGGATAGGGCGTATCTCGATGCAAGCAAGGTATCTGGCCATCACCTAAACAGGGTACAGGGAGTAAGTATACACATATACATAATTGATAAAGACTAAATTTACAATCAAAGGTATATCATGGAATAACCATTAAACCATTGAATAACCATTATTATGAACGATGGAATTTATAATAAGTTATATAATTACCCAAAAGTATTCCAACGAGTTGAATAATTATATTGTTTGAAGGCATGACCTATTCTAATTCCTAATCTCTCAATTGAAGAATTAAAGATCCAAAACATAGATTAGTTACTTCTATGCATAACAGTGGAAATACAATCAAACACTTGATTTAGAAACGGAAAAACATCAATTCTTGAAATCAATAAACTAATCCATACAAATTCACCAATTCCTAACACGAGGGTTTTAGTTACACATCATGAAAATAAGAACAAAAGCAATAGAAGAATACATGATTACCATGGAATAGCCTTGGATCTTCAAATCCTTAATCTTCTCCTCTTCTAAACTCCTAAAATTATGTAATCTCCCCCTCTCCCTCTCTCTAATAACTTCTGACCTAATTCTAAAACGTATATTTAAAAGATAAAACTAATCCTAATTGAATTGGAGCAAAACTGATCAGGAAGTGGCCCAATTGGGCTTTCTCGTATCTGACAGCAACTTCGGCACTGATTTTGACCCCAAAGAAGGACGAATTTGAGCAAGGCTATTTCTGGCAAAGTTGTAGATCTTTTCCTTAGCTTTAAAATGATACCAATATCGCCTCATTTGGATAAGCATAGCTCAAGTTATGGTCAAAACAGAGAACATTGTCACTTTCTCGCATTTTGTGCGTCTGGGCGCCCAGGGCCTCACGCCTGGGCGTGCCATGTAACATCCCAAATTTGATTCCTAGTATAATTGATGATGGGTCAAGCTTAGAGTGAAGGAAATAATGATATTGAGTTAAAAATAGTGGATTGAAGGCTTGTTTTAGGATTAATAACATAGGATATTAAGAAATTTAAAATAAAAGATTTACAACTCTAACACAAATTCCACCGTTGGATGTGAAGATTAGTATGTGGGGAAACTTACTTTAAAATTTGAAGAAGATCCAACGGGTAACGAAGAAGTTATGACCTTTCAAAGTACTAGATACTGCAAAATTATGCAGCTTAATCGATTAACCTGATGGCTAATCTGTAACAACCCGATTTTCGTACTCAAAACAATTAACTTTTATTTATTAAAGTTGCCAAAAATGAGGCCAAATTTTTTTTTTTATAAAACATTGTTGAAGTGTTTGAAAACATTAGTGAAAAGTTGTTGATGTACTTCAACGCTTTCTTTCGAAAACCGAGTTGTTACTAAAACCAACACTTATCCATTTGGGTTTTCAAAAACATTTATCAGGGAAAACGGTTTGGTTCCAATTCAAAATAGTTCTTTTCATTACAACAAAAGGACATTAAACTTTTCTCACTAAGTTGTATAAAAAGTAGGGCATGCTTCAGAATAAATTAAGTTACAGCGATAGTTCGTCACATAGGTAATCCTTAACTCAAAACACTCACCACAAACATAAACTATAATCCTATTCTTAAACTTTCCTATTGAAGGCAAGTGGGTGTAGCTCCTTCTCCTTCTTGCGTCCTCTCCTCGCTCTCGAAGATGATGCCGCCCGCGCGGTTGTTTCCTCATTGTTATTGGACTCCGTTAACACTACAGCCAATGCAGTAGAATTCCTTTGCTTTTCATACTGGGCCTTCTCCTCGTAGCTCTGAAAACCTCGTACGGTGACTTGCCCCAAGTGCGGCTCTAGATTAGCTCCGCTCAGTTGATGCTCCGAATCTAGGATCATGATCTCCGTGTAGCCGGTCACTGCCCATCCGCTTGGGGTGTGCTTCCAACCTCTCCCATACTTATTCCACATGGTGATATCCAGGCAATACTCCATCTGCCCGTTGAGATATTAGCCATACCGATATGCCAACGAATAGGAGAGAGTAAGCAATCCGAACGACGTATCGTCGACGGTGTGGAATTACGGTACTCAAGATAGTAGGACCATACAAACATACAATACAACATACAAGCACACAACAATCAAGTATATTATCAACACTACTATCATTATTATCTTTCATTACTTTTTTAGCTTTCTTTTTATGAACATTCTTATCTTCTTTCTCATTTCTTTTTATACTATTCTTCTCTTTTCATCTAGTCTTAACATCTCATACCTTTCTAATGATTGGGGATTTTTAAGATGTCATCAAGACGCTCATTTCGTTCTCGGCTATCACTCACGTCTACATCTCCTCGGTCATCCACCCAACCTAGTCGGAAGCAAACAGGAGTACAGGACCTTTACCGTGCGGGCATGACAACTGTCTCACAATCAATTGGTCCCAGACCAGGAGGACTACAGCCTCAAATCATATCATATCAATTCAATTCATATATAATCAAGGCACACTGTCTCAACTCACAGTGGCAAACAAGATGCCCCATTCCAGTCCCTCTCACTGTTCTAGATTTGCAATCTAGGGGGCGACAGTATATTTCTAGTGGGCCCGCAGAACTTACCACGTTCGTATGCCACCTGTGGAGTTCGTTCTGCCTAGAAACATACTCTAGACTTCTTGACGTTTCACCGTCATCGTCCTCCCCTAATGCAATCTCCTCCTAAGTATCCGCAGATACTTATGGTTCCTTCCTCTCCACTACTTCGCACACTCATACCTCACCGCGTACGTCTTTTAAAGTCTTTTATCTTGTTAATTATCCTAACGGTCGGCCCATCCTTCATGCAACCCTTCAATGAGTCCCGACCACTAACTTGGCACAATCTTTCTCTCATCATTCTCACGTAGCACAGAGCTGGTATCACATCAACGAACTCGCATCTCATTTCTCAATCTTTCTCTCAAAATCTTATTTCGAAATCTTTTCTCCAAAACAATCCTTTCGAAAATATCATTTCACAAAATCTTCTTCCATAGACTTTCAAAAATATTGTTTTCACCAACTATTTCTCAAAAATGTTATTCCAAAAAGATTTTCAAAAATATCATTACAAAAAGAAGACCTTCTCAAAATATCATTTCAAAAACTTCTTTAAAACCATATTTCCAAAAACTTTCTTAAAAATCTCTTTTCACAAAGTTTCTAAAAATCTCTCTTTACAAACCTTTCACCAATTTTATTTAAAAACTTTTCTGAAAAATTTTGTTTACCATTCTCCTCAAAAAAAACTTCTTTTCAAAAACCTTTTCAAAAATTTCTTTTCGCAAAATCCTTTTCAAAAATCCCTTTTTGCAATTCTTTTCAAAACATTTCTTTTCACAACCTTTTCAAAATCCTCTTTTCAAAAACCTTTTTCAAAAATCATATTTTTGCTGAGCGCTAATGGAGGAGCAAGCTCAACTCAACACTAGTCTCATTCAGAAACAAAAACAAAGGAGCCAAGCTCCACTCAAATCACATCTTGTTCCAATACTCAACATCACTCTTCCCAGCTCTGGCTCGTTCTCAACATTATCATTCATTCTCTCCCAAATCTCAACTCTTATCTCTTTGTAATCCATATTATATTCTCCATCATCACTCTTTTCTCATTTTGTCTTTACTTTCAATTTATTACTTTCACAACTCGTTCCTTTTATTTTCATTTTCTTATTCAGGACGTAACAAACGTCCCTCGGCATATTACTCATACTAATCAACAGTGTTAAATCTCATCAGGCATAATTAAATAGATACGTAAAAGCATACTAACAATCACACAATCATCACACAATAACAATGTGGTCTTTGTCACCTTCGTATAAATGGCCACACAACACAAACAATTGCCATTATACTACTGACTCTGAACCACTTAGTTCCGATCTTTGAGATGATACGGAACGTCCTAATATATCACCTAAATACCACGGTGTCTTAGGAAAGCTTCTCTCTCACCTGAGGTCCAGCGATTTAATGCGTACCGTCTCCTCGGATCCTTATTGCTGCCGGCTGCCCCAATCCCTCATCTTTCAAATTCCTCGTACTAAATAGAATACGCTTAGGTTATTAACTCGTATTATGAAAATCTTTTATTAGTTTTCAAAATATTTTTCGTTCCCTGTCGGGAGACTTAAAACATAACCGTTTCCTCTTAAACAACTCTAGTATTTTCTAATACCTTAAGTACTTCAAAACTATTTGAAAACGTGCTATAAAATAATTTAAACCATTTAGTTAGGTTGCAGGTTCGTCTTGGACAGCACCTTAACCATGTTCGAAAACACCGAAAAATTCGCCGTTTTCAATCCGGCTTTTTCTTAAATTAAATATCACTCGAAAACTTTACTTTAAATCACTTGAACACATTTTTAATGTTAAAAGACAATTTTAAATAATTCTGGACAGCAAAGGATTATCCCATAAAATCACTTTATTTGAAAACATCGTAAAAACATTTTTTTTATTTCAAATATTTCTTTGACTCAAAGTTAACATTTTAAAACGCAAACTTTCGATTAAAAACAAACTTTGGACAGCCATAAACACAATTTAAAGACCTCAAATAAGTCAAAGGGAATTTTCTTAAAACCAACTTATTCCAAAACCATTTACACACTCAATTATTTTTCAAACATAAACTAGCACACAATCACAACAACACTCAAATGAATCAAATCATACAAGTAATTGATTAATCATTTAATTATAATTCAACAAAACATTTAGACATTCACATACTCAACAAACAACGCAAAATGAACCATTTAATCTAGGTATGAATCAAACACTTATTCACTTAATCATTTCCTAAATATTTTCATTTTCGTAAAGCAAAACTCTTAGGCATACATAGATTCACAACCACATTGAACTAAAGATTTAAGTCAAACACATTTATTTTGTTTGCTTTAAACAACTTTATTCTTTTCAAAAATCCTCATGTACATTTTATTTCATGCAATTAAATTTCCTAAATTTATTTACTCTATATGGCCGAATAAAATTAAGGAAAACAAGTTAAGAATTCACACATTTCAAACAATTTATTTTAGCATAATTTCTCAAAACATACTTATTGTTTTTAAGTCACTTCATTGAAAAAGAGTCCTAGTCTAGCTAGCATGTGGAGGCCGAATATCATCATTATTAAAACAAAGTTTTTGGTCCACTTTTCCACATGCACAAACACAAGATTCTCAAATCAAAAGAAATTAACATGCATGAGTCTTTCTTCATAGCAACAAAACATATAAATAAGCTATGACTTTGAACCATATAAATAATGCCTCCAGATTTTCAAAGCAAAAACCACTGCCGCCAACTCAAGATCATGAGTGGGATAGTTCTGTTCATGCTGCCTCAATTGTCTGGATGCATAAGCTATGACTTGCCCTTGCTGCATCAACACACAACCCAACCCTTGTTTAGAAGCATCACAATACACCACGAAGGACTGAGTCGGGTCCGGAAAAATTAACACTGGGGGACTAGTCAAACGCCTCTTCAATTCTTGGAAACTACTTTCACATTCCGGGGACCACTCAAACGGAACACCTTTCCGTGTAAGAGTTGTCAAAGGAAGGGCCAATTTAGAAAACCCCTCAATAAACCTCCGATAATACCCAGCCATACCAAGAAAGCTTTTGATCTCAGTAATGGACTTAGGTCTATCCCACTTAAGTACCGCTTCCACCTTAGAAGGATCGATAGCAACACCCTTCTCAGAAATGACATGCCCCAGAAACTACACTTCATTCAACCAGAAACTACATTTAGAAAGCTTTGCATAAAGCTGTTTGGATTTGAGAATTTGCAGCACAATTCTCAGATGCTCGGCGTGCTCATTTGGACTCTTAGAATAGATGAGAATGTCGTCAATAAAGACTATGACAAAAGAATCCATGTACGTCTTGAAAATCCTGTTGATATAGTCCATGAAGATGGCCGGAGCATTAGTGAGACCAAAGGACATAACCACATACTCAAAATGTCCATATCTCGACCTGAATGCCGTTTTAGGAATGTCCTCCTCTCGGATACGGATCTGATGGTATCCAAATCGAAGGTCAATCTTAGAAAATACAGCTGCTCCTTGCAATTGGTCCTACAAATCGTCAATGCGAGGGAGAGGATATTTGTTTTTCACAGTCACCGCATTCAACTGCCTGTAGTCGATGCACATTCGGAGACTTCCGTCCTTCTTTTTAACAAAAAGAATCGGAGCTCCCCAAGGTGACACACTCGGTCTAATCAAACCCTTGGCCAAAAGCTCCTCTATCTGCTTTTTCAACTCCTCTAACTCCGGAGGTGCCATCCGGTACGGGGCTATTGAAATAGGACCTGCACCAGGCATCAGATCAATACTAAACTCCACTTCTCTGTTTGGCGGTAATCCAGGAATCTCTGCAGGAAAGACTTCTGGAAACTCGCAAACTATCGGAATCTTACTGATCTCTGCCTCCTCATTCATTTCCAGGGAAGATAAAGAAAGATCACTGATAGTAATTGATTTCTGATGACAGTCAATCAGAACATGGTGCTGAGACATCCAGTCCATGCCCAGAATGATGTCAAGTTTAGTTAGAGGCAAACAGATTAGATTTACTTTGAATTCCCGCTCCAATACTCGAAGTGGGAAATCCAAACACATAGTTGATGTGACTACAGAAGAATTTGTGGGTGTAGAGACAGATAATTTATAAGGCATTTCTATTGCAGACAACCCTAACTTCTTCATGCAATCGGCAGAAATAAATGAATGAGTAGCTCCGCAATCAAAGAGAATACCACAAGGAACATTATTAATATAACCGGTACTTCTAATCAGTTCATCAGCATCTGTAACTTCCTCACCATCCAGAGTATACACCTTGCCCCTCCGAGTCACCCGATTGTCACCAGCTTTCTGAACCTTAGCCACATTCACCTCCTTCTTGACTGCACTTCTAGGACAATTGGTCATAATGTGACCCGGCTGCCCGCACTTGTAATAGGTTGGACCCTTACTCGGATCCAATGTCCAACAATCTCCCCTATGGTGTCTACCACAGTGTGGACAAGTCGGAATAAGACCAAAGGTACTCACTACTGGGCCTGATCTAGGCTGGGAGTAAGGACCTGGTCGCTGCACCGAACTCTTGCCCCTGACAGGACCTCCAGACTTCTGCACATTCTTGCTGCGTTTCTCAGCTGCACGTTGCTTGCGACTCTTTTCATACGTGCTAGTCATGTTGATCAGTTGAGACAAGTTGCTGATGTTCTGATATTCAAAGGCCATCTTGATCTCAGAACGAAGTCTGGTTTCGAACTTGATGCACTTGGTCCGTTCATCTGCATCCCTGTAACTCCCTGCATATCGGATCAAGTCCTCAAACCTAGCAGCATATTCACCGACGCTCATGTTCCCTTGCACGAGCTGCAGAAAAGTTATCTCCTTCTCTCTATGAACATCTTCAGGAAAGTATTTTCCCAGAAAACGATTCTTGAACAAATCCCATGTGATCGCCTGATTGTTCGCCTCCAATCCCCTCCGCATTTGTTGCCACCAGTGTTCCGCTTCACTAGTCAGCATGTACTGTGCTAGCAGGACCTTCTGTTCCTCCGGTGGTGCCATAGTATTAAGAATCTTCTCGATCTCTTGCAACCATAGCTATGCCCCATCGGGATTGAACCCACCTTCGAACTTCTGCGGATCGTTCTTTCTGAACCGCGCCAACCAATCAATAGCAACTGGAGCTGGGGGTTGAGGAATCATTGCAGCCGCTGTTGCTGTCGCTGCTGCTGCAGCTGCTGCTGCGATGTTATTCCCCTGATTCTGTTGCATCTGTGCCATCTACTCCAGAATAGCTCGGATCCCATCATTATCGATCCGTCTACCAGCCATTTTGTTTAGTCATGCACAAGGCCGACAGTTAATGCTTAATAGCATAATTAATAGTATAAACATCCTATCAATAAACTCTAGACTCTAAACTATAATTATCGATCACTCGCTCGGTGAGTAATCACTGGAGTAGCTCATAACTCCAAAGGCCGAGGGAAACTGCTCTGATACCATAAAATGTAACACCTAAGGTTATTTACCCTATTATACCCTTAATTAAAATAGTGAACTTAAAATTTTCTTTTTAATTTATAAAAATCACCCGTCAAACGGACAGAGTTTTGTTTGTTTTTAGGACTTTCCCAAAATTTCTGGTTTTTCCTGCAACCTAATAAACAATAACATTTCCAAATTCCAGAAGCCAGCAAGGCTATATACATATATCACAGCTTGTGCAACTTCGTGCACGCATTAGAAAAGCAAGTTTAAAACATCAGAGTTAAGCGGAATATAAACAAGTTTTGGAAAACAGTTTTTCCCCAAAATAAGACCCCTTCCCAAAAGGAGTCGTCCTGGGCCCCCAAAAAGCTATTTACATTATATATACAACAAAAATGATTCACATCAGATTACTGGGCCCAAGACATTCCCATGTCCTACATAGCTAAAAGTGACCTACTCTCCCTGTGAGGGAGAGCACTCCTGCTCGGCCTGATCGGGTGCAAACTCTTCCTCAGTACCTGTGGAGATAGTAAGGAGTGAGTATTGCACATAAAATGGGGAGGCAGTTTCCAATTAAGACATAATGCAATACCAAGTCAAACACAATTAACAATTTAATCACCACATAATAAAACTCAACACATCACAATATGTTCATTAGTATCATAATTCAATCACCTCCACTTTGTTCTTAATTCAACATTTTAATCAAGTCTTTTATTCTATTCTCTTCCATTATATTCACATTGCTTTTACATTTTGTCCCTGGTCACGTCCTACTGCGTCCGCACTAATGTGCTGGTCACGACTTACTGCGTCCGGGTATATTTCATTCTGTCCCTGGTCACGACCTACTGCGTCTGCACTCCTGTGCACTCACGACTTACTGCGCCCGGGTATGTTTCTCAATCCCCTGGTCACGACCTACTGCGTCTGCACTCCTGTGCACTCACGACTTACTGCGCCCGGTTATGTTTCTCAATCCCCTGGTCACGACCTACTGCGTCTGCACTCCTGTGCACTCACGACTTACTGCGTCCGGGTATGTTTCTCAATCCCCTGGTCACGACCTACTGCGTTCGCATCACCGCGCGATAACGACTTACTGCGCCCGGGTGTGTTTCACTCTCCCCTGGTCACGACCTACTGCGTTCGCACCCCGTGCGATCACGACTTACTGCGTCCGGGTGTATTTCATTCTCATTCTTTCAACATTATCCATTCTTACTCTTTAACAATTACATTCCCCTCTTAAATTGTTGCACTAAATATTTTTATTACCCAATTATCACAATTATCCACTATAAAATCGACTTTCACAGTCCAGGCATGTTATCCACATTATCACTATTATATTCCATAATTCAAACAACATAATTCAAGCACATTCATGTTATCATTTCTATTATTCTTAGCTCATAAATCCTATCTATTAATTAACCTATGGTGCAATACCCCATCTAGCACATAATTCCTAGTACACATTATATGCATATTGTAAACTAAACCCCAGAGTAAGGCAATACTCACTATAACCCACTCCTTACCTTAAATTAGCAAGAAGTAAATAGAACCTTAGTGAGCCCTAGCTCAAAATCTTGGAAACTTGAATTTCCTAAGCCTAGCTTGCCACCTCAATAAGGAAATGATGAAATGATGGTACACAATCCTATTTGAGAGAGCACAAGATGAGTGATCCTTGTCCTTGCCTTGGTTTTGGTTGGAAGGCATGAAACACAATCCCTACATAACCATGAGTGCAAGAACCCTAATGTTTTAGAGCACAATCTCTATGAGCTAAGGAAAGTTGAAATGGAAAGGAAATTAATTCATGGCATGAAGCTAACTTACCCCAATCAATGGTGGAGATTGAAAAACCAAGAAGAAGGAAGAGAGGGAGCAAACTCGTGTGAATCAAGGGAGAAGAGGGAATGGAACTTCAATCAAAATCCATGATGCAAGCTTGATGGGTTTGGTTGATTTTGGGTTGAGGTGCCCAAGAATCAAGTGTTTAAGAAGGAAGAGTGATGGAGATGCTCTTGGAGTTGAAGGGAAATGGTGAAGGTGATGAGTTGTGTTGGTATGGGAATGTGAAGGAATGAAGGGCTTTTAGTGTTTTATTTCCCTTGCCATGCTACTGACAAAATCGTGTGGCTGGTGTGGCAAACTTAGCCACCAAGCAGGATTTCAACGGACCGGATTTAACCTGGTCTGTGCCACGCTCCTGGGCGCATGTTAGGCTCGCCTGGGCGGGAGATCAGCACCAGCACCAAGCTGGTGCATGGCTGGTGCGGTCAGGTGGGAGTTTTGGCGCGCCACACGCAAAACTGGTGCGGCTGGAGCGCATCACCACTCGCCTGGGAAAATTGGTGCCTCGCCTGGGCGGGTTTTTCACTGCCTGGTGCACTTATGAACAGTGCACCCGCCTGGGCACATGGCTGGTGCGCCTGGGCGAGAAACAGGGTCTTCGACCTTCGATTCGCCGTAACTTTTTCATTAACCGTCGGATCGGGTCCAAATTTTTAGACAAGCTTCTTCACCCCATAAACATCATATCCAACGGTGGAAATGATTTTCTTAGCATCCTATAATAAACTACTAATTTTCTCTTTTCGGTCGATTTCTAACATCTAAAACGCCGATTTAACTCCCGATTTCACTTATATGACTTTGCCCGAAGCCACAACTGCCGTCTAAACAACCCCTAGGACTTATAATCATCACTCACCTATCTACCAAAATTCATTAAGTCATTATTCCAATTTTTCTTAGGTTTTTATTTAATAATTTCATTTAAAATAAAGTTTAGGATGTTACATCTTACCCCTATGCCCTTGTAGGTGATGTCACGATATAATGCTTGCATCGAGATCCAACCACTTCCTAGTGGTACATGGATCTACGAGGACCATCCCGCGGTGTTCGAGGGAGAGGTAGAGGTTACTTTCTACCACCCGAATCCGCTGATTCGATTTCGTCCTCGTAGGTTTAGGATTCTCATCATATACACTATGCACGTCCCACCTTTTTACACATATCATGGACCACCTCCCACACGACTAGCTCGCTCATATCACAGTTTCCGTTTTCGACCTACCCGCTCACACCCTTTTTCTTCGAGAGTCGTCCGCGAGGAGACTCTCCCTTCTGATCCGAGGAGTCCCATTAGGGTCTCACCATCTCATGACCCGATACCCAGTGATAGGGTGCCCACTCCATCGGATGAGATCGAGGAGGACCCAGTGGAGGACGAGAGCGGAGGCGAGCCAGTCGTACACTCTACCGGGAGCCAGTGGAGGGATGACGATCCCTAGATATGTGCATATGGTACATGATGAGGATCAGGGGATCCGGTGTGAGGATGCTGTGGAGGAGATACTGCTGCTGCTGCTGTTGATGATGACTGATGATGTTTACTACTTCTGCTATTTGGAGACTACTACTACCACTACTACTGTTGCCGGATCTATGTGACCACCTCTAGAGTTCCATATTTTTGTGTTGTATATTTTGTAGATATACTTTTGAGAACTCTAGGGTTATGGTTTTACTTTTGGTATAGATCTTTATGATGGACTTGCGTATGGATCTTGGAGATATGACTATGGAACTATGTACTCTATGACTTATTTCTATATATATGCATATTATGTTTATCTTATAATTATGCATAGTTCCACTATTTCCGCTTACTCTGATTTAACTTATTAAAATAATTCGGCTACGATAGAAATGCATGGTATCAGTTCCGCAAAAAGAAAGAAGGGATGACATCACTTTTTTCTACTATATAAATACGATTTCAAAGGACTAATGCTATCCAATTTGTGAAAAGGTTTTAGAGAATGCCGAATTCAACACAATGCTTAACATGATATGAATTATTCTCTCCAAGGATTCCATGTTTTGGTAGTGCACCCGCTTTTGAAGAAAAATTTTATTTCTACGATTTCTAGATATTTACAAGTCCATATTTTATCCGATTAATAGTATAATTAGTATATTAATTACTTGGAATTTAATAAAGAGTGTCACGCTGAGTGGTATCAGAGCAAAAGTCAGATCCTGTAGTAGTTGAAGTAGTTCCAGAAAGGTAGCCATCAACAACAAGCAGGTATCCACAGGGCATATTTATTGTTTTGAATGCTAGTATCTTGCTTGTTTTGAGCATTAGATACAATTGAATGTTTTGTTTGAAGTTAGGGTCATAACCTTAGTATAGGTGGCGTGATGAATGTTTCTTTAGTTCAACATATGTGACCATAAGTGCATAGCGCAGGTCTATTATGGCAACTAGAAACCAAAATCACACCAACGCGATGTTAGAGAGGATTACCGCGATGCTGGAGTCCATGCAGCAACAACAATATCAGCAACCACCTCAACTGGTTAATCCACCTCACCAATGCCATGTGGGTAATACCGAGGCAAAGAGTCTGGTAGATTTTAGGAGTTGTAATCCACCCAAATTAGAAGGAGGATTTAAACCTGAGGAGGCCAATAAGTGGATTCACACCATGGACAAGATTTTGAGAACTTTGGATTGCACGGAAGCTCAGAAGGTAGCATACGCAGTCTACATGCTAGAGGATGAAGCTAAGAACTGGTGGAATCATACGGTTCAGCTCCTACACTATGAAGGAAGGGATGTAAATTCGGGCGTATTTATGGAGAAGTTTCTCAATAAATACATCCCTGAGGACTTGAGGAGAAAGAAGGAAGTGGAGTTCTTGCAGCTGAAGCAAGGAGACATGAGCGTGGGTGAGTACGCGGTTAAGTTCGAGGAGCTAATAAAGTACTCTCCAGACTATCAGAACAACCCCGATGAAAGGAGCAAGTGTATCAAGTTTGAGGGAGGCTTAAGGCCTAAGCTGAAGTCAATTTTCAGCTATCAACGGATCCAAAGCTTTCCTGCACTTGTGGACATGTGTAGGATGTATGAAGATGACAAAAAAGCTGAAAAGTTGCAAGCAACAGAGGGAAAAGATAGCCGGAATTACGGACCTCAAAGACGCAAGGGTTTCAACAATCGAGGCAAGGGTCCGTATGATCGCCGAGGGAAAGGCAAAGGGAAGGTTGGAGGTAATGATGGAAGGAACTTTCGGAGTGAGGCTCCATTTTGTGACAAGTGTAAGCGCCATCATTATGGCCGTTTTTGTTGGGGAACTAGTGGTTGTTTCAGTTGTGGAAAACCGGGACACTTTGCGAAGGACTGCAAGGAACCGGTCAAAGCCAATTCAAGAGGGGCTGCTGATAGACCTATGGTTCAAGGAATTGTTTTCACACTTAGTGGTATGGAGGCAAGTCGATCCTCTGATCTTGTGCAAGGTAATTACTTGCTAAATGGTCAGCTTTGCAATGTTTTGTTTGATTCTGGTGCAACACATTCATTTGTTTCATATGAATGTTTAGATCGTTTGAGTCTACCTATGTCTGAATTGTCATATGCTCTGAAAGTAGAAACCCCTACTAATACTCCTGTAGTTGTTTCTAGAGCATGTCTTAACTGTTCTATAGAAGTGTTAGGACAAACCTCTAGGGTAGATTTGATCTATTTACCCTTATCGCAATTAGATGTAATCTTGGGGATGGACTGGTTAAGTCAAAACCAAGTGATCATCGATTGTGATAGAAAAGTCGTGATCTATAGAGACCCGAAACCTTCAGGCTATATGTGCTTGTTCAACACTGAAGTGGAGGAGAAAGGCCTAAAGATTGAAGAGATCTCCATTGTTAGAGACTTTCCAGAGGTATTCGCTGATGAGATACCAGTTTTGCCACCGAAAAGAGAGATTGAATTTGGAATCGACCTAGTTTCGGGAGCTGGTCCCGTTTCTATCGCTCCTTATAGAATGGCACCACCGGAAATGGCTGAGATGAAGAAGCAAATTGAGGAATTGTTGCAGAAACAGATGATTCGACCAAGTGTGTCACCATGGGGTGCTCTGGTTTTGTTCGTCAAGAAGAAGGATGGTAGTATGAGGATGTGCATCGGCTACCAGCAGTTGAATACGGTCACGATCAAGAACAAGTATCCTTTACCCAGGATAGATGACCTTATGGATCAAGTTCGTGGGGCCTCAGTATTTTCCGAGATTGATCTGAGATCAGGGTATCATCAGATCAGAATTAGGAAAGAGGATATCTCTAATACCGCATTTCGATCCCGATACGGGCATTATGAGTATGTTGTGATGCCGTTCGGATTGACTAATGCACCAGCTATTTTCATGACCTACATGAATCGAATCTTTAGACCCTATTTAGATTCATTCGTGGTTGTGTTTATTGACGATATCCTTATTTATTCCAAGAGCCCGGAAGAGCATGCTGAACACTTGAGGATAGTGTTGAGTATCATGAAGGAGAAGCAGCTGTACGCCAAACTTACAAAGTGTGAGTTCTGGCTGGAGGAAGTTAAGTTTTTGGGGCATGTAATCTCAAACAAGGGGATAGCGGTTGATCCGGCAAAGGTGGGATCAGTTTTACAATGGGAACAACCGAAGTCAGTCACGGAGGTGAGGAGCTTTCTTGGTTTGGCTGGTTACTACAGAAGATTTATAGAAGGTTTCTCGAAGATAGCACTGCCCTTGACGAAGTTAACTCGGAAAGACCAACCTTTTATTTGGGATGAGAAGTGTGAAAGGAGTTTCCGAGAGCTGAAAGAAAGATTGACATCATCCCCTGTGTTGATTTTGCCTGATACACAAAAGAGTTTTGAGGTGTATTGCGATGCATCGAAACAAGGGATTGGGAGTGTTTTGATGCAAGATGGGAAGGTAGTCGCTTATGCCTCGAGATAGCTAAATGTTCATGAGATGAACTATCCAACTCATGATTTAGAGCTAGCAGCTGTCGTCTTCGCTCTAAAGATTTGGAGGCACTATCTCTATGGCACTACGTTCCGGGTGTTTAGTGACCATAAGAGTTTAAAGTACCTCTTTAAACAGAAAGAGTTGAACATGAGGCAACGCCGATGGATGGAGTTCTTGAAGGATTATGAGTTCGAGCTTCATTACCATCCTGGAAAAGCAAACGTGGTGGCAGATGCATTGGGTCAAAAAGCAATGCATATCAGTTCGATGATGGTCAAAGAATCCGCATTGATAGAGGAATTTAGAGATTTGAGCTTGACGATGCAAGTGGAGCCGACAAGTGTCAAGATGGGAATGCTGGAAATTGCTAATGAGTTCTTGCAAAGGATTTGTGAGTTGCAACAAGAAGATAAGGGGCTTAAGGAAAAGAGGAAGCTTATGGAAGAAGGCAAGGAGTTAGAGTTTCAAGAGGGAAAGGATGGAATCCTTCGTTTCAGAACAAGGATTTGTGTACCTGACAATCTAGAGGTAAGGAGAATGATTCTGGATGAAGCGCATAAGAGCAAGATGAGTATGCATCCGGGAGCTACCAAAATGTATCAGGATCTGAAGAAGATATTTTGCTGGCCGGGTGTAAAGAAAGCTGTGTCTAGTGTGCCAGAAGGCGAAGGTGGAACACCAAAGGCCAGGAGGAGAATTACTTCCCTTAGAGATTCCCTTATGGAAGTGGGATAGTATCTCGATGGATTTTGTGTCTGGATTGCCAAGGACAGCTATTGGTCATGATACAATATGGGTGATCGTAGATCGCTTGACGAAGTGAGCGCATTTTATTCCAGTTAACATGCGCTACTCTTTGGAAAAGCTCACTCAGTTGTATATCAAGGAAGTTGTTCGCCTGCATGGTGTACCATCAAGTATCGTGTCAGATCGCGATCCGAGGTTTACATCGAAGTTTTGGCAAGATCTGCATAGAGCTCTGGGTTCAAGACTGAAGTTGAGTTCTGCATACCATCCGTAGACTGATGGTCAAACGAAAAGGACTATTCAGTCACTGGAGGACATCTTAAGAGCTTGTGTTTTGGAAGGTCAAGGGAATTGGGAGCAAATGTTGCCGCTCGTGGAATTTACTTACAACAATAGTTTTCACGCGAGCATTGGAATGACACCACTTGAAGCTTTGTATGGGAGAAAGTGTCAGACACCATTATGTTGGTTTCAAGTGGGGGAGAGTTCTCTGGTTGGACCAGACTTTGTGCAAGAAACAACTGAGCAGATCAAAATGATACAAGAAAAGATGAAGACGGCTCAGAGTAGGCAGACAAGCTATGCTGATAGGAGGAGGAAACCCTTAGAATTTGCTGAGGGTGACCATGTGTTCATTAGAATAGTACCAACTGAAGGTGTTAGTAGAGCCTTGAAAACTCAGAAACTATCACCGAAGTTTATTGTTCCCTACCAGATTCTTAAAAGAGTCAGTCCATTAGCCTACCAATTAGCTTTACCCCCGTCATTAGCAAATCTTCATAACGTATTCCATGTGTCTCAGTTAAAAAGATATGTCCATGATCCCATCATTGTTCTTAGAATCCAACCTCATGATCTAGAAATCCATGAGAACTTAACCTTTGAAGCCATGCCTATTCTTATTGAAGATTGAAGAGTCAAGCAGCTTAGAGGGAAGGATATTTGTTTGGTCAAATTCTTCTAGATTTGTGGTGATGTGATGGAAGCATCTTGGGAATTAGAGGATAAGATGCGTCAGGATTATCCCGAATTGTTTGTATAAGTTGAATTTCGAGGACGAAATTCCTTGTAAGTGGGGGAGTAGTGTAACACCTCAAAATTTTAATCCCTGATTAATGAAATGTTAATTATAAAATTTATTATAATTAATTATTTCTAATTTAATCATTGATTAAAAATTTGTGATTTTATTAGTGGTGGATGTGTGAATTTATTTTTGCAAGTATAATCATGCATGAAATAAATATTTTTTCATATTAGTCCCTGACTTGGGACCTAGAAGTAATTATAGGAAAGGTTTTGGAGGGAAAGTAAATAAAATAATTATTTTTCAAAAACTGGGCAAAATACTCGAGTATTATCTTGACTACTCGAGTATTCCGGTCAGAGTTGCACGAGTTAGTGCGTTTGGTGAGTCACCACCAACGATTTCGTTTTGTTGACACGAAATCACCACTCCAACCACGTCCATAGCCGTCATGTCGATCTGCATGCAAGCTCCAAGCGTCTATTTAAGCTTTTCATCAACGAATTTGAAGGTTTTGTTGATGAAATTGTGAGGTTAGGGTTCCGAATTCTTTACCTTCGATTCATATTCATTTCTAAGTGTTAGAATTCGAGTGATACACGATTACGAAGCTCAAATCCAGGGCTTCATACAGATACTAAGTTTGTTAGCTGAGAGCAAGTATAGAGTGAGAATCGAATTTGAGAAGGGAAGGAGTTGAAGCTAGTTTCAGTTTCTGGAGCTTACTTGAGCAATCGATTTTGGTAAGCCCTTGAATCTTTGAGACTTCAATTTCATTCCATTCTCTAATACATGTTGCAGAGAACGATTTCTAATTATTTTCCCCAATTGTTTTGCATGATTTCACCATCAAAATCTCTGGTTTTATGACATCACTCAAAACTGTGTTGCTGTCATAAGATTCTTGGGGAAATTAGCTTGGAGTTCGTTTTTCTGTCCAATTTCAGTTCTCACACGACTTTGAGGTAAGGGGAAGTCTTTTTATTCACTAGATGGAGTTTAAATTTCATGATTTTAATTAGAGAGCCACCAAGAGGCTCTAAGGCCTTAGATTGAATAGGGAAATTGGTTTGGAGACCAACTTGTGCTCTAAAACTGTGTTGAGCAAGTCCCATATGTTGCATGCAAGCTGTATTGAACATAAAATCACAATTTTATTGAGTATATTGCAATTTGGCATATTGAGTAGTGAATTTTCATGTTTTATGAATAATCTTGTGATTCCCTGTCAAATCTGTTAATTGAAGTGTTCTAAGTGTTTGAGCATGTTCAATATGTGTTATATGAACTCTGTTGATCATTGGATTGGACTAGAAATGGTTAGAATTGAAAATGGTATGTTAAAACCAAGTTTCCAGTCTGTTCTGCAAGAAAAGACTCGAGTGCTTGGCTTAATACTCGAGTAAAATTTTGGTAAAACAGTGTATTTTGTGTTAGAACACTCAAGTATCAACTGATGTATGGGGACATTTTATGATAAACCACTCGAGTAATGCAGGGGTCATTCGAATGTTCTGGAATTGATGAAGAACACTCGAGTATTCATGAATTACTCGAGTATTTTTATGAACCTGAAACCCAAATCCTCAGGAAGGCCTGAACAACTCGAGTAACTGAGAACTACTCGAGTAATTTGGAAATAATTGAAGAACACTCGAGTATTCTGAAGAACACTCGAGTAGTTTTACCCAGAATATTGAAATTACCATTTTTAATTCTGAATCATTGATTAATACTTAAATGACAATAATCCAAGTGATCTAAAACTTAAAAGGAAATTGATTGATAATATGGAAATTTTCGTTTGGATGACGAGACGTTGCTCGGGTGGCACGTCGGGAATTATTAAAAAGAAAAACACCAATAAATTCCTTTAAGTTAAGATAATGCATTCATTCTGGAGTTTGGATGATAGATCGTTTATCATGTTTTGGTAACATGAGGAGGGCCTCTGGGAGTGCCAATTGACGACTCGCTTGATGACACGTTATGGTTGACGACGTGGTCGGCATAGTGAGATGCTGATAAGGTTATACCGTTTGGATGACGGGCCGTTTGGATGACGGTACGTTGCTCGGGTGGCATGGATTCCAAGCTTATCGTGTATATTCTTGGTGAATGTACGAATGTTGTACACCTAGGAGTACAATGCACTGTTGAGTGCTAGACGAAGTAAAGGATGGACGTCAGAGAGTGACATAGAATGTTGGAGATAGGCTTGAGAGCTAAGTTCATACATCATGCCACTCATTTAATCTAAAGTTGATAAATGAAACAAGTATGAGCATCTTACTTGCATACAATATCTGCTAAATGCTAAATGTGATTGTGGTTTATTGTTGCATGTGTTTATACATTCACATTGTACATATATTTATGCTCTATTGATTATGTGTATAGAATTGCTTACCCCTATGCCCTTGTAGGTGATGTCACGATACATCGCTTGCATCGAGATCTGGCTGTAACACTCCTTGTATATCATCTTACTTTATAAGAAAAGTAAGAAGTTTATGAAAACTTGGACTTGTTATCGTTGGAAAAAGATCTGAAAATAATAATTTTCCCTTCCCTTGAAAATTCCTTTTCACAAACACTTGATTAGTAATGAGGTTGACTAACAAAATCAGAGTTTGCGGAAACATAGTAAAATCATCATATTGTACCCTCAAAATATATCAAGTGTAACAAGTCCATTAATACCAAATAAGTATAATTATGAAACTGAATTAATCTTATGATACCTTTTTCCAAAATATGTATCATATAAGTTCTATTAAAAATAGAAATGTTATAGAGCTGGTCACTGGTCCTTTGTCCAAACATCCTTCTGGTCGGATCCTCGATATCTGCACAACGGGTTCCCAACCCACACTTTCTATACTCTGCATGCACCTAAGGGACATCTCCCTTTACTGATTCTTGTGCAAGCTAGATGCACGATCAACACCTAATAAGGACATGGGGGTTAGCTATACATATTCGCATAATCAAATGAGAATAAAACTAACATCCACAGGTTAACATGTAGCAAATCATGATGCATAATCATATGAGCACACCCGGTTAATCATAACAATTCTTTCAATGCATGTGGCATGATGCATGATTTCCTTCCACAACTGAGGCCTCTAAAAGTCCATCTTGGACGTCCATCCAATACACCCTTGTGTTCCCGGAACACCGACATTCGTTCCCAAAACGTAATGCCGAACCATACTTGGATAATACGCATCACTCCCAGAGTGTGCACCACGTTCCCAGAACGTGTAGCAAACCATACTTGGAATAATAAGCACCACTCCCAGAGTGTGCACCACGTTCCCAGAACGCATACGTTCCTAGAACGCATAAAAACCAGGTCCCGGACACTGGCCACATATCTATAATGTGTCATCAAGTAGGTTGCATATCAATGTGTTCCCAGAACACTAACATACGTTCCCAGAACGTATAAAACCAGGTCACAGACACTGGCCACATATCTATAATGTGTCATCAAGTAGGTTATAATTTGGTACTCCCGGAGTACCCTCCTCATATTCCCAGAATATGATAAACGTTCGTACCAACCAAACTTCCATTCTATATGAATGCACAATCATCAAGGTTGGTTTTATCTTTAATTCCATTATTATACCAACGTGTTCCCAGAACAGTAACATACGTTCCCAGAACGTATCGCAAACCATACTTGGAATATAATCAAGCACCACTCCCAGAGTGTGCATCACGTTCCCAGAACGTGTCCAAGAAACCATGTCCCAGACAATGGCCACATTCCCAGAATGTGTCATCAAGTTGGTTGCATCAGTTTAGTACTCCTAGAGTACAGGGTCGTGTACCCCGAACATCACAAACAATCCTTGCCAACCTATTTCATCACCTTTCTCTATGCATGCATCGCATACATAATTACTAAGGTTGGTCTTTCCATTAATTACTGTGATTTAGAAATATTCCAATTTCTCTTTTGAACGATTTATTTGAGGTATAGTCTTTGACACAAAATTCTCTTTTGAATTATCTCAAGACATGCCCTTAAACTTAGATTGGGTAAAACAAAGTCAATGGTATTCAAAAACTTAACTTTTTATTTTTCAGATTCAGGTACTAACCGGTTATAGTTCCAGGCTAACCGGTTAGATTTACAGACCTGAACTGTTTACCATTGTAATTCAGAAAACCCTTTTTCTTGAATTCCCTACCCAATCCATAAACCAGTTTAACAATGTTTATACCTCAAAACCACTGTTTATATCATTCAAAAGTCTAAATCACATTTCATTGTCCAATGAGCATAATTTCCTCTTGAAACTATCTCATTTCCTTAAGGTATTAACTCTTTAACTGCAATCTGAACTATAACAGTGAAATCAACTTATTTTCAGATTGTTTTCCATGAAATTAAGGCCTAGATTTGAGTAGGATTTGTAAGACCACAATGCCGATTTTGTAAACTTATTTTCTTTTGCATTTTAACAGGGTCTAACCGGTTACGAATATCGAGTAACCGGTTAGATTATGCAGTCTGACACTAAAACATGAGTTTTAACAAACCATTCTCTTCACTACTCAAATCTAACCAAATTTCAACCTTTAACAGAGGTCATATACCTTAAATAAATATGTTTAAACACAGAAACATATCTATCTTCCATGCATTCAATTTGGATACACAAATTGCACATATTTCATGTAACACCTAGGATTTATACCCTTAATTCCCCTTATAACAAATATACGGACTTAAAAATTCATTTTTATTTCATTAAAATCAACCGTCAAACGGACAGAGTTTTGTTTGTTTTTCGGACTAATCCAATATTTAACCTGTGATAATCAATTTCAAATAAACATCCAATAGCCAGCAGGGCTTCAGATTTACATATATAAATCAGTGTACAATAATTTATCAGAGTAATAGCGGAAAAATCTTAGTTTTGAGTGTCATAACCAACACATATAACTTTGTCTAACAAAACATCCTAAGCCTCATTTCAAAATATGCATATTAAATTTACATCAAAATAATATAAGAGGCTTAGGTTCATAATATACTCTAAACCCATAACACCCTACTCTCCCTGTAAGGGAAAGTACTCCTGCTCGGCCGGGGGTTGTGCCAACTCAATCTCCGTACCTGAAAATGTAAGGGAGTGAGCATTGCACATGAAATAGAAAGCAGTTTCTAACTAAACATAACAACCCGCTAGGTCAAACATAACTAGCAAATAGAGCATATATTCACATATAGCACGCCATGCACATTTCATAATTTCCATATTCATTATTCATTCCAAATTTCCATTTTCATTATTCATTTCAATATCCATTTTCATTATTCATTTCAATATCCATTTTATTTTCGTACATCACCTCAAATCAGAGGCCAATGCACAATTTCATGCAACACATTTATCACCTCAAAACAGAGGCTCTCATTCTTTTCCATATTTAAATTATGTGTCCCTCAGATCAGAGGTCAACACTCAATTCTTTAATTCATCCGGTGTCCCTCAGGTCAGAGGTCAACATCCAATAACATTCATTTCATCTTGTGTCCCTCAGGTCAGAGGTCAACACTTCACTCTCTTAATTCACGGTGTGTCTCTCAGGTCAGAGGTCAACACACCCAACTCATTATTTAATCTGGTGTCCCTCAGGTCAGAGGTCAACACTCATTCATTTTAATTCATATCGTGTCCCTCAGGTCAGAGGTCAACACATTTTTAACATTTTATTCATTTCATGTCCCTCAGGTCAGAGGTCAACACTCAATCGTACTTCACCTCCACGCAGGAAGGTACCTCATATATTTGGCCTATGGGTACTTCACCTCCACACCGGAAGGTACCTCATACCATTGTACTTCACCTCCACACCGGAAGGTACCTCATACAATTTGGCCGGTGGGTACTTCACCTCCACACCGGAAGGTACCTCATACAACCACCTACATTATACTTAACATCATTCTCTTTATAAACCATTCATTCATATCACATTTAACCACAATCAACACATAATTATTCATGTAATTTCCTTATTCATTTCCTTTCTCAGTTATCACAAACATACCAAATAGTGTTCTCTTTTATAGCCCAACATTTAGATTCACCCTTCATTTTAATTTTTGCATATATCATCTTTTACTTTGGTTTGCACATAATCATTTTACTTCCGTTTCCCATATTCATTAGTTCAATTCCTAAGTGATGATCCTTTGTTCACAATTGAAATGCTTAACATTTTTACTCATTTAACAATTAGATAGAGTTATGCACTTTCATCACATTTAATCGTTTTCATTCCATTTTCTTCCTATATCCATTTATTCCACAACACAAACATATATTTGCTACAGTAATTAATTATCATTTAATTCACAACTTTACAACTAAGATCAATAATCATAGAATTCATTGATG
Organism: Crotalaria pallida; assembly: GCA_037953625.1. NCBI lineage: Eukaryota > Viridiplantae > Streptophyta > Magnoliopsida > Fabales > Fabaceae > Crotalaria > Crotalaria pallida. The sequence goes on from CM075650.1 coordinate 59,689,984, forward strand.
TCAACATCATTATCACATTACCCAATTCCTCATGTAATTCAATTTAATCCTTATCCAAGTTTCATTTATCAAATAATGCATTGCCATATTATTGGGTTTCCTTTTACTAGTCTTAACATCCAATCATCATGTATATTTAATTAATTAGAATTTAATATTTAATAACCTAGGGATTTATAATCTAATTTTCTCCTCTAACACATAACCCTAACAAGTATTATATACTAACTAGAACCTACTCCCTAGAACAAGGCAAAGCTCACTATATCCACTCCCTTACCTCAAACACTTAAGGATAAGGAGAGTCCAAGTGTCCTATACTTGAGTTTGCCCACCAAGAGCTCAAAATCCACAAGAGAGTGATAGAACCTATTATAAAGCCACAAAAAATGAGGGTTATTGCTCATTCCATGATTCTCAAACTAAACCCCATGGAAAACATGAAGGTTCTATGCTTAGAAACGAAAACCTCCATGAGAGGGAGGAGAGAGAAAACTCGAATTATAGAGAGAGAGGGAAGAAATCAAAGGCTTGAATACTTACTTGGAGCAACAAGGAAGGACCTAGGGATGAACTTGGTGTGATTCTCTTGAGGATTGATCAATTAGAGTGAGTGAATTAGTGCCCTAAGAGAGAGAGAGTTCAGATTTGTGGCAAGAACACACGTGAATTGCTTTTATTTTTTTTCCACTGCACAACCCCTTAATCGATTAGTAATCGATTAAGCATTTTAGATTTTCTGGACTTAATCGATTAGGCTGCAGCTTAATCGATTAAGTTGCAGAGTTTGCAGCACCCCGACTTTGAACGGCCGTAACTTCTTCGTTACCCGTTGGATCTTCCTCAAATTTTAACACAAGCTTCCCTACATACCAATCTTCACATCCAACGGTGGAATTTGTGTTTAGAGTTGTAAATCTTTTATTTTGAATTTCCTAATATCCTATGTTGTTAACCCTAAATCAAGCCTTCAATCCACTATTTTTAACTCAATATCATTATTTCCTTCACTCTAAGCTTGACCATCATCAATTATACTAGGAATTAAATTTGGGATGTTACATTTCACAACTTAATGCATCAATTCACATAATATCCAATTAAGTCATGAAATCAACATCAACATAGCTTGCATGCATTCAGTTAACATTGCTCAAAACATCAATTGAGCTCAAATTGGCCTCCAAGCCATTTAACCATGTTAACTTATGCCCTTTGAGTCTCTTGGTGACTCATCCTATATTCTACCACAATTTATTCTCATTCTAGCAAATAAGTAAGCTTCCCCCTTACCTTAGGTTTGTGCTTGATGAATCTAATCACTGGAATTTGCCAGATCTCCCCAGAATCCACAATCTCCATTTTCAGTCCACAACAGGTTTGACAGGGTCCAAAAACTACAAGATTTGACACATGAATTGGACAAACAAATTGGGGAAAACCATCAGCACTCAATCAATGCAACATGCACTAGATGTAGGAATAGATTTGAAACCAAAAGGGTTCGTGTGCTTACCAAAATCGAGCTTCAAAGTCAGCTCCAGAAACCAGAAGCTGAGGTTTGACAGCATCAACACCTCAACTTGGCAAGCTTCGTTCTCTTGATTCAGGGACTCTCAACTCACAATCTTTATATCAATACAAAGCCCTTGATGTGAGCTTTGTAACCGTGTATCACTCATGATCTAACTCTCAGAAAGGAAGGAGAATCGCACCAGACGAATCAAGAACCCTAAAACAGAGCTTCAACAATTCAGGAGCAAAATGGGTTTCAATTCATCAACACAAGGCTATATATAGCAAAATCAGAGCTCCATGCATGATGACACGTCTATCCCCACTAAGATTAAGACGATTTCGTGGCGAATTCTGGGTTAAAACGCGTGATTACTCATCAAACGCACTAACCCAGTTTTCTGAGTTCATCTTGTAACCGGTTACACAGCCCTTCTAACCGGTTACATACTGATAAAATTCAAAAATTAATAATTTAATTACTCTTTCTTCAAAAACCTTTATAATATTGCAATTAGGTCCCAACCCAAGGACTAAATTACAATATTCACATTTTTGTACAAAATAACCATATAAAAATATATCTCATATTTTTATATAATAAAAACACATAATGTACAAAAACTAAAACCTTAAAAATCAATTATAAAATAATTGTTATAATTAATTTCTTGGTTATTTGGGAAACGAAAATTAGGGGTGTTACACTACTCCCCCACTTAAAAGGAATTTCGTCCCCGAAATTCATCTTTTGAAATTTTCCACTTTTCCAAAGTATTTTTATACTAGAAAAATTCATCTTGCTCCCAAAAATTTGTTCTTTAGGGTCCTCCCCCACTTAAAAGAGTTTCGATATAGTTCTTTTATTTCGAAACATTTCTAATGAAACCTTTCCGTTTAAAAATTCTTTGCATAAAAACTCTTATGTGAAGAAATTCTTTTAAAAGGAATACTCTTTTGAGTAATACACTTCACATAAACATTCTTCAATAAAACACTTTTCATCAAACTTTTTGGAAAAACTTTTTGGGCTGCGCACTCTGATCTCTCGAGCACGATCAAAGAAACATTTGTATGACTTTATTCCTTAATAGTTTGAGACATTAGGGTGATCAGTCCTAATATTCAATCCATTAATAACAAAATCATCCCTTTCAGATATAATCTTTCGCAAGAAAGACCATACGACAGGTCTTTAAGTTAGATGAACTTAAAGATAGAGTAATTATCACTATCAGACTTAGTTAGATAGTCAAGTTCTAGAGACATTTCCGTTGGGGAGACAAAGATTTGTCCTATCCCGGTGGTTGTTAATCTCTCTAGCCATAACTGATCTTTCTACTTTTGTAGTGTTCCCAGTTATTATCACATCCAACTGTGATAAGGGTTTTGATCACAAAAAAATGGAAGTTGAACTTACAGGATATTGATATTCTCAAACGATTAGATTAACGTAATCGAAAAACATTTTACTACGTTAATTCAGATCAAAGGAAGAGATAGGCTTGGGTTGTCTACGTCAGGATTACACTCAACTCTCATCTCAGCCGGTGAATTCTTCTCGTGCTGGATTCGTCCATTCCTTTCTCACCTTTTCCTTCAAGACAATTCGGTGGACAATACTCCAGCTTCCTACAATCGGAATTGACTATTCCCTTAGGTACATCACATTTAAACTCAAAGTGATGTGCCTCACCGTTTTCACCTTGAGATGGACAAATGTTCCCCTTCTTATTTCCACCTTAGTCACTTTTCTCCAATCGAGGATTCCTTAACCTTGATGTTTCTGTGGTTGATATTCTCCCATTTACTTTTCCTCTTTCTCCAATTGGGCCTTTATTTCATCAATCTTTCCCTTATTCTGAATTCTGATACTTCTCGCATGAAATTCATGTACTTTCTCGTAGTCCTCACACATGCTTCCAACATTGCGAAATTCCTTATTCCTTGATAGTTGATAGCTAACTTGGGTTCGAACATAATCTATTCTTAAAGTTCTTGCCTTTGGATCTCTCCTCTAGATTGTCCTAGACAACACTTCCTAAATCCCTTACTTCCATAATATATTTTCTAATATCCATAATCACAGCCTTTAATTCTAAAGATTAAATCTCATTCGTTTCTTCATAGAGATCTAACTCTTTTTCCTCAAAAGTCAACTTCTCTTTCTTCTCTTCATCTTCTGGTGGTTATTCACGAATCCGATTCAGGAATTTGTTGATGATTGGCAACATTCCCAATCTAATACTAGAGGGTTCCTCTTGGGTTACCAGACTTAAGTCTCTGAATTCCTCGATCAGGATAACCCCCTTAACCATCATTGAGCTCACAAGAATAGCCTATCAACTCAAATCGTCTGCAACTACGTTTGCTATGCCAGGATGGAGCTCAAAGCCATAATACTTAAGAAACTCCATCCATCACCTTTATCTTAGTACCTATTGTTTCTTTTGCATCATCCAGCTCAGTTCTCTATCTTCTCCGATTGGAGTATCTCCTTAATTTTAACTCTTGATTAGTCCATAAGTATTATGATTCAATCCTCTTAAATCAATTTCAATGATGAATCAAGGCATTAAGTTGTTTTATCACATTAAATCCTTCCTTAAATTTTACTTACGTAATTGACATTGAGTTTGGATTGGAGGATGATGTTTATTGATACCAAAAGTTCCTTCACAAGGACTTAAATTTTTATTTTAGACTTTCAAAGGAAGATGTATAGATCTTTATGATGGACTTGTGTTTGGATCTTGGAGATATCTAGGGTTATGGTTTTACTCTATGACTTATTTCTATGTATATGCATATTATGTTTATCTTATAATTATGCATAGTTCCACTATTTCCGCTTGCTTACTCTGATTTAACTTATTAAAAGAATTCGGCTACGATAGAAATGCATGGTATCAGTTCCGCAAAAAGAAAGAAGGGATGGCATCGCTTATTTTCTACTATATAAATACGATTTCAAAGGACTGATGCTATCCAATTTGTGAAAAGGTTTTAGAGAATGCCGAATTCAACACAATGCTTAACATGATATGAATTATTCTCTCCAAGGATTCCATGTTTTGGTAGTGCACCCGCTTTTGAAGAAAAATTTTATTTCTATGATTTCTAGATATTTACAAGTCCATATTTTATTTGAGTAATAGAATAATTAGTATATTAATTACTTGGAATTTAATAAAGGGTGTCACACTAGTGAAAATAAAAGAAAGAAAAGGAAAGGGTGACAGAGAGAAGAAGTGAGGGCGACAAAGAAAGGAAACTTTAAGGTTTTCGTAACTTCTCGGTTCAATAACTCAAGATCCAATCGTTCAATCTCAAATCCTTCTTAGGTATATGATCTCCTCAACTCCCTCTATCGATATATATAATTTATTCGTTGATCCGTCAATATTTTATTATCCCTATATTTTCAAATAAAGAGATGTTTTAGGGAAAAGTGATATATTTTTATTGTATAATGATATATATTTATTATTTTGACAAAAATGAATTTATTCGATATATATATTTTAATGTTATAATTAGTTTTAACATATGTCCTTATTTAGATCCAACACGTTGTTATTGACCTTGACCCTGGAGCAAGTTGCGAATGTTAAAGTGGCTCTGTCTTATGACTAGGATTTCCAAGGTAAGGGGTGTAGTTTGGTTTAGTATTAGAGAAGAGATTTAATAATAGTAATAGGGACATAATTAGGTATATTTAGATGTTGGGTTGAAATTAGGATTAAGGGGGAAATAGTTTAGTATAGAAAAATCATAAGTGATTGTATGTTATGCATGTAATTTTTTTATGTCTAATGCCTAAAATCTTATGTTAGCTTTAAAATTGTTGATATTGTATATGTTTGTGATGTGCTTGTAATTATAGAACTGAAATATTAATAGTTATGCATACCTTAGGGTCAAGTACTATTCAATAGACTTTGAACCAAATTAATGTGATTTTTAAAAGAGAACCAAAAAGGGGTTTAAATCTCAATTGAAAAGCACTTGCACGTTGCATCATTCATGGTGTAAAGATGGACTTTAGGAGTAGGTGAAAAACATACGTCGTTTCGATTGATGAGGGCAAAAGTAAATTACTGAAATTACTGTGGAGAACTTTGATCCTGTAAATGACATGGGTTTGATTCTCGTGTTGGGGATTGGTTCTATGAGAACCATAGTGATTCCATTACTTTGGCTTGTTTTGGCCAGTCGAGGGTGATTTCTGCTAAAGCCAATTTGGACGTATCAAACCAAATTGTATGACGAACCCTAAAGTGGTGAAGTACTGTGCAAGCTAGTATGACGAACCCTAGAGGGGTGAAGTACGGTATGACAAACCCTAAAGGGGTGAAGTACTATAGGTTGAGAAATGCTTACTCCTGGTCGGTTCTTTCCCAGAGTGGAGGGTGTATGTGAGGATATTAAAGTGTTAATGAAAAGGGAAAAGTTAAAGTGTTAAAGTTAAAATGAAAGTGTGGAAGCAATTGCATAGATGTTTTGATTCATTGAATCCGATTAAAGTGTTAAAGTTGATGTAATGAAATGAAATGTGCAATATCGGATTCAAGAATTAAATCATCAAAGTGAGACACTGCATAGCATAACCATGTGATTGTATATTAAAGCATTATATTATATGTATGCCTTGTTTTATAGTTAAATGATGCCATTATGTCTTACTTTCTAAATTGTATGATGTTTGGAATATGCTTATTTATGCTTTATTACTGTTTTTAAATGTTTTCTTTAATCTATATTCAAATTACTCATCCTTACTGTTGACATATTAGGTAACCAAAGGAGGAAGATGTCCATGTTATGCCGAGAAAGTACACTCTCGCCAAAAGAGAGTATATTATTGGTTGTGACCCCTTTTGATCTCATCCCTATTGCAACCATTCTAAGATCCTATGGTGTAAATTGTTTTCATTAATTCAAATTTGTATTTAAGTCTTAACTTTTATTTCGAGTTAAGCTCAAATCGATTTTGTAAAAAAAGGACTGTATAAGTATTTCAAAGTAATGTATCAGTGGTTGGGAAGGATATTGATATTTCCTCTTTTAAATAAACTCTGAAGTATGCCACAACCACAAGAATGTAATTATAGATTTGTTTATATAAATTGTTCCGGACTATAACTTTATTTGGGGAAGTCCATATTTTAAACGAAACTTCGCCAGAATTTTTATAAAACCCCAAGTATTTTTTTTAATGAAATCATGAATTTTAACTAATGTATTTTAAATTAAAAAGGTAGGATGTTACATTGGGGCTTAATAAGTTCATATATATATATATATATATGAATTAATGACCAAATGACGTATATGATAAAAAAGTAATAAATATCACTAAGAAAATATATAGTGACTTATAAATAAGATGAGACAATTCTTCTAAAAAGTAACATATAAATAAGTTAAGATGAAGCACTAATGTTGCTTTTAATCTGTGTAGGGACGAAGCAGTACACTCCTTCGATATTCTTCATGAGTCCATATGGGGAAAATGTTTCTGAATGCTGAGTAACTGATAGTACATTTTTTTGCTAAAGACTCCCATGATATCCTATAGTGAAAGATCAAATTAGGCATTTCATTAAGTACAAGTTCACACATCCAAATTATAATAATGTACTCCCTCTGGGTCAAAAAGCTAAGTTGATAAATATTTAAAAAAAATTAAAGATATTAAAGAAACATAAATATAATATTTTATTTATCCAAATACAATTTCAAACTATAGTATTCTTAACACATATGAAACTTTAATCGTTTAAAAAAATTTATTTAATTACCACCAAAAACTTATTTTCACTAAAAAAAATTACAATTTCCAAAATGTTTTATTTTTATTTGAATTATAATTTGAGACAAAAACTTTTGCTTTTTTTCAGTAACGTTTTAAGAGGGAAGGAGTATTAGTTAAGTTAAAATTATAGAATTATACAAAATTAATGGTTTAGACGTGTCCACACAACCAATTTCTCACAATGATAATATATGCTCCGAGTATCTATGTAGTGCTATTACCTGTTGGGAAACTCCCCGTTTTTCATTTGTGAATTGATCAACACTTTAGCCGCACGATGCAATGGCAATGGATCTCTTTGGGCCTATAAGTAACATCCCGGATTTTAATTCCAGGAATAACTAGAATAATAATAAGATAGGAATAATAGTAAAGATAATAATAAGTCGTAAGTAAGGGTTATAAGGGAGGTTTTGGAATTAGGAAACATATGATAATAGGAAATCAAGAATAAAAGATTTATAACTTAGAATTAAAATTCCTCCGTTGGATGTGAAGTTTGGAGTCTTAGGAGGTTTGTTTTCAAGTTTGAGAAAGATCCGATGGGTAACAAAGGATTTATGCCATTTCAAAGTGCAAGGGATGAAAATCAATCAAAGTAATCGATTACCTTGGGGAGGTAATCGATTACCAGATTTTTGTGAGAAACCCTAAAATTGGAATTTAAGGAGATAATTGATTACTTTTAGAAAGTAATCGATTACCTGCTTCCTGTGAGAAACCAAATAGTGAAGGAATTAAAGAGATAATCGATTACCTTTGGAGGTAATCGATTACCACACGTCAGACTTTTGAAAAAAATAGTGACTTGGGGACCACGAATCTCAAGCTTCCTCAAGAAGCCATTGCACCACAACCACACAAAAAAATAACACAAAACACTCATTTTAATTCATTCCCTTCATACAAACAAACACAAACACAACACTCATTCTTCTTCAATCATCATCTTCCTCCTCAAGACCAAGAACACCACCACACTATTCATCATCATCAAGCCCTAAACACCATCACTAAGCTCAAGGTCAGAACCCCATCACCACCACTCTCACGCCTCCATCATCATCATCATAATCCTTGAGTTTTCTCTCTCTAAACCACCATAACTATGGAGACACAATCTCTCTCATGCCTTCTCACTCTCAAGAAGTAAAGGAGAACTCTCTTCCCCCATCTCACTCTCCACTAGACAAGGTTCCTACACCTCTTGGTGGCTTTGTTGAGGTTGCAAAGGAGGTTCAAGAGGTTCATGTTCTAGTGTTCACAAAAGCTAAGGAGAGAGGCTAAAACTTTGAAGGTTCCTAGACTGTATATAGTGAGAACTAAGGGTAGGTGACTAAGTAGAATAATAAACCTTATGGTAGTTGATAATAATAGACTTTGGAGTAATTAAATAAATGAAAGGAACTTGTTTTTAGGCTAGTGATAATATAAGTTGATGATAAATAGTGAATATGGTAATATATGAGTATTTGTGTTATGTGAGATTGATATTGGCTGTTGATGATGAATTGATTGTGAATGATGCATGTTATGAATGTTGAGAAGTGAATAATGGACTTTGAAACTCATAGGAGGACTGGAAAGAAATTAAATGAAATAATAATGGACCCACCATAATGGTGTGTGAATATATATTAATGGACCCGCCAAAAGGTGTGTGTATATATAATAATGGACCCGCCATAAAGGTGTGTGTATATATATTAATGGAACCGCCGAAAGGTGTGTGTATTTATAAGAATGGACCCACCATAATGGTGTGTGAATATATAATAATGGACCCGCCGAAAGGTGTGTGAATTTATAAAAATGGGCCCTCCGTAAGGTGTGGAAAAGATAATAATGGACCAAAACCTAATGGTGCAAATTAATGGATGAAAGGAAAAATAATAAAAGGAAAAGATAAGGAAAAGGGAAAAAAGGATAAATGAAATGGATATAAGAATTGATTGTGAATGGAATTGCCTGAGCATGATGTGTACGTTGATATTATTTGTGATAATGTGTTTGACTTAGTGTATCTCTATGTCCTTTTAGAAATTATTTTCTAAGTTTGTGTAATGCTCACCTCCTTACTGTTTTTATATAGGTACTGAGCCCGAGCTTACACAGTCACGGGCCGAGCAGGAGTACTCGGGGAGAGTAAGTAGTAGTAGTTAGAACATGCCTTATGTCCTTGGCCTTCTTTTGGATATTATGATGTAGTTGTTTTACTTGTATACATGTAAACATTATTTTCGGTACACTAAGATGTAGCTTTGGGTTGGCCTAGGACCCCTCCTTTTGGGAAAGGAGTGTTTTGGGAAATGAAAACAATTTCGCTACTTGTTAATGATGATATGATATGCCTTGTCGGCTTTTTCTGGTGATGTTATGATATTTTTATACAGGTTTTACAGGAAAACTATATTTTGGAAAAGTCCTAAAAACAAGGGAAACTCCGTCGAGTTTCACGGAGATTTTTATAAGTTAATAAGTAAATCAAAGAAATTTTTAAGTAACCAATTAAGTAATTAGGATTATGGGGTTTTATTTCTTAAGGTGTCACAGTATAAAAAAAACAAAATAAACAATGACTTGTTAGTTGCTCATAATATCATATTTGAATTAGAATTATAAATATATAAGTTATTTCCATAGTACCTTTAACATAATTTAACATTGCCTACCTGGCCTGCTTCAATGAGCGCCAACATTGCCCAGGAAGTGTTCACTAAATGTGACTTATTCCCTTTCAGATGTGTGTATACCTACGTGTTCAATGGCTTACCATTAATAATTAGTTTTATTAAAAAGCTGTTCTAATTTTATGGATGATCGGAGTCCAAAGTTTTAAATTGAAAGTCATGGTTATCACTATATTGTATTTACCGAAATTGCTGACTCTTACAAGAAATTGCAGTCGCAATTACAGTCACAAGAAATGTGGTTTGGGAGACTGATAAAACTGTAACCCAAATTTAAAACCTTTTATGAGACTATGATTAAAATTAATAACAAGTTCCTAAAAATAATTAATGTTAAACAAAACTTAAGGGCTAAAATAACGGTAGATTCTTGATAAAAAGTTCATGTTACCTTGTTCTGGCATGAGAGGTAGCTCTCTCCCGACCCACCACGGAGGTTTTGTTTGGAAAGTGAAAATTGACATGCTCTTCTAATGTTGTGGCTATTTGGTAGGTCTTACCGGCAGCTATGAGCCCCGTTATTCCAAACCATGTTCCATAGGTAAAGCAAACTCCAATTGACCCAGGCTTATTCAATACAAATAGCCATTTACATTATAATAAAATCATTTACTCATAGAATTTGAGCAATGCCAACACTTAAAACATAAATGGAGAACTTATAAGAATGAGTTATATGAGTTAAACTTTATTGCTTAAAATTAAACAAACCTAGTTTATTTACCAGACACTTCTGTATGACACAATTAGGCATAAAAATATAGATGTTTTGATTATATTAATAAACCTCTCTATGAATAATGTTTTCCATGTGGAAATTTGTATGTCAGGATCTATCAAGTACAAACACTTCAAATAGTCTAGTTTTTGTATCTATGCCTTGTTTATGTCAGACAAGTATCCATATCACACTCTTTACAACACTTCTATTTGTGTATGTGTTGTGTACTTGTGTTGTATATGTGTCTCCTGTCATATTCGTGCTTCCTAGTTCGATATTGCTTAAATCTTAGTCCTTCCATATTTTTTTTTGAAATCCCTTCCTTCAATAAATGTCATGTATTAATAATAAGAAGTGAGTTGTTTGAGAAGAAAACGAAACCATGAGGCATCAGCTAACTGTATGCTTTGGATATAGTTTGTTACCTTGGTAATACAGGTTTCTATTTCCATCTCCTGTGTCCTGGACAATGCCTTCTGAATACGACTAGATCTTGAATAGCTGTTGATCATGACTGCATTCGACATACCTATGATAAATTAAGAACACATTTATGATAATCCGGACTACAATAATTAATCCTTGCATATAATAGTATATAAATCACAAGAATACATGTCAAACATACTGATAATCAATGGCGATATCTCCAAATATTTCAGCTGGATTTATTTTCTGTGACAACAAGAAACCGAGGGTGTAAAAAAAATTGAATTTAACTTTCTCATTTAAGAGAAAGTAAGCTTCACACCTTCACCTCCAGCCATGCATAGGATTTTGTAAGTTGGTAGAATACAAATCCGCCACTTGAATTCTGAAAATGTTGTGCAAAGACCAAATTGATTAAGCCAAAGTAATTTAATTTGAAACAAATTTAAAGAATATAAATCAACTTTAGCCCCCAAACATCATAATTCTCTTTCACATCACTCTGCTCTTAAAACAAAAAATATTTATATATGTGTTCAATAGATGTGACCTATTACCTTCCAGATTTGTGTATACCTGTTTGTTCAATTGCTTACCATTATTAATTAGTCTTGTTGAAAAGCCATAGCGATATACACTACGTTGACATTACCCATGGCCAAACTGTTCATTTCAACTCTCTTGGTGGTGAGCGTTTCAAGGTAATAATTGATAGATGGTATGTAGTTGTGCATCTAGATGGGGCACACTTTGATGACTTACTTTAGAATTTATCATGTTCATATGATGATGTTGAGGATGATATCAGTGGAGATGATGACGAAAGTGAGATAGCAAGCAAGGGAAAAGCAAAGAAAGGGGAAGCCACAAAGGAGAAGAGAGAAACCAGTAGAAATGCTTGATATTTCATAGTCTTTTTAATATCTATGTTTTATTATGTTATACAAAATCTCTTTGTTTAAATAAGTGACCTGCCTATTTCCTTCAAAATTTGTGTATACCTGTTTGTTTAATTGCGTACTATTAATAATTAGTCTTGTTGAAAAGCTTTAGCGATATGCACTGCATTAGCACAACCATTTACGACAAGTGTTATGTGAGTGCGGGTCATCTTATCCCGAACCTTAGTGTGGTTGAGGATTCAACGAAAGAACCGATTGAGTGTCGAATTTGTCGGGGTGCAACCAAACAGGGATTAAATTTAGAAACATAGTAAATAGTTTGTATAAGAATTTTCAATCATCTAAACACATCAATAACACTCTTTAGGAAAACAAGTTGTCGTAAGGATTATTGAGCTATATTGGAGACACACACACACCCCACTTAGGGTTCATACTAGGTTGCCTCATGAACAACAAATGGTGCAAAATAGTTCAGTGTTATTCAATCAGAACATCATATGTGAATTGAACATTATGCAATTTTCACTATATCTAATCAAAGCTTTGGATTATAGCTATGTTATACCTATTCATGCCACCACATTACATGCAGATAAAAGTTTATAACCATTGATTTTACAGTTACTTCCAAGATCAAATAACATAAGAGGGTGACTCTTATTAAGCACATACAAAAGCAATTTGAGCTAAACCTCATCAACTTATGCTAACATATTCGAAGTATGGATGCTGGATTGCATAATTCTTCTGATCAATAAGGGAATCACATTTAAAGTATCTTTATTAAGAGTGTTAGCAAATAATACTTACTTGAGATTGGTGCTTCGTTGATTTGATTGAGAATAGATGGTTGAATAATACTCTTATGTATTCCTCGTCTTCCACTTCTTCTTTCCCTAATACTTGTTCAAGTAAAGGGATTTCAGTCATGCCTTATCTTCAAATTCGGTTTTACCTCAAAGGTAGAGTACTCTTGCGTAGGCGGAGGGGTGACGTATGACAGTAGCTTATTGACACTATTAGGGATGAACAGGATAAGAACTCTGCCTTGAAACGATAAGGTCGTGTATCTGCAAAATGTAACACCCCGAATACATTTAAAAAAATAATTGTTTAAAATAATGGCAGTGAGAAAATAAAATTTCCTTTTTAGTGCCTTGAAAACCAAGGTATTCTTTACAAATTTCTCCAAAGATCGGGGGTTATATAATATAGTACACTTTTTAAAATAAAGTTACAGTTCCTCCTTTTCACCTTCTCCACTACGATGACTCTGATCCTCAAAATATCCAGATTTTTCCTAAAATGTTAAACCATAGGAAGAGAGACATTTTCCAAAAATTTAAGCAAACGGATCGAAAGGATCCATAACAGAAATCAGAGAATCCACAAACAATCACATACGTCTTCCACATAAATCAATCAGGACATTGTATCAATTACTTTTACATTCATAGGTACAATCACGCTTAAAAAAACATAATCATTGGCAATAAGGGCATTGGGAACGGGTTTCTCATATAACTCATGTTCAATACCCAGGCCATTGGGAACGGGTTAGTCTACAAAATATTCGTGGTTATAACTTAATTATGTGTACTTTATGCTAGTCTTAACTGGTTATTAAAATTGAACTAACCGGTTAAGTTAGCTATAAAGTACCACTCTCAAAATTCAGTCCATTTATCCAACACTAACTCTGTTCCCAATATCCTTCTTATGATCAAGCACCATTTTGTCGTTCATCAAATTTGCCATATTTCAAATCAAATTCATATAATCCTCACAAATTTTTGCATATCAAATTCGTTTTCTACTCAACAGACACAAGTATGTCTTGATCCTAACATTCACAATTATGTCAATTAGATCCATATCAATGTAATCAATCCATTCATCTCATCAAAAGCAAACATGCACCAAGGTACTTCGTAGTCAAAATACAAAGTATGTCTCGGTCCTAACATTCACAATTCAACAAATACCCAAATAATAGCTTAGAGGCAAATAACCAATGTCATTTATAATAGGAAAAATATCAGGGAACTCTATAATCATAAATCATTTATTCACATCATAAAAATCTAGGGAACAAGCTCTAACAATAAGGGTTCATTTCCCCTAATGCACTATTTTCACTTAAGTTCATTCATGAAAGGGATTTAGCCATTAATCATATAATAACTCAAATCTACCCATTTCTTCTCTAATTAAACATAACCCAACTCAAATCAAGCATTTAATTTCAACTCAAACCCTAGTTTGTTCATTTTCCCCAATTCCATTACAAACCCTAACAATCCCTAAGCTTAAAGAGTAGAAAATGACTCCTCCTTACCTTAGAGGAAGAGGAGACTTGAATGGAGCTTCAAAGCCTCAGGATCTACTCTTGATCTCCTTAGATTCCAACTCTGTTGAATGATTTCCACTTGCTTTGAGTTTTAGGGAGTGTGGGTAGTGAGGTTTTAGAGAGAGAAAGGAGAATGTGGAGAGCGACATGAAGAGAAGAGAGAGGAGTGAGTGGGTATTGGGATTTGTGGGTTTAAACCATTGGATTTTGGTTTAGTGGAGGAGGAAGGTGATTTTGGGAGGTTTGGGGGCGTTGGGAAGAAGAGGGGGTCGAAAATGAGGGGAAGCTCGAGCTCCCCTCTTAAGTGGCCGTCAGATTTTTGCTTAAGCGAAAATTCAAGGTCAGATCCCTAACTCATTTTTGCTTAAGCGAAAATCCCTCGCTAAAGCGAAAATGGCACAACTGTAACAATTTCAATATTGTGATTTTCGCTTAAGCAAAAAACATCCCCCATCATTCTGACCCATTTTCGCTTAAGCAAAAATCTCCAGTTCAAAAATTTTTATTTTGGGCATTTCTCAAGTTTTATCATCATGAAAATATCAAAATAAAGCTCAAACTACAAACATATATTCAAAGAAAATCCCAAGTGTTACACATCACAAATTTCTAGCACCTCATAGCCCTTCTTTGAACACACAACCATTGGGAAAACATTTCAAACATACTAAAGTCTCTTTCTATCTCATGCACTTCTCACATTTATAAAACTCCAAGATCATGAAATCACATAAGCATAACTACAATCATAACTAGGCGTTACACAAAAGGGCATCATAAAGGGGAATCGTCATATTAACAATCAATGAATATAATTGAACTCGACCCACCAACATATTCATAACTACACATGTCATGTGTATATATATATAAAGAAAAACCAAGGCGTTACACAAAAGGATTCTGATGCACAAGCCAATAATATAATATGATATAAAGCCAAAGAAATAAGAATAGAGTGATAGTTAGGTTTGTGTGTACTCCTTGTGATAGTCCTCCTATTTATAAGGCTTGAGATTGGGCTTCCTTCAGGGTAAAAGAAGAATTTGGGATGTCACATCTGATCAACCTCTTTAAGCGGAATAGGCCTAGACTTGTGATGGGTGACTTTTTTGTAGCCCTTACTTTTAGCTTTGCTTTTAAGGCTCCTTTACCCTCCTTAATTATATATATCAATGTTCATATGTTTTGGTTGTTAGCAAAAAAAAAAAAAGTTCAAGAATTTATTTTTTTTCCAAATTTTTAAAATCTATAAAATGTGGATAACCAAATTTGGCATCCACATTATATGTTTGTCCAGGGAAAAAAATTATTTACATTTTATCAACAAATATAGAAGAAAATCATTATTAATTTTAAAAAAAATGTATTTCCTTATTTTGTTTTTACAATGAGATTATTTTTATATATAATTCACACAAGATTTTAAATTTTCAACATTTGTTGTTTCTACATTAAATTATATCTTAGTTTAATTTCCTTTTTAATACAAACATAAAAAAGTATTGTATTTTTATTAGGGGTAACTTAAGAAAAAAATTTCAATAACATTTTACAGGAAGGATTACTTATATACATATCAGTGTACAAAAGTTTTGGTTAGTTGCAACATATTTATTGTAGTGATGGCTAAAATCATAAGCAAGGAAAAGATCAAGACTTTATTCATTTCGCCTGATTTCTAAAATTGTTAACAACTTTATTGGCATTCAGATTATTATTTTTACAAAAAAAATTATTTATATTTTATCAACAAATATAGAAGAAAATCATCACGTTGAATTATTTAAAAATATTTTTCCTTGTTTAGTTTTTACATTAAAAATCTTTGAATATGTAATTCATATAAGGTTTTAAGTTTTCCACATTTATCCTAAACGTTTTTTCTATTTTAAATAATGTCATAAATTAATTTCCTTTTCAATTTGGCATTTTGGAAGAGTTCTTCATCACCGGAATCAAATTGGGGTAGAATTCAAGAGTTCGGTACACTCTTGGAAGGGTTAGGTTGAGTGAGGCTATCTCAATTAATCCTTTGTAATTTCTAACAATTTGATTTATAGAAAATCTCCTAAAGTGGTTAGGAGGACTGGACTTAGCTCTTTGATTAAGAGTGAACCAGTATAAAATTGGTTGTGTTATGATTTATAGCTTTCATTCTTATTCTTGCACAATCAACCTAAAGCTTTTCAAGAAAAAGGAGCTATCTAATTGGGTAGTAATTCCATAGCAATTAAGTGTTATTAAGTTGTTATAACTAACATAGTTTGTCTACTTTTCTTATGACCAAAATACCCCACTACTTATTCTAATTTACAATTTGTCAACCACACTTCTTATCTTCTTATTCAAGTAGTTAAAGGATAAAAATGGAAACTCATGTACACTTTAAATTACCAAACAATTTTCTAGAATGTGGGTGGTTTCTATGAGTTTGCCAATAACTACATATCAGAGAATTACTTTTCTTCTTCTTCTTCAATGACATCCAATTCTCACATGGCATCCATTAAAGAATGACCAAAAATTCAATGTTTGAAGTTCTTCTCCCACATTTGTCTTTCCTACTTACTCCTCATCAGAGATGCCCATCAATATCAAAGTCCCCGCATCCCACTTTTCTCTAATCTCTTTATTTTCTTCTGCTTCTCACACACATCCCCCCACTACCATCAAATTAATAATTTTCAGACTGCGGCGTGTTTCATATCATAACAGTGAAATCCAGTTGTTTGTTTAATTTTGTTTGTTTAATTGTCTTGAATGTCTTCTCAGGTATGCAGTTACATTTTTTCATCATTTTATTGACAAAATAAATTGATTTGTGCAGTTTCTATAACCGCATAAAACCGTCCCATACTAAAATCATATTGATTTGTGCAGACATGAAGGTAAACTCTTCTTCTTCTTTTTTTCTCTTCTTTCACTTCATGAATTTTTTGCCATGGAATGTAAGTGTGTTTGGCATTGGAGTTGATGGTTTGGGATCTGAGGCTGCTGTTGGGCAGCACATACCCTTTTCTAACGGGAACCAAAATTGAAGACCTTGAATCTAGCCGTTAGTTTGGGGGTGTATATGTTGTACGCTGATGATTTTCTACACCATCAAAGCAGAACCGGCGGAATAGTCGTAATTTTTAAGAGGAAAAAAATTGTCCTCCTCGAAATGGTTCTTTTATGTTTTTTCCAAATATTCAGTTTATGCCTCACACAAAACCCTTTTATGTTTAACTCCTTTGGAAGAAAAAGTTCATTTACTGTTCATGAAAAACTTGGTTTAGAATTGTAATTGAATAGCCATTAACAGGGAAGGCCTCTGCTATCTAATCACAAGAACACAGTGTTTTGGATTTTCATATAAACTTGATGAGATAGTGATGGTTATTTAAAACACTAACGTATTACTAACATTAGTTTTTTTTTTCTTTTTAAGCTGGACTAACATTAGTTAGTAATATGAAAAGAATAAATTAAAATTAAAGATACAGTTGCTGAAAAAAATTTATTAAAGATACAGTTCTTGTTTAAAAAAAATTGATTTTTACCACAAAAAAAATGAAATTAAAAATATTATAAAGTTATTATTAAAAAGTTAAATATATAGTAACCGTAGTTTTTTTTTTTTTAAAAAAAAGAAACTGGACTAACATTAGTTAGTAATATGAAAAGAATAAAGTTAAAGATATAGTTGTTGAAAAAAAAATTAAGATCCAGTTGTTATTTAATAAAAATAACTTTGATATTTATCAAAAAAATTGAAATAAAGAATTTGATAAAGTTATTATTAAAAAGTTAAATATATAGATGGAAAAAAATAACCATAAAAAATTAAAGATCCAGTTGTTATTTAAAAAAAATAACTTTGATATTTATCAAAAAAAAATGAAATAAAAAATTTGATAAAGTTATTATTAAAAAATTAAATATATAGATGGAAAAAATAACCATAATTTTGGTAATTATATATGGTTTTTTTTTACCTCCTCCCGAAACTAAAAAGGATAAGTTTAATTGTGAAATCTTATATCTTACTGTTCAGCATAAGAATCTAGAAAGTATAAGTTTTAATAAGATAACCATAACAAAGGTGATTATAATTTATTTTTTTAACCTCATCTATTAAGGTTGAGGATAAGAATCTAGAAAGTACATTTGGTAATCACTGAAAATTTGAAAATAAAAATAAACGTGTTGCAAAAAAAAAAAAGATTAAATATACAGTTGTTTTTATTAAACTTCCGTATCATTAACGTGTTGTTATGTTTGTTATTTAAAAAAAAAAACTTTGATATTTTGAAAAAAAAAACAAAAAAATTGAAATAAAAAATATGATACGGTTATTATTAAAGAATTAAATTTATAGTTGTGATAAAAATAATCATAATTTTGGTAATTATATATGGTTTTTTTTACGTCATCCCAAATCTAAAAAGGATAAGTTTAATTGGGAAATATTCTTTAACAAAAAAAATTTAAGATAACCATACCTTTGGTGGTTACAAATGGTTTTGTTAACCTCATCTCTTAGGGTTGAGTATAAGCATCTATCTAATCAACTATATTAATCTATAATGTATCAAGTCAATTATAAATAGACATTATGAAGCTAAATTAGCTATCAAACAACAAACAATAGCAAAGGAATAACAGGCAGCAAAAAAAAGTTCTACATTCATGGTACAATCTTTCTTTCTCATCCTTTTATTATTTATGCATGTTTATGTTCCATTATTTGTATGATATTATATCTAAATAAATTACATGCTAAAAAAAACCGTTAAAAATAAAACTCTGTTTAAAAAGCTTTGATAAGTAATTAGATCAACCCTCTTAATAGGAACCTAACAAAAGTTTTCATAGATTTTTTACCGAAGGCATTATATTTGAACATTGCTCATTGGAAGAAAGTGTAACACCCCTAATTTTCGTCTCCCGGATAATAGGAAATTAATAATAAAAGTTTTATTATTAATTTATATGGTTTTCCAATTTTATGTTTTGTATTTAATTAGCCGGAAATATAAAAATAAATGCAAAATATAAGAATATTGCATTTTAGTCCCTGAAATAGGACCTAAATGTAATATTGAAAAGGTTCTTGGAGGGAAAGATTTAAAAATATTAATTTTGAACTAATCTAACCGGTTAGTAATGCCCTGTAACCGGTTAGACGATGAACCCAGAAACTGGGTTAGTGGAATTTGATGAGTAATCATTTGATTAATTCGTTTAATCGCTACGAATCCCACTCAAATTCAGTGGAATACGCGTGTCACCTTGCATGGCACACGAATTGCTCTATAAATTGGTGAAATTCTGAGGGATTGGGTTGTTGTTGCTCTGAATTTAGGGGGAAGCTTTGTCTTAGGGTTTCAGAATCGTTTCTTTCGATTCTCCTTCTTCTTTGAGTGTTAGCGAGTGATAGATACACTTTTGGAAAGATTAAATCAAGAGCTTTCCATTTATATAAAGTTTGTGAGTCAAAAGTGTGTGTGTGAGGAGGAATCGATCTAAGAAGCTAAGTGTTGGAAGCTGGACTCTGTGTTCTTCTTGTTCTGGGAGCTGGATTTCAGCTTTGATTTTGGTAAGTATAGTCCACCATTAAGCCTCAAATCTCTTTGATTCTCTAGTGCATGTTACCTATATTGAGTCCTAATTGTTTTTCCCAATTTCTTTGGCCAATTGCTATGTCAAATCTTCTGGTCTTTGGACCCTGTTGATGGAAATCGTGTGTGAAGGGCAAAACCTAGGATTGGTGGAAATCTGTGGATTTTGCTTCAAGTGCAGTGTTAATAGTCATCAAGATCAACTTAGAGGTATGGGAGAAGTCTACCTTATACTAGATTTAGACTAAAAATCAAGTGATATAGGATTTGAGTTAACAAAACTCAAAAGGGCATTATGTGTTTAAAGCACAAAGGCTTGGAGGCCAAAATTCTGGCTCAATTCTGTGTGAGCAAATTTAAATTGATGCATGCAAGTGATTTAAGGTTTAAAATCAGAAATTAATTGTTGATTATGAGTTTTGTGGTATTGATTGGTGTTTGTATTGATTTTTATGCAAATTGATACCATAAGCTTGATGCATGCAAACTGAATGTGTTTCTGGGTATGAACATATTGTTCTTAAGGCATATGAACTCTGAGAATGTTGAGATTGGGTTAGATTTGAGAAATGAAAAGAATGATTTGTCAAAACTCTTGTTTTAATGGATTGACTGCATAATCTAACCGGTTACTCGATAATTGTAACCGGTTAGCCACTGTAAAATTTCAAAGAAAATCAGTTTATTAAATCAGTCCCGAAGTCTTAGTGATTTTGGCTCAAATCTATACTTTGATTTCATTATAAATAATTTGAATATGAGTGCTTATAGTATCATGGTTCAGATTGAGGGAATGGAGTTAATGCCTTAAGTCAATGAGATAGATTCAAGAGGAAACTATGCTCATTTAAGAAGAGAATGTGATTGAGACTTTTGAATGATGAAAACAGTGATTTTTGAGGCATAAAACAATGTTAAATTTGGTTATAGATTGGGTAGAGAATTCAAGAAAAAGGGTTTTTCTGAATTACAATGGTAAACAGTTCAGGTCTGTAATTCTAACCGGTTAGCCTGAAACTGTAACCGGTTAGTACCTGAATCTGAAAAATAAAAAGTTATGTTTTTGAATACCATTGGTTATGTTTTTCCCAATCTAAGCTTAAGGGCATGTTTTTGAAATAATTCAAAGGAGAATTTTTGTGCCAAAGATTATGTCTCAAATAAATCATTCAAAAGGAGAAATTGGAATATTTCTAAATCACATTAATTAATGAAAAGATAAAACCAACCCTGATAATTGTGCATCCATATAGAATGGAAGTTTGGTTGGTAGGAACGTTTATCATATTCTGGGAATATGAGGAGGGTACTCCGGGAGTACCAAATTATAACCTACTTGATGACACATTATAGATATGTGGCCAGTGTCCGGGACCTGGTTTTTATGCGTTCTGGGAACGTGGTGCACACTCCGGGAGTGATGCTTATTATCCAAGTATGGTTCGGCATTACATTCTAGGAACGAATGTCAGTGTTCCGCGAACACAAGGGTGTATTGGATGGACGTCCAAGATGGACTTTTAGAGGCCTCAGTTGTGGATAGAAAATCATACATCATGCCACTTGCACTATAAGAGATATAATGTTGAAAAATTGG
The DNA here is from genome assembly GCA_037953625.1 of Crotalaria pallida. Lineage (NCBI taxonomy): Eukaryota > Viridiplantae > Streptophyta > Magnoliopsida > Fabales > Fabaceae > Crotalaria > Crotalaria pallida. The sequence continues at coordinate 59,711,615 of CM075650.1, forward strand.
TGTGCTCATATGTACTTGCATTATCATCTGTCCATGATATACTTGTGTTTGTAATTTTAGTCTTTATCAATTATGTATATGTGTATACTTACTCCCTATGCCCTGTTTAGGTGATGGCCAGATACCTAGCTTGCATTGAGATACGCCCTATCCCTAGTGGCATATGGACGTATGAGGAGCACCGTGCCACTTTTGAGGGGGAGGTTGAGATTGTAACATCTGCCCATTTGACTCACTTCTACAAGTCCCTAATCAGGAAATTATTTTAACCTAATTAATTAAAGAATCGATTTAAAAGAGTTTCGATTTCATAATAAATCCTTATGTTTTGAAATTTGATTTGCTTGTGTTGTGACCTTGTGTGCAAGAGTGTTTACGGTTTTTATTGAGACCTTGTTTTATTGATTTATATGATTTCATGGAAAATTAGTTTCTAAGTTTCAAAGAATCAAAGTCCAATCACCTCTGGAAACCCTAATTGATGCCCTAATCGTTGATTAAACCCTAATCGAGCTCTTAATCCTTGATGGAGTGCTTAATCACTCTCTTAAACCCTAAATCCTTTTTGGTTAGTGAGCTAATCTGAAATTAACTTTCCTTAAACCTATGATTAAGTTTTTGATTAGCACCTTAATCCTTGATTAATCCCTAATCACTAAGGATTAGTGGACTAAACCTAGATTAATTAACCTAATCCTACCCTAATCATGATTAGAACCCTAATTAGTGCCTTAAACCTAATTAAGCTAATCTAACCTACCCTAACCTCCTATGGCCGAATGGTCATGTACCTAGCTTAGCCACCAAGCTCATTTGCATGGTTACCATGTGGCATGCCTTATAGTCAAACTAGTGACATCATCAAGATGACCTAAGCATGACTTAAGGGTGGAAAAAGTGAAGGAAAAGGAGGGAAAGAGGAAGGAGGCCGTGAGGGGCCTCCAAGTTTTGTGACTTAGTCCCCAAGTATTTGCGAGCTAACCCTCCATGCAAGCCCTTGATGGAAATTAGGAAAAAGTGAAAATGAATAAAAGAAAGGGGCCAAAAACCGTGTGAGACCAAGAGTGAGTTGTTTCATCCTTCATTCTTCACCTTTTCTTCTTTCCTTCACCAACACAAACCACATCAACACCAGCACACACCAACAATACCCTAAAACCGTGAGGGAGTGAGTGAATTCTCCTCCATTCTTTCATCAACACACACTTTCTTCCATTTCTTTTCCAAAAGCCAAACACATAGCACTAAGAGAAAAATCAAACTCTTAGTAAAAGGGAGAGAGAGTGGCCGAACCTTGAGAGAATGGGAACCAAACTTTGAACTCTTCATAACCTAAGCTAGATCAAGCCAAGATAGTGAAGAAGAGAAGGAGAAAGACCATGGACTAGGAAGATGAGTGTTGAACCGTGAGGAAATAGGAAAGAAACCAAGGAATTGGACTTGATTTTTGAAAGTTTTGATTAAGTAAGAAATTTGTTTCATGATCTAAAAGTTTCAAACCTTTTTCTTTGATTCTTCTTTGTTTTTCGTGATCTTCTTCTAAAGCTTGATTTTGTTTGAAAAAGAGTTGATGCAAGTTTGTTCTATGATTAGATCTAGTGATTTCTTTCACATGCATGTTATTTTCTAAACATGGTTCTAAAAGTTTTGTCAAGAAAGTGTTTTCTCTCTTGATCTTGAGTTTTCTTCCTTGATTTCTTAAAAGTGTTTTTGAAAAGGACTTGATTTTGAGTTTCATGAAGAATTCTTTAAAGATCTAATATTTTTGATTGCATGCATGTTTAGATCCATGCCTAAATCATGACATGTTTGATGATTGAGTTCTCTTGATGATTTCCTTTGTGTTGGTCACGGTTTTGCATGCCTAATAGAAAGGATTAGAATTTTCTTGAGTTTAAGTGATGAATATGTGATTTCCATGAACTATGAGTTGATTTTATGTGTTAAAAGTGAGATCTAAATTGTTTAATAACCTAGGCATGCCCACGGTTTTATGAAGGAAGTGCATGCTAGGGTTGTGTTTTTATTTGCTTGATGAATCATGTGGAATTGTTGTTAGATTTGGAGTTGTTTTAGAAGTTTTGAATCTTTGGAAATATTTTTGAGAAAACTCGGTCAAGGTCACGGCTTGGACCTTAACTTTGGAGTTAAATTTCCTCGAGTGTGTATATGTGATCATACCATGAAATTATGTGTTGATTTGTGAAGTTATTCCTTGAGAAAATAATTTTTGAAAAGCTAAAGGTGCATACGGTTTGGACATGTTAAAATGTGATAAGATGAAGTTTTGTTAAGATGGAAATTAATTAAGTAGAAGTTAAATGAAATTATGTTTGAATGCTTATGTGATGCATGATTCGGTTGTGTATGTGTTCTCAAGTGTGATTACCTTATTTGATTGAGGTTTATGCATGAACAAGTACGTGAACATGTTTATGTGTAACTTGATGGCTTGTGATTGTGAAATGTTTGGAATGAATGAATGTTGTTTGATTTGTTTGTTCAAGTACTATGCTGCCCACATGTAGTTCTAAGTGTTTGAACTTGATAAATTGTTGATTTAAGTGTTCATTTGATTGTTTTCAAGATGCTTGATTTATCTAGGTGTTGAATTGGTTTTAAACAATGGAAAGTGAATTTAAAATCTAGGACATGATGCTGTCCAGAATTTTATGGACTATGTTTCTTATTTAAAAGTGTTTTAAAAGTGTTTTCAAGGCATTTTAAAGTTAAGTTTTTATTGGTATTTGACCTAAGACAAAGTTGGTTTTAAAAGTGCGATTTTTCGGTGTTTTTGGGATCGAATACAATGCTGTCCAAGAAGGACCAGCAAAGAAACCTTTGATTTAAATAAATTTATTTGATTGTTTTCTCATGATTTAAAAGTGTAAAAGTTAGTGTTAACCTTGGGCAAGTTTGCGCAAAAGGATTAATGTTTTGGTCTAAATGAAGGCGATGTTTGGATTTTTCTTAAGTTATCTTGAGAATAAAGTTAAGAGTAATACTAAATAAAGTTTTAATACTCACATGTCTATCTTATGGGACTTGAAAGAAGTTGGAGTCGGGCAGACAAGAAAGGAAGCGGATCGCTCGGGACTTGTAGGTTCGGTAACTGCAAATCCAGGTGAGAGAGAAGTTATCCTAAGACGCTTTGTTGTCTAGTGAGTATGCTAGGACACTCCGTACTCTCTCAAAGTCAGAGTAAAGGTCTAACGTAGCTAGTAGTATAACCGATAAATTGTGTGATTGTCTGTATCGAGGTATAAAAAAGACTCAGACCTATACCATTACATGGTATTGATCGATTGATAAATTTGTTTATGCTGAGATATATTGTTGTTATATTGTCATTGCATGAACATAATGCATCATCCCGCGATATAAGATAAGAATAGTAAAGACATTAGAAAACTATAAGAAATCCCCCAACGACTCGAGCGAAACTCCAAGGGGTGGAACGCGTGATGGTACCGGATGATGCAGATGCGCCGAATGTGTGAATCGAGCTGATTCTGTGACAACGATGAGGTCTTCAAGTGTGGATACAAGGGATGCTGAATTCTATAAAGAGTGTATCTATATGGTCGTAGCCATGTGTTGAGAGTGTTTCCACATGGTCGTAGCTATGTGTTGAGAGTGTTTCCACATGGTCGTAGCCATGTGTTGAGAGTGTTTCCACATGGTCGTAGCCATGTGTTGAGTTGATTTCCATATGATCGTAGCCATATGTTGATATAGCCTCCATATGGTCGTAGCCATATGTTGAGAGCGAGTTGAGATAGGTCGGAGCCTATCTATTAATGATTGACGGATATCCCGCATATGGTCGGAGCCATATGCCGATGGTGATTCTGAGTGGGTCGTAGCCCGTCAGTGTGACACCCTTACTTGTTACCCAAGTTTAATATAGTACTTAAGCTATTATATTGGATAATATATGGACTTGTGAGTATTAAGAAAATATGTAAGTGAAATTTTTCTTTTTAAAGCGGGTGCACAAATCAACACTTGGAATTCTTGGAGAATAAACTCTAAAGCATTTCGAAACAGTTGTATCGAATTCGGCGATTTCTAAAACCTTTTCAAAAGTTGGGTAGCATTCGTCTTTTGAAATCGTGTTTATATCATAGAAAATAACAAAAGCTACTCTTGCTTTATTTGATAAAACTGATACCATCGAATAGTTTTCACAGCCGAACTCTCAAATAGATTAAATCAGAGTAAGCGGAAATTATAGGACTATGCAACTAATAGTAATATAACCATAGGTATATACATATATATGAAAAGAGTTATAAGTACATAGTCCCAACATCAAGTCTCCAAGATCCAAAATACAAGTCCATAAACAGATCTACATAGCAGTGCAACCAAAACCCTAGAGTACTCCAAAAGTATATCTACAACATATATACATAACCAAAATATAACTCTAAGGGTGGTCACGTATATCTGGCAGCATCAGATGTAGTAGTAGTGATAGCAGCAGTCTTCAAGGAACATAAGTAGTAAGGTAGTAGCATCATCATCAACACAGCAGCAGCAGCAAAGTATCCTCCACAGCAACTCCACATCGGATCCTCCATCCACATCATACACCATATACATATACCTAGGGATCATCGTCCCTCCAATCGCTCCCAGTAGAATGCACGACAGGCTCGCTTCCACTCTCGTCCTCCACCGGATCCTTCTCGATCTCATCCGAGGGAGAGTGTACCCTACCACTGGGTACCGGGTCAGGTGATGGTGAAACCCTGACTGGGCTCCTCGGATCAGAAGGGGGAGTCTCCTCGCGGACGACTCTCGAGGAAAAAGGGTGTGAGCGGGTAGGTCGAAAACGGAAACTGTGATAAGAGCGAGCTGGTCGTGTGGGAGGTGGTCCATGGTAAGTGTAAAATGGGGGTACATGCTTAGTGTATATGATAGGAATGCTAAATCTACGAGGACGGAATCGAATCAACGGGTTCGGGTGGTAGAAGGTAATCTCTACCTCTCCCTCGAACACCGCGCGATGGTCCTCATAGATCTATGTGCCACTAGGAAGTGGCCGGATATCGATGCAAGCAATGTAACGAGACATCACCTACAAGGGCATAGGGGTAAGCATGTCTATACACATAATCAACAGAGAATAAATTGTACAATGTGAATATGTAAATATGCAATCGTAAATAACAATCACATTTAGCACTTAGCAAATACTGAATGCAAGTAGGATGCTCACACTTGTTTCATTTATCACAATTAATGCAAATGACTGGCATGATGCATGAATTTTGCTCTCAAGCCTATCTCCATCATTCTATGTCACTCTCTGACGTCCATCCCTGACAACCCAGCACTCAACAGTGCGTTGTATTCCTAGGTATACAACAATTCGTACATTCACCTAGAATGTACACGACAAGCTTAGAATCCATGCCACCCGAGCATATCCCGTCATCCAAACGGACCGTCATCCAAACGGTATAACCATATCGGCATCCACTCAGCCGACCACGTCAACGACGTGTCATCAAGCAAGCGTATTGGCACTCCCAGAGGCCCTCCACATGTTTACCAAAAACATGATATACGTCCTACCATCCAAACTCCAGAATGAATGCATTACTTTACTTAAGAGGAATCGATTGATGTTTTATCCTTTTATTAATACATTACGTGCCTCCCGAGCAACGTATCATTATTCAAATGAAAACATCATAACGTCAATCAATTTCCTTTAAGTCCAGGATCACTTGGTTTATTGTCCTTTAAGTGTTACAAAATAACTTAGAATTGAAAATGGTATTTTTAATTATCTAACTAAAAATACTCGAGTGTTTTCCATAATACTCGAGTAATTCATCAGTTTCCAGATTTTACTCGAGTGGTTCATAATTATACTCGAGTCGTTCATGTCTTTTTAGAGATTTAAGTTTTCAGATCTTCATAAATATACTCGAGTAATTCATGAGATACTCGAGTAGTTCTTTACCCAGAATACTCGAGTAGTTCATGTATCACTCGAGTTGTTCATCAATTTTTACTCTTGTTGCATCTGAAATACTCGAGTGCCAAGCCTGATTCTCAAGTTGGTGCGCCAATTTTCACACTGGTGCACCACGAAATACTCGAGTGTTAAGCCATATACTCGAGTATTTGCAGGCAGAACAGACTGAAAACTTGATTTTTACATACCATTTCAATTTCTAAACATTTTTAACCCAAACCAGTGATCACAATAGTTCATATACCATATATTGAACATGTTACAGTACTCATTTCATATCAAATAACAAATTTGACAGAGAATTAATCATTTATGCATAAAATACACAATTTAGCAACTCAACACCTCAAATTGCAAAATAAACATCACACTCATAAAACAATGGTCATTTAAGCTTGCATGCATGATTTAGAACTTGCTCAACACAGTCATAGAGCATGGATTGGTCTCCAAACCAAAGTTCCTATTCAAACTAAGCCCTTAGAGCCTCTTGTTGGCTCTCTAACACAATTAATGGAATTTAAACTCAATCTAGTGTAAGAAATTACTTCCCCTTACCTCTCAGACGTTTTCCAACCAAGAATTGACCAGAAAAAGGCTCCACAACTCTCAGACCAACTTCAAGCACCACATGCAGAGCATTTTGAGTGCAACACCAAAGTGGAATTGGTTTACACATGAAACAGAGAATAAAATTGGGGAAATTAGATTTTCTAAACTCTATGCAACATAATCTAACTAAGGAAACCGAATTTGAGACTCAAGGATTCATGAGCTTACCAGAAATCAAACCCAAAGTAAGCTCCCAGAACTGAAAACAGCAACCCAACCTCAACTTCTCAGCTTCGATTCTAACAGCACACTTACTCTCAGCTCACAATCTTTATATCTATACAAAGCTCGTGATGTGAGCTTTGTATTGGTGTATGATTTGTGTTTCAATTTGACACAGAGACGGAGAATTGATCTCTTGAACTCAGGAACCCTAACTCAACACTCAACTTCGAATTTGACAAAGAATCTCAACAATTTGGTGTTGGTTGGCTTAAATAGGATGGGAGAATGCTCATGCAGGTCGACACGACCTCCCTGGACGTGGAATGGAGATGATTTCGTGTCACCAACACGAAATCATTGGTGCTGACTCACCAAACGCACTAACTCGTGCAACTCTGTCCAGAATACTCGAGTATTTCAGAAAATACTCGAGTATTTTGCCCAATTTTTGAAAAATAATTATTTTATTTTCTTTCCCTCCAAAACCTTTCCTATAATTACCTCTAGGTCCTAATCCAGGGACTAATATGCAAAATATTTATTTTATGCATTATTATCAATTCACACACATATACTAACTATATAAACACATATTTTAATCAAGGATTAATATAGAAATAATTAATTATAAATTAATTATAATTAACATTTCATTAATCGGGGATTAAAATTTTGGGGTGTTACACTACTCCCCCACTTACAAGGAATTTCGTCCCCGAAATTCAACTTATACAAACAAGTCAGGATAATCCTGACGCATCTTATCCTCTAATTCCCAAGATGCCTCTATCACATCACCACAAACCCAGACGACTTTGGCCAGACAAATGTCCTTCCCACTAAGCTGCTTGATCCTTCGATCTTCAATGCGAACTGGTACAGCTTTGAAGGTTAGGTTCTCATGAATTTCTAAGTCATCCGGTTGGATTCTAAGGACAATGGTGGGGTCATGGACATATCTTTTCAGTTGAGACACATGGAATACATTATGAGGGTTAGCTAGCGACGGAGGAAGGGCTAACTAATAAGCTACTGGGCCGACTCTTTTGAGGATTTGATAGGGACCAATAAACTTAGGTGATAGTTTCTGGGTTTTCAGGGATCTACTAACACCTTTGGTTGGTACTATTCTAATGAACACATGGTCTCCTTCAGCAAACTCTAAAGGTTTTCTTCTTTTATCAGCATAGCTTTTCTGCCTACTTTGAGCTACCCTCATCTTCTCTTGTACCATCTTGATCTTCTTAGTCGTCTCTTGCACAAAATCTGGCCCAACCAGAGAGTTCTCCCCCACTTGAAACCAGCATAACGGCGTCTGACATTTTCTTCCATATAAAGCTTCAAATGGTGCCATTCCAATGCTCGTGTGATAACTGTTGTTGTAAGTGAACTCCACGAGTGGCAACATCTGCTCCCAGTTCCCTTGACCTTCCAAAACACAGGCTCGTAGGATGTCCTCCAATGACTGAATAGTCCTCTCTGTTTGACCATCAGTCTGAGGGTGGTATGCAGAACTCAGCTTCAGTCTTGAACCCAAGGCTCTATGCAGATCTTCCCAAAACTTCGATGTAAACCTCGGATCGCGATCTGACACAATGCTTGATGGTACCCCATGCAAACGAACAACTTCCTTGATGTACAACTGGGTGAGCTTTTCCAACGAGTAGCGCATGTTAACAGGAATAAAATGCGCCGACTTGGTGAGACGATCCACGATCACCCAAATTGCATCATGACCAGTAGATGTCCTTGGCAATCCCGACACAAAATCCATCGAGATACTATCCCATTTCCACACGGGAACTTCCAAGGAAAGTAACTCTCCTCCTGGCCTTTGATTTTCCACTTTCGCCTTTTGACACACCAAACAACAGGCCACATACTCAGCTACGTCTTTCTTCAAACCAGGCCACCAAAATATCTTCTTTATATCCTGGTACATCTTAGTAGCTCCTGGATGCATACTCATCTTACTCTTATGCGCTTCATCCAGAATCATTCTTCTTACTTCCAAATCATCAGGGACACATATTCTTGTCTTAAAACGCAGGATTCCATCCTTTCCTTCTTGAAATTCCAAATCCTTACCTTCTTGCATCAACTTCTTTCTTTCCATGAGTTTCCCATCCTTGTGTTGCAATTCCCAAATCCTTTGCAAAAACTCGTTAGCAATCTGCAGCATCCCCATCTTAATACTTGTCGGCTCCACTTGCATTGTTAGGCTCAGATCCCGGAACTCCTCTATCAATGCAGTTTCTCTGACCATCATCGCACTGATGTGCATTGCCTTTCTACTTAATGCGTCCGCCACGACATTTGCCTTCCCAGGATGGTAATAGAGCTCGAACTCATAATCCTTCAAAAACTCCATCCATCGGCGTTGTCTCATATTCAACTCTTTCTGATCGAAGAGGTACTTTAAACTCTTATGGTCACTAAACACCCGGAACGTAGTGCAATAGAGATAATGCCTCGAGATCTTTAATGCAAACACCACAGCTGCCAGCTCCAGATCATGAGTTGGATAGTTCATTTCATGAACTTTTAGCTGTCTCGAGGCGTAGGCAACGACTTGCCCCTCTTGCATCAAAACACTCCCAAGACCTTGTTTCGATGCGTCACAATACACATCAAAACTCTTCTGTGTATCGGGCAAAACCAATACAGGAGACGAGGTCAACCTTTCCTTTAACTCTTGAAAACTCCTTTCACATTTCTCATCCCATAGGAATGGTTGATCTTTCCGAGTCAATTTCGTCAAAGGCAGTGCGATCTTCGAGAATCCTTCAATAAATCTTCTATAGTAGCCAGCCAAACCAAGAAAGCTTCTCACCTCCGTGACCGACTTTGGTTGCTCCCATTGCAAAACCGAACTTACCTTCGTCGGATCAACGGCTATTCCTTTGTCCGAAATCACATGCCCCAAGAACTTAACCTCCTTCAGCCAGAACTCACATTTTGTAAGTTTGGCGTACAACTGCTTCTCCTTCAGGATACTCAACACTATCCTTAAGTGTTCAACATGCTCCTCCGGGCTCTTAGAGTAAATAAGGATATCATCAATGAACACAACCACGAACGAATCTAAATAAGGTCTAAAGATCCGATTCATGTAGTCCATGAAAATAGCTGGTGCATTAGTCAATCCGAACGGCATCACGACATACTCATAATGTCCGTATCGAGAACAAAATGCAGTCTTAGGGATATCCTCTTCTCTTATCCTGATCTGATGGTATCCTGACCTCAAATCAATCTTGGAAAATACTGAAGCTTCACGAACTTGATCCATAAGGTCATCTATCCTCGGCAATGGATACTTGTTCTTGATCGTGACCTTATTCAACTGTCTGTAGTCAATGCACATCCTCATGCTGCTATCCTTCTTCTTGACAAACAAAAGCGGAGCACCCCAAGGTGACACGCTTGGTCGAATCATCTGCTTCTGCAACAGCTCCTCAATTTGCTTCTTCATTTCAGCCATTTCCGGTGGTGCCATTCTATAAGGAGCAATAGAAATGGGACCAGCTCTCGGAACTAAATCGATACCAAATTCAATCTCTCTTCTTTTTGGCAGACCAGGGATCTCGTCAGCAAATACTTCTGGAAAGTCTCTGACAATAGGGATCTCTTCCATCCTTGGACCATTCTCCTCCACCTCAGAGTTGAACAGGCACACGTAGCCGGAGGGTTTTGAATTTCTATAGGTCACTACTTTTCTTTCACAATCAATGATTACTTGGTTTTGACTTAACCAGTCCATTCCCAAGATCACATCTAATTGTGCCAAGGGTAAGCAGATCAAATCCACTTTAGAGGTTTGTCCTAACACTTCTATATAGCAGTTAAGACATGCTCTAGAAACAACTACAGGAGCATTAGTAGGGGTTTCTACTTTGAGGGTACAGGGCATCTCAGACATACTCAAACCCAAACGTTCTACGCATTCATATGAAACAAATGAATGCGTTGCGCCAGAATCAAACAAAACAAGACATGGCTGACCATTAAGCAAGTATTTACCTTGCATCAGATTAGAGGATCGGTTTGCATCCACACCACTAAGGGTGAAGACCCTTCCTTGAGCCACAGGCCTATCAGCAGCTCCTCTTGTGTTAGCCTTGACCGGTTCCTTGCAGTCCCTTGCAAAATGTCCCGGCTTTCCACAGTTGAAGCATCCACTTGTTCCCCAACAAACACGGCCATAGTGGTTGCGCTTGCACTTATCACAGAATGGAGCATCGCCCCGAAAATTCTTTCCATCCGAACCACCAGCTTTTCCCTTGCCTTTCCCTCGGCGATCATACGGACCTTTGCTTCGATTATTGAAACCTTTACGTCTTTGAGGTCCATAGTTCTGATTGTCCTTCTTTTCTGAGACTTGCACCTCCTCAGCCTTTGTGTCATCTTCATACATCCTACACATGTCCACAAGTGCAGGAAAGCTTTGAATCCGTTGATAACTGAATATCGACTTCAACTTGGGCTTCAAGCCTCCCTCAAACTTAATGCATTTGCTTCTTTCATCCGGATTGTTCTGATAATATGGAGAGTACTTCATAAGCTCCTCAAACTTGGCCGGGTACTCACCCACACTCATATTACCTTGCTCCAGCTGCAAGAATTCTACCTCCTTCTTTCTCCTTAGATCCTCAGGGAAATACTTATGGAGAAACTTCACCATAAATATACCCCAACTCACTTCCCTTCCTTCATATTGCAGAAATTGCATCGTGTGATTCCACCAATTCTCAGCTTCATCCTCCAACATGTATGCTGCATACGCCACCTTTTGAGCATCAGAACACTCCAACGTTCTGAGAATCTTATCCATGGTGTGAATCCACTTATTGGCCTCTTCCGGTTTAAATCCTCCTTCAAACTTTGGCGGATTGCAACTCCTGAAATCAACCAGAGTCTTCGCCTCAGCGTTACCCACATTACACTGGTGAAGCGGGTTAACCGGTTCAGATGGTTGTTGAGACTGTCGCTGCATGGCTTCCAACACCGTGGTGATCCTTTCTAACATCGCGTTGGTGTGATTTTGGTTTCTAGTTGCCATATTAGACCTGCGCTATGGGCTTATGGTCACATATGTTGAACTAAAGAAACTTCCATTACACCCCTATACTAAGACTATAGCTTAAACTTTTAAATCTAAAATCAATTGTGTCTTGTACTCAAAAGAGACAAGATACAAACAAATCAAGGGTATCTAAAGCTCAACAAGCAAAATAATAACATTCAGAAGAGTGTACATGCCCTGGAGATACCTGCTTGATGTTGATGGCTACCTTTCTGAAACTACTTCCACTACTACAGGATCTGGCTTTTGCTCTGATACCACTCAGTGTGACACCCTTACTTGTTACCCAAGTTTAATATAGTACTTAAGCTATTATATTGGATAATATATGGACTTGTGAGTATTAAGAAAATATGTAAGTGAAATTTTTCTTTTTAAAGCGAGTGCACAAATCAACACTTGGAATTCTTGGAGAATAAACTCTAAAGCATTTCGAAAAAGTTGTATCGAATTCGGCGATTTCTAAAACCTTTTCAAAAGTTGGGTAGCATTCGTCTTTTGAAATCGTGTTTATATAATAGAAAATAACTAAAGCTACTCTTGCTTTATTTGATAAAACTGATACCATCGAATAGTTTTCACAGCCGAACTCTCAAATAGATTAAATCAGAGTAAGCGGAAATTATAGGACTATGCAACTAATAGTAATATAACCATAGGTATATACATATATATGAAAAGAGTTATAAGTACATAGTCCCAACATCAAGTCTCCAAGATCCAAAATACAAGTCCATAAACAGATCTACATAGCAGTGCAACCAAAACCCTAGAGTACTCCAAAAGTATATCTACAACATATATACATAACCAAAATATAACTCTAAGGGTGGTCACGTAGATCTGGCAGCATCAGATGTAGTAGTAGTGATAGCAGCAGTCTTCAAGGAACATAAGTAGTAAGGTAGTAGCATCATCATCAACACAGCAGCAGCAGCAAAGTATCCTCCACAGAAACTCCACATCGGATCCTCCATCCACATCATACACCATATACATATACCTAGGGATCATCGACCCTCCAATCGCTCCCAGTAGAATGAACGACAGGCTCGCTTCCACTCTCGTCCTCCACCGGATCCTCAACGATCTCATCCGAGGGAGAGTGTACCCTACCACTGGGTACCGGTTCAGGTGATGGTGAAACCCTGACTGGGCTCCTCGGATCAGAAGGGGGAGTCTCCTCGCGGACGACTATCGAGGAAAAAGGGTGTGAGCGGGTAGGTCGAAAGCGGAAACTGTGATAAGAGCGAGCTGGTCGTGTGGGAGGTGGTCCATGGTAAGTGTAAAACGGGGGTACATGCATAGTGTATATGATGGGATTCCTAAATCTACGAGGACGGAATCGAATCAACGGGTTCGGGTGGTAGAAGGTAATCTCTACCTCTCCCTCGAACACCGCGCGATGGTCCTCATAGATCCATGTGCCACTAGGAAGTGGCCGGATCTCGATGCAAGCAATGTAACGAGACATCACCTACAAGGGCATAGGGGTAAGTATGTCTATACACATAATCAACAGAGAATAAATTGTACAATGTGAATATGTAAATATGCAATCATAAATAACAATCACATTTAGCACTTAGAAAATATTGAATGCAAGTAGGATGCTCACACTTGTTTCATTTATCACAATTAATGCAAATGACTGGCATGATGAATGAATTTAGCTCTCAAGCTTATCTCCATCATTCTATGTCACTCTTTGACGTCCATCCCTGACAACCCAGCACTCAACAGTGCGTTGTATTCCTAGGTATACAACAATTCGTACATTCACCTAGAATGTACACGACAAGCTTGGAATCCATGCCACCCGAGCATATCCCATCATCCAAACGGACCGTCTTCCAAACGGTATAACCATATCGGCATCCACTCAGCCGACCACGTCAACGACGTGTCATCAAGCAAGCGTATTGGCACTCCCAGAGGCCCTCCACATGTTTACCAAAAACATGATATACGTCCTACCATCCAAACTCTAGAATGAATGCATTACTTTACTTAAGAGGAATCGATTGATGTTTTATCCTTTTATTAATACATTACGTGCCTCCCGAGCAACGTATCATTATTCAAATGAAAACATCATAACGTCAATCAATTTCCTTTAAGTCCAGGATCACTTGGTTTATTGTCCTTTAAGTGTTATAAAATAACTTAGAATTTAAAATGGTATTTTTAAGTATCTGACTAAAAATACTCGAGTGTTTTCCATAATACCCGAGTAATTCATCAGTTTCCAGATTTTACTCGAGTGGTTCATAATTATACTCGAGTCATTCATGTCTTTTTAGAGATTTAAGTTTTCAGATCTTCATAAATATACTCGAGTAATTCATGAGATACTCGAGTAGTTCTTTACCCAGAATACTCGAGTAGTTCATGTATCACTCGAGTTGTTCATCAATTTTTACTCTTGTTGCATCTGGAATACTCGAGTGCCAAGCCTGATTCTCAAGTTGGTGCGCCAATTTTCACACTGGTGCACCACGAAATACTCGAGTGTTAAGCCATATACTCGAGTATTTGCAGGCAGAACAGACTAAAAACTTGATTTTTACATACCATTTCAATTTCTAAACATTTTTAACCCAAACCAGTGATCACAATAGTTCATATACCATATATTGAACATGTTACAGTACTCATTTCATATCAAATAACAAATTTGACAGAGCATTAATCATTTATGAATAAAATACACAATTTAGCAACTCAACACCTCAAATTGCAAAATAAACATCACACTCATAAAACAATGGTCATTTAAGCTTGCATGCATGATTTAGAACTTGCTCAACACAGTCATAGAGCATGGATTGGTCTCCAAACCAAAGTTCCTATTCAAACTAAGCCCTTAGAGCCTCTTGTTGGCTCTCTAACACAATTAATGGAATTTAAACTCTATCTAGTGTAAGAAATTACTTCCCCTTACCTCTCAGACGTTTTCCAACCAAGAATTGACCAGAGAAAGGCTCCACAACTCTCATACCAACTTCAAGCACCACATGCAGAGCATTTTGAGTGCAACACCAAAGTGGAATTGGTTTACACATGAAACAGAGAATAAAATTGGGGAAATTAGATTTTCTAAACTCTATGCAACATAATCTAACTAAGGAAACCGAATTTGAGACTCAAGGATTCATGAGCTTACCAGAAATCAAACCCAAAGTAAGCTCCTAGAACTGAAAACAGCAACCCAACCTCAACTTCTCAGCTTCGATTCTAACAGCACACTTACTCTCAGCTCACAATCTTTATATCTATACAAAGCTCGTGATGTGAGCTTTGTATTGGTGTATGATTTGTGTTTCAATTTGACATAGAGACGGAGAATTGATCTCTTGAACTCAGGAACCCTAACTCAACACTCAACTTCGAATTTGACAAAGAATCTCAACAATTTGGTGTTGGTTGGCTTAAATAGGAAGGGAGAATGCTCATGCAGGTCGACACGACCTCCCTGGACGTGGAATGGAGATGATTTCGTGTCACCAACACGAAATCGTTGGTGCTGACTCACCAAATGCACTAACTCGTGCAACTCTGTCCAGAATACTCGAGTATTTCAGAAAATACTCGAGTATTTTGCCCAATTTTTGAAAAATAATTATTTTATTTTCTTTCCCTCCAAAACCTTTACTATAATTACCTCTAGGTCCTAATCCAGGGACTAATATGCAAAATATTTATTTTATGCATTATTATATTCATTAAATCAATTCACACACATATACTAACTATATGAACACATATTTTAATCAAGGATTAATATAGAAATAATTAATTATAAATTAATTATAATTAACATTTCATTAATCGGGGATTAAAATTTTGGGGTGTTACACTACTCCCCCACTTACAAGGAATTTCGTCCCCGAAATTCAACTTATACAAACAAGTCAGGATAATCCTGACGCATCTTATCCTCTAATTCCCAAGATGTCTCTATCACATCACCACAAACCGAGACGACTTTGGCCAGACAAATGTCCTTCCCTCTAAGCTGCTTGATCCTTCGATCTTCAATGCGAACTGGTACAGCTTTGAAGGTTAGGTTCTCATGAATTTCTAAGTCATCCGGTTGGATTCTAAGGACAATGGTGGGGTCATGGACATATATTTTCAGTTGAGACACATGGAATACATTATGAAGGTTAGCTAGCGACGGAGGCAGGGCTACCTGATAAGCTACTGGGCCGACTCTTTTGAGGATTTGATAGGGACCAATAAACTTAGGTGATAGTTTCTGGGTTTTCAGGGCTCTACTAACACCTTTGGTTGGTACTATTCTAATGAACACATGGTCTCCTTCAGCAAACTCTAAAGGTTTTCTTCTTTTATCAGCATAGCTTTTCTGCCTACTTTGAGCTGCCCTCATCTTCTCTTGTACCATCTTGATCTTTTCAGTCGTCTCTTGCACAAAATCTGGCCCAACTAGAGAGTTCTCCCCCACTTGAAACCAGCATAACGGCGTCTGACATTTTCTTCCATATAAAGCTTCAAATGGTGCCATTCCAATGCTCGTGTGATAACTGTTGTTGTAAGTGAACTCCACGAGTGGCAACATCTGCTCCCAGTTCCCTTGACCTTCCAAAACACAGGCTCGTAGGATGTCCTCCAATGACTGAATAGTCCTCTCTGTTTGACCATCAGTCTGAGGGTGGTATGCAGAACTCAGCTTCAGTCTTGAACCCAAGGCTCTATGCAGATCTTCCCAAAACTTCGATGTAAACCTCGGATCGCGATCTGACACAATGCTTGATGGTACCCCATGCAAACGAACAACTTCCTTGATGTACAACTGGGTGAGCTTTTCCAACGAGTAGCGCATGTTAACAGGAATAAAATGCGCCGACTTGGTGAGACGATCCACGATCACCCAAATTGCATCATGACCAGTAGATGTCCTTGGAAATCCCGACACAAAATCCATCGAGATACTATCCCATTTCCACACGGGAACTTCTAAGGAAAGTAACTCTCCTCCTGGCCTTTGATTTTCCACTTTCGCCTTTTGACACACAAAACAACAGGCCACATACTCAGCTACGTCTTTCTTCAAACCAGGCCACCAAAATATCTTCTTTAGATCCTGGTACATCTTAGTAGCTCCTGGATGCATACTCATCTTACTCTTATGCGCTTCATCCAGAATCATTCTTCTTACTTCCAAATCATCAGGGACACATATTCTTGTCTTAAAACGCAGGATTCCATCCTTTCCTTCTTGAAATTCCAAATCCTTACCTTCTTGCATCAACTTCTTTCTTTCCATGAGTTTCCCATCCTTGTGTTGCAATTCCCAAATCCTTTGCAAAAACTCGTTAGCAATCTGCAGCATCCCCATCTTAATACTTGTCGGCTCCACTTGCATTGTTAGGCTCAGATCCCGGAACTCCTCTATCAATGCAGTTTCTCTGACCATCATCGCACTGATGTGCATTGCCTTTCTACTTAATGCGTCCGCCACGACATTTGCCTTCCCAGGATGGTAATAGAGCTCGAACTCATAATCCTTCAAAAACTCCATCCATCGGCGTTGTCTCATATTCAACTCTTTCTGATCGAAGAGGTACTTTAAACTCTTATGGTCACTAAACACCCGGAACGTAGTGCAATAGAGATAATGCCTCGAGATCTTTAATGCAAACACCACAGCTGCCAGCTCCAGATCATGAGTTGGATAGTTCATTTCATGAACTTTTAGCTATCTCGAGGCGTAGGCAACGACTTGCCCCTCTTGCATCAAAACACTCCCAAGACCTTGTTTCGATGCGTCACAATACACATCAAAACTCTTCTGTGTATCGGGCAAAACCAATACAGGAGACGAGGTCAACCTTTCCTTCAACTCTTGAAAACTCCTTTCACATTTCTCATCCCATAGGAATGGTTGATCTTTCCGAGTCAATTTCGTCAAAGGCAGTGCGATCTTCGAGAATCCTTCAATAAATCTTCTATAGTAGCCAGCCAAACCAAGAAAGCTTCTCACCTCCGTGACCAACTTTGGTTGCTCCCATTGCAAAACCGAACTTACCTTCGTCGGATCAACGACTATTCCTTTGTCCGAAATCACATGCCCCGAGAACTTAACCTCCTTCAGCCAGAACTCACATTTTGTAAGTTTGGCGTACAACTGCTTCTCCTTCAGGATACTCAACACTATCCTTAAGTGTTCAACATGCTCCTCCGGGCTCTTAGAGTAAATAAGGATATCATCAATGAACACAACCACAAACGAATCTAAATAAGGTCTAAAGATCCGATTCATGTAGTCCATGAAAATAGCTAGTGCATTATTCAATCCGAACGGCACCACGACATACTCATAATGTCCGTATCGAGATCGAAATGCAGTCTTAGGGATATCCTCTTCTCTTATCCTGATCTGATGGTATCCTGACCTCAAATCAATTTTGGAAAATACTGAAGCTCCACGAACTTGATCCATAAGGTCATCTATCCTCGGCAATGGAAACTTGTTCTTGATCATGACCTTATTCAACTGTCTGTAGTCGATGCACATCCTCATGCTGCCATCCTTCTTCTTGACAAACAAAACCGGAGCACCCCAAGGTGACATGCTTGGTCGAATCATCTGCTTCTGCAACAGCTCCTCAATTTGCTTCTTCATTTCAGCCATTTTCGGTGGTGACATTCTATAAGGAGCAATAGAAATGGGACCAGCTCCCGGAACTAAATCGATACCGAATTCAATCTCTCTTCTTGGTGGCAGACCAGGGATCTCGTCAGCAAATACTTCCGGAAAGTCT
Organism: Crotalaria pallida; assembly: GCA_037953625.1. Lineage (NCBI taxonomy): Eukaryota > Viridiplantae > Streptophyta > Magnoliopsida > Fabales > Fabaceae > Crotalaria > Crotalaria pallida. Next base: position 59,730,261 of record CM075650.1, read on the forward strand.
CTGACAATAATGATCTCTTCCATCCTTGGACCATTCTCCTCCACCTCAGAGTTGAACAGGCACACGTAGCCGGAGGGTTTTGAATTTCTATAGGTCACTACTTTTCTATCACAATCAATGATTACTTGGTTTAGACTTAACCAGTCCATTCCCAAGATCACATCTAATTGTGCCAAGGGTAAGCAGATCAAATCCACTTTAGAGGTTTGTCCTAACACTTCAATATAGCAGTTAAGACATGCTCTAGAAACAACTACAGGAGCATTAGTAGGGGTTTCTACTTTGAGGGTACAGGGCATCTCAGACATACTCAAACCCAAACGTTCTACACATTCATATGAAACAAATGAATGCGTTGCGCCAGAATCAAACAAAACAAGACATGGCTGACCATTAAGCAAGTATTTACCTTGCATCAGATTAGAGGATCGGTTTGCATCCACACCACTAAGGGTGAAGACCCTTCCTTGAGCCACAGGCCTATCAGCAGCTCCTCTTGTGTTAGCCTTGACCGGTTCCTTGCAGTCCCTTGCAAAATGTCCCGGCTTTCCACAGTTGAAGCATCCACTTGTTCCCCAACAAACACGGCCATAGTGGTTGCGCTTGAACTTATCACAGAATGGAGCATCGCCCCGAAAATTCTTTCCATCCGAACCACCAGCTTTTCCCTTGCCTTTTCCTCGGCGATCATACGGACCTTTGCCTCGATTATTGAAACCTTTACGTCTTTGAGGTCCATAGTTCTGATTGTCCTTCTTTTCTGAGACTTGCACCTCCTCAGCCTTTGTGTCATCTTCATACATCCTACACATGTCCACAAGTGCAGGAAAGCTTTGAATCCGTTGATAACTGAATATCGACTTCAACTTGGGCCTCAAGCCTCCCTCAAACTTAATGCATTTGCTTCTTTCATCCGGATTGTTCTGATAATATGGAGTGTACTTCATAAGCTCCTCAAACTTGGTCGCGTACTCACCCACACTCATATTACCTTGCTCCAGCTGCAAGAATTCTACCTCCTTCTTTCTCCTTAGATCCTCAGGGAAATACTTATGGAGAAACTTCTCCATGAATATACCCCAACTCACTTCCCTTCCTTCATATTGCAGAAGTTGCATCGTGTGATTCCACCAATTCTCAGCTTCATCCTCCAACATGTATGCTGCATACGCCACCTTTTGAGCATCAGAACACTCCAACGTTCTCAGAATCTTATCCATGGTGTGAATCCACTTATTGGCCTCTTCCGGTTTAAATCCTCCTTCAAACTTTGGCGGATTGCAACTCCTGAAATCAGCCAGAGTCTTCGCCTCAGCGTTACCCACGTTACACTGGTGAGGCGGGTTAACCGGTTGAGATGGTTGTTGAGACTGTCGCTGCATGGCTTCCAACACCGTGGTGATCCTTTCTAACATCACGTTGGTTTGATTTTGGTTTCTAGTTGCCATATTAGACCTGCGCTATGGGCTTATGGTCACATATGTTGAACTAAAGAAACTTCCATTACACCCCTATACTAAGACTATAGCTTAAACTTTTAAATCTAAAATCAATTGTGTCTTGTACTCAAAAGAGACAAGATACAAACAAATCAAGGGTATCTAAAGCTCAACAAGCAAAATAATAACATTCAGAAGAGTGTACATGCCCTGGAGATACCTGCTTGATGTTGATGGCTACCTTTCTGAAACTACTTCCACTACTACAGGATCTGGCTTTTGCTCTGATACCACTCAGTGTGACACCCTTACTTGTTACCCAAGTTTAATATAGTACTTAAGCTATTATATTGGATAATATATGGACTTGTGAGTATTAAGAAAATATGTATGTGAAATTTTTCTTTTTAAAGCGGGTGTACAAATCAACACTTGGAATTCTCGGAGAATAAACTCTAAAGCATTTCGAAACAGTTGTATCGAATTCGGCGATTTCTAAAACCTTTTCAAAGGTTGGGTAGCATTCGTCTTTTGAAATCGTGTTTATATCATAGAAAATAACTAAAGCTACTCTTGCTTTATTTGATAAAACTGATACCATCGAATAGTTTTCACAGCCGAACTCTCAAATAGATTAAATCAGTGTAAGCAGAAATTATAGGACTATGCAACTAATATTAATATAACCATAGGTATATACATATATATGAAAAGAGTTATAAGTACATAGTCCCAACATCAAGTCTCCAAGATCCAAAATACAAGTCCATAAACAGATCTACATAGCAGTGCAACCAAAACCCTAGAGTACTCCAAAAGTATATCTACAACATATATACATAACCAAAATATAACTCTAAGGGTGGTCACGTAGATCTGGCAGCATCAGATGTAGTAGTAGTGATAGCAGCAGTCTTCAAGGAACATAAGTAGTAAGGTAGTAGCATCATCATCAACACAGCAGCAGCAGCAAAGTATCCTCCACAGCAACTCCACATCGGATCCTTCATCCACATCATACACCATATACATATACCTAGGGATCATCGCCCCTCCAATCGCTCCAAGTAGAATGCATGACAGGCTCGCTTCCACTCTCGTCCTCCACCGGATCCTCCTCGATCTCATCCGAGGGAGAGTGTACCCTACCACTGGGTACCGGGTCAGGTGATGGTGAAACCCTGACTGGGCTCCTCGGATCCGAAGGGGGAGTCTCCTCGCGGACAAATCTCGAGGAAAAAGGGTGTGAGCGGGTAGGTCGAAAACGGAAACTGTGATAAGAGCGAGCTGGTCGTGTGGGAGGTGGTCCATGGTAAGTGTAAAACGGGGGTACATGCATAGTGTATATGATGGGAATCCTAAATCTACGAGGACGGAATCGAATCAACGGGTTCGGGTGGTAGAAGGTAATCTCTACCTCTCCCTCGAACACCGCGCGATGGTCCTCATAGATCCATGTGCCACTAGGAAGTGGCCGGATCTCGATGCAAGCAATGTAACGAGACATCACCTACAAGGGCATAGGGGTAAGCATGTCTATACACATAATCAACAGAGAATAAATTGTACAATGTGAATATGTAAATATGCAATCATAAATAACAATCACATTTAGCACTTAGAAAATATTGAATGCAAGTAGGATGCTCACACTTGTTTCATTTATCACAATTAATGCAAATGACTGGCATGATGAATGAATTTAGCTCTCAAGCTTATCTCCATCATTCTATGTCACTCTCTGACGTCCATCCCTGACAACCCAGCACTCAACAGTGCGTTGTATTCCTAGGTATACAACAATTCGTACATTCACCTAGAATGTACACGACAAGCTTGGAATCCATGCCACCCGAGCATATCCCGTCATCCAAACGGTATAACCATATCGGCATCCACTCAGCCGACCACGTCAACGACGTGTCATCAAGCAAGCGTATTGGCACTCCCAGAGGCCCTCCACATGTTTACCAAAAACATGATATACGTCCTACCATCCAAACTCCAGAATGAATGCATTACTTTACTTAAGAGGAATCGATTGATGTTTTATCCTTTTATTAATACATTACGTGCCTCCCGAGCAACGTATCATTATTCAAATGAAAACATCATAACGTCAATCAATTTCCTTTAAGTCCAGGATCACTTGGTTTATTGTCCTTTAAGTGTTACAAAATAACTTTTAGAATTTAAAATGGTATTTTTAAGTATCTGAGTAAAAAAACTCGAGTGTTTTCCATAATACTCGAGTAATTCATCAGTTTCCAGATTTTACTCGAGTGGTTCATAATTATACTCGAGTCTTTCATGTCTTTTTAGAGATTTAAGTTTTCAGATCTTCATAAATATACTCGAGTAATTCATGAAATACTCGAGTAGTTCTTTACCCAGAATACTCAAGTAGTTCATGTATCATTCGAGTTGTTCATCAATTTTTACTCTTGTTGCATCTGAAATACTCGAGTGCCAAGCCTGATTCTCAAGTTGGTGCGCCAATTTTCACACTGGTGCACCACGAAATACTCGAGTGTTAAGCCATATACTCGAGTATTTGCAGGCAGAACAGACTGAAAACTTGATTTTTACATACCATTTCAATTTATAAACATTTTTTACCCAAACAAGTGATCACAATAGTTCATATACCATATATTGAACATGTTGCAGTACTCATTTCATATCAAATAACAAATTTGACAGAGAATTAATCATTTATGCATAAAATACACAATTTAGCAACTCAACACCTCAAATTGCAAAATAAACATCACACTCATAAAACAATGGTCATTTAAGCTTGCATGCATGATTTAGAACTTGCTCAACACAGTCATAGAGCATGGATTGGTCTCCAAACCAAAGTTCCTATTCAAACTAAGCCCTTAGAGCCTCTTGTTGGCTCTCTAACACAATTAATGGAATTTAAACTCTAACTAGTGTAAGAAATTACTTCCCCTTACCTCTCAGACGTTTTCCAACCAAGAATTGACCAGAAAAAGGCTCCACAACTCTCAGACCAACTTCAAGCACCACATGTAGAGCATTTTGAGTCCAACACCAAAGTGGAATTGGTTTACACAGGAAACAGAGAATAAAATTGGGGAAATTAGATTTTCTAAACTCTATGCAACATAATCTAACTAAGGAAACCGAATTTGAGACTCAAGGATTCATGAGCTTACCAGAAATCAAACCCAAAGTAAGCTCCCAGAACTGAAAACAGCAACCCAACCTCAACTTCTCAGCTTCGATTCTAACAGCACACTTACTCTCAGCTCACAATCTTTATATCTATACAAAGCTCGTGATGTGAGCTTTGTATTGGTGTATGATTTGTGTTTCAATTTGACACAGAGACGGAGAATTGATCTCTTGAACTCAAGAACCCTAACTCAACACTCAACTTCGAATTTGACAAAGAATCTCAACAATTTGGTGTTGGTTGGCTTAAATAGGATGGGAGAATGCTCATGCAGGTCGACACGACCTCCCTGGACATGGAATGGAGATGATTTCGTGTCACCAACACGAAATCGTTGGTGCTGACTCACCAAACGCACTAACTCGTGCAACTCTGTCCAGAATACTCGAGTATTTCAGAAAATACTCGAGTATTTTGCCCTATTTTTGAAAAATAATTATTTTATTTTCTTTCCCTCCAAAACCTTTCCTATAATTACCTCTAGGTCCTAATCCAAGGGCTAATATGCAAAATATTTATTTTATGCATTATTATATTCATTAAATCAATTCACACACATATACTAACTATATGAACACATATTTTAATCAAGGATTAATATAGAAATAATTAATTATAAATTAATTATAATTAACATTTCATTAATCGGGGATTAAAATTTTGGGGTGTTACAGTCAGAATGATGATTGAAATTCCGACTATAGTTGTAGCTATATGTCGATGGTGATTCTGAATGGGTCCTAGCCCGTCAGAGAGATTGTGGATATCCTGCATATGGTCGGAGCCATATGCCGAGAATGATTCAGGAAGGGTCGGAGCCCGTCAGATATAGTGGTCGAGTCCCACAGAAGCATTCCGCATATGGTTGGAGCTATATGACGGAGATGACTTAGGATGGGTCGACGTTAGGATGAACGAGTGTAACCCCACGACTTAAAACCCTTACCCGAAGTAGTGGAGAGGAAGATACGGTGTTTACCTGCGTGGTAATCACTTGATGATTAGGATAGGGGAAGGCAATGACGGTGACTCGTCAAGAAGCCTAAGAGGAGTCTGTCTAGGCGGGGAAAAGCTACAGTGACCTGGGTTGACCATCCGAGGTTGGGTAGGTAGTCTGGTGTCGTAGCTGAAGTACTGCATGATCACTAGACAGATGACTGACGCCCCCTTGACTAAATTAGGATCAGAAGAGGGATACTTGAACACGGTGGAGGTAGACACCCCTTGTCATGACACTTTTTCCCGGGCATTTTATATTATACTATATTTTGGGTGTTGTCTCCAGGAGCCGGTGTGGGTAGAGATCCTGTACTTCTGATTGCTTCCGACTAGGTGGATGGAATACGAGGAGATGTAGACCTGAATCCAAAACCATAAGGCCTGAATTACGATATTGTGGACTCGAGATACGTGGATAAAGAGACTCTGACTTTGCGAGACGAGCTGTCAAAGAGAATCGACTCTGTAAGATGAATGGATTAAACGATTCCCTCAAGGAAAAGACTTAGCGATCGATGATATGCATGCTGAGAGATTCAACCTTGCGAGATGAATAATTAAAAGGATTCCCTTAAGTGAAAGATAAAGAGTTAGTTAATGCGACGATTGCATTGCATCCTCATGCATTTTGCATAATTATCTGCTTGTGTTGTTGGTATTGTTTGTTATGTTCTGGTATGCGTCGCTAGTGTAATTCCAAGAAGTCGATGGGAGTAATTCCATTCGGATAACTTAGTCTCTCAACTTCTTGTGCATATGTGACGATGAACCTCTAGTTCTAAAAGATAGCGGAGCTGGTGATGCTACTCCTGGAGGAAGGACTTGCTGATCGTAACGCGCTGACGAGAGGGCGGCTGCTGTATGCCGGGGATCGTTTTTGAAGGCTTGCGTTGCGGATCGAGAAGGGGACGCTGCTTAATAGATTATAAATAGGTTCCCGATGGACCCTTGCTGTTATGCTTATCAAGTGTACCCCTTTTCTTTTGAAATGTTTTGGTAAGAACAATGTTATTTAAGAATGGCACTGCTGATCTATGGTGACCACTTTTGTAAGAACCTTTATGGCCTGTTTTCTAAACTGTTTCCTAAAGGAACGTCGTGACCAGTCCGACAATCTATTTTAAGGAAATCAAATATGTTTTCTAAATGACCGAATTGTTTTACTGATTTGTTGAAAGTAAGTTTCCAATGTCGAACTGTTTTTAGAAACTTCCGCAAACGTTTTTGGAGAAAAAGGATTTTAAAAAGTAATACCTTGTTTTGGAAAGCTTGACAGTCGATTTTATTCTTGGTTGCTTTCAAAAAAAAAATACTCACCCCATTTTTCATAAAAGAATTAATTGGTATTTTAAAGTGTTTGTTTTCGAGTTTTCCAAATCGGGGTGTTACAGAGATCACTCTCTACCACCCTAACCCTCTGGTGCGAGTGCGAACTCGTCGATTTAGGGTCCCATTAGTCTATACTATGCATGTTCCACCCTTTTATACATATAGAGGACCACCCCCGGCTCGACCTATGCGTCGTTTTCATAGTTTTCGTTTCAGAGCTGCGACTCGTTCTCATCTTTCCTCCCATAGAGTTGTTACTGAGGAGACTCCTTCTCCTGGTCCGACTGACTACGATAGGACTGCTTCTGTAGATCCTAGACCTAGTGGTGGTGTCTCCACACAATCGGGCGAGGTCGAGGAGGACCATGTGGAGGATGAGAGCGAGGAGGAGGTGCATGTTGAGCCGACTATTTCTACTAGAGGTGGACCCGCTGGTTCATAGGAGCCTGCATAGCGTAGATGTTTTGGATCCTAGATCCTAGGGATAGAGTTGTGGAGGATTTGAGGAGCTGCTGAGGACACGGATGACCAGCTCTGGGATTTCTACTTTTGGATTTTGTCATATATTGTATATATTTGAGAGGTCTTAGAGTGAGGTTTTATTTTATGCAGCTGGTCTGTATATGTTTCACCGAACTTGCTATCTCGACTTTTTACTACTTGCTACTGACTATACTGATGGGGTTTTTATGTTATGACATATATATATATATATATATATATATATATATATGATGCCTTATTTACCTCTGCAGTGCCCCATAAGTATTATTTTTACTTCCGCGAACTCTGATTTCTATTTCAAAAGGATTCGGCAATAAGTTTATGTTTTATATACTCAAATCCAACTCGAGAGACAAATGATATGTTTTAATAAGAATCACGAATAACGTTTTCTATGATTAAAGAAATGTTCTCTTGAGGGCCTTTTTGAAATTAAGAGATTACTAAGCCGGATTCAATTAATAGTTCATGTTAAAAAGTGTTTATGATCGAGCAAGTACTAACCTAAAAAGGAAAAATTTTCTAGTCCTAATTCTGATAGCAAGTATTCAACTATTTGGAAATATTAATTATTTTCAAGATACAAAAGAGAGCGTCACAGAAAGAACCCCAATAATTATACACCCACCGTCATCCAAATGCTAAAAGTCCAGCATTGAAGACATTAACAAATATTACTGCAATAATATTGTGTAACGACTAAATTTTGATAAAACAATAAAACAAATCCAAAACACATTAACTTTAGCAATCTAAAAGGGATCAGTTTCTTTGGGAATTATTATTAAAAAAAAGGATAACCATAAATTCGGCAATTATATTTAATTTTTTTTTAAATTCATCCCTTATGATTGAGGATACGAATCTAAAAAGGATAAGTTTTATTGAAACTATTGTCTTTGTTGATACCCAAAAATGAGTAGTCCATTAACAAGGCCCAGAGTGCAAGGCCCAAGTCCATCATAGAAGCTAAAATTACCAAACAAATAATGAGCTAGAGAAAGCACGTGACAAGCACCTGCAGTGCAAGGGCGTCCCCCTCTGTACGTCTTCCCGAAGAAATATGAAGCACCTCATTAACATAGCCAACAGGGAAAGAGAGAATGACTAGAAACGTTGCAGTAGTCGCAAAACTCAAGAAAATAGTTGTGGCAAGGAGAAGGCGTCAGAAGCACCAAGGTTATGGGTAAAGACGCACCCAGCCCAGAGCGCACACACATATCCAAACGAAGGTAGCCAGCTGTCCGAAGGAATCTTTGCTTACTTCATTCAGCCCTTCCCGAGGCAAAGCCAAGAATGGCAAGACTTGCACCCCTCTCCTCCTGCAGCCATTAAATGACCAAGCAAGAAAGAGAATACAAACAAGAGGGACCTGATAAAGGAAAAATATCCAGCTAATAAGGTGGAAAAGTGCCATGGACCGAGGGATAAAGTGAGAAGAAGCAAGGACCAATGGGCAAAGGGCACACTATAAAAAGAGGAAGCTTCATCCTCCATAGGAGAGAAAAAGAAAACAGACGGACAAAGAGAGAAAAACACACACACGGAAAAAAAGAAGGGAGTGATAAACTCAGAAGAGCGACAAAAGCAACCAGAAACACATATGGCTCCTCCAAGAGCTCAAGAACAAAATTGGAGAGAAACACAAGTGAGGAAGATGCACTAGAAAACGCACATCTCCAACCAGCACCTCAGTAACGACAATACACCGGGGTAGAGCACAAGTTCCCCTCCTCTGCAACTCGGAGGAAGAACACAAGAGAAATAGATGAATACTCAAGAACAAGGAGGTCCCGGAGGCGAGCAGTAGAGTGCGCGCCTTCCGTCCCCCCACAAATTCATCTGAAGCAACTAAACCAACTGGAGGAAAACAATCAACTCGGTCGACTCCACGAAACACCAAACAAAGAGTAAACACCGGTTCCACTCTCCAAAACTTGGAGAAGGAACACCTGAAGAAGCAAATGGTGAGAAAGGCGAACAAAAGAAGGGGCGGAAGCAAAAACGCACCGCACAATAGCAGAAGAAATACTGATAGCGCCCATTTATTCATATCATCTTTAGTACTTGTATGCTTGTGATGGGCGCCCCCGCAAAACCGGGTTAATCAAAGGCGCACCCCCCTTGTCTATAGAAATAATATCAGCATTTCCACATCTGGAGCCAAACTTCATTAAGTTTACGAACCCTCTGTAATATCTGAATAATTATATCTTTTGCAATAAAAAGATCCGAAACAGTCTTAAAAAAAATTGAAAGACTACGATTTATTGTTTTAATAAAACTTACCCCCTTATACTTACCCACTCAGCCTCCATTCGTAACTTTGGTATTTTTTTTAATTAAATTTATTGTTATAAATTCTTTCTTTTTTTGGATTTTGGTAGTTACATTTTATTTTAGTTTTTTTTCCCAAATTACAAAGTAATTATGTATTATATTGACAATAAGATACCGATGAATTTGGAGAAAAAAATTGTTGTTATTAAAAAATATATACACATGAAAAATTCATGATATAGTTTTTTTTTAAAAAAAAAATGGATAAACATAAATTTGGTAATTATATTTTCGTAATATTAATCTTATCCCTTACTCTTAAAGATAAGAATTTAAAAGAGACAACAAGTAGCAAATTATCACACAGCACAACATTTCTTTCTCATCGTGTATTATCTATATCCATGGTTATGTTTCATTATTTGTATGATATTACACCTTAATTTTGAACCTAACATTCATTATTTATTTATGTCGCATAGTAACATATATCATACCATGAGACAACAAGAGTCTAGGGAAGAACGTTTGGCAAGACAACGCGAATATGCAAGACAAAGAAGGAGAAGGATGACCCCAGAGCAACGAGAACATGTATTAGCGAGACAAAGGCAATATGCCAGGGACAGAAGGACTAGGATGAATACGGACCTAAGACAAGAAGAATTACTTAGAAATAGAACAACTCACCAATCCCAAGGTCGGGAAAGAATAACTTCTGAACGACAAAGATCACGATCACCACGTAATCAACGCTTTGGTTCAGGTTAGATTCTATGACATACATATTAAAAATCCTACACCAAAATTATACTGATGTTTGGTACTATTTCTACTTTTTAATTAACATAAATTGATTTCTTCCAATACTTTGATTTTTATCTTTAATGCAACAACATTTTGTGGAACTTGAGAGAACGACGCAGTGCCAAGACATACATATACTCTGCAACCCATACACGATTAGTCTTTTAATTATTAAAACAAAATAATTTAACTAATTAATGGTATTGTTAAATAATTATTTAACATGTTTTCCAAATTTTAACTTTTACAATTATTTACTAAATTCTATAACATGTAGAATGATTATATTACGCTTCATTGAAATTTTTTATTAACAAATTTTCTAAACTAAAAATTCTCTCTATTAGATTTAAACTTTGCTTCTACTAGATTTCGGGGTACGCATGACAATGAAGCAGAAGCAAGTCATGCACGGATTCCATCACCTACCCATAGTAAGTCTTATTTTATTACCAAACATAACTTAAATTTTTGATATTATACCTTTATTTTTATCACGTGATAATAGTAGTAAACTTCTCCATTTGGCATAATGATAAAAAAAACACATTTCTATATGTTCCTATTTGCATCTAAACATTAAACATTAATACGAATGTGGTACTCGAAAATAAAATTATAAAACTGGTTTAATCATACAAACTATTTCCCGTTTTAACCTTGATTTCTCATTTTTAGCCTTGTACCAATTTTCAATTTTAAATCCTCATCTGTGGTAATCGTGTGCAGTCCAAAATAATCCAACATCAATCAATGCACAGTCCTGTGTTAGAGGCACAAGAAGGAGAATCAATTTTCAATTTGTTCGTAATAGTGCTAGAAATTTTCAACCAATTGAAACATTGACTATTCCTCATCTGCCTCCACCACGAACATGTACACATTGCAAAGCACGATTATTCTACAATGAATCATGCAACACGTGTTGTTCTGGTGGGAAAATCCAAATTCCCCAAGTTAATCCTCCTCAGGAATTGCGCGAGATATTTTTGTCCAATACAGTTGAAGAACATCATTTTAGACAACATATTCGAAGTTACAACCATATTTTGTCTTTCACTTTAATGGGAGTTCATGTTGACAAAAATTTAGCTGGTAGTGGACGTGGAATATATACTTTTCGTGCTCAAGGTGCCATGTATCATAATATAGGAGGATTCTATCCAAATGAGGGTTGCAGACCACGATGTTTGCAACTATACATCTATGATACAGAGCATGAACTACAGAATAGGATGAATGAAAACCCGAACCTCCACAAAACCTTGGTCCATAAATTGCAACAAATACTTCACACGTATAATCCTTTCGTTCATGTTTTTCGGCAACTAGTACAACATCCAAATGTGAATGACTGTAGTCTCTTAATAAAAGATCGACCTGCTAATCAACATCAATATCATCTCCCAACCACTTCACAAGTTGCAGCAATTATTGTAGATGGAGATGCAGAATCATTAGCATGCGGAAGGGATATCAAAGTGGAAACGCGAACTGGAAATCTTATGAGGATCCAAGAAACAGTAGGATATTACGATCCATTGCAATATCATCTTCTTTTACCTTTTGGAACATATGGATGGGACTTAAATACATAGAACAATAATGGAGAGCGCATTACATGCCGTGAATATTACAGTTATATGCTACAGGTATGCATTTAAAATTTTGCAAAACTTATATGTGTGAACAAAAATAAAAAATTGTAATAAACATCCATGTTACACTTTTATAATACTATTGATGCTATCTTTTTAAATAAATATAGATTCATCGAAATGATCAATCGTTATTTTTACGGTCGGGTCGTCTTTTACAACAATATGTGGTAGATAATTATGTAAAGCTCGAATCGGCGAGGTTGCGATATTTTCGAGAAAACCAAACAGAAATTCGATCTGAAATATATCAAGGTTTAGAGGATGCTCTACATACTGGAGAGACTCATGCAGGTAGTCATTGTTAGTTACCATATTTCCTGCATAGAAATAATAAATAACATAACTCATCCAGAAATTCTTTTTTTTTCCCTTTTTTTTAGCAAATGTTGGAACAAGAACAATAATGTCTTCGTCATTTATTGGTGGACGAAGAGACATGACAGGACGTTATGAAGATGGTATGGGAATTGTGCTACACGATGGTAAACCAGACATTTTCCTTACAATGACTTGCAATCCTGCATGGAAAGAAATCAGAGATGAATTAGGTCCTAATGAAATGGCACAAGATCGACCCGATTCGACAGCTCGAATATTTAAAGCAAAATTTTAGCAGTTAAAGGATGATGTGATTAAAAAAAGAGTCCTGGGTAAGGTAAAAAGTTACTTGTATGTAACAGAATTTCAGAAAAGAGGATTACCACATGCACACATGTTATTGAGTTTAGAAAATAATGACAAGTTGCGAAATCCTGAAGACTATGACAGTGTCGTGAGTGCAGAAATACCACAAGGTGAACAAAATGCACAATTGCGTCAAGCAGTTTTAAAGCACATGATACATGGACCATGTGGACCACTAAATCCAAATTCACCGTGCATGAAAAATGGGCAATCTAAAAAAAATTTCAAAAATATTTTGTGCAGAGACGAGACAAGGCATTGACTCATATCCAGAGTATAGAAGACGGAATACCGAACCAGTACAAATAAACAGGAACGTAGCAGTTGACAATGGTTGGGTGGTGGTTTTCAATGCATGGCTATTATTAAAATATGACTGTCACATTAATGTAGAGATATGCAGCAGCATTAAGAGCATTAAATATCTCTACAAGTATGTCTACAAAGGTCCGGATAGAGTCGCAATGGAGGTTCACAGAGGAACACACATTGATGAAATTCAGCAATATGTCGATGCACGTTGGATTTGTGCTCCGCAAGCTTTTTGGAAAATATTTAGATTTACCCTTTACAAATTATACCCTTTCATTGAGAGGTTGCAAATCCACTTACCAAACAAACATCAAGTTCAATTTTATGCCCATGAGAATGTCCAAAACATTTTACATGATGCTCATAACTCCCGTACCATGCTTATTATTCGAGAATGCTTAATAGAAGCATCTAATATACGAGCGCTAGTTTCATTAAGGAGATTGTTCGCAACTATCATAATTTTTTGTGAACCAACCGATCTAAGAAGCCTATGGGATGAGTTTCACATTTACATGGAAGAAGACTATGTTACATCAACCACTACCACTGCTGCATACAAAACAGATATTTTATTGAGAGATTTGAATGACCTCCTTATTCAACATGGAAATCAAGTAAGTGATTTTGATTTACCCGAACCAACACTGGGACCTAATCATGATAATATAGTTCCACAATTGATACGGGAAGAACTTGAGGTACATATACCACATAATGATCTTAATGTCGTGCACAACTTAAATGTTGATCAATTAAATGCATTTAATGTCATCATGAGTGCCGTCCAAAATAGACAAGGTCAAGTTTTCTTTGTTGATGAGCCAGGTGGAACAGGGAAGACATTTCTATATCGCGCTTTGATAGCAAGATTGAGAAGTACCGGAAATATTGTTTTGACAACTTCCACCTCTGGAATAGCTGCAACATTATTACCTGGTGGTCGTACAGCACATTCTCGATTTAAAATCCCAATTACTGCAGAGCCTTCATCTATTTGCAACATAAGTAAGCAATCTGATCTGTCAAAACTCATCAGACAAGCAACGACGATCATTTGAGATGAAGCACCCATGGCTCACAGGTATGCTTTTGAAACATTAGATCGTACCTTCAAGGATATCTTGGACAATGATGCGCCATTTGGGGGTAAAATCATGATCATGGGAGGGGATTTTCGCCAGGTACTACCTGTTGTGCGATAAGGCAATAAATCCGAAATGATTTCAGCATGTATTGTCAAGTCTCATTTATTGGCTTCCACAAGGTTGTTGCATTTGCGCCAAAATATGCGCTCATTCCATATCCTACTTTTTCTGAATATCTCCTACGCATTGGCGATGAAATAGAACCTACAAAAGTTGATGACTTAGTGCAGATACCTAGCTGTATGGCAATCCCATGGCAAGGAGAAAATTCCATTCAAAATCTCATCCAACATGTTTTTCCAAATATAGAAAATCATTGTTGGGAGCCATATTAACACCAAGAAATGATGAAGTAGAAAAACTTAATAACATTGTCTTTAACCGATTTCCTAGAGAAGAGCGAATTTTGCTTTCATTTGACGAGGTTGAAGGGGATGCAAACAACTTATACCAGCAAGAATACTTAAACTCCATTGCACCAGTTGGTTTACCACCACATGTATTAAAGGTAAAAAAGTGTGCACCATTGATGTTGTTGCGAAACATAGATCCAAAAGCTGACCTTTGCAACGGGACAAGGTTACATGAACATGCTAGATGTGGAAATCCTAACGGGCCACCATGCTGGACAAAGAGCTTTTTTGCCAAGGATTAAACTTAAAACTAAGTACAATGCAGGACTTCCATTTGTGCTTATCAGGAAACAATTTCCTGTTATCCTTAGCTTTGCACTTACCATAAATAAATCATAAGGACAAACCATTTCAAATGTAGGAATATATTTACCACAACATGTGTTTAGCCATGGTCAGCTGTACATTGCTCTTTCAAGAGGTGTTTCTCAATCGACCACAAAGATTCTAATAAAAGAAGGAACAATTGATGGGGAAGAAGGAGTTTACACATAGAATGTTGTTTTCAAAGATGTTTTGTTATCTCGCATTCAGCAATAATAAAGGTTTTACTCTTTTTTCAATTTACCACATCTTTAATGAAATATATTTACAACTTAGTTCATTTAAATTTTACATCTTTATACATTAATATTATTAATAAGATATATTCTTCTATTTTTCAGTGCTGAAGACATCGAATGGATGAATGGAAAGCGCATACAACTGTTTTGATATCTTATGTAATTGCGACTTAATTGCATCTATATTGCGAAAAACATTTCTTTCCTTATGTTTCTACACTATTTATGAAACTAAGAGTTCTTCGTTAATTTTTTTCATCCAAAAATTATAACAATACGATGCTTTGTATGGGCTAATATTACAATTAATTCATAATATGATTACAAGTTATGCAAACTCTACTACGTCGTGCATCTAGACAAATATATTAAATTAAAGGGAAATGATATCGGAAAATAAAAAAATAACATTGCATGTATAATGTCGTTGAAATTTATTGATCCATATTCTTGAACATGACAACTAAGAATACATACAGGCAATGATAGCAATTTACATGAAAATAAAGCAATTATTCATATGAATAATATTCATAAAGACCAATTTTTCAATATATCATTTTACTATAAACAACTCTTAATGACAAAAACACGACAATGGGAATGCGGGACGACAGGCACGGGAGTGCCTGTTGACACGCTAGTGAAAATAAAAGAAAGAGAAGGAAAGGGTGACAGAAAGAAGAAGTGAGGGCGACAGAGAAAGGAAACTTTAAGGTTTTCGTAACTTCTCAGTTCAATAACTCAAGATCCAACCGTTCAATCTCAAATCCTTCTTAGGTATATGATCTCCTCAACTCCCTGTATCAATCTATATAATTTATTCGTCGATCCGTTAATATTTTATTATCCCTATATTTTCAAATAAAGAGATGTTTTAGGGAAAAGTGATATATTTTTATTGTATAATGATATATATTTATTATTTTGACAAAAATGAATTTATTCGATATATATATATATATATTTTAATGTTATAATCAGTTTTAACATATGTCCTTATTTAGATCCAACAAGTTGTTATTGACCTTGACCCAGGAGCAAGTTGCAGATGTTAAAGTGGCTCTGTCCTATGACTAGGATTTCCAAGATAAGGGGCGTAGTTTGGTTTAGTATTAGAGAAGGAATTTAATAATAGTAATAGGGACATAATTAGGTATATTTAGATGTTTGGTTGAAATTAGGATTAAGGGGGAATTAATTTAGTATAGAAAAATCATAAGCGATTGTATGTTATGCATGTAATTTTTTATGTTTAATGCCTAAAATCTTATGTTAGCTCTAAAATTGTTGATATTATATATGATTGTGATGTGCTTGTAATTATAGAACTGAAATATTAATAGTTATGCATACCTTAGGGTCAAGTACTATTCAACTGAGTTTAAACCAAGTTAATGTGATTTTTAAAAGAGAACCAAAAAGGGGTTTAAATCTCAATTGAAAAGCACTTGCACGTTGCATCATTCATGGTGTAAAGGTGGACGTTAAGAGTAGGGGAAAAACATACGTCGTCTCGATTGATGAGGGCAAAAGTAAATTACTGGAATTACTGTGGAGAACTTTGATCCTGCAAAGGACATGGGTTTGATTCCCGTGTTGGGGATTGGTTCTATGCGAACCATAGTGATTCCATTACTTTGGCTCGTTTTGGCCAGTCGAGGGTGATTTCTGCTAAAGCCAATTTGGACAAATCAAACCAAATTGTATGACGAACCCTAAAGGGGTGAAGTACTGTGCAAGCTAGTATGACGAACCCTAGAGGGGTGAAGTACGATATGACGAACCCTAAAGGGGTGAAGTACTATAGGTTGAGAAATGCTTACTCCTGGTCGGTTTTTCCCCAGAGTGGAGGGTGTATGTGAGGATATTAAAGTGTTAATGAAAAGGGAAAAGTTAAAGTGTTAAAGTTAAAGTTAAAGTTAAAATGTGGAAGCAATTGCATAGATGTTTTGATTCATTGAATCCGATCAAAGTGTTAAAGTTGATGTAATGAAATGAAATGTGCAATATCGGATTCAAGAATTAAATCATCAAATTGAGACGCTACATAGCATAACCATGTGATTGTATATTAAAGCATTATATTATAAGTATGCCTTGTTTTATAGTTGAATGATGCCATTATGTCTTACTTTCTAAATTGTATGATGTTTGGAATATGCTTATTTATGCTTTATTACTGTTTTTAAATGTTTTCTTTAATCTATATTCAAATTTCTCACCCTTACTATTGACATATTAGGTAACCAAAGGAGGAAGATGTCCATGTTATGCCGAGAAAGTACACTTTTGCCAAAAGAGAGTATATTATTGGTTGTGACCCCTTTTGGTCTCATCCCTATTGCAACCATTCTAAGATCCTATGGTGTAAATTGTTTTCATTAATTCAAATTTGTATTTAAGTCTTAACTTTTATTTCGAGTTAAGCTCAACTCGATTTTGTAAAAAAAGGACTGTATAAGTGGTTGGGAAGGATATTGATATATCCTCTTTTAAATAAACTCTGAAGTATGCCACAACCACAAGAATGTAATTATAGATTTGTTTATATAAACTGTTCTGGACTTGACAGGTATAATTTTATTTGGGGAAGTCCATATTTTAAACGAAACTTCGCCAAAATTTTTATAAAACCCCAAGTATTTTTTTTAATGAAATCATGAATTTTAACTAATGTATTTTAAATTAAAAAGGTAGGATGTTACATTGGGGCTTAATAAGTTCATATATATATATATATATATGAATTAATGACCAAATGACATATATGATAAAAAAGTAATAAATATCACTAAGAAAATATTTAGTGACTTATAAATAAGATGAGACAATTCTTCTAAAAAGTAACATATAAATAAGTTAAGATGAAGCACTAATGTTGCTTTTAATCTGTGTAGGGACGAAGCAGTACACTCATTCGATATTCTCCACGAGTCCATATGGGGAAAATGTTTCTGAATGCTGAGTAACTGATAGTACATTTTTTTGCTAAAGACTCCCATGATTTCCTATAGTGAAAGATCAAATTAGACATTTCATTAAGTACAAGTTCACACATCCAAATTATAATAATGTACTCCCTCTGGGTCAAAAAGCTAAGTTGATAAATATTTAAAAAAATTAAAGAGATTAAAGAAACATAAATATAATATTTTATTTATCAAAATACAATTTCAAACTGTAGTATTCTTAACACATATGAAACTTTAATCGTTTAAAAAATTTATTTAATTACCACCAAAAACTTATTTTCACCAAAAAAAATTACAATTTCCAAAATGTTTTATTTTTATTTGAATTATAAATTGAGACAAAAACTTTTGCTTTTTTTCATTAACTTTTTAAAAGGGAAGGAGTATTAGTTAAGTTAAAATTATAAAATTATACAAAATTAATGGTTTAGACGTGTCCACACAACCAATTTCTCACAATGATAATATATGCTCTGAATATCTATGTAGTGTTGTTACCTGTTGGGAAACTCCCCGTTTTCCATTTGTGAATTGATCAACACTTTAGCCGCACGATGCAATGGCAATGGATCTCTTTGGGCCTATATGTAACATCCCAGATTTTAATTCCAGGAATAACTAGAATAATAATAAGATAGGAATAATAGTAAATATAATAATAAGTCGTAAGTAGGGGTTATAAGGGAGGTTTTGGAATTAGGAAACATATAATAATAGGAAATCAAGAATAAAAGATTTATAACATAGAATTCAAATTCCTCCGTTGGATATGAAGTTTGGAGTCTTAAGAGGTTTGTTTTCAAGTTTGAGCAAGATCCGATGGGTAACAAAGGATTTATGGCATTTCAAAGTGCAAGGGATGAAAATCAGTCAAAGTAATCGATTACCTTGGGGAGGTAATCGATTACCAGATTTTTGTGAGAAACCCTAAAATTGGAATTTAAGGAGATAATCGATTACTTTCAGGAAGTAATCGATTACCTGCTTCCTGTAAGGAACCAAATAGTGAAGAAATTAAGGAGATAATCGATTACCTTTAGAGGTAATCGATTACCACACGTCAGACTTTTGAAAAAAAAAATAGTGGCTTGGGGACCACGAATCTCAAGCTTCCTCAAGAAGCCATTGCACCACAACCACACAAAAAAATAACACAAAACACTCATTTTAATTCATTCCCTTCATACAAACAAACACAAAAACAACACTCATTCTTCTTCAATCTTCATCTTCCTCCTCAAGACCAAGAACACAACCACACTACTCATCATCATCAAGCCCTAAACATCATCACTAAGCTCAAGGTCACAACCCCATCACCACCACTCTCACGCCTCCATCATCATCATCATAATCCTTGAGTTTTCTCTCTCTAAACCACCATAACTATGGAGACACAATCTCTCTCATGCCTTCTCACTCTCAAGAACAAGTAAAGGAGAACTCTCTTCCCGCATCTCACTCTCCACTAGACAAGGTTCCTACACACCTCTTGGTGGCTTTGTTGAGGTTGCAAAGGAGGTTCAAGAGGTTCAAGTTCTAGTGTTCACAAAAGCTAAGGAGAGAGGATAAAACTTTGAAGGGTCTTAGACTGTATATAGTGAGAACTAAGAGTAGGTGACTAAGTAGAATAATAAACCTTAGGGTAGTTGATAATAATAGACTTTGGAGTAACTAAATAAAGGAAAGGAACTTGTTTTTAGGCTTGTGATAATATAGGTTGATGATAAATAGTGAATATGGAAATATATGAGTATTTGTGTTATGTGAGATTGATATTGGTTGTTGATGATGAATTGATTGTGAATGATGCATGTTATGAATGTTGAGAAGTGAATAATGGACTTTGAAACTCATAGGAGGACTGGAAAGAAATTAAATGAAATAATAATGGACCCACCATAATGGTGTGTGAATATATATTAATGGACCCGCCAAAAGGTGTGTGTATATATAATAATGGACCCGCCATAAAGGTGTGTGTATATATATTAATGGAACCGCCGAAAGGTGTGTGTATTTATAAGAATGGACCCGCCATAATGGTGTGTGAATATATAATAATGGACCCGTCAAAAGGTGTGTGAATTTATAATAATGGGCCCTCCGTAAGGTGTGGAAAAGATAATAATGGACCAAAACCTAATGGTGCAAATTAATGGATGAAAGGAAAAATAATAAAAGGAAAAGAATAAGGAAAAAGGGAAAAAGGGATAAATGAAATGGATATAAGAATTGATTGTGAATGGAATTGCATGAGCATGATGTGTTGATATTATTTTTGATAATGTTTTTGACTTAGTGTATCTCTATGTCCTTTTAGAAATTATTTTCTATGTTTGTGTAATGCTCACCTCCTTACTGTTTTTATATAGGTACTGAGCCCGAGCTTACACAGTCACGGGCCGAGCAGGAGTACTCGGGGAGCGTAAGTAGTAGTAGTTAGAACATGTCTTATGTCCTTGGCCTTCTTTTGGATATTATGATGTAGTTGTTTTACTTGTATACATGTAAATATTATTTTCGGTACACTAAGATGTAGCTTTGGGTTGGCCTAGGACCCCTCCTTTTGGGAAAGGAGTGTTTTGGGAAATGAAAACAATTTCGCTACTTGTTAATGATGATATGATATGCCTTGCCGGCTTTTTCTGGTGATGTTATGATATTTTTATACAGGTTTTACAGGAAAACTATATTTTGGAAAAGTCCTAAAACAAGGGAAACTCTGTCGAGTTTCATGGAGAATTTTTATAAGTTAATAAGTTAATCAAAGAAATTTTTAAGTAACCAATTAAGTAATTAGGATTATGGGGTTTTATTTCTTAAGGTGTCACGGAATAAAAAAACAAAATAAACAATGACTTGTTAGTTGCTCATAATATCATATTTGAATTAGAATTCTAAATATATAAGTTATTTCCATAGTACCTTTAACATAATTTAACATTGCCTACCTGGCCTGCTTCAATGAGCGCCAACATTGCCCAGGAAGTGTTCACTAAATGTGAATTATTCCCTTTCAGATGTGTGTATACCTACGTTGTTCAATTTCTTACCATTAATAATTAGTTTTATTGAAAAGCTGTTCTAATTTTATGGATGATGGGAGTCCAAAGTTTTAAATTGAAAGTCATGGTTATCACTATATTGTTTTTACCGAAATTGCTGACTCTTACAAGAAGTTGCGGCCGCAATTACAGTCACAAGAAATGTGGTTTGGGAGACTGATAAAACTAAAACCCAAATTTAAAACCTTTATGGGACTATGATTAAAATTAATAACAAGTTCCTAAAAATAATTAATGTTAAACAAAACTTAAGGGCTAAAATAACTGGAGATTCCTGATAAAAAGTTCATGTTACCTCGTTCTGGCATGAGAGGTAGCTCTCTCCCTACCCACCACAGAGGTTTTGTTTGGAAAGTGAAAATTGACATGCTCTTCTAATGTTGTGGCTATTTGGTAGGTCTTACCAGCAGCTTTGAGCCCCGTTATTCCAAACCATGTTCCATAGGTAAAGCAAACTCCAATTGACCCAGGCCTATTCAATACAAATAGCCATTTACATTATAATAAAATCATTTACTCATAGAATTTGAGCAATGCCAACACTTAAAACATAAATGGAAAACTTATAAGAATGAGCTATATATATGAGTTAAACTTTATTGCTTAAAATTAAACAAACCTAGTTTATTTACCAGGCACTTCTGTATGTCACAATTAGGCATAAAAATATAGATGTTTTGATTATATTAATAAACCTCTCTATGAATAATGTTTTCCAAGTGAAAATTTGTATGTCAGGATCTATCAAGTGCAAACACTTCAAATAGTCTAGTCTTTGTATCTATGCCTTGTATATGTCAGGAAAGTATCCATATCACACTCTTTACAACACTTCTATCTGTGTATGTGTTGTGTACTTGTGTTGTATATGTGTCTCCTGTCATATTCGTGCTTCCTAGTTCGATATTGCTTAAATCTTAGTCCTTCCATATTTTTTTTGAAATCCCTTCCTTCAATAAATGTCATGTATTAATAATAAGAAGTGAGTCATTGGAGAAGAAAACGAAACCATGAGGCATCAGCTAACTGTATGCTTTGGATATAGTTTGTTACCTTAGTAATACAGGTTTCTATTTCCATCCTCCTATGTCCTGGACAATGCCTTCTGAATACGGCTAGATCTTGAATAGCTGTCGATCATGACTGCATTCGACATACCTATGATAAATTAAGAACATATTTATGATAATCCAGACTACAATAATTAATCCTTGCATATAATAGTATATAAATCACAAGAATACATGTCAAACATACTGATAATCAATGGCGATATCTCCAAATATTTCAGCTGGATTTATTTTCTGTGACAACAAGAAACGGAGGGTGTAAAAAAAAAATTGAATTTAACTTGCTCATTTAAGAGAAAGTAAGCTTCACACCTTCACCTCCAGCCATGCATAGGATTTTGTAAGTTGGTAGAATACAAATCCGCCACTTGAATTCTGAAAATATTGTGCAAAGACCAAATTGATTAAGCCAAAGTAATTTAATTTGAAACAAATTTAAAGAATATAAATCAACTTTAGCCCCCAAACATCATAATTCTCTTTCACATCACTCTGCTCTTAAAACAAAAAGATTTATATATAAGTGTTCAATAGATATGACCTATTACCTTCCATATTTGTGTATACCTATTTGTTCAATTGCTTACCATTATTAATTAGTCTTGTTGTAAAGCCATAGCGATATACACTACGTTGACATTTACCATGGCCAAACTGTTCATTTCAACTATCTTGGTGGTGAGCGTTTCAAGGTAATAATTGATAGATGGTATGTAGTTGTGCATCTAGATGGGGCACACTTTGATGACTTACTTTAGAATTTATCATGTTCATATGATGATGTTGTGGATGATATCAGTGGAGATGATGACGAAAGTGAGATAGCAAGCAAGGGAAAAGCAAAGAAAGGGGAAGCCACAAACGAGAAGAGAGAAACCAGTAGAAATGCTTGATATTTCTTAGTCTTTTTAATATCTATGTTTTATTATGTTATACAAAATCTCTATGTTTAAATAAGTGACCTGCCTATTTCCTTCAAAATTTGTGTATACCTGTTTGTTCAATTGCGTACTATTAATAATTAGTCTTGTTGAAAAGCTTTAGCGATATGCACTGCATTCAACCAACCATTTACGGTAAGTGTTATGTGAGTGCGGGTCATATTATCCAGAACCATAGTGTGGTTGAGGATTCAACGAAAGAACCGATTGACTGTCGAATTTGTCGGGGTGCAACCAAACAGGGATTAAATTCAGAAACATAGTAAATAGTTTGTATAAGAATTTTCAATCATCTAAACACATCAATAACACTCTTTAGGAAAAAAAGTTGTCGTAAGGATTATTGAGCTATATTGGAGACACACACACACCCCACTTAGAGTTCATACTAGGTTGCCTCATGAACAACAAATGGTGCAAAATAGTTCAGTGTTATTCAATCAGAACATCATATGTGAATTGAATATTATGCAATTTTCACTATATCTAATCAAAGCTTTGGGTTATAGCTATGTTATACCTATTCATGCCACCACATTACATGCAGATAAAAGTTTATAACCATTGATTTTACAGTTACTTCCAAGATCAAATAACATAAGAGGGTGACTCTTATTAAGCACATACAAAAGCAATTTGAGCTAAACCTTATCAATTTATGCTAACATATTCGAAGTATGGATGCTGGATTGCATAATTCTTCTGATCGATAAGGGAATCACATTTAAAGTATCTTTATTAAGAGTGTTAGCAAATAATACTTACTTGAGATTGGTGCTTCGTTGATTTGATTGAGAATAGATGGCTGAATAATACTCTTATGTATTCCTCGTCTTCCACTTCTTCTTGCCCTAATACTTGTTCAAGTAAAGGGATTTCAGTCATGCCTTATCTTCAAATTCG
The DNA here is from genome assembly GCA_037953625.1 of Crotalaria pallida. Classification (NCBI taxonomy): domain Eukaryota; kingdom Viridiplantae; phylum Streptophyta; class Magnoliopsida; order Fabales; family Fabaceae; genus Crotalaria; species Crotalaria pallida. The sequence goes on from CM075650.1 coordinate 59,754,562, forward strand.
GTTTTACCTCAAAGGTAGAGTACTCTTGCGTAGGCGGAGGGGTGACGTATGACAGTAGCTTATTGACACTATTAGGGATGAACAGGATAAGAACTCTACCTTGAAACGATAAGGTCGTGTATCTGCAAAATGTAACACCCCGAATACATTTAAAAAATAATTGTTTAAAATAATGGCAGTGAGAAAATAAAATTTCCTTTTTAGTGCCTTGAAAACCAAGGTATTCTTTACAAATTTCTACAAAGATCGGGGGTTATATAATATAGTACACTTTTTAAAATAAAGTTACAGTTCCTCCTTTTCACCTTCTCCGCTACGACGACTCTGATCCTCAAAATATCCAGATTTTTCCTAAAATGTTAAACCATAGGAAGTGAGACATTTTCCAAAAATTTAAGCAAAAGGATCGAAAGGATCCATAACAGAAATCAGAGAATCCACAAACAATCACATACGTCTTGCACATAAATCAATCAGGACATTGTATCAATTACTTTTACATTCATAGGTACAATCACGCTTAAAAAAACATAATCATTGGCAATAAGGGCAAATGTTACACCTTTCAATCCGGTGCTATGACACCTTGCCCTTAATTCTCGGCTGGATTCGAATAGTATTTCGCCTCATGGGCATTTCCTTTTGTATGCCCGGAGCATACCTTTCAATTTTCTTTTCTAAATTCGATCGAGAACGTGGGTTTCTCATATAACTCATGTTCAATACCCAGGCCATTGGGAACGGGTTAATCTACAAAATATTCGTGGTTATAACTTAATTATGTGTACTTTATGCTAGTCTTTACTGGTTATTAAAATTGAACTAACCGGTTAAGTTAGCTGTAAATTACCACTCTCAAAATTCAGTCCATTTATCCAACACTAACTCTGTTCCCAATATCCTTCTTATGATCAAGCACCATTTTGTCGTTCATCAAATTTGCCATATTTCAATTCATATTCATATAATCCACACAAATTTTTGCATATTAAATTCGTTTTCTACTCAACAGACACAAGTATGTCTCAGTCCTAACATTCACAATTATGTCAATTAGAGCCATATCAATGTAATCAATCCATTCATCTCATCAAAAGCAAACATGCACCAAGGTACTTCGTAGTCAAAATACAAAGTATGTCTCGGTCCTAACATTCACAATTCAACAAATACCCAAATAATAGCTTAGAGGCAAATAACCAATGTCATTTATAATAGGCAAAATATCAGGGAACTCTATACTCATAAATCATTTATTCACATCATAAAAATCTAGGGAACAAGCTCTAACAATAAGGGTTCATTTCCCCTAATGCACTATTTTCACTTAAGTTCATTCATGAAAGGGATTTAGCCATTAATCATATAATAACTCAAATCTACCCATTTCTTCTCTAATTAAACATAACCCAACTCAAATCAATTATTTAATTTCAACTCAAACCCTAGTTTGTTCATTTTCCCCAATTCCATTACAAACCCTAACAATCCCTAAGCTTAAAGAGTAGAAAATGACTCCTCATTACCTTAGAGGAAGAGGAGACTTGAATGGAGCTTCAAAGCCTCAAGATCTACTCTTGATCTCCTTAGATTCCAACTCTCTTGAATGATTTCCACTTGCTTTGAGTTTTAGGGAGTGTGGGTAGTGAGGTTTTAGAGAGAGAAAGGAGAAATGTGGAGAGCGAGATGAAGAGAAGAGAGAGGAGTGAGTGGGTATTGTGATTTGTGGGTTTAAACCATTGGATTTTGGTTTAGTGGAGGAGGAGAGGTGATTTTGGGAGGTTTGGGGGCGTTGGGAAGAAGAGGGGGTCGAAAATGAGGGGAAGCTCGAGCTCCCCTCTTAAGTAGCCGTCAGATTTTTGCTTAAGCGAAAATTCAAGGTCAGATCCCTAACTCATTTTTGCTTAAGCGAAAATCTCTCGCTAAAGCGAAAATGGCATAACTGTAACAATTTCAATCTTGTGATTTTCGCCTAAGCAAAAAACATCCCCCATCATTCTGACCCATTTTCGCTTAAGCAAACATCTCCAGTTCAAAAATTTTTATTTTGGGCATTTCTCAAGTTTTATCATCATGAAAATATCAAAATAAAGCTCAAACTACAAACATATATTCAAAGAAAATCCCAAGTGTTACACATCACAAATTTCTAGCACCTCATAGCCCTTCTTTGAACACACAACCATTGGGAAAACATTTCAAACATACTAAAGTCTCTTTCTATCTCATGCACTTCTCACATTTATAAAACTCCAAGATCATGAAATCACATAAGCATAACTACAATCATAACTAGGCGTTACACAAAGGGGCATCATAAAGGGGAATCGTCATATTAACAATCAATGAATATAATTGAACTCGACCCACCAACATATTCATAACTACACATGTCATGTGTGTGTATATATATATATAAATAAAAACCAAGGCGTTACACAAAAGGATTCTGATGCACAAGCCAATAATATAATATGATATAAAGCCAAAGAAATAAGAATAGAGTGATAGTTAGGTTTGTGTGTACTCCTTGTGATAGTCTCCTATTTATAAGGCTTGAGATTGGGCTTCCTTCAGGGTAAAAGAAGAATTTGGGATGTCACATCTGATCAACCTCTTTAAGCGAAATAGGCCTAGACTTGTGATGGGTGACTTTTTTGTAGACCTTACTTTTAGCTTTGCTTTTAAGGCTCCTTTACCCTCCTTAATTATATATATCAATGTTCATATGTTTTGGTTGTTAGCAAAAAAAAAAAGTTCAAGAATTTTTTTTTTCAAATTTACAAAATCTATAAAATGTGGATAACCAAATTTGGCATCCACATTATATGTTTGTCCAGGGAAAAAAATTATTTACATTTTATCAACAAATATAGAAGAAAATCATTATTCATTTTAAAAAAAATGTATTTCCTTATTTAGTTTTTACAATGAGATTCTTTTTATATATAATTCACACAAGATTTTAAATTTTCAACATTTGTTGTTTCTACATTAAATTATATCTCAGTTTAATTTCCTTTTTAATGAAAACATAAAAAGTATTGTATTTTTATTAGGGGTAACTTAAGAAAAAAATTTAAATAACATTTTACAGGAAGGATTACTTATATACATATCAGTGTACAAAAGTTTTGGTTAGTTGCAACATATTTATTGTAGTGTTGGCTAAAATCATAAGCAAGGAAAAGATCAAGACTTTATTCATTTCGCCTAATTTCTAAAATTGTTAACAACCTTATTGGCATTCAGATTATTATTTTTACAAAAAAAATTATTTAGATTTTATCAACAAATATAGAAGAAAATCATCACGTTGAGTACTGTCGCCCCCTAGATTGCAAATCGAGAACAGTGAGAGGGACTGGAACGGGGCAATGTGTTTTGCCACTGCGAGGCAGTGAGCCTTTATTATATGATTTGAGGACGAGATCCTCCTGGTCTGGGACCATCTGTTTTGAGACAGCTGTCATGCCCGCGTGGTAAAGGTCCTGTACTCCTGTTTGCTTCCGACTAGGTTGGGTGGTGAACCGAGGAGATGTAGACGTGTGTGAGCACAATGATGCCTCCCCCTCATCATTGATGCTAATCAAATCGATAAGACTTAATAACCAAGATATTCCAAAGACGAATAAAATAAAGATAATAATAATAATGATAATGCTAATATCAGGTGTTGGATAAGATTTGAGAGTGGAAGTGGGTGTAAATGCTCCTGAGACATTTGATGAGTTTGAGAATGAGGAACGAGGGAGAGTTAAAAAAAAGTAACCCGGTGAAGGACGTGATTGTGTTGAGCTTGCAGTTATTAGAATGAATAATTGGGTGATTATATATGTGTGCATTATGACAGTTATTTGCTTTGTCTTGATCTACCCTATGCTAATGTTGAGTTTATATTTTCCTTTATATTTATTTTGTCTTAATATTTACCTAATGTAATCCCACATAGTCGACATTGCCGTTTTGGGTTGCTCACTCTCTACTCTGTCTATCCTTTTTTGTATAAATTGTGTGGACGTTAGATGGGCAACATAGTGAGATACCAGTAGTTGCAGGAGATTGGAGCGACTCCCCGGAGGGGTGATAATAGTACTACGTCAGTCTACAGGATGATTTTTGATTAGATCCCATGCCAACGAGTGGAGTTAGAGGAAGAAGAGGAAGTGGTTGAAGAAGAAGAAGAAGGAGAAGAGGAAGCGCCTGATGACCATGAGGAGGAGGTTGCTGCTGAGGATGAGGAGGAAGATCCTGACCTCTGGTCTGATAGAGATGACCCAGAGGAGTACTACAGTGATGGGAGTTGGATCATTACTCCAGAGGATCTTCTAGCGGATGATGACGAGTGGTACCGCAAGCTTGCTAAGCTAGACTAGTGAGATCATGATTAGATGTTTTAGGTAATTTCCCTTTTGAGTATGTACCCACCACTATGAGTTCGTAGCAACCTAATGGATCCTGATGTAACCCCATCTTTTACATTGATACCTTGGCATGAAACTTAATGGGCTATTTTCTGTGTTTGATGTTTTAGAAATCGGGTTCAGAACGTAGTGTCATGTGACATTCCGGTTTGGGACTTGAAAGAGTTGGCTCAACATGAGAACATGAGTTTACTATACAATTGTGTTTTGAAAAATAGAAGTGTTCTCATCTTGTGCACTACTCGCTTCCTTAAAAAAAATGGCCCTAATTTTCACCCAAAACGATTAAAGCTTTCAAGTTGCCAGATCGGGGTGTTACAGAAGTGGTATCAGAGCGAGGTTTCTTTAAGAACTATTGTGTGTGGATCTACATACTCTACCGTGTGACTCTGAGTGTGCGTTAGTAATAAGGTAGCAATGAGTGAGCATAGGAACACTAGGGATACGTTGACGTATTTCTGGAGGATGTCCTGACTCGTCTGCAACAGTGTTCGGGAGCAGTGTCCAGAGCCATTCTGTGACGTTAATCGGTAATCCAAACCCTTCTTGTTGAATTTCTTTTAACGTGAACTTCTTTTTGAAGAACATATTTGAGCTATTGACCTGAGCTCTTGTGATGAGCATTTTATTTCCCATTTTTCCTTGCATTATTTTACTCCTATTATTGATACTTGTTGCCTATTTGACATTGTTTAGCTTGATTTAGTGATTTAGAGTTTATTGGAATACTATTCTGAATATTGTTTAATTTGGGATTATTTAGCCTAATTAATTCTATTTCTATTTTCAGGTCATATTTGGCACAAGGGCTTTTTGGACATTTTGGGAATGAAGATTTAATTTTGGAAGAGAAGATATATGATGAAGTGAAGATTGTAATCTATCTTTAGGATTAGTTGATATTTAGTTATATCTTTTAAGATTTAGATTTTATCTATAAGATATTTTTAGATTTAATTTAGAGATAAGCTTTCCTTAGGATTTGGGCCCATGATTTAGGCCCGTTTTGTGATTTAAAAAGCCAAATTCGTGTAAACCCTAGGGAGACCTTCCATTCCACGTTTTTTACATTCTCTCTCATAGAGAAGGCTTAGTTTTGCTCTCCAAGCTTGTGGAGGCTGCTAGGGTTTCTCTCTCTTCCCTTTCTACACGTTTTTTGGTATTTTTCTTCATGGAAGGCTAAACTCTTAGGTTAAATCCCTTTGGTAATGTATCACATGCTCTTGAGGTTTTGTTCTTAATGCTATTTCGTTTTTATTCACTGTTTTCATGCTTATTGATATGTTATGGTTCGCTTAGTTCCATTATATAGAGATAATCAATGTGTATGAATGCTTAATTTATGCAAACTCGTAAAAACTCCATGCTTTGGCTTTTAATGCTTAATTAGAGGTTTGGGTTTTGGGGTGAGAATTGAATTTTCGCTTAGTATTTAATTCTCACGAGTTGGACAGTGAAGAGGAAAGAAATTGATCTTTTGTGACCGATGATAGAGTTGTGAACGCGAGCCAAAGGGGTTTATCCGCTTTTCCTTATCTGTTTCTTCGTTTTGATTTAATTCTGTTTTGATTTCAATTATTCAATATTCAATACAAACCCCCCCCCTGTTTTCTATGCATACTATGTGTTCGACCTTTTGCTTGATAAGATATTCCTTGGGAGACGACCTAGGAGTCACTTCCTAGTACTATACTTAAACTGTTTTTATTTGTATCGGGTACGGCCTCGATCAAATTTGGCGCCGTTGCCGGGGAATATCGGTTCTTGCCAAAGGTCATTAGTAGTTAGTTAGTGTCGTAGTTAGTATAGTTATTATAGTGTGTCGTGTCTGATTTAGGGTCTAGTAGTCAATTCTGATAACCGGTTGAAGTTGCACTGTTTGCTGTTTTGCTATTTTGTTGCAATTAGTGTATTTGATTGATTCTGTGGTTGCTAGTTCACATAGTTGTGGGTGGAATTTTTGCACGAAAATTTATATCCACACTACTTTTATCATATAAAAAGGTTTTGAGGCACCACGATCACTCAGATCATCACTGGTTGTGAGTTCCAGAAAAATTTTCCAAGTTTTAGCAGCACTGTCTTCAAATCGTCGCAACTTTTGACCCGTAACTCGGAATTTGACGAATTTTATATCAAATCGAAGGGAATTTTCTGAATAATCTGATTTTTCTCACTTCATCAGAAAACTCCTTCATCTGGATCCTGAAAAAGCCGTTTTACTATTTCTTTTTTATTTTACAAGTTTTATTTTCTTAGTTTTTGGTCTCTGATTTAATTGTTTGCCTTGGTTCCCTTTTGAATTTTGTCCTCAAACTTTTTGTGGTATGTTTTCATGATTTTAGGGTGCTGAAAAAAATAAAGAAAAAAATTTTAAAAAAATAAAAAATTTTGTTGCCTATTTTGGTCATGTATATTAGTGACAGTTTGCTATGCTTAATGGTGTTCTGTTCAGTACATGACTAAGGGCAACCCAAGCTACTTTCATCCATATAACCCTGAAATTGATAGAACTTATCACAGACTAGTTAGACAAAATAGGAACCAGTCCATGGGTAGTGAGTCTATTGAGTCTTTACATAGTGAGTCTGCTTCTTTTTCTTCTATTCCTATAAATTCTGATTCTTATTCTGATTATTCTGAAAATATGGCTCAACCTCCACCACGTGAGAGGACATTGAGGGAGCTGGCTGCACCTGATTTCACTATTGAAGATTTGTGCATCCAGTATCCCGATGACCCGTATGAGCTAAGGTCTGGACTAATTCATTTGTTGCCCAAGTTTAATGGTCTTGCAGGTGAGGATCCTCATAAACATCTCAAGCAGTTCCATATTGTCTGTGCTACTATGAAACCACATGATGTGCAAGAGGATCATGTTTGTCTTAAGGTATTCCCACACTCCCTAGAGGGGCTAGCCAAGGATTGGTTGTACGATCTGGCCCCTGGTTCTATCACAGTCTGGGATGACCTGAAGAGGGAATTTTTGGAGAAATTCTTCCCTGCATGCATAACAACAGCAATCCAAAAGGATATATCAGGCATCAGGCAACAAAGTGGAGAAAGTCTCTATGAGTATTGGGAGAGATTCAAGAGACTGTGTGCGAGCTGCCCCCACCATCAGATCTCAGAGCAGCTGCTTATTCAATATTTCTATGAAGGTCTCAACCTCATGGAGAGAAACATGCTTGATGCTGCAAGTGGTGGTGCCCTAGGAGACATGACACCTTTAGAAGCCAGAGTCAAGATTGAGAAGATGGCTTCCAATTGTCAACAATTCCATGCAAGGGGCAACAGCGATGCAATCATAGTGAGAGGAGTGAATGATGTTGGCACAAGTTCTGGTAAGGTTGAGAAGCTTGAATAGAAGATAGATTCACTTACAACTTTTGTCACTCAATTGGCCATCAACCAAAAGAAGTTGTCTTTGCCTGCTAGATTATGTGGCATATGCACATCCGCTGAGCACCCCACAGATGCATGCCCTTCTGTGCAGCAGCAGCCCACGACTGGTGCTGACCAACCTGAGGCATATGCCGCCAACATCTTCAATAGTAGAAATCAGCAGCCACAGAACTTTGATCTCTCTACCAATAGATACAACCCTGGTTGGAGGAACCATCCCAACCTGAGATGGTCTGATCAGCAACAACCTTCACAGGTTCAATTTCAGAACAATTCTAGACCACCATATGTACGTCCTCCAGTCCAGCAACAGAGGCAACAACAGGCTAATTATGCACCACTAGCTCCTAGTACTGAGCAGCAGCCTTCATTGGAAGAGCTGATGAAACAGATGACCATGCAAAATCTCCAATTCCAACAGGAAACTAGAGCATCCATTCAAAGACAAGAGGCCTCAATTCAATCTTTGACCAATCAGATGGGACAGATGGCAACAGCAATCAACACTATGCAATCTCAGAATTCTAACAAGTTGCCATCCCAAACAGTGATCAATCCAAACCAGAATGTGAATGCCATTAGTCTAAGGTCAGGGAAGCAGATTGTCACACCCACACCAGAATCTGACCTCAACAAAGATGATCTAGTTTCACCCAACAAGAAGACCCAAATGGTCGAGGAGAGTGAGCACACAAGTACCAGAAAATCCCATCCAACTCAGCCTTCCACAAGCACAACACCTGCTGCTGCCCAACAACCACCCCCCATTCCTCTTCCTTTCCCACCAAGGGGGGTGACTCAAAGCAAGAAAATGGAAGAGATTGACAAAGAGATACTTGACACATTCAGGAAGGTGGAAGTCAACATACCCCTTCTTGATGCAATCAAGCAAATTCCAAGGTATGCAAAGTTCTTGAAGGATCTATGCACACACAAACGAAAGCTCAAGGGCAATGAGAGGATCAATATGGGAAGAAATGTCTCTGCTCTTATAGGTAAACCCGTCCCTCATATTCCTGAAAAGTGTAAGGATCCTGGAACTTTCTCTGTGCCTTGTATCATAGGTAATACTAAATTTGAGAATGCTTTGCTAGATTTAGGAGCATCTATTAATGTTATGCCTATGTCTGTTTTCAAGTCTCTTTCACTTGGACCTCTTCAACCTACGGGTGTGGTTATTCACTTGGCAAATAGATCTACTGCCTACCCCGCAGGTTTGATAGAGGATGTCCTGGTTCGGGTTGAAGAGCTTATCTTTCCTGCTGATTTTTATATTCTTGATATGGAAGAGGACACCTCTTGTAGTGCTGTCCCTATCATATTAGGGAGACCATTTTTGAAAGCAGCCCGAACCAAGATAGATGTGCATGCAGGTACACTTTCCATGGAATTTGATGACAGTGTGGTTCGATTCAATATTTTTGATGCTATGAAACATTTTTCTGATGACCACTCTGTTTTTCATGTTGACTTGATTGATGATCTGATTGATGATCATGTTCTAGACTTTTTGCATGATTATGATTTGCCATCTTTCACTAGCTCATTTACTTGTTCTGCATGTTCTGATTCCGAAATGTGCACTGCATGCATTGAAATTGACCAGTTTTTAAATTCTGCCACTGCATCTGTTGATTCATATGATATAGATTCAGATCATGCTAACCCCATTTCTGTTTTGCATGAGTCTAATTCACTTGTTCAGGTGCAGGCGGCAGAATCCAATTTTGCTGCTCCTTTAGTTCCATCTGTGATGCAGGCACCTTTATTGGACCTGAAGCCCCTTCCTCCTCATCTCAAATATGCTTACTTGGAGGCTGAGCAGAAACTTCCAGTGATCATCTCTACCTCCCTTTCTGTTGATCAAGAGAAGCAGCTGCTGGATGTGATTAGAGCAAACAAAAGGGCAATAGGATGGACTTTGGCAGACATACCTGGTATTAGCCCCTCCATGTGCATGCATCGGATTTTATTGGAGGATGGGGCTAAACCAGTGAGACAACCCCAGAGACGGTTGAACCCCCAGATTCTTGATGTGGTAAAGAAAAAGGTCACTAAGCTGCTGCAAGCTGGTATTATCTACCCCATTTCAGACAGCACTTGGGTAAGCCCGGTTCAAGTAGTTCCCAAGAAGTCTGGGGTGACAGTTGTCAAAAATGAGAAGGATGAGCTGATTCCCACTAGAATGCAGAACAGTTGGAGAGTCTGCATTGATTATAGGAAGCTCAACCAGGCGACCCGCAAGGATCACTTTCCTCTTCCCTTCATTGATCAGATGTTGGAGCGCCTGGCAGGTAAATCTCACTATTGCTTCTTAGATGGTTTCTCTGGTTATTTCCAAATCTGTATTGCACCAGAGGACCAACATAAGACCACATTTACCTGTCCTTTTGATACATTTGCTTATAGGAAGATGCCTTTTGGCCTATGCAATGCTCCTGGCACTTTTCAAAGATGTATGATGAGTATTATTAATGACTTACTTGAGCATTGCATAGAGGTCTTCATGGATGATTTTAGTGTATATGGTTCCTCTTTTGATGCATGTCTTGATAGTTTGTCTAAGGTGCTTAATAGGTGCATTGAGACTAACCTTGTCTTGAATTTTGAAAAATGTCATTTTATGGTATAACAAGGCATAGTCTTAGGGCACATTATTTCACATAAGGGCATAGAGGTTGACCCTGCTAAGCTGCATGTAATATCACATTTGCCTTACCCCTCTTGCGTGCGAGAGGTGCGTTCTTTTCTTGGCCATGCAGGTTTCTATCGAAGGTTTATTCAGAACTTTAGCAAGATAGCCCTTCCACTATCCAACTTGCTTCAAAAGGATACCACATTTGAGTTTGGAGACCAATGCAAGAAGGCATTTGATGAGCTAAAGAGAGCACTCACCACCACTCCCATCATCCAACCACCTGACTGGACTCTCCCATCAGAGCACCGTGCATATTGGGCTGTGAAGCAATGCAACTTAGCTCTTGATCAAGCGGGTGAGGAGAGGAAGCTGCAGTTGAGTGAGCTAGATGAGATCCGTTTGGAGGCCTATGAGAATTCCAAGTTCTACAAAGAGAAGACCAAGAAGCTCCATGATAGCTCAATTTGCAGAAAGGAGTTCTTGGTTGGTCAAAAAGTGTTGCTCTACAACTCTAGGCTTGGACTCATGAGTGGAAAGCTCCGCTCTAAATGGATTGGACCGTTTGTAGTCACCCAGGTGTTTCCTTATGGCACTGTGGAGATCAAGAGTGAGTCCACAGACAAGAGCTTCAAAGTCAATGGCCACCGACTCAAGCCTTTCCTCACTACCCCTTCTTTGGATGATGCACCTGTGGAGGAAGCCTCATTGGTCGACCCCATTTTTGACCCACCATGATTTAGGGAGTCTTCTTTTCTCCTTCTTTACTACTTTTATTCCACTTGTCTATATCTGTCTGATTCTGCTATTTGTTTTACATTGAGGACAATGTGTGATTTAAGTGTGGGGGGGAGAGTAGTTTAGGTTGCATATTTTTGCTTTGATTTTTTAGGTTTTGCTAAGTTTTGGGCATTTTCTTGCATGTTTTTGCTTCATTTTAGTAGAGTCTTGGTATCTTGTGTCTGAATTCATGCATTTCTATGTGTAAAGTTGCTTTTGATAATTAAGAGGTGGTAACACTGTGATAGAATTGTCCCTTTTGTGAGGATTTGAGCCTTAATTGTGGGTGGATTGCTATATATGCCACCTAATTTTTCTTTCATGTGTGATTGCACTCTGGATTACTTGCACTCTAGAACTTGACTTGACTCTTGTTGATACTTGATATTCCCATGCACATTTTGAAATGATTTAGGCATTGTTTTTTTTCTTGAATAAGCCACTAGCCATATGAGCCTACCTTGAATGAATTTATCCTTTGATAGCCCCTTTGAGCCTTTATATCCCTTTTCTTTGTTCTTTAGCTCATTACAAGCCTATGACTGAAAAACCATGATTGTCCTAACCTTAGGGAATGTTGGAGCTTTGGAATTGTTTTGGGAATGGGTATTAAGTAAACGAGGGTGCTTTGTTCTTCATCTCTTGTGAGTTCTGGGTTTTGCCTCTATGGTCGGTGATGTAATTATGGCTTTATCTCATTATGCCATTTTTGTTGTTTCTTCTTTCCTTTCGTTCATGAAGTTCTGCAATGAAAAAAAAATTGAAAAAATGAATGATGAAAAAAAAAAGAAAGAAAGAAGAAGAAGAAAAAAAAATGGAATAAAAGGTTGATTGAGGCATGGAGGATTGGAATTAGAGATTGTTGTTATGTTTACCATTTCATTCTGGGGTGGATTGTGCTTATTTTTTTTTTTTTACTTGTTCCCCATTGCTCCTCTATTCCCTGGGTTTTAGCTACATTTCCCATATTTTTATCCTACCTTGTCCTTGGCCCCATTACAACCCTGAAAAGACCTTTTGATCTTAATGTGCATGTGTGTTGATTGTTGATGTTAGAGGCTTGTCAAGCCTATGGTTGTGTTTGTTTTTCATGATGTGCCTTGAGTGTAAACACTGATTAACCTTAAACACTTGAGTGTAAACACTATTGAGTGATCCTTGTGAGTTTCTATCATCTTTGTGACTACCCTCTTGATGTCATTGGTTTTCTTTGCATATTTGAAATAATTGGATGATGTTCATGGATGCTTTGATTCTTTGGTCCTTATTCTCTTCGTGTGCTCGATTTTGCCCATTTCTTTGCATTTCCTAGAATTCATTGTGAAGTATGTAATCTCTTAGGTTTGCATTCATTAGTTTTAGTAATCTTGTTACATGATTCACTTTGGTGCATATTGATTTTCTCAGTCCTAATTCTTAGTTTTGCCCAGGAGTGCAAAAGGATAAGTGTGGGGGTATTTGATGAGCATTTTATTTCCCATTTTTCCTTGCATTATTTTACTCCTATTATTGATACTTGTTGCCTATTTGACATTGTTTAGCTTGATTTAGTGATTTAGAGTTTATTGGACTACTATTCTGAATATTGTTTAATTTGGGATTATTTAGCCTAATTAATTCTATTTCTATTTTCAGGTCATATTTGGCACAAGGGCTTTTTGGACATTTTGGGAATGAAGATTTAATTTTGGAAGAGAAGATATATGATGAAGTGAAGATTGTAATCTATCTTTAGGATTAGTTGAGATTTAGTTATATCTTTTAAGATTTAGATTTTATCTATAAGATATTTTTAGATTTAATTTAGAGATAAGCTTTCCTTAGGATTTGGGCCCATGATTTAGGCTCGCTTTGTGATTTAAAAAGCCAAATTCGTGTAAACCCTAGGGAGACCTTCCATTCCACGTTTTTTACATTCTCTCTCATAGAGAAGGCTTAGTTTTGCTCTCCAAGCTTGTGGAGGCTGCTAGGGTTTCTCTCTCTTCCCTTTCTACACGTTTTTTGGTATTTTTCTTCATGGAAGGCTAAACTCTTAGGTTAAATCCCTTTGGTAATGTATCACATACTCTTGAGGTTTTGTTCTTCATGCTATTTCGTTTTTATTCACTGTTTTCATGCTTATTGATATGTTATGGTTCGCTTAGTTCCATTATATAGAGATAATCCATGTGTATGAATGCTTAATTTATGCAAACTCGTAAAAACTCCATGCTTTGGCCTTTAATGCTTAATTAGAGGTTTGGGTTTTGGGGTGAGAATTGAATTTTCGCTTAGTATTTAATTCTCACGAGTTGGACAGTGAAGAGGAAAGAAATTGATCTTTTGTGACCGATGATAGAGTTGTGAACGCGAGCCAAAGGGGTTTATCCGCTTTTCCTTATCTGTTTCTTCGTTTTGATTTAATTCTGTTTTGATTTCAATTATTCAATATTCAATACAAAAAAAACCCTCCCTGTTTTCTATGCATACTATGTGTTCGACCTTTTGCTTGATAAGATATTCCTTGGGAGACGACCTAGGAGTCACTTCCTAGTACTATACTTAAACTGTTTTTATTTGTATCGGGTACGGCCTCGATCATCTTGTCTTGTGACTAGAACTCTTCTTCTATTGGAAATTCTCTTGTGAAGAACCCCGAGTTTTGTCAAGTTGCTTTGACAAGATGTTGAGCTAGCCTAATCACCAAAAATACTCAGCCCTTGTTTTGTCAAGAGAACTTGATTTGTTGATGAACCTAAACTTTTCTCTTTGATCATGACCCCATGTCTGTTTCTTCCAAAAGTCTTGATTGAAAATGTTGAATTCTGATATCCGACATCCGACATACAGGTGTTCTAAGAGTGAACAGAGGATTGTGGAGTATGGTAAGATAAGGATTGTAAGTGTCTAGGAAATTAAGGAATGATTGATGTGAATGAAGTGAGTGTGAATCTTAGAGAAGATAGAAGTACCCTTTGGAGTCATAAAAAGTGGTGAGTTGTTTAAAACAAGTGGGAAACAGGAGTAGAGAGCAGATAAGTCCAAATATTGGTCTAGATGGTGGTAAGATAGGAAGGAATTTGAGAGATTATTCTGAACCTGAGGTCCTAAGTGTCTGGAATTGTGGAAGGAAAGCGGTGGAATGGCGGAGAATAGGCGATAATATGGTGGACCTTATGAGTAGAACCCTTAGGTGTGATCCCGAAGTTAGGCTGAAGGATTAGGACTTGATGTTTTAAGAAAAGAGCTTGGATGGATTAGAACCAGTGGTGGATAAGCAAAAGTTGAATAAAGGTTTAGGATGACTAAGTTGTATGATTAAGTATTTAGGAATAGGGAATGAAATAGTGTGTATTTATTGCGGATTAGTGGTGATTAAGATGAGAAGATGAGATGGCAGTCTCAGAAGTTGGATAATAATAATGAAGTAGGAGACAATTGGAAATTAAATTGGGGATAAGTAGTGAGAAATTGTGTAAAATCGATTGAGGTATGATGAAGGATGAGAGCCTTAGAGGGTAAGTTATGGCCAAAAGGTAGTGCGTGGAGGTAAGATTTACTTAAGTTGGGGAGCAAGTGAAGATTTGAGATGTTAGAAAATAGCTTGGTTTGGTTTGAATGGATGAAGAAGAACATAATCCCCTGAAGTAGTAGAACCTTAACCCAAGGGGCGTAAATCTGTCATGTCTGGACGTGACTCGGATATCTTAATCCTCTTTGACTTTTGTTTCCATAAAAACCATGTTGTTCATACCCCAGTCTGCTGACTAACCCGAATACCCCGTAAGATCATTTGCAAAAAGTAATCAGCCTATATGACCGATAGGACGACGGATGGGTAGTACCTGATCGTGGATGAGGCAACGAAGATTGTAGTTCAAGAGTAAAGAGATTATTCAAAGGAATGATGCGCCCATGGTCCAAGTTCGCTCAGTATTTCTCGGGGACGAGAAATCCTTAAGTTGGGGAGAATGTAACACCCCGCATTTTCTCGTGCAGGCATAAACGAATTCGCTAAAGATAAACGTTGAATTTTGTTTTCTAAAAAGGATTTTCTAAAGAAATGATTTCTTTATGAACTAAATTTGCATTTTCGATTCAAGAACTTTGAAATTGTGATCTCTTGAATTTTCTGAATTTATTTACAACATTATTTTGAAAATCTTGGGAGGACAAATTTTAAGACAATATGATTTTGAAAATTAGAGATTTCAATTGTCTTTTGGGAAGCCCCTTATTGTATAAAAGCTTGATTTTAAAGGTCCATTATATATATATATATACGAATGTTGATCATGTGTGTGTGTGCTAGGTGTAAACAATTGTTTTAAATTGAAATAGCCTAAGTTTTCTTTACAATAAAAATAATGGTATGTTCTTGTAAGAGACTTGAATAAATTACCATGACATGAAACTAATTTATGTTTAACATGATATATGCCTAATTCGATGTGAGTATGTATTGCTTGAAAAATAAATACATGTGTTTGTATGTGTGTATAATGCTACGGTCCTATGTATGCGTGTATGTGTATAACCCTTGAATTTATTTGCATGATTTTAACACATGTTATAAGTGAAATAATGGAAAATAAAAATGAAACTTGCATGAGGTGTGTGTATGTGTTGCTACGGTGATGATGTGTGTGTGTGTTTGGGGTAAGTGTTGAATTATGGGGAAAGGAAAATCCTTGGCAAGCTTAGAACTCAACAAGTGTACCATGCAAATTTTGACTTTCTTGCACCCTAAACCTAGTAACCCATTAGCACCTAGGTTTAATTAGTGTAAAGCTTGGTTAATAGTTTGACCAACCAATAGGAAGCAAACTTAGTCCTAATTCTACTCCATTTGTCCAATGGCTTGGCTTGAGCCATGCAAGCCTTAATGATGCCAATTCTACCCTTCCTAGCAACACACTTGGCCGAACTTTCTCAAGGGCAAGAGAGGAAATTGTTGGTTCCCTTTTTATTTCCCTGAACCGTAGCACACCAACCCCATTTGCCTCACAATTCACTTCCAAAACTAAACACATTTTCTAAGAGAGACATTAAGCTCTTAGAAATAACTAGAAGCTTTGGAAGAGAAGGAGAAACCGTAAGGAACACCAAGGAAGAAGAAGGAGATCTAAACCAAGTCCTTGAACCTTCTTTGAAGACTTAGAGCCTTTGATGTAGAAGACTCAATTTTATTGGTAGGTTACTCGAAGATCTAAGGGAAACCATGAGAGTTAGGATTTTCTTTTGGTTTTGCAAATTTTCTTTCTTCTCTTTTCATTCCATGTTCATAGCCTAGATTTTTCATGAACTTTTAAATTTGGGATGTAAATAAGTGGACTCATGGACTCTTTATGTGTTTCGGTTATGATTTCTTTAGATAGACCACAATGATTTTCTAAACAACTTCTTGAAGAATCTAAACCGTTATTTGAGATTTTCATGAAAACTAAAATGAAACCCCTTTGCATGTTGGATTTTCCCTCTTAGACCGTGACCTACAACATTTTTAGGAAAGGGTTGAATACATAATGCATGATCTAAGTATGGTTTGTGATAAATAGAGGATTTCAAGTCTTGCATGATATATTTTTGTACCCAATCCGTGACCTCTATGTGTTTATGTGAATATTTGATTAGCAATTCCATGATCTAAGATTTCTTGAGAAGGGAATAGAAATTTTTGGTCATGCATGTTGAATTGTGATGATTATTGGTTGATCTTTATAGGTGCATGTTGTAATCCATGTGTGTGCAAACTCAAATTAGGACCTTGAGGCTTTGCATGTTAAGTTTTTAAATGAAAAAGGCTATGTTCTCTTTTATGTGTGCCTCGTCCTAGATGAAATAATAGGGTAATGGTATTTAAAATAATTTTCTTTTTATGAGCATGATTTGATTTTAAAGATTTGTGTTATATTTGTCGTGTTGATGTGGAGGCCATTCGGCCATGGTTGATAAAGTGTGATGGTGCTTGATTTTAGGTACAAGTATACATTAGGAATAGATTTAGTAGGCCTTGGGTTCATGTATGCTATTCTTTTTAGAAGATCAAGTTATAAACCATGTTTTTATCCAACAAAAATTTATAAGTCCAAGTTTTAATAAAAAGTCTAAGGAAATCTCTTGATGGTCTATGCATGATAATGTAATGTGACTAACTTTTAATTGTCTTTAGTACATTGAAAAGTGAACTAGGATTCTTACCCTATGCATGTAAATATTCGGTTTTGAGAAGAGTGTATAGGAGAGTGTGCCTAATCATCATCTAGATTACATATAGACTAGGATTGACCTTATCTAGGAGCATAAAGCTACATGCATAAGATGATTTGTGGTCTTACTTGTTGTCTTAAATTGAGTCATAAAAATGAATGAAGTTTGTTGCTTTATTCCATAATGCTTACGGTTTGGTCTTCACACCAATAGGATGATATAATTGTTTTATGATTTTGGTGATTTGATATATTTTATAGGATTTTGTTTGAGTGATTCGGTTAATACATGTTTTAGATGCTTAGAATGATTCTCTTTTTAAATGACTTATGAAAGTGACTTTATTCCATGATTATGTTCAATGCAATAATGTGTCAATTTCTTTGTTCTTTTCGGTTTAGGGGCTAGAAGTGAGTGAAATTATTTGAATTGATTTTCATAATGATAATTCTATGGTTTGCAAGTTTAGAAATAATTAGAAACTAGGACATGTTAATTCGGTCTTGCCATGATTCAATTAAGACATTAAGTTGAATTATTTTAATATACATGATTGAGTTTGTGCGTTAGTATTGTAACCCGATTAGCTATTCCCCTTAGCTTAAGAATGTGTTGGCGTGAGTAAGTGATAAATGTTCTTGAATGTGATGAATTGATTTGTGTAATCCTAGGGTTTATCTTTTACTTCTTGTGTTCTGAAAAATATTTTAAGGAATATATTTTCATAACAATGATGTTTTAAATTAAACTTTAATAATGAAAGGAAATTATTTTTAAGTTATTTCCAAACGTTTTTTTTTTCCCAAGAACCGTTTTAAACTGAATTTGAAAACCTTAGATCATGATAACATGTTTTCAAAAGAGAAATTGTTTTCAAAACAAATCAAAAGTATATATCGGAATCGTTTCTAATGCACGAGAGAATGTCTTAGTTGAGCGAAGGATGCGAGGGCAAGAGGCAAGGAGAGATGATCAAGAGAGCGAGGAGAGCATTAGGACGTTCGTCATCGAGGTGAGAGAGGGGCATACCCTTAAGACGCCGTGGTAATTAGGTAACATATTAAGGCGTCCAATCATCTCAAAGATTGGACATCCAATCTCAATTAGCATAGTGGTGTATGTGATAGCGCAGGTTTGATTGATTTAGCTATCCACCCGAACGACTGAGATTGGTTTTTTATATGTTTTATAATTGTTCATGTGTGCTATTTAATTATCTATCTGAGAGATGTTTAATTGTTATATGATATGGTTGGAAATCGTGTATGCAAACAATAAAGACTAAGATTATAGAGTATTAATCGAAGGAATAAGAGACGAAAATGATAGATGTGAGGGACGTAAAAGAATACGTGTAATGTAAGCGAGCGGAAGCGTGGTGACGAGAAAGGGAGTTAACAACGCTGCGAGGATGAGCTGATCCGAAAAGATGCTAATGATGCTGTTGAGTTATAGTAACAAAGAATGCTATTGATCCACAGTTGATAAGGAGACAATGATGATGTGCTGAGTCACTAGTGAGCTGAGATCGTGTTGTTTATGTTGATGAGAATAAACGTCGCTGTGATTTGAGATGGATGATGATGATGCAGTGATGTCGTGATGACCTACGTGATAGTATGAGAATTTTAGGGGGATTAAATGCGAACAATTAGCGATCGGGTTTCATTGAAGGGATGAACTAAGGATGAACCGATCATTAGGATTAAGCCGTAATTAAAACTTTTTAAAAGATTTTAAAAGACATTAATAATTGCGGTGAGGTATGAGTGTTGTTTCGAAGTAGTGGAGAGGAAGGAACGATAAGTATCTGCGGATACTTAGGACGAGATTGCATTAGGGGAGGACGATGACGATGATTCGTCAAGAAGTCTAGAGTACTTTTCTAGGCGGAACAATCCCACAAGTGGCACACTAACGTGGTGGGGACTGGGTCTAATGTCGTGGCACGTTCTGCTTTCGAAACTAGAATAAGTACTGTCGCCCCCTAGATTGCAAATCGATCACAGTGAGAGGGACTGGAACCGGGCAATGTGTTTTGCCACTGCGAGGCAGTGAGCCTTTATTATATGATTTGAGGACGAGATCCTCCTGGTCTGGGACCATCTGTTTTGAGACAGCTGTCATGCCCGCGTGGTAAAGGTCCTGTACTCCTGTTTGCTTCCGACTAGGTTGGGTGGTGAACCGAGGAGATGTAGACGTGCGTGAGCACAATGATGCCTCCCCCTCATCATTGATGCTAATCGAATCAATAAGACTTAATAACCAAGATATTCCAAATACGAATAAAATAAAGATAATAATAATAATAATGATAATGCTAATATCAGGTGTTGGATAAGATTTGAGAGTGGAAGTGGGTGTAAATGCTCCTGAGACATTTGATGAGTTTGAGAATGAGGAACGAGGGAGAATTAAAGAAAAGTAACCCGGTGAAGGACGTGATTGTGTTGAGCTTGCAGTTATTAGAATGAATAATTGGGTGATTATATATGTGTGCATTATGACAGTTATTTTCTTTGTCTTGATCTACCCTATGCTAATGTTGAGTTTATATTTTCCTTTATATTTATTTTGTCTTAATATTTACCTAATGTAATCCCACATAGTCGACATTGCCGTTTTGGGTTGCTCACTCTCTACTCTGTCTATCCTTTCTTGTATAAATTGTGTGGACGTTAGATGGCCAACATAGTGAGATACCAGCAGTTGCGGGAGATTGGAGCGACTCCCCGGAGGGGTGATAATAGTACTACGTCAGTCTACAGGATGATTTTTGATGAGATCCCACGCCAACGAGTGGAGTTAGAGGAAGAAGAGGAAGTGGTTGAAGAAGAAGAAGAAGGAGAAGAGGATGCGCCTGATGACCATGAGGAGGAGGTTGCTGCTGAGGATGAGGAGGAAGATCCTGACCTCTGGTCTGATAGAGATGACCCAGAGGAGTACTACAGTGATGGGAGTTGGATCATTACTCCAGAGGATCTTCTAGCGGATGATGACGAGTGGTACCGCAAGCTTGCTAAGCTAGACTAGTGAGTTCATGATTAGATGTTTTAGGTAATTTCCCTTTTGAGTTTGTACCCACCACTATGAGTTCGTAGCAACCTAATGGATCCTGATGTAACCCCATCTTTTACATTGATACCTTGGCATGAAACTTAATGGGCTATTTTCTGTGTTTGATGTTTTAGAAATCGGGTTCAGAACGTTGTGTCATGTGACATTCCGGTTTGGGACTTGAAAGAGTTGGCTCAACATGAGAACATGAGTTTACTATACAATTGTGTTTTGAAAAATAGAAGTGTTCTCATCTTGTGCACTACTCGCTTCCTTAAAAAAAAATGGCCCTAATTTTCACCCAAAACGATTAAAGCTTTCAAGTTGCCAGATCGGGGTGTTACAGAATTCAAGAGTTTGGTACACTCTTGGAAGGGTTAGGTTGAGTGCGGCTATCTCAATTAATCCTTTGTAATTTCTAACAATTTGATTTATAGAAAATCTCCTAAAGTGGTTAGGAGGACTGGACTTAGCTCTTTGATTAAGAGTGAACCAGTATAAAATTGGTTGTGTTTTGATTTATAGCTTTCATTCTTATTCTTGCACAATCAACCTAAAGCTTTTCAAGAAAAAACGGCTATCTAATTGGGTAGTAATTCCATAGCAATTAAGTGTTATTAAGTTGTTATAACTAACATAGTTTGTCTACTTTTCTTATGACCAAAATACCCCACTACTTATTCTAATTTACAATTTGTCAACCACACTTCTTATCTTCTTATTCAAGTAGTTAAAGGATAAAAATGGAAACTCATGTACACTTTAAACTACCAAACAATTTTCTAGAATGTGGGTGGTTTCTGGGTGGTTTCTATGAGTTTGCCTATAACTACATACCAGAGAATTACTTTTCTTCTTCTTCTTCAATGACATCCAATTCTCACATGGCATCCATTAAAGAATGACCAAAAATTCAATGTTTGAAGTTCTTCTCCCACATTTGTCTTTCCTACTTACTCCTCATCAGAGATATATGCCCATCAATATCAAAGTCCACGCATCCCACTTTTCTCCAATCTCTTTATTTTCTTCTACTTCTCACACACATCCGCCCACTACCATCAAATTAATAATTTTCAGACTGCAACGTGTTTCATATCATAACAGTGAAATCCAGTTGTTTGTTTAATTGTCTTGAATGTCTTCTCATGTGTGCAGTTACATTTTTTCATCATTTTATTAACAAAATAAATTGATTTGTGCAGTTTCTATAACCGCATAAAACCGTCCCATACTAAACATATTGATTTGTGCAGACACGAAGGTAAACTCTTCTTCTTCTTTTTTTTTTTCTCTTCTTTCACTTCATGATTTTTTTGCCATGGAATGTAAGTGTGTTTGGCATTGGAGTTGATGGTTTGAGATCTGAGGCTGCTGTTGGGCAGCACATACCCTTTTTTAAGGGCACCAAAATTGAAGACCTTGAATCTAGCCATTAGTTTGGGGGTGTATATGTTGTACGCTGATGATTTTCTACACCATCAAAGCAGAACCGACAGAATAGTCGTAATTTTTAAGAGGAAAAAAATTGTCCTCCTCGAAATGGTTCTTTTATGTTTTTTCCCCAATATTTAGTTTATGCCTCACACAAAACCCTTTTATGTTTAACTCCTTTGGAAGAAAAAGTTCATTTACTGTTCATGAAAAACATGGTTTAGAATTGTATTGTATATACGAGGGGTGTTTGTGGGAGTTTGAATAGCCATTAACAGGGAAGGCCTCTGCTATCTAATCACAAGAACACGGTGTTTTGGATTTTCATATAAACTTGATGAGATAGTGATGGTTATTTAAAACACTAACGTATTACTAACATTAGTTTTTTTTTTCTTTTTAAGCTGGACTAACATTAGTTAGTAATATGAAAAGAATAAATTAAAATTAAAGATACAGTTGCTGAAAAAAATTTATTAAAGATACTGTTCTTATTTAAAAAAATTGATTTTTAGCACAAAAAAAATGAAATTAAAAATATTATGAAGTTATTATTAAAAAGTTAAATATATAGTAAGAGTAGTTTCTTTTTTTAAAAAAAAAAACTGGACTAACATTAGTTAGTAATATGAAAAGAATAAAGTTAAAGATATAGTTGTTGAAAAAAAAATTAAGATCCAGCTGTTATTTAATAAAAATAACTTTGATATTTATCAAAAAAATTGAAATAAAGAATTTGATAAAGTTATTATTAAAAAGTAAAATATATAGATGGAAAAAAATAACCATAAAAAATTAAAGATCCAGTTGTTATTTTAAAAAAAATAACTTTGATATTTATAACAAAAAATGAAATAAAAAATTTGATAAAGTTATTATTAAAAAGTTAAATATATAGATGGAAAAAAATAACCATAATTTTGGTAATTATATATGGTTTTTTTTACCTCATCCCGAAACTAAAAAGGATAAGTTTAATTGCGAAATCTTATATCTTACTGTTCAGCATAAGTGTAACACCCAAAATTTTAATCCCTGATTAATGAAATGTTAATTATAAAGTTTATTATAATTAATTATTTCTATTCTTAATCTTCGATTAAAATCTGTATTTATGCATTTAGGGAATGTGTGTGAATTTATTTTTTTAAGTGTAAGTATGCATAAAATAAATATTTTGCATATTAGTCCCTGAGTTGGGACCTAGAGGTAATTATAGGAAAAGTTTTGGAGGGAAAGTAAATAAAATTATTATTTTTCAAAAACTGGACAAAACACTCGAGTAATTTCTCGACTACTCGAGTATTCTGGACAGAGTTGCACGAGTTAGTGCGTTTGGTGAGTCACCGCCACTGATTCCGTCTCCTTGCCACGAATACTCCATCCTCAACACTTCAACGCAGTCGTGTCGACATGCATGAGCTCGATTGAGGTCTATAAAAGCCAATCAACACCGAATGGTTGAAGCATTTGGTCAAAATCGGATTAGTTGTTCAAGCTAGGGTTCTTGATTTGTTTCCTTCGATTCTCCCTCTGTGCTTGAAGTTAAGATACAAGCTATACACCAATACAAAGCTCACATCACGAGCTTTGTATAGACATAAAATTCGTGGGTTGAGAGTGAGTGTGGAGGAAGAATTGGAGCTTGGAAGTGGAGCTTGTTGCTGTCAAACCTTTTCCTGGAGCTCACTTTGAATTCGATTTTTGGTAAGCTCACGAGTTCTTTGAGTCTCAATTTGGTTTCTATAGCTAGTAGGTGTTGCATAGAGTTTAGAAATCCTAATTTCCCTAATTTCTATCTCTGTTTCATATGTCAACCAATTCCATTTTGGACCTCCACTCAAAACTGTTCTGCATGTGATGCTTGAAGAGGTTTTGGTGCTGTGGAGCTTCTTCTTGCAAATTCTCTTGTTGATTCACGTCTGAGAGGTAAGGGGAAGTTGTTTTATGCACTAGATAGAGTTTAAATTCCATGTTTTTCATTAGAGAGCCACCAAGAGGCTCTAAGGGCTTAGATTGAATAGGAACTTTGGTTTGGAGACCAACTCATGCTCTATGGTTGTTTTGAGCAAGTTTCATATGATGCATGTAAGCTATAATGAGCTTTATTTCACAAGTTTATTGAGTATTTTACAAATTGAGATGTTAAGTTGTGAAATTGTATGTTTTATGGAGGTTGTGATGGAAGGAACCTTCGGAGCAAGGCTCCATTTTGTGACAAGTGCAAGTGCCACCATCATGGCCGTGTTTGTTGGGGAACAAGTGGTTGTTTCAACTGTGGGAAACCGGGACACTTTGCGAGAGACTGCAAGGAACCGGTCAAAGCTAATTCAAGAGGGACTACTGATAGGCCTATGGCTCAAGGAAGGGTTTTCACACTTAGTGGTGTGGAAGCAAGCCGATCTTCTGATCTGGTGCAAGGTAACTACTTGCTAAATGGTCAGGTTTGTAATGTTTTGTTTGATTTTGGTACAACGCATTCATTCGTTTCCTACGAATGTGTAGATCGTTTGGGTCTATCTATGTCTGAATTGCCATATATTCTGAAAGTAGAAACCCCTACTAATGCTCCTGTAGTTCTTTCTAGAGCATGTCTTAACTGTTGTATAGAAGTGTTAGGAGAAACCTCTAGGGTAGATTTGATCTGTTTACCCTTATCGCAATTGGATGTGATCTTGGGGATGGACTGGTTGAGTCAAAACCAAGTGATCATCGATTGTGATAGAAAGAGAGTGACCTATAGGAACCCGAAACCCTCTGGCTACATGTGCCTGCTCAACACTGAAGTAGAGGAGAATGGTCCAAGGATGGAAGAGATTCCTGTTGTCAAAGACTTTCCGGAGGTATTCGCTGATGAGATACCTGGTTTGCCACCGAAGCGAGAGATTGAATTTGGAATCGACTTAGTTCCGGGAGCTGGTCCCATTTCTATCGCTCCTTATAGAATGGCACCACTAGAAATGTCTGAAATGAAGAAGCAGATCGAGGAATTGCTGCAGAAGCAGATGATCCGACCAAGTGTGTCACCATGGGGTTCTCCGGTTCTGTTCGTCAAGAAGAAAGATGGTAGTATGAGGATGTGCATCGACTATCGGCAATTGAATAAGGTCACAATTAAGAACAAGTATCCTTTACCAAGGATCGATGACCTTATGGATCAAGTTCGTGGGGCTTCAGTATTTTCCAAGATTGATATGAGATCAGGGTATCATCAGATCAGGATTAGAGAAGAGGATATCTCCAAGACTGCATTCCGATCCCGATACGGGCATTATGAGTATGTTGTGATGCCGTTCGGATTGACCAATGCACCAGCTATTTTCATGGACTACATGAATCGAATCTTTAGACCTTATTTAGATTCATTCGTGATTGTGTTCATTGACGATATCCTTATTTACTCTAAGAATCCGGAGGAGCATGCTGAACACTTGAGGATAGTGTTGAGTATTCTGAAAGAGAAGCAGCTGTACGCCAAACTTACAAAGTGTGAGTTCTGGCTGGAGGAAGTTAAGTTCTTGGGGCATGTGATTTCAAACAAGGGAATAGCAGTTGATCCAACGAAGGTGAGCTCGGTTTTGCAATGGGAACAACCGAAGTCAGTCACGGAGGTGAGGAGCTTTCTTGGTCTGGCTGGATATTATAGAAGATTTATAGAAGGTTTCTCGAAGTTAGCATTGCCCTTGACAAAGTTAACTCGGAACGACCAACCCTTTATTTGGGATGAGAAGTGTGAAAGGAGTTTTCGAGAGTTGAAAGAAAGATTGACATCATCCCCAGTGCTGATTTTGCCTGATACACAGAAGAGTTTCGAGGTGTATTGTGATGCATCGAAACAAGGACTTGGGAGTGTTTGGATGCAAGATGGGAAGGTAGTCGCTTATTCCTCAAGACAGCTAAAAGTTCATGAAATGAACTACCCAACCCATGATCTGGAGCTAGCAGCGGTCGTTTTCGCTCTAAAGATTTGGAGGCACTATCTCTATGGCACTACGTTCCGGGTATTTAGTGACCATAAGAGCTTAAAGTACCTCTTTGACCAGAAAGAGTTTAATATGAGGCAGCGCCGATGGATGGAGTTCTTGAAGGATTATGAGTTTGAGCTTCATTACCATCCTGGGAAGGCAAATGTGGTGGCAGATGCATTGAATCGAAAAGCAAAGCATATCAGTTCGATGATGGTCAAAGAAGCTGCATTGATTGAAGAGTTTCGAGATTTGAGCTTGACAATGCAAGTGAAGCCAACAAGTGTCAGGATGGGGATGCTGCAAATTGCTAATGAGTTCCTGCAAAGAATTCGTGAATTGCAACAAGAAGACGAGAGACTCATGGAAAAGAGGAGGCTTAGGGAGGAAGGCAAAGAGTTAGAGTTTCAATAGGGAAAGGATGGAATCCTTCGCTTTAAAGAAAGGATTTGTGTGCCTGATAATCTGGAGATAAGAAGAATGATTCTGGATGAAGCGCATAAGAGCAAGATGAGTATGCATCCAGGAGCTACCAAAATGTATCAGGACCTGAAGAAGATGTTTTGGTGGCCTGGTTTAAAGAAAGATGTGGCTAGTTATGTGGCGTGTTGTTTGGTGTGTCAGAAGGCGAAAGTGGAACACCAAAGGCCAGGAGGAGAATTACTTCCCTTGGAGATTCCATTATGGAAGTGGGATAGTACCTCGATGGATTTCGTGTCAGGATTGCCAAGGACAGCTACTGGTCATGATGCGCTACTCTTTGGAAAAGCTCACTCAGTTGTATATCAAGGAAGTTGTTCGCCTGCATGGGGTACCATCAAGTATCGTGTCAGATAGCGATCCGAAGTTTACGTCGAAGTTTTGGCAAGATCTGCATAGAGCTCTGGGTTCAAGACTAAAGTTGAGTTCTGCATATCACCCTCAGACTGATGGTCAAACGGAAAGGACTATTCAGTCATTGGAGGACATCTTAAGAGCCTGTGTTTTGGAAGGTCAAGGGAATTGGGAGCAAATGTTGCCGCTCGTGGAATTTACGTACAACAATAGTTTCCACGTGAGCATTGGAATGGCACCATTTGAAGCTTTGTATGGGAGAAAGTGTCAGACACCATTATGTTGGTTTCAAGTGGGGGAGAGTTCTTTGGTTGGACCAGAATTTGTACAAGAAACAAATGAGAAGATCAAGATGATACAAGAGAAGATGAGGACAACTCAGGGTAGGCAGAAAAGCTATGATGATAGGAGGAGGAAACCTTTGGAATTTACTGAAGGTGACCATGTGTTCCTTAGAATAGTACCAACCAAAGGTGTTAGTAGAGCCTTAAAAACCCAGAAACTATCACCTAAGTTTATTGGTCCCTACCAGATTCTTAAAAGAGTCGGTCCTGTAGCCTATCACATAGCCTTGCCCCCGTCACTAGCCAATCTTCACAATGTGTTTCACGTGTCTCAGTTAAAAAGATATGTCCATGATCCCACCATTGTTCTTAGAATCCAACCTGATGACCTAGAAATCCATGAGAACCTAACCTTTGAAGCCATGCCTGTTCACATTGAAGATCGAAGAGTCAACAAGCTTAGAGGGAAGGATATTTGTTTGGTCAAGGTTATCTGGATTTGTGGTGATGTGATGGAAGTATCTTGGGAATTAGAGGATAAGATGTGTCAGGACTATCCTGAATTGTTTGTATGAGTTGAATTTCGGGGACGAAATTCCTTGTAAGTGGGGGAGTAGTGTAACACCCCAAAATTTTAATCCCTGATTAATGAAATGTTAATTATAAAGTTTATTATAACTAATTATTTCTATTCTTAATCTTCGATTAAAATCTGCATTTATGCATTTAGGGAATGTGTGTGAATTTATTTTTTTTAAGTGTAAGTATGCATAAAATAAATATTTTGCATATTAGTCCCTGAGTTGGGACCTAGAGGTAATTATAGGAAAGGTTTTGGAGGGAAAGTAAATAAAATTATTACTTTTCAAAAACTGGACAAAACACTCGAGTATTTTCTCGACTACTCGAGTATTCTGGACAGAGTTGCACGAGTTAGTGCGTTTGGTGAGTCACCACCACCGATTCCCTCTCCTTGCCACGAATACTCCATCCTCAACACTTCAACGCAGTCGTGTCGACATGCATGAGCTCGATTGAGGTCTATAAAAGCCAATCAACACCGAATGGTTGAAGCATTTGGTCAAAATCGGATTAGTTGTTCAAGCTAGGGTTCTTGATTTGTTTCCTTCGATTCTCCCTCTGTGCTTGAAGTTAAGATACAAGCTATACACCAATAAAAAGCTCACATCACGAGCTTTGTATAGAAATAAAATTCGTGGGTTGAGAGTGAGTGTGGAGGAAGAATTGGAGCTTGGAAGTGGAGCTTGTTGCTGTCAAACCTTTTCCTGAAGCTCACTTTGAATTCGATTTTTGGTAAGCTCACGAGTTCTTT
Source organism: Crotalaria pallida (assembly GCA_037953625.1). Taxonomy (NCBI): domain Eukaryota; kingdom Viridiplantae; phylum Streptophyta; class Magnoliopsida; order Fabales; family Fabaceae; genus Crotalaria; species Crotalaria pallida. The sequence continues at coordinate 59,782,902 of CM075650.1, forward strand.
GAGTCTCAATTTGGTTTCTATAGCTAGTAGGTGTTGCATAGAGTTTAGAAATCCTAATTTCCCCAATTTCTATCTCTGTTTCATATGTCAACCAATTCCATTTTGGACCTCCACTCAAAACTGTTCTGCATGTGATGCTTGAAGAGGTTTTGGTGTTGTGGAGCTTCTTCTTGCAAATTCTCTTGTTGATTCACGTCTGAGAGGTAAGGGGAAGTTGTTTTATGCACTAGATAGAGTTTAAATTCCATGATTTTCATTAGAGAGCCACCAAGAGGCTCTACGGGCTTAGATTGAATAGGAACTTTGGTTTGGAGACCAACTCATGCTCTATGGTTGTTTTGAGCAAGTTTCATATGATGCATGTAAGCTGTAATGAGCTTTATTTCACAAGTTTATTGAGTATTTTACAAATTGAGATGTTAAGTTGTGAAATTGTATGTTTTATGCATAAACTCTTGATTCTCTGTCAAATTTGTTAATTGATGAGTTATAAGTGTTTAAGCATGTTTAATATGTGTTGTATAAACTCTGTTGATCATTGGATTGGACTAAAAATGGTTAGAATTGAAAATGGCATCTTAAAACCAAGTTTCCAGTCTGTTCTGCAAGAAAAGACTCGAGTACTTGGCTTGATACTCGAGGAAATTTTTGATAAAACAGTGTATTTTGTGTTAGAACACTCGAGTAACAGGCCCAGAACTCGAGCATCGACTGATGCATGAGGATATGTTAAGGTAAACCACTCGAGTAATGCAGGGGTCACTCGAGTGTTCTGGAATTGATGAAGAACACTCGAGTACTCATGAATCACTCAAGTATTTTTATGAATCTGAAACTCAAATCCCCAGAAAGACATGAACAACTCGAGTAATTGAGAACTACTCGAGTAATCTGGAAATAACTGAAGAACACTCGAGTATTCTGAGGAACACTCGAGTATTTTACCCAGAATATTAAAATACCATTTTTAATTCTGAATCATTGATTAATACTTAAATGACAATAATCCAAGTGATCTAAGACTTAAAGGAACTTGATTGATGATATAATAAATTTTCGTTTGAATGACTAAACGCTGCTCGGGTGGCACGTCGCGTATTATTAACAAGAAAAACATCAATCAATTCCTTTAAGCGAAAAATGAAGCATTCATTTTGGAGTCTGGATGGTAGATCGTTTATCATGTTTTGGTAACATGTGGAGGGCCTCTGGGAGTGCCAATTGACGGCTTGCTTGATGACACGTTATGGTTGACGACGTGGTCGGCTTAGTGAGACGCCGATATGATTATACCGTTTTGGATGACGGGCCATTTGGATGACGGGATATGCTCGGGTGGCATGGATTCCAAGCTTGTCGTGTACATTCTTGGTGAATGTACGAATGTTGTACACCTAGGAGTACAACGCACGGTTGAGTGCTGGACGAAGTAAAGGATGGACGTCAGAGAGTGACATAGAATGATGGAGATAGGCTTTAGAGCTAAGTTCATACATCATGCCACACATTTAAATTAAGATTGATAAATGAAATAAGTATGAGCATCTTACTTGCATCTTATGTCTGCTAAATGCTAAATGTTATTGTTGTTTATTGTTGCATGTTTATACCTTTACATTGTACATACATTTATGCTCTATTGATTATGTGTAAGAAATGCTTACCCCTATGTCCTTGTAGGTGATGTCAGGTTACATCGCTTGCATCAAGATCCGGCCACTTCCTAGTGGTACATGGATCTACGAGGACCATCGCGCAGTGTTCGAGGGAGAGGTAGAGATTACCTTCTACTACCCGAACCCGTTGATTCGATTTCTTCCTCGTAGGTTTAAGATTCCCATCATATACACTATGCACGTACCCCCTTTTTACACATATCATGGACCACCTCCCACACGACCAGCTCGCTCTTATCACAGTTTTCGTTTTAGACCTACCCGCTCACACCCTTTTTCTTCGAGAGTCGTCCGCGAGGAGACTCCTCCTTCTGATCTGAGGAGCCCAGTTAGGGTCACGCCATCTCCTGACCCTGTACCCAGTGGTAGGGTACCCTCTCCATCGGATGAGATCGAGGAGGACCCCATGGAGGACGAGAGCGGAGGCGAGCCAGTCGTTCATTCTACCGGGAGTCAGTGGAGGGATGATGATCCCTAGGTATGTGTATATGGTATATGATGAGGATCCCGGGGATCCGATGTGTGGATGTTGTGGAGGAGATTCTGCTGCTGCTGTTGATGATGGTATACTACTACTAGTGCTGCTGCTAGATCTATGTGACCACCTCTAGAGTTCCTATTTTGATATGTATATTTTGTAGATATGCTTTTGAGAGCTCTAGGGCTATGGTTTTATATTGATATAGATTTGTCATGGACTTGTTGTTGGATCTTGGAGACATGACTACTGGGACTATGTATTACATGACTTATATATATATATATAACTTATGTTCATATTACAACTGTGCATAGTCCTACTCTTTCCGCTCACTCTGATAAAGATTAATTGACGGATTCGGTTATGTTATTTAAATGGTATCAATTCCGAGAAAGGAAGAATGAATATGCATCGTTTAATTTTACTATGTCAATATGTTTTCGAAAGCATCGATGCTATCAGGATTATGAAAAGATTTTATTATTTTGGTAAACACCGAATTCAATACAATGTTTTAAATTATACAAATTACTCTCTCCAAGAGCTCCATATTTTGATTGTGCACCCGCCTTGAAAGAAAATTTTATTTCTACATTTTCTAAATACTTACAAGCCGATATATTATTCGATATAATAGTATAATTAGTATATTAATTACTGGATAATGAGAAGGGTGTCACAATAAGAATCTAGAAAGTATAAGTTTTAATAAGATAAGCATAACAAAGGTGATTATAATTTATTTTTTTAACCTCATCTATTAAGGTTGAGGATAAGAATCTAGAAAATACATTTGGTAATCACTGAAAATTTGAAAATAAAAATAAACGTGTTGCAAAAAAAAAGATTAAATATACAGTTGTTTTTATTAAACTTCCGTATCATAAACGTGTTGTTATGTTTGTTATTTAAAAAAAATAACTTTGATATTTTGAAAAAAAAACAAAAAAAATTGAAATAAAAAATATGATACGGTTATTATTAAAGAATTAAATTTATAGTTGTGATAAAAATAATCATAATTTTGGTAATTATATAAGGTTTTTTTTTACGTCATTCCAAATCTAAAAAGATAAGTTTAATTGGGAAATATTCTTTAACAAACAAAATTTAAGATAACCATACCTTTGGTGGTTACAATTGGTTTTGTTAACCTCATCTCTTAGGGTTGAGTATAAGCATCTATCTAATCAACTACATTAATCTATAATGTATCAAGTCAATTATAAATAGACATTATGAAGCTAAATTAGCTATCAAACAACAAACAACAGCAAAGGAATAACAGGCAGCAAAAAAAAGCTCTACATTCATGGTACAACCTTTCTTTCTCATCCTTTTATTATTTATGCATGTTTATGTTCCATTATTTGTATGATATTATATCTAAATAAATTACATGCTAAAAAAAACCGTTAAAAAATAAAACTCTGTTTAAAAAGCTTTGATAAGTAATTAGATCAACCCTCTTAATAGGAACCTAACAAAAGTTTTCACAGATTTTTTACCGAAAGCATTATATTTGAACATTGCTCATTGGAAGAAAGAACCCCAATAATTATACACCCACCGTCATCCAAATGCTAAAAGTCCAGCAGTGAAGACATTAACAAATATTACTGCAATAATATTGTGTAACGACTAAATTTTGATAAAACAATAAAACTAATCCAAAACACATTAACTTTAGCAATCTAAAAAGGATCAGTTTCTTTGGGAAATATTATTAAAAAAAAGGATAACCATAAATTCGGCAATTATATTTAATTTCTTTTTAAAATTCATCCCTTATGATTGAGGATACGAATCTAAAAAGGATAAGATTTATTGAAACTATTGTCTTTGTTGATACCCAAAAATGAGTAGTCCATTAACAAGGCCCAGAGTGCAAGGCACAAGTCCATCATAGAAGCTAAAGTTACCAAACAAATAATGAGCTAGAGAAAGCACGTGACAAGCACCTGCAGTGCAAGGGAGTCCCCCTCTGTAAGCCTTCCCGAAGAAATATGAAGCACCTCATTAACATATCCAAGAGGGAAAGAGAGAATGACCAGTAACGTTGCAGTAGTCGCAAAACTCAAGAAAATAGCTGTGGCAAGGAGAAGGCGTCAGAAGCACCAAGGTTACGGGTAAAGACGCACCCAGCCCAGGGCGCACACACATATCCAAACGAAGGTAGCCAGCCGTCCGAATGAATCTTTGCTTACTTCATTCATCCCTTCCCGAGGCAAAGCCAAGAATGGCAAGACTTGCACCCCTCTCCTCCTGCAGCCATTAAATGACCAAGCAAGAAAGAGAAAACAAACAAGAGGGACCTGATAAAGGAAGAATATGCAGCTACTAAGGTGGAAAAGTGCCATGGACCGAGGGATAAAGTGAGAAGAAGCAAGGACCAATGGGCAAAGGGCACGCTATAAAAAGAGGAAGCTTCATCCTCCATAGGAGAGAAAAAGAAAACAGACGGACAAAGAAAGAAAAACACATACACGGAAAAAAAGAAGGGAGTGATCAACTCAGAAGAGCGACAAAAGCAACCAGAAACACATATGGCTCCTTCAAGAGCTCAAGAACAAAATTCGAGAGAAACACAAGTGAGGAAGATGCACTAGAAAGCGCACATCTCCAACCAGCACCTCAGTAACGAAAATACACCGGAGTAGAGCACAAGTTCCCCTCCTCTACAACTCAGAGGAAGAACACAAGAGAAATAGATGAATACTCAAGAACAAGGAGGTCCCAGAGGCGAGCAGTAGAGTGCGCGCCTTCCGTCCCCCCACAAATTCATCTGAAGCAACTGAACCAACTGGAGGAAAACAATCAACTCGGTCGACTCCACGAAACACCAAAAATAGAGTAAACACCGGTTCCACTCTCCAAAACTCGGAGAAGGAACACCTGAAGAAGCAAATGGTGAGAAAGGCGAACAAAAGAAGGGGCGGAAGCAAAAGCGCACCGCACAACAGTAGAAGCAATACTGATAGCGCCCATTTATTCATATCATCTGTAGTACTTGTATGCTTGTGATGGGCGCCCCCGCAAAACCGGGCTAATCAAAGGCGCACCCCCCCGTGTCTGTAGAAATAATATCAGCATTTCCACATCATTGGAGCCAAACTTCATTAAGTTTACGAACCCTCTGTAATCTCTGAATAATTATATCTTTTGCAATAAAAAGATCCGAAACAGTCTTAAAAAAAATTGAAAGACTACGATTTATTGTTTTAATAAAACTTACCCCCTTATAGTTACCCACTCAGCCTCCATTCGTAACTTTGGTATTTTTTTAATTAAATTTATTGTTATAAATTCTTTCTTTTTTTGGATTATGGTAGTTACATTTTATTTTAGTTTTTTTTTCCAAATTACAAAGTAATTATGTATTATATTGACAATAAGATACCGATGAATTTGGAGAAAAAAATTGTTGTTATTAAAAAAAATATACACATGAAAAATTCATGATATAGTTTTTTTTTTAAAAAAATGGATAAACATAAATTTGGTAATTATATTTTCTTAATATTAATCTTATCGGTCCTTACTCTTAAAGATAAGAATTTAAAAGGGACAACAAGTAGCAAATTATCACACAACACAACATTTCTTTCTCATCATGTATTATCTATATCCATGGTTATGTTTCATTATTTGTATGATATTACACCTTAATTTTGAACGTAACATTCATTATTTATTTATGTCGCATAGTAACATATATCATACCATGAGACAACAAGAGTCTAGGGAAGAACGTTTGGCAAGACAACGCGAATATGCAAGACAAAGAAGGAGAAGGATGACCCAGAGCAACGAGAACATGTATTAGCGAGACAAAGGCAATATGCCAGGGACAGAAGGACTAGGATGAATACGGACCTACGACAACAAGAATTACTTAGAAATAGAACAACTCACCAATCCCAAGGTCGGGAAAGAATAACTTCTGAACGACAAAGATCACGATCACCACGTAATCAACGCTTTGGTTCAGGTTAGATTCTATGACATACATATTAATAATCCTACACCAAAATTATACTTATGTTTGGTACTGTTTCTACTTTTTAATTAACATAAATTGATTTCTTCCCATACTTTAATTTTTATCTTTAATGCAACAATATTTTGTGGAACTCGAGAGAACGACGCAGTGCCAAGATATACATATACTCTGCAACCCAGCCATACACGATTAGTCTTTTAATTATTAAAACAAAATAATTTAACTAATTAATGGTATTGTTAAATAATTATTTAACATGTTTTCCAAATTTTAACTTTTACAATTATTTACTAAATTCTATAACATGTAGAATGAATATATTACGCTTCATTGAAATTTTTTATTAACAAATTTTCTAAACTAAAAATTCTCTCTATTAGATTTAAACTTTGCTTCTACTAGATTTCGGGGTACGCATGACAATGAAGCAGAACCAAGTCATGCACGGATTCCATCACCTACCCATAGTAAGTCTTTTTTTATTACTAAACATAACTTAAATTTTTGATATTATACCTTTATTTTTATCAGGTGATAATAGTAGTAAACTTCTCCATTTGGCATAATGATAAAAAAATACATTTCTATATGTTCCTATTTGCATCTAAACATTAAACATTAATACGAATGTGGTACTGGAAAATAAAATTATAAAACTGGTTTAATCATACAAACTATTTCCCGTTTTAACCTTGATTTCTCATTTTTAGCCTTATACCAATTTTCAATTTTAAATCCTCATCTGTGGTAATCGTGTGCAGTCCAAAAAGAATCCAACATCAATCAATGCACAGTCCCGTGTTAGAGGCACAAGAAGGAGAATAATTTTCAATCTGTTCGTAATAGTGCTAGAAATTTCCAACCAATTGAAACATTGACTATTCCTCATCTGCCTCCACCACGAACATGTACACATTGCAAAGCACGATTATTCTACAATGAATCATGCAACACGTGTTGTTCTGGTGGGAAAATCCAAATTCCCCAAGTTAATCCTCCTCAAGAGTTGCGCGAGATATTTTTGTCCAATACAGTTGAAGGACATCATTTTAGACAACATATTCGAAGTTACAACCATATTTTGTCTTTCACTTTAATGGGAGTTCATGTTGACAAAAATTTAGCTGGTAGTGGACGTGGAATATATACTTTTCGTGCTCAAGGTGCCATGTATCATAATATAGGAGGATTCTATCCAAATGAGTTGCAGATCACGATGTTTGCAACTATACATCTATGATACAGAGCATGAACTACAGAATAGGATGAATGAAAACCCGAACCTCCATAAAACCTTGGTCCATAAACTGCAACAAATACTTCACACATATAATCCTTTCGTTCATGTTTTTCGGCAACTAGTACAACTTCCAAATGTGAATGAATGTAGTCTCTTGATAAAAGAGCGACCTGCTAATCAACATCAATATCATCTCCCAACCACTTCACAAGTTGCAGCAATTATTGTAGATGGAGATGCAGAATCATTAGCATGTGGAAGGGATATCAAAGTGGAAACGCGAACTGGAAATCTTATGAGGATCCAAGAAACAGTAGGATATTACGATCCATTACAATATCCTCTTCTTGTACCTTTTGGAACATATGGATGGGACTTAAATACACAGAACAATAATGGAGAGCGCATTACATGCCGTGAATATTACAGTTATATGCTACAGGTATGCATTTAAAATTTTGCAAAACTTATATGTGTGAACAAAAATAAAAAATTGTAATAAACATCCATGTTACACTTTTATAATACTATTGATGCTATCTTTTTAAATAAATATAGATTCATCGAAATGATCAATCGTTATTTTTACGGTCGGGTCGTCTTTTACAACAATATGTGGTAGATAATTATGTAAAGCTCGAATCGGCGAGGTTGCGATATTTTCGAGAAAACCAAATAGAAATTCGATCTGAAATATATCAAGGTTTAGAGGATGCTCTACATATTGGAGAGACTCATGCATGTATTCATTGTTAGTTACCATATTTCCCGCATAGAAATAATAAATAACATAACTCATCCAGAAATTCTTTTTTTTCCTTTTTTTAGCAATGTTGGAACAAGAACAATTATGCCTTCGTCATTTATTGGTGGACGAAGAGACATGACAGGACGTTATGAAGATGGTATGGGAATTGTGCTACACGATGGTAAACCAGACATTTTCCTTACAATGACTTGCAATCCTGAATGGAAAGAAATCAAAGATGAATTAGGTCCTAATGAAACGGCACAAGATCGACCCAATTCGACAGCTCGAATATTTAAAGCAAAATTTCAGCAGTTAAAGGATGATGTGATTAAAAAGAGTCCTGGGTAAGGTAAAAAGTTACTTGTATGTAACAGAATTTCAGAAAAGAGGATTACCGCATGCACACATGTTATTGATTTTAGAAAATAATGACAAGTTGCGAAATCCTGAAGACTATGACAGTGTCGTGAGTGCAGAAATACCACAAGGTGAACAAAATGCACAATTGCGTCAAGCAGTTTTAAAGCACATGATACATGGACCATTTGGACCACTGAATCCAAATTCACCGTGCATGAAAAATGGGCAATCTAAAAAAAATTTTGAAAAATATTTTGTGCAGAGACGAGACAAGGCATTGACTCATATCCAGAGTATAGAAGACGTAATACCGAACCAGTAAAAATAAACAGGAACGTAGCAGTTGACAATGGTTGGGTGGTGGCTTTCAATGCATGGCTATTATTAAAATATGACTGTCACATTAATGTAGAGATATGCAGCAGCATTAAGAGCATTAAATATCTATACAAGTATGTCTACAAAGGTCCGGATAGGGTGGCAATGGAGGTTCACAGAGGAACACACATTAATGAAATTCAGCAATATGTCGATGCACGTTGGATTTGTGCTCCTGAAGCTTTTTGGAAAATATTTAGATTTACCCTTTACAAATTATACCCTTCCGTTGAGAGGTTGCAAATCCACTTACCAAACAAACATCAAGTTCGATTTTATGCCCATGAGAATGTCCAAAACATTTTACATGATGCTCATAACTCCCGTACCATGCTTATTATTCGAGAATGCTTAATAGAAGCATCTAATATACGAGCGCTAGTTTCATTAAGGAGATTGTTCGCAACTATCATAATTTTTTGTGAACCAATCGATCTAAGAAGCCTATGGGATGAGTTTCACATTTACATGGAAGAAGACTATGTTACATCAACCACTACCACTGCTGCATACAAAACAAATATTTTATTGAGAGATTTGAATGACCTCCTTATTCAACATGGAAATCAAGTAAGTGATTTTGATTTACCCGACCAAACACTGGGACCTAATCATGATAATATAGTTCCACAACTGATACGAGAAGAACTTGAGGTACATATACCACATAATGATCTTAATGTCGTGCACAACTTAAATGTTGATCAATTAAATGCATTTAATGTCATCATGAGTGCCGTCCAAAATAGACAAGGTCAATTTTTCTTTGTTGATGGGCCAGGTGGAACAGGGAAGACATTTCTATATCGCGCTTTGATAGCAAGATTGAGAAGTACCGGAAATATTGTTTTGACAACTGCCACCTCTGAAATAGCTGCAACATTATTACCTGGTGGTCGTACAACACATTCTCGATTTAAAATCCCTATTACTGCAGAGCCTTCATCTATTTGCAACATAAGTAAGCAATCTGATCTGTCAAAACTCATCAGACAAGCAACGACAATCATTTGGGATGAAGCACCCATGGCTCACAGGTATGATTTTGAAACATTAGATCGTACCTTCAAGGATATGTTGGACAATGATGCGCCATTTGGGGGTAAAATCATGATCATGGGAGGGGATTTCCGCCAGGTACTACCTGTTGTGCGAAAAGGCAATAAATCCGAAATTATTTCAGCATGTATTGTCAAGTCTCATTTATTGGCTTCACAAGGGTGTTGCATTTGCGCCAAAATATGCGCTCATTCCATGATCCTACTTTTTCTGAATATCTCCTACGCATTGGCGGTGAAATAGAACCTACAAAAGTTGATGACTTAGTGCAGATACCAAGCTGTATGGCAATCCCATGGCAAGGAGAAAATTCCATTCAAAATCTCATCCAACAGGTTTTTCCAAATATAGAAAATCATTGTTGGGAGCCATATTAACACCAAGAAATGATGAAGTAGAAAAACTTAATAACATTGTCCTTAACCAATTTCCTGGAGAAGAGCGAATTTTGCTTTCATTTGACGAGGTTGAAGGGGATGCAAACAACTTATATCAGCAAGAATACTTAAACTCCATTGCACCAGTTGGTTTACCACCACATGTATTAAAGGTAAAAAAGTGTGCACCATTGATGTTGTTGCGAAACATAGATCCAAAAGCTGACCTTTGCAACGGGACAAGATTACATGAACATGCTAGATGTGGAAATCCTAAAGGACCACCATGCTGGACAAAGAGCTTTTTTGCCAAGGATTAAACTTAAAACTAAGTACAATGCAGGACTTCCATTTGTGCTTATCAGGAAACAATTTCATGTTATGCTTAGCTTTGCACTTACCATAAATAAATCACAAGGACAAACCATTTCAAATGTAGGAATATATTTACCACAACATGTGTTTAGCCATGGTTAGCTGTACATTGCTCTTTCAAGAGGTGTTTCTCAATCAACCACAAAGATTCTAATAAAAGAAGGAACAATTGATGGGGAAGAAGGAGTTTACACAAAGAATGTTGTTTTCAAAGATGTTTTGTTATCTGGCATTCAGCAATAATAAAGGTTTTACTCTTTTTTCAATTTACCACATCTTTAATGAAATATATTTACAACTTAGTTCATTTAAATTTTACATCTTTATACATTAATATTATTAATAAGATATATTCTTCTATTTTTCAGTGCTGAAGACATCGAATGGATGAATGGAAAGCGCATACAACTGTTTTGATATCTTATGTAATTCCGACTTCATTGCATCTATATTGCGAAAAACATTTCTTTCCTTATGTTTCTACACTATTTAAATTTATAAACTACTTTGGCTTTTGGTATGCCTCATGCAAAAAAAAATTGTCATTCAATGCTGCAATATCATTTATGAAACTAAGAGTTCTTCGTTAATTTTTTTCATCCAAAAATTATAACAATACGATGCTTTGTATGGGCTAATATTACAAACAATTCATAATATGATTACAAGTTATGCAAACTCTACTATGTCGTGCATCTAGACAAACATATTAAATTAAAGGGAATTGATATCGGAAAATAAAAAAATAACATTGCATGTAAAATGTCGTTGAAATTTATTGATCCATATTCTTGAACATGACAACGAAGAATACATACAGGCAATGATAGCAATTTACACGAAAATAAAGCAATTATACATATGAATAATATTCATAAAGACCAATTTTTCAATATATCTTTTTACTATAAACAACTCTATGACAAAAACACGACAATGGGAATGCGGGACGACAGACACGGAGTGACAGAAAGAAGAAGTGAGGGCGACAGAGAAAGGAAACTTTAAGGTTTTCGTAACGTCTCAGTTCAATAACTCAAGATTCAATCTCAAATCCTTCTTAGGTATATGATCTCCTCAACTCCCTGTATCCATCTATATAATTTATTCGTCGATCCGTTAATATTTTATTATCCCTATATTTTCAAATAAAGAGATGTTTTAGGGAAAAGTTGTAACACCCCGCAAATTCCTTGTACTGAATTAAAATACTAAAGAGAATTATTTAAAAAAAATGTTTTTGAAAGAATATTCTCTTAAACAAATTTCCTAATTAATGTTTCTAAGGTAAAGAGTAACTTTAAAGAAAGAGTTTTCATAAAATGATGTCATGAGTTTTAAAGTGAGTTTAGAGAAATAATTATATGTTAGAGATTTTTTTTATACCTTAAAGAAAAGGGGATTTATAAAGAAGAGTATTTTTATGAGAAAGAGATTGTTTTTTAAATATATGTATATCTATATGTGTGTTGGTTGACATGTGTTTAAGGTGTGATTGTGTTTATGTGATTCCTTGAAATATTTAAATTACTAGGTGAAGTGGTGATTAAATGTCCTAAAAATAGAATTAAGTAAGAAATCAAGAGATAATGTATGAACCTGTATGTGTATATATATATATATATGTATGGTACGTGTATGTGTATGTATAAATAGCATGAGTCTATGTGTGTGTGAATGTGTATGCAACGTGTGTGTGAATGTGTATGCAACGTGTGTGTGTGCATGGGTGTGTGCATGTGGCGCAAGGAGGTGTGAGTGTGTAGGTGCATATGTGATGCAATTTTTGACTTTCTTGCACCCTAAGTTAGTAGCCTCATAGCATATAGGATTAGTTTAGTGTAAAAGCTTAGTTAAGAGTTTGACCAACCAATAGGATCAAAAGATTAAGCCTAATTTCTTCCCATTTGTCTCATGGCTTGGCTTGGCTTGAGCCAATTTTACTCTTGGCCGAATTGTTTTGAGGGCAAGAAAGGAAATGCTTGGTTGTCTTTTTATACCCTAAACCGTAGCACCCCCATTCATTTTCCTTCACTTTTCTCATCCAAACTAAACACTTGTTCTAAGAGTATCATCAAACTCTTGGAGAGAGAGAGTGAAACCGTGAGCTTCAAGAGGAGAAGGAGAAGAAGATCAAGCCTAAAGCCTTAGGATTCTTGAAGATTAAGTGAAGAAGGTTGAAGATCTTCTCTATCTCTTTGTCTATTCGAAGATCCTAGGGTGTTAGTAGTAGTTCTTAATTTTCCAAGCCTTGTAAGATTCATTTGTTGTGCATGTCCAATTTCTTTGTAGATCCATGTTTGTAAGTGCTTGATTAGCCTTGATTTTAAGTTTCTAGAGCCACACAAACTTGTAAAACCTTAAACCATGGACTCTACCATTCGGCCATGTTTAGGAAACTAGGTCATGATGATTTTTATTTTGATTTGAGTTCATGCATGTTTGTTTGATGATGATCTTGATGATTTGGGTACATGCATGTCTCGTTTATGCCTTGATCTTAAATTCTTGAAGACAAATGAACTCATGGGACCCTAAATCAAGAGCCCTTTCATTCGGCCATAACCAAAAATATAGGCTTAGATGCTTTTTGAATTGATTTAAGTGGTTGCATGTTCATTTCATGTATAGGAAAATTGATTTGAGTAATTAAAATGCTTTGATTATTACTTGATCCCGACAAACCCTTGATTTTTGGTTTGGATCTTCAACTTATTCATGAAAAAGTTTGATGATGGACACATGCATGTTGTCTTGAACAAAGACTTGATTTTTCAATGATCATCATGGCTTTGGTCTCCTATTAGTCAAAATGATTTTTACCTTTCATTTGTGCGACAATATTTGATTTCACAAGTTGATCTCCAAGATTTAGGTGCATGCATGTGGTTTTTAAATAAAGAGATTTTATTTTCATAAGAACCTCACGGTTTTACATAAAAACTAAGGCAATAAGTTTTTGGAAAGATGCTTTTAACTTGATTCATGATTTATAATTTTACATGTTGATCTCTTTATTTCAAAGACTTTTAAGAAAGCATAATTAAAATGAAAACTCGATTTAAGGAAATGACATTTTTAGAGTTTTGTGTGAAAAGGGTGCATAGTTTGATTCATGACTTTTGATGTTGCATGTTGAAAAATTGAACCAATAGCCTTGCTTTTGTCAAATAGAGGTTCGGCCTAGGCATAGCAAAAATAGACTAGGACTCTTTTCAATAGAGCGACATGAAAACAATGAGTATGTTTGTGAAATTATGTAAAACAAATAATTGGAAATTGTGTTGTATTTCTATTTGGTTTTTGGATTAAAAAGTAAACGAAATGAATGAACTAAATGGTTTTAGAAAGAGTTTTGTGTTTGATTGAATATGTGTATGTGCATTCGTGTAAGAATAAAAAGGAAGAGTAAATAATTTTGCTACATGAAAAGAAAATAGAATTTAAGTGCTTGAAATGAATTATGATGATTTATGTGTTTCAAATTGTAATTCCTAACTTGTTTTCCTTGATGTCATTCGGCCACATAGAGTAAATAGGTTTAGGAAGTTTAGATGCATAGAATTAAATTGTACCTAGTGATTTTCGAAAAGAATAAAGTTATTTAAAGTAAGAAAAACAAATGTGCTTAATTTAAAAAAAAAACTGTAGTTCAATTTGGTTTGTGAATTTATGCATGTCTAAGTGTTCTTGTTTTATGAAAATGAAATGACATAACGATGTATCCTAAGACACTGTGGTGTTTAGGTGATTTATTAGGACGTTCCGTATCATCTCAAAGATCGGAACTAAGTGGTTGGAGTCAGTAGTATAAGTGGCAATTGTTTGATTGTGTGGCCACTTATACGAATGTGACGAAGACCACATTGTTGTTGTGTGAATGATAGAATGCTTTTATCTATGTATTTAGTTATTATGCCTAATTGATATTTACTGCTATTAAGCTAAATGAGTAATATGCTGATAGACATGTCCTGAATGAGAAATGAAAATGAAAGGGATAAGTTGAGAAAGTAGTAAAATTGAAAGTAAAGACACAATGAGAAAGGAGTGAAGAGAAAGAACTGAGATTGGGAAAAGAGGAATGATGATGTTGAGAACGAGCCAGAGCTGGGGAGAGTAATGTGTTGTTGATACGCGGTGTAATTTGGGCGGAGCTGGGCTCCTTGTGTTTTGGTTTTAGTCTGGGGGCTAGTGTCGAGTTGAGCTTGCTCCTCCATTAGCACTCAGCAAAGCTGTAAGTTTTGAAAAAGGTTTTTGAAAAGCAGTTTTTGGATAAGGTTTTCGAAAGGAGATTTTGAAAGAGTTTGTGAAGAAAAATGCTTTGAAAAAGAAAATTCTTTTGAAAATGTTTTTGAAAAGAAGTTTTTGAGAAATATTATCAAAAGTATTTTCAGGAAAGTTTTGAGATAGATTTCATGGAAGTTGAGAAAAGAGATTTTCGGAAACCTTGCAAAAAAGGAAATTTGGAGAGGTTTATGAAACTTGGTTTTGAGGAAATTAATGAGAAGAAATTTTATGGGAAAGTTTATGAAATGACATTTTGTGGAAAATGAGATTTTGAAATTTATTCATGGCAAGGTGATTTCTAGAAAAGTTTATGGTGTGAGATTTTGAGAAAAGATTTTGAAAGAAGATTGTGGATTGAGATGTAAGTGGTTGATATGATCCCAGCTCTGTGCTATGTGAGAACGATGAGAGAAAGATTGAGCCAAGGTAGTGGTCGGGACTCATTGAAGGGTTGTACGAAGGACGGGCCGACCTTAGGATAATTAAAAGATAAAAGACTTAAAAGACATGCGCGGTGAGGTATGAGAGTGCGAAGTAGTGGAGAGGAAGAAACGATAAGTATCTGCGGATACTTAGGACGAGATTGCATTAGGGGAGGACGATGACGGTGAAACGTCAAGAAGTCTAGAGTATGTTTCTAGGCAGAACGAACTCCACATGTGGCGCACTAACGTGGAGGGGACTAGGTCTAATGCCGTGGCAAGTTCTGCGGGCCCACTAGAAACATATTGTCGCCCCCTAGATTGCAAATCGAGAACAGTGAGAGGGACTGGAGTAGGAAATCTTGTTTGCCACTGCGAGGCAGTGTGCCATGTTTATTGTGAATATTGATTGAGGCAGAGTCCTCCTGGTCTGGGACCATTTGTGTGTGACAGCTGTCGTGCCCGCACGGTAAAGGTCCTGTACTCCTGTTTGCTTCCGACTAGGTTGGGTGGATGACCGAGGAGATGTAGACGTGAGTGATAGCCGAGAACGGAATGATTGTCCCAATGATATCATGGGATTCCCAAAGTAAAGAGAAGGGTGTGAATTGATAAGACTAAATAAGAAGCAAATAAGTGTATGAGAAGAGAAAAGATCGACAAAGTAAGAGAATAAAAGATGACAATAAGGATAAGATAGTGATAATTCTGCACTTTATTTTTGTGTGCTGTGTGTTGTATTGTGTGTTCGTATGGTCCTATTATTTTACCTATCGTAATTCCACACCGTCGACGATTCGTCGTTCGGGTCGCTTACTCTCTCCTGTTCGTTGGCATATCGGGGCTGCTGATATCTCAACGGGCAGACGAGGTAATGTATGGAGATCATCACTAAAGAGGAGTAGAAGATGGAGCTGAGTGATAACTGCAAAGCAGCAATAAAGACAATTGCATTTTGGAAGCGAAGGGAGGGCGCAAAAAGAAAGAAGAGTTCCATCCGAAAGTTTTCATCAGAAGGAAATGATAGTAGAGTGCTTAGGTTAAGTTTAGGAATTGTGACAAGGATTACCAAGCAATGTGCCCATTTATGTAACTAAGCCAAGTTTAATTCTGTTTTGGAAGAATAAACAATGTAGTCTTTTGGGAAATATCATAATGATTTGGAAACAAGCCTTTTCATGAAAATGAAAGTTTTCTGAAAGTAAACGTTTTGGTAACCACTCGATTCTCCAATGACACTTCAATAAAAAAAAAATTGGCCTCATTTTTGGTAACTTTAATACATGAAAGTTGGTTACTTCAAGTTATGAACATCGGACTGTTACAGAATGGTATCAGAGCTTATGGTAATCCTTTAGTGGCCTTAAGCATGGGCTTACATGCTTTGTTTGTGCGACTCTGTGTGTTGTCTGTGTGCTAGCATAAGGGTAGAAGTATAAGAGCAATTACTCGTCTTTCTAGGCTAAGAGCTTCTGCTTGTGGCTTAGTGCCTACTGCACTAGTTTAAGGAATCTGTTGGTTCTGTAGTTGGAGGAAAGTAGACAGTAAATAAATTCTCAGATTTAGAACCCATCCCCTTCTATATTTTATTAGTGCTTGTTAGATTTAAGTTTGTTACCCTTATCTTACCTTCTTATACCAGACTAGCTATTACCTTTAAGATATAGAATGATATCCCTGAATCTCAGTGTTTGTTGAATTGCTTCAACAAAGACAGTCCTTGTTATCGAAAACCGAGACCTTTCTTCATCCGCTTTGCTACCAAACAGTAACTCTACCCATCTTTTCCCAAATTTATTAGCTTGATCTACAAGGTTGAAAATGCCATAGTTACCCAGATAGTTTAGGTTTGAAATATTAATGAGGAATTAGTGGTTGAAGTTGATTAAGAACATAACGAAATAGTGAATTTAGTGATAAGTTTGATCAAAGTTGGGGAGTCACAAGGAGAAAAAGGGGCGCATGTTACCGGTCTTTAGAGGAAATTTAAGGAAGATTTGAGGATTAGAACTACCTTATACCCTAACTAGAGGTTTAGATGATCAGAGGTGATGAGTTTGATTGATGTTTAGGATGAATCTAAGGAAGTAAGTAAGCTTAGATTATAATAGAGCCCCCTTAAGATAGAGGAATAATGATAGACGAAACCCCTAAAGTTAGAAGGAGAACGGAAGAAAGGAGCAATTATTGTGAGGTAATAGGAACCCGAGTTGTAGAAAATAGTGAATATTTAAGGATTTTAGGTGAAACACTATGCTTTTGGAGACGTATGAATATTTGTTTGCTTGAATCCCCCCTAAGTCCGTACCTATGGTTGGACTTTTATGACGACAATCAGCTCAGGGAACGACATCTTCTTCGGTTAGTCCGTTGGACTTAACCCAACTCGACACGCAAGTGACGGTACGAATGGAATCTCTCCACCTGGAAGCAGTTAACGAGGAACATCAGAATGAACGAGAATATTCCTATGAGAATCAAGTGACGTAAGAATTGTGTGCCCTGCTGCCCAATCCACAACGTATTTCTCGGGGACGAGAAATCTTTAAGTTGGGGAGAATGTAACACCCCGCAAATTCCTCGTACTAAATTAAAATACTAAAGAGAATTATTTTTTAAAAAAATGTTTTTGAAAGAATATTCTCTTAAACAAATTTCCTAATTAACGTTTTTAAGGTAAAGAGTAACTTTAAAGAAAGAGTTTTCATAAAATGATGTCATGAGTTTTAAAGTAAGTTTAGAGAAACAATTATATGTTAGACATTTTTTTTATACCTTAAATAAAAGGTGATTTATAAAGAAGAGTATTTTTATGAGAAAGAGATTGTTTTCTAAATATATGTATATCTATATGTGTGTTGGTTGACATGTGTTTAAGGTGTGATTGTGTTTATGTGATTCCTTGAAATATTTAAATTACTAGGTGAAGTGGTGATTAAATGTCCTAAAAATAGAATTAAGTAAGAAATCAAGAGATAATGTATGAACCTGTATGTGTATATATATATATATATATATATATGTATGGTACGTGTATGTGTATGTATAAATAGCATGAGTCTATGTGTGTGTGAATGTGTATGCAACGTGTGTGTGTATGTGGCGCAAGGAGGTGTGAGTGTGTAGGTGCATATATGATGCAATTTTTGACTTTCTTGCACCCTAAGTTAGTAGCCTCATAGCATATAGGATTAGTTTAGTGTAAAAGCTTAGTTAAGAGTTTGACCAACCAATAGGATCAAAAGATTAAGCCTAATTTCTTCCCATTTGTCTCATGGCTTGGCTTGAGCCATGCAAGCTTTCATATAGCCAATTTTACCCTTCTAATAGCACTCTTGGCCGAATTTTTTTGAGGGCAATAAAGGAAATGCTTGGTTGTCTTTTTATACCCTAAACCGTAGTACCCCCATTCATTTTCCTTCACTTTTCTCATCCAAACTAAACACTTGTTCTAAGAGTATCATCAAACTCTTGGAGAGAGAGAGTGAAACCGTGAGCTTCAAGAGGAGAAGGAGAAGAAGATCAAGCCTAAAGCCTTAGGATTCTTGAAGATTAAGTGAAGAAGGTTGAAGATCTTCTCTATCTCTTTGTCTATTCGAAGATCCTAGGGTGTTAGTAGTAGTTCTTAATTTTCCAAGCCTTGTAAGATTCATTTGTTGTGCATGTCCAATTTCTTTGTAGATCCATGTTTGTAAGTGCTTGATTAGCCTTGATTTTAAGTGTCTAGAGCCACACAAACTTGTAAAACCTTAAACCATGGACTCTACCATTCGGCCATGTTTAGGAAACTAGGTCATGATGATTTTTATTTTGATTTGAGTTCATGCATGTTTGTTTGATGATGATCTTGATGATTTGGGTACATGCATGTCTCGTTTATGCCTTGATCTTAAATTCTTGAAGACAAATGAACTCATGGGACCCTAAATCAAGAGCCCTTTCATTCGGCCATAACCAAAAATATAGGCTTAGATGCTTTTTGAATTGATTTAAGTGGTTGCATGTTCATTTCATGTATAGGAAAATTGATTTGAGTAATTAAAATGCTTTGATTTTTACTTGATCCCGACAAACCCTTGATTTTTGGTTTTGATCTTCAACTTATTCATGAAAAAGTTTGATGATGGACACATGCATGTTGTCTTGAACAAAGACTTGATTTTTCAATGATCATCACGGCTTTGGTCTCCTATTAGTCAAAATGATTTTTACCTTTCATTTGTGCGACAATATTTGATTTCACAAGTTGATCTCCAAGATTTAGGTGCATACATGTGGTTTTTAAATAAAGAGATTTTATTTTCATAAGAACCTCACGGTTTTACATAAAAACTAAGGCAATAAGTTTTTGGAAAGATGCTTTTAACTTGATTCATGATTTATAATTTTACATGTTGATCTCTTTATTTCAAAGACTTTTAAGAAAGCATAATTAAAATGAAAACTCGATTTAAGGAAATGACGTTTTTAGAGTTTTGTGTGAAAAGGGTGGATAGTTTGATTCATGACTTTTGATGTTGCATGTTGAAAAATTGAACCAATAGCCTTGTTTTTGTCAAATAGAGGTTCGGCCTAGGCATAGCAAAAATAGACTAGGACTCTTTTCAATAGAGCGACATGAAAACAATGAGTATGTTTGTGAAATTATGTAAAACAAATAATTGGAAATTGTGTTGTATTTCTATTTGGTTTTTGGATTAAAAAGTAAAGGAAATGAATGAACTAAATGGTTTTAGAAAGAGTTTTGTGTTTGATTGAATATGTGTATGTGCATTCGTGTAAGAATAAAAAGGAAGAGTAAATAATTTTGCAACATGAAAAGAAAATAGAATTTAAGTTCTTGAAATGAATTAAGATGATTTATGTGTTTCAAATTGTAATTCTTAACTTGTTTTCCTTGATGTCATTCGGCCACATAGAGTAAATAGGATTAGGAAGTTTAGATGCATAGAATTAAATTGTACCTAGTGATTTTCGAAAAGAATAAAGTTATTTAAAGAAAGAAAAACAAATGTGCTTAATTTAAAAAAAAAACTGTAGTTCAATTTGGTTTGTGAATTTATGCATGTCTAAGTGTTCTTGTTTTATGAAAATGAAATGACATAACGATGTATCAAGTTGTCTTGGTTGATTTTAAACGTTTACTTGTGAAAGTGTTGCTTGTTGTCTATGTGCTAATTGATGTTTGGTTTTGAAATTAATTGATTTTAAGAAAGTTCCATTTGATTTACTTGAGATTTTTTAATTTGCATTTTTGGGCTGTCCAAAGTTGTTTTGTGGTACAGACTTGGGTTTTAAATTGTTAATTCTGAATAAAAGAGTTATTTAAAACAAAGAGTGTCTTTAGTATGTTTTCATGATTTTATCAAAGTGATTGGGTAAAATGATTCCTTGCTGTCCATAATTGTTTGAACTTGTTTCTTAATTCTAAAGAGTAAGTACAAGTGATTTAATTTAAAGTTTTCAAGTAATAATTGATTTAAGAAAAGCCGGGTTAAGAACGATGAATTTTTCGGTGTTTTCAAAGATAATTAAGGTGTTGTCCAAAACGGACCAACAACCAAAATAAATGGTTTAAATTACTTTACCAAAAATTTTCAACATGGTTTTTGAAAGTAAAAGGTATAAGAAAATGTTAGAGTTGTTTTAAAGGAAACAATTATACTCTTAAGTTTTTCAGCAAGGAATGAGAGGTGTTTAAGTAATGAAAAAGATTTTCTTAACACAAATCGATAACATAAGCATATTTTATTTAGTACAAGGAATCGTAAAGACGAGAGATTGTGGCAGCCGGCAACGGAAAGGATACCAGGTGACGGTACGCAATCCATTGCTGGACCTCAGGTGAGAGAGAAGCTATCCTAAGACACTGTGGTGTTTAGGTGATTTATTAGGACGTTCCGTATCATCTCAAAGATCGGAACTAAGTGGTTGGAGTCAGTAGTATAAGTGGCAATTTTTTGATTGTGTGGCCACTTATACGAATGTGACGAAGACCACATTGTTGTTGTGTGAATGATAGAATGCTTTTATCTATGTATTTAGTTATTATGCCTAATTGATATTTACTGCTATTAAGCTAAATGAGTAATATGCTGATAGAATGTCCTGAATGAGAAATGAAAATGAAAGGGATAAGTTGAGAAAGTAGTAAAATTGAAAGTAAAGACACAATGGGAAAGGAGTGAAGATAAAGAACTGAGATTGGGAAAAGAGGAATGATGATGTTGAGAACGAACCATAGCTGGGGAGAGTAATGTGTTGTTGATACACGGTGTAATTTGGGCGGAGCTGGGCTCCTTGTGTTTTGGTTTTAGTCTGGGGGCTAGTGTCGAGTTGAGCTTGCTCCTCCATTAGCACTCAGCAAAGCTGTATGTTTTGAAAAAGGTTTTTGAAAAGCAGTTTTTGGATAAGGTTTTCGAAAGGAGATTTTGAAAGAGTTTGTGAAGATAAATGCTTTGAAAAATAAAATTCTTTTGAAAATGTTTTTGAAAAGAAGTTTTTGAGAAATATTATCAAAAGTATTTTCAGGAAAGTTTTGAGATAGATTTCATGGAAGTTGAGAAAAGAGATTTTTGGAAACCTTGCAAAAAAGGAAATTTGGAGAGGTTTATGAAACTTGGTTTTGAGGAGATTTATGAGAAGAAATTTTATGGGAATGTTTATGAAATGACATTTTGTGGAAAATGAGATTTTGAAACTGATTCATGGCAAGGTGATTTCTAGAAAAGTTTATGGTGTGAGATTTTGAGAAAAGATTTTGAAAGAAGATTGTGGATTGAGATGTAAGTGGTTGATGTGATCCCAACTCTGTGCTATGTGAGAACGATGAGAGAAAGATTGAGCCAAGGTAGTGGTCGGGACTCGTTGAAGGGTTGTACGAACGACGGGCCGACCTTAGGATAATTAAAAGATAAAAGACTTAAAAGACATGCGCGGTGAGGTATGAGAGTGCGAAGTAGTGGAGAGGAAGAAATGATAAGTATCTGCGGATACTTAGGACGAGATTGCATTAGGGGAGGACGATGACGGTGAAACGTCAAGAAGTCTAGAGTATGTTTCTAGGCAGAACGAACTCCACATGTGGCGCACTAACGTGGTGGGGACTGGGTCTAATGTCGTGGCAAGTTCTGCGGGCCCACTAGAAACATACTGTCGCCCCCTAGATTGCAAATCGAGAACAGTGAGAGGGACTGGAGTGGGGCATCTTGTTTGCCACTGTGAGGCAGTGTGCCATGTTTATTGTGAATATTGATTGAGGCAGAGTCCTCCTGGTCTGGGACCATTTGTGTGTGACAGCTGTCGTGCCCGCACGGTAAAGGTCCTGTACTCCTGTTTTCTTCCGACTAGGTTGGGTGGATGACCGAGGAGATGTAGACGTGAGTGATAGCCGAGAACGGAATGATTGTCCCAATGATATCCTGGGATTCCCAAAGTAAAGAGAAGGGTGTGAATTGATAAGACTAAATAAGAAGCAAATAAGAGTATGAGAAGAGAAAAGATCGAGAAAGTAAGAGAATAAAAGATGACAATAAGGATAAGATAGTGATAATTCTGCACTTGATTGTTGTGTGCCTGTGTGTTGTATTGTGTGTTCGTATGGTCCTATTATTTTACCTATCGTAATTCCACACCGTCGACGATTCGTCATTCGGGTCGCTTACTCTCTCCTGTTCGTTGGCATATCGGGGCTGCTGATATCTCAACGGGCAAACGAGGTATCGTATGGAGATCATCACTAAAGAGGAGTAGAAGATGGAGCTGACTGATAACTGCAAAGCAGCAATAAAGACAATTGCATTTTGGAAGCGAAGGGAGGGCGCAAAAAGAAAGAAGAGTTCCATCCGGAAGTTTTCATCAGAAGGAAATGATAGTAAAGTGCTTAGGGTAAGTTTAGGAATTGTGACAAGGATTACCAAGCAATGTGCCCATTTATGTAACTACGCCAAGTTTAATTCTGTTTTGGAAGAATAAACAATGAGTAATATGTCAAATTAGTCCCTGATTTTGTAAGCGTCGGTCAAGTTAGTCCCTCACTTTATCTAAATAACAATTTAGACCCTGAGATTTCATTTTAATTCACATACATCCCTATCTTTATCCTATTTTAAAGCAAATACATCCCTGGGATAGTGACAGCAGGGACTAATTTGATCGACGTTCTCCTATCTCAAGGATTAAATTGCTATTTCGATAAAGTCAGGGACTAACTTGACCGACGCTTACAAAGTCAGGGACTAATCTGACATATTACTCAATAAACAATGTAGTCTTTTGGGAAATATCATAATGATTTGGAAACTAGCCTTTTCATGAAAATGAAAGTTTTCTGAAAGTAAACGTTTTGGTAACCACTCGATTCTCCAATGACACTTCAATAAAAAAAAATTGGCCTCATTTTTGGTAACTTTAATACATGAAAGTTGGTTACTTCAAGTTATGAACATCGGGCTGTTACAAAAGTGATATATTTTTATTGTAGAATGATATATATTTATTATTTTGACAAAAATGAATTTATTCGATATATATATATATATTTTAATGTTATAATTAGTTTAAACATATGTCCTTATTTAGATCCAACAAGTTGTTATTGACCTTGACCTAGGAGCAAGTTGCGGATGTTAAAGTGGCTCTGTCCTATGACTAGGATTTCCAAGATAAGGAGCGTAGTTTGGTTTAGTATTAGAGAAGGGATTTAATAATTGTAATAGGGACATAATTAGGTATATTTATATGTTTGGTTGAAATTAGGATTAAGGGGGAAATCGTTTAGTATAGAAAAATCATAAGTGATTGTATGTTATGCATGTAATTTTTTATGTTTAATGCCTAAAATCTTATGTTAGCTCTAAAATTGTTGATATTATATATGATTGTGATGTGCTTGTAATTATAGAACTGAAATATTAATAGTTATGCATACCTTAGGGTCAAGTACTATTCAACTGAGTTTGAACCAAATTAATGTGATTTTTAAAAGAGAAACGAAAAGGGGTTTAAATCTCAATTGAAAAGCACTTGCACGTTGCATTATTCATGGTGTAAAGGTGGACATTAAGAGTAGGGGAAAAACATACGTCGTCTCGATTGATGAGGGCAAAAGTAAATTACTGGAATTACTGTGGAGAACTTTGATCCTGCAAAGGACATGGGTTTGATTCCCGTGTTGGGGATTGGTTCTATGCGAACCATAGTGATTCCATTACTTTGGCTCATTTTGGCCAGTCGAGGGTGATTTCTACTAAAGCCAATTTGGACGAATCAAACCAAATTGTATGACGAACCCTAAAGGGGTGAAGTACTGTGCAAGCTAGTATGACGAACCCTAAAGGGGTGAAGTACTATAGGTTGAGAAATGCTTACTCCTGGTCGGTTTTTCCCCAGAGTGGAGGGTGTATGTGAGGATATTAAAGTGTTAGTGAAAAGGGAAAAGTTAAAGTGTTAAAGTTAAAGTTAAAGTGAAAATGTGGAAGCAATTGCATAGATGTTTTGATTCATTGAATCCGATCAAAGTGTTAAAGTTGATGTAATGAAATGAAATGTGCAATATCGGATTCAAGAATTAAATCATCAAAGTGAGACGCTGCATAGCATAACCATGTTATTGTATATTAAAGCATTATACTATAAGTATGCCTTGTTTTATAGTTGAATGATGCCATTATGTCTTACTTTCTAAATTGTATGATGTTTGGAATATGCTTATTTATGCTTTATTACTGTTTTTAAATGTTTTCTTTAATCTATATTCAAATTACTCACCCTTACTATTGACATATTAGGTAACCAAAGGAGGAAGATGTCCATGTTATGCCGAGAAAGTACACTCTCGCCAAAAGAGAGTATATTATTGGTTGTGACCCCTTTCGGTCTCATCCCTGTTGCAACCTGTAACACCCCACAAATTCCTCGTACTACTTTAAAATACTAAAGAAATTTATCTTTTGAGAAAAGTGTTTTGAAAGAGTGTTTTCTTAAATAGTTTTCCTAATCCACGTTTTAAAGTGATGAGTGAATTTAAAGAAAGGATTTTCGTGAACAAAATGCTAGGAGTTTTGAAATTGAGTTTTTGGAAAAATATATGTGTTTGATATTCTTGGGATAATTTAAAGAAATTATGATTTTTATACATGAATGACTTTATAAGGAAGAAAATTTAGTTTCTATGTGTGTGCATGTATATGTATGTACGGTCTTGTGTGAATATATGCTTGGGAGTAGGTGAAATTTTAATTAGTGAAGGAATATGATTATATATGCATGTATGTATGTGTGTAAAGTGTATGTGAAAATGTATGTATGTGTGTATGCATGTGTGTGCGCCGTGTATGTATGTGTAGGGAGAATGCCTAGAAATTTCCTAAGTGTTAGCCAAGTAACTAAGTGATAACCAAATCCTAACCAAGACCTAACCAAATTACTGGAAACCCTAAAGGAGGAACCAACAAGTCTTTGCACCTAAATATGACCCCTAGCACCTACACCACCCTACATGTCCCCTTAGAATTGATAATCTCCACCCATGCAACAAATTGTGTTGCCAAAATTGCCCTCCCATTTGCACACACCTTGGCCGAAGTTACAAGGGCATAAGAGGGAACACATGAGTAGTCTATTTAAGCCACAACTCTTGGTTCATTTCACCCATTTTTCCCATTCACTCCTTTCATATCCCTTCACGTTCAAACACCATTGTTGAAGAGCAACATTAAGCTCTCAACACCTAAAGAAAAAGAAGAGAGGTCGTGAACAAGGAAGGAGAAAGAAGAAGAAGGAACCAAGCCAAAGACTTAAGACCTTTCTTGAAGAACCAAGACCTAAAAAGCTAGGAGACCAACCCTTTTCCTTGGTGGGTATTTCGGATGAAAGTGAAGGAAATTGTAATAGTTAGATTTTTCTTTTGATCTTGTAATTTTTCTTCTTCTTTTATTTGCACGTTAATTTCCTAAGTTTTGTTTATGTTGATCTTGGACTTTTAAGATTAAAAGTGTCTTGTAAATCTCTAATCAACGGACCTCATAACTCAATTAAGTTTTCATGAAAGATCTTAAAGTTTTCAAGCTAAATCCTCTAGATCTTAATTTAGGTGGTTCGGCCATGCCTAGAAAATTAGGTTGTGATGATTTTTGTTTTGTTTTGAGTTTATGCATGTTGATTTGATGCTTGCTAAAGGTGATCTAAGTGGTTTAAATGCTTTGATTTTAACTTTGATTTTTCTAAGCTTTAATCTTTTGTTTTCTTTTCAAAAAGGCTTTGATCTATTGTCTTAACCTTGAGAAAGATTTGATTCTTGCCTTGATTTTCAATAACTTTGATCTTGAAGTCTTGCATGTGATTCTTTTACTCAAAAAGTTTTGCTTCTTAGTTTGCATGTCACGGTTTTGATGAGAAAGCAAAAGAAAACAACTTTTTCAAAATGATTTTTCTTTGATCTAAATCCATGTGTGTTTCAAAGCTAAAGATTTAAGTTTTCCCTCTTGGTTTGTTGTTTAGTTTCGGTCAAGCTTTGAAACCAAAGAGATCATGATTGTTTTCATGAAAAGTTCCTTGCATGTGTTTTCTTTTTGATTTACATGATTTTTAGAAGCACATGCAAAAGAAAAATAAAAATGGAAATGTATTTGAGGTGACTAATAGGTCACGGTTTTGGGAAAAAAAAGGGGGGGAGTGGTATTTTTCTAAAAACCATGTGTTTAAAAGTGCATGTTTTTGAGTTAATATTTTATGGTTTTGCATGAAAGAAAAAGTGCATCAAAGACTTGTTTTTCCTATGATGAATCCGGTCTATACTAGGTTAAATAGGCTAGATTCTTTCTTTTTCTTTCCTTGCATGTGATTGTCTCATTGACATGATTCTGTTTTGTGACTTTGTTTTAAGAAAAATTTATTTGAATTGTGTTGTTTTGTTTTTGGGTTCAATTCGGCTTTCATAAGAGAAAAGGCCTAAGTGTGTTTGATTATTTTCAAAAGTATTTTCATGACTTGATCTACAAGATTTAGATGCATGCATGATAAATATTTGAAGATAAAACCTTGGTCTATGATAATGTACATTCGGTCAAGGTCTAGACATAGGAAATCATGTTCTGTTTCAATGACAAAGGACACATGCATGTTCATTTCTTTTGATTTACAAATCTTGTGTTTTTGCATGTGAAAAAGTAGACCAACAATATTGTTTTTGTCAAAATAAGGTTCGGTCTAGACATGGAAAATAGACCAGGGTTCTTTTTCAATGAAGGAAATAAATGAATTAAAAGATTTTGGAAAAGTATTGTGTTTAAAATAAATATATGTGTGAGTGTGTGTATTCGGTTAGAATAAATAATTTAGCTACATGAAAGTAAATAACGATTTTTGGAAAGGATATAAATTGTTAAAAATAAAGAAAAATAAATATAATATGTTTGGTTTAAATCTGGATTCAATTTGGTGTGTGAATATATACATGACTGAGTGTTTTGCTTTGTGAAACTAAATTATGTGTGAGTTGTATGATTTCGGTGATGATTGATTAAATTGATTGTATGTCTCTGATTAATTAATAAAGTGTTAATTTTAAGAAATTATTTGAAAATGAAATAGCATCATCATATCTTAAGTTGCCTTGGTAGATTTCAAAACTTTATTTGTGAAAGTGTTTGTTTGAAACTGAATGTTTAATTTGTAACTAAGTTGAACGATTGGTTTTGAAATTAATTGAATTCGGGTTTTGATTAAAATGATTTTTGTGAAGTAACCCTTTGCTGTCTCGGGATATTTAAAAATTGTTTCTTAACTTTGAAAATGTTTTTATGTGATTTAAGTAACATCCCAAATTTTTATTTCAGCATAATAGGAAATTATGCCAAGTATTTAGGAAGAATTTCCAAGAATTGAGGAAGGTTTTGGGTATCAATCCAACCTTAAATGAGTAACGAGCCTAAGGAAACGAATTGGAGTTAGAAAATCATCAAAATATAACTTTTCACTGAAGTAATCGATTACTCTGCATGGCAGTAATCGATTACCAGGCCTCAGGTTAATTACACAAAATGTTGCAGCAATTTAATCGATTACAAGGCAAAGTAATCGATTACTTTGAGTAAATAATCGATTAAATTCAGGGGGTTAATCGATTACTTAGGCTCTGCTGAATATACTAGAAATGTTGCATCAAAGGAGTAATCGATTACTGTGGGCAAGTAATCGATTACCCTTGTGTAAATCTGTAAAAAAAATAACCGTGTGGGGCCACTTAATTCGTGGCTTATCTTAGAAGGGAACGATTTTCAGCCACACAAATTGGCTTGGAGGCTAAGGCTATTCCATAAAAGAAAGGGGAAAAGATAAACACAACATCAACACCAACAATTTTCTCTCTCCCTCTTCTCATCTACGACTTCTTCTTCTTCTTCTTCTTCTCTCCTTGGGGTTTTCTTTCTCCATCATCAAATCATCCAAGGAGCAAAGGATTCCATCTTTCCATCAACAACAATCTTCCTTCCTAACTCCAAGCAAGGGTAAGCCAAAGATCTTCTCTTTCTCCTTCATCAATTCGTACTCTCTCTCCTTCTCTCTCTTCCTTCCATGGTGGATTTCAAGCTCTAAGCCATGGAAGTCTCACTATTTCATGAACCTTAGTGAAGACCAAGGCAAAGATAACAACTTTCCTTCTCATAACTCTTGTAATAGGTTTCTCTCTCTTCCTTGGATCATAACTCAATTGGTGGCAAGACTTTCAAGCTTAAAGCAAGTGTAACCGCCTTATCTCTAAGTGTTGAGGTAAGGAGTGGGTATTAGTGAGTATTACCATACTCTGGGGAATAGTTTATAGTATGTATATAATGCTTGCTAAGAGTTAGGTGTTAGCATAAGGACTAGGAAACCTAAGTTAGAAAATAATGGTAATATTAGAAACGAACTTAGTGTAACTCTATGATGGGGAATAGGAAATATAATTTGATTAGGCAAACCAATAAATTGAACTAGCTAAATGCATGATCTTGCTACTATATGTTATTATAGGTGTTACTTGAGAATAATTGTTAAGTGCTAATGTGTAGGATATTTTAGGTGCTTATCTGAGTTGTTGCTAATTGTTATACATATTTGGTGTATTCTTGATAACTATTGTGAACTGTTCATTTGCTGCTCTAAGTGTTTAAGTGTTGTGAATTGTAATTGTGTTTATTTACTAGATGGTTTATATGAGATTATTAGGAATGGTGTGCTTACTATTGTATATGGATATTTGTTGCTTATTATGATTGTTTAGAAGTGGTGAGTATGTTGGCCTTTGACCTGAGGTGACATACTTTGTAAATATGGTACGTATGTGGGCCTTTGACCTGAGGTGACATACTTATAATGTGTGTATAGAGTGAGTATGTTGGCCTTTGAGCTGAGGTGACATACTTTGTGAATAGGGTGAGTATGTTGGCCTTTGACCTGAGGTGACATACTTTGTAAACTGGGGATGTATGTGGGCCTTTGACCTGAGGTGACATACATCGTAAATGGGAATTGGAAAATAAAGGACATGAAAAGGGTAGGAAGAAAGGAATGAAGAATGAAAATGGAAAAAATACAAGAAAAATAAGATAGGAAGGTTGGTAGAAGAATATAACAAGATAATTTGGGATTGTACTAGAAATGTACTAGTAATAATAGGACAACTGGGTATGTAAAACAAATTAAATAGTTAGGCAACTAATGGGTAAAAGGAAAAGGGAATAGGAGCATAGGTGGATTAGTCGGATAGGTAAAATGAACTATAACTTAGGAAAAATAATGGAATCGGAATATTGATGCATGTGGTATGAATGGGGCTGTTGTGAAATTGATTGAACTTTGTGGTAATTGTGTGTGACTTAGTCGGTTATTATGTCATATTGGAAACTGCTTTTCCCATTTTATGTGTAATGCTCACTCCTTACTATTTCCACAGGTACTGCGATTGAGCTAGCACAGCCCCCGGCCGAGCAGGTTCGCTCTCCCTCACAGGGAGAGTAAGTCATATTAGTTGAGTCGTGTGTCTCGTCCTGACTACGTTTGGGATTTTTGTATATGATGATGATTAGGTGTATGTACTGAAAAACATAATTTTGGGGTATAGTCAGGACCACTCCTTGTGGGAAGGGAGAAAATTTGGAAGATTTTTATGGAATTTAAATAACTGCTAAAACTTGTATTAGTTTATAATTTTCCGCCGCACTGAAACTCTGATATAAATGCTTTAATATATGGTTTGGCCCTGATGGCTTTCTGATTTCACTGGAATTATTAAATTAAAAGGTTTACAGGAAAAGAACTCATTTTTGAAATGTCCATATTACAAAGCAAACTCTGTCCGTGTTGACAGAGATTTTATAAGTTAAAATGGTATTAATCAGAAAAATTTAAATTCACTATTTTATTATGGGTATTTAAGGGTAATTATTTAGGGTGTTACAATTTAAAGTAATGTTTTCAAGTAGTAATTGATTTAAGAAAAACCCGGGCCAGCAACCAAACCAAATGATTTAAACCATTTTATTAAATGTTTGCAAATGATTTTAAAATAATTAAAGTTCTAGAAAATATGAGGATTGTTTTGATGAACCAATAGTGTTTTAAGTCTTTCAATTAAAGAACGGAAAGTGTCATGAAATAAGAAAAGGTTTTCTTAGAACCAGACAATAACGTAAGTGTATTTTATTTAGTACGAGGAAATCTTAAAGACAAGGGATTGGGGCAGCCGGCAGCAGAAAGGATCCGAGGCAACGGTACGCAATTAACTAGCTGGACCTCAGGTGAGAGAGAAGCTTTCCTAAGACACCGTGGTAGTTAGGTGATATATTAGGACGTTCTGGATCATCTCAAAGACCGGAACCAAGTGGTTCGGAGTCAGTAGTATAGTGGCAATTGTTTGTATTGTGTGGCCACTTATACGAAGGTGACGAAGACCACATTGTTGTTGTGTGATGTTTGTGTGTTTGATAGCATGCTTTCGTTTATTTATCTATTTATTTATTTAATCATGCAAGTTGAAATTAAGTGTTGTTGTTTGATATTGATAATCTGTTGATGGGCGTCTGTTACGTCCTGAGTAAGAAAATGAAAATAAAGAAAATTGAATAAGAAGTAAAGAGATGAGATGGATCAGAAGGAGATAAAGAATTAAGATTGGGGAAAGGATGAAATGATAATGTTGAGAACGAGCCAGAGCTGGGGAGAATGATGTTGTTTGCTGAATATGAGATGAGATTTAAGTGGAGCTGGGCTCCTTTGTTTTTGGTTTTAGTCTGGGACTAATGTTGAGTTGAGCTTGCTCCTCCATTAGCGCTCAGCAAAGTTGAAATTTCTGAAAAGGTTTTTGAAAAACGGTTTTTGAAAAGAGATTTTCGAAAAGATTTTTGAAAAGAGATCTTGTGGAGAAGGGTGAAAAGAAAATTATAGAAATGGATTTACGAAGAGAAATTCCTTTGAAAAGGTTTTTGTAAAAAGGAGATTTTTGAGAAATATTATAAGAAGTATTTTCAGAAAAGTTTTGAAGGGAAAATTTGTGAAAGGTTGTGAAAAGAGATTTTTGAAACTTTGTGAAAAGTGGTTTTTGAGAAAATCTTTGAAAAGAGATTTTGAGCATTGTGAAACTAGATTTTTGAGAAATTTACAAGAGGGAATTTTATGAAAATGTTTATGAAATAAAGTTTTGTGAAAGCATGAAAAATGGCATTTGGAGAAAGGTTGGGAAAAGATTGTTTTGAGAAAAGATTGTGGATTGTCAGGAGAGAGGGTGGAATGTATTATGTGGAATGAGATATCAATGGAGATTTCGTTGATGTGAACCCGGCTCTGTGCTATGTGAGAAATGATGAGAGAAAGGCTGTGCAAAGTTAGTGGTCGGGACTCGTTGAAGGGTTGCACGAAGGACGGGCCGACCTTAGGATAATAAAAAGATAAAAGACTTAAAAGACATACGCGGTGAGTTATGAGAGTGCGAAGTAGTGGAGAGGAAGGAACCATAAGTATCTGCGGATACTTAGGAGGAGATTGCATTAGGGGAGGACGATGACGGTGAAACGTCAAGAAGTCTAGAGTATATTTCTAGGCAGAACGAACTCCACATGTGGCGCACTAACGTGGTTGGGACTGGGTCTAATGCCGTGGTAAGTTCCGCGGGCCCACTAGAAATATACCGTCGCCCCCTAGATTGCAAATCGAGAACAGTGAGAGGGACTAGAGTGGGGCATCTTGTTTGCCACTATAGTGAGACAGTGTGCCATGTATATGAATTGATATGATTATGATTTGAGGCTGAGTCCTCCTGGTCTGGGACCATTTGTTGTGTGACAGCTGTCGTGCCCGCACGGTAAGGGTCTTATACTCCAGTTTGCTTCCGACTAGGTTGGGTGGATGACCGAGGAGATGTAGACGTGAGTGATAGCCAAGAATGAAATGAATTCCCCTACGACATCTTATGATTCCCCAAGTAAAGAAATGTGTGAATTGATAAGATGTGAAAAGAAAAAGTTCTGAGTATGATAAGGAAAAAGGGATAAGAAAGAATGTAATGAGAAGTGAAATTGAGCTCGGAAAAATAATGAAGGATGATGATAACGAAAGATAATAATGATAATGATGATGGTAACATGCTTAATTGTTGTGTGTATGTATGTTGCATTGTATGCTTGTGTAGTCCTATTATCTTGCCTATCGTAATTCCACACCGTCAACGATTCGTCGTTCGGATCGCTTACTCTCTCCTGTTCGTTGGCATATCGGTGCTGCTGATATCTCACGGGCAGATGGAGTATTGCCTGGATATCACCATGTGGAATAAGTATGGAAGAGGTTGGAAGCACACCCCAAGCGGCTGGGCATGGACCGGCTACACGGAGATCGTGATTCCAGATTCGGAGCATCAATTGAGCGGAGCTAATCTAGAGCCACACTTGGGGCAAGTCACCGTACGAGGTTTTCAGAACTACGAGGAGAAGGCCCAGTACGAAAAGAAAAGGAACTCGACTTCATTGGCTGGAGTGGTAATGGAGTCCAGTAACAATGAGGGAACAACCGCGCGGGCGGCATCCTCTTCAAGAGCGAGGAGAGGACACAAGAAGGAGAAGGAGCTACACCCACTTGCCTTCAATAGGAAAGTTTAAGAATAGGATTATAGTATATGTTTGTGATGAGTGTCTTAAGTCAAGGATTACCTCAGTGATGAATCATCCATGTAACTTATCTTGTTTTGAGACACGCCCTACTTTTGTACCATCTTGTGGAGAATGTTCAATGGCTTTTTGAAATACAAAGAACTACATTGAAATTTGAACAAAACATTTTCCTGAAAAATGTTTTTTTTGTAAACTTAAGTGGATATGTTTTGGTTTAGTAACAACTCGGTTTTCATTGAAGGAGGTTTGTGAACACCAAGACTTTTCCATGACGTTTTTCAATACTTCAACAATGTTTTAAAAAAAAAATTGGCCTCATTTTTACAACGTTAATGAATAAAAGTCAATTATTTTGCTTTACGAAAATCGGGCTGTTAGACAACCATTCTAAGATCCTATGGTGTAAATTGTTTTCATTAATTAAAATTTGTATTTAAGTCTTAACTTTTATTTCGAGTTAAGCTCAACTCGATTTTGTAAAAAAAGGACTGTATAAGTATTTCAAGGTAATGTATCAGTGGTTGGGAAGGATATTGATATATCCTCTTTTAAATAAACTTTGAAGTATGCCACAACCACAAGAATGTAATTATAGATTTGTTTATATAAACTGTTCTGGACTTGACAGGTATAATTTTTTTTTTTGGGGAAGTCCATATTTTAAACGAAATCATGAATTTTAATGAAACCATGAATTTTAATGAAATCATGAATTTTAACTAATGTATTTTAACTAATGTATTTTAAATTAAAAAGGTAGGATGTTACATTGGGGCTTAATAAGTTCATATATATATATATATATATATGAATTAATGACCAAATGACATATATGATAAAAAAGTAATAAATATCACTAAGAAAATATTTAGTGACTTATAAATAAGATGAGACAATTCTTCTAAAAAGTAACATATAAAGAAGTTAAGATGAAGCACTAATGTTGCTTTTAATCTGTGTAGGGACGAAGCAGTACACTCCTTCGATATTCTCCATAGTCCATATGGGGAAAATGTTTCTGAATGCTAAGTAACTGATAGTACATTTTTTTTGCTAAAGACTCCCATGATTTCCTATAGTGAAAGATCAAATTAGGCATTTCATTAAGTACAAGTTTACACATCCAAATTATAATAATGTACTCCCTCTGGGTCAAAAAGCTAAGTTTATAAATATTTAAAAAAATTAAAGAGATTAAAGAAACATAAATATAATATTTTATTTATCAAAATACAATTTCAAACTGTAGTATTCTTAACACATATGAAACTTTAATCGTTTAAAAAATTTATATAATTACCACCAAAAACTTATTTTCACCAAAAAAAATTATAATTTCCAAAATGTTTTATTTTTATTTGAATTATAATTTGAGACAAAAAATTTTGCTTTTTTTCATTAACGTTTTAAAAGGGAAGGAGTATTAGTTAAGTTAAAATTATAAAATTATACAAAATTAATGGTTTAGACGTGTCCACACAACCAATTTCTCACAATGATAATATATGCTCTGAATATCTATGTAGTTTTGTAGTTTTGTTACCTGTTGGGAAACTCCCCGTTTTCCATTTGTGAATTGATCAACACTTTAGCCGCACGATGCAATGGCAATGGATCTCTTTGGGCCTATATGTAACATCACGGATTTTAATTCCAGGAATAACTAGAATAATAATAAGATAGGAATAATAGTAAAGATAATAATAAGTCGTAAGTAGGGGTTATAAGGTGTTGGAGAGTGCCCTAGTGGCAATCGTATTTTCTCTTTTACTTGTACTTATTTCATGTTTATGGATTATTACTATTAATAATAATGAGGCATTTCATTTATTATATTTATGCTTTAATTGTTTAATTAAAATAGATGTAATAAAGTCCTTAGGATTATAAGTTCAATGTCATAAGAATATCAAGTACATGACTTGATAGTGAGATCTTATTGATTGATAATTATCCTTAAAGATTCCCTAGTCGAGTATTATAGTTAATAAGGACAACTATAATACATCGAGACTAGTATGTCGCAGACTGATGACTGTATCTCACCGGTCATGGATATGGGATATCAAGTCTTCACGTAAGTACACATTGGGACAATTGTGTACTGGATTGACCCGCCATGAGAATGCTACATGGGTTATTAAGTGAGTGTCATAAGCGATTCTCATAGTGACAATGGTGTACATGGTCCTTCGACCTGAAGTCGCTACGGTTCCCAACATGAGGAATTATATGCTTTCACGCAATCAAACGTCATCTTTAACCAGGTGATCATAACGGTTGTAGTCGGGTATATGACAAATCATGTAGAGGGATGTGAGTGACGTAGATGGGATTTGTCCTTCCTTATCAATAGGAATTATATCTCTGGACCCCTTGATTGAGTGAGATGGTGAAATGTATGGCCATACTCAAGACAGTCAATATGAGATATTGACGAGACTTGTTTAGACGCGTCTACTCAGGGATCAAGAAACCATAGGTTACACTATTCATGGGTGACACGTTCCATGCCATGAGTGTAACTATGATATTTGGACAAAGGGATTAAACTTACACATGTTCATTGGTCACAGTAAAAGGTTTAGTCAAATCACAGACATTCCTGTCACTTGGGTAGCAATGATGTGTTGCTAGATACCGCTCATTGCTTGTAAAGTTAAAATGTGATTTTAACATTACTGCCAACATTACAGGAACCTATAGGGTCACACACTAAGAGCAGATAAAATTGGAGATATCACATTTGATAAAAAATACAATAGTTGTATTTTTATAAAATTAAATCTTTCTGATATGATTAAGATATGATTCGTTTTATCTTTATGTATAAGATATAAATTTGATTTTATCTTCTACATATAAGATAGAAATTCGAATTTATCTCCTAAAAAAAGAAAAGCCCAACCAGTTGGTCTGATAATATTATAAATAATATTATTAACTTTAGTGTTTTTTAGATATGAGAGACACAGAACGGTAACCCTAGCCGTCATATCAGAGAGTGAGTGATACACAGACTCTCTCTTCTCTGCTAGCACTGAGAAGAGAGACGTGACTCCAATTGAGAATTTGTTCGTGTGGATACCAATAGAGGCACAACACATTGATGTGCTCGTGATTGACGAAGCGTTCGTGATAAGATTCGTTGGTCTCCTCTTCCCTGCAAAAGGTAATTTTATTCCCTATCTCAAATCATGCTTTCACATGGATCCTGGGTGGAAATAGGATAAATAAATTTTTTTTCCGCTGCGTTTGTCGCATCCTATTTCCTAACAGTGGTATCCGAGCCACTTGTGAAACCATGATTTGATTATTTTTGATTAAACATGTTTTAATATGATTATGATGTGTTGGGATTAATCAAAAATTAAAAAAAAAAACTTTTCGCTGTGATGTATCAATTGTGCGCCAAAACAATTCCATCACGAGACCAAAAGGTGCTTGATACATGATGATATCATATCACGAGACAAAACAAATTTGATACATGTTGATGTGTTTGCGCCGCATGAACTTGTCACGTGAATCAATTTGGCCTGGAGTTCACGAATTCACAAACTCATGAATATGGCCTGGAGATATCACATAACGAATCAATTTTTCCGCTTGTTTTAATATGCTAAGAATTCATGAATTCTTGTGCTGTGAATTCACGAGATATACGTGAATCAAGTGTTGATGCATTGTGATCTATTGGGATCTATCACGTGAATTCACCGATTGATTCCTTGGCAAGAAGAATTGGAATTTGATTCCTTGGCCGTAACAAACATAATTTTTTAATAAAATAATAATTTATTTTATTTAATATGTTGTTTGTTGTATGGTGAATGATCATGGCCTCTTAGATCGTTTAGCGCCTTGTGTATGTTTTATTTTCTTTTGGTTTATTTTTAAATACGGCCTGCGTGTCGTGCCTCTCTCGTATATTCAATATGTATTTCTTTTCTCATCTAAATCCCCTCATGAACGAGGTTTCTATTTGTAAAATATTTTATTAAATTTTGAGGATACTTGAAGATGAACAAGGACCGGTGCAAACATTCAAGGAAGGCTCTTGGAGAAGAAGCCATGTGTTTAGGATCTTTGTTTTAATTCACTCATTGGCTTGGGTGAATTAGTTTTTTTTTAGGCCATGACCATATCACGTAGTTTATAATTATAGTTTATAATTATAGTATGTATGTGATGCATGTTATCGTTATAATGTTATGTATGTTAATACAAGATAAAACTAGTGAGATCACTTAACTTAAAAACCCCTCAAACTGAAATATT
Organism: Crotalaria pallida; assembly: GCA_037953625.1. Taxonomy (NCBI): domain Eukaryota; kingdom Viridiplantae; phylum Streptophyta; class Magnoliopsida; order Fabales; family Fabaceae; genus Crotalaria; species Crotalaria pallida. Next base: position 59,820,738 of record CM075650.1, read on the forward strand.
AAGTTATATGCCTTCCAATGCTTGACACTCGTCTTGATTGATGTCGTTTTGAATGTGGGCCTGCTAAAGTAGGGTACTTTTATCTAAATTGGTCAGACGCGAGGGGATAAATGTAATATCTATTATGTCAACCATTGGGTCTAACTTAAATGGATAGTTCAATAGGATTGAAGGTCTATAGGCAAAAGAATTGGGTATAAATTTATAGGATGAATTTGGATAAATGTTATTCACCTAATTGATCCAAGAGTCACATGAGATGTGATTGGGAATAGGTTCCCTACCTAAATAATCAAATTATGGGAGATCAGCTAAAGTTTGACTCATAATAAGATGAAATATGGATCTTGGTCCCACTAGAAAATCTTACGCTGAGATTTTCCGAGTCAATATTGAGGGTTATTGATTTGAGGAAAATAGTGGGAGTAATATTTAATAAAAGTCCTTATTAACTATTTAATAAACATGATCTTAATTCTTTTTCAATTTTGTTGTTAGATCACCATGGCATCAAACAATTCGAACAACTTATCACTGCGATCAGTCCTTGAGAAGGACAAGCTGACGAGAATTAATTTCCTGGACTGGTATCGAACCCTAAGGATTGTCCTTAGGAATGAGAAAAAGATGTATGTGCTAGAGCAACCGCTCCTTGAAGCAACCCTCCCGCTAATGCACCGGCTGCAGAGCGGAATGCTTTCCGTAGGCATCAAGATGATGCCTTAGAGGTTGGAACTCTCATGCTTGTCACTATGACCCCTGACCTTCAGAAGGTTCATGAGAACATGAGTGCGTACGATATGATCGTACACCTTAAGGAGCTCTATCAAGGGCAAGCAAGGCATGAGCGTTTTGAGGTCACAAGGTCCCTTTTCACTTGTAAGAAGACAGAGGGAAGCCCAGTTAGTCATCATGTAATCAAGATGATTGGTTATATTGAGAAAATTGAGAGGATGGGTTTCCCACTAGGTCAAGAGTTGGTCGTTGACTTAGTTCTGCATTCCTTACCACAGAGATTTAGTCAGTTTGTCATGAATTACAACATGAACAACATTGACAGAACTCTAACTGAATTGTTAGGGAAGTTGAAAACTGCTGAGCATGATATCAACAAGGGAAAAACTGTATTGTTGGTTCAAAATGGAAAGGGCAAAGGTAAGGCCAAAGGGAAAGCACAAAAACCTAAGGATAAGGGCAAAGCTAGAGTAGCTAAGGCTCTTAAGCCTAAAGGTGGGGTGGCTAAGGAGGGAAATTGCTTCCATTGTAACAAGGAGGGACATTAGAAGAGGAATTGCCAGATTACCTTAAAGAGAAAGAAATGAAGAAAAGCGGAGCCTCTTCTTCAGGTATTTTTGTTATAGAAGTTAATTTTTCTGCTTCAACATCATGGGTATTAGATACTGGATGTGGATCTCACATTTGTGTTAATGTGCAGGATCTAAAAAGGAGTAGAAGATTAGCTAAAGGTGAAGTCGAACTGCGAGTTGGAAATGGAGCAAGAGTTGCCGCCATTGCTGTTGGAACTTGTAGTTTAACCTTACCTAATGGATTAGTTTTAGAACTAGAGGATGTTTATTGTGTACCTGCTATTCATAGGAATATTATTTCAGTTTCATGTTTAGACAAAGTAGGTTTTTCGTTTTCAATAAGGAACAAGTGTTGTTCCATTTATTTGAATGAGATGTTTTATGGCAGTGCACAATTAATAAATGGTCTTTATTTGTTAGATCTTGATCATCCAGTCTATAACATTAATGCTAAAAGGTTTAAATCAAATGATACAAACCAAACTTTTCTTTGGCATTGTCGTTTGGGCCATATAAATGAGAAACGCATTTCTAAGCTTCATAAAGATGGATTCTTAGACTCAATTGATTTTGAATCTTATGAGACATGTGAGTCTTGTTTGTTGGGCAAGATGACAAAGGGCCCATTTACTGGCAGCAGTGAACGGGCTAATGAACTTTTGGGACTCATACATACAGATGTATGTGGGCCTATGAGTTCAAATGCTAGAGGAGGTTACCCGTACTTCGTCACATTTACTGATGATTTTAGTAGATATGGGTATGTATATCTAATGAAATACAAACATGAAACCTTTGAAAAGTTCAAGGAATTCAAGAATGAAGTACAAAATCAATTTGGCAAAATTATTAAAGCCCTTCGATCTGATTGAGGTGGTGAATACCTTAGCCAAGAGTTCGATGACTATCTAAAAGAGTGTGGTATAGTATCTCAACTCACTCCTCCTGGAACGCCCCAGTGGAATGGTGTTTCAGAAAGGAGAAATTGAACCTTGTTGGACATGGTTAGGTGTATGATGAGTCAATCGGACCTTCCAATCTCTTTTTGGGGACATGCTCTACTTACAGCTGCTTTTACACTTAACCGATCCCCATCGAAAGCGGTTGAAAAGACACCATATGAGATATGGACTGGGAGGCGTCCTAGTATGTCTTTTCTCAAGATTTGGGGTTGTGATGTTTATGTGAAACGTCTACTTTCTGATAAACTTAGTCCCAAATCTGACAAATGCTACTTTGTAGGATATCCCAAAGAAACTAAGGGATACTATTTCTACAATCCCACAGAAGGCAAAGTGTTTGTCGCTCGCACAGGCGTGTTTCTTGAAAGAGAATTTCTCTCTAAAGGAAATAGTGGGAGGAAAATAGATCTTGATGAGATTCAAGAATCCCAAAGTAGCCAAGACAAAGCGATGGATGTTGAGCAAGTTCCACAAGATGTTGTGGATGTACAACCTGCTCAAGTTACACAAGTTTTGCGTAGGTCAAGTAGGATTCCTCTTCAGCCAGAGAGATATGGATTTCTCTTGACTCAAGAGGATGACATTATGATTTTTGATCAAGATGAACCTACTACTTACCAAGAGGCTATAAACAGCCCTGACTCTGAGAAATGGCTTCAAGCCATGAGATCTGAGATGGAGTCCATGCACACCAACCAAGTTTGGATCTTGGTTGATCTACCTGATGGGGTAAAACCAATTGGGTGCAAATGGGTTTTCAAGAAGAAGACTGACATGGATGGTAATGTACATACCTTTAAAGGACGATTGGTTGCTAAAGGTTTCAAACAAGTTCATGGTATTGACTATGATGAAACTTTTTCACCAGTTGCCATGCTTAAATCCATTAGGATCTTGCTTGCTATTGCAGCATTTCATGATTATGAAATCTGGCAGATGGATGTCAAAACTGCTTTCCTTAATGGAAATCTTTTAGAGGATGTGTATATGACACAGCCTGAAGGTTTTGTTGATCCAAAGGATGCTGGAAAGGTTTGTGAGCTGCAACGATCCATTTATGGATTGAAACAAGCTTCTAGGAGTTGGAATATTCGATTCGATGATGCAATCAAACAATTTGGTTTCATCAAGAACGAAGAAGAGTCTTGTGTATATAAGAAGGTTAGTGGGAGCGCAATTGTCTTTCTTGTGTTGTATGTGGATGACATACTACTCATTGGGAATGACATTCCTACCATATAGTCTGTTAAGACTTGGTTAGGGAATTGCTTTTCTATGAAGGATTTGGGTGAAGCAACCTATATATTAGGCATCAAGATTTATAGAGATAGATCAAGGAGATTGCTTGGCCTGAGTCAAAGTTCGTACATAGACAAAGTGTTGAAACGGTTCAACATGCATGATTCCAAAAGGGGATCTTTGCCAATGTCACATGGTATAACCTTGTCAAAGGAACAGTGTCCTTCCACGAAGGAAGAAAGGGAACGCATGGATAGAATTCCATATGCATCTGCAATTGGATCTATCATGTATGCCATGATATGTACTCGACTTGATGTTTCGTATGCTTTGAGCATGACGAGCAGATACCAGTCAGATCCAGGTGAAGGTGACTGGTCAGCAGTCAAGAATATCCTAAAGTACTTAAGAAGAACTAAGGATGATTTCTTGGTATATGGAGGTGAAGATGAGCTGGTTGAAAAGGGTTACACCGATGCTAGCTTCCAGACTGATAAGGACAATTTCAGATCACAATCTGGATTTGTATTTTGTTTGAATGGTGGGGCTATATGTTGGAAGAGTTCAAAGCAAGAGACTGTAGTTGATTCTACAACAGAAGCTGAGCATATAGCTGCATCAGAAGCAGCAAAGGAAGCGGTTTGGATTAAGAAGTTCATAACTGAACTTGATGTTGTTCCTATTATTGAGTTTCCAGTGGACCTCCATTGTGACAACAATGGAGCCATTGCGCAAGCTATAGAAATCTTACGCTGAGATTTTCCGAGTCAATATTGAGGGTTATTGATTTGAGGAAAATAGTGGGAGTAATATTTAATAAAAGTCCTTATTAACTATTTAATAAACATGATCTTAATTCTGTTTTAATTTTGTTGTTAGATCACCATGGCATCAAACAATTCGAACAACTTATCACTGCGATCAGTCCTTGAGAAGGACAAGCTGATGGGAATTAATTTCCTGGACTGGTATCGAACCCTAAGGATTGTCCTTAGGAATGAGAAAAAGATGTATGTTCTAGAGCAACCGCTCCCTGAAGCACCCCCCCCCCCCCCCGCTAATGCACCGGCTGCTGAGCGGAATGCTTTCCGTAGGCATCTAGATGATGACTTAGAGGTTGGAACTCTCATGCTTGTCACTATGACCCCTGACCTTCAGAAGGTTCATGAGAACATGAGTGCGTACGATATGATCCTACACCTTAAGGAGCTCTATCAAGGGCAAGCAAGGCATGAGCGTTTTGAGGTCACAAGGTCCCTTTTCACTTGTAAGATGACAGAGGGAAGCCCAGTTAGTCATCATTTAATCAAGATGATTGATTATATTGAGAACATTGAGAGGATGGGTTTCCCTCTAGGTCAAGAGTTGGCCGTTGACTTAGTTCTGCATTCCTAACCACAGAGATTTTCAGTGGACCTCTATTGTGACAACAATGGAGCCATTGCGCAAGCTAAGGAACCGAGATCTCACCAGAAATCCAAACATATACTTTGGTGTTTTCACATCATTCGAGAGATAATTGACAGAGGAGATGTGAAGATATGCAGAGTTTCAATAGAAGATAATATTGCTGATCCACTGACAAAACCTCTTGCCATAAAAAAGCATGAGGGACATGTTAGGGCTTATGGTATTAGATACATGAACGATTGGCTCTAGTGCAAGTGGGAGATTGTTGGAGAGTGCCCTAGTGGCAATCGTATTTTCTCTTTTACTTGTACTTATTTCATGTTTATGGATTATTACTATTAAAAATAATGAGGCATTTCATTTATTATATTTATGCTTTAATTGTTTAATTAAAATAGATGTAATAAAGTCCTTAGGATTATAAGTTCAATGTCATTAGAATATCAAGTACATGACTTGATAGTGAGATCTTATTGATTGATAATTATCCTTAAAGATTCCCTAGTCGAGTATTATAGTTAATAAGGACAACTATAATACATCGAGACTAGTATGTGGCAGACTGATGACTGTATCTCACCGATCATGGATATGGGATATCAAGTCTTCAAGTAAGTACACATTGGGACAATTGTGTACTGGATTGACCCGCCATGAGAATGCTACATGGGTTATTAAGTGAGTGTCATAAGCAATTCTCATAGTGACAATGGTGTACATGGTCCTTCGACCTGAAGTCGCTACGGTTCCCAACATGAGGAATTATATGCTTTCACGCAATCAAACGTCATCTTTAACCAAGTGATCATAACGGTTGTAGTCGGGTATATGACAAATCATGTAGAGGGATGTGAGTGACGTAGATGGGATTTGTCCTTCCTTATCAATAGGAATTATATCTCTGTGCCCCTTGATTGAGTGAGACGGTGAAATGTATGGCCATACTCAAGACAATCAATATGAGATATTGACGAGACTTGTTTAGACTCGTCTACTCAGGGATCAAGACACTAGTAGAAAATATGGATTTTACATCGCCTAATTAACATCAGTTTTAGAATATAATAATAAGTCGTATGTAGGGGTTATAAGGGAGGTTTTGGAATTAGCAAACATATAATAATAGGAAATCAAGAATAAAATATTTATAACTTAGAATTCAAATTCCTCCGTTGGATATGAAGTTTGGAGTTTTAAGAGGTTTGTTTTCAAGTTTGAGCAAGATCCGATGGGTAACAAAGGATTTATGGCATTTCAAAGTGCAAGGGATGAAAATCAGTCAAAGTAATCGATTACCTTGGGGAGGTAATCGATTACCAGATTTTTGTGAGAAACCCTAAAATTGGAATTTAAGGAGATAATCGATTACTTTCAGGAAGTAGTCGATTACCTGCTTCCTGTAAGGAACCAAATAGTGAAGGAATTAAGGAGATAATCGATTACCTCTAGAGGTAATCGATTACCACATGTAACACCCCAAATTTTTGCCTCCTGATGTAATGTGATTATGATTTATGAAAATATATTTTCAAATTATTTTCTTAATCATAATTATGTTTCATTAATTAAATTAAGATTATTATGAGTTAGTAAGAGTAATTGCGAAAGTAGAAAAATATTGCAGCAAACAAATAATATGTAAAAATAAGGTTTTTGCATATTAGTCCCTGGAAGAGGACCTAGAAGCAATATTAGGAAGACTTTGGAGGGAAGGGCATTAAAATAAATATTTTTGAAAAACTGACCAAAATACTCGAGTATTTCTGGAAATACTCGAGTAATCGAGTCAGTGGAGAACTCGTTAGTGCGGTTGATGAGTCAACCCACAACGAATTCCTTTGAGTGACACGAAAACACCATGGAAACACGATGATGGTTGTCGTGGCGCGTTGCATGAGCTCTGGGAGGGTCTATATAAAGCTTGGATTGTTGAAGAAGGGAGATTTTGTTGGCTTTGCTCTGAGAACTTGGGTTTAGGGTTTCCAATTTCGTGGTTCGATTTCTCGAACGTGTTTGAGAATTGGAACGAGAGTGATACACTATTGTGAAGCTCACGTCTCGAGCTTCACAAAAACATAAAAATCGTGAGTTAAGGCGCTGTGTAGAAGGAGAATCGAAGCTGAGAAGCAAGGGTGTTCTTGGTGTTAAAGTTGAAAACTGAAGCTTGGAGCTCACTTTCAACTTAGATTGTGGTAAGCCCTTGGACCCTATGAATCTCAAATTCGTCTATACTTCTAGTGTAAGTTGTAGAGAATCAATTCTAATCGTTTTCCCCAATTTTAAATCGAATTTTGCATGTCAAATCTTCTGATTTTGGTGCTCTTCTCAACTATGACTGCATGCATAGGATTTTGGGGGGTGAGCATCTCTAGCCAATTTCTCTGCAATTTCAGAGTTGATTCACGAATTTGAGGTAAGGGTGAAGCTTCTAATTAACTAGAATAAGTTTAAATCTTGTGGAATTAGGATATGAGTCATCAAATGGCTCTATGGGCATAGTTGGGAATAGGAATGAGGCTTGGAGGCCTTTCTGGACTTAAATGAATATTTGGACATGTGTATTTGGTCACATGCAAGGTGTACTAATGCTGAAAATGGAATGGATATATGTAAAATTGGATTTGGTATGTTAAGTTGTGGAAATTGCATTTTTATGCATAATTATGGATAATCTGTGGTTCAGTGTTAGATGTTGTTAATTCTGTGTTGGAACATGTTTAAAATGTGTAAAGTGAGCTATGTTGATCTTTGGTTTGGACTGGATTGGACTATAATCGAAATTGGTATGTTAAAACTCATTTTTCTGTGTTGTCTGTCTGCAAACACTCGAGTATTATGGGTAATACTCGAGTATTTGGCCTATTTTGGAAATTGGATTTTCTGGGAAACTCAAGAACACTCGAGTATTCATATAGAACACTCGAGTATTTTGGGAATTTTTAATGAATTTCTCGGAAACCTTAAGAACACTCGAGTTTCATGGAGAACACTCGAGTATTCTAATGAATTTTCAAAGTATTTCTGGAAAATGAATGAACACTCGAGTAATGTGAGGAACACTCGAGTATTTTCATAAAACTGAGGAACACTCGAGTATTTTGGACCTGAGACAGAAAAAAATTAACTTTCTTTTAATAGAGGTCCTGTATTCAAGTGTATTCAACCAACCATTTACGGCAAGTGTTATGTGAGTGCGGGTCATTTTATCCCGAACCATAGTGTGGTTGAGGATTCAACGAAAGAACCGATTGACTGTTGAATTTGTCGGGGTGCAACCAAACAGGGATTAAATTCAGAAACATAGTAAATAGTTTGTATAAGAATTTTCAATCATCTAAACACATCAATAACACTCTTTAGGAAAAAAAGTTGTCGTAAGGATTATTGAGCTATATTGGAGACACACACACACCCCACTTAGGGTTCATACTAGGTTGCCTCATGAACAACAAATGGTGCAAAATAGTTCAGTGTTATTCAATCAGAACATCATATGTGAATTGAACATTATGCAATTTTCACTATATCTAATCAAAGCTTTGGATTATAGCTATGTTATACCTATTCATGCCACCACATTACATACAGATAAAAGTTTATAACCATTGATTTTACAGTTACTTCCAAGATCAAATAACATAAGAGGGTGACTCTTATTAAGCACATACAAAAGCAATTTGAGCTAAACCTTATCAACTTATGCTAACATATTCGAAGTATGGATGCTGGATTGCATAATTCTTCTGATCAATAAGGGAATCACATTTAAAGTATCTTTATTAAGAGTGTTAGCAAATAATACTTACTTGAGATTGGTGCTTCTTGATTTGATTGAGAATAGATGGCTGAATAATACTCTTATGTATTCCTCGTCTTCCACTTCTTCTTGCCCTAATACTTGTTCAAGTAAAGGGATTTCAGTCATGCCTTATCTTCAAATTCGGTTTTCCCTCAAAGGTAGAGTACTCTTGCCTAGGCGGAGGGGTGACGTATGACAGTAGCTTATTGACACTATTAGGGATGAACGGGATAAGAACTCTGCCTTGAAGCGATAAGGTCGTGTATCTGCAAAATGTAACACCCCGAATACATTTAAAGAATAGTTGTTTAAAATAATGGCAGTGAGAAAATAAAATTTCCTTTTTAGTGCCTTGAAAACCAAGGTATTCTTTACAAATTTCTCCAAAGATCGGGGGTTATATAATATAGTACACTTTTTAAAATAAAGTTACAGTTCCTCCTTTTCACCTTCTCCGCTACGACGACTCTGATCCTCAAAATATCCAGATTTTTCCTAAAATGTTAAACCATAGGAAGTGAGACATTTTCCAAAAATTTAAGCAAAAGGATCAAAAGGATCCATAACAGAAATCAGAGAATCCACAAACAATCACATACGTCTTGCACATAAATCAATCAGGACATTGTATCAATTACTTTTACATTCATAGGTACAATCACACTTAAAAAAAACATAATCATTGGCAATAAGGGCAAATGTTACACCTTTCAATCCGGTTCTATGACACCTTGCCCTTAATTCTCAGCTGGATTCGAATAGTATTTCGCCTCGTGAGCATTTCCTTTTGTATGCCCGGAGCATACCTTTCAATTTTCTTTTCTAAATTCGATCGAGAACGTGGGTTCCTCATATAACCCATGTTCAATACCAATGCCATTGGGAACGAGTTAGTCTACAAAATACTCGTGCTTATAACTTAATTATGTGTACTTTATGCTAGTCTTAACTGGTTATTGAAATTGAACTAACTGGTTAAGTTAGCTGTAAAGTACCACTCTCAAAATTCAGTCCATTTATCCAACACTAACTATGTTCCCAATATCCTTCATATGATCAAGCACCATTCTGTCGTTCATCAAATTTGCCATATTTCAATTCATATTCATATAATCCACACAAATTTTTGCATATCAAATTCGTTTTCTACTCAACATACACAAGTATGTCTCGGTCCTAACATTCACAATTATGTCAATTAGAGCCATATCAATGTAATCAATCCATTCATCTCATCAAAAGCAAACATGCACCAAGGTACTTCGTAGTCAAAATACAAAGTATGTCTCGGTCCTAACATTCACAATTCAACAAATACCCAAATAATATCTTAGAGGCAAATAACCAATGTCTTTTATAATAGGCAAAATATCTGGGAACTCTATACTCATAAATCATTTATTCACATCATAAAAATCTAGGGAACAAACTCTAACAATAAGGGTTCATTTCCCCTAATGCACTATTTTCACTTAAGTTCATTCATGAAGGGGATTTAGCCATTAATCATATAATAACTCAAATCTACCCATTTCTTCTCTAATTAAACATAACCCAACTCAAATCAAGCATTTAATTTCAACTCAAACCCTAGTTTGTTCATTTTCCCCAATTCAATTACAAACCCTAACAATCCCTAAGCTTAAAGAGTAGAAAATGACTCCTCGTTACCTTAGAGGAAGAGGAGACTTGAATGGAGCTTCAAAGCCTCAGGATCTACTCTTGGTCTCCTTAGATTCCAACTCTCTTGAATGATTTCCACTTGATTTGAGTTTTAGGGAGTGTGGGTAGTGAGGTTTTAGAGAGAGAAAGGACAAATGTGGAGAGCGAGATGAAGAGAAGAGAGAGGAGTGAGTGGGTATTGTGATTTGTGTAACATCCTGATTTTCTTTTGTACTATAAATTGTGAGTTTATCAAATTAAATGATTAATTTTTATATATAATTATTAAAGTGTTGGTATTTTCATAACATACCTTATATTATTTCTATTTGATGATTTTATTTATATATATATGTATATCTTAAAAGAAAACTCACTTAAAGAAATTACCCTATCTGAAAAATATATTTGTTATGCTTTACTTTGCTTTTGATATATTAGATACTAATTTATTTCTAATTCTCCCAAACTTTTAACTTTATGACTTTCTTATGTGTATTTAGTATATTATAAAATTTTATTGAAGGTATTTGCTGGGATTGAAAATAAATAAAAGTGTGTATTAGTGCTTATTTTAAATAAATAAAAATTATAAAGTGTATATGTGTAGTTGTTGCAAAGAAAAAAAATATAAAAAAATAAAAAATAAAAAAATGTATGTGTGTGCTGTAGAAGGAAACCCTAGGGGTTCCCCATCTTTTTGTTGTGGCCGCCGCACAACTCCCTCCCCATGAAGTCTCCTTCCATTCCTCCCTCTCGTCTCTCTTCCTTGCCTCTCGGCCGCAAAGACCAGTGCCATCATCTCTCTCTCTCTCTCTCGTTTTTGTCACACGCTCCCTCGGTCTCTCTCTCATCGTTCTCTTTCCTCCGCCAGTTGCGCCGTCGCCGTCGAGCTTGTCTTTTCCCTCGGTCTCGCCGCCACGCTCGTGGTCTCTCTCTCCATTTCCTCAGTCGCGAGTTGCGACCCAAAGAGGCCCGTTGCCGCCGCAGGTCATGGATGTTGCATCTCTGCCAAGCTTCGTTGTTCACTACCATGGTGGAGCCACCGCCACCACCTCTTTCCTCTCGCCGGTTCGTGTCTCCGCTGCTAAGAACCAAGGCCGCCGCCGCTGGTTGCTCCTGCCGCCGCTGTGTTTTTGATGGTTCAAACCAGCTTCAATCGACTTGGACGGTTATGCTTTGAACAAGATTGAACCGCTGGTCCCTTGCATCGCCGTTTGTCACGGCCGCCACCGGAGCTACTGGGGCGCGTTAAAGGAGCTGCTGCCCCTAACCGCTTGCACCGACATCACCGGGATCGAAGTTCTTAACGTGATTCATTGTTGGTTGAGAACCGATGCCGGTACCACTGTTCTCGTGACCATTGAAGGAGCTAGGACCCAACCATCCCCGTTATCGGTGTTGCTTTAAAAATCGAATTTGAGGGTAAATCCCTAATACTTCTCTAATTGCTCTATGTTATGTTTTAATTTTTATATTAATACTAATTTTAATAATATTGGTAGAAATTATTTAATGTTAAATTGTTTTGGGAAAGTTAGTGTTTTGAAAACCTTATTATTGTTTTGGAAAATTTGATGGTATTATGATTTTGTATTTAAAGTTAATACATTGTTGTTGATAATAACTCAGTTAGTTGCTTTGACTTGTGGTAAATACCGGGTTGATGATTATGTCGAACAATTAGTTTTAAAAGTGTTTTTGTTAAATGCGTTGGGTTCCTAAGTAATTGAGTTGTAGGTTAGTTGTGCTGGATTGTCCCTGAACTAACAATACACCAATTAAATAGGAATTCGATATATGTTCGACATACGTTGATTCGGGTTAAAGGTTTTAACTTCGATTTTGAATTGAAAGGAAGTATGATTGCCTGAACGTTAGAAATGTAATTTGAACTTATTTTGGATCGAGGCATTTCCTTTTAATTCGGAATTAATACTGTCAAGTAACGTTAACATTTGATTTTTTGTAAGTTATTATCAAAGTGACGTGATTTTGGTTTGTTTTGAAAGATTATACTAGTTCTGAAAATTAATGTGTTTTTAATAAAGAAACGTACTATTTTATCGAGAAGCAATGGTTTTAAGATTAGTTTCTATTTGATTTTGATTTATGAATTTTAATTAAATGTTTTTGAAATTAACTTGTTTCGATTTTCAAGTTAAAGTCCTTTTCCGTAAAGCGCACTATATTGATTATTGATTAATTCGTATGACCTGGTTAGACGACGAAGGACTTTAGGATCAGCACAAGTGAAAGCACGGAACCGCGCTATGTTGGGCAGCACTATATGAACGGAATCAGGTTTATGGTAACGCAAGGTAAGGGGTGTTTTACCTTGCTCTAGAGAGTATTTTCTGGTTAGTTATAATACCTGCTAAGAATATATGGGTATGTTTGCGATTGAATCTCAGGGTAATTAATCGAAACTAAAAGTAAAGGATAAAAATTAAGAAAAGAAAATCTAATTGAATATTGTGATTTGAAATAGGTGTTTTAAGTATAAAATGTAAATATGAATATACTGGGAATCTACTTAAATTGATTGTAGATGATGATGTGTTGAATGATAAAAAGATATGCTAATTAAAGATAAAAAGGGGAAATTGAATTGCAAGAGGATATGTACAATGAATTATGTGTTATGGTGTGATGTGGATAACTATGAACATTTTAAATGTTTGACTGACTAATAGCAATACATGTGTAAATGTGGATATTTGTTAATTGTTGTGATGGTTTGTTGTTGTATAATTATGATAAGTAGGTATATTATAAATGCTTGAATGACTAATTGGATTGTTATGTATTGTGATAGTTATGCTGTTTTGATATGTGATTGAATGAAACCTAAGGACATGTGAAAAAGAATGATTTTTAACGAATTAAGAAAGGAATGAATGGTTGAATTGATCATTGGGGACATTGGGACACTAGGTGTTCCCGCTAGGTGTACAAACGCCCCTCTAGGGCCAAACGCCCCATCAGGCTAAAACGCCCCATTAGGTGAAAATGCCCCGTTAGGAGTCAATGCTCCCAATCGATCAATTCAACGAAAACTAATAAAATGGAAATTGTGAAAAAGTCTAATGTATGTGAATTGAATATGCAAAGGAAGGTGATAAATATGAGTATAAGATTATGTATTAGTCCTAACGGGTGAGGCCTAGTGGGTGAAAGTCCTGATGGGTGTATAAGTCCCTAATGGGTGTACAAACGCCCTAGCAGGAGCAACCAATTCCTAGTGGTACAAATAAGAGAAAAGATGTAAAAGAAAGAGGAAAATGAATGAATGAAGAGAATGAATGATGAAAAGACTAAAGTATAATTGATTTGTAATGGAACTAAGAATGTAAATGTTGAATGTGTATGAGCATGATATGGTATATAATGTTTGAATGGAATAATATGTGCTAAGTGTTTAACTGTGTTTGACTTGGTAGGTTATTATGTCTATTTAGAAACTACTTCTCTATTTCATGTGTAAAGCTCACCCTTGCAACCATTTTTACAGGTTCAAAGTTTGAGCAGACACAGTTTCTGGCCGAGCAGGGGTATAATTCAATTAAGAGGAATTATATTATTTTTATTATAATTAATTTAGTTCGATTTTGAAACAATTCGTTGTAAGCCCTGAGTTTTGTTTTACTTAGTTATCAGGGCATGAAAATCAAATTAGTATAGTTATAAATATTTTCTGAACTGTACTGGTTTGATAGGTGTATAAAATGTAATTTTTGGGAAATCCGAAAAACAGAGGAAACTCTGTCGGATTTTCATTAAGATTTAAAATGAAATTTTCAAGTCCTATTTTTAAAACCAACATAATTATTAGTAATTAAGCTATATAATTGTTAGGGTGTTACATTTTGGTATCAGAGCAGTTTTCCTCGGCCTTGGAGTAACTCATTACTCCTGTTGTGTTACTCATCAAGCGAGTAACCAGTAGATAGTTAGTTATCTAAGTTAGTTAGAATAGGAATTAGGATTTAGTTGACTTAGATTAATATCTCCTAATTCATAGTTGATTTCTTGGGTTTTGTTTCAAACTCTATAAAGTGTTAAAATCCGATTTCCCTTTTTGTATGTATTATCACAATTAGAAGATAGTGCACGATTCCAAATGTGACAATTCGCACAAAATAATTCAAGTGAAATTTTCATACATCTAAACCTTGAACTAAGTCGTGTAACTTTTCTTGAGAGGAATGACAAGTTGTCTACCGTAGGACAGTTAAGCTCAGTTAATATAGAAATGATGTTGACCACCAATAGAATGTAAGGTTGGGCTTGATCACCCCAATGTTCGCATTTATTGGAGAGTGATATCATCGAAGTCTTTGGGTTTAAGGTTTACCAATTGAAAATTGGTGATGTAAGATGTATTTGGTAAGCTATGAGAAGAGATCCGTAGTAGTTAGACCCTGTTGTTTCCAAGTGCTCTAAAATCAGAATACGCAGCGAAAATAACCAGAAATTTATTCCAAGTGTTTTGTAAGTCTTGATCTTTGGATTTTATTTTAAATGTCTTTCTCTCTTAAATGCTTGGATAATTTCCTTTTTAGCCAAACGAGTTCTTTTTGAAATCTCCATAAGTGATTTACTACCTAGACAAGAAGGGTAATCGATTACTGGCTTGAAGTAATCGGTTACCTCCTTGATGCAACAACTATAGTACAATTTTCAGAGGACAGGTAATCGATTATCACCTCCAAAAATAATCGGTTACTTTACCAAAAACTCAAAGTAATCGATTATGCTACCGCTGTAATCGGTTACTTTTGCTGCAACCTTTGTGTGTGTGATTTTTCCAGGGAGCAAGTAATCGATTACTCCCTTCCAAGTAATCGATTACTTTGTTGAAAATTCTATTTTGATGGCTCTCAATTCAAAATTATTTATTTACGTTTCTATTCTCATACGAGCTTGATTTATTACTCATAACCTTACCTAAACTTGGAAATTCGCAATATTTTATTTGATTATGGACTTTGAGGATTCTGCTGCTTTTTACGTTCCCTAATTTACTACCTTGTTTCCCATCCACTTGAATGAATATGTTTGTTGAGATGATGATTTGCTTGGTTTGTCAATGACTTATCTCTTACATTTTTGTATAGTTGGTTTCTCTTGCTTTTGGATTCTTCTTTGATTTAGCCTTTATGAACTTAATTTTATGGATTTCTGTTTCAGAGTCTATGTAAAATGCAAGTTAGATTGTTGACTTTTGATTTAAATGAATTTATTTCCTGATTATGCATGACTGCATGCACATGTATTTAAAAATGAAGAATCTTGGATTTTGAACCATTGGTTTTGTCTTTTTGAGCAAAAATTGTTCAATGAGTTTCAACCAATAGCGTTCCTTGCTTAACATATTTCTCATGAATTTCTTATATTAATATTTGCCAATGCTAACCTATTATCTTAGTTTTTAGTTTATTACATGAAGTTTCCAAAAACTGTTATGCAAGGATAAATGTTTTTGAACGCTAGCTTGACGAATTTTTGATTCTTTTCAGGTTTCAGTTTTCTCCTTGTATTTAAACTGACATTCATTTAAGTCAATGATTATGACACCCTATTGGTTGAGTTATGATTATGAAATTCCATTCTTGGGATCTTGATTTCTGCCTGAATCTTATTACATGTTTTAATTCTTATAGAAAAGAGATGTGTCACTCTTTCTATTTTACGCTCTAACAAACTTAATGCCGCATTCGAATGGATAAGTGAATTATGTTTAAAAATAATAATAATAATTCTCAGCAAGATTTTCAAATATTTTATCGTTTTAGGTGCTGAGCATGTTATATGAACTCAAAACATATGCATAATGCTGACTTTGTTTTGACCAGTTGGGTTTTTTTTTAAGCTCCTACTTTGCATTATATTTTATGTTGCCTCTTTGAGATTTGAATTTGTTTTACATTTATGACAAAGAGTCAACATATCCTCCCAATAGTTATCACCTTCTAAATGTTAAAATTCTTTTCCAGTTTTGAGAACTTAAATGATTTGTTTGGAGGTGACTCAACTGTAGTTGCTATTTTGTACACCAAGTGATGATTTCACATTATTATGAAAGATGGTCTCCTTTTCGATTGAATTTGAGAACCTTTTTACTTAACCAATCATCGAAATTCTTTTGTTATAGTTACATTGTATTACCACGAAGGTTTTATTTCTCTTTTTAAATAAATGATTTTTGGAGACTCTTGTTCTAATTGTAGTGTGGTTTTAATTGTGTTTATCTAAGTTGATTGGAATGATAATTAAGGATTCTCAAATCCTAACCTTATGGTTTTCACTAATCAAATTTCGAGGACGAAATTTCTTTTTGGGGGGAAGGATTGCAACATCCTGATTTTCTTTTGTACTATAAATTGTGAGTTTATCAAATTAAATGATTAATTTTTATATATAATTATTAAAGTGTTGGTATTTTCATAACATACCTTATATTATTTCTATTTGATGATTTTATTTATATATATATATATGTATATCTTAAAAGAAAACTCACTTAAAGAAATTACCCTATCTGAAAAATATATTTGTTATGCTTTACTTCGCTTTTGATATATTAGATACTAATTTATTTCTAATTCTCCCAAACTTTTAACTTTATGACTTTCTTATGTGTATTTAGTATATTATAAAATTTTATTGAAGGTATTTCTGGGATTGAAAATAAATAAAAGTGTGTATTAGTGCTTATTTTAAATAAATAAAAATTATAAAGTGTATATGTGTAGTTGTTGCAAAGAAAAAAAAATATAAAAAAAAAAGAAAAAAAAGTATGTGTGTGCTGTAGATAGAAACCCTAGGGGTTCCCCTTCTTTTTGTTGTGGCCGCCACACAACTCCCTCCCCATGAAGTCTCCTTCCATTCCTCCCTCTCGTCTCTCTTCCTTGCCTCTCGGCCGCAAAGACCAGTGCCATCGTCTCTCTCTCTCTCTCTCTCTCGTTTTTGTCACACGCTCCCTCGGTCTCTCTCTCATCGTTCTCTTTCCTCCGCCAGTTGCGCCGTCGCCGTCGAGCTTGTCTTTTCCCTCGGTATCGCCGCCACGCTCGTGGTCTCTCTCCTTTTCCCCAGTCGCGAGTTGCGACCCAAAGAGGCCCGTTGCCGCCGCAGGTCATGGATGTTGCATCTCTGCCAAGCTTCGTTGTTCACTACCATGGTGGAGCCACCACCACCACCTCTTTCCTCTCGCCGGTTCGTGTCTTCGCTGCTAAGAACCAAGGCCGCCGCCGCTGGTTGTTCCTGCCGCCGCTGTGTTTTTGATGGTTCAAACCAGCTTCAATCGACTTGGACGGTTATGCTTTGAACAAGATTGAACCGCTGGTCCCTTGCATCGCCGTTTGTCACGGCCGCCACAGGAGCTACTGGGGCGCGTTAAAGGAGCTGCTGCCCCTAACCGCTTGCACCGACATCATCGGGATCGAAGTTCTTAACGTGATTCATTGTTGGTTGAGAACCGATGCCGGTACCACTGTGCTCGTGACCATTGAAGGAGCTAGGACCCAACCATCCCCGTTATCGGTGTTGCTTCAAAAATCGAATTTGAGGGTAAATCCCTAATACTTTTCTAATTTCTCTATGTTATGTTTTAATTTTTATATTAATACTAATTTTAATAATATTGGTAGAAATTATTTAGTGTTAAATTGTTTTGGGAAAGTTAGTGTTTTGAAAACCTTATTATTGTTTTGGAAAATTTGATGGTATTATGATTTTTTATTTAAAGTTAATACATTGTTGTTGATAATAACTCAGTTAGTTGCTTTGACTTGTGGTAAATACCGGGTTGATGATTATGTCGAACAATTAGTTTTAAAAGTGTTTTTGATAAATGCGTTGGGTTCCTAAGTAATTGAGTTGTAGGTTAGTTGTGCTGGATTGTCCCTGAACTAACAATACACCAATTAAATAGGAATTCGATACATGTTCGACATACGTTGATTCGGGTTAAAGGTTTTAACTTCGATTTTGAATTGAAAGGAAGTATGATTGCCAGAACGATAGAAATGTAATTTGAACTTATTTTGGATCGAGGCATTTCCTTTTAATTAGGAATTAATACTGTCAAGTAACGTTAACATTTGATTTTTTGTACGTTATTATCAAAGTGACGTGATTTTGGTTTGTTTTGAAAGATTATACTAGTTCTGAAAATTAATGTGTTTTTAATAAAGAAACGTACTATTTTATCGAGAAGCAATGGTTTTAAGATTAGTTTCTATTTGATTTTGATTTATGAATTTTAATTAAATGTTTTTGAAATTAACTTGTTTCGGTTTTCAAGTTAAAGTCCTTTTCCGTAAAGCGCACTATATTGATTATTGATTAATTCGTATGACCTGGTTAGACGACGAAGGACTTTAGGATCAGCACAAGTGAAAGCACTGAAGCGCTGCACTATATGAACGGAATCAGGTTTATGGTAACGCAAGGTAAGGGGTGTTTTACCTTGCTCTAGAGAGTATTTTCTGGTTAGTTATAATACCTGCTAAGAATATATGGGTATGTTTGCGATTGAATCTCAGGGTAATTAATCGAAACTAAAAGTAAAGGATAAAAATTAAGAAAAGAAAATCTAATTGAATATTGTGATTTGAAATAGGTGTTTTAAGTATAAAATGTAAATATGAATATACTGGGAATCTACTTAAATTGATTGTAGATGATGATGTGTTGAATGATAAAAAGATATGCTAATTAAAGATAAAAAGGGGAAATTGAATTGCAAGAGGATATGTACAATGAATTATGTGTTATGGTGTGATGTGGATAACTATGAACATTTTAAATGTTTGACTGACTAATAGCAATACATGTGTAAATGTGGATATTTGTTAATTGTTGTGATGGTTTGTTGTTGTATAATTATGATAAGTAGGTATATTATAAATGCTTGAATGACTAATTGGATTGTTATGTATTGTGATAGTTATGCTGTTTTGATATGTGATTGAATGAAACCTAAGGACATGTGAAAAAGAATGATTTTTAACGAATTAAGAAAGGACTGAATGGTTGAATTGATCATTGGGGACATTGGGACACTAGGTGTTCCTGCTAGGTGTACAAACGCCCCATTAGGGCCAAACGCCCTATCAGGCTAAAACGCCCCATTAGGTAAAAATGCCCCGTTAGGAGTCAATGCTCCCAATCGATCAATTCAACGAAAACTAATAAAATGGAAATTGTGAAAAAGTCTAATGTATGTGAATTGAATATGCAAAGGAAGGTGATAAATATGAGTATAAGATTATGTATTAGTCTTAACGAGTGAGGCCTAGTGGGTGAAAGTCCTGATGGGTGTATAAGTCCCTAATGGGTGTACAAACGCCCTAGCAGGAGCAACCAATTCCTAGTGGTACAAATAAGAGAAAAGATGTAAAAGAAAGAGGAAAATGAATGAATGAAGAGAATGAATGATGAAAAGACTAAAGTATAATTGATTTGTAATGGAACTAAGAATGTAAATGTTGAATGTGTATGAGCATGATATGGAATGTTTGAATGGAATAATATGTGCTAAGTGTTTAACTGTGTTTGACTTGGTAGGTTATTATGTCTATTTAGAAACTACTTCTCTATTTCATGTGTAAAGCTCACCCTTGCAACCATTTTTACAGGTTCAAAGTTTGAGCAGACACAGTTTCCGGCCGAGCAGGGGTACACTCCACACCGTGGAGTGTAATTCAATTAAGAGGGAATTATATTATTTTTATTATAATTAATTTAGTTCGATTTTGAAACAATTCGTTGTAAGCCCTGAGTTTTGTTTTACTTAGTTATCAGGGCATGAAAATCAAATTAGTATAGTTGTAAATATTTTCTGAACTGTATTGGTTTGACAGGTGTATAAATTGTAATTTTTTGGGAAATCTGAAAAACAGAGGAAACTCTGTCGGATTTTCATTAACATTTAAAACGAAATTTTCAAGTCCTATTTTTAAAACCAACATAATTATTAGTAATTAAGCTATATAAATGTTAGGGTGTTACAATTTGTGGGTTTAAACCATTGGATTTTGGTTTAGTGGAGGAGGAGAGGTGATTTTGGGAGGTTTGGGGGCGTTGGGAAGAAGAGGGGGTCGAAAATGAGGGGAAGCTCGAGCTCCCCTCTTAAGTAGCCGTCAAATTTTTGCTTAAGCGAAAATTCAAGGTCAGATCCCTGACTCATTTTCACTTAAGCGAAAATCCCTCGCTAAAGCGAAAATGGCACAACTGTAAAAATTTCAATCTTGTGATTTTCGCATAAGCAAAAAACATCCCCCATCATTGTAACACCCCGATTCGGCAACTTGAAAACTTTAGTTACTTAAATTAAATAAAGTGAAAATTTGGGCCATTTTTTTCTTTAAAACAAGTGTTACACAAGATGAGAACATTTAGATTTTTAAAATATAGTTACATTTAAAACTCATGTTCTCACATGTATAAAACCTATCAAGTTCCAAACCGAGATGTCACAAGACACCGCACTTTGAAACCCATTTTTAAAACATCATTTAAAACATTGCCCGTTTACTTGTTTCAAAACATCAGTGTTAAATAAATCATTTGTCGGGGTACAGTATGATAGAGCTAGGCAACTAAGAACTTACAATGGAAGACATCCTGCCAGGGGAATTCCTAGCTTCTAGTCATGCTCCCTAAGACTTATCGTCTAACTCCGCACCGTGGCTGATACAGCTTCCCAACCGCAAGTAGAGTTGTCCTCGTCTGATGCCTCAAAGGTTTCTCCACCGAGTCGTCTCCTTTCAACGGAGATGTTTCTACCTCTCGAACAAGCTGGATCTGGAACCTCACTCTATTTTGCATATAATGATCGTACGAAATTTCCCAGAGAAAAAGCATAAGTACAGTCGAATAGGAGAGAGTAAGCTACCCAAACAGTTATGTCGACTATGTGGAATTATAGTAGGCAAATATTAAGGAAAAACAATAAACAACACAAACAACAACAATATCATTATCACATACGTATAAATAATCATAGTCTTATACTTAGCTTTTATAGTCACGTACTTAAACTCTTCCTTATAAGCTTTCACAATTTCACTCAATCCTTTTTCCATCAGGAGTTCCAAACTCATCACTCATTTCCATAATTCTTTCTTATATTTATCTTTTAAGTCTTCTCCAATACTTGATATCTTATTATACTTCTCTTTGAAACATCTTTGTCTTTTTAGTTTTAGCGTTCCGGTTCACTCAATGATGGGGGAACATCATCATTGAGGAAGTCTCACACGTCTACATCTCCTCGGTCATCCACCCAACCTAGTTGGAAGCAAACAGGAGTACAGGACCTTTACCACGCGGGCACGACAGCTGTCTCACAATCAATTGGTCCCAGACCAGGAGGACTACAGCCTCAATTCAATCATATCATGTCATTCATATCATATAATATCAATGCACGCTCTCAGCGGCAATCTCAAATGCCCCGTTCCAGTCCCTCTCACTTAGACTTGCATCGAGGGGGTGACAGTATAATTTCTAGTTCGCGATGCAGAACTTACCACGGTATTGGACCCAGTCCCTACCACGTTAGTACGCCACATGTGGGATTCTTTCCGCCTAGAAATATACTCCAGTCTTCTTGACGTTTCACCGTCCTTGCCCTCCCCTCTTGCAATCTCCACCTGAGTATCCGCAGATACCCATAGTATCTTCCTCTCCACTACTTCGATACGACACTCATACCTCACCGCGTTTGTAAATGTCTTTTAAAGTCTTTTAAGGTTTTAGCGAGTTTTACTTAACGGCTTAATCCTAACAGTCGGCTCGTCCTTAGTACATCCCTTCAACAAAGCCCGACCACTAATCGCGATTCGTTCCCCCAAAAGTCTTAACGGCAATCCTGCCTCGCATCTCTTTCTCATGCGTCTCATTGATATTATCCTCATCAGCATCATCAGCATCTTTTCTCATCCTCTTTGTTCAGCAGCATCATCATTGGGCTACTCAGTGGTTGCTCAGCAGCACCATCAGCGTCTTTCTCCTCCATTGTTGCTCAACAGCACCATCTGCTTCGCTCTCCTCATCGGGTGTTCCTTGTCACTATCTCGAACATTATCTTTTTATCTCCGTTCTTTCTGAAACTTAATTATTAATTTTCTTTCGTTCATTATTTATCTCTTTTGCATTCCATTTATGTTACGATTTATCTCTTTCTTAATCATTTCCAACATTCTTATTCACATTTTTTTTTCTCAGTCTATTTTCATTACTACCATTCCATGTTTCCAGGTGTAATCAAACATCTTTTAACAAATAGTTAAACCATTCACATACTAAACTAAATCAAGGAACTCAAAACAGAACATCATACCATTCCAGTAAACATATTAACTATAGACAACACTTCGGTCTCAGCGATTCGTAGGGATAGCCCAACACTCAACAAACAAACAAACAAACACTTACTATCCCTCTACATCGCCTAATGAGACCGGGTCCAATCTTTGAGATGATTGGACGCCTTAAGATGTTGCCTAATACCACGGCGTCTTAAGGGGAGCTTCTCTTTCACCTCGATGACGAAGCATCCGAAATCTTTCCAAGGCTTCCCGTTGCTAGCTTTGCGTCGTTCCCTTCGCGTCTGTCACCCGTTCTAGAACATTTTTCCCGTGCGTTAGAACGTTTCCGATAATTTCTTAAATTCCGTTTTGAAAATACGTTGAAATAATTCTTTTCTTGAAAACACATTACCAATGTCCAAAGATTCCAAAACCAAATCAGATTTCTAATAAAAAGGTTTCCAAGAAAACTTTAAAACAATTAAGATAATCTTCTTATTAAAACAAATTCATTCTTCTTAGTTTACAAAAAACATTCCGGTTATAAAATCAGTGTTTTATACTTTAAATCAGAATGCCAGAAATCCAGGAAAATAAAATTTCAAAACCATACATTGAAAATCTTTCGAGACACAAGGATTAAAATTTCCAAATTGATTTAAGTTGTTTTAAATCACACCCTTTTTTTTTAAATAAAACATTTTTCAAATACCCTTTTGAAACCCAAACATGGATTTTTCATAAACAGAGTTCACAAACAGTATTCCAATTTAGCACAAAACAAAGCAGTACATACAAGATTCAAGGCATTCACAAACACACATAATGCAAGTCACATTTTTAATCATTTACAATCATTAATTAAATTATAATCTCAATAAATTAATTCAATTACTCTTAAGAAAATAATTTTGAATTTATCTTTTAATTAATTTAACAAAACCGAATCACTATGGTTAATAATTTCTAATCACAAATAATTATAACAACTTAAGATCATTTAGTCCTCATCATGCAAATTTTGATTTACATAATTACATCAAACCAAAAAGAATTAAAAGAAACACACATTATTTTCATCAATCACATAACACTATGTATCTAGGAATATAGCTATTTTCAAAAGTCATTTCATGAGAACAATCTTTCCAACTAATGCACATGCTTTGGCCGAATCCTATATGTAAAATTTTGCAAAGGTTAGATGCACAAACAAGGACATAATTCATGAAATTATTTTCTTTCTTTGGGATTGAAAACCGAGAGCATAAAATAGAAAATTAACAATTTTACTTCATAAACAAAATCAAGGCAACAATTAGGATCACAAACCATTCCAAGATTCACACACATTTTCTTTTAAATTCATGCATGTACTTTTCTAAGCCTTTAACTTCAACTAGTCTTATCATGCATGCATCCTAGATGAGAAACACACATTGCTTCCTACCTAATCCTAGGTTGGCCGAATATCATGATGCAAAGAGACAAAGTTTTCATTCATTTTTCAATACACAAAGTCAAATAATCAAATCAAAACTCATTTTTTAAAGCATCATTCTACACCATTTGTTCACACAACATGCATCAACACTATTAAAATAAAATCTTTTTCAAATATAAACTCAAGTCCATCATTCTCTCGAAACAAAATAAAGATTTAATTTTAACTTCATGAAAATAACATACATGTGTTTAAAATCATTAGATCAAATCTTAACACAAACACGTATCAACTTTTTATAAAACAAAAAGCATAAATTCCAATTTTTCTCAAACATGGCCGAATGGCCTCACAAAACAAACATGCACAATTCAAACACCAAATCAAAACATGTACAAGATCAACACTTAATGAAAACATGTTTACAATTGAAAATCATTTTAAAACTTAATTCATTTAAATTTTCTTTTAAAACCGTATGGTGTATTAAAAAGAAAAACATGATCTTCCTATTCAAAATAACATGCAAGATCAAAGATCATTACACACACTTCAATCAAATGAGATCATTATTAAATCAACTTGCAAGACTCAAAGACCTTAACTTTTTCATTAATCAAGTTTAAATCACATATTCATCAAATAGTCATGAAAATACACATAGATCATAATTTTAACAAAAGATTTAACATGCAAAACCAAAGAATTTCACTTAGATCAAATAAAATCATCATCGAACAATATGCAACAATAAAGACTTAAACTCTTTCACAAATTAAATTTAGATCTTATACTTAGACATGAAAATACATCTTAGATCACAAGGATTCAACATGCAAGATCAAAGAATTTCACTTTATTATTTAGTAAATTTAGATCATAGATTTACTTGGCACACAACCACAAACACACACATAGATCACGGTTTGATAAAAAAAAATAAACATGCAAGAATATTCATTTTAAGTTTTCACAAAAATCTCAAACAAAGCTTTAGATCTTTTAAGGTTTTGGTTAGAAAAACACTAGATCTAATAAGAAAACTTTAAACCGAAAACATCAAGCATCAAGATCACATATTACAAATCATTTGAGTCCTTAAAGTCCAAGATTAAAGAATATTAAACCCTAAAATAAGACATGCAAGAAGAAAGTAAAATAGGTCTATAGACTAAAAAGAAAAACTAATCTATTACAAATCTTCTTTCTTGATCTTCAAATCCTACCATGAGAAAGGGTTGGTCTTATAGCTCTAACACTCTTGATCTACAAAGGATGGGATTTGGTTCGGCTTCAAACCTCCTTCTTCCTTCTCCTTCAACCTCACGGCCATACTCTCTTTCTTTCTCTCTATTTCTTTTCTCTTTTTCTCTCTAAGAGTTTAATGGACTCTTAGGAGTTGTGTTTGTTTTAGAAGAAAATGAAATGGGTGAAGTGAAAATGTACTAAGGCCACACACACAAATATATAGGCCACGAATCATTCCCCCTTTTGCCCTTGGATCTAATTTCGGTCACACATAATTGGAAGGGGTAGTTTTGGGCTTACAAAAAGTTGCATGGGTGGAGGTTAGCAAATGCAAGGGGACAAGTTCTTGTGAGCTAGGTTTTAGGGGTC
Source organism: Crotalaria pallida (assembly GCA_037953625.1). Lineage (NCBI taxonomy): Eukaryota > Viridiplantae > Streptophyta > Magnoliopsida > Fabales > Fabaceae > Crotalaria > Crotalaria pallida. The sequence goes on from CM075650.1 coordinate 59,846,498, forward strand.
ATCTTAGGTTCAAGTACTAGTTAGTATTTAGTTAGGATTTTTGCTACATGGTTTGGTTAGGTTTCTAACTTAGTTGCTTTATGGTTCCAACAAATAAAAATTCTAAACTTGCCCTACACTCATACACATATACACACGTACATACCTACACACATATATACATACACACTCATACATACAAACCGTATTATACACACACATATACATACATTTTACATTTTATTTTCTTAATATTATTTATTTAAATTCATCAATTCACACAACAAAGCAATTAATTCAGAGGTCACATTCACACAATTAGTTTCATGCATCACACAATACACACATCAAACCAAGCATTCATCACATAAAAATTTCAAGCCAAATCAATAAATTTATTTCCTTCAAGATAAAAATCTCAAAATTCGTATTACATATTTCTGAAAATAAATTTTATAAATCAACCCAGAAAATTCCAAAAGTTATATTTTAAAAATCTACGTTTCAAGACGATCGTTTTGATATAAAGATTGTAAAAATCCGAGTTACTGTTAAAAAGTTACAAATTTTCAATGTTTACAAATCTTAAAAAAAAATCCCTTTCAAAAATCATCTTTAATAAAATTACCATTTAGTAAATCATTTTCACCTCAACAAAATCATTCACTTTTCTTTGTTTATAAACATTTTGTTTATAAAAATTCTTGAAAATCATTACTTTATTTATTATTCACGTAAAATACTTTTCTGAAAATCTTTATAAAACAGACTCCAGGGTTTATTTTAACAAAATTCGTTCTCGCACGTACGGGAAAAATGCGGGGTGTTACATTCTCCCCAACTTGAAGATTTCTCGTCCTCGAGAAATGCTGCGTAGAATGGGTCTGATCTGTGGACGCGTACTCGTTGAAGAGTTTCCTTTCCTTTTTAACTGCAGCCATCGTCGCGTCTTCGAATATGCATTGCCTATCTATCGTTCTTAAGAGTAAGTCGAACGGATTACTTGCAAAAGTAATCCCTCAAAGGGCTTTCAAATACAAATAGGGTGGGGTAGAAACAACACGGTTTCATTAACAACAAAGGACTGAGGGTTCAAGGATATCAAAATAGGGGTCCGAAACAACAGAGTTTCGTTCATTTGGGGTCAAAACACTACCACACTTCAAGGTTACATTCCTTTCATTGGTTCAAGCTTAGACGAGCTACACCTCAAGACTCACATCTCCTGCTACTCCCCAACTTAAATGACTCATACCTCTACACACCACATTCATGGTTACAAACTTAACCTCTAAATACTCCTATCCTTTACTACTTTTGATCAAGCTTACAAAATTTCCCATCACTTAACTTTGGTCTATCCTCTGGTTGTCTTACACCTCACCAACTAATGGATCTTATCAGACTCCTATGGTTACCAGCACATCCTCCTTTTACTCTAATCAACCATTAATCCTCAAGAAACATACACTATTTCACTCTCTACCTTTTAAACACTCAATCATATAACTTAGACACTCTAAACCTTTTTCCACTTCCCACGATTCTCCTCCTATTCTAAACCATCAAAATTCCCAAACTCCAAGACCTATTACCCATTACCATATCAAATCCTAGCTCTCTACCTAACCTCGGGTCAATCACTTAAAGATTCTATCCTCAAATTCCGCCATCTTATAACTTTGACTCGACCAGATCATCACTTATTCACCGCTATTCATCCATTTACGACTCAAATCAAGACACTTATGACCTCAAAATTCTAATTATCACTTTAATTTGTTCCTCATCTTATCACCACCTAAACTATTATTTTGACCATTCCGACATGCAAACTCTTGGTCCTAATCAGTTCACCACTCATCTAAGACTCAAAAGATACTCTTATTTTCTCCAAACTCATACATCCTTTAATCCATACTTACTAATCCTCATTCTCCTTGGCCTTGCAACTCTTGCCTAACGTCACTTCACAACTAACTCTCTATTCTAGAATTATCTACTTGACCAGGTTAGGGTGTCAGGGTCCAAATTCCTCATCAAAATTTTAGGAAAGAGTAGTTATCTGGTCAAAAGATCAAAAGAGAAGGTTCTGGGTTCATCAAGGTTTTGTTAAGAACAAGATCTAAGGTTTTCAGAAAAAGACTTTTTCAAACGTCATGCCAAAGCAATTTGGCAACGCATAGGGTTCACACAAGAAAAGCTCCAACAAAAAGGAGAGGTCTAGTCACAAGACAAGATCTCATAATTTAAGGGTCATCACACACAAAGGGGTTCACATCAAAGAAAAGTTCAGCACAAGAAGATTCGAACTGCGCATCAACATCCCATGACGACACTAATCTCTGCTCCTCGTCCCCGCTATAGACGAAAACTGACACTGTCCAGGAAAGCGTCCGCGTACTCTTAGCATTCCTATCCTCATCTATTGTTATCTTACATCTAACGCACACACAGAGTCATATAGCAGAGTATGTAAGTCCATGCATAAAGTTACTTAGATTAACCATTGCTCTGATACCATAACTGTAACACCACGATTCAGCAACTTGAAAACTTTAGTTACTTAAATTAAATAAAGTGAAAATTTGGGCCATTTTTTTTTCTTTAAAACAAGTGTTACACAAGATGAGAACATTTAGATTTTTAAAATATAGTTACATTTAAAACTCATGTTCTCACATGTATAAAACCTTTCAAGTTCCAAACCGAGATGTCACAAGACACCGCACTTTGAAACCCGTTTTTAAAACATCATTTAAAACATTGCCCGTTTACTTGTTTCAAAACATCAGTGTTAAATAAATCATTTGCCGGGCTACAGTATGATAGAGCTAGGAAACTAAGAACTTACAATGGAAGACATCCTGCCAGAGGAATTCCTAGCTTCTAGTCATGCTCCCTAAGACTTATCGTCTAACTCCGGACCGTGGCTGATCCAGCTTCCCAACCGCAAGTAGAGTTGTCCTCGTCTGCTGCCTCAAAGGTTTCTCCACCGAGTCGTCTCCTTTCAACAGAGATGTTTCTATCTCTCGAACAAGCTGGATCTGGAACCTCACTCTATTTTGCATCTAATGATCGTACGAAATTTCCCAGAGAAAAAGCAGAAGTACAGGAGAATAGGAGAGAGTAAGCTACCCAAACAGTTATGTCGACTATGTGGAATTACAGTAGGCAAATATTAAGGAAAAACAATAAACAACACAAACAACAACAATATCATTATCACATACGTATAAATAATCATAGTCTTATACTTAGCTTTTATAGTCACGTTCTTAAACTCTTCCTTATAAGCTTTCACAATTTCACTCAATCCTTTTTCCATCAGGAGTTCCAAACTCATCACTCATTTCCATAATTCTTTCTTATATTTATCTTTTAAGTCTTCTCCAATACTTGATATCTTATTATACTTCTCTTTGAAACATCTTTGTCTTTTAAGTTTTAGCGTTCCAATTCACTCAATGATGGGGGGAACATCATCATTGACGAAGTCTCACACGTCTACATCTCCTCGGTCATCCACTCAACCTAGTCGGAAGCAAACAGGAGTACAGGACTTTTACCAAGCAGGCACGACAACTGTCTCACAATCAATTGGTCCCAGACCAGGAGGACTACAGCCTCAATTCAATCATATCATGTCATTCATATCATATAATATCAATGCACGCTCTCAGCGGCAATCTCAAATGCCCCGCTCCTTTCCCTCTCACTGTTCTAGACTTGCATCGAGGGGGTGATAGTATAATTTCTAGTTCGCGATGCAAAACTTACCACGGCATTGGACCCAGTCCCTACCACGTTAGTACGCCACCTGTGGGATTCGTTCCGCCAAGAAATATACTCCAGGCTTCTTGACGTTTCACCGTCCTTGCCCTCCCCTCCTGCAATCTCCACCTAAGTATCCGCAGATACCCATAGTATCTTCCTCTCCACTACTTCGATACGACACTCATACCTCACCGCGTTTGTAAATGTCTTTTAAGGTCTTTTAAGGTTTTAGCGAGTTTTACTTAACAGCTTAATCCTAACAGTCGGCTCGTCTTTAGTACATCCCTTCAACGAAGCCCGACCACTAATCGCGATCCGTTCCCCCAAAAGTCTTAACGGCAATCCTGCCTCGCATCTCTTTCTCTTGCATCTCATTGATATTATCCTCATCAGCATCATCAGCATCTTTTCTCATCCTCTTTGTTCAGCAGCATCATCATTGGGCTCCTCAGTGATTGCTCAGCAGCACCATCAGCGACTTTCTCCTCCGTTGTTGCTCAGCAGCACCATCTGCTTCGCTCTCCTCATCGGGTGTTCCTTGTCGCTATCTCGAACATTATCTTTTCATCTCCGTTCTTTCTCAAACTTAATTATTAATTTTCTTTCGTTCATTATTTATCTCCTTTGCATTCCATTTACGTTACGATTTATCTCTTTCTTAATCATTTCCAACATTCTTATTCACATTTTTTTTCTCAGTCTATTTTCATTACTACCATTCCATGTTTCCAGGTGTAATCAAACATCTTTTAACAAATAGTTAAACCATTCACATACTAAACTAAATCAAGGAACTCAAAACAGAACATCATACCATTCCAGTAAACATATTAACTATAGACAACACTTCGGTCTCAGCGATTCGTAGGGATAGCCCAACACTCAACAAACAAACAAACAAACACTTACTATCCCTCTACATCGCCTAATGAGACCGGGTCCAATCTTTGAGATGATTGGACGCCTTAATATGTTGCCTAATACCACGGCGTCTTAAGGGGAGCTTCTCTCTCACCACGATGACGAAGCATCCGAAATCTTTCCAAGGCTTCCCGTTGCTAGCTTTGCGTCGTTCCCTTCGCGTCCGTCACCCGTGCTAGAACATTTTTCCCGTGCGTTAGAATGTTTCCGATAATTTCTTAAATTCCGTTTTGAAAATACGTTGAAATAATTCTTTTCTTGAAAACACATTACCAATGTCCAAAGATTCCAAAACCAAATCAGATTTCTAATAAAAAGGTTTCCAAGAAAACTTTAAAACAATTAAGATAATCTTCTTATTAAAACAAATTCATTCTTCTTAGTTTAAAAAAAAAACATTCTGGTTATAAAATCAGTGTTTTTATACTTTAAATCAGAATGCTAGAAATCCAGAAAAATAAAATTTCAAAACCATACATTGAAAATCTTTCGAGACACAAGGATTAAAATTTCCAAATTGATTTAAGTTGTTTTAAATCACACCATTTTTTTTAAATAAAACATTTTTCAAATCCCCTTTTGAAACCCAAACATGGATTTTTCATAAACAGAGTTCACAAACAGTATTCCAATTTAGCACAAAACAAAACAGTACATACAAGATTCAAGGCATTCACAAACACACATAATGCAAGTCACAATTTTAATCATTTACAATCATTAATTAAATTATAATCTCAATAAATTAATTCAATTACTCTTAAGAAAATAATTTTGAATTTATCTTTTAATTAATTTAACAAAACCGAATCACTATGGTTAATAATTTCTAATCACAAATAATTATAACAACTTAAGATCATTTAGTCCTCATCATGCAAATTTTGCTTTACATAATTACATCAAACCAAAAAGAATTAAAAGAAACACACATTATTTTCATCAATCACATAACACTATGTATCTAGGAATATAGCTATTTTCAAAAGTCATTTCATGAGAACAATCTTTCCAACTAATGCACATGCTTTGGCCGAATCCTATATGTAAAATTTTGCAAAGGTTTGATGCACAAACAAGGACATAATTCATGAAATTATTTTCTTTCTTTGGGATTGAAAACCGAGAGCATAAAATAGAAAATTAACAATTTTACTTCATAAACAAAATCAAGGCAACAATTAGGATCACAAACCATTCCAAGATTCACACACATTTTCTTTTAAATTCATGCATGTACTTTTCTAAGCCTTTAAATTCAACTAGTCTTATCATGCATGCATCCTAGATGAGAAACACACATTGCTTCCTACCTAATCCTAGGTTGGCCGAATATCATGATGCAAAGAGACAAAGTTTTCATTCATTTTTCAATACACAAAGTCAAATAATCAAATCAAAACTCATTTTTAAAGCATCATTCTACACCATTTGTTCACACAACATGCATCAACACTATTAAAATAAAATCTTTTTCAAATATAAAGTCAAGTCCATCATTCTCTTGAAACAAAATAAAGATTTAATTTTAACTTCATGAAAATAACATACATGTGTTTAAAATCATTAGATCAAATCTTAACACAAACACATATCAACTTTTTATAAAACAAAAAGCATAAATTCCAATTTTTCTCAAACATGGCCGAATGGCCTCACAAAACAAACATGCACAATTCAAACACCAAATCAAAACATGTATAAGATCAACACTTAATGAAAACATGTTTACACTTTAAAATCATTTTAAAAATTAATTCATTTAAATTTTCTTTTAAAACCGTATGGTGTATTAAAAAGAAAAACATGATCTTCCTATTCAAAATAACATGCAAGATCAAAGATCATCACACACACACTTCAATCAAATGAGATCATTATTAAATCAACTTGCAAGACTCAAAGACCTTAACTTTTTCATTAATCAAGTTTAAATCACATATTCATCAAATAGTCATGAAAATACACATAGATCATAAATTTAACAAAAGATTTAACATGCAAAACCAAAGAATTTCACTTAGATCAAATAAAATCATCATCGAACAACATGCAAGAATAAAGACTTAAACTCTTTCACAAATTAAATTTAGATCTTATAATTAGCCATGAAAATACTTCTTAGATCATAAGGATTCAACATGCAAGATCAAAGAATTTCACTTTATTATTTAGTAAATTTAGATCATAGATTTACTTGGCACACAACCGCAAACACACACATAGATCACGGTTTGATAAAAAAAAATAAACATGCAAGAAGATTCATTTTAAGTTTTCACCAAAATCTCAAACAAAGCTTTAGATCTTTTAAGGTTTTGGTTAGAAAAACACTAGATCTAATAAGAAAACTTTAAACCGAAAACATCAAGCATCAAGATCACATATTACAAATCATTTGAGTCCTTAAAGTCCAAGATTAAAGAATATTAAACCATAAAATAAGACATGTAAGAAGAAAGTAAAATAGGTCTATAGACTAAAAAGAAAAACCAATCTATTACAAATATTCTTTCTTGATCTCCAAATCCTACCATGAGAAAGGGTTGGTCTTCTAGCTCTAACACTCTTGATCTACAAAGGATGGGATTTGGTTGGGCTTGAAACCTCCTTCTTCCTTCTCCTTCAACCTCACGGCCATACTCTCTTTCTTTCTCTCTATTTCTTTTCTCTTTTTCTCTCTAAGAGTTTAATGGACTCTTAGGAGTTGTGTTTGTGTTGGAAGAAAATGAAATGGGTGAAGTGAAAATGTACTAAGGCCACACACACACATATATAGGCCACGAATCATTCCCCCTTTTGCCCTTGGATCTAATTTCGGTCACACATAATTGGAAGGGGTAGTTTTGGGCTTACAAAAAGTTGCATGGGTGGAGGTTAGAAAATGCAAGGGGACAAGTTCTTGTGAGCTAGGTTTTAGGGGTTATCTTAGGTTCAAGTACTAGTTAGTATTTAGTTAGGATTTTTGCTACATGGTTTGGTTAGGTTTCTAACTTAGTTGCTTTATGGTTCCAACAAATAAAAATTCTAAACTTGCCCTACACTCATACACATATACACACGTACATACCTACACACATATATACATACACACTCATACATACAAACCGTATTATACACACACATATACATACATTTTACATTTTTTTTTCTTAATATTATTTATTTAAATTAATCAATTCACACAACAAAGCAATTAATTCACAAGTCACATTCACACAATTAGTTTCATGCATCACACAATACACACATCAAACCAAGCATTCATCACATAAAAATTTCGAGCCAAATCAATAAATTTATTTCCTTCAAGATAAAAATCTCAAAATTCGTATTACATATTTCTGAAAATAAATTTTTATAAATCAACCCAGAAAATTCCAAAATTTATATTTTAAAAATCTACGTTTCAAGACGATCGTTTTGATATAAAGATCGTAAAAATTCGAGTTACGGTTAAAAAGTTACAAATTTTCAAAGTTTACAAATCTTAACAAAAAAATCCCTTTCAAAAATCATCTTTAAGAAAATTACCATTTAGTAAATCATTTTCACCTCAACAAAATCATTCACTTTTCTTTGTTTATAAACATTTTGTTTATAAAAATTCTTGAAAATCATTACTTTATTTATTATTCACGTAAAATACTTTTCTGAAAATCTTTTATAAAACAGACTCCAGGGTTTATTTTAACAAAATTCGTTCTCGCACGTACGGGAAAAATGCGGGGTGTTACATTCTCCCCAACTTGAAGATTTCTCGTCCTCGAGAAATGCTGCGTAGAATGGGTCTGATCTGTGGACGCGTACTCGTTGAAGAGCTTCGTTTCCTTTTTAACTGCAGCCATCGTCGCGTCTTCGAATATGCATTGCCTATCTATCGTTCTTAAGAGTAAGTCGAACGGATTACTTGCAAAAGTAATCCCTCAAAGGGCTTTCAAATACAAATAGGGTGGGGTAGAAACAACACGGTTTCATTGACAACAAAGGACTGAGGGTTCAAGGATATCAAAATAAGGGTCCGAAACAACAGAGTTTCGTTCATTTGGGGTCAAAACACTACCACACTTCAAGGTTACATTCCTTTCATTGGTTCAAGCTTAGACGAGCTACACCTCAAGACTCACATCTCCTGCTACTCCCCAACTTAAATGACTCATACCTCTACACACCACATTCATGGTTACAAACTTAACCTCTAAATACTCCTATCCTTTACTACTTTTGATCAAGCTTACAAAATTTCCCATCACTTAACTTTGGTCTATCCTCTAGTTGTCTTACACCTCACCAACTAATGGATCTTATCAGACTCCTATGGTTACCAGCACATCCTCCTTTTACTCTAATCAACCATTAATCCTCAAGAAACATACACTATTTCACTCTCTACCTTTTAAACACTCAATCATATAACTTAGACACTCTAAACCTTTTTCCACTTCCCACAATTCTCCTCCTATTCTAAACCATCAAAATTCCCCAACTCCAAGACCTATTACCCATTACCATATCAAATCCTAGCTCTCTACCTAACCTCGGGTCAATCACTTAAAGATTCTATCCTCAAATTCTGCCATCTTATAACTTTGACTCGACGAGATCATCACTTATTCACCGCTATTCATCCATTTACGACTCAAATCAAGACACTTATGACCTCAAAATTCTAATTATCACTTTAATTTCTTCCTCATCTTATCACCACCTAAACTATTATTTTGACCATTCCGACATCCAAACTCTTGGTCCTAATCAGTTCACCACTCATACACATATACACATATACACACGTACATACCTACACACATATACACACGTACATACCTACACACATATATACATACACACTCATACATACAAACCGTATTATACACACACATATACATACATTTTACATTTTATTTTCTTAATATTATTTATTTAAATTCATCAATTCACACAACAAAGCAATTAATTCACAAGACACATTCACACAATTAGTTTCATGCATCAAACAATACACACATCAAACCAAGCATTCATCACATAAAAATTTCAAGCCAAATCAATAAATTTATTTCCTTCAAGATAAAAATCTCAAAATGCGTATTACATATTTCTGAAAATAAATTTTTATAAATCAACCCAGAAAATTCCAAAAGTTATATTTTCAAAATTTACGTTTCAAGACGATCGTTTTGATATAAAGATTGTAAAAATCCGAGTTACGGTTAAAAAGTTACAAATTTTCAAAGTTTACAAATCTAAAAAAAAAAAGAAAATCCTTTCAAAAATCATCTTTAATAAAATTACCATTTAGTAAATCATTTTCACCTCAACAAAATCATTCACTTTTCTTTGTTTATAAACATTTTGTTTATAAAAATTCTTTTATATCATTACTTTATTTATTATTAACGTAAAATACTTTTCTGAAAATCTTTTATAAAACAGACTCCAGGGTTTATTTTAACAAAATTCGTTCTTGCACGTACGAGAAAAATGCGGGTGTTACAATCATTCTGACCCATTTTTGCTTAATCAAAAATCTCCATTTCAAAAATTGTTATTTTGGGCATTTCTCAAGTTTTATCATCATGAAAATATCAAAATAAAGCTCAAACTACAAACATATATTCAAAGAAAATCCCAAGTGTTACACATCACAAATTTCTAGCACCTCATAGCCCTTCTTCGAACACACAACCATTGGGAAAACATTTCAAACATACTAAAGTCTCTTTCTATCTCATGCACTTCTCACATTTATAAAACTCCAAGATCATGAAATCACATAAGCATAACTACAATCATAACTAGGCGTTACACAAAGGGGCATCATAAAGGGGAATCGTCATATTAACAATCAATGAATATAATTGAACTCGACCCACCAACATATTCATAACTACACATGTCATGTGTGTATATATATATATAAATAAAAACCAAGGCGTTACACAAAAGGATTCTGATGCACAAGCCAATAATATAATATGATATAAAGCCAAAGAAATAAGAATAGAGTGATAGTTAGGTTTGTGTGTACTCCTTTTGATAATCCTCCTATTTATAAGGCTTGAGATTGGGCTTCCTTCAGGGTAAAAGAAGAATTTGGGATGTCACGTCTGATTAGCCTCTTTAAGCGGAATAGGCCTAGACTTGTGATGGGTGACTTTTTTGTAGCCCTTACTTTTAGCTTTGCTTTTAAAGCTCCTTTACCCTTCTTAATTATATATATCAATGTTCATATGTTTTGGTTGTTAGCAAAAAAAAGTTCAAGAATTTATTCTTTTTTCCAAATTTATAAAATCTATAAAATGTGGATAACCATATTTGGCATCCACATTATATGTTTGTCCAGGGAAAAAAATTATTTACATTTTATCAACATATATAGAAGAAAATCATTATTCATTTTAAAAAAAAAATGTATTTCCTTATTTAGTTTTTACAATGAGATTCGTTTTATATATAATTCACACAAGATTTTAAATTTTCAACATTTGTTGTTTCTACATTAAATTATATCTTAGTTTAATTTCCTTTTTAATGCAAACATAAAAAAGTATTGTATTTTTATTAGGGGTAACTTAATAAAAAAATTTAAATAACATTTTACAGGAAGGATTACTTATATACATATCAGTGTCCAAAAGTTTTGGTTAGTTGCAACATACTTATTGTAGTGATGGCTAAAATCATAAGCAAGGAAAAGATCAAGACTTTATTCATTTTGCCTGATTTCTAAAATTGTTAACAACCTTATTTGGCATTCAGATTATAATTTTTACAAAAGAAAAATTATTTAGATTTTATCAACAAATAATAGAAGAAAATCATCACGTTGAATTATTTAAAAATATTTTTCCTTGTTTAGTTTTTACATTAAAAATCTTTGAAAAAGTAATTCATATAAGGTTTTAAGTTTTCCACATTTATCCTAAATGTTGTTTCTATTTTAAATAATGTCATAAATTAATTTCCTTTTCAATTTGGCATTTTGGAAGAGTTCTTCATCACCGGAATCAAATTGGGGTAGAATTCAAGAGTTTGGTACACTCTTGGAAGGGTTAGGTTGAGTGAGGGTATCTCAATTAATCCTTTGTAATTTCTAACAATTTGATTTATAGAAAATCTCCTAAAGTGGTTAGGAGGACTGGACCTAACTTTTTGATTAAGAGTGAACCAGTATAAAATTGGTTGTGTTTTGATTTATAGCTTTCATTCTTATTCTTACACAATCAACCTAAAGATTTTCAAGAAAAAGGGGCTATCTGTAAGGCCCTGTATTTTAAATAAATGAATAAACTATTTAAATAAATAAATGTGTTGAATAAAATAATGAATTTTCAAAAACTAGGTTATTTACTCGAGTATTTTGGAGTAGACTCGAGTATAATCCTTATCTGTTTGAAAATTTGAATTATAAGTCAAAAGACTCGAGTATTTCAGAAAGGACTCGAGTGTTCTTGAGTTTCTGAGAAATACTCGAGTATAATGAAAAAGACTCGAGTAAATCGAGCAGTCTGGTTAAGTGTATAAGTCGGTTTTCATTTAATTTTCGCACCAAAACGCGGTTTCTTGAAATGACAAGCACAGAGCTGCACCTTACTTCGAAGGGAGGTAATCCTAGTCTATAAATAAGTAATCAACAAAGCTCAAACACTCTCAAATCTCTTGAAATCCGAATTTTGGCAAAAATTCCTCTGTTTTACAGAGCTCACTTTGATCCCTTCGTTCTCTCTCAATTCACACCCGTTTCCCTTGAAACCTAAACACAAATTGAAGTTCTGATTCCATTCTTGAATTACAACTCGAAATCACTTCAAAAAGCCTTCTGTAGATCAAGTTCTAGGTGTTCAAAGTTGAGGTATTGAAGCGGTAGAAAACAGAGCAAAGTTCAGCACCAAACACCCTTTTTCCTTGAATCCGTTTGGTAAATCCAGGAACCCTTTCGATTTCAAACTTGTTTTCATTTAAAGTTAGTACTTCCTAGTTTCTGAAGCTAACTTGTTTCGTTCTGTTTCATGCCTTATTCGTGGTGCAATTGATTGCCAAAGTCAACCAGTGCAACTGTTTTGCACCAACTCCAGAAACCAAATTCGAATCCGTTACTCTTTTGATCAATCTGTACTTTGTTTAACTTCTCTGAGGTAAGGGAGGAGTTACCTAAATACTAGAATGAGTAATTTCAAGCTAGAAATGTAGGAACCTCACAAGGTTCATCAAGGGATGAAGTTGGAATTGGGAATATGACATGGAGGTCATAAACCCAAGGTTTTCTAAGCCAAACAAGTTTAAATGGACCTAATAATGCTCACTGGATCAATTTTCGAAGTTAAAATCAAGTGGAAATGAATTTCATATCTTGAAATGGTTATTTTCTAAGTTTATGTTGATTCTGTGAATTACTGTATTTGATGTTGTTTCAGTGTTGATTACATGTTCTAACATGTTTGTTTCATGAGTCTAAGTTACTGTTTTGCATAGGAATGGAAAGACCAGGCTCAGAAATCGAATTGACATTGTAAAGTGCAGAAACTGGTGCTGTTACAGCAAAAACACTCGAGTAATTTAAGAAAGACTCGAGTATTCTGGAAAAGTGGAAGAACACTCGAGTATTTCTTAAGGACTCGAGTAAATTTTACATGAACACTCGAGTGGTCAAAGAACTACTCGAGTAATTCAATGAATTTTTCAGAAAATCTTTACTTTTCTATAATTGCATTAAAGATTAACTCGTCTAATCTCCTATATTACTAAATCCTAATTCTTTCCCTTAATGTCTATAAACTTAATCCCATTGGTTGATTTTTATCCTGGATGAGTCCTACTGGAATTATATTCAGTGGTTGACATGTTCGGACAGGATGTCCCAATGGAGGTGCGTACACCCATTTGGTTGATTTTGTTCCCACGTCCCAGTGGAAGCTTTTACCCACCTGGTTGATATTTTGGGAGTCCTAAATGGGGTCATTGCACTAATTAAATAATAATATGATCAATTCCTATTGTATAAAACCATCACAAAGTGGCTAGGCCGCTGATGGAATTTTTGGAAAGCACAAGCACCAGCTAATGCAAAAGAAAAGGTGAATTGTAATTAAGAAGGATTATGAACTTTGGGTCTCTATATTGGAGACATGATGTTCAAGGATGTGATGTAAAAGAAAGAAAGAAAATGAAAAGTATGTGTGGTATTTACATGCATGGAGTTTCTCCGATTTCGATTGTGGAATCTGGCATAGTTAGACGTATTCCGCAGCATTGAATAAGCTGTGATGCCATAGCACTGAAGATGCTATGATGATTTGAATTCCGTAACATGAGAATGTTATGAAGGCTAGTTTCCCAATCAATCGTGATGCATGGGTTTTGAATACGCTCCAGTTCGATGAAAACATAGGTTGAAACGAATTCCCGAAAGGATGCCGAACTGGGAAGCATGAATGAAGAGTAGGCATGCATCATATCGCTAATAAGATTAAAAGATGTGTTAAAATCAGTTTGAGCATATACTTACATTCTTGATGCTATTAGATTACATGTGTTTGTTATTTTTAGCCTCTGTTATGCTCATTTGTTATTGTATTTAGCTATGACTCACTCCTAATCCCTTGTTGTAGGTCATGGCCAGGAATATGATTTGCGTGGAGATGAGGCCGCTCCCTAATGGGGAGTGGAACTTCGAGGATCATCGGGCTATCTATGAAGGGGACGTGGAAGTCACTTTCCGTCACCCAAACCCATGGTCCCGAATGCGTCCGCGTCGGACGAGAATCCCAATGATGTACATTATGCACATTCCACCAAATTTTGTATTTCGGCATGGAACACCACCACCACCGCCAAGACGTTTTCCGAGACGCACCCTTCCACCAAGTCCATCACCCTCTGAAGAAAGAATTATTTTGGAGGTTCTTGCTCCCTCTCGTCCTTCCACTAGAGCCCGATCTCGGACTCCGGTGTATGTGCCATCTGTCCCGGTACATGAGGAGGAAGAGGAGGAGGAGGATCCGATAGAGGATGAGGATCCGGTGGAGGATGCCGATCCGGTGGCTGATGATGATTTCATGGACAACTCAACCGGCAGTCAGTGGGGAACTGATGATTGAGTTGAGTTGGGATGTTGGAATGTGGATAGTGTGACTCATCAGGTTTCTCTTATCTATGTTATGTTTTGAGTTTCAAACCCGTTGCTCTAGGTTATTATAAATTTTGTTGTAAGATATGTAATATAATAGAATGACCTAGAGTACTTAAGTAAAGTTGAATGCTGACAGTTTTTGATGTAATGAAAAAAGTATTTTCCTCTTATGATGAAATATAAAGTTAGTGTTTCCCTTCATGATGTTTGGTTATTTTCCGCAAAGATTGAAATGGATGATGACTTAACTTTGAATAGAGGTAAAATAAAATAAAAAAAATGGTGGTATTTTTTAATATAAGTATTAAATTTAGAATAGAAAGTTGGGTCGTCACACTATCTAATTGGGTAGTAATTCCATAGCAATTAAGTGTTATTAAGTTGTTATAATTTATCTTAATTGCTTACTATTTTGTTAGATAAGTGTCTGATCTGTGCTAGATTAATTAGAAGTGAGTTGCTGATTTTTCAGAACTGGTTTTAGTGCAACTCTGTACGAAAAACTCGAGTATTTCTCTGAGTACTCGATTTGTTCGTGATCAAAGACTCGAGTAGTTCATAAAAGACTCGAGTGGTTCATCCTGAAACACTCGAGTTCTTCCTGAAAGACTCGAGTATTTCGAGCAGTTTTTCAGAAAAATCAGCTTTACTAAAATTCTTTTAATACCATTCGAAATATTTGGTATTGTTGTTTCGTATTACTATTCACCCCCATCTAGTAATTGCTAAGCCCGCTTGTTGGTTTCCAACAAGTGGTGTCAGAGCCGATGGTTCGGCTGGGACATGGTGGATCAAGGGGGAGTGACCGATAAGTGTGGAGATTCACACTTGAAGGGGGAGATTGTTGGGTATTCAAGTGTGAGATGAAGTCCCACATTGGATAGGATGGGATGGAAGAGAAGGTTTATAAGTGGCAAGACCCATAGAACCATTGCCTTAAGGTTTTGGTTTAGGATGTGGTGTCTCACTTATAAGTGGTTCCTCACTATTCCCATGACCCTAGAGCAATGTGACTCCTCGGTGGTTGGAACCTCCCTGGTTGAAGGTCCCGATAGTGGTATCAGAGCTCGGTCGAAAGATCGAGTGTAACAACTTTTTCGAAAAAGATCCTTTTGGAAACTATGGGCTCAAGCAATCCCTTCGGAGGAGAAGGCTCTTCGATAAACCGCCCTCCACTATTCAATGGTGAAGGGTATGCTTATTGGAAAGTCAAGATGAAAATTTTTATTGAAGCAATTGATATGGATATTTGGGATGCTATTGAGAATGGCCCTCATATCCCCAAAAGAATGATAAATGAAAAGACCAGAATTATTCCAAGAACTAGTTGGAGTGATGATGACAAGAAGAGAGTATCATATGATTTAAAAGGCAAAAACATCATCACTCCCGCCTTGTCTCATGATGAATTTTTCCGTGTTTCTCAATGTAAATTTTCTAAGGAAATGTGGGATATTTTGCAAGTTACACATGAGGGAACAAGTGAAGTAAGACGTTCTAGATTAAATACCCTAACTCATGAATATGAATTATTTCGCATGCTTCCTAATGAGTCCATTAATGACTTGCAAAAGCGCTTCACTCACATAATTAATCATTTAATTGCTTTAGGAAAAACCTTTCATGATGGTGAAACTGCTAACAAAGTTTTGAGATGTCTTGATAGGAGATGGCAACCAAAGTAGCGGCCATCGTGGAATCCAAGGACTTAGACAAAATGGAGTTAGCCACTTTGTTTGGCAAACTTCAAGAACATGAAATGGAGCTATCAAGACTTAGCACACATGAGGAGTCCGACAAAAAGAAAAAGGGCATTTCTCTTAAAGCTTCAACCAAAGTCACAAAAGAAGTTGAAGAATGTTCTACAAGTGAGGATGCCGATAGTGAACCCCATCAAGAAGAATTTGGCATGTTTGTAAAAAGATTCAACAAATTCTTCAAGGCAAATAAAAGGTAGTTTCCCATCAAAAGTCAAGAAAACCAAAGACTCCAAACAAAGAGATAAAAGTACCAATGATGGAGTCAACTATCATGAATGTGGTGGCATTGGTCTCATTAAAATGGAATGTGCTACATTCTTGAAGAAGAATGACAAGAAGACCCAAGAGGCCAAGGGGAAGAGAGCTTACATTGTTTGGGATGCACCGAAGAAGAATAATGAATCTTCCTCAAGTAGCTCGGGTGATGAAAATGCAAACCTTTGTCTCATGGCTAAAAATAACAATGAGGCCTCATCAAGAGCTAAAACCGAAGTTAGTGAAAGCGATGATGATGTAACTTCAAACTCCATTTCTTATGATGATTTGCAAGAAGCCTATAATGAAATGTTAATTCAATTTAGAAGGCTTGCTAAAATTTTTTTTGGTAAAGAAAAAATTGCATTACCAACGAACAAATTAATACACATCAAAGGCAATAATCCATTACTAGCCACCTTCTACGAAGGGTTCTAGTCCTGGATTATCCCAAAAAGAAATCCAAAAGAATCCACAAAAACAAGCAAAAACAAGCAAAATGCTCAAAAAAACTAAACTAGGGCCCTTATTCTGTCCACAATAGTTGGCCCAAGATTATTAGCCCAATTCCTATGCCCATGAAAAAACTTAACAGCTAACTCATTTTTGATAAGAATAATTGCTTGTTGGGGTTGAAGGCTCACATGTCTGAAGACCCTTTGATTCCTCTCCATCCACACGCCATAGACGCAGGCTGCAACAACAGCAGTCACCGTCCTCCTCATATGCTTGTTCCTAAATCCATTCTTCAACCATCGCAGCCAATTAGGAAATTTGAACTGAGTTATCGACCCCAATCCAATTCCCTGCACATTGAAGGAGTGTCCTGCTCCACTCACATTCAAAGAAGAGGTGCTTGCATGTCTCCTCCGCTTCTTCACCAAGATCACAGAGTGACGACTGTTGAAGAAAAGGAAGTTTATCCTTCATTTTCAAGCTCCTGTGAGCTAGCAACCAGAAGATGAATTGATGTTTGGCGATGCTCATCTGGTTCCACACTTGACGATGATAGGTGAAAGTTTGTTGAGCTCCAGAAAGGTACGCATATCCCTCCTTTATAGTATATTGATGTTGCTTAGCTATCATATCTGTAAACTTGATGCTCAATTTTTCTTTAGCCTTGATTATTTGTCTCCAGTGCCAATTGCTTGTCTGTGTAACCTGAATTATAGAGAACTCTCCCCTCTTTAAATACACTGCTTGAATCCACCTTAGCCATAGGGATATTTTATTGGTCAGTATTTGCCAAGCTTGAACCCCAATTGCAGCCACATTCCAAAGTCTGATGTTTTGGAATCCAAGACCACCAAATTTCTTATCCTTTTCAAACCTTATGCCATGCTACCTGAGCCTTGGCTCTTCCCCTTTGATCCTTACCCCATAGGAAGCCTCTGCATATTTTCTCAACTTCATTAATCACTGTTTTAGGAATGATAAACGTAGTTGCCCAATAAACATGCATCGTCATAAGAACTGACTGGATTAGAAGAGCACGCCCTTGAAAAGATAGGTTGCGAGAAGTCCACATGTTCAGTCTTTTCATTATTTTATCAACCAAGGTTCTACAAGTAGTCACACCCCATTTCTTCGCAGTTATAGGCAAACCTAGGTACGTAAAGGGGAAAGATCCCTTCCTGAACCTAGTGATGTCAATCAATCTCTGTGTCAGCTCATCACTAATTCCAGCAGTGTAAAGTTGGGATTTGCTTTGATTAGCACTTAGCCCAGAACTCTTAGCAAATTCTGAGAAAGCCTTTACCAAAAGACTAACACTCTTTTCATTAGCTTTAAAAAATCATCAGGTCATCTGCAAAAGCTAGGTTTATCAAACCTATTCTTTTACACATAGGGTGGTAGTTGAAATCTTTCTCCATGGCTATCTTCTTTAACTTTCTGGTTAACATTTCCATCACAATAACAAACAACAGTGGTAACATTGGGTCACCCTGTCTTAAACCTCTACTACTATAAAATCTGCCTTGCACACTGCCATTTATAACAAGCCTGAAAGATACTAATTTTACACAAACCATTACCCATTTGATGAATTTCTCTGGAAATTTCAAGGACTCCATACTATTCTGAATGAAATCCCAACTGACACTATCATATGCCTTCTTCAAATCCACCTTCATCAAACACCTTGGGGACACCCTCTTTCTTCTGTATAGTCTGAGAAGATCCTGAGTGATTAACACATTGTGCAAGATTGACCTATCTCTTATAAAAGCTGCTTGATTGTCATGAATCACAGTAGGCAGGCACTCTTGCAATCTCTTACAAATCAGCTTAGAAATGGCTTTATAAATAACATTACAACAAGCAATAGGACGAAAGTCACTTACTAGATTAGGGCAATCTGTTTTAGGTATCATCACTAGTAGTGTTTGATTAGTCTCCTTGAGCAACTTCCCATTATAGAAGAATTCTTGCACAGCCTCAATAACATTTGCACCAATAACTGGCCAAGCTGCTTTGTAAAAAGAAGCTCCAAAACCATCAGGACCAGGGGCCTTATCATTCCCCATTTGTAGAAAACACTGTTTAATCTCTTCTTCATCAAAAGGTTTTATAAGATTAAGCTGCTGTCCTGGACTGAGAGTATTACCTTGTTGAATTTCATTATCCTGCATGCACCAATGTCTTCTACCATCAGATAGCAAATTCTTGTAGTACTCCTCAAAAGCCTGAACAATTTGATCTTGATTTCTGTGAACCATTCCATTTGTGTCTTGAATTCTCAAAATCCTATTCCTGCATCTTCTGATTCTGATAGTCTGATGGAAGAATTTTGTATTTAGATCCCCCTCACACAGCCAATCCTGCTTTGATTTCTGTTTTAGGAAAACAACAGCTGCTTGGTACACCTCATTATGCTCCTTTCTAGCTTCTTTCTCTAGTTTCTGTAAGTGAGTATTCATAGGGTCATCTTGCAACATCCCCTGAATGACATCAAGTTTATCTCTTGCCTGTTTCTCCTTTGTATCTATGTCTCTGTACTTTTTGTGATTCAACTCAATCAAACCTGGCTTGGTTTGTTCAAGGCTTCTCTTCAACCTGAACATAGCACAACCCTCCCCATCATACCTCCATAACTGCTGCACAATGTTTAGAAAATCACTATCTAGAGTGAGGTGGTTCATGAATTTAAATGAATGCCCCCTTCTGTTCTCATAACTTGCCCATTTTATAATCATAGGGCTGTGATCAGACACACCACAATTAAGGAATTCTGTCTGAGCATCAGGCCAACTATTGCACCACTCCATATTTACCAAAGCCCTATCAAGCTTGCTCAAGATCCTATCCACACCTTCTTGCTTGTTGTTCCATGTATAGTAGCATCCACAATATTTCATGTCTTCTAACTAACAGTGCAAAACCATCTCCCTAAAGTCATCAGTCTGTTGAACATCAAGAGGAACTCCCCCCACTTTTTCTTGGACATTCAGGCAGCAATTAAAATCTCCCATAATAACCCATTTCTCATGCATGCTATTTCCAATGTCCTGCAAATCCTTCCACAGTTCCACCCTTTTTTCAGCCTCATTATGAGCATAAACATAAGTAACATAGAATTCAATATTCTCTGGAATGTGGTACACTTTACAGTGCACAAATTGGCTAGAATGTCCAATCATATCCACATGGAACATATCCTGCTTCCACACCACCCATATTCTTCCAATACAGTGATCCTCTAAATTAATAAAGGACCCCCAATCCACAAACATTTTATTCTTAATCACATCATACGAGTTAGCTCTAAGTTTATTCTCCAGCATGGCCATGATACCTACATTATACTTATTTATCATACTTTTAACCTCTTTTTGTTTCAGGGGTTGGTTAATCCCCCTGGTGTTCCATGCTCCTATCTTATCCATTATTGAGGGCAGCAGAATCCCCCTTATGTAATTTTACCTGAGCTTTCCTTCTTGTTAGGACTGGAGTCCAATTGCCATCTTTCTGTTCCTTTGTGCTTTGACTCACATCTTGCCCTTTCTCATTCCCATTGTCCTCCTGTGTTTCTTTAACAATGGATTCAGCATCACCATCTCCACACTGTGACTGCATGACTTCTTTTACTGCTTGGGTAGCAGCTTCCACATTTTCAATAGGAATTAGTCCCTCTTGAATCTGTTTATCTAGTTTTAGAGCTTCATCCATCTTCTCTATGTCCTCCCTTGAGGGTTTCTTCTTTTCTACCCATATCTTCTTTGTATGTTTCCTACATGTCTTGCTGTCATGGCCATACATGGAGCAGGCTGCACATAAAACTGGCTTCCATTCATACTCAATCTTTTGAGTTATGACATTCTCCTTTTCATCCTCAAAAAATACCTCTTCTGGTAAAATACTGGGGTTAACTTCCACCAAAACCCTAGCATAGTTGACACGATTTCTCTCTTTTGTAACATTATCCACCATAATTGGAGTTCCCACCAAGCTAGAAATCTTGCTAAGAGCATTTGTGCCCCAAAACTTCAAATTAAGGTTGGGTAGTTGAATCCATACTGGGACAGTCTCTAGAAAACTTTTGGTTACAAGTCTCCTTGTCCAAGGAGCTATAATGAGGGGTTTCCTATCAAAGTGGTAGATTCCAATATCTAGAACAGCATTCCGACCTTCTATACTATTGAATCTCACAACCATAGTACCATCCCCATTCATAAGGACCTTATCAATACCATGTTGCCCCCATATCTTCCTTATGTATCCGTTTAATACTGTGTATGGTGGTCTAGCCCCCAGAACATAGCATACTATTGCCTGTTGCCAATATTTTTCCTCACTTTCTATGTTTGAAGCATTAATTTTACCAACTGCCATGCCTTCCTTGATTTCAGGTTTGATAAAATTCAGTTTTTCACCAGCATTGCGTAACTTGGAGATGTCAAAAGAGTCCCATACATATGCTCTTTTTGGCTGCTCGTCATTGTTAATACTTTCGATCTGCTTGGTAATAATGTTGTTGTTCTGATCCTGAATATTGTTACCTTCACCATCAACAGCAATAGCCTTGCCTGTTATCTTTGCTCTTAATGCATCTAGTTTTTGCAGGATAGAGGCTGCTTTCGTAGGGCTCAAGGCATCGATGTCTTCAAAGTCGTCTTCATCCAATTGCTCAAGGTCAAGGTTTTTTGGTATAGCATTAGAAGGGGAGGAAGGGGAAGAGATGTGAGAGGAGGGGGACTTGGGAGGCCGCCCCTTCTTTCTTGCCATGGCGGCAAGCGGCGGTGATCACAGACCACCACGAGGCAAGAAGGGAAATGTGAAAGAAGCCCTAGCAGAGAGAAGTCAACCCACGTCAAACCCTGTTTCAATAGTTAGTTAATAGGCTTGCTAAAATTAATAAGGAAAAAGGAAAGAAAATTTTGGAGTGTCAACAAAAAATTGTTGAATTGCAAAAATCTCTAAATGAGTTGAAACTTCAAAATGAATCCTTAGAACTCATTAATTCTAGTAATCAAGGTGATTGTGCAAATCATGAGGAAACTATCACTCAATGTGAGAAATGTGATGAACTTGAAAAGGAAGTGAAAGAATTGAAAAACAAACTCACAGTCTCAAATAGTGATAGAAACCTCAACCGGTTATTGAACTCTCAAAGAAATAACAATAATAAAACCGGTTTAGGATATGTTCATAAAAAGAACAAAAAGTATAAGGTGGTTAGCTCATTTTCTAAAAAGAATTCATCAAAGAAGCCAACTTGTACTTATTGTGGAAAACTTGGACATATCAACATTGAGTGCCATATTAAGAAATTTGAAATGAAAAAGGGCACTTATATGTGGATTAAAAAGGGAGAAACTCCCAATACTAACGCTAAGAGACCCAACATAATTTGGGTAACCAAAATGAACAAGTAGTTGCATTTTGTAGGTGTGCCTTCGAACGGGAAAGGAATTGTGGTATCTAGATAGTGGATGTTCAAGGCACATGACGAGAGATAAGCGGCAATTCATTGAGCTTACTCCAAAAGAAAAGGGTTACGTCACTTATGGGGACAATGTAACATCCCTCGTTTCTTAAAAAGAATTTCACTTATTACTGAAACGTGTTGGAAAAGTCTGAGTATGAAAATTTTTCCTTGAATGTGGTACTCAAATTTAAACCATGTATTGGAACTAGATTCGGTAGAAGGAGTAATTATTTGCTGAACATTTTAGAATCCTTTTTAGATAACCTTTGTAGTACAAAATAGCTTTCGAATATAACTTAGTCATTAGGTCATCCCAGGAAATCAACTTTAACAATACTTCCTTCGTGTCGAACGATAAAATCAGAGTGAGCGGAATATATTAAAATAGTTCATTGACTCATAAAATCAGGTATATAAATTCGATGTGTACCACAATTATATTAAGGTATGAAAACTAGGTTTCCTCTTGGATACATCTCTCAAAATATATACATTGTTTCCATTATCAAAAATAGAGACGTTCCAGAGCTGGTCACTGGTTCTTAATTCCTTTGTTTATCTGGTTGAGTCCTCAGAGTTGTAGAAAAGAGTCCCTATTCCATGATGACATAGTACTTCATGAACTTAAGGGTCATCCAATTCCTTTAATCTCTAGGTAGTCTAGGTACCTGGTCAAAACCTATTAAGGGCAGGGGGTAAGCTTATACATTCTCATTATCAAATAAGAATAAAGTCCTAACATCCACAAGTAAGCACCTATCATGATAGAAATGCATAAACATGAGCACCCGCCATTTCATTTATTTCTCTTTCCAAATAGGTGGAATGATGCATGCTTCCCATCTCTCGATTCCTGAAATTCTTCAACTAATCACTCAGATGAACGTCCTTCCATAACACCATTGTATTCCCAGAATACAAATACACTAGTACAAAAAACACATTTTAGACTAGTTGATTCAGACCGGTTCCGTGCGGAACCAGTCTCTTAATGGACATTTGTTAAAACTAAACTGGTTACTTTGTATAACCAGTCTGAAAATATATTAAACAAGACCAGTCTCTTTAGATCCTTTAATTAAGACCGGTTCCGCGCTGAACCGGTCTGGAATTGGGATTAAGTTCAAATGAGAGTGGTTCATTTAGACAACCAGTCTTAAAAATACGTCAATTGAGAAAGCCACTCACCCTCCAAATACACCCCTAAAAAACCCCGCCTAGATCCCCAAAAGAGCCCTCCAAATCTACTCTGCTTTCTTTCTTCCCTCTCTCTCAGCTCTCGCCCGCAGCTCTCTCACTGCATCTCTGGTTTCTTTGACGGAGCATGTTTTGATGAAGTGTTTGTAGAGGTGGGGCTTTTTGAAGCGGCGGACGATGGACCAGACGGTTTGGGGAGGCGCATGGAGCATTGGCCTGGGCCTGAGAGGGTTTCAAACTCGGCAAAGTAAAGTCCGGAAGGGACGATGAGGTGGTGGCGCATTGGTTGTTTGTCGTCGTCGGAGGCGTCTTGCTCGGTGGAGGAGGAAGAGCTCTCGCCATTCGAAAGCAGCTCCATCGATCTTCTCCTTCAACCTTCGACTCACTTTCATCTCCTTCAAGCCTTTCAAACTCCATCTTCGTACCTTTGGTATGTCTTCAAGTCGTTTCTTAAATTCGAACCCTAATAACCCCAATTTTCATTTTATATAATTCCTTTTGCTTTCTTAATTTTGATCCCTAACAACCCTAATTTTAAAACCAATTACTAATTACTAATAACCCCAACTTTAGAACCAATTTCTAATAACTCCAATTTTAAAACCTTACTTTGTTAACAATTACTAATAACCTTACTTTGTTGCTTGAAGTGGCAACAAATTGTGTTGAAGACGTGGGTGAATGGTTAGACATGTTCAATGTGAAACTCCGACACATGAGGGAAGATATTGAATCAGTAAGGGCTTATACACTTCAAGTTGGTGCCATAATTTGCCTAGTGACAATTACTTTGTGGTTGTTGAGGAAAATGTTTGCTGAAACCCTTTTCACTCATTTAAATTCTTATTTCTTTGCTAAAGCAGAGTATGATGAATGCATTAATCTAGTTGGTTATTTTTATGTTCAAGGTCCATCTTCTGTTCTTTTTTCTCCAGGTTACTATATTGCAACTAAAATAGCATGGATGCAATTGATTTTGGTTTTTTTGTTCTTTCATTCAGTTATACTGATATCCTACACTTATTTGTATGTTAAATTTACTTTTTCCAAAATCAATACCAAGAGTGATGTGAAAATGATAAAGGTAAGTATAAGGAAACTGAATGTTATCTTCTCACTTAAATCTGGTTTTTTAAAGCTTTATTTTTGGTATGAATTGGGATTTTTGATGATGGGTTTTGCATTGGTGTTTTTGAGTCTTTTGTGCACTTCATCTTTTCTGGGTTTTGGGATTTTCTTTTAGTTTTCAATTTTGTTTTATTCCGGTTTTGTTGTTGTTGTTGTTATAAACCACTTTCACTACACCTCATGTGAAGGGAAACAATTCACTGAATTCAGATCTGGGCTTTAAAAAATTGTGAAATTGTGTTCACTGTTTGGAGCATATTGTGTGTTGATTTTGTAGAGTATATTCTGAGTTGGTCTTTGAACAAAGGCTGAATTTCTAATAACTATATAGCTTGGATTTAACATGTTATATGTCTATGTTTTAGCTTAAAGTGTATGTACCAACCATGAAACATGGTGTAAAAAATGAGTAAAGAATTGAAACAGAGTTGGATTTTAACTGTATAGCTTGGATTTACCAAAGTTGCACTTAAAACGGTAGGCTCTGCCTTATTTCTGTCACTGAAAATTCATCAATGTTTTTATTTATGTTGCGACTTGTGAAATGTATTGTTCTTTCCCTAAGGAAAGGAAGCATTGATGCATAAAAAATAATGCATATTTGATATTCTTTTTTCTTTTAACCTTTTCTCTTTATTTGTAGCTAGAGAGTATTGGAGAACTGGAACAGTTTCTGTTGAAGCATAGAAAGCACTATAAAGATCTGCACTGCACAATTGAACAGGAAAGAGATAGCACTGAGCATGAAGTAAGCTATTTGAATATACCTTGGAGACTAATTTTGATCTTATGGAAGCACTGCATTATCTTAAATTCTTAATTAATAATTATAAAATACTGATGAATTGGCATATACTTCTTGCCTCACTTTCTACTTTTCTATCATTGTTAGATAATATTGGTCCATGTTTTAAGCTTAGAGTTTCATGTGTTACTTAGGATTTAATCTGGCGGCACTGATGCAGATGATGCTTTTCAGAGTTACAGCTTTCTCACCACTACGTAGCATATAAGTTTGATTCCCTAGCCACCTTAGCAATTTGACATGTCAAGACTTTTTTCTTTATACATGTTGCTAGGTTACAATCCTTATTAGGCTTGTATTAACTTACACCTTCATTGCTATCATTAATAGATGACATTGGTTTTTGCTAGATTCCTTTTATATTTCGTGGTTTTTGTTGTTGTTGTTGTTACCAGCTTTTTGCAAAAATTCCATTTTGCTACTGTTCTGCATATAATGTTGAGTTGCATTAATATGTGATGTGACTCTATGGTTTTATCTTTTCAATTTTACATGATGAGGCATGAACCTAGCATTTTGCGTTATTCATTAAGAAAAAAAATTGAGGTGTTGTTTTTGTGTGAACACATGAAGCTGAATTGGATGAGAGATAGAAGTAGGAAATAAAGAAAGAACTCATGTAGAGCTAAAACTTGATTTTACATTTTTAGCTAGTGACTATTAATTGTGCATATTTTCCTCTGTCCATGTTTCTCTTACATTAATTAGTTACCTTAACTCATTGTGAATTCAAAGTGAAGAGCATTGCTTATCCATCATGAAAATTTTAGTGACTTATAAGTTATATATTCAGAATCGTGAATTGTGTGGCGTAGTCATAAACTGTGACATCACTGAATCCTATTGGTTAACTTTGACATAGGTTCTGTCTGTTAAGTTGCTTTTGGTTCAGCTCATAATTTGGAAGAAAATTATAAATTTTTTTTCATTGTTTTGTTGGTCTCTAGTGTGTTAAAAACTTGAAACAGAAGTTGATTTGAGACAAGAAAAATACCTTGAATGACTCAACCGAAATTGGATGCAGAAGTTGTTCTTTTCTGCTTTTGTTCTATTGTTTTCTGATGGAAAGCTATATATTTCACTTGCAGATATGTTTTTATATTCTATCTTGATAGATTGTTGGACCGGGGAAGGCGGGATGTGATGGCTGGAGAAGATAGAAGGATGCATTTTTGATTCAGGAAGGGATAGTTTGCAGCTTATCGCTCTAGATATAAGACTTTTGTGTAGTTTATGTTAGTTTCACTAGGCATAGTGTTATATACTTGTGTTAATCAAACTTGTACTAGATATGCATATAACGTGGTTTTTATAATATAATTTTAGAATCTAGTTATGTTTAGATAATTATTATTTATTAGTTTTATTATATATTTATGTGTGTTTTTAATTGAGACCGGTTGAAAACATCAAACGAGACTGGTTAAAAATTTAATTGAGACCTTGTTCAGATTTTAATAAGACCAGTTCAAAACGCTCAATGAGACCAGTTCAAAAAGAAAAAAAAAATAATTGAGACCGGTTCAAAATACTCAATGAGACTGGTTATTTTTTTGTTTTCAGACCGGTTCAAATCACTCATTCAGACTGGTTCTTAGTTTAAATGAGATCGGTTCAAAATACTCAATGAGACTGGTTCATCTTTTAATAGAGATTGGTTAATTTTTGATTTTCAGACTGGTTCGGAACCAGTCTTTTTAGTTGGGAACGAGACCGGTTCGGAACCAGTCTCATTTAAAGGCATAGCAATAAGACCGCCACTTTTAAGACTGGTTCGGAACCAGTCTGAAATGGGGTGCGGAACCGGTCTGAAATGACCGATCTGTACTAGTGATAATACGTTATCAAACGTATGGCGTACTTGCTCGGAAGTGATAAAAACGTCACACTATCTGGTGAACGTCACGTCGCCCAAGGACGTAAACCTATCACTTTTCAACATACAACGGGTGCGATAAAAAACGTCACCACATCTGATGAACGTCACGTCGCCTAAGGACGTAAACCTTATCACTTGTGATACACAACAGAGGTGATAAACAACGTCACCATGTCTGATGAACGTCACGTCGCCAAAACGTAAAACTTACCACTTGTGTGCAACACACCGTTGAACCATCAAACCAACAGTATACCACATACTGCCCACATTGTCCACCTCAATGTGCATCGAGCAAGCAGTAACACTTGGCACTCTCAGAGGCCCTCCTCATGTTCCAAGAACATGACACAACGATAACTCATCACCGTTCACTGTGCATGAATGCATGCAAGAATTCCCTTAAGATTATTCGTTAATCTCATTATATACAATATGTAATGAATACAATATGTAATGAATTCATCAATGAGATATATCAACTTCCATGCTTAGGATGATGAGACTTATCAAAGGAAGTATCACATTATTCCCTTTAGGTGTCATTAGGTTTAAATGGAAGTGTTTAGATTAAAAATGGTGTTTTCTCCACATTTTAGTAAAAAGACTCGAGTAGTAGCTTCAATACTCGAGTAGTTCTTCAATTTCATGAAAATGTGTATCAGACTGCCCAGAATACTCGAGTATTTCACAAAATACTCGAGTAGTTTACAGATCAGAATACTTGAGTATTTCACAAAATACTAGAGTATTTTTCAGCCCAGAATAATCGAGTGTTTTACCAAATACTCGAGTTTTTTTGACAGCAGATGCACTACAACTTGGTTTTAACATACCATTTTCAATTCTAACCAACTCTAACTTAAACCAATGATCAACCGAACTTTGTTTATACATTTAAAACTTGTCTCAACACAGAGATCACATCAATTCACAGAAAATCATAATCATTCATCAATTATGCATGAAAATCACATATTATGCAACTTAAAGTACCAATTTCAATTCTACTCATTTTTGGCATAATTTCAGAATTGATTAGGCTCACATGCAACCAAATAAACTTGCCTTAGCATGTAGCATGCCTCAGATTGGCCTCCAAGCCATATTCCTATTTCAATCTATGCCCTTAGAGTCTCATGGTGACTCCTCCTACTTTCTAATGCAATTTACTCTTATTCTAGCAAATGGTAAGCTTCCCCCATACCTTAGGGTCGTTCTTGAACAAAAACTCCACAGAGAACAGCAACCAAATGCTCTAACCATTTCCTACTCGAACTTGCATAACAGATTCAGCAGGGGTTCAAAACCACATCAATCGACATTCGAATCATGCATAAAAATTGGGGAAATTGGTTAGACTATGTTCTCTATAACATGTACTTTGAAAACCAATAAGTTTCAGACCAAAAGAGAGCTTGAGCTTACCACAATTGAAGCTCAAAGTCGGCTCTCTGAATCTGAAATTCTAGTTTGGCAGATTTCAACACCTCACTTCACAGGCCCATAACTTTTCATCCAGGAACTCAAATCTCACAAACTTGGTATCAAATCGAAGCTCGTTGAAAGAGCTTTCCAATGGTATCTCACTCACGATCTAACTCTCAAGCAAGATAGAGAATCGAAGGAAAGAAGGTGACGGGTCTGCACAACATTTTGGTTCTTGGCAGATTTGAATCTCTATCTTGCAACACTCACTACTCCTCACACACTCAGCCTTATCTCACGATTTATGACTCTTTTCGAAGATCTGGATGTGAGCTTCGAAACGGTGTATGGTTTATGTGTTAAGACTCAGAGACGAAAACGAATTTTGCTCTGGAAGTTTAGAACCCTAAAACTTGCGATTTTTCCTTGAGAACTTATGTCTTTGGCTTATAAATCGATTCACCATCCTTAAGGAAGAAGATTGGAGTGTCATAAAAGGAGGACACGCATCCATGGACGTGTTGCTGAGTTGTCATCATGTCAACTCGTGAGGTATTCGAGTGGGTGACTCACCAAACGCACCAACTCGTGCAATGCTATCCAGAATACTCGAGTATTTTCAAAAATACTCGAGTATTTTGACCACTTTTCACTAAAAACTTTGTTTACTTAATTTTAACCCCAAAAGACCTTCCATTATTGTTTTTAGGTCCTTCCCAAGGACTTAATTGCAAAATTTAATATTTTATGGAAAAACACATCATAAAATATTTTCTCATAATATATGTAGTTATACATATATTACAAACCAAAAATCAAATATGGAACTATTATTTATTTAAAAAAAACATTTTACTAACATATTTATTCGGAAGACGAAATTAGGGGTGTTACACTACTCCCCCACTTAAAAGGAATTTCGTCCCCGAAATTCATTCTTTTAAAATTCCACATTTTCATAACAAATTGTTTTGATGTTATTATTTTGCAAAACATAATTAGGGAGAACTCTCCCCCACTTAAAAGGAATATTCTTATGTACATATTTTCCTTTTAAACTCTCTGCCCCCAAAATTTTTCAAATAAAACTTTCTCGGATAAACCTTTGCGTTTCCAACACACATCAAAATCCTTCAAAAAGGTTTGCCTTATGCTTCCTTGAAATTATTTCACAATGAAATCCTTTTATTAAAACTTTCTCTGCTGCGCACTTAGATCACTCGAGCACGAATAAGGAATCATTTGTATGATTTTATTCTTTAATAGTTGCAAACATTAGGGTGATCAGTCCTAATATTCAAACCATTAAAAATATAATCATTCCTTTCAGATATAACTTTTCGCAAGAAAAGTCATACGATACATCTTTAAGTTAGATGAACTTAAAGATAAGGAACTTTATCGTCGCCATCGGACTTTGTCAGATCATCAAGTTCTAGAGACATTTCCGTTGGGGAGACAAATGCTCGTCCTATCCCGGTGGTTGTTAATCTCTCTAGTCTTAACTGATCTTTCTCCTTCTGTAGCGCCCGAAGATATTTATCACATCCAACTGTGATAAGGGTTTTGATCACAGAAACTCAAGTTAAAGACCTGCTCAGATTACCTATATCCGAATCTAACTCGCATCCTAGCAGGATGGAAAACTCTTCCACTCTTGATTTGCTGGTTGACCATTCCCTTCTTCCATCTCTTCTTCAATTAATCCGGCGAATAAGACTTAATTTTTCATGCGACTGAAATCAAATATCCCTTTCAGTATATCACCATTCAATCCATGATGATGCGCCTCACCTTCCCACCTTAAAATTGACAAATGATTTCCTTCCATTGGCTTTTCAGTTATTTTCATGCAATTGAGATTTCTTTAACCCCTTATGCATGAAATTATGGTCCCCATAGTTAGTTCACTTATTCCTCAAGAGTTGATATCTTGTTTGGAATTCAAACATTATTCATTCCGGACTCCGCATGTTTGAACCTTCCATCAAAATTGCAATGAAATATACTTCCTCAATCTTTTGAACTTGGTAATGTTTTTCCTGAGATTCATATTACCCTACCTTATTTACAATAATTCAATCTCCTTTCTCTAATTTTTCAAAGATTTCATCCTTGAATAATTCTCAAGTGACATGTCATTCCTTTGCTTCCAATGTCAGATTTACATAGTCTCACTATGTTTTAGCTTCACCACTTAGCATATTCGTATATAACCTTTACTCACCCATTTAGCTTAATTCCATAATTAACCTTCAATTTCCAAATCATCCGTACTCCAAATTCTTGTCCCTAAAACGTCCCCTATGGAACCTAGGTTTCTTCCCTTTCGAAATCAATCTCTTATTTGTCCTTAGCTCTTCAGTTCTTTGTTGCAATTCACGAATTCGAATTAGGAATTCTATTGTGATTTTCAACCTTCCCTTCTTACTTCTCGTCGGTCTACTTGTATCATCAAACTCGTATCCATTAGACTTCTCAAAACCACTTTCTTAATCCCCGTAGAGCTCACATAAATTGCCTTTCGGCCCATTGTAATTGCTTTCATCTTCTGCTTCGTCACGACGACGACAGAGTTTCCAATCACGAGCCTTTAAAATTCTGTCCGTCGGCGTTGTCCCTTGTTCAAATCCTTCTGATTGAACAATTACTTCGACTCTCCATGGTCATTAACACTTAAAGCATAGTGACACGGGAAAAAGGCCTCAAGCCCTCAGAGCAACCATGATTGTTACAAAACTTAAGTCATGCATCGAGTGAATCACCTTGTGTGTATTCCATCGCTTTGATGCATACACATCTACCTTCCTTTCTTAAAACTACCTCTTTCCAAGTCCTGGCCTCGACACATGAAAATGCACTTCAATACTTTGCATGAATCGAGTAGGAGTAACACAGGAGGGAATGTTAACCTTCTCTCCAATGACTGAAAATTCTTGTTGTTCTTCTTATTCCATATAAAAGGCTATTTCTTCCGGGTTACCTTGGTTAAAAATATTTGACTTTAGAAAGTCCACTTAAACACCCCCAATATAATTCAATCAATCCCTTCCCAAAATCACATCCAAGCGTGATAAGGGATAATAGATCAAATCTAACTTAGTGTCGCGATCAATTATCTCGACACTATAATCTAAGCAGATTTTAGAAACAAATTTGGGTAATTTCATAGGGTTTCTAATTTTAAAACAACTAGATGAATCCGACTTCAACCTATTCACACATTTACAATAAACAAAAGAATGGGTAACTCCCGAATCGAACACAATCATGCAAAGTTGGTTTTGAAATAAATGGTTACCTTGCGCGAGATCAGGTGATTGGTTAACTTCTACTCTATTCAGGGTAAACACTTTTCCTTGAGTCATTGGTTTGCTAGCAAGTCCGATGTGGTTACTTTTCACCGATTTTCTGCAGTAACGTGCAATATGACCCAGCTTCCCACAGTTGAAGCAAGTACTTGTTGCCCAGCATATTCTTCCATAATGATGATGTTTGCACTTCTCACAGTAAGGGGCATTGCTGCGAGTCTTAACCCCATTCCCGTCTTCAACTCTACCTTTGCCTCGTTTCTGGTTGAAATATGGACCCGTTTTCCGATGATTAAATCCTTTCTTTCTTTGTGGTCCATAACTCGGCTGGTTACTCTTTGCCTGATCAGTTGCTACTTCAGCCTTCTTGTCATCCTCATACATCCGACACATGTCAACCAACGTAGGAAAACTTTGGATCTTTTGATAACTAAAAACAGATTTTAGTTCAGGTTTCAAACCACTTTCAAACTTGATACATTTGCTTCTCTCATCGGGATTGTTTTGATAGTATGGAGAGTACTTCATCAATTCTTCAAACTTAGCTGTGTACTCGCCCGCACTCATATCTCCTTGTTTTAATTGTAGGAATTCAACTTCCTTCTTCCTTCTCAGGTCCTCTGGGAAATATTTATTGAGAAACGTTTCCATAAACATCTCCCAATTGACGTCCTTTCCCTCATAGTGTAAAAGTTGAACCGTGTGATTCCACCAATTATCAGCCTCTCCTTCTAACATATAAACTGCATATGCCACCTTTTGAGCTTCCGTGCAGTCTAATGTTCTAAAAATCTTATCCATAGTATGAATCCACTTGTTAGCCTCCTCTGGCTTAAATCCTCCTTCAAACTTAGGTGGATTACAATTTCGAAAATTCGCTAAACTCTTAGCCTCAACATTACCGACATTACATTGATGTGGTAGATTAACTGGTTGTGGTGGTTGCTGATGTTGTTGTTGTTGCCATTGCTGCATTGATTCCAACACAGCCGTGATCCTCCCCAGCATCGCATTAGTATGATTTCGGTTTCTTGTTGTCGTATCAGACCTGCACTATGGACGTGTGGTCATATATGGTGGACTTAAGAAACACTCATCACACAACTTATACTAAAGCTGTAGCTTCAAACGGTACATCCAACTCGTATCTATTACTTGATCAAAGTAGAATATAAATATCATCCTGTGGATACTTTGCTTGATGCTGATAACTACCTTTCTAGAACTACTTTAGCAATTACAGGATCTGACTTTTGCTCGAACCCGACACTTCACGAGAGAATATCCGGGAGATTCTTCGTAACCATGATCTCTTTAATTCCCCTCTTCCTTTATCCCACTATGAGAACAACACTCAAACATCTTGGGTTTCGGATTCTCGCCCCTCTATCACAATTAATTATCACTTGATTCTTGGGTATCCAATCCAAGTCCAAGATCACACCTAATAGTGAAAAAATGAGTAGACCTAGTTTACTCTAAAGAGATAGCTCAATAGAATAGCTCAATCATACGAGAGAAACAACTACAAGAAAACTTGTAGGAGTTTGATCTTGAGGTAGCAGGGTAGATCAAACACAAGAAAACACAATCGATTCTCGTCCTCACTAAGGGTTAATTAACTTCAGAGTTACAACTCTGTAAAGCAAACCACTAGGGAAAATAACCTCCTAGTACTAACTTCGGGTTTCGTTAGTTTTCATACTAGAAGAAAATACCCTCCCTAGAGGATATTAGCTCGCCTCTAGATCCTTTGGAATCACCCCTTGTTGATTCCTTGATGCCATAATGGATCAGCACTATGAGCTTAAGGTTGGAATTGACCTAAAAGAAGTACATCACTATCATACTTCAACTTAGGCTACTATAAACACTATAGACAGGTACTTGGTCACCTACCCAGGGTCAAGGGATAAAACCTTTTACTCCAATTAGAAGTATGTAAGAGCATACTTCACAGGAAACTCTACAATTCTTGAGGACCAGCGTATTGAACCACACACCCAAGGACCAAGAGTCAGGACCATTGCTCTGATACCATAAATGTAACATCCCTCGTTTCTTAAAAAGAATTTCACTTATTACTGAAATGTGTTGGAAAAGTCTGAGTATGAAAATTTTTCCTTGAATGTGGTACTCAAATTTAAACCATGTATTGGAACTAGATTCGGTAGAAGGAGTAATTATTTGCTGAACATTTTAGAATCCTTTTTAGATAACCTTTGTAGTACAAAATAGCTTTCGAATATAACTTAGTCATTAGGTCATCCCAGGAAATCAACTTTAACAATACTTCCTTCGTGCCGAACGATAAAATCAGAGTGAGCGGAATATATTAAAATAGTTCATTGACTCATAAAATCAGGTATATAAATTCGATGTGTACCACAATTATATTAAGGTATGAAAACTAGGTTTCCTCTTGGATACATCTCTCAAAATATATACATTGTTTCCATTATCAAAAATAGAGACGTTCCAGAGCTGGTCACTGGTTCTTCATTCCTTTGTTCATCTGGTTGAGTCCTCAGAGTTGTAGAAAAGAGTCCCTATTCCATGATGACATAGTACTTCATGAACTTAAGGGTCATCCAATTCCTTTAACCTCTAGGTAGTCTAGGTACCTGGTCAAAACCTATTAAGGGCAGGGTGTAAGCTTATACATTCTCATTATCAAATAAGAATAAAGTCCTAACATCCACAAGTAAGCACCCATCATGATAGAAATGCATAAACATGAGCACCCGCCATTTCATTTATTTCTCTTTCCAAATAGGTGGAATGATGCATGCTTCCCATCTCTCGATTCCTGAAATTCTTCAACTAATCACTCAGATGAACGTCCTTCCATAACACCATTGTATTCCCATAATACAAATAATACGTTATCAAACGTATGGCGTACTTGCTCGGAAGTGATAAAAACGTCACACTATCTGGTGAACGTCACGTCGCCCAAGGACGTAAACCTATCACTTTTCAACATACAACGGGTGCGATAAAAAAAGTCACCACATCTGATGAACGTCACGTCGCCTAAGGACGTAAACCTTATCACTTGTGATACACAACAGAGGTGATAAACAACGTCACCATGTCTGATGAACGTCACGTCGCCAAAACGTAAACCTTACCACTTGTGTGCAACACACCGTTGAACCATCAAACCAACAGTATACCACATATTGCCCACATTGTCCACCTCAATGTGTCATCGAGCAAGCAGTAACACTTGGCACTCCCAGAGGCCCTCCTCATGTTCCAAGAACATGACACAACGATAACTCATCACCGTTCACTATGCATGAATGCATGCAAGAATTCCCTTAAGATTATTCGTTAATCTCATTATATACAATATGTAATGAATTCACCAATGAGATATATCAACTTCCATGCTTAGGATGATGAGACTTATCAAAGGAAGTATCACATTATTCCCTTTAGGTGTCATTAGGTTTAAATGGAAGTGTTTAGATTAAAAATGGTGTTTTCTCCACATTTTAGTAAAAAGACTCGAGTAGTAGCTTCAATACTCGAGTAGTTCTTCAATTTCATGAAAATGTGTATCAGACTGCCCAGAATACTCGAGTATTTCACAAAATACTCGAGTAGTTTACAGATCAGAATACTTGAGTATTTCACAAAATACTAGAGTATTTTTCAGCCCAGAATAATCGAGTGTTTTACCAAATACTCGAGTTTTTTTGACAGCAGATGCACTACAACTTGGTTTTAACATACCATTTTCAATTCTAACCAACTCTAACTTAAACCAATGATCAACCGAACTTTGTTTATACATTTAAAACTTGTCTCAACACAGAGATCGCATCAATTCACAGAAAATCATAATCATTCATCAATTATGCATGAAAATCACATATTATGCAACTTAAAGTACCAATTTCAATTCTACTCATTTTTGGCATAATTTCAGAATTGATTAAGCTCACATGCAACCAAATAAACTTGCCTTAGCATGTAGCATGCCTCAGATTGGCCTCCAAGCCATATTCCTATTTCAATCTATGCCCTTAGAGTCTCATGGTGACTCCTCCTACTTTCTAATGCAATTTACTCTTATTCTAGCAAATGGTAAGCTTCCCCCATACCTTAGGGTTGTTCTTGAACAAAAACTCCACAGAGAACAGCAACCAAATGCTCTAACCACTTCCCACTCGAACTTTCATAACAGATTCAGCAGGGGTTCAAAACCACATCAATCGACATTCGAATCATGCATAAAAATTGGGGAAATTGGTTAGACTATGTTCTCTATAACATGTAATTTGAAAACCAATAAGTTTCATACCAAAAGAGAGCTTGAGCTTACCACAATTGAAGCTCAAAGTCGGCTCTCTGAATCTGAAATTCTAGTTTGGCAGATTTCAACACCTCACTTCACAGGCCCATAACTTTTCATCCAGGAACTCAAATCTCACAAACTTGGTATCAAATCGAAGCTCGTTGAAAGAGCTTTCCAATGGTATCTCACTCACGATCTAGCTCTCAAG
The DNA here is from genome assembly GCA_037953625.1 of Crotalaria pallida. Taxonomy (NCBI): domain Eukaryota; kingdom Viridiplantae; phylum Streptophyta; class Magnoliopsida; order Fabales; family Fabaceae; genus Crotalaria; species Crotalaria pallida. The sequence goes on from CM075650.1 coordinate 59,883,516, forward strand.
CAAGATAGAGAATCGAAGGAAAGAAGGTGACGGGTCTGCACAACATTCTGGTTCTTGGCAGATTTGAATCTCTATCTTGCAACACTCACTACTCCTCACACACTCAGCCTTATCTCACGATTTATGACTCTTTTCGAAGCTCTGGATGTGAGCTTCGAAACGGTGTATGGTTTATGTGTTAAGACTCAGAGACGAAAACGAATTTTGCTCTGGAAGTTTAGAACCCTAAAACTTGCGATTTTTCCTTGAGAACTTATGTCTTTGGCTTATAAATCGATTCACCATCCTTAAAGAAGAAGATTGGAGTGTCATACAAGGAGGACACGCATCCATGGACGTGTTGCTGAGTTGCTATCGTGTCAACTTGTGAGGTATTCGAGTGGGTGACTCACCAAACGCACCAACACGTGCAATGCTATCCAGAATACTCGAGTATTTTCAAAAATACTCGAGTATTTTGACCAGTTTTCACTAAAAACTTTGTTTACTTAATTTTAACCCCAAAAGACCTTCCATTATTGTTTTTAGGTCCTTCGCAAGGACTTAATTGCAAAATTTAATATTTTATGGAAAAACACATCATAAAATATTTTCTCATAATATATGTAGCTATACATATATTACAAACAAAAAATCAAATATGGAACTATTATTTATTTAAAAAAAACATTTTACTAACATATTTATTCGGAAGACGAAATTAGGGGTGTTACAGACAACAACAAAGGCAAAATTCTTGGTATTGGTAAAATCGGTAACTTTTCCTACTTGATTATTGATAATGTGCTTTATGTTCAAGGATTAGAACATAATCTCTTGAGCATAAGTCAATTATGCGATATTGGTAATCATGTATTATTTACCTCTACTCATTGCCTCATCAAAAGTGACAAAGATGAATCTTTCAAATTTGTTGGCAAAAGGTCAAATAATACTTACTTGGTTGATTTAAACAAAGTCACTTCTTTGGTCTCTACTTGTCTAGTGAGCAAAGAAAGTGACACTTGGTTATGGCATCGTAGGACCGCTCACATTAATGTAAACCAATTAAAGAAATTATAATCTAAAGATCTAGTAGTTGCTTACCAAAGCTGAATTTTTCTATTGAAGGTGTTTGTTCACCATGCAAGAAGTGCAAACAAACCAAAAACACCTTTGGATCAAAAATGGTGATGTCCACAACAAGGCCATTAGTAATGCTTCATATGGACTTGTTTGGACCTACACAAGTGAAAAGCTTTGGTGGCAACTATTATGCCTTGGTGATTGTTGATCACTCTCTAGCAAGTATACTAGATCGGATAGTAATATAGCCGGTTAAGACCAGATATCGTTCCCACAGGGACCAAGAATTATTTAACTTATTTCTACCTAAGAGTAATTAAGAGTAAAATCTATTAAAATTTAGATTTAAATAAATTAATAAAAGGGATTATTTTGCTGATGAAAAATAAATAAAAACTATTAATTGATGGATAAATGGTGGTTAGGAACTAGTTTCATTAATTATTTCGTTTATTTATCATAAATCAATGTTTTTCCCTAAATCATGAACGAATTCCTAAATTGGTAACTATTAGATCTCTCTTGTATAATTACCGTTTCATATTCAATTAGATAATCCTTAATTCCTTAAGAGATTAAACTATTGAATAATCTTAATTAAGAACAGGGAATTAATCATGTTATATAATTACCCAATTGTATCCCTACTTGTTGAATAACTATATTGTTTGAAGGCATGTCCTATTCTAATTCTCTAATCTCTCAATTGAAGAATTAGAGATCCAAAATAAGACATAAATTAGCTAGATTTATGAATTGGAAATAAAACGCAATCAAACACATGATTTAGAAACGGAAAAACATTAATTCATATAATTAAACTACATAATCAAATCCACATGTTCCTAACACAAGAGGGTTTAGTTACACATCATAGAGAAGAAGAACAAATAAGAATAGAAGTAATTCATTCCTAAATTACCACTAATCCTTGATCTGAATCTTCAGCCTTCAATGGATTCCTCCTCCGAATGCTCTCCAGAGAATGCAATCTCCCTCAATGATTTCTGATTTCTAATGATAACTTATTATGACTCTCTCTAATCTCCTCCTAAACTAATCCTAAAAACATAAATAAGTAGATAAAATCCTAATCTTATCAAAATCCTTCAAAACTGATCAAAAATTGGCCCAATTAGGCCTTCTCATGTCTGACACGCAACTTCGGCCCTGATTTTATTTTCTTCATTTAAGCTCCGAAAGTACCTGAAACATACCCAAAATGGATCAAAAAGTTCAAAGGATTCTAAATTACCTAACTAATTAAAAACTAAACAAAATCTACCTAAAATACTTAAGAAACAAACCAAAACTAAGCAAAAGGGAGTCAAATTAAGCTCTAAAACATCATATGTTAGACCCAAATCAATTGTTGATGACTTTTCTAGGTTCACTTGGACTTTATTTTTAACTACAAAGAGTGAGACTTACAAATCTTTTAAACATTATGTTAAACTTGTGCAAAACCAAGTGAATCAAAAAGTAATTATTATTCATACCGATCATGGTGGTGAATTTGAGAACCACAAATTTGATAGATTTTGTGCTAAGAACGGTATTGAACACCAATTCTCCGCACCAAGAACTCCGGAACAAAATGGAGTGGTAGAGCGAAAAAATAGAGTGTTAGAGGAACTAGCTAGAACCATGCTAAATGATTCTCAAGTGCCTCAATATTTTTGGGCCGATGCCGTCAATATGGCTTGTTATGTTTTAAATCGAATTTTAATAAGGGCCACTTTAGATAAAACCCCCTATGAACTTTACAAAAGAAGAAAGCCAAACATATCTCATTTTCATGTCTTCGGATGCAAAGTTTTTGTTTTAAACAATGGAAAAGAAAATCTTGAAAAATTTGATTCCAAATCCAATGAAGCATATTTTTGGTCTATTCCTCTCATAGTAAAGCTTATAGAATTTTCAATAAAAGAATTTTAACCATTGAGGAATCTATTCATGTTGTTTTCAATGAGTCTTCGAAAAAAGATAGTGTTTTATGTGATGTTAGTGAAGGTGGCATTGAATTTTCAAATGAGGAAAAAGGAAGAGAGAAATTAAATGTTGATAAAGAAGAAGTTAGAGAAGAACTTCCTCCGGCTTGGAAATTTATCAATGCTCATCCCATTGACAATGTCATAGGAGATATGTCATAGGGAGTATTAACTCGTAGGTCTATTCAAAACATTTGCAATTTTGTTTCCTTTGTTTCTCAAAATGAACCCGATTCAATTAAAAAGGCGATTGAGGATGAACATTGGGTTCTTGCTATGCAAGAAGAATTAACCCAATTTACTAGAAATGATGTTTGGGATTTAGTCCCTAAACCCAACAATCATTCCATAATCGGAACAAAATGGATTTTTAGAAATAAACTTGATGAATCCGGTTTGATTATAAGAAACAAAGCGAGAGTAGTGGCTCAAGGGTACAACCAAGAGGAAGGTATCGATTATGATGAGACTTTTGCTCCGGTTTCACGCCTTGAGGCAATCCAAATTTTACTTGCTTTTGCATCAATTATGAAATTCTCTTTATATCAAATCGATGTTAAAAGCGCTTTCTTGAATGGTTTTATAAATGAAGAGGTGTATGTAAAGCAACCTCCTGGGTTTGAAAGTCATGAATTTCCAAACCATGTTTATAAATTGAAAAAGGCACTTTATGGATTGAAACAAGCTCCTAGAGCTTGGTATGATCGATTGAGTTCCTTTTTATTAGAAAATGGTTTTCAAAGAGGAAAGGTTGATAATACTCTATTTATTTATAAAACTAAAGATGACATATTATTAGTACAAATCTATGTTGATGATATCATATTCGGTGCTACTAACGTGTCTCTTTGTAGAAAGTTTTCTAATTTGATGAAAAAGGAATTTGAAATGTCTATGATGGGAGAGCTCAAGTTCTTCCTAGGCTTACAAATAAATCAAGTCAAGGAGGGGATATTTGTGCATCAAGGGAAATATTGCAAAGAGCTCCTTGAGAAGTTCGGATTGGACAAATGCAAAGAAGCCTACACTCCAATGAGCACATCATGCTAGCTAGACAAGGATGAAAAGGGTACCCCAGTTGAAGTTCGGATTGGACAAATGCAAAGAAGCCTACACTCCAATGAGCACATCATGCTACCTAGGGAATGATAGGTAGTCTCTTATATCTTACTGCATCTAAACCGGGTATTATGTTTAGTGTATGCATTTGTGATCGATTTCAAGCTAATCATAAAGAATCACACATATCCGCAGTTAAGCATATATTTAAATATCTAAAAGGAACAATTAACACTGGTCTGTGGTATCCTGCTGATGCCAATCTTAGTTTAGTTGGTTACTCGGAATCCGACTTCGCGGGATGCAAGCTTGATCGTAAAAGCACTAGTGGTACTTGTCATTTATTGGGAAGTTCATTAGTGTCATGGTTTTCTAAAAAGTAAGCTTGTGTTGCTCTTTCTACCGCCGAAGCGGAATATATCGCAACCGGTAGTTGTTGTGCTCAGCTGTTATGGATGAAACAACAATTATCGGATTTTGGTTTGAAACTTGAAAATATTCCTATTAGATGCGATAATACGAGTGCTATCAATTTAACTAAGAATCTAATTTATCATTCAAGAACCAAACATATTGAGATAAGACATCACTTTTTAAGAGATCATGTGCAAAAAGGTGATTGCACAATCGAATTTGTAAATACTACTAATTAATTAGCCGACATTTTTATCATATAAGGAGAGAACTTGGTATTTTGGATGAATCAAACATAGGCTAATTGTATTTGTGTCATTTGAAAAATCACCACATTAGTCTTATTTTAATTTGTCTTGATTCTTGGTTGAAATTTTTCTTGATGATATTCTGAATATTGTGTATTAACTATGTGTGATGCTTAATGAATTCCAAGATGTTTATAGTGTTTAAATCTTGTCAAAATGTTCAAAATGGTGTTCAAAAACTCGTGTCTGTCACAAACACTCGAGTAATACTCAAGTAGATTAATTCAAATTTTAATTCGTTTTAAATTGAAAAAGTTTTTAATCAGGGTCTGATGAAAAGACTCAAGTATTTTTCAAAAGACTCGAGTCTTTGCTGTTCTTCAAATTTATTGCTCTCAAGCAACACTCGAGTCTTTCCAAAAGACTCGAGTCTTCATAATTTTATGAAATTGTTGCTATCAGGCAACACTCGAGTCTTTCCAATTTCACACGAGTGTTGGCTGGTATGTCTGTGCACCAACGCGAACTGGCTAAAATTTTTTGGTGCATGAGTCTCGGAAGACTCGAGTATTTTATAAAAGACTCGAGTGGTTCTTACGAACAACTCGAGTGTTTTTAAAAAGACTCGAGTCTTTCGCAACAGATAAAAGAAAAACCTGCATCTTCAAACTCATTTTTCACGAACCCCTCTTCTCACTCTCTCGGTTTTCTCTCTTCTCACTCTTTCGAACTCAGTTTTTGCTCAAATTTTTGCCCAAATTCATTAGCATACCTTCATTTAAACTCATTTCAACTCTCATTGCAACGGATTTCATCATTTTCATCGTCAAATCCGAAACCCCCTTTACAAAACCCTAACTTTCAAAACCTCAAAATTCTCAACTTTCTTCCACAATGGCATCTTCTTCTAGACATGGGAAGCGGGTAAGGCAGGATTCATCATCAGATGAAGACATTCCTGACCATTTTCATGCATCACAGTGTGAGGACCGCTTTGCTATATTCTCAACATGTGGCTTCGGGGTACATAGCTGGATAAATTGTGAATTCCTACAGAGTAAGGGTTTTTCATTCATACCAAACCTTAGGGAACAGAAACTTATAAAGTTTTTAGAATTTAATGTTTAAATCTACCCTAGATTAGTTTGAACTTTTTATTCAAACCTTAGGCTTCATGATGACAGATTAGAAACTATGGTTGAAGGAATAGTGTTTACTATTAAAGCTAGAGATCTGCATCATGTCTTCGGGCTCTCACGACATGGGGAAAATAGTTTACGAGCAAATGTCGATACAATTTTTCAAAATTTACTTCGCTCCGGTCGTGTGTGGCTCGAAGGGCCTAAGAATGCCAAATTGATGACCGCACAATCTAGGGTGTTGCACTACATTGTTTCCCACCAGCTTGTACCACAAACCTCGGCCAATTATGCCAAACCCACTAACAAGGAGCTCCGCCTCGTTGATGCCATTCTTACCACCATCAGCTGAACTGGTGTAGGATTATTCTTGATTGGATGCTTGTTGCTTCCAAGTCTAGGCACCCTAAATGGTTACCCTACCCCATGCATGTGTCCCGCCTCCTATCCCATTTTAGAGTGAAAATCCCACCAAATGAAGAGTGCTCGACCCTAAAAGCCAATATGAATCTTTTAAATAATGGGGTTCTTAAACATAAAGGGATGAAATTTCATGCACCTAGGGGAGAGTACATGTGGAAGGAGGATGTGGCAGCCCTTGAAGGAGCGGAAAATGTTGCAGCACAACAAGGTGTTGATGCTGAGCAGTTAGAGAAAGAAGCTACAACATTCCATGCAGCTGAGGCTGGTCATCCGATTGAGGACGAGATTGATTTTTACAACCTTCGTGGTCCTCATCCGGATTTTGGTTTTGATGGCTCAGTTTGGAGGGACAATATCATTTATAGGTTGGATACCCTAGATGGGAGGGTGGATTGTCTTGCTACTTCTATTGATGCCCAACGAGATGACATTGCTAATCTTGACGCACGGATGGGTGCTCAGTCGGCCATGCTTTAATCATGGTTGGATGAGCATTCCGATCGGATAGATAGACGCTTTGATGAGATGATGGCCACCTTTAGCCGTTTTTATCCTCCATCTGATGATCCACCTCCGTCCATGTTTTGATGTTGATGATGCTGTTCTAGAATTTTTCTGATTTTCAGTTTTTCTGCTTTTGTCTAAACTTTATCAGAAATGTATTTCATTTGGAAGTTAGTTGTTCTGAAACACTGAGGCTTATGGCTTATAAAACTATCTTTGATGCCGCTCATATCGCATTTTATCTTATTTGCACTTTAATTCTGGATTATGGTGGCAATAATATTTTTTTGTGCTCTGATATTTTTGTTTAAGTCCAACGTTTCAGGGGGAGCTACAATTCTTTTTGAGACATGATTCTCAATGCTGCAAAATGGGGTTATTTTCTTTTTGTGTTTCTCCTCCTAGTAATTTATATTCTTTTTGCTAATGACAAAACGGGGGAGAAATGCTTACTTGATATTTTGTTGATTCATTTGATATTTTGTTGTTGTTGCTATTGCTTTATGCCAAGTTTGGACAGGTTTTAATAGTGTTCATGTATTGAGGGGGAGTTTCCTCAATTTGGGTTCAAATGGCCAACAAAGTAGGACATCGTGTGGAAATCATCAAGATAGTGTTTTGTCATCATCAAAAAGGGGGAGATTGTAAAATCAAGTCTCCATGGCTGTTAGTTTTGATGATTGTTCACTCTCTAGCAAGTATACTAGATCGGAAAGTAATACTGTCAATAAGACCATATGTCGTCCCACAGGGATTGCAAATTGTTCAATTAATTCTCACCAAAGAGTAGTTAAAAGAAAAATCTATAGGTTTCTACTAATTAATCAAGATTGAATTAAAATAAAAACATAAAATAAATTAAAAACATAAAATAAATAGAAGTTGTGAGCGATTTGAGAAAGATGTTAGGAACATGGTTCATTGTAGGCGTTGTTTATTTATCATGAATCTCTGTTTTTCCCTAAATCAAGAACAAATTCCTAAGGTAGCAATTACTAGATTCCTCTTATGCAATTACTATTTATTATTCAATTTGATAACACTTAATCCCTTAAGTAATTAAACCATTGAATAACCATTATTATGAACATTGGAATTTATAACAAGTTATATAATTACCCAAAAGTATTCCTACGAGTTGAATAATTATATTGTTTGAAGGAATGGCCTATTCTAATTCCTAATCTCTCAATTGAAGAATTAAAGATCCAAAACATAGATTAGTTACTTCTATGCATAACAGTGGAAATAAAATCAAACACTTGATTTAGAAACGGAAAAACATCAATTCTTGAAATCAATAAACTAATCCATACAAATTCACCAATTCTTAACACGAGGGTTTTATTTACACATCATGAAAATAAGAACAAAAGCAATAGAAGAATACATGATTACCATGGAATAGCCTTGGATCTTCAAATCCTTGATCTTCTCCTCTTCTAGAACTCCTAAAATTATGTAATCTCCCCCTCTCCCTCTCTCTAATAACTGCTGACCTAATTCTAAAACGTATATTTAAAACATAAAACTAATCCTAATTGAATTGGAGCAAAACTGATCAGGAAGTGGCCAAATTGGGCTTTCTCATATCTGACAGCAACTTCGGCACTGATTTTGACCCCAAAGAAGGACGAATTTGAGCAAGACTATTTCTGGAAAAGTTGTAGATCTTTTCCTTAGCTTTAAAATGATACCAATATCGCCTCATTTGGATAAGCATAGCTCAAGTTATGGTCAAAACAGAGAACATTGTTACTTTCTCGCATTTTGCGCGTCTGGGTGCCCAGGGCCTCACGCCTGGCCATGCCATGTAACATCCCAAATTTGATTCCTAGTATAATTGATGATGGGTCAAGCTTAGAGTGAAGGGAATAATGATATTGAGTTAAAAATAGTGGATTGAAGGCTTGTTTTAGGATTAATAACATTGGATATTAAGACATTTAAAATAAAAGATTTACAACTCTAAACACAAATTCCACCGTTGGATGTGAAGATTAGTATGTAGGGAAGTTTACTTTAAAATTTGAGGAAGATCCAACGGGTAACGAAGAAGTTATGACCTTTCAAAGTACTGGATACTTCAAAATTATGCAGCTTAATCGATTAACCTGATGGCTAATCGATTAAGGTCAGAAAGTGTGAAAAATTTTAATCGATTAACAGTGATGTTAATCGATTAACACGTGCTTCTGATGAAAAAAATAAAGGCAATCACACGTTGCTTTCTTTCCCAAATTCGTTTCTTTCTCTTTTCTCTCCTAGGGCACCAAATTTATTCACTCTAATCCATCAAGATTCAAGTAAATCACACTAAATCCATCATCAAATCTCCTTCCTTCTCAACTCCAAGTAAGTGCCCAAGTTCTTAATTTCCTCTTTCTCTCTCTTTTGGTTCGATTTTCTCCCTCTCTTTTGCTCCCTTGGAGTTTTCAATCTTCCACCTAGGGAACTCTAGTTGGGTTCATGAATTTCTCCAAGCTTATGGTTAAAGCTTAACAATTTGTTTTGTTATACCCATTGTATTAGGTTCCTCCCTCTTCCTTGGATCATAGCTCATTTGGTGGCAAGACTCTCAAGCTTAGAGCAAGTAAAATCACCTTATCTCCAAGTGTTTGAGGTAAGGGGGTGGATTTTGCCCTGTTCTAGGGAGTGGGTTCTAGTTAGTACATAATGATTTGTTAGGGTTATGTGTTAGGGGAGAAAATTAGATTAAAAAGCCCTAGGTTATTGAATATATAAAAATTCTAACTAATTAAATATGTATGATGTTGGAAGTAAAGACTAGGAAAAAGGAAACCCAATGATATGAGAATGAATTATTTGATAAATGAAACTTGGATAGTGATTATAATGAAGTACAAGAGGATTTGGGTAATGTGATAGTGAAGTTGCCATAAATGATTTCTATGATTATTGATTTTATTTGTAAAGTTTTGTATTTAATGATAATTGACTGCTATTGCAAATATATGTATGTGTTATGTAGTAAATTGATATAGGAAGAAAATGGAAGGAAAACGAATATATGTGGTGCTAAAGCAAAAATATGAGAAGGTGATAATATGTATGTTTTGGTTGAATATATTTGTACACTAAATGTTGAATATGTATAAAGGTGGAAATGGGAATGAAATAATTACATGTAAATAAAAAGTGAAACGATGATGTTAATTATGTGACAAGTATGAGTTGGTTGTGTATATTTGCTCCCTAATGTTAAATTTGTCTAATTGTGCTTAAAGGTATTTCATATGCTTAATTGAGAATCATGAATGCTATTGAGAAGATTTTGGTAATTAACCTAGGAAATGAGTATGGAAAAGTTATGAATGAGAAATTATAAATATGTGTAACTATGATGAAATGTGTATGATTGATTGAACAAGAAAGTGAATAATTCTTGACCTCTGAATTGAGGCACCAAATATTAAGTGAATGAAGGAATGGTGTGCTCGGAATTATGTGTATTGTTATGCTTAAATCTTAATTTTTATATGTATAACCTATGTGGTGGTATGAGGTATCTTCCTATGTGGAGGTGAAGTACCATCAGGCCAAATTGTATGAGGTACCTTCCTGCGTGGAGGTGAAGTACAATGGTATGAGGTACCTTCCTGTGTGGAGGTGAAGTACCCATAGGCCAAATGTATGAGGTACCTTCCTGCGTGGAGGTGAAGTACGATAGTGTGTTGACCTCTGACTTGAGGGACACAAAATGAATAAAATGTTTAAGTGTTGACCTCTGACCTGAGGGACACAAAATGATTAAAATGTTTAAGTGTTGACCTCTGACCTAAGGGACACAAAATGATTAAAATGTTTAAGTGTTGACCTCTGACCTGAGGGACAAAAAATGAATAAAATGTTTAAGTGTTGACCTCTGACCCGAGGGACACAAGATGAATAAAATGTTTAAGTGTTGACCTCTGACCTTAGGGACACAAAATGAATTATAATGAATGGGTGTTGACCTCTGACCTGAGGGACACATAATTTAAATAAGGAAAAGTATTAGGGCCTCTGTTTTGAGGTGATAAATGTGTTGAATGAAATTGTACATTGGCCTCTGATTTGAGGTGATGTACCAAAATAAAGTAAGTATGCGAAAAGAATAAAAAGTCAAGGAAATGGATGTTGAGATGAATAATGAAAATGGAAATTTGGAATGAATAATGAATATGGAAATAATGAAATGTGTATGGTGTGCTATATGTGAATATATGCTTTATTTGCTAGTTGTGTTTGACCTAGTGGGTTGTTATGTCTAGTTAGAGACTGCTTTCTATTTCATGTGCAATGCTCACTCCCTTAATATTTTTCAGGTACGGAGATTGAGCTGGCACAGCCCCCGGCCGAGCAGGAGTACTTTCCCTTACAGGGAGAGTAGGATGGTTATGGGATTTAGAGTATAATATGGACCTAAGCCTCCTACAATATTTTGATGTAAAATGATTATATATGTTTTTGAATGAGGCTTAGGATGTTTTGCTTTGCTTAAGTTATAAGTTTTGGTTTTGATACTCAAACTTAGTATTTCCGCTAATACTCTGATTATTTTATGCACTCTTATGTACTTGGAGCCCATAGGGCCTTGATATGATTTATATATACATATTCTGAAGCCCTGGTGGCTACTGGTTGTTTAATTGAAATTGTTTACCACAGGTTAAATTTTGGAATAGTCTGAAAAACAAACAAAACTCTGCCCGTTTGACGGTTGATTTTAAGATAATTAAAAAGGAATTTTTAAGTCCGTATTTTTTTGTAAGGGGAATTAAGGGTACAAATCTTAGGTGTTACATTTATGGTATCAGAGCAGTTTCTCCTCGGCCTTGGAGTTATACAAACTCCAAATGATTACTCACCTAGTGAGTAATTGATGCTCATAGTAATAGCTTAAGATTATAATAGGATAATTATAGTACTATGTATCTACTTAGTAATTGAGTCTTATTGGTCTGTTCTCTCTGGCTAAGCAGTATGGCTGGAAGAAGGGCCGGTAAAGATGGACTTGCTGCCATTCTGGAGCATCTATCTCAGATGCAGCAGCAGCAGGGGGAACAGGTGGCAGCTGTTGCAGCGGCAGCAGCTACAGCAGCAGCAGCAGCTCTGCAACCAGCTCCAGTTGAGATTGACTGGATGTCTTGATTCCGAAAGAATAATCCGCCTCGCTTTGAAAGTGGAAATGATCCTGATGGGGCGCAGAGATGGATACAGGAGATCGAGAAGATCCTCCGCTCTCTTCAACCACCAATGGAGCAGCATGCCCGATTAGCTGAATTCATGTTGACCAATGAAGCAGAACACTGGTGGGATCAGTAGAGGAGAGGATTGGTGGCAGCTAATCCTGTAATTCCTTGGGAGATGTTCAAGGATCTATTCCTGGGGAAGTATTTCCCTGAAGATGTTAGGAGAGAGAAGGAGATTGCTTTTCTCCAATTGACTCAAGGTTCTATGTCGATTGGGGACTATGCAGCTCGGTTTGAAGATCTCATCCGTTTTTCTGATTATCGGTATGCAAGTGACCGTGGCAAGTGTGTTAAGTTTGAAGCTGGGCTTAGGAGTGATCTTCGCCTTTCGTGTGAGTATCACAACGTTGATAACTTTGCTCGCTTGGTCAACATGGCAAGCACGTATGAGAAGGGTCTCAAATGGAAGTTAGAGGATGAGAGAAATAGGGAAAACCGGAGAACAAGTGGTCAAATTAAGGACAAAGGACTGATTCAGAAGTCAGGTCCATACTCTCCTTCTGGGGTCACGTTTCCTAGGGAATCCGGACCAACAGTGAATGCTTATGGTCCAATACCAACTTGTCAGCACTGTGGCAGGATGCATAGGGGAGTGTGCTGGACATTGGGTCGAAAGGAGGGGTTATGTTTTCACTGTGGACAACCCGGACATTTTGCTTCAAGTTGCCCTAAGAACACAATGAAGAAAGAGATTAATGCTACTAAGGCATGGAAGGCCCGTGGAGGTCCATCATTGCAGAAGGGGAAATTATTCACCGTAGAGGGTGACGAGGTGGACCCAGCTGATATGGTCGCAGGTAACTAACGTTTGACAAGTCTATGCGTAATGCTTTTAAGTTCGAATTGTTGTGGAGTTAGTTGCTCTTCGGTTAGTTAAATCGTGAATTAGTAATGTCTTAGGGTAGAATTGTCTGAAACATGTTGGATATCTGCCCTTCCAAATTCGATCTTGCTTTTATAGAGAGCTTATGAAAGACCTTATAAGGCATTCTTAAGTTTGAGAATTCTAGTTCCAAGTGACCACTATTATGTTGTGATGTTGTTATTTGATGTAATGTAAGGTTAGAACTGATCACTCTAATCCTTGCATTTGTTAAATGATGACATCATTGACAGAACCCGACAGTGATGTGTTGTTGGTAGATGTGAGGATGGGATTGATCACCTCAATTCTTGAATCTATCAATAAATGCTATCATTGTAACCTTTAAAGTGAAAGTAGACACCCAAAGTAGTGACTTTCAAGGAAAGAATCCTTGCAAGTGAAACCAACCTAACCCAGAAAACATTTGTTCAAAAGCTTCTTATAGAGTTAGAGAGTAGATAGAAAATGAGTTAAGAAAACTCTACAGAAATTATGCTTAACCATTATATCCACCAAACCGAATTCGAACAATTTGACATTTACTTTGAATCTTGTGCCGGTTCTTAAATAACCATTCATAAGAATAGTCGGTTGTGCCAAATTTGTAAAATCCCTGCGTTAAGACCAAACGATCTTGATAATTGACCCAGCCAACGGCAAGTTGTCGTACCCTTCACCTTTGGTAGTTGGGTAAATCTTGGAACTAATGTGGACTTCTTCCTTCCTATTCTTTTTAATCGATTCATGGAAGAAGTTGATTGTGGAGCATTTAGGAGGAATTGTGTCTTCTCTAATCAACTAAGCATTGGGGGGGGGGGGGGGAACTCTTAACCTTTTGGGGTACTTCTTGTTCATGAATGCTTGTGTTTTTGAAAGGTTCTAAATCTTACCGGTGTTAGTCAATCCTTGTGAGAAGACAAACTCTAAGGCGTTCTATCCTACAAATATCTTCGCATGCCACGATCCCAGGGTATCTATTCTGGGAAAGATTCTAAAACTATTCTGGAATGCTAAACATTTCGAGTTTTCCCATATCTAGCTAATGCAACTCCTGCCTTACATCTATCCGAAGGACGATCGGAAGCGGATTCACCCGATCCCACATCCTTTAGCATAGCGGTAATTGGGTATGTCGATGCCAAGTTGGGGAGCACTTCCTACCCTAATTTAAATTCGGTCTAGGTAAGGGCAAATCGAAAGACTGACGGAAGAAACCAAAGGGAATTTCGGGGGCGAAATTCCAATAAGTGGGGGAGGATTTTAACATCCCAAATTTGATTCCTAGTATAATTGATGATGGGTCAAGCTTAGTGTGAAGGAAATAATGATATTGAGTTAAAAATAGTGGATTGAAGGCTTGTTTTAGGATTAATAACATAGGATATTAAGAAATTTAAAATAAAAGATTTACAACTCTAAACACAAATTCCACCGTTGGATGTGAATATTAGTATGTAGGGAAGCTTACTTTAAAATTTGAGGAAGATCCAATGGGTAACGAAGAAGTTATGACCTTTCAAAGTACTGGATATTGCAAAATTATGCAGCTTAATCAATTAACCTGATGGCTAATCGATTAAGGTCAGAAAGTGTGAAAAATTTTAATTGATTAACAGTGATGTTAATCGATTAACACGTGCTGCTAATGAAAAAAATAAAGGCAATCACACGTTGCTTTCTTTCCCAAATTCGTTTCTTTCTCTTCTCTCTCCTAGGGCACCAAATTTATTCACTCTAATCCATCAAGATTCAAGTAAATCACACTAAATCCATCATCAAATCTCCTTCCTTCTCAACTCCAAGTAAGTGCCCACGTTCTTAATTTCCTCTTTCTCTCTCTTTTGGTTCGATTTTCTCCCTCTCTCTTGCTCCCTTGGAGTTTTCAATCTTCCACCTAGGGAACTCTAGTTGGGTTCATGAATTTCTCCAAGCTTATGGTTAAAGCTTAACAATTTGTTTTGTTATACCCATTGTATTAGGTTCCTCCCTCTTCCTTGGATCATAGCTCATTTGGTGGCAAGACTCTCAAGCTTAGATCAAGTAAAATCACCTTATCTCCAAGTGTTTGAGGTAAGGGGGTGGGTTTTG
The DNA here is from genome assembly GCA_037953625.1 of Crotalaria pallida. NCBI lineage: Eukaryota > Viridiplantae > Streptophyta > Magnoliopsida > Fabales > Fabaceae > Crotalaria > Crotalaria pallida. The sequence continues at coordinate 59,898,567 of CM075650.1, forward strand.
CCTTGTTCTAGGGAGTGGGTTCTAGTTAGTACATAATGATTTGTTAGGGTTATGTGTTAGGGGAGAAAATTAGATTATAAAATCCTAGGTTATTGAATATATAAAATTCTAACTAATTAAATATGTATGATGTTGGAAGTAAAGACTAGGAAAAAGGAAACCCAATGATATGAGAATGAATTATTTGATAAATGAAACTTGGATAGTGATTATAATGAAGTACAAGAGGATTTGGGTAATTTGATAGTGAAGTTGCCATAAATGATTTCTATGATTATTGATTTTATTTGTAAAGTTTTGTATTTAATGATAATTGACTGGTATTGCAAATATATGTATGTGTTATGGAGTAAATTGATATAGGAAGAAAATGGAAGGAAAACGAATATATGTTGTGCTAAAGCAAAAATATGAGAAGGTGATAATATGTATGTTTTGGTTGAATATATTTGTACACTAAATGTTGAATATGTATAAAGGTGGAAATGGGAATGAAATAATTACATGTAAATAAAAAGTGAAACGATGATGTTAATTATGTGACAAGTATGAGTTGGTTGTGTATATTTGCTCCCTAATGTTAAATTTGTCTAATTGTGCTTAAAGGTATTTCATATGCTTAATTGAGAATCATGAATGCTATTGAGAAGATTTTGGTAATTAACCTAGGAAATGAGTATGGAAAAGTTATGAATGAGAAATTATAAATATGTGTAACTATGATGAAATGTGTATGATTGATTGAACAAGAAAGTGAATAATTCTTGACCTCTGAATTGAGGCACCAAATATTAAGTGAATGAAGGAATGGTGTGCTCGGAATTATGTGTATTGTTATGCTTAAATCTTAATTTTTATATGTATAACCTATGTGGTGGTATGAGGTATCTTCCTATGTGGAGGTGAAGTACCATCAGGCCAAATTGTATGAGGTACCTTCCTGCGTGGAGGTGAAGTACAATGGTATGAGGTACCTTCCTGTGTGGAGGTGAAGTACCCATAGGCCAAATGTATGAGGTACCTTCCTGCGTGGAGGTGAAGTACGATAGTGTGTTGACCTCTCGACTTGAGGGACACAAAATGAATAAAATGTTTAAGTGTTGACCTCTGACCTGAGGGACACAAAATGATTAAAATGTTTAAGTGTTGACCTCTGACCTGAGGGACACAAAATGAATAAAATGTTTAAGTGTTGACCTCTGACCTGAGGGATACAAGATGAATAAAATGTTTAAGTGTTGACCTCTGACCTAAGGGACACAAAATGAATTATAATGAATGAGTGTTGACCTCTGATCTGAGGGACACATAATTTAAATAAGGAAAAGTATTAGGGCCTCTGTTTTGAGGTGATAAATGTGTTGAATGAAATTGTACATTGGCCTCTGATTTGAGGTGATGTACCGAAATAAAGTAAGTATGCGAAAAGAATAAAAAGTCAAGGAAATGGATGTTGAGATGAATAATGAAAATGGAAATTTGGAATGAATAATGAAAATGGAAATTTGGAATGAATAATGAAAATGGAAATTTGGAATGAATAATGAATATGGAAATAATGAAATGTGTATGGTGTGCTATATGTGAATATATGCTTTATTTGCTTGTTGTGTTTGACCTAGTGGGTTGTTATGTCTAGTTAGAGACTGCTTTCTATTTCATGTGCAATGCTCACTCCCTTAACATTTTTCAGGTACGGAGATTGAGCTGGCACAGCCCCCGGCCGAGCAGGAGTACTTTCCCTTACAGGGAGAGTAGGGTTGTTATGGGATTTAGAGTATAATATGGACCTAAGCCTCCTACAATATTTTGATGTAAAATGATTATATATGTTTTTGAATGAGGCTTAGGATGTTTTGCTTTGCTTAAGTTATAAGTTTTGGTTTTGATACTTAAACTTAGTATTTCCGCTAATACTCTGATTATTTTATGCACTCTGATGTACTTGGAGCCCATAGGGCCTTGATATGATTTATATATACATATTCTGAAGCCCTGCTGGCTACTGGTTGTTTTATTGAAATTGTTTACCACAGGTTAAATTTTGGAATAGTCCGAAAAACAAACAAAACTCTGTCCGTTTGACGGTTGATTTTAAGATAATTAAAAAGGAATTTTTAAGTCCGTATTTTTTTGTAAGGGGAATTAAGGGTAGAAATCTTAGGTGTTACATGCCAGGTCTGTAAAATGGTGCAACTCTCGTGGCAGACAGGCCTGGGCGTGGGGAGCTCCACGCCTGGGCGTGTGGCACTGATTCCGGCTCCGTTTTGCTTCGTTCTTGCTTCATTTTCAAGGTCTTTTCATCCTCTTTCATGCTCCATATTTATTTTCTTCATTTAAGCTCCGAAAGTACCTGAAACAAACCCAAAACGGATAAAAACGTTCAAAGGATTCTAAATTACCTAACTTCCTAAAAACTATACAAAAAAATCCTAAATTTGCAAGAGAAACAAGCCAAATCCATAGTAAAAGGGAGTCTAATTCATGCTCAAAACATCATATATTAGACCCAAATCACTCCCCCAAACATAGTATTTTGCATGTCCCAGGCAAAAGTAAAATAAAAACTCTAGAACACAAGACTACCCTCTAAGTCAAAATTTACACACCTAATCTAGGACTTCGACTCATAGACTCAGACACTCTTTATCACAAGCAATTCATACAATTGAAACCTGGTTAAAGAAACAAACTCAACAAGAACCAATTATTAGTGAACACTCTCAACCTCTCAGTGTGTATCTCTCATGTGTATCAAGGGTTGTACAATTCACTCAAGTTCATATAGTGACAATGTGTTACCATATGCTTGACCATAGACCCAAATCTCCACTGAAATTATTGAATGCACACAAAAATCAAAAGGTCTTATATTTGGTTGTAATGAGGCCATGGCTGTAACATCCTCACTTTTTATACTTTAATACTTTATTTTATATTAGTGATTTCGTAAGAAAATACTTGGGATTTTATAAAAATTTTGGCGGAGTTTACTTTAAAATATGGACTTTTCCCAAGTTAACATTATACCTGTCAGTCCAGAATAGTTTATTTAAAACGAAATTGTAATTAAACTATAGGTGGTTGTAGCCTACTTTAAAATAATATGGAAAAGGATATTTTTTGTCGTGTCAAGGACACGGTGTATCAGATGCACCCCTAGCTCAAAGGTATAGAGAGACCCAAGAACTAGTGGATGGACTGAGGTTAGTGTATGATTGTTTAGGTATGCTAGAGGTCCAGTTGGGACAACTAGGGTTTCCGTAATCACAGTGTGTGCAGATGTGCAATTAGGGAGAGAGAGAGAACGTACCAGAGCCCCTTGCTGGAGACAGCTATTTATAGGGGTGGCATTGTACCTTGTGGGCTTGTACGGAGGGCCAGCAAGGCAGCTGACGTGTCCCATTTAGGATGTAGGATGAGTCATTCATCCTTATCCTGTAGTAGAGAATCTTATCCCTGTTGGCAAGTTAGGCTCACGCGCCCCTAGCTCGGACTCCTCGGGGGGTAAGCCCCATGTGGTCGGTCCTGAGGTCCTAGGATGGGTCCTAGGACAATCGCTCGGCCTGGTATGGCGTGACCTATCAGATAGGGTAATCTGGTCGACCGAGTATACTAAGGGTAGACCGAGGGTCGGTCTACCACATAAGCCCCCTAGCTCGGTAAGACTTTTTGAGTCTTAAGCCGAGCAGAGAGTTCCTTGAAGGTGTTTCTTGAAGGTGCCGAGTACTAGGTTCGGGGTGAAGCGATGAGTTCAGGACAGCTCATGGTGCCTCGCTATCCCTTCGACTGACTGAGGGGACGTTTGAATGTCCTTCTGCTGACACGTGCTGTTTGTGTCAGAAGCGTCATTATTACGCATGTTGCCTTTTGGGTTTTTTAAATGCTTCTTTCCACTGATTGTGCGCCACGTGGCTTTTTGGGTGGCTCAATGTGGAATTGGGCTTCTGCCAACAGGCCCATTAACTGAAACGTGGGGAGGGAAGTTTCTTTTTGACTAAGCCCCCTTCTTCTCTCTGCGTTTTCGTCTCTTTTTAGAATTTCAGATTCCTTTGACCATTCTCAAGCCATTACTACTGTCATTCTTGACACCTGCTGCTTCCTCTTCATTGTGCCAATCAGTTCGTGCCTATCCTCTTCTTCCAATCTCAGGTATTTTGCTCTCTGGTCCTTGTTTCTATCTTTTTTCTTTTTCTGTTTTGCACTGTTCATCTTCTTAGGTTCTGGGTTTCTGGATCTTGTTGGGTTTAGAGTTTCTTTCTGTGTTTTCTGGGTTTCCTAAGCTTTCATCATGGGTGTTAACTGGTCATGGTATGAGGAGTTGTCAAGAGTTTTGGGTTTAGGCGATATTGAGGATTCTTCCTCCTCTTCATCTTCATCTTCTTCTGACTTGGAAGTGCTAGACTTCCTGCCACCGCCTTTCCACCATCGCATGGCGGATCCCACGACGGAGATGCCATTATCGGTGGAACTTCCCCAGACTTTTGAGGAAAAAGAGAGTAGGAGGTTACAGTATCAAGCGGCAGAGGAGCGGGCCCAAGTGGCCCGCCGCCCCTCGAACCGTACTTGGGAAAAACCCTTCTGGGGAAAAGCCTTAAAGGTTAGGGGAAGGTGTAGTAGGCTCGGCTATAGGACCAATAAACCTAGGGTTAGGTTGTTTAAAGATTTTGATTTTGTAGATTCTGACGCCGAGACTTCCCTTTCCCCAGGTATGGTTCGACGGTGCGTTACTCATCCTCATGAATTTCCTGTGCCTCCGAACTCTGGAGCCTATGACTGGGTTGATTTGGAGGTGCTCGGTACGCCGTCAGCCTTAATCAACAGCAACTTGAGTCATATCCGAGCCAACATACTCCCTTGCCCTGTGGATGAAACGGGGACATCGTACACAATTAGTCCTCCGTCGGCCAATGATCGAGTATGTACAGCGATTGAAGAGAATCGCAAAGAGTTTTTTATGTATGAGGAGGTCGTGATAAGGCTGGGTGTTAAAATGCCGTTTTCTGACCTAGAGATGGCTCTGCTCCAGCGGCTACGCCTGGCTCCCACCCAACTACATCCTAGTGGTTGGGCGTTTGTCCGAGCGTTTCAAAAATTTTGTGAGGCTCGCCGATTGACATGCTCGCTCCGAGCATTCCTATGGTTATACATACCACAAGTAAACATTTTTGAGAAAGGGTCAACCAAAAGACTGTGGGTATCGTTGAAGGCACGCAACGACCATGCCTTCTTTGCTAAGTACACTGATTCATGGAAAACCTTTAAACCTTTGTTTTTCAAGTACCAATTTGTCGGAAGGGGTGATTGCTGGTTTATGGAGGATGATCACCCTCGGTTTCCTCTATCCTGGTCATCTGACTTTTTCAACAGACACCCAAAACTTTACCAATTTCACTATGAAACTGAACTGTCGGCCGACGAGAAGCATACCTGTGATACTTTTTTCAGCTATCTTAAAGAAAATGGCCAAGTTGATATTAGGAACATTATTATTTTTCCACAAGAGCTTGTGAAAGCCGAGCTTGGTACATGCACTTTTTTATTTAACTCTTTGCACATTTGGTTTGCAGTTAAGATGGCTAGGGAGAACAAGGCTGCCAAACGTATAAGGGAGCTTGCTCAGTCAAGAAAAGTTGAAGCGGTCGGGTCTTCTGGCGGAGCCATTTCCTCGGAAGCGACCCGATCAGTCACGGTGGCCGTGGCATCACCTGAGGTTGAAGTGGTGCAAGATGTCCGATCACCCTCTGTTCGAGTGGCAGAGGTGGTTACTGGGAGGAAGAGGAGGAGGACCGAGTGCCTTTGTCCAAAAGGGCTAGGATAGATAAGGGTAAAGGCAAAGTTGTTGAGATGCTGAAACCATTATAGAGGGGTAATTGTGGTTTGACGTTCCGGATCCCGAGGAGGAGACTGTTTGGGCTCAAAAGCTAAAAGAAAAATTTGTTGACTTGGTTTACACTTCTAATGATGATAAGAGATTGTCGGACCAGACGGCTGCCACCTTAAAATGTCACTGTGATTTATTGGGCAAAAATATGTTGAGGGCTGCTAGCTACATGTTCCACCTTAGTAAGCATGCCGAAGAAATCAGCGCAACACTTTCAGTTACTGAAAAGGAGAAAAGGAAAGCTGCTGCCCAACAAGCAAAAAATCTGTTAACTCAGATTAAGGAGAGTGAGGCGAATCTTCAGTCTCTGACTGAGGCCAACTCCGACCTGCAGAAAAAATTTGAAGTATCTGAAAGAGCTCGGGAGACCGCTCAAAAGGCTTTGGAGGATGTTGGTGGAAGGGAGGCTGAAAAGGGAAGACTGCTGCAAATAGCTCAAGAGAAATTGGCTGAAGCTCAGCAGAAGGTTGCCGAGCTGGAGGGTGTGCAGGGTCGGTTGACAAATTCTGAGAATGAGGTGGCTCGGTTGCAGGGGGAGTTGACAAAGGCTCGTCGGAAGGCTTTAAAACATAAGGTTACTGTCAAGCGGAACTACTTCAATTGGGATCATGCAGTGAATGACTCTTTTGTGAATGCTATTAAACAATTGTCCCTTATGAATCCGGGGATCCGAGTGTTAGGTGCAAGTCCCAATTTTGGTGTTGACGGTGACCGTATTTTTGACTATGCCCACGAGGATAGGGAGGTGGACTTAGCAGTGCCGAATCTCCCGAACCCCTTAGACTTGGAGAATGAAGACGAAGCTGATTTTGATGGGTCGGCCATCGCACTTTCCGAGGATGAAGACTAGATTTCTTTTTTGTATTTCCATTTGCTACTATTGTATTTTTAATTGTTGTTTGACTGAATGTTGTAATATGGTCGGTTTGAACAGGATGTTGCTTTTGAATTCCTTATGAAATGTTTTACATTCACCCAGATTTTGCACTGTTCTTTATTTCGTTGTAAACTGTTATTTAGATTTCGGATTTCCTACCTTTGGCAAAGGTGGGATCCTCGGTCCTCGGCTTACAGAAACTGTTTAAGTTTTTAGCCGGGCATCTACTAAAGTACTTATGATTGTTAGTTTATAAATCCCCGTTGGAAGGACGTGTATAAACCCCCAAGTTCGTCTCAGTGGCGAGCCGAGAGGAAATGGTTAGTACGTTAACAGTAAGAAGACAAGATGAATGACTGAAAAAGATAGATCTTCATTAAGCTCTTAACTGCTTACAAACAATAAAAATCACATGTAACATAAACATAGAAGTGCTGAAATAAATGACATGTAATTTAAACAACAGAATTTTTAAAATCAGGGTTGAAACTTTGCAATAATTGTGGTGGGTCTCCATTAGCTGTAGTAAGGTTTAAGCTTGGTAGCATTCCAGGAGTTGTTCAGTTGTTGCTTTGTTAGTGTCTCCAATCTGTATGCCCCCGAGCCAGTTTTTGAGACGACCCTGTAAGGGCCTTCCCAATTCCTTGCCAATTTTCCTTCTTTTGAGTTTTTCAAGCCGATGTCGGCTCGTCTGAGGACCAGGTCCCCTACAGTAAAGCTTCTTGGAACCACCCACTTGTTGTATTCTCGGGACTGCCTTTCTTTTGCTTTTCTCTCTCGATTAGACGCGAGCGATCGGATCTCCTCGCTGAGAGTTAGCTCTTCTTTCAACAAACCATCGTTTACTTCTATGGGACGTTCGGATACTCGGAAGGTGGGAATCCGAGTTTCAATAGGCAACACGGCCTCACAGCCGTATGTTAGTCGAAATGGGGTTTCTCCTGTCGAGGTGTGAATGGTCGTTCGTATTGACCATAATACCTCGGGGAGGAGGTCAGCCCATGATCCCTCGGCTTCATACAATCACTTCTTTAACCCATCAATGATAACTTTATTTGCTGCTTCTGCCTGTCCATTCGTCTACGGGTGTTCGACCGATGAGAAATGGTGGGTAATGTGGAAGTGGTCGACCAGTTCTTGAAAGACTTTGGCTGTGAATTGTGTACAATTGTCGGTTACCAGAGTGTGTGGGACACCGAAACGAGCGATGACCTGTCTAAGAAAGAATTTTTGGATTTTCGCTGAAGAAATTGTGGCCAAAGCCTCGGCTTCGACCCATTTTGTGAAATAATCAATCGCGACCACCACAAACTTTAGCTGCCCCAGAGCTGTTTTGAATTTCCCTATGATGTCCATGCCCCACTGATAGAAGGGCCATGATGCGATCATTGAGTGTAGCTCCGTCGGGGGGCGCTGAAAAATCTTTCCGTGAAGCTGACAGGACTTGCATCTCTTTACATGTTCCAAGGCATCGCTTAGGAGTGTAGGCCAATAGTAGCCTGCTCGGAGTACTTTACGGGCTAGAGCTTTTGCACCTACATGGTGGCTCGAGATTCCTTCGTGGACCTCGGCCAACACAAGATCGGCTTCAGCAGGGTTCAGGCACTTCAGCATAGGGGAGTCCATTCCCCGTTTATACAAAGTGTCCCCGATCATGGCATATTGAGCAGCTTGCCTGACTATCTTTTTTCCTTGGGTAGGGTCGGTTGGTAGGACTTGGAATTTAAGATACTGCTTAATGGGGTCCATCCAATCGGTGGTCAGAGATAATGCCAGAACAACACTCGGCTGGTGGACAGTTTCTTGGACTAGGCTTTTGTTGTTTTCCGGACCTTTAGTGCTAGCGAGCTTGGAGAGAATATCAGCTCGTCCATTGCAGGACCTAGGGATGTGAGTGATGGAAAACTGAGAAAAAAGATCTGAGAGGGTTTTGACTTGTTCTAGGTATTGTTGGAGTATCCTGGCAGCAATTACCAAGGCAAAAGCGAGCTTCTCTATTTGGAGTATCTCATTTCGGGTCCTTGGAGGGCCTTGCTGACAAAGTAGATGGGTCGCTCGGTCCCTGAGTCGTCCTTGACCAGGGCCGAGCTAACAGATGTTTCACTAACAGACAAGTACAAAAACAGTGTTTCCCCCTCCCGAGGACTTGTGAGAACGGGAGGGGCCGAGAGGTAATCCTTGAGCTCAGCGAACACTTGTTCGCAGGAGTCATTCCAATGAAAAGTTTTGTTTTTCCTGAGAAGTTGGTACCATGGGAGGGCTTTTTTAGCTGCTTGAGGGAGGAATCTTGAGAGGGCTGTCATTCGACCAGTCAGCCTCTAGACCTCCTTCACATTAGACGGGCTATGCATGTTCAGAATAGCTTGGCATTTCTCTGGGTTGGCCTCGATGCCCCTCTCTGTGAGCATGAAACTTAAAAAGGCCCCAGCCAGAACCCCGAAGGTGCACTTATCGGGGTTCAGGCGCATGTTGTACCTTCTGATTCTTTCCAGTATGGCTGCTAAGTCTTGAGGATGATCTTCCTTTTTCTTGCTCTTGGCTATCATATCATCAATGTACACCTCGAGAGCAGGACCAATCAAACCCGAGAAGACCTTGTTCATCATCCGCTGGTAGGTTGCGCCAGCGTTTTTCAATCCGAAAGGCATTACCGTGTAGCAATAAGTAGCCCTTTCGGTGATGAAGGCCGTTTTCTCCTGATCGGGAGGGTACATCGGGATTTGGTTGTACCCCGAGTATGCATCCATAAAGGAGAGGAGTTGGTATCCAGCTGAGTTGTCCACAAGTTTGTCTATAATGGGGAGGGGGTATTGGTCTTTTGGGCAAGCTTTATTCAAGTCGGTGTAGTCGACGCACATGCGCCACTTCCCGTTTGATTTTTTGACTAATACTGTGTTTGAAATCCACTCGAAGTAGTTGACCTCTCGGATGAATCCGGCAGCGAGGAGCTCGGCCACTTTTTCTTCAATTACTGCAGCTTTCTCCGTGCCTACCCTTCTCTTTTTCTGGGCGACTGGCTTGGCGGTCGGGTGAACGCTGAGACGATGACAAATTAGGTTTGGATCAATCCCCGACATATCAGCCGAGGTCCATGCAAAAAGATCCTTATTTTTCTTTACAAGTTCGAGCATCCCTGCTCGTATTGTCTCCGGAAGGTTGGTCCCTAGCTTCACCCTCCTGCTCGGGAGCTCCTCATCTAACACAATGAATTCCCACTCACCTTGTGGGGTTGGTCTTGTATCATCCAACTCGGATCTGACATCCAAGTCTGTCAAAAGTACATTTCCTTTATTCAAACATAACTTTGGCTGAATTTCTTCAGGGCTCTTGAGTTTTGCTAAACTAGCATTGTAGCATAGCCTAGCTTTTTCCTGTTCGGCTCGGATAGCAACTACGGTTCCGTCTGAGCCTTCAAATTTCATGGCCAGATGAACGGTCGAGACGACCGCACCGAAAGCCTGTAGGCATGTTCTGCCGAGGATAGCATTATATGCTGATGGGCAATCGACCACAAGAAACTTTATTATCTCAGTCCTCGCCGAGGGGTGGTTCCCAAGTGTTACCGGTAGTTGGATGTGTCCTTTAGGAACCACCGCGTCCCCTGTAAAGTTGATCAACTTTCCCTCGAATGAGGTTAGGTCGGAAGTTTTTAACTTTAGGGCTTCAAAAAGGTTCAAGAACATGATGTCTGCCGAACTGCCTTGATCGACAAATATCCTGGAAACCTCATAGTTGCCGACCAGGGCAGTAATGACCATTGGGTCGTTGTGACCTGGGATGATCCCTTCTAGATCTTCATCAGAGAAATAGATCGGTATACTTTTTGTGGCTCTTTTTCGGATCGGATGGTCATGGACGGCGAGCACTTGATTGATGTATTTTTTCCTGTCGGATCTCTTTTCTCCTCCCCCCGCGAAACCTCCTGCTATGGTGTTGACTCTAAGGTTTTGCGGGGATTGGTCTGTAGTTACTTCTACCATGGCTACTCTTTGTGGATCAGATGATTGCTGATTGGTGTTATGGTTGGCTTCTCTGGTTGGAGGTCGGATGTTTCTGTCTGGGGAGGGGGTTCTTCTTCGAGCATGTCGGTTGAGTGCCTCCCTGACATACTGTTGTAACTTCCCATCTCTGATTAGTTGCTTGATGACGTCCCTTAACCAAGTGCACTCGTCTGTAGTATGCCCGTATCCCCCATGATACGAGCAAAACTTGGAACGGTCTTGGCGCTGACTTCTTTTTAAGGGGGGAGGTCTTTCTACCATTCGAAGGTCGGTTTGCATTGTTTCCTGTAGTATCTAACTTCTTGGGACCGTGAGGGGAGTGTACTGCTCGAATTTTGCTCGGGGAGCACTGAACCTTCTGGGTCCTCTTCTTTGTTCCTCCCTCTTGTCATCTCTTCTGTCATCTCTTCTTGACTTTCCCTGAGAGGAAGGTTCCCCCCGCTCACCTCTTTCCCTGTTTCTCTGCCATTTGCTGAATTCCTCCAATTTTATGAACTTGGTGGAGCGATGTCTTAACTCCGCCATATCCCTCGGCGGTTTTCCCACTAGTGAGTTTTTGAAGTCTCCATTCCGAAGTCCCTGATTGAAAAGGAAGACCAAGAAGCTCGGTTCAAGGTTTGGGACGGATCCTGCCTCGGAATGAAAACGGGATAGATACTCTCTCAAGGGTTCTTCAGGTTGTTGCATGACACCTGCTAGTGCGTGGTCGGACTTTGGCTGGACGCAGCTAGCAGTATATCTGTTCAGGAAAACTCTCTTCATTTCTGCCCAGGAGTTAACAGAGTTCCTAGGCAGGGCTGAGTACCATCTCAAAACAGGTGGTTGCAGGGTCATAGAAAAGGCTCGGCACTTCATCAGGTCTCCTCCATCATAAAAGTTCATAGCGCCTTCAAAAGATAAAATGTGTTCCAAGAGGTCGGTTAACCCGTTATATTTTGCTACATTGGTGGGGCCGAGGAATGTGGAGGGTGTCTCATAAGCCATGATTCGCGGAGTGAAGGGGTGGCCAGGGTGAGCGCTATCATCGGTCTCATAATTGACTACAAGGGGTTGATTTATCGGAGGTGGTGGGGGAAGGGCGATGGGGCCTTGAGGATCCTGGGCTGGTATGGTTACCGGGGTCGTTTCTACGGCCCGTGCAGCGACCGCCTGCATGTGGATCTGCTGGAGCTATGCTATGGCCCTTCCCTGCTGCTCCAACATTTCGGCTTGTTGTTTGATTATTTCTTCAAGCTGGGTTTCCCTTCGGCCTTGGGATTGTCCCCTCTCTTCACCGGAGACACGAGCGTCAAATGAGCGGCCGGAGCCGTGGTTTGTTACATGATTGGGGGGATTGGGGTTTGTTTGCCTAGAATGAACGGTGTATGGACCACTGTGAGTTCGGGCTGGTACTGAGTGGTGGCTGCGGGATGGAATTTCCAGTCTCACCGAAGGCATGCTTTGGTGTGGAGGATTTCTTCCTTCCAGATCTCTTCCATTGTCAGCGCTGCCTTCTTCCAGTCTCTGGCGGTTCCTCCCGGTCTGGTGGTTTACGCCGCGTGAGCTGTTTGCGGCGTTTCCACATGGGTTTACCATTTTTTGAGTGGGGGTAATAGTTTATCAGTTCCCCACAGACGGCGCCAATGTCGTGTCAAGGACACGGTGTATCAGATGCACCCCTAGCTCAAAGGTATAGAGAGACCCAAGAACTAGTGGATGGACTGAGGTTAGTGTATGATTGTTTAGGTATGCTAGAGGTCCAGTTGGGACAACTAGGGTTTCCCTAATCACAGTGTGTGCAGATGTGCAATTAGGGAGAGAGAGAACGTACCAGAGCCCCTTGCTGGAGACAGCTATTTATAGGGGTGGCATTGTACCTTGTGGACCTGTACGGAGGGCCAGCAAGGCAGCTGACGTGTCCCATTTAGGATGTAGGATGAGTCATTCATCCTTATCCTGTAGTAGAGAATCTTATCCCTGTTGGCAAGTTAGGCTCACGCGCCCCTAGCTCGGACTCCTCGGGGGGTAAGCCCCATGTGGTCGGTCCTGAGGTCCTAGGATGGGTCCTAGGACAATCGCTCGGCCTGGTATGGCGTGACCTATCAAATAGGTTAATCTGGTCGACCGAGTATACTAAGGGTAGACCGAGGGTCGGTCTACCACATTTTTATATCCTTTACAACCACTATTACATTTAATCAAAATAAATGTTCTTATAAAGTCCTTTTTACAAAATAGAAGTATTCTTAACTTACAATAAAAGTTAACACTTATAACAACTTTAATTAATAAAACATTTTACAGTACAATATCCTAGAATGGTTGCAACAAATATAATGTGACCAAGGAGGCCACCATAATGATATACTCTCCTTAAGCGAGAGTATACCTTCTCGGTGCGGAAGCAATGAATGTCTTTATCCGATGGTACCTAAAATGGTCGACTTAAGGGGTGAGTAATTTGAATAATAATTAAGGAAAACACTTAAAATAACAGTAATAAAGCATAACTAGACATACCCACACACATATGTCCATACTCCCATTATTCCAATTAACTATATCATTCCAATACATTTCCTTATACAATACCAATACATAACAATTCTTTGATGCTCAATCATATGAGTATGAATGCACTTTATGTAACACCCTCACACTTATTTAGTTTAATTTGGATTTATTAAAATAGGAACTTGAAAATTTCGATAAAAACCCGGCAGAGTTTCCTCTGTAATTCGGACTTTACCAAAATTTCCTGTTGTACCTGTTCAGACCAGGGTATTTATAAAACATAAACATATTAATAAAACAGCCAGATAAAGTCCTAATGCCCGATAAACCACATAATACAAAATTCTGGGCGCACAACTACTACATGATTTTAATTTACAAAATATTAGTTTTCTTAAAATTAAAACTAAGTCCACTCAAATGCTTTACACTCCACAGTGTGGAGTATACTTCCCTGCTCGGCCAGAAAACGGTGCAAGCTCCCAGCTTAATACCTGAAAGGGGTTGTAAGGGTGAGCTTTACACAAGTAGGAAGTAGGTTCCAACGAGGCATAATAATCACTAAGTCAAAAACAATTAGGATATAGCACATAATTCCCTATACCAGTCCAAAGCATGCATCAAACACAAACAACAATCTCATTTCTTCATTTACCTTTTACGTTCTAATTTCACATTTTACAATTTCATTTCTATTTCTCATTCTCTTTTCAATTCCACTTCTACTCTTACATACATACATTCACATTTCCCACTTTGCCTATTTATCCACATTTTCCATTTCTGTCATTTTCCAAGTGTTAGTTCCCTTTTATTTAATTCAGTTTTCACCATATGATCCCCTTTTAATTATTTTTCTCCATTTCCAAAGAAATCCCTTTTTAATCCCCTTACCTTTTTCCTTTATTCTTCTCCTTATATTTACGGTGTATGTATGTCTCCACCAAATCGAAGGCCTACATACATACACCAAATACGATGTATGTCTCCACCAAATCGAAGGCCTACATACATCGCATTTCCATTACCATTATCTTATCCAATTTTATTCCCTTTTTCCCTTATTCATTTCCTTTTACTTTCGGTGTATGTATGTCTCCACCAAATCGAAGGCCTACATACATCGCGTTTCCTTTACCGTTTACCTTATTTTTTATCCATTGCCCTTTTCCTTTTTCCTTTTCATTTAGGGTGTATGTATGTCTCCACCAAATCGAAGGCCTACATACATACACCAATCACGATGTATGTCTCCACCAAATCGAAGGCCTACATACATCGCGTTTCCTTTACCGTTTACCTTATTTTTATCCATTGTCCTTTTCCTTTTTCCTTTTCATTTAGGGTGTATGTATGTCTCCACCAAATCGAAGGCCTACATACATACACCATCTACAATGTATGTCTCCACCAAATCGAAGGCCTACATACATCGCCCCATTTACGTTGTATTGTCTCCCCCAAATCGAAGGCCTACAATACAACCCCAATTTTACGATGTATCGTCTCCCCCAAATCGAAGGCCTACGATACATCACCATATTTATCCAATATTAGTTGTCCATATTATGTGTCATTATTTTGTCTACCGATTCCGTTTAATATGTACCAAATCATTCCAAACACAAGTACCATCACATTTAAAACCAATTAACCACATTTCACATTTCACATAAACAATTAGAGTGCAATTAATAACAAACTTCACCTTTTCATATACTCACGCAATAACCACATTTTTCACTTGTCCAAATTATTGATTCAAAATCCTAACTTAGGGGTTCATGCCATTTATTTTCTTTAATTAAATCTTAACCTCATTTAGCATCTATACTTGAAGAACCAACATACACCATTTATCATTTGAAATTAAATAGCAACCAACATCACAACCTATAATACACAATAATGTCACACTCCACCATTCATTATCATACACGCCACAATTCATATTTATGACATGAAAGAATTAATACCCACATTTAACATTTAAAATGCAAAGTTCACAATTTACAAGCAAACTATCACAATTTGGACATACAACCATTCATATCCACAATTAGCATTTAAAATACATGTTCATTAAACATACAAGCAATATATCTCAATTATCACCTATAATCATTCATATCTACCATTATTCAATTGGTTCTTCATTCTTTTATTTTCCTATTTTAATTTTTTGTCTAGATTAATTACTCACATGTTCAATCAATAGCACACCCATATACTCTTAGCAAAGATTATAACTAGCAAGAAACTAGTCCCCACAAGCTGACGTAAAACACCCCTTACCTTAGGGTTCTATTAGAACCAATTTGAAGGCGTGCATCGAGCTCCCGATTCGGCAACGATCCATTCGATCCCGATCCAAGCATCCGCACCGACCCGATTCGGTTGAATCCAACCAGCAGCAGCAACAAACCGCGGTTCAGCAACAAATCCCATCTGCTTCGACCCGTTTCATGATTAAACCTCTCTAGACCCAAAACCTAGCAACAATAGCAACCCCGGTCTAACCCGGTTCATGGCCAGACCGGTTCAGACTCCAAACCAGCAACACCATCACCTCATGCAATGGCGAACGACGGTAACGACACCACAGCTCCCACCGATGACAAGTTCATTTCCGGCGACTGCCCAGGTGTTGGCCACAATCGATGGCAGCAGCAACAATGTTCGTGACCAGCGGTAGCAGCAAGAATCAAGGAAGGAGGAGATCATCGTGGCTATGGCGAGCGGGAAGGAGGGATGGAGGCGCGACGGCTTCGTCGGCTACGGCGATAGAGGGTGAGCACTCGCGATCCGCAGCAAGGAGAAGAGGAATCGCGATGGAGAGAGAAAACGCACGGCGGCGACTGCAACAACTGGAGGGAGGACGCGTGTAGCTGAGCCTCCACGGGGACGAGTGGCGACGGCTAAGGCTGGCGGGTCGCGGTTTGCACCCAACCCGAGAGAGAGAGCACAGAAGAGAGGGATGAAGGCAGTGATTATGCTTGAAGGCGGCGTTAGCTTCTGGTCATGGTCGTGGTGTGACGAGAACACCAGTGGAGGGAGAGAGAAATGGGTTGGATTTTAGGGCCGGCGGCCACTTATGGGAGAAGGAAGAGCTGGTTCATCACGAAGAACCCCTCCCTTCCTCAGTTTTATTATTTTTTTTTCTTTTTCTTTTATTATTATTATTATTATTACTACTACTATTAATATTACTTGTGTTAGTACTTTATTTTAATTTAAATTTTTTTTTAAATACTAATAATAAAATGTAAGCACCAATTAATTACCCATATAAAATCATTAAGTTAAAAGTCATGAAGTTCTTAAAACAAGTTTAATAATTAAATATGTCGAAAGCAAATTAAAGTATAGAAATTATATTTTTCAATAAAGATAATTGTTTTAGTGATTCTACTTTAAAATATATAAGTAAGATGTACTTTCGTAAACACTGTAGGATATTTTAGGAAAATGCTCTACACTCTAATGATAAATTCCAGGAAACATTTATTTAATTCAATAAACTCATAATTTATAATTTATAATGTTAAAGAAGTCACGGCGTTAAGATTCCAATATTTCCTAACACGTTTATTATACTAAATGGGACCTTAATTTATTATTCCTAAACTTGATTAGTGTTATTATTATTTCAATCTATTATTATAATAATTATAATTATAATTATACTTAGGATTAAAACTCGGGATGTTACACTTTATACCATTATGGTTTAATTCTTGAATCCAATGTAACACTGTACCATTTAACTTTATCCACTATAACACTTTCATTGGATCCAGTGAATTAAACTCATTATATAACAATGAATGCACTTCTCCATTTCTAATAACAATAACACTTTTCAACCCTCACATACACCCTCCACTCTGGGGAAAAACCGACCAGGAGTAAGTATTTCTCAACCTCTATTTTGGTACTTCACCCCTATAGGGTTCGTCATACTCGCTTGCACAGCACTTCACCCCTCTAGGGTTCGTCAAGCAATTTGGATTGATTCGTCCAAATTGGCTCTAGCAGAAATCACCCTCAACTGGTCAAAACGATCCAAAGTGATGGAATTACCCTGGTTTGCGTGGAACCAACCCCCAACACGGGAAGCAAACCCATATCCTTTGCAAGATCAAAGTTCCCCAAGATAATCCCAGTAATTCACTTTTGCCCTCATCAATCGTTAAACGACGTGTGTTTTTCCCCGTACACCTAAGGTCCACCTTACTCCATAATGCACGTGTTTCTAATTCATTTTAGGTAACTTTCGTTAGTCAAACCTTTAATACTTTATTTCCAATTGGTTGGGTTCTCTAGCTTAAGAGTTTCGGCCATACTATATATATATATATATATGTACAATCAAACAATTCAACAATAATTACTATAACCATATCATTCATTCAACCATTAAATTCCATAACAATAATATTAATTCATTTCTAGCATAAACCCTAAGTCATTACACACACTTTTATTCTCAATCATGACAATATCAACATACAAATCAAACATAGACATATAAAATACATCTAATTATAACCCTATTACTATCATTAAATCCTTTCCCTAATTAAAACCAAAGTACCCCCCTTACCTCATGAAGAGAAGAGGAGAAATTGGGAAATCCTTGGAGCAACCACACCACGCTCTAATCCTAGCCTCATGCACCTTCTTCCATGCCCTTTATCACTATCCAAGGCTCCTTTGATGGTTGCAAGACTCTATGTGATGGATTGGAGAGAGTTAGGGTTTGGGGTCCAATTTGGGGTTTTTGAGAATGAGAGATGAAATAGAGATTTGAAAGAGGGAAATTGATTGGGAAGAGATGGGGAGATGATTTATGATTTTAATTTGGTGAGATTCCATGTATGTTTGATGAATTGACAAAGATTGGGTTGAGAGAAGAAGAGAGGATTCGAGTAAGAGAGAGGAAACTTCTGAAAAATGGCACTTAAACTCATGTTTATTGGTTGCAGACACAGGGGTTAATCGATTAACCCAAGTGGTTAATCGATTAACACTTGATGTTCGTGTAACATCCTGATTTTTCGTATTATAAATTTTGAGTCTTTATTGAATTACGTAATTGATTCTTTTAAATAATAATTATAGTATTGGACATTTTCATAAAATATCCTATAATAATTACGGAAGTATATTTTATTTTTAGATTATAAAATAAAGTAACTTAAAGTGGTTACCCTATTTGAGAAATACACTTTCTATTTCTTATTTTTATTCTTATTTTGGATATATTCCATATTGAAATATTTTATGTTTGATGTTTATAAGTTTCTTATGATTTTATTTTAATATTGAGGTATAAGATTGATTATTGGTATTTCTTTGTTTTAAAAAAAAAACAAAACAACAACAACGTGTGCTGTGCAAGAAAAAGGGAAACCCTATTTCCCTTACTTTGGATATCAGCCGGCCCTAATTTGTGAGCAGCCGCCAACACCCTTCTTCTTCGTTGCATTCCCTTTCTCTCTCGCCACCTTCCTCCCTTTCGTCTCTCTCTTCATTGCCCTCTCGGCCGCCACCCTTGTTCTTGTTGCCACCGCCAACACACGTACTCCATCATCGCCTCCATCTCTCTCTCTCTCGCGCGCGCGTGTATGCCTTCAACCCAGTCGCGATTCGCGACTCACTGCCCTTGGGGTCGCGATCCAGCTACAGTCGTGACCAGAAACTCGCCGTCGCCGTCTCCTCCTTACGCTAGAGACAACCACGAACCAGCGCCGCTGCCTTGCGTGTTCTCCCTCCTCTAGTTGCGCCGCTGCTGCTGTTGCTGGAGAAGGAGGATTCGCGAGCCATGGATCTCCCTTCGCCGCTCGTTCTCGTCTCCGCTGCCATGGAGGACGCCGCCGCCGCCACCGTGGGGAGAGCTGCATCCTTCTTTTGCTGGTGGCCATGGATGCAGGGGTCACGAGTTTGGTAAACCGACGCCGATACCGTCGTTACCGTGACCAGTCCCTCTGTGGTGCTTTGAATCGGATCGGGGCTGAACCGAACCGAAGCGACCTTCAAAATCACATTTGAGGGTATATCTCTAATACCTTTTTAATTACTCTATGTTGTGTTTTAATTTTTCATACTAATGCTAATTTTAGTGTTATCGGTAACAATTACAAAGTGTTAAATGGTTTTAGAATGTTATTTTGGAAGAACAAATGATATTGTAGTTTAATATTGATTTTTTTTATATACTGTTATGTATATTTATATATATATATATAATGATTTTAAGTGGTTACTTTGATTTGGAATAATATCGGATTAAACGTTATGTCAAATGAATTGTTTTAAAGAGTATTTTAGTTAAACGTGTTAGGTTCCTAAGTAAGTTGTAACACCCTATCTTAATTAATACTCTAACTATCCCGATTCATTTAGTGATTTAAAAATTTCTTTTTAAAACCATAAGAGCTTATAAAAATCTCTGCCAAATCGGACAGAGTTTCCTTTGTTTTATGGACATCCCAAAAATAAGAGTTCTGCCTTGAAAACCTGTTTAACATTGTTACATAACCAGCAGTATGCCAACAGGGCAAAATACAAATCAGTTCAATACATTCGAGTACATCGTCTCCAAAATAATAATAATCAAGTTATAAAATAGTTTAATTTCCCAAAAGATAATACATCATATTTATTTACATCAAAAGCCAAAGTTTAGTTTTCAGATCCACATACTATCACACCCCTAATATTCACACTCCACAACACCCTGCTCGGCCACGGCTAGTGCATGCTCCGCTTCTGTACCTATAAAAATATAGCAAGAAGGGTAGCATTACATAGAACTTAGAAATATAGCTTCTACAAAAGCATAGTAACAAACCAAGGACCTACCCTACACCATACTATCCAAATCATATACTACTTCACTTTCCTTTTATACAACTCAACATTCCCTTATGATTTCAGTTACATACTTTCCCTATGCCTTTCTAGTTTTTTTCCATTCCTTTCCGTTCTTTCGCGCACCTTTCGGTGGGTATTATTTCTATTTATTCCACACACTACAAGGGCGGGTTCTAATCACATCTACCCACGCCATATAGACGGGTCCATCACATACATTATCACGCTCCCATAGGGAGGGTCCATATCATGCATCTATCCACTCCTCTATGGAGGGTCCATAAGCATACACATATCCACTCCTTTATGGAGGGTCCATTAATCACGCTCCGCTATGGAGGGTCCATTTATATACACGCTCCGCTATGGAGGGTCCATTTATATACACGCTCCGCTATGGAGGGTCCATTATCCAACTCCACTTAGGGAGGGTCATTATATCCATACTCCTTTCGGAGGGTCATTATCCAACTCCACTTAGGGAGGGTCATTATATCCATACTCCTTTCGGAGGGTCATTATCCAACTCCACTTAGGGAGGGTCATTATATCCATACTCCTTTCGGAGGGTCATTATCCAACTCCACTTAGGGAGGGTCCATTCACAATCATCTGCTTCCGTGGGAAGGGTCATTCATACACATTTCTCATATTTGCACTCCCTTTGGGAGGGTCATTCATATACAATCACATACTCGCACTCCCTTCGGGAGGGTCATTCGTGCATAAACCATCATTCACATCATAAACTCACCTTTTCACATTCCTATATCCACACCTCAATAGGTGGGTCCTTCTCACATTAACCATATCGTTCCATTGTTCAAGTACTCCACTCACCTTTAACTCGTTCCCTATATAATTTCCATTCAATTTCATTGCACACTTTAGCACTCGTAGCCCGTTTTAGCCACAAATGCCCTTTTCGTTATTAATCCCCTTTTATACACATTTATCACTCACATTATTTATTTAGCACTAAATCAACATTTTCCCCTAGTATTCCTTTATCATTTTCTCTTAGCATACATTCTTCTATACCTTCCATACATATTATCCGTCATCATCCCGAATTAGAACCAGTCTATCATTAACACTTTCCCTTTTCTTTACCTATCTCTTGGTTATCCCAATAATATAATATTTCATTCCTTCCACAATTTCCATATCTTTTCAAGCTTACAACGAGTCTCTAATTATTTTCGCTCTATTATCCATCCTTAATTTCCTTTATAACTTTCTTATGATTCGTCAACTAGTTATTCTCATTACTCTCTAAATATAAATCTACTTAGTCCATCATTCCCTTCCTATCCATCATCATTTATACATTTGTTCCCACACATTACACTAGTTTCTCTTTCTATTCTCTATTAATTATTTCCTTTATTTTCATTATCAACTACCCTAAGGTTTTGTGCTATACTCCTTCTCTACCCCTAGCCATCACTATAACTAAAGAGAATCTACTTCCTAAGATAAGGTAATACGAACCCTCTTACCTCAAATGTGGAGGGAGAGAAATCAACCAAACCCTAGCTTTTGCCTCCTTGAGTCCTAGGTCCTAAATCTTTAGCCCTTAGCAACTCCATTCTCGAATGATTTGAGCCCTTATCTTGGAAGGTGAGTGAGTTGTTCTTGAGATGGAGATAGGTGCACACATGAGTTTCCATAACTATGAATTGAAGAAATCCAATGGAAGTAGGGGGAGAGGAAGGGTCACGAATTGGGAGGGTGTATGAGGATGGCTCTTGGTTATTAGTGTTTGAGTTGATAATGAAGCTATGGTGTCTTGTGGTGGTGAGATGTGGTTTTGTGTTCATGGTGCTTGAGGGAGGATGAGTTGTTGGGATGGCTTGATTTTGGTTGCTTGGTGGGTGGTGGTGACTTGGTGCTTGATCCAAGATGGAGGTTGATGGTGATGAAGATCAAGGTTGAAGGTGCCTTGATCATGGTGTTTGGGTGATGATGATGATATTTGGTTCTTGGAACCAAGGAGAAAGGAAAGGAGATGAGGAGGAAGGAAGGTGTGTTGTGTTGGTGGTGTTCTTGTGGTTGTTGTATATTTGTTTCATGCCAAGATGAGGAAGATCGGACGGCTGGGGCTGGGCAACTTGGTGCCCAAGTTGATTTTGTGTGGCTAGGATCAATTCTACAGCGCCACACGCCTGGGCGCAGGTGATGCGCGCTTGGGCGCGGGCCTTGCACCAGGTGGAGAGCTGGTGCACGCGTCTGGTGCATCTGGTGGAGTCTGGCGCGCCAATTCGTGAGTCGTGGTGCGTCTGATGCGCCTGGGGCGTGCCTGGGCGAACTGGTGCCTCGCCTGGGTGGGAGATTCAGCACCAGCACCAAGCTGGTGCATGGCTGATGCGCCAGAAAGGGAAATGGTGCGGTCAGGAGGGAGCTTTGGCGCGCCACATGCAGAAATGGTGCGGCTGGTGCGTGGTGCGACTCGCCTGGGCGAAGTGGTGCCTCGCCTGGGCGGGTTTTTCACTGGTTGGTGCACCAATGAATAGTGCACCCGCCTGGGCGCATGGCTGGTGCGCCTGGGCGAGAATCAGGGTTTTCAACCTTCGATTCACCGTAACTTCTTCGTTAACCGTCGGATCGGGTCCAAATTTTTAGACAAGCTTCTTAACCCCATAAACTTCACATCCAACGGTGGAATTTATTTTCTTAGAATCCTATAATAAATTTCTAATTTTCTCTTTTCGGTCGATTTCTAACATCGAAAACGCCGATTTAACTCCCGATTTCGCTTATATGACTTTGCCCGAAGCCACAATTTCCTTCTATACAGCCCTTAGGACTTATAATTACCACTCACCTATCCACTAAAATTCGTTAAGCTATTATTCCAATTTTTCTTAGGTTAATAATAATAATTTCGTTTAAAATGAAGTTTAGGATGTTACAATTCTCCCCCACTTATTAGAATTTCGTCCCCGAAATTCCGTTCAATTCCTTCAATTGGAGAACCATCCCATCGGAAACTTTTTACAATTATACTCCTTAATTCCGTCGTTCCCGCTTGTCTACACTTCACTCTGTGGTTACCCCGACAAGGATCTTTAAAGTTTCGTAATTAAGCTCTCCCCCACTTATTGTAGGCATACTCCTTCGTACCCGTATACCCTTAAGTTCTTGTACTCAATGGAAGTACGAATTCGAATCAAACTAACTGATTTTCGTGTGGCTCCTTCACACAATTATTAAGATTGGCTTCTCTTACGTTTGTCCGTTCAGGGATCTTGGTGAGATCCCGGGGTTTTGTGTAGCTAAAGACTCTTATCCATAAGCTTCGTTGTGGGTCTAGTACTCGATTAGGCGTAAGGAATTTTGGGAAGAACACCATTCAAGTTAGTGTCTATCCCACTAATGGATCTTTGTATTTGCAGAATTCCTACCGCAATTAATTTCTCACTTTATTAAGAAGATTGCCATGACATCGTCCGTTAATAGATGCAAAGATCGAGGCGACCGACCCCAATCTTACGTCCGTTAACAGCACATCATCGGCGGTTCTGCTGATAGCATCATCATTTAACAGGTGTAGGATCAGAGTGGTCAGTTCTAACCTTACATTCTATTAAACAACGACATTATCACGGAGTTTGGTTACTTTCTACTTGGCATTCAAAAACTTAGTACTTTATTCTTTCTAATTTCTGCCTAATATGTGTAGTTGCATCTATGCGTTTTTCTTTAAATTACATAACTCTTTATTCAGAGATTAGGGATCAAGGCTCTATATAGCACACGCTTTTCTAAGTTTTCACTAAAAAGGTTTCTGATCATCAAAGATCAACACCTAAGACTCATAGGGGATTTCTAATTTGGAGCAACTTCATTTCCATTCATGTAATTAAGGGAAACATATAAGCATGTGACTCGATAATTAAACATCATCTCCCAGAGAGTATCAGAGACTCAGCGTTTACCTCAGTTCGGCTTGCCTGCATTTCCCACTCCCTTCCTTTCCGAAGTGAGTGCCTTTCCTCTCTGGATAGATCGCCTTGCACCTACTGGATGGGCTCTAGCTGTATTCACCTCTTTCTTCATAGTATTCTTGGGACAATTAGCAGCAAAGTGTCCGGGTTGTCCGCACACAAAACAACTAAAACCTCTTCTAGTTTGGTTCCTAAACCAGCACTCTCCACCATGCTGCTTTCCACAATGTGGGCATGATGGAGGAGTATTCACAGCAGTCTCACTCTTGCCCATAATTCTTGGAACTGCTGCCATATTGTGGGGAACAACATAAGGGATTGGTCTTTGAGTCGGCCCATCACCTCTGATTGGACCACCTGCCTTCTGCCCACTCTTAACTTTCTCTTTCGCCCTGTGCTTCTTACTCTTTTCATAAGTACTGGTCATATTAACCAGTTGGGACAGGTTTGCAATGTTCTGATACTCAAAGGCCATCTTAATCTCCGAACGAAGTCCTGTCTCGAATTTGATGCATTTAGTCCTTTCATCAGTGTCTTTTTAGCTTCCGGCATATCGGATCAGATCTTCAAACTTAGCAGCATACTCCCCGACGCTCAGATCCCCTTGCACAAGCTGCAGAAAGGCGATCTCCTTTTCCCGGCGGACATCCTCAGGGAAATACTTTTCCAGAAATCGGATCTTAAAAAGATCCCAAGTAATTGCCTGATGTCCTGCTTCTAAACCCCTTCGCGTCTGTTCCCACCAGTGCTCCGCTTCCCCTATTAACATATATTGCGCCAGTACAATTCTTTGCTCATCCGGTGGTGCCATAGAGCGGAAAATCTTCTCGATCCCCTGAAGCCAGAGTTGCGCTCCATCAGGATTGAATCCTCCTTCAAACTTTTGAGGCTCGTTCTTTCTGAATCGGGCCATCCAATCGATCGCGGCCGGAGCTGGTTGTTGAAGGTTCACTGCTGTTGCTGCTGCTGCCGCTGCTGCTATATTTCCGCCTGATTGTGATGCATTTGAGCGATATTCGTAGCATGGGCCTGTTGCATTTGAGCCATATTTGTTGCCTGAGCTTGCTGCATTTGGACCATACTTTCCAGGATAGCAGCTATTTTGTCATTTTCTGCACACCTTCCAGCCATATCGACTAAATCCTGAGCGGAACAACTAGTTAATACTTATACAACTAAATAACTACTTAACCATTCTAGCACTATAACTTAAACATTTGACTCTATATCGATTACTCGCTTGGTGAGTAACCATTGGAGTAATGATTAACTCCAAGGGCCGAGGAAAAACTGCTCTGATACCATAATGTAACAGCCCAGCCCCAGCCAGCCGTACGGTACTGGGCACCGGGGCCCAGCGCACCGCCACGTGGATATTGTCCGCTTTGGGCATCCTTCACCCTCACGGTTTTGCTCTTGGTCTCACACTAACAGTGAGCCCCAAAACGCGTCCACATGAGGTAAGGTATCCACATCCTATATAAGGCATGCTTCGTTCACCTTACCAGCCGATGTGGGATTAAGGCGTACCTTACATTGTAACATCCTAAACTTCATTTTAAACGAAATTATTATTATTAACCTAAGAAAAATTGGAATAATAGCTTAACGAATTTTAGTGGATAGGTGAGTGGTAATTATAAGTCCTAGGGGCTGTATAGAAGGCAATTGTGGCTTCGGGCAAAGTCATATAAGCGAAATCGGGAGTTAAATCGGCGTTTTCGATGTTAGAAATCGACCGAAAAGAGAAAATTAGAAATTTATTATAGGATGCTAAGAAAATAAATTCCACCGTTGGATGTGAAGTTTATGGGGTTAAGAAGCTTGTCTAAAAATTTGGACCCGATCCAACGGTTAAGAAGAAGTTACGGTGAATCGAAGGTTGAAAACCCTGATTCTCGCCCAGGCGCACCAGCCATGCGCCCAGGCGGGTGCACTATTCATTGGTGCACCAACCAGTGAAAAACCCGCCCAGGCGAGGCACCATTTCGCCCAGGCGAGTCGCACCACGCACCAGCCGCACCATTTCTGCGTGTGGCGCGCCAAAGCTCCCTCCTGACCGCACCATTTCCCTTTCTGGCGTATCAGCCATGCACCAGCTTGGTGCTGGTGCTGAATCTCCCGCCCAGGCGAGGCACCAGTTCGCCCAGGCGCGCCCCAGGCGCATCAGACGCACCACGACTCACGAATTGGCGCGCCAGACTCCACCAGATGCACCAGACGCGTGCACCAGCTCTCCACCTGGTGCAAGGCCCGCGCCCAAGCGCGCATCACCTGCGCCCAGGCGTGTGGCGCTGCAGAATTGATCCTAGCCACACAAAATCAACTTGGGCACCAAGTTGCCCAGCCCCATCTGTCCGATCTTCCTCATCTTGGCATGAAACAAATATACAACAACCACAAGAACACCACCAACACAACACACCTTCCTTCCTCCTCATCTCCTTTCCTTTCTCCTTGGTTCCAAGAACCAAATATCATCATCATCACCCAAACACCATGATCAAGGCACCTTCAACCTTGATCTTCATCACCATCAACCTCCATCTTGGATCAAGCACCAAGTCACCACCACCCACCAAGCAACCAAAATCAAGCCATCCCAACAACTCATCCTCCCTCAAGCACCATGAACACAAAACCACATCTCACCACCACAAGACACCATAGCTTCATCATCAACTCAAACACTAATAACCAAGAGCCATCCTCATACACCCTCCCAATTCGTGACCCTTCCTCTCCCCCTACCTCCATTGGATTTCTTCAATTCATAGTTATGGAAACTCATGTGTGCACCTACCTCCATCTCAAGAACAACTCACTCACCTTCCAAGATAAGGGCTCAAATCATTCGAGAATGGAGTTGCTAAGGGCTAAAGATTTAGGAGCTAGGACTCAAGGAGGCAAAAGCTAGGGTTTGGTTGATTTCTCTCCCTCCACATTTGAGGTAAGAGGGTTCGTATTACCTTATCTTAGGAAGTAGATTCTCTTTAGTTATAGTGATGGCTAGGGGTAGAGAAGGAGTATAGCACAAAACCTTAGGGTAGTTGATAATGAAAATAAAGGAAATAATTAATGGAGAATAGAAAGAGAAACTAGTGTAATGTGTGGGAACAAATGTATAAATGATGATGGATAGGAAGGGAATGATGGACTAAGTAGATTTATATTTAGAGAGTAATGAGAATAACTAGTTGACGAATCATAAGAAAGTTATAAAGGAAATTAAGGATGGATAATAGAGCGAAAATAATTAGAGACTCGTTGTAAGCTTGAAAAGATATGGAAATTGTGGAAGGAATGAAATATTATATTATTGGGATAACCAAGAGATAGGTAAAGAAAAGGGAAAGTGTTAATGATAGACTGGTTCTAATTCGGGAAGATGACGGATAATATGTATGGAAGGTATAGAAGAATGTATGCTAAGAGAAAATGATAAAGGAATACTAGGGGAAAATGTTGATTTAGTGCTAAATAAATAATGTGAGTGATAAATGTGTATAAAAGGGGATTAATAACGAAAAGGGCATTTGTGGCTAAAACGGGCTACGAGTGCTAAAGTGTGCAATGAAATTGAATGGAAATTATATAGGGAACGAGTTAAAGGTGAGTGGAGTACTTGAACAATGGAACGATATGGTTAATGTGAGAAGGACCCACCTATTGAGGTGTGGATATAGGAATGGAAAAGGTGAGTTTATGATGTGAATGATGGTTTATGCACGAATGACCCTCCCGAAGGGAGTGCGAGTATGTGATTGTATATGAATGACCCTCCCAAAGGGAGTGCGAATATGAGAAATGTGTATGAATGACCCTTCCCACGGAAGCGGATGATTGTGAATGGACCCTCCCTATGTGGAGTTGGATAATGACCCTCCGAAAGGAGTATGGATATAATGACCCTCCCTAAGTGGAGTGGGATAATGACCCTCTGAAAGGTAAGTGGAGTTGGATAATGACCCTCCGAAAGGAGTATGGATATAATGACCCTCCCTAAGTGGAGTTGGATAATGACCCTCCGAAAGGAGTATGGATATAATGACCCTCCCTAAGTGGAGTTGGATAATGGACCCTCCATAGCGGAGCGTGTATATAAATGGACCCTCCATAGCGGAGCGTGATTAATGGACCCTCCATAAAGGAGTGGATATTTGTATGCTTATGGACCCTCCATAGAGGATTGGATAGATGCATGATATGGACCCTCCCTATGGGAGCGTGATAATGTATGTGATGGACCCGTCTATATGGCGTTGGTAGATGTGATTAGAACCCGCCCTTGTAGTGTGCAGAATAAATAGAAATAATACCCACCGAAAGGTGCGCGAAAGAACGGAAAGGAATGGAAAAAAACTAGAAAGGCATAGGGAAAGTATGTAACTGAAATCATAAGGGATTGTTGAGTTGTATAAAAGGAAAGTGAAGTAGTATATGATTTGGATAGTATGGTGTAGGGTAGGTCCCATGTGTAACACCCTAAGAATAATTACCCTTAATTACCCCATTATAAAAATAACGACTTAAAAATTCATTTTTGTTACATTAAAATCAACCGCCAAACGGACGGAGTTTTGTCTGTTTTTCGGACTAGTCCAAAAATTCAACTTGTGGTAAACAATTTTAATTAAACATCCAATAGCCAGCAGGGCTTCAGATAATATTTCTAAATCATAACCAGGCCCAATGGGCTCCAAAAATATCAGAGTGCAAAATTAATTAGAGTAATAGCGAAAATACTAAGTTTGAGTATTGAAACCAAAAGTTATGACTTTAGCAAAGCAAAACCATCCTAAGCCTCATTCGAAATATGCATATTAAATTTACATCAAAATAACATAAGAGGTTTAGGCCCATGTTATATTCTAAATCCCATAATAACCCTACTTTCCCTGTAAGGGAAAGTACTCCTGCTTGGTCGGGGGTTGTTCCAGCTCAATCTCCATACCTGAAAATGTAAGGGAGTGAGCATTGCACATGAAATAGGAAAGCAGTTTCTCATTAGACATAATTACCCACTAAGCCAAGCACAATTATCAATTAGATCATATAGCACAATTTAGCAATCCATTTCAGATTTCATTTATATTTCTCATTACTTATCATTTTGTTTCACTTTTCATCTCTTTCATTCTTGTCATCTGTTCATCTTTTCAACATTTTCATCCCTTTATCCCTTTCGTCTTTCACATCACTTTCATCATTTTAAATTTCCATTTTCATTACCTTTACTTACTCATATTATCAGTTTTCAACTCATATCCATAAGTCATACACTTTTTCAAAATCATACACCGTATGTCACTTCACAATCAGAAGCTAACATACCCAAATGACATCGTATGTCTCCTCACGGTCAGAGGACAACATACACACATCTCATCATCTTTTAAATCAATTTATCTTTTCTTTACCATTAGGGATTAGCGCACCTGTTAGGCATTTCACACCCACTAGGACTTTCACCCAATCCAGGTAACTTTCCACCTATTAGGCCACGGTTGACACCCATTAGGACTAAAAACAACATCTCAACTCTTTTACCATCACATTCACATTTTCTATTTTCAAAACTTTTATTATTGTGCAGCATGATTGATCCATTGGATACCCCCGCCTAACGGGCATTTACGGGACCTAATAGGTAACTTGCACCTGGATTGGGTAACTTGTGCCTAATGGGTAACTTTTCACCTAACAGGGCACCTAATGGGTCGGTGTATCACAAGGATCAATCATAGCTACAACTTCAATCATTTTTATAATTCCATTTATTTATATTCAAAACAATTATCACACTTAGAATCATTGGCAACATTACTTGCATTATCACATAAAAGTAACATCCACATATATTCCAAATAACTCACAAATTAGATCAATTGCTCACATTAACAGATATTCACCAATTCAATCAACATTTAATATATAGAGCATTTAGCATTAATACATACCAATTTCTATGCATTCTCAAAGTTTACTTTTTATTTCTTTAATTAAATCAAACTACTCTATTTCTTCATAATCCGAGGGATTTAATAACACCAAAATAACATATAAATCCTAGCAAGCTCTTATGAACTAATTTGAACATATTCCCTAGAACAAACCAATGCTCACTATATCCACTCCCTTACCTCAACCAAGTAGAGGTAAGAATAAACCTTCCAAGCCCTAGCTTCAAACACTTCACAACTGAGCTCCAATGGCAAGAGAGTGTGGAGAGTGATCTTTGACTTCCTTAAGACACAAAAACGAAGTTGAACATAAGATTGGTGGCACACCATACATGGGTTCGAATTTTTTCTTACCAAGAGAGGCAAAACAAAGAGAAACTCGTTTGGCACTAAGAAGAGAAAGGAGAAAGGAGCCTTACCTATTAAGCTTGATAATGAGTTGATAAGCTTGATGAGGAAGAAGTTGAACAACTTGGTCTTGATGGAATGGAGGGTGAAATTCGTATGGGAGAAGAGAGGAAGATAAATTCGTGTGAGAAAGGGAGGAGGAAATGAGTGATGTTGATGATGGAGAGAAGAGGAACTCTTGATTTGATGAAGGGAAGAAGCGATTTGATAAAGATTCAAGAGGTTTGAGGTTGGGAAATGATGAACCCTAGCTTTTCTCAAGAGAGATCGAGTGATTATTTGATTTTTCCCCCAAATGAACCCTGCCAAATGACTTAAAAACTGGTTCTGCAAGTCGTGGATATCGATATCCAATGTTAAAAATGACAGCACATTTCGCAATTCAAATGGCCATAACTTCTTTGTTAACCGTTGGATCATGCTCAAATTTGGAGATAAGCTCCCTAGTGATTCCAACTTCACATCCAATGGTGGGAATTGTGTTTTGAGTCCTAAATCTTTTCTTTTAATTTCTTATCCTATTTATGGTTTTATTATTATTGTTATCATTTCCTAATGCTAAAATACTTCTTTTAAATAACTATTTGTAGTTTATTACCATTATTTCCTTTATTCTAACTATTATTTACTTGTTCGTCTTTGGGTTTAAAATTCGGGATGTTACACTTGGTTTGTTACTATGCTTTTGTAGAAGCTATATTTCTAAGTTCTGTGTAATGCTACCCTTCTTGCTATATTTTTACAGGTACAGAAGCGGAGCATGCACTAGCCGTGGCCGAGCAGGGACACACTCCACAACGTGGAGTGTGAATATTAGGGGTGTGATAGTATGTGGATCCGAAAACTAAACTTTGGCTTTTGATGTAAATAAATATGATGTATTATCTTTTGGGAAATTAAACTATTTTATAACTTGATTATTATTATTTTGGAGACGATGTACTCGAATGTATTGAACTGATTTGTATTTTGCCCTGTTGGCATACTGCTGGTTATGTAACAATGTTAAACAGGTTTTCAAGGCAGAACTCTTATTTTTGGGATGTCCATAAAACAAAGGAAACTCTGTCCGATTTGGCAGAGATTTTTATAAGCTCTTATGGTTTTAAAAAGAAATTTTTAAATCACTAAATGAATCGGGGTAGTTAGAGTATTAATTAAGATAGGGTGTTACATTATGGTATCAGAGCCAGGGCCGGGTCGGTGTGCCAACGAGGGCGTTGGGCCTCCAAGGGGGGTGGATGTAAGGTACGCCTTAGTCCCACATCGGCTGGTAAGGTGAACGAAGCATGCCTTATATAGGATGTGGATACCTTACCTCATGTGGACGCATTTTGGGGCTCACTGTTAGTGTGAGACCAAGAGCAAAACTGTGAGGGTGAAGGATGCCCAAAGCGGACAATATTCACGTGGCGGTGCGCTGGGCCCCGGTGCCCAGTACCGTACGGCTGGCTGGGGCTGGGCTGTTACATAAGTGAGCTGTAGTTTAGCTTGGTGGACTTGTCCCTAGGCTGAGCAATACACCAGTTAATTAGGAACCTGATATAAACGGCATAACGTTAATTCGAATTGAAACCTTGAACGTTAATTCCAAGTTGAAAGGAAGTGTAATTACCTTAATGTTGGAAACGTGAGTTATACTTATTTCGAATCGGAAATACTTCCTTTTAGTTTGGAATTAATAGTGTCAAACAATATAGCTTTGATTTTGTGACTTGAAGCTAAAACTACTGAATTTTGATGTATTTTTGATAAATATGTTAGTCTTGAAAGTTAATGTATTTTCAACAAGAAGCTACACTATTTTATTGAAGGGACAATGGTTCTAATTTCATTTGACTATGATTTATGAATTTTAATTAAATGTTTTCAAAAATTAACTTGTTTCGGTTTTCACTTAAAGTCCCTTTTTCGTAAAACGCATTATATCGATTACTATTTATTTTTATATGATCGGTTAGGCGACGAAGGAGCTTTAGGATCAGCGCAAGTGAAAGCACTGAACCGCGTTATGTTTGGGCAGCACTATATGAAAGGGAACAGGTCTATGGAAACGCAAGGTAAGGAGTGGGTTATAGTGAGTATTACCGTACTCTGGGGTTTAGTTTACAATATGCATATAATGGGTACTAAGAGTTATGTGTTAGTTTAGGTTGATATGATATAGAATAATTATTAGAAATAGAATTTATGACTTAGGGAAATTATTTTGATGTTGATATGTTCCATCTTGATATTTGGTAATTGTTGATGATTTGAATGCTTGATTTGTGAAATGACTGAGATATTATGTTGATTAGAATTCAAGGCAAAGAATGACAATAATGAATAAAGTAAATAATAATGGAAAGTGCAGTGGAATTGAGGATCGGTGCATTGATAGACTAGGTGCCCCTGCCGGGTGTACCAAAGTCCTAAGGGCCAAGTGCTCAACCAGGCTAAAATCCCATTAGGTACAAATTCCCTGTTAGGCATCAATGCACCAAGACTCAATTCGCTGCCGGACTAAAAGATCTAAAATGTGTTGAGAATGTGAAAAGTGAATGAATTCAAATAACTGAATGTGATTGAATTGTGGAAATTATGTGATAGCATAGCCTAACAGGTGAAGCCTTTTGGGTGAGAAAGTCCTGGTTGAGCGAGAGACC
Organism: Crotalaria pallida; assembly: GCA_037953625.1. Taxonomy (NCBI): domain Eukaryota; kingdom Viridiplantae; phylum Streptophyta; class Magnoliopsida; order Fabales; family Fabaceae; genus Crotalaria; species Crotalaria pallida. Next base: position 59,931,670 of record CM075650.1, read on the forward strand.
CTTGGGTGTACCAAATGCCTGGCAGGAGCGTTAAAATTCCTAGTGATGCAAACCGGTTGTAACCGGGAGTGTCGTACAGACGTGGTAAGACGTTATCGCGCTGTGAGTGCGAACGCAGTAAAGACGTGACTGGAACGCACTGAATGAGAAATGTGATTATAAATGATGAAAGAGAATAAAGGGAATTATGAGATTAATGCATGAGTATAAAGAGATAAAATTGACTTGAGAAACCAATGGACTGTGATAATGAGTTGTGATATGTTGAGTCTTATTATATTGTGATCGAATTGTTAAATGTGTTTGGCTTGGTATAGCATTATGTCGTAATTGGAAACTGCTTCCCCATGTTATGTGTAATGCTCACTCCTTACTATTTCCACAGGTACTGAGGTTTGAGCTTGCAATACTATTGGCCGAGCAGGACTACACTCCACCCCGTGGAGTGTTTTAAAATTAATTAGAAGGGAGAGTTGTTTATTATGTTAAAATTTAGTCTTCTTTTAGTTTGTTATATTTCATTCGTGCAAGCCCTGAATATGTTTTATTTGATTAGCAGGGCATGAAAAATTAAACTAGTATGTGTATAAATATTTTCTAAACTGTACTGGTTGACAGGTTTATAAATGTTATTTTTGGGAAACTCCGATAAACAGAGGAGACTCTGTCAGATTTTCGTTAAGTTATAAATGAAATTTTCAAGTCCTAATTTTCAAAATCAACTTAATTAGTGTAATTAATCTATTTTAAATATAAGGGTGTTACAGTTTGTACATGATTAATCGATTAACTCTTACCTTAATCGATTAGTGGCTGAAGGTGGCAAAAAATCTAATCGATTAATCATCACCCTAATCGATTAGTGGCTGAACATTGCCAAAAACTTAATCGATTAACTCAAGGGTTAATCAATTAACCTGTTCAGCCCACTTAATCCCTTGTACTTCGAATTGTCATAACTTCTTTGTTAATCGTCGGATCTCGCTCAAATTTTGAGGCAAGCTTCCTAAGACACTAATCTTCACATCCAACGGTGGGATTTGGATTTAGAGCTATGGATATTTTATTCCTAATTTCCTAAGATCTTGTGTTCTTTAGCTTTTATTTAACTCTTCTAAAACTCGTTTCTAAGCTAATTCTACTTCATCAAACCTACCCTTACTAATTCCTACATTCTAAAAACATTCTAGACATCTGTTAGCACCTCTGAACAGAATCAAAGACTTAGAAACAACACTATCCTTATCAAAATTCTATTAACTAAGGCACCTAGTGATTTGGTAAAATCGGGGATGTTACAATTCTCCCCCACTTGAAGGAATTTCGTCCCCGAAATTCAACTAAGTTCAAATAAATAAAAGAGATGTAGAGCTATATGCTCTAATCATAAGATGAATCTTATCTTAGGCAATGGAATGGTTATAACTTTTGGGGATTGCTCCACCACTTAGAACGCAACTCGGGTGGATCTCAATAATAGAACTACTCTACTACTACCGAGGCTTCTTCTTACACTAAGTCTTACTATCGTATTGAGGTTCATTCCTAGGAAAACTAACCTATTCCCACAACTCAGGAAAACAAAAGTCTTAAACTTCCCTATAGCACATCATTCTTAACAAAACATAAACATCAACATCATAAAAACATTTTAAGCAACAAGCACAAATAATATACTCAAAGAGAAACAGAACAGAAAGCATTTAACAATAAAAGGAATTAACACAACAAAACCCAGTTCAAACACAATCACAGAGATAACAGCACATATCAACAATTTAAAATATTATTTGTTTAACTAACCCAAATACAAAGAACATCATTTTTGAAATCTTGCCAAAGAGTATACTTCTTAAAAGAAAGATAAAACATCAACTCAACACAAGTTAGTAAAAATGATCAATACATATCAAAATAGTCTTGCATTGAATTGAGTTGAATAAGGGTTTTGAAAAGATTTTGATATTCATTTGATAAAAATTATGCATCTTGCAATTTAAAGGATAGACAACATTTAAACATATGGAAGGTCACACAAAATAGAGTTGGTTACTCATGAAGAGAATGAGTTTAAATTCCAACCCAAAGTTATTCGATATAAAAGAAATACGATTTTGAGATATGCCTACACCGGGTGAAAGCGATAGGTTGCTCGAAAACATTTTCAAAAATTACCATTTCATACTTTTCTAAAATTTCCTTTGCAAAAGAGTCTAGATCAAAGAATACATGAACCTGAATGCGGTTGAAAATATGGGTTATTATGAGGAGTAAAGGTAATGATGATCTTTTGAAAATTTAGTTTCATATCCGTTTACAATTTAGATTGAAATCATTACTGAAAAAGGAAAGCTTCAAGTATATACATACATATATAGAAATGGATTGCCCTTCATACAAGGACTTGGTTTATCAAAAGTATAAATGTATCCTTTACAAACTTTTCTCTAAAGCAGAGATTACATTTAAGAATATAGATATCATAAGAAAAGAATTGAAATTAAGAATAGCCAAGCAAAACACGAGGCAAATAGCTTTAAAAATTTAATTTGATACTTAATAGGTAAAGAATGATTTAGTACTTTTACAAAATCACCTTCAATGGTGGGTGGCAAAACATACTTTATCTCGATGAACATCAAATAGTACACAGAGCTTATAAAAACAATCAGAGTTGGGACTAGAACGAAAGAATACAAAACAAATAGTTCCAACAATTATTTGGTTTAGTATATAATCTTAGAAAATTTAAAATTAGCAATATACTTATATACAATTCAAACACACACAAATAAATAACTCTAGAGCAAATAAAACCTACTTCCTAGATAAGCATATATATATATATATATATATATATATAAAACTTAACCCTAACACTCAACTAAGACGGATTTAACTTCTACCACTTAGACTAATCCTCAGACTATCGAAGCTCTACTACTTAATTCTAAACGAAAATCCTACAAGCTTAAGGCTCCCACTAGGTCTATGTTTTTCTATCGCTCACATGAGGTTCAGAGTTTCCTATTTGGTTTCTTGGGTTAGGGTTTCGCCTAACTGCTTTTTATCTTAGAACCCTAGTTGAACTCTCTTATTGCTATCTAGACTCTGGTGCTAAGACTCTTATAATGGATGTTAGGACTGGGACTTTAATACCCAACAAACTACATTCCATGAAATAGTTAACATTGGTTTGGAAATTGTTTGCAATTATGGAATATAGCTTATTCATTAAATAACCCCGCATTTTCCTTGAGTTCTATGTGAACTTAAAGGAAAAGATATAACATCCATTAACTTAATTGAGATTCTAAACTAGAATCTCGCTCTATGCTAAATACATTGCCTTTAACCCATCTTGTTATCGTCGATTATATTTCTCAATTCCACCTCCTCATAGAAAATGATGAAGTTTCAAATTTGTAAGGAAAGAGTTGGCGATAGAAGACTTTCAAAAATTACTTCCTTTTGAAAATAAGGGAAGACTTTTTGTAAGGTATAAATCAGTTTTGTTGTAGACTTTAGCAAAATTAGTTGATGATAAGAAACATGTCAAGCATCCAAAAGTTCAAAGTATTCATAAAGATTTCCAAAATCATTTCACATTGGTCTTAGAATTAATTCAAAAGTTTCGAGGACTCCCTTGACAAGGAAAAGTAAGGATCCCCGATGACCATCAAATTCAAATAAAAGGAGTGCCTGTATCGGGTGAAATTGAATTTCATCCGTACTTTCAAATTTAATGAATGCTCTTCCTTTTATTTCAACTTTGAAGTTCAAATCTTGTTTCGAACTGACGTATGTCGCGTTCGGTGAATTCCTATTTAATCGGTGATTGGTGTAATCTAATAGTAAACCACACCATCATTCCATTACTTAGGAATTCACTCTGTTAACTGTACATGTTTTAAAAAAAAATTGATGTTGCGACATTCGACAAGTTATCAAAGTTAGAATCAATTCCGTACCCTGGAAAGTAATAGAATACTTGTATGCTTTACATTCGTTAAAATTCATACTACTAATACCTTTCCAAAATGGAGTCTGAAAATAGTTCGATGTAAAAACACATTTCCACTTTTCAGTATAGTAATGTATTTATCACCAAACATAATGTGGAATTGTAGAAGGTACTTAGGTCTTATTAGAGACGACACTCAGTCATCAAAGTTAAAGGCAAGTACAACGGGTTGACACCTATTCACTTCCGCTGCGCACTCTGATAAAGAATGCTCGGAGTGTCTACGATGCAATGATTCCTCATACTTATCCTATTCCTATGCATAGAAAGAAATTCGACAATTATTTCATTGGATTTCAAGGACTTAATGATATCGTCTTCTTGTAACATCCTCACTTTTAATTAGTTAAAATTAGATTTTATTAAAATTCGTATTTGAAAATTTCGACGAGAATCCGGCAGAGTTTCCTCTGTTTATTGGACCTCACAAAAATTTTCATCTTTTAAACCTGCCAGTCCAGAATATTACAAAACCTAATATTATATTTAACTTTGGGCTTCTAAAAAATATTAAACCATAATAATTACACCAAATTAATTTAGGTTCTCTCCTGACTAAATTACACTCCACGGTGTGGAGTGTACACCTGTTCGGCCATGACTTGTGTAAGTTCCACTTCTGTACCTGTAAAAATATAGCAAGAAGGGTAGCATTACATAGAACTTAGGAAATAATTTCTAAGAAGTCATAATAATAAACTAAGCCTAACATTTATATTTACATCGTAATGATCATAATCATTTTCAAGTATTTCACAACACAGACATGCATCATTCACAATCACAACATGTGGCATTTCCTTCAAAATTATTTTCTTAACTTTCTTTTTCAGTTTTCTTAGTTTTTCTCATCTTTCCTCTTTCCTTTCTTCTTTTCTTTTCTTTCTTGTCTTTTCTTATCATGTACCATTAGGTATTTTTGCATGCACCTGTTAGGATGGTGTCTTCACCCAATAGGATTTCTTACCTTCACCCAGGATTTTCTTACCGCATAGACCATTAGCTCGTTAGGGCCTTTTCTCTGTTCTTTTCTTTTGTGCTTTCTTACACGTCTCATTATTTATTTTATCGATTTACCAGGCAGCTATTGATCTCGCGCGGGTCCCAAAGACCTAACGATACTTTGGATCTATGGGATTTACTTACCTGAGTGAGGACTTCACCTATTGGGGATTCGATTCTATTCCTTAAAATAGACTATGTCCTAACAGGGCACCTAATGGGTACGGGTACCCGACACACGATCAATAGCTGTTGCCTTTTGTTTAATTCCTTTATCCCAATGACAATCCAGTCCAGTTTAATTCAAACATATATGATTTACACTAACATGCAGCAGACAAAATTTTACTCCATAAATAAATACCAACCGGATATCATCCATTAATCAATAAAAATAATCAATACAATTAATCAATTCATAACCAATTTTAAGTTCACCAAAAATTATCCAAATAATCAATTAACCAATAATCAATAAAAATAATCATTTCATCAAACATAAGCGTGTTCATTTCTTTAATTTAATAACAGACTTATTATCAACATTAACTACCTATTGTTCATTTTTCTAATTAATCTTTTCTACTCCTAGCCGCCACTATAAACAACCTAGAAATCATGCCCTAAATTAAGGTAATACAACCCTCTTACCTGAGATCCTAGCAATAAAAACAATATAACGTTCGCGTCCGCGCCTTACTCGAGGGTCAGGGACAACAATAACGTGTTGGATCTAAACAGGGACATACGTTAAAAATAATTTTAACACTAAATATATGTGTATATATATATAAATATAATAAACTAAATTCATTTTTGTGTCAAAATAATAAATATATATCATTATACAATAAAAATATATCACTTTTTCCCAAAACATTTTTTTATTTGAAAATATAGGGATAATAAAAATATTGACGGATCATCAAATAAATTGCATGGATGGGTAAAGGGAGTTGAGAAGGTTATTTACCTAAGAAAGATCTGAGATTGGACGGTTGGATCTTGAGTTATTGGACCTAGAAATTGGGAAAAATCCCAAAGTTCTCTCACTGTCACTGGCCCTCTTTCTTGTCGTCGCTACTTCTTCCTCTTATCTTTCATTCCTTCTGTACATTTGCTTTTGTTTTTTAAATTAGCACTCTCTCTTTCTCTCTTGGTTTGGGCTGGGCCGTGGGTTTTCCTTTTTTTTTTTTTTTTAGTTTACTGGTAGTAGATTAGGAAATATATAAATATATTTATTATTTTATTTTCTGTACTCATTTGTGGGTCAATATGTGTAAGTGTTTTGAATTATAACCAAAAGTTTGATGATCCCGAAAATAAAATACATTTAAGTAAAATAATATTGTACTTTAATGACTCAAAACTGATTAAAAAATAATAAAGTTACCAGTCTAATTTGAAAAGAGACAATTTAATTAACCGATCCTTAAGGATATATATTGCGTAACAAAAAAGTATAAAAATTCAAATGTAAATATATTTTTCTCAATCCTGATACCAAACTTGATAAATATAATATTTATAATTTTGAAATAGAAGATCATTATATATAACTTATACCAGTGCAGAAGCTAAAAATAAAACAGCCTCCGAATACTATGAAAATTTACAGGGATGCTCAAAATATTAAGTTAAACATATTTTTTTATAAAGAAACTATTTATAAAAATGTCTCTAAGGCTTGTCACTTGAGCTCCCTGTCAAAATGTTAATTAAACTAAATAAAAGTACTATTTTATTTTTGAAAAACGTATAATAACAAATTTATACTTATTTTATCTAGAAAATATATTTCAATTATAATGATGAAATCAGAATTTTATTACGACACTCAAATATTGAAAACATCATATTAAATCATTTAATTACTTGCTAAAAGTATTAGAAATAGCGGGATGTTACACTTCTAATAAAATGTAAACCTCGAGGAGCCCTTCTCGATTCTACATTGCATTAGAAATAAAACCATTTTCGTACAACCTGAGTTCCAATCAAATAATAAAGAAACGACTTGTAACATCCCGTATTTTTCCGACTAGGATAAATAAAATTTTATTAAAAAAGAATTTTGAGATAAGGTTTTATAAAGAGTTTTCAATGAGTATTTTGTTCGATTACGAAGTAAAGTGTTGATTTTACGGAGTTTTGAAAAACAAATATTTTTATGAAGTTAGTAAAAATGATTTTTATGAGAAATGATTTTATTGATTGGTGATTTATTGTAAAAATGAATTTCTATACTTTGAAAGATTTATCAACTTCCGAAATCCATAACTTTTTAACCGTAACTCCGATTTTTATGATCTTTATATGAAAAAACGATCGTATCGAAACGTAGATTTCAAATATGTTTCTTTTATAATTTTCTGGATTGTTTTGCGAAAATTTTTCTCAGAGTTGCAAAGTACGAATTTTAAAGGTATAAATCATGAAAAATAGTTTTTGATTTTTAATGAATTTTTCCTTTTGGGATTATCTTCAATATGTTAAAGTATGATTTTAGAAAATGAAATGGGGGCTATAATTGCAACCAATAAGTACAGTTTATTATTTAAAGGAAAAATGTGTTTAACTGTTAATGTGTATGTTTGATTATTTAATAAGGGAAGAAATTATTTTATGATCAAATGTGTGATGGATTGATGAATGTAATTTCTTAGAATTAAATTGCTTGATTATGTGAGTTGATAATTATAAATGTATATGATTAAGAAATAAAAATGGTAAGACATGTGTGTGTGTGTGTGCATGAGTGCCACGGTTTTGTGTGTGTGCGCATGTATGATATATGTGTGATATGTGTATGGATGACACTTGTATGAATGGTGTGTGTATGTGTGTGTTTATGAGCCTTTGCTTGGTGACTAAGCTAGAAAGGAAATAAAATAAAAAGAAAAGAAAATGAAAACTTGGGGACCAAGTAGGTGTTTTGGTGTTGCCAAAAATACCCCTCCTTGATGCATGATTGGCCGAACCAAATGAAGGCCAAAGAAGGAAATTGTGCTTTACTCTTAGTTTATTTCTTTTCATTCTTTCCATCGTGCCTTCATTCTTCATTTCTTCTTTTCATTTCATTTCATTTCACTTCTTCCTTCCACACTTCACCCAAACACTTAGTCTCAAAGAGCAACATTAGCTCTTGAGACACATAGAGAGAAAGAGAGAGAACCGTAGGAGCATAAGAAAAGGAAGGAAGACCTCTTTGATTTTCACCCATTTCCTAAACACCTTTGTGTTCTAGAGCCATATCAAGTTCTAGGACTTGAGAGAGAGATCGTAGAAGGAGAGAAGAAGAGGATTTTGATTTCCATTTTTCACCTCTTTAAGACTTGATCTAGGTATATTTTCAAGTCCCTAACCTCTTTCCTTTATGTATTTTTCGGTTTTATGCTTTGATTGTTGAAAGTTTGGATTTTGTTTTTAAAAGTTCATGCATGTTAGATTTTCCCTTTGATCTATCATCTTTAAACACATGCATGTCAAGATCCATGATTCTTATGAATAATACTTGAGGGATGTTGCTTTATTTAATTATGTTCCTTTATTTACTTATTTTCGGTTTTTCTTCAAAGAGTTTTATGAAAAGATTTTTGTTGTTTCTTGGCCTTGGGGTTTTGCATGTGGATTTTTGAGTTCTCTTATGATTTTCTAAGCTTGATTTTAAAGATCTTGACTTAAAAATGAGATATCTACTATTTTTAAGAACTTGATGTTCAATTCGGTTTTAAAAGAATTTTTGTGATAATGATTTGATTTTCTTGCTTGGTTCGATTTAGTGTGCATGTAAAGGAAATTATTTTTAAGAGTTTAACTTAAAGCATAAATTTTTTGATAAAATGAACTCATTTTCTTTGTGTGTGTTTCAGTGATGGTTTAAATTTTTAAAGATGAATTTTTACTTGAAGTATTTGATGCATGCATGTGATGATCTAGTAAAAAGGAGCATGCTTTAATATTTGTTTTGATTTTTCTCTTAAAACCTTGATTTTAGTTCTTGAATGTTAATGCATGTATGATTTTTCTTAAGATCTACCCATTTTAAGTATGTGCATGTCTAGATCTAGGATAGTTTGATTTGATTCTTGATTTTTAGTTTTAAAGGCTTGATTTTTGGATGTTGATGCATGTTGTATTTAAATTAAAGAAAATTATTTTCATGATATATTAATTCGGTTTTCAAAGGAAAAATAATTGATGGATTGATTCTTGTGTTGATTTGTATGTATTAATGTATTTTTGATTTTCATGAAAAGTAATGGATGAACAAGTTTGTGAATGAAGTTTTGTGCTGAAAATTGTGATGTGTGTGTTTCTAACTTTGATAAATGATATTTGTGTATGTTCAATAATTCTGAAATTTTGCCTCTGATTTAAGTATGTTAAAATGAACCTCTCTGAATTTTTGAATACTTTTTGGGATTGATTTTCTATTTCTATGAGAGCAAACTTTGTGAAAACGATTTTAAGAAATTAAGTTTTTCGGTTTAAAGATGAACAGAATTTTCAAACTTGTGCTACTCTAAAGGGCTTGAAATTTTTATGGAAGCTTCCTGAACATCTCTAGATACTCTCTGGAAAATTTGAAGAGATTTGGAGTTGATTTGATATTTTTACAAAAGGCAAAACAGTGAACCATTTGGTTCAGATTTTCTGGACTTAGTGACGAATTTAATTGGAAAAGTATGACTTTCAGAACTCCAAATAATCTGAAAATTTTATGAGATAGTTTTGACTGTGTAAGGAAGATTTAAACCAATTTTTATGCAATTCGGAGTTGAACAACTATTTTTAATAATGATGTTTTTGCCTCAGACCAGCAACAGTACCGTTTTGTTTTTCATGCTAAATCTAATTTGAAACCTAGCTTAGGATTGTTTAAATGGCTTGAAAATTTTATATGATGAACTTTGGCATATATGTGTATTTTCTGTAAATTTTGAAGATTAAATAAATTTATTTGATATATTTTTGGATTGTATCTTTTGTGTTTCACTTTTAATCACACTAAGACTCTATTTGAATGTTTTTGATGAATGTGAACTTTTATGCTTGATATTATGACTTGGCTGGTTTGTATGATAATCATGATGTTTTGAAATAATTGAATGAGTGATTGTTTGATGATATGTTTAGGTTATGCATGAATGAATTATTTAATTAACCAAAGTGTTGTGTTTGATTTTGTAATTGGTTTTGAAAATTAATTGGTTTTTGAAATAGTTTAGTCTTGATTTAATTGAAAAACCTTGGACTTAGTGGTTGCTTCCCTTGATTCATTTCACAATGTTAAGTTTGAAAAATAAATCATTTAAGTGTTTATTTTATAACAAAGTGTTATTTGAACTAAAGTTAAGTTTTTCGGTGTTTTCGGATTTTGGTTAATGGCTGTCCGGAACGGACCAGCAACCAAAATTAATGGTTTTAAAGTGTTTTGTCATTTTTTTTAGAAGGATTTTGAGATGGTTAAAGTATTTTCAAAAGTCTAATTTGATTTGAAAAAGTTTTGATGTTTTACGATTTTCCGACAAGAAATAAAAAGAGTTTTCGAAAACACGTTTAGATAATGAATATGACGATTAATTAAATAGACTTGTAACGTTAGTATCGTCTATTTAGTACAAGGTGCGTATAAGTCGAGAAGTGGAACGACTGACTTGTTGGAAAGGACCCGCAACGATTTCAGATGCTGGAACGAGAGGTGAGAGATGCAGTAGGCCTAAGTCATCGTGACGCGTAGACTCGGTTCTAAACTGAGTATATCGAGTCTAATTCGAGTAATTGTCATAGGTTATGTTCTGCATGATTATATGTGATGTATATGTGTTAGATGTCTATTTGTTTTGTTAGACATGATGCATGATTGATTTTATTACGTATTGGATTTCTCTGTGAATATACTGTGGAGTATATCTTGTCCTGTCTGGAAAATTCGAATGTGGTTATGAAAATCACGAGAAAGAAATAAATCATGAGATGAACGAATTGTGAAAGAGATAAATAATAATAAATGAAAGAAAATTAATCGATGAGTTGAGAAAGAATTGAGAAGACTTTCAAGACGATGAGGAGAAATACCCGACGAGGCGAGCGGAAGCCTGGTGATGATGAGCGATGCTGATGGTGCTGTGGAGCAACAACTAAGGAGAGCAATGCTGATGATGCTGCTGAACGACAACTAAAGAGAAGGATGCTGATGATGCTGCTAAGCAATGTTTGCTGAGAAAAATGCTGAGGAATGCTGTTGAGCATGAGCTGATGAGAATAGTGCTGATGAAATGCACGAGAACGAGATATGAGGCAAGATGCCAGTGAGAATTTAGGGGGAACGGATTACGATTAGTGGTCGGGTTTCATTGAAGGGATGCACCAAGGATGAAGCAACTGTTAGGATTAAGCCGCTAATTAAAAATCTAAAACTTTAAAAGACTTTAATATACGCGGTGAGGTATGAGAGTGCGAAGTAGTGGAGAGGAAGATACTATGGGTATCTCCGGATACTCAGGTGGAGATTGCATGAGGGGAGGGCAAGGACGGTGAACGTCAAGAAGCCTGGAGTACATTTCTAGGCGGAACGAATCCCACATGTGGCGTACTAACGTGGTAGGGACTGGGTCCAATGCCGTGGTAAGTTCTGCACCGCGAACTAGAAGTGATACTGTCACCCCCTTGATTGCAAGTCTAGAACAGTGAGAGGGACTGGAACGGGGCATTTGAGATTGCCGCTGAGAGCGTGCGTTGATAATATATGAAATGATATGAATTAATTGAATTGATTTGAGGCTGTAGTCCTCCTGGTCTGGGACCAATTGTTTGTGAGACAGCTGTCGTGCCCGCGTGGTAAAGTTCCTGTACTCCTGTTTGCTTCCGACTAGGTTGGGTGGATGACCGAGGAGATGTAGACGTGAGTGTTTTCCTCAATGATGAAGTTCCCCCATCATTGAGCGAACCGTTTGATAAAACTTAAGAATGATAAAAGATTCTAAGAATGAAAGTATAAAGAATTTATGAAGAATTGTGCAAGATTCAAAGAAGAAAAGTATAAGTGATTGTTGAAAAGATTGAGAAAGATGCTGATAAGACTTGAATACTCGAAGGCTTATGATGCCAAGTGTGATAATGTATATTGAAATGAATTATGATTTTGATATATTTGGTGTGTTATGGTGTGCTTTGTTTATAAGTGTTTTCTATATGCTTATGTGAATATATTTGTCATATGCATAGCATGAGTAATTGTTATTGCATGAGAATTAGATCCTATGTCTTTATTATATGTCTCTAGTCATTGTTATGTCCTAGTTAGTGATAAGTGTCTGTCTAGTTCTGTATTTTATTTACATAGGTATACTGTGTTCATTCTACTTTACATGAAGTCAATATTTTATTGTCCTATCATGTTTGTACTTCTGGAATACTGACCATCTCTCCTATCATGTTTTCGTATCGGGTTATTCCGATATTGCAACGGGTAGATGGTCGACCCTGCAGTAAATCTGTACGTCATCTCGATGAGGCTGCTGTAGTGGACTTCAGTTAGGAAGATTAGAGGTCAAGACTAGCAGTAGGTAATTCCCTTGAGCATTGTATCCCCTGCAACTACTTGGTTGACATTGCTATATCATTTTGTACCCCGCTTGGTATTTTATTGAGTGTGGCTTTTAAGGAATAAAGTTTTATGAAACAAGAAATGAAAATTATTTTCTTAAAGCAGCTTTATGAAGCCAAGTTACAAAGTGCGATGTTAAGTAACATCTCGGTTTGGAACTTGACTCGTGATGTGAGACATGAGACTGTTATTTCAATTAAGTTACTGAAATGTTTTTGAATATAAAGGTTCTCATGCCCATGTCACCTTTATAAAAAAAATATTTTACCCAAATTTTTACTATAATTTGGTTAAAGAGATGATGTTTTCAAGTTACCGAAATCGGGGTGTTACAGAGTGGTATCAGAGCAATGGTTGTCCTAAGTAGCCTGATGCATGGGCTTACATGCTTGCTTGTGTGTCTGTCTGTGTGTTAGTGTTAGAATTACGATGAGTGAAAATAGGAGTACGAAGTCACGTGAACGTTCGTTCTATCTCTATCGTTCAGTCTATATCGTTCTATCGTTCTATATCTCTATCTGTGGAACGTGTCAAGAATTTGTCTACGATGGTACGAGGAACCGTGATCAGAATCATAAGGAGACTTTATTCTTTGAGACATGAACCTCTCTTGATTGTTGAAACCTCTTTTGTTGAGAATCCCTTTTTGTTTGTGACGACCTCTGAGCTATTGACATGCGACTTTGTTTTGCGACTAGAACCCTCTTTTCCTTGTTGAAACTTCTTCCTATGTAAACCCTATGTATTGTTGAGTTGCCTTGGCAATACGTTTGTTCTCTCTAAAAGCCTTCCATGAAAACCTTAGACCCTAACACCTTATGCCAATCAACTAGACATATCTGAGTTATAAGGCGGACGGTGAGGTCTTGTTAAGGAAAGAGTTATAATGGTTAAGGAAGGAATAAGCATGAACGGATGTGATACATTAGAATAAGAGTACCCCCAGAACCATAAGTAAGATGGTGGAATGTATAAAAAGATTAAAACTGAAAAGTTTGATAATAGTCTAACCCAAGTAATGGTATAGATGGTGTTAAGATGGTGGATATTTGGGACGAGTCTGAAAGGGTTGAAGTTAGGAAAGCTCTAGATGGAGTAGGTGAATGATTGGGGTAGGTGTGAACCTATAATAGGACCATAAGATCAACTAGATGGGGTAGTGAAATTAACGAATAGAACCTTTAAGCGACGACCAAAATTAGGTTAAATGACCAAGATTTGATATTTTAATGGACATAGGTGATTTTAAGCTGTGGAATTAAGGATGTCATTAGGTGCTAAGATCGTTAATCTGAAGGATAAATCCCTGAGTTGGAGACTTTTTAATGGTTTAGAGCACAAAAATTTGGTTTAGTCAGTAGAATTTAAGATGATACTCAGATAGGCTTGAACAAAGTGATGGGAAGTTTTGTAAGGTGAACTAGAATTAGTGGATGTTGGGAAATTTTATGACTTTAGTCCCTATCAAATGTTATTGGATAGATGTGATGTATAGGAATATGATCTGTCAAAGTTGGGGAGTAAACGGAGATTTTGAGGTCTGTAATTACCCACCTAGGCTTAAGAGGATGAGAAGAGTCAAATTAAGAAAGAAAGACCATGAGGAAAGTAGTATCCTTGTCAGGATTGGCATAAGCGTGCTATTCTTTTTGAATTTTTGTTTCGAAACCATTGAACCCTTTGAACTCTTGTTGGCAAAGCTATACCATTAGTATTCCATTGTGTCCGATGATGAAATGGCCTACGAAGATCACCTTTGAAAGAACGATGCATATGCGACGACTCAAAGACGACGACTGCTGTTAGAGATTGAGGGAATCACTCCAAGGAATCTGGCATTCGTTGATCGTGAAATTCCGCGTGGCATTTCTCGAGGACGAGAAATCTGCAAGTTGGGGAGAATGTAACATCCCGTATTTTTCCGACTAGGATAAATAAAATTTTATTAAAAAAGAATTTTGAGATAAGGTTTTACAAAGAGTTTTCAATGAGTATTTTGTTCGATTACGAAGTAAAGTGTTGATTTTTCGGAGTTTTGAAAAACAAATATTTTTATGAAGTTAGTAAAAATGATTTTTATGAGAAATGATTTTATTGATTGGTGATTTATTGTAAAAATGAATTTCTAGACTTTGAAAGATTTATCAACTTCCGAAATCCATAACTTTTTAACCGTAACTCCAATTTTTATGATCTTTATATGAAAACGATCGTATCGAAACGTAGATTTCAAAAATGTATCTTTTATAATTTTATGGATTGTTTTGCAAAAATTTTCTCAGAGTTGCAAAGTACGAATTTTAAAGGTATAAATCATGAAAAATAGTTTTTGATTTTTAATGAATTTTTCCTTTTGGGATTATCTTCAATATGTTAAAGTATGATTTTAGAAAATGAAATGAGGGCTATAATTGCAACCAATAATTACAGTTTATTATTTAAAGGAAAAATGTGTTCAATTGTTAATGTGTATGTTTGATTATTTAATAAGGGAAAAAATTATTTTGTGATCAAATGTGTGATGGATTGATGAATGTAATTTCTTAGAGTTAAATTGCTTGATTATGTGAGTTGATAATTATAAATTCATATGATTAAGAAATAAAAATTGTAAGACATGTGTGTGTGTGCATGAGTGCCACGGTTTTGTGTGTGTGTGCATGTATGATATATGTGTGATATGTGTATGGATGACACTTGTATGAATGGTGTGTGTATGTGTGTGTTTATGAGCCTTTGCTTGGTGACTAAGCTAGAAAGGAAATAAAATAAAAAGAAAAGAAAATGAAAACTTGGGGACCAAGTAGGTGTTTTGGTGTTGCCAAAAATACCCCTCCTTGATGCATGATTGGCCGAACCAAATGAAGGCCAAAGAAGGAAATTGTGCTTTACTCTTAGTTTATTTCCTTTCATTCTTTCCATCGTGCCTTCATTCTTCATTTCTTCTTTTCATTTCATTTCACTTCTTCCTTCCACACTTCACCCAAACACTTAGTCTCAAAGAGCAACATTAGCTCTTGAGACACATAGAGAGAAAGAGAGAGAACCGTAGGAGCATAAGAAAAGGAAGGAAGACCTCTTTGATTTTCACCCATTTCCTAAACACCTTTGTGTTCTAGAGCCATATCAAGTTCTAGGACTTGAGAGAGAGAACGTAGAAGGAGAGAAGAAGAGGATTTTGATTTCCATTTTTCACCTCTTTAAGACTTGATCTAGGTATATTTTCAAGTCCCTAACCTCTTTCCTTTATGTATTTTTCGGTTTTATGCTTTGATTGTTGAAAGTTTGGATTTTGTTTTTAAAAGTTCATGCATGTTAGATTTTCCCTTTGATCTATCATCTTTAAACACATGCATGTCAAGATCCATGATTCTTATGAATAATACTTGAGGGATGTTGCTTTATTTAATTATGTTCCTTTATTTACTTATTTTCGATTTTTCTTCAAAGAGTTTCATGAAAAGATTTTTGTTGTTTCTTGGCCTTGGGGTTTTGCATGTGGATTTTTGAGTTCTCTTATGATTTTCTAAGCTTGATTTTAAAGATCTTGACTTAAAAATGAGAGATCTACTATTTTTAAGAACTTGATGTTCAATTCGGTTTTAAAAGAATTTTTGTGATAATGATTTGATTTTCTTGCTTGGTTCGATTTAGTGTGCATGTAAAGGAAATTATTTTTAAGAGTTTAACTTAAAGCATAAAATTTTTGATAAAATGAACTCACTTTCTTTGTGTGTGTTTCGGTGATGGTTTAAATTTTTAAAGATGAATTTTTACTTGAAGTATTTGATGCATGCGTGTGATGATCTGGTAAAAAGGAGCATGCTTTAATGTTTGTTTTGATTTTTCTCTTAAAACCTTGATTTTAGTTCTTGAATGTTAATGCATGTATGATTTTTCTTAAGATCTACCAATTTTAATTATGTGCATGTCTAGATCTAGGATAGTTTGATTTGATTCTTGATTTTTAGTTTTAAAGGCTTGATTTTTGGATGTTGATGCATGTTGTATTTAAACTAAAGAAAATTATTTTCATGATATATTAATTCGGTTTTCAAATAAAAAATAATTGATGGATTGATTCTTGTGTTGATTTGTATGTATGAATGTATTTTTGATTTTCATGAAAAGTAATGGATGAACAAGTTTGTGAATGAAGTTTTGTGCTGAAAATTGTGATGTGTGTGTTTCTAACTTTGATAAATGATATTTGTGTATGTTCAATAATTCTGAAATTTTGCCTCTGATTTAAGTATGTTAAAATGAACCTCTCTGAATTTTTGAATGATTTTTGGGATTGATTTTCTATTTCTATGAGAGCAAACTTTGTGAAAACGATTTTAAGAAATTAAGTTTTTCGGTTTAAAGATGAACAGAATTTTCAAAATTGTTCTACTCTAAAAGGCTTGAAATTTTTATGGTAGCTTCCTGAACATCTCTAGATACTCTCTGATGGTGCTGTGGAGCAACAACTAAGGAGAGCAATGCTGATGATGCTGCTGAACGACAACTAAAGAGAAGGATGCTGATGATGCTGCTAAGCAATGGTTGCTGGGAAAAATGTTGAGGAATGCTGTTGAGCATGAGCTGATGAGAATAGTGCTGATGAAATGCACGAGAACGAGATATGAGGCAAGATGCCAGTGAGAATTTAGGGGGAACGGATTACGATTAGTGGTCGGGTTTCATTGAAGGGATGCACCAAGAATGAACCGACTGTTAGGATTAAGCCGCTAATTAAAAATCTAAAACTTTAAAAGACTTTAAAAGACTTTAATATACGCGGTGAGGTATGAGAGTGCGAAGTAGTGGAGAGGAAGATACTATGGGTATCTGCGGATACTCAAGTGGAGATTACATGAGGGGAGGGCAAGGACGGTGAACGTTAAGAAGCCTAGAGTACATTTCTAGGCGGAACGAATCCCACATGTGGCGTACTAACGTGGTAGGGACTGGGTCCAATGCCGTGGTAAGTTCTTCACCGCGAACTAGAAATGATACTGTCACCCCCTTGATTGCAAGTCTAGAACAGTGAGAGGGACTGGAACGGGGCATTTGAGATTTCCGCTGAGAGCGTGCGTTGATAATATATGAAATGATATGAATGAATTGAATTGATTTGAGGCTGTAGTCCTCCTGGTCTGGGACCAATTGTTTGTGAGACAGCTGTCGTGCCCGCGTGGTAAAGGTCCTGTACTCCTGTTTGCTTCCGACTAGGTTGGGTGGATGACCGAGGAGATGTAGACGTGAGTGTTTTCCTCAATGATGAAGTTCCCCCATCATTGAGCGAACCGTTTGATAAAACTTAAGAATGATAAAAGATTCTAAGAATGAAAGTATAAAGAATTTATGAAGAATTGTGCAAGATTCAAAGAAGAAAAGTATAAGTGATTGTTGAAAAGATTGAGAAAGATGCTGATAAGACTTGAATACTCGAAGGCTTGTGATGCCAAGTGTGATAATGTATATTGAAATGAATTATGATTTTGATATATTTGGTGTGTTATGGTGTGCTTTGTTTATAAGTGTTTTCTATATGCTTATGTGAATATATTTGTCATATGCATAGCATGAGTAATTGTTATTGCATGAGAATTAGATCCTATGTCTTTATTATATGTCTCTAGTCATTGTTATGTCCTAGTTAGTGATAAGTGTCTGTCTAGTTCTGTATTTTATTTACATAGTTTACTGTGTTCATTCTACTTTACATGAAGTCAATATTTTATTTTCCTATCATGTTTGTACTTCTGGAATACTGACCATCTCTCCTATCATGTTTTCGTATCGGGTTATTCCGATATTGCAATGGGTAGATGGTCGACCCTGCAGTAAATCTGTATGTCATCTCGATGAGGCTGCTGCAGTGGACTTCAGTTAGGAAGATTAGAGGTCAAGACTAGCAGTAGGTAATTCCCTTGAGCATTGTATCCCCTGCAACTACTTGGTTGACATTGCTATATCATTTTGTACCCCGCTTGGTATTTTATTGAGTGTGGCTTTTAAGGAATAAAGTTTTATGAAACAAGAAATGAAAATTATTTTCTTAAAGCAGCTTTATGAAGCCAAGTTACAAAGTGCGATGTTAAGTAACATCTCGGTTTGGAACTTGACTCGTGATGTGAGACATGAGACTGTTATTTCAATTAAGTTACTGAAATGTTTTTGAATATAAAGGTTCTCATGCCCATGTCACCGTTATAAAAAAAAAAATTTACCCAAATTTTTACTATAATTTGGTTAAAGAGATGATGATGTTTTCAAGTTACCGAAATCGGGGTGTTACACGACTCATCTTCCCTTCAAAAGAAGACTTTGAAATTTCATTTCGCGTAAAAGTTTCAATTCTTCGTCATATTCGAAGTTGAACTACTTAATTCAAAACTAAGGTTTAGTCCTTCCTGTTGGGGTAACACTTTCATGGTCTATCCCATTGGGAGTTTTACTTTCCTTAGTCCCTACTTTCAGTCCACTTCAAAGTACAACAAAGTTACAATTGAAAATCTACTTAGTCCACTTTGAATGGAAGATTACTAAACTATCACTAGCACTATTCTATTAACACTACTAAACTATACTAACTTTAACTAGATATGCATGCATGAACTATGATAATAAGATGCTAAACTAACTATTGGTTAGTTACTCTCATGTGGAGTAACTCTTCGGGAGTAGGAAATCCATACTCCACAGCCGAGAATTGCAACCATTGCTCTGATACCATCTGTAACATCCTCACTTTTTATACTTTAATACTTTATTTTATATTAGTGATTTCGTTAGAAAATATTTGGGATTTTATAAAAATTTTGGCGGAGTTTACTTTAAAATATGGACTTTTCCCAAGTTAACTTTATACCTGTCAGTCCAGAACAGTTTATTTAAAACGAAATTGTAATTAAACTATAGGTGGTTGTAGCCTACTTTAAAATAATATGGAAAAGGATATTTTTATATCCTTTACAACCACTATTACATTTAATCAAAATAAATGTTCTTATAAAGTCTTTTTTACAAAATAGAAGTATTCTTAACTTACAATAAAAGTTAACACTTATAACAACTTTAATTAATAAAATATTTTACAATACAATATCCTAGAATGATTGCAACAAATATAATGTGACCAAGGAGGTCACCATAATGATATACTCTCCTTAAGCGAGAGTATACCTTCTCGGTGCGGAAGCAATGAATGTCTTTATCCGATGGTACCTAAAATGGTCAACTTAAGGGGTGAGTAATTTGAATAATAATTAAGGAAAACACTTAAAATAACAGTAATAAAGCATAACTAGACATACCCACACACATATGTCCATACTCACATTATTCCAATTAACTATATCATTCCAATACATTTCCTTATACAATACCAATACATAACAATGCTTTGATGCTCAATCATATGAGTATGAATGCACTTTATACCATTATGGTTTAATTCCTGAATCCAATGTAACACTATACCATTTAACTTTATCCACTATAACACTTTCATTGGATCCAGTGGATTAAACTCATTATATAACAATGAATGCACTTCTCCATTTCTAATAACAATAACACTTTTCAACCCTCACATACACCCTCCACTCTGGGGAAAAACCAACCAGGAGTAAGTATTTCTCAACCTCTATTTTGGTACTTCACCCCTATAGGGTTCGTCATACTCGCTTGCACAGCACTTCACCCCTCTAGGGTTCGTCATGCAATTTGGATTGATTCGCCCAAATTGGCTCTAGCAGAAATCACCCTCAACTAGTCAAAACGAGCCAAAGTGATGGAATTACAATGGTTTGCGTGGAACCAACCCCCAACACGGGAAGCAAACCCGTATCCTTTGCAGGATCAAAGTTCCCCAAGATAATCCCAGTAATTCACTTTTGCCCTCATCAATCGTTAAACGACGTGTGTTTTTCCCCGTACACCTAAGGTCCACCTTACTCCATAATGCACGTGTTTCTAATTCATTTTAGGTAACTTTCTTTAGTCAAACCTTTAATACTTTATTTCCAATGGGTTGGGTTCTCTAGCTTAAGAGTTTCGGCCATACTATATATATATATATATATACAATCAAACAATTCAACAATAATTACTATAACCATAACATTCATTCAATCATTAAATTCCATAACAATAATATTAATTCATTTCTAGCATAAACCCTAAGTCATTACACACACTTTTATTCTCAATCATGACAATATCAACATACAAATCAAACATACACATATAAAATACATCTAATTATAACCCTATTACTATCATTAAATCCTTTCCCTAATTAAAACCAAAGTACCCCCCCCCCCCCCCTTACCTCATGAAGAGAAGAGGAGAAATTGGGAAATCCTTGGAGCAACCACACCACGCTCTAATCCTAGCGTCATGCACCTTCTTCCATGCCCTTTATAACTATCCAAGGCTCCTTTGATGGTTGCAAGACTCTATGTGATGGATTGGAGAGAGTTAGGGTTTGGGGTCCAATTTGGGGTTTTTGAGAATGGGAGATGAAATAGAGATTTGAAAGAGGGAAATTGATTGGGAAGAGATGGGGAGATGATTTATGATGTTAATTTGGTGAGATTCCATGCATGTTTGATGAATTGACAAAGATTGGGTTGAGAGAAGAAGAGAGGATTCGAGTAAGAGAGAGGAAACTTCTGAAAAATGGCACTTAAACTCATGTTTATTATTGGCTGCAGACACAGGGGTTAATCGATTAACCGAAGTGGTTAATCGATTAACACTCTATATTTTTACATGATTAATCGATTAACTCTTACCTTAATCGATTAGTGGCCGAAGGTGGCCAAACATCTAATCGATTAATCCTCACCCTAATCAATTAGTGGCTGAACATTGCCAAAAACTTAATCGATTAACTCAAGGGTTAATCGATTAACCTGTTCAGCCCACTTAATCCCTTGTACTTCGAATTGTGATAACTTCTCTGTTAACCGTCGGATCTCGCTCAAATTTTGAGGCAAGCTTCCTAAGACACTAATCTTTACATCCAACGGTGGGATTTGGGTTTAGAGCTATGGATATTTTATTCCTAATTTCCTAAGATCCTGTGTTCTTTAGCTTTTATTTATCTCTTCTAAAACTCGTTTCTAAGCTAATTCTACTTCATCAAACCTACCCTTACTAATTCCTACATTCTAAACACATTCTAGACATCTCTTAGCACCTCTGAACAGAATCAAAGACTTAGAAACAACACTATCCTTATCAAAATTCTATTAACTAAGGCACCTAGTGATTTGGTAAAATCGGGGATGTTACAATGGCTAAAGGTGTTAGGTGGGATAAAAAAAAAAGGATAAAACTAAGGGATAAAATGCAAAAAAAAAACAAATTTCCCTCTACAATTATGAATGAGCAATGAATACAATTAAGACTCACACTCAACTCCAAAATCATTTTATTCTTCTTTTCTTTTTCACTATTTTTCCTTCTATTCTCTTCCTTTCACATTTATTTCTTTTTCAATTTCTTTTTTTTACTTGGAAGAGAAATAGAACTCATACACTTTTCACCAATTACTTTCACTTTTTCTTATGAGTCATTCTCTCAATTGCTCATTCAAAATTCCCAAGGTACTCACAAAAATAATACAATAGATGCAGGGTACCAAAGAAAAATCATAATGCAATTAGGCTCAAAATGGGCAACTAAGGGAACATTATCAATACAAAAAAGTTGAAGGCCACAAAACACATCCTAAGTGCCTTAATCATTTTAATGCATGCTATCAATTATCAATTTCAAAATGGTCACAGGTCAAGTTCTAGAACACAAAATCAAAGTGAACACACTCAAAAAAGAAATAGGGGTCTCAAAACAGAATAATTCAATAAATCATACCCCTTCAGTGTTGAAGGCATGGCCTATTCTAATTCCTAATCTCTCAATTGAAGAATTAGAGATCCAAAACATAGATTAATTACTTCTATGCATAACAGTGGAAATACAATCAAACACTTGATTTAGAAACGGAAAAACATCAATTCATGAAATCAATAAACTAATCCATACAAATTCACCAATTCCTAACACGAGGGTTTTAGTTACATGTAACATCCCTAATTTTAATCCCTAATATAATTATAAGTTTTAACGAATTAAATATTTGTTTCTTAAAATTAATCATTTAGCTGTTGGGTATTTTCATAAAAATACACTATGTTAATTATGCAAGTATACTTGATTATATCTCAAAGTAAATTCATTTGAAATAATTACCCTATTTGAAAAATAGACTTTCTATTCTTTACTTTGGTATTTATAAAGATACAATAATAAATTTATTTTTGTTATTTTCTAATATCTAACTAACTTCTAACTTTATAGTTTTCCTATATGAAGTTATATTATTCTAAAATCCTATTATTAATATTTTTGGGCATAAATAAATAAATGTAAGTATATGTTAAAAAAAAAGAAAAGAAAAAGAAGGCTGTTGTGTACGTGTGTGTTGTGTACTAAGGGTATGAAACCCTTTCTTCTTCCCTTCTTCGTCTCCCTCATGTGGCGCCTCCCCTTCCCCTCATATGCTTCTTCTTCTTCGTTTTTGATTCCCCTTTCACTTCACCATCCATCTCTTCTAGCCTCTGCCGCCGCCCCAAGGCAACCATCACCGTGCGTTTTCTCTCTCTCACCCGTCGATCTCTCTCTCCCTCTCGTTCGATCTCTCCGCGCAGCCGCCGTGAACGAACCAGCGCTGCCACCACTCGCCGCCATCGCCGTCCTCCCTTGCTGCAGAAATCGCGCGTCAACACGCGTTCTCCCTCTCCCCAGTCACGATTCGCGACTTGCTTCCACCGGGGTCGCGATCCGCCGCCACCGCTACGGGTTTTGTCACCGTTGTCGCCCGTGGTCGTCGTTACAACCATGGAGGTCACCACCACCATCTCTTTCCCTCCTCAGCTGGTTGTCGCCTCCATTGCCGTGGAGGTGTGGTGCTGTTGCTGCCCTGGACGCAGCTGCTGCTGTGTGCGCAAATCCTGAACCGGTTCCTCCACGAACCGTGTTGGACCGAAGCGGTTATGTCTTCCCTGCTGCTTCAATCATATTTGAGGGTAAATCCCTAATACTTTTCTAACTACTCTATGTTGTGTTTTAATTTTTATATTAATACTAATTTTAATGTTATTGGTAATAATTATTTAGTATTAAATTATTTTGGAAATTAAATGGTATTACAAGTTATAATTATTTTAATTAGTGTTAACTAAGGATTTTAATTGGTTACTCTGACTTGTATAATGTTGAGTTGACTGTTATGTCGAATGATTTTTAAAGAGTATTTTAGTTAAATGTGTTGGGTCCCTAAGTAAGTGAGCTGTCGTTTAGCTTAGTGGAATTGTCCCTAGGCTAAATAATACCTCAGTTAATTAGAAACCTGATATAATCGGCATAACGTTAATTCGAATTGAAACCTTGAACGTTAATTCCAAGTTGAAAGGAAGTGTAATTACCTTAATGTTGGAAACGTGAGTTATCCTTATTTCGAATCGGAAATACTTCCTTTTAGTTTGGAATTAATAGTGTCAAGCAATATAGCTTTGATTTTGTGACTCGAAACTAAAACTAATTAACTTTAATGAATTTTTGACGATTATGTTGGTTTTGAAAGTTAATGTATTTTCAACAAAAGCTGTACTATTTTATTGAAGGGATCACGGTTCTAATTTCATTTCACTATGATTTATGAATTTTAAGTAAACGATTTCGAACTTAGCTTGCTTCGATTTCCAAACTAAAGTTCCCTTTTAGTAAAGCTTCAACGTGTTAACTTTAATATGATTTTGACGCGTTTTCACATTCGCTATTAAGTTTACTAATTGATTTTTAATGTTTGGTTTTGAGAACACCGAATGGTTCCTTATTAACACTTTGTTAGATTATCTTGCATATAATGGGAAGTATATGTTTTCATAAGGTATGAATCAAACAACTAATCCAATAATGATATTAATATAGTGTAAATAAAAAGGATTAAATGATTGTTGTTTGTCACGTGAGTAAGACTTTGTGCGTTAAATTGATTATATGATTTGTATGGTATGGTTAGACGATGAAGGAGCTTTAGGACCAGCCGCGATGCGAGAAGTAAACTGCGTTACGTTCGGGCATTATCGTACAAAAAGGGACGTGTTTATGGAAACGCAAGAGTAAGGGGTGTTTTACGTCAGCTTGTAGGGAGTATTTTCTAGCCGGTTATAATACTTGCTAAGAGTATATGCGTATGCTTGTGATTCATCATTAGGGTAATTAATTTAGGCTAAAAAAAATAAATAAAAGTAAGAATATAAATGAAATGAACCATAAATTGATATTTGTGATTGGATATGCATGCTAAGTGCTATATGTTACCATATATGTTTGTTTGGAGAATATGCCCTCTGATTGATATTTGTGAATGATTATAGGTGATAATTGAGATATATTGCTTGTATGTTTAATGAACATGTATTTTAAATGCTAATTGTGGATATGAATGGTTGTATGTCCAAATTGTGATAGTTTGCATGTAAATTGAGAAATATGCATTTTAAATGTTAAATGTGGGTATTAATTCTTTCTTGTCATAAATATGAATTGTGGCGTGTATGATAATGAATGGTGGAGTGTGAAATTATTGTGTATTATAGGTTGTGATGTTGGCTGCTATTTAATTTCAAATGATAAATGGTGTATGTTTGTTCTTCAAGTATAGATGCTAAATGAGGTTAGGTTTTAATTGAGGAAAATAAATGGCATGAACCCCTAATTTAGGATTTTGAATCAATAATTCGGACAAGTGAAAAAAATGTGGTTGTTGCATGATTATATGAAAAGGTGAAGTTTGTTATTATTTGCACTCTAATTGTTTATGTGAAATGTGAATTGTGGCTATTTGGTTATAAATATGATGGTGCTTGTGCTTGGAATAATTTGGTAAATATTAAACGGAATTGGTAGGCAAAGTAATGACATATATTATGGACAACTAATATTGGATAATAGGGTGATGTATTGTAGGCCTTCGTTTTGGGGGAGACAATACATCGTAAAATTGAGGTTGTATTGTAGGCCTTCGATTTGGGGGAGACAATACAACGTAAACGGGGCGATGTATGTAGGCCTTCGATTTGGTGGAGACATACATACACCCTAAATAAAAAGGGAACAAGGAAAGGACAACGGATAAAATAAGGTAAATGGTAAAGGAAAAGCGATGTATGTAGGCCTTCGATTTGGTGGAGACATACATCGTAATTGGTGTATGTATGTAGGCCTTCGATTTGGTGGAGACATACATACACCGAAATTAAAAAGGAAATGAATAAAGGGAAAAAGGGAATAAAATTGGATAAGATAATGGTAATGGAAAAGCGATATATGTAGGCCTTCGATTTGGTGGAGACATACATCGTGATTGGTGTATGTATGTAGGCCTTCGATTTGGTGGAGACATACATACACCGTAAATAAAAGGAAAAGAATAAGGAAAAAGGTAAGGGGATATAATAGGATTTATTTGGAAACGGGGAAAAATAAATAAAAGGGAACCAAATGGTGAAAATGAATTAAATAAAAGGGAACCAGCACTTATAAAATGATGGAATTGGAAAATGTGGTATGCCTGCGATGATAGTGTGGTTATGAATTCTTATAATATGTTGCTTGTGAATTATTGTATGTGTTAATTGTTATGTATGATTGAAAGTTAAATAGAATGAATGTTGTGTGGTGCATCGGTTGAGTGATAAAGAAATAGGAAAACTAATGAACAGGTGGAAATGTAAAAGAAAGATTAAAAATAAAGGGAAGAGAACGAAATAAAAGAAAGAAGAAAAGAAAAGAGAGAAAACAATAGTGTGGAATAAGAGACAGTAAGAGAAAGAAGAAAGAATGAATAAAGTATAAAAGAGAAAAGAGAACAAAGAATATGAGAAAGAAATAAATGGGAATAAGAATTAATTGACAAGACTATTGTTTGTGTATGATGCATAATGTGTTTGCATAAATGAAACTTATGTGCTATGTGCTAACTGTGTTTGACTTAGTCGGGTATTATGTCTAGTGTGGAGACTGCTTTCTACTTGTGTAAAGCTCACCCTTACAACCCCCTTTCAGGTACTGAGCTGGGAGCTTGCACAGTTTTTCTGGCCGAGCAGGAATCCACTCCACCATGTGGGGTGTTGAGTTGTATGAGCGGACTATATTAAGTATTATAACTGTTATTTTGGAGAATTTAAGATATGTAGTAATCTTGTGCCCGAAACTTGTATTAGTCGGGCTCTAGGATTTAATTTGTGGTATTATTTTGTTGTTTTGAGTTTTAAATAATCTGGCTGGACAGGAAATTTTGGGTAAAGTCCGAAATACAGAGGAGACTCTGCCGGATTTTTATCGAAATTTTCAAGTCCATATTTTCCTTAATAATAATTTAACTAAATTATTGTGAGGGTGTTACATTATGGTATCAGAGCAGTTTTTCCTCGGCCCTGGAGTGTGGACTCACAACTCCTGTGGGTTACTCAACAAGCGAGTAACCAATAGATAGTTATATGTCTAAGTTAGTTAGATTAGGAATTAGAATTTAGCGGACTTAGTATAACATCTCTTAGCTTATAGTTGAATTCTTAGTGTTTGCTCCGGACTTCGTCAAGTGTTCGAATCCAATATCCTTAACTATTGTATTGTCGCACTTGGAAAACATGTAATTGTCAACACTAAGGGAAATGAGAGACCCTAACGGGCTAGGGCATACTAGTTGCCACCCCAACGGGAAGGATCAACCCCTAGGATTGTATCAAGTACACGAATTCCGAATGTGACAATTCACACCAAATAATTCAAATAAAATTCTCGTACAAGAGGAATATCAAGTTGTTCGTAGTATGTCAAAAAAAAA
The DNA here is from genome assembly GCA_037953625.1 of Crotalaria pallida. Lineage (NCBI taxonomy): Eukaryota > Viridiplantae > Streptophyta > Magnoliopsida > Fabales > Fabaceae > Crotalaria > Crotalaria pallida. Next base: position 59,959,219 of record CM075650.1, read on the forward strand.
TTCAGTTAATGCGGAAATGATTTTTACCCCCAATGGAATGCAAGGTTGGGCTTGATCATCCCAATGTTTGCATTTATTGGAAGGTAATATCACTATAGTTTCTGAGTACATGAGTATAAGTCGATAACTAGGAATATCTAAAATTTACTTAAAGCAATCTGTCGTAGTTAATACCCTTTAATTTGAAATGCTCTCTAATTAGAGTGCACGATGGAATGACTAGAAGACAATCCCAGGAACTCTTATAGATTTTCTTTTTCCTTTTCATGTTTCCGAATTATGCTTGGTGTCTCGAATCTGGAGAGTTGACTCTGCTTGTGTAAAACCTTGATAATTGCATGACATCTTAAATCTGTCTGGATGAGTGGGATTTCGTGTGGCTTAAGCATAAATAAGAGAATAGTTTATCCTTCCTTTAGTCACGTATCTGTTCCTGAAGGCAACATACCGTTATGACTTGATAAGTCGATCCCTGAATCTATCTTGGGTTCATAATCCTTATCACCTCTTATAAGTCAAAAATCTGATTATTTGGTAATTCTTTCAATTCCAATTGAATCGTAACTGACATATACTCGAATTGCCTCTTGCAAAGTTTAAATACATGCTTGCTAGTTTGAAACATTCTAGCTAACATGAAATCATTTCAGGTGACTTATGATTCCATGACCATGTTTATTTTGGTCAAGACTCAACGCTTTTGATACTGATAACTCTTGAGATCTTATCCTTATTCATTCTTCGATAGAAACTCAAACTGAAACTGATTTTGTTATAATCTTTTGACTTATCTTACCCTGGGATTCAATTGGCATTTTCATGAGTCTGTCATATCGTGCCCCCCTAATGTGTAGTCAGCAAAATTTCCTATCCTACCTAGCATGGTGTTGACAATCCGGGTCAATCAAATTGTCACTGATGGCTCATCCTACATTTTCCCTTATTAGATTAGCTATTCTACGCCTTGCGAAGAGTTTAGCAAACTCATGGAGTTCGACATCGGCATGAAGTGTACCTCTTAGCTTACAAGTTAACTAAGACCCTCGTGCTTCGTGTAACTTTTTTTTATATATAGTTGTCTCTATTTGTTGGAACAAACGTCAAGAATTATCGGATTAGCGAACCTTGATCTTACCATAGTAGAAATCCTAAACAAGAACCCAACCGAACTCATTGGTGTTAAGGAAAAAAGGTATAAGCGTGAAACAACTTTGGACTGATGGGTCGGAAATAGATTGAGAAACACCAAGGAATATTGATCTAGGAGCGTCATTAAGTGGGGGAGTGAACCCGAAAAGAGTTAGATATCATAGCTAGAGGCCCTCTTTAAGTGATGCTTCTCTATTTGCTTGAACCACTCGGAATTTCGGGGACGAAATTCTCCTAAGTGGGGGAGAATTGTAACATCCCTAATTTTAATCCCTAATATAATTATAAGTTTTAACGAATTAAATATTTGTTTCTTAAAATTAATCATTTAGCTATTGGGTATTTTCATAAAAATACACTATGTTAATTATGCAAGTATACTTGATTATATCTCAAAGTAAATTCATTTGAAATAATTACCCTATTTGAAAAATAGACTTTCTATTCTTTACTTTGGTATTTATAAAGATACAATAATAAATTAATTTTTGTTATTTTCTAATATCTAACTAACTTCTAACTTTATAGTTTTCCTATATGAAGTTATATTATTCTAAAATCCTATTATTAATATTTTTGGGCATAAATAAATAAATGTAAGTATATGTTAAAAAAAAGAAAAGAAAAAGAAGGCTGTTGTGTACGTGTGTGTTGTGTACTAAGGGTATGAAACCCTTTCTTCTTCCCTTCTTCGTCTCCCTCATGTGGCGCTGCCCCTTCCCCTCATATGCTTCTTCTTCTTCGTTTTTGATTCCCCTTTCACTTCACCATCCATCTCTTCTAGCCTCTGCCGCCGCCCCAAAGCAACCATCACAGTGCGTTTTCTCTCTCTCACCCGTCGATCTCTCTCTCCCTCTCGTTCGATCTCTCCGCGCAGCCGCCGCAAACGAACCAGCGCTGCCACCACTCGCCGCCATCGCCGTCCTCCCTTGCTGCAGAAATCGCACGTCAACACGCGTTCTCCCTCTCCCCAGTCGCGATTCGCGACTTGCTTCCACCGGGGTCGCGATCCGTCGCCACCGCTACGGGTTTTGTCACCGCTATCGCCCGTGGTCGTCGTTACAGCCATGGAGGTCACCACCACCATCTCTTTCCCTCCTCAGATGGTTGTCGCCTCCATTGCCATGGAGGTGTGGTGCTGTTGCTGCCCTGGACGCAGCTGCTGCTGTGTGCGCAAATCCTGAACCGGTTCCTCCACGAACCGTGTTGGACCGAAGCGGTTATGTCTTCCCTGCTGCTTCAATCATATTTGAGGGTAAATCCCTAATACTTTTCTAACTGCTCTATGTTGTGTTTTAATTTTTATATTAATACTTATTTTAATGAAATTTAAGCTTAAATTTGAGCAAAGGCCATTGAGATTTCAGAACTGATTAATAAACCAATTTTCCTTGAAAATCTGCAGTGTCTAACCGGTTACGAAAATCGTGTAACCGGTTAGATTATGCAGTCAGACCATTAAAACGAGTTTTAACAACTCATTTTCTTCCTTTCTCAAATCTAACCAAATTTCAGTATACACAAAGTTCATATGCCTTAAAACAAACATGTTTGCACTCAGAAACACATTCATATTGCATGCATCAAGTTTATTGTATCAAATTGCATGAAAATCCACATAAACACAATTTAACACAACCAAACTTAGATTAAGCACTCAAACACAAAATTCAGCATTTATATAGCTTGCATGCATCAAATTAAAGTTTCTCAAAACCACAGTGAGCAAGTTTTTGTCCTCCAAGCCTTTGTGCTTAAAAACACATAATGCCCTTTTGAGTTTTGTGAACTCAAATCCTAAATCACATGGATTTTAGTCTAAATCTAGTATAAGGTAAACTTCTCCCATACCTCTAAGATGATTTTGATGAAGATTTTCACTGGATTAGAAGAAAAACCCCAGATTCTCACAATTTCCCCAAGTCTGCTCTCAGATTCGGTTTCCAACAACAGGGTCCAGAAACCACCAAATTTGACATGGAATTTGGCCAAAGAAATTGGGGAAAATGGTTAGTATTCAAAGTAGGTAACATGCATGAGAGAATCAAAGAAGTTTGGGACTCAAAGATCAACTAAGCTTACCACAATCGAGTTTGGAAATCAGCTTCCAGAATCAGGATCCACAGAGAACTCAGCTTTCTACCTTCCACTTCCAAGCTTGATTTCTCCCTCCACACTAATCTCAACTCACAGTGTTTAGATCTTTGTAAAGCTCTTGATGTAAGCTTCACAATCGTGTATCACTCGATTACTAACACTCAACAACGAAGATGAATTGCTCAGCACAATTCTGAAACCCTAATCACCCTCCTTCAACCAGAAATCAATTGATCAACCCCTAATTCATCAGAATTTCCACTATTTATAGACAATTGAAGGTAACATGCAGGGCGACGCGTGTTTCCCATTAACACCAGGTTGATTTCGTGGCGATTAAACTAGTAATTCAAGTGATTACTCATCAAATTCCACTAAACCAGTTTCTGAGTTCATCGTCTAACCGGTTACAGGGCATTACTAACCGGTTAGATCAGTTCAAAATTTAAAAATTATTATTTTTAAATCTTTCCCTCCAAGAACCATTCTAATATTGCCTTTTAGTCCTCATTCAGGGACCAAACTGCAATTTCCTTATATTCTGTATTTATTTGCCATATAAAAATATTTTAACTTATTTTTATATTTAAGGCTAATTAAATACAAAATATAAACTTGAGAAATTCTATAAATTAATAATAAAACTTTTTATTATTAATTTCCTATTATTCGGGAGACAAAAATTAGGGATGTTACACTACTCCCCCACTTAAAAGGAATTTCGTCCCCGAAATTCTAGATTACAAAAACAACTCCGGATACTCTTGACGCATCTTCTCCTCTAATTCCCATGTCGCTTCCGATATGTCATCATTCTCCCAAATTACCTTGACCAAGGGTATTTCCTTTCCTCTGAGCCGCTTGACTTCACGATCTTCTATCTGAACCGGTCTGGTCTCAAAGGTCAGGTTTTCTTTCAGAGTTAGGTCATCAGGTTGAAGTTTCAGAACAACAGATGGGTCATGAACATACTTTTTCAATTGCGAAACGTGAAAGACGTTATTCAAATTGGACAGAGAGGGTGGTAAGGCCAATTGATAAGCAACAGGGCCAACTCTCTTAAGAATCTGATATGGACCTATACACTTAGGCGAAAGCTTTCGGGTTCTCAAAGCTCTACTAATTCCTTTCATCAGAACCACCCGAAGGAACACATGATCACCCTCAGAAAACTCTAATGGTTTTCTCCTCTTATCCGCATAACTCTTCTGTCGACTCTGAGCCGCTTTCATCTTAGTCTGAACCATATTGATCTTTTCAGATGTCTGTTGTATTATTTCTGGTCCAACCATCAAGTTCTCCCCCACTTGGAACCAACATAGCGGGGTTTGACACTTCCTTCCGTACAACGCCTCGAACGGTGCCATTCCAATGCTCGCATGGTAGCTATTGTTGTATGTGAATTCTGCAAGAGGTAACACTTGATCCCAGCTTCCTTGTTCTTCAAGTGCACACGCTCGCAACACATCTTCCAAAGATTGAATTGTTCTCTCCGTCTGGCCATCCGTCTGTGGATGATACGCAGAACTCAATTTCAACCTTGTTCCCATAGCATCATGCAAACTCTTCCAGAATTGTGACGAAAATCTCGGATCTCGGTCTGATACAATGCTCGAAGGCACTCCGTGAAGACGAACTACCTCCTTGATATAGATCTGGGTAAGCTTGTTCAAGGAATAACACATATTTATCGGAATAAAATGCGCCGAATTTGTTAACCTATCCACAACCACCCAGATTGCATCATGATTTGCTGCTGTTCTCGGCAAACCAGACACAAAATCCATTGAGATACTATCCTACTTCCACTGGGGAATCCTCAGAGGTTGCAACTGTCCTCCCGGTTTCTGATGTTCTACCTTCAATTTCTGACAAATCAAGCACGCCGCCACATATTCTGCCACATCTCTTTTCAATCCCGACCACCAAAATATCTTCTTCAAATCCTGATACATTTTGGTCGATCCGGGATGCATACTCATCCGACTCTTATGGGCCTCATCAAGAATTAGTCTTCTAACTTCTTGATCTCTTGGTACACAAATCCTTGTCCTGAAACGAAGGATTCCATCCTGCCCTATCTTGAAATCAGGTTCCTTTCCTTCCGAACCGAGTCTCATCTTTTCCATCAACTCTTCATCTGCTCGTTGCAACTCCCGAATTCTTTCCAAGAACTCGTTTGTGATCTGCAACGTCCCCAACTTGATACTTGATGGCTCCACTTGCATCAACAAGCTCAAGTCTCTGAATTCTTCAATCAATGCTGCTTCCTTGACCATCATCGCACTAACGTGGATTGCTTTCCGACTCAACGCGTTTGCAACCACATTCGCTTTACCCGGATGATAATGGAGTTTAAAATCATAATCCTTCAAGAACTCCATCCATCTTCTTTGCCTCATGTTCAACTCTTTCTGGTCAAACAGATATTTCAAACTCTTATGGTCACTAAATACTTGGAATGTAGTGCCATAGAGATGATGTCTCCATATCTTTAAGGCAAACACGATCGCAGCCAACTCCAAATCATGTGTCGGGTAATTCACCTCATGATTCTTCAATTGCCTCGATGCATACGCCACTACTCTTCCTTCTTGCATCAATACACAACCCAGTCCTTGCTTAGATGCATCACAATAAACTTCAAAACTCTTGTGAGGATCGGGTAAGATTAACACAGGAGACGATGTTAACCTTTCCTTCAACTCACAAAAACTAACTTCGCACTGATCATCCCACACAAACGGTTGATCTTTCTGAGTCAACTTAGTCAAAGGCAATGCAATCTTAGAAAATCCTTCTATGAATCGACGATAGTATCCAGCCAGTCCTAAGAAACTTCTCACCTCCGTCACCGTCTTAGGCTGTTCCCAACTTAGTACTGAACTTACTTTCGCTGGATCCACCGCAATTCCCTCTTTAGAGATCACATGCCCCAGAAACTTCACTTCATTCAACCAAAACTCACACTTCGTAAGCTTGGCATATAGTTGCTTCTCCTTCAGGACCTTTAACACAATCCTGAGATGCTCTTCATGTTCTTCCGGATTTTTAGAATAGACCAAAATATCGTCAATGAATACCACCACAAACAAATCCAAATATGGCCTAAAGATCCGGTTCATATAATCCATGAAAATAGCAGGTGCATTTGTCAATCCGAACGGCATCACAACATACTCATAATGACCGTATCGCGATCGAAATGCAGTCTTGGGTATATCCTCCTCCTTTATCCTGATCTGATGATAACCCGATCTCAGATCAATCTTGGAGAATACTGCGGCTCCCCTCACTTGATCCATAAGGTCATCAATCCTTGGCAAAGGATACTTATTCTTAATAGTGACCTTATTCAGCTGTCTGTAGTCCACACACATCCTCATACTTCCATCTTTCTTCTTTACGAAAAATAATGGAGCTCCCCAAGGTGAAACGCTTGGCCTGATCATCTGTTTCTGCAACAGCTCCTCGATTTGCTTCTTCATTTCTGCCATTTCTGATGGTGCCATCCTATAAGGAGCAATAGAGATGGGACCAGCTCCAGGGACTAAATCGATCCCAAACTCTATCTCTCGCTTCGGAGGTAATCCTGGTATCTCCTCAGGAAATACTTCCGGAAATTCCCTCACCACTGGAATCTCTTCAATCGGCATCGACTCTTCTTCTCCATAAGCCGAGAATAAACACATATATCCCTCCGATTCAAGGGTCCTATATTGAATTGTCTTTTCCTCACAATTGATGATCACTTGGTTCTTCATCAACCAATCCATACCCAAGATCACATCCAATTGTAACTTAGGAAGACAAACCAAATCTACCTTGGATGAACGACCCAGAATTTCTACATCACACCCTAAACAGACTTTAGCGGTGTAGATCGGTATACCCGTAGGGGTAGCTATACTAAGATAGCAGGGTGAATCAGAAACAATAAGATTCAGCCTACTCACACATTCAGGGGAAACAAAAGAATGTGTAGCTCCAGAATCAAACATGATTTTGCAAGGTTGATTATTGAGCAGGAAATTACCTTGCACGAGATTCGGGGTTTGGGTTGCTTCACTACCACTTAGGGCAAATACTCGTCCTTGTACCACAGACTTTCCAGCAGATCCCTTTGCATCCCCCTTTGCAGATTCCTTGCATTCACGGGCAAAGTGACCTTGCTTCCCACACTTGAAACATCCTTCTATGGACCAGCAAAACTGACCATGATGATAACGCTTGCACTTCTCGCAATAAGGAGCATTATCGCGAGGCTTGTTCCGGTTATCCATCACTACCTTGCCTTTCCCCTTGTTCTTAGAATATGGACCATTATTCCGATGGTCAAACTTCTTCTTCCTTTGGGGTCCATAGTTCTGTCCAACCCCCTTCGCTTGACCTCCTATCAACTCCGCCTTCTTATCATCTTCATACATCCTGCACATGTCCACCAGTGCAAGGAAACTCTGAATCCTTTGATAACTGAAGATAGACTTCAGCTCCGGCCGTAGCCCACCTTCAAACTTCACACACTTACTTCTTTCATCAGGGTTATTTAAGTAATAGGGAGAGTATTTCATCAGTTCCTCGAATCTGGCAGCATACTCCCCTACACTCATATCCCCTTGCTTCAATTGCATAAACTCCACTTCCTTTTTCCTCCGCAAATCTTCTGGAAAATATTTATTAAGAAATTTCTCCATAAATACTCCCCAGTTGATTGCTCTCCTTTCAAAATTCAGCAATTGGACCGTGTGATCCCACCAGTTTTCAGCTTCCCCATGAAGCATGTAAACTGCATAGGCCACCTTTTGTTCATCAGAATACTCCAGAGTTCAGAAGATCTTATTGATCTCATACAACCACTTGTTCGCCTCATCAGGTCTATATCCTCCCTCAAATCTTGGTGGATCGCACTTCCGGAACTCCGACAGAGTCTTAGCATCATGATTCGCCATGTTGCTAGCAGACGGGTTACCAGCTCTCTCCTGAGATGATTGATGCCTCTGCTGCTGCTGCATACCCTCCAGCACGGTTGTGATTCGTTCTAACATTTCGTTAGTAACATTTCGATTCCGGGTTGCCATAGAAAGACCTGCACTATGGGCTTTGGGTTACTAAAAAGGTCTTTAAGATATAAATGCTACCACTAACTTACTCAAACATATTCAATTAACATTGAATATCATACTTAGCTGCATCTTCGGGCCATGAGGAACAGGACCAATGCTCTGATACGACCAAAGGGTGTGACACTCTCTTTTTAACTTGAAAATAATTAATATTTCCAAATAGTTTACTACTTGCTATCAAAATTAGGACTAGAAAATTTTTCCTTTTTAATATTATTACTTGCTTAATCAAAACCTCTTTTTGACATAAACCGTTTCATGAATTCGGCTTAGTATTATCTTAGATTTGAAAAAGACTCTCGAGAAAGCACGTCCTTATTTATAGGAAACCTTAGTAGTTATTATTTAAACATATGATTTGCCTCTAGAGTCAGATTTGAGTATATAAAATATATACGTTTCGCCGAATTCTTTATAAACTGAAATCAGAGTTCGCGGAAGAAAAATAGTACTTATGGGGCACTGCTGAGGAAAATAAACATCATATATATATATATAGATCATACCATCAAATAAAACCCCATCAGTACAGTAGCAAGTGATAAAAAGTCGAGATAGCAAGTTTTGATAAGACATATACAGACCAGTTGCACTAAAATAAAAGCTCACTCTAAGACCTCTCAATATATACAATATATAACAAAGTCCAAAAGCAGAAGTCCCAGAGCAAGTCTTCCATGTCCTCAGCAGCTCCTCAGATCCTCCACAGCTCTATCCCTAGGATCTAGGATCCAAAACACCTATGCTATGCAGGCTCCTATGAACCAGCGGGTCCACCTCTAGCAGAAACAGTCGGCTCAACATGCACCTCCTCCTCGCTCTCATCCTCCACAGGGTCCTCCTCGACCTCGCCCGACGGTGTAGAGACCCCACCACTGGGTCTAGGATCCGCAGAAGCAGTCCTATCATACTCAGTCGGACCAGGAGAAGGAGTCTCCTCAGTGACAACTCTATGGGATGAAGGATGGGAACGAGTGGCAGCTCTAAAACGAAAACTATGGAAACGACGCATAGGTCGAGCCGGGGGTGGTCCTCTATAAGTGTAAAAAGGTGGAACATGCATAGTATAGACTAATGGAACCCTAAATCGACGAGGTCGCACCCGCACCAGAGGGTTAGGGTGGTAGAGAGTAATCTCAACCTCCCCCTCAAAGGTGGCACGGTGCTCCTCATACGTCCATATACCGCTAGGGATAGGGCGTATCTCGATGCAGGCTAGGTATCTGGCCATCACCTAAACAGGGCACAGGGAGTAAGTATACACATATACATAATGGATAAAGACTAAAATTACAATCACAAATATATCATGGACAGATCATAATGCATATACATATGAGCACACCAATTTTTCAACATTATAACACTTATAATGCAAGTGGCATGATGTATGATTTTCTATCCACAACTGAGGCCTCTAAATGTCCATCTTGGACGTCCATCCAATACACCATTGTGATCCCGGAACACCGACATTAGTTCCCAGAACATAATGCCGAACCATACTTGGATAAAAAGCATCACTCCTGGAGTGTGCACCACATTCCCAGAACGCCACGTTCCCAGAACGCATAAAAACCAGGTCCCGGACACTGGCCACATATCTATAATGTGTCATCAAGTAGGTTATATTTTGGTACTCCCGGAGTACCCTCCTCATATTCCCAGAATATGATAAACGTTCCTACCAACCAGACTTCCAGTCTATATGTATGCACAAACATCAGGGTTGGTTTTATCTTTATATTAATTAATGTGATTTAGAAATATTCCAATTTCTACTTTTGAATGATTTATTTGAGGTATAAATTTTGGCATAAAATTCCCCTTTGAATCTTTCTCAAAAGATGCCTTTTAAAACCCAGATTGAGCATTACAACTTCAATGGTATTTAAAAAACTTAACTTTTTATTTTTCAGCTTCAGGTACTAACCGGTTACAGTTTCAGGCTAACCGGTTAGAATTACAGACCTGAACTGTTTACCATTGCAATTCAGAAAAACCCTTTTTTCTTGAATTCTCTACCCAATCCAAAACACATTTATCATTGTTTTATACCTCAAAAACCATTGTTTCAACATTCAAAAGTCCAAATCACATTTCCTTTTCCAATGAACATAATTTCCTCTTGAAATTATTTCATTAACTTAAGGCATAATTTTGATCCTTCAATTCATAACTTTGACAACTCAAGTTCAGACCATGTATAATGAAATTTAAGCTTAAATTTTAGCAAAGGCCATTGAGATTTCAGAACTGATTAATAAACCAATTTTCCTTGAAAATCTACAGTGTCTAACCGGTTACGAAAATCGTGTAACCGGTTAGATTATGCAGTCAGACCATTAAAACAAGAGTTTTAACAACTCATTTTCTTCCTTTCTCAAATCTAACCAAATTTCAGTATACACAAAGTTCATATGCCTTAAAACAAACATGTTTACACTCAGAAACACATTCATATTGCATGTATCAAGTTTATTGTATCAAATTGCATGAAAATCCACATAAACACAATTTAACACAACCAAACTTAGATTAAGCACTCAAACACAGAATTCAGCATTTATATAGCTTGCATGCATCAAATTAAAGTTGCTCAAAACCACAGTGAGCAAGTTTTTGGCCTCCAAGCCTTTGTGCTTAAAAACACATAATGCCCTTTTGAGTTTTGTGAACTCAAATCCTAAATCACATGGATTTTAGTCTAAATCTAGTATAAGCTAAACTTCTCCCATACCTCTGAGACGATTTTGATGAAGATTTTCACTGGATTAGAAGAAAAACCCCAGATTCTCACAATTTCCCCAAGTCTGCTCTCAGATTCGGTTTCCAGCAACAGGGTCCAGAAACCACCAAATTTGACATGGAATTTGGCCAAAGAAATTGGGGAAAATGGTTAGAATTCAAAGTAGGTAACATGCATGAGAGAATCAAAGAAGTTTGGGACTCAAAGATCAACTAAGCTTACCACAATCGAGTTTGGAAATCAGCTTCCAGAATCAGGATCCACAGAGAACTCAGCTTTCTACCTTCCACTTCCAAGCTTGATTTCTCCCTCCACACTAACTCTCAACTCACAGTGTTTATATCTTTGTAAAGCTCTTGATGTAAGCTTCACAATCGTGTATCACTCGATTACTAACACTCAACAACGAAGACGAATTGCTCAGCACAATTCTGAAACCCTAATTACCCTCCTTCAACCAGAAATCAATTGATCAACCCCTAATTCATCAGAATTTCCACTATTTATAGACAATTGAAGGTAACATGCAGGGCGACGCGTGTTTCCTATTAATACCAGGTTGATTTCGTGGCGATTAAACGAGTAATTCAAGTGATTACTCATCAAATTCCACTAAACCAGTTTCCGAGTTCATCGTCTAACCGGTTACAGGGCATTACTAACCGGTTAGATCAGTTCAAAATTTAAAAATTATTATTTTTAAATCTTTCCCTCCAAGAACCATTCTAATATTGCCTTTTAGTCCTCATTCAGGGACCAAACTGCAATTTCTTTATATTCTGTATTTATTTGCCATATAAAAATATTTTAACTTATTTTTATATTTAAGGCTAATTAAATACAAAATATAAACTTGAGAAATTCTATAAATTAATAATAAAAATTTTTATTATTAATTTCCTATTATTCGGGAGACAAAAATTAGGGATGTTACAAATCGTAAGAAAATTTAGTAAGGACTTACTCATTTTCTTCTAGTTTCCTAACAAGCACTGATATGCCTTTACAAATCCAAGCCATGCTTCTTTTTTTCAGCAGTTTGTTTTCGGGTTGGGACTTTGTGATCTTCCTAGTCCAAGTTAAGGGGGGATGTTACATAATTGAATTTATCATCTTCGATAGTTAGTTAGCTTAACTAATTACGGCTTGTGAGTTAGTTACACAATGCCCACTGTCATAGGCATGTAGTTAGTTTTCCTTTCCTTGTATTAGCTTAGCTTTCTTACGGTGGCTATATTAGTGAATCAACTAATTTAGTTCAATAAATATGCATAAAATGCATGCTTTAATCATTTCTCTCTTAGCCTTATCAACAAAACCTTTTTTTAGTGCTCATATATATGATGTCTATTGATGAATGCACTATAAATGATGTGTATTACCCCTACCGTTCCTTTTCAAGATACTAGTATTGGTGTTGCCTTTTCAAGATGACCTTTATTTTTTAACCCCGCCGCCGATTTTTTCGCCCCGATTTCGTTTTTTATTAGACTATTATGACCCTAAGTGTTTTTCAACATCCGACTCTTAATAGTCGGAATGATTATTCCGATTTTTACAAGTTGGAAACAAACTTATACGAGTTGGAAATATATTATGTAATAGTAAGAATTTTTTCGACTACTATCAGTCGGAAATAACAATTTGTTTCTTTAATTTATTCGTTATTAAAGATTCTATTTTTCCTTAGCATGTCGATTATTTTCACTACTACAAAATGGATAATTAAAGGCGGTATTTTAAGGGCGGTTCCTTAACGGAACTGCCCTCTTTTGTTAAATTGATTTAAGAAAAAGGTTATTTTGTTTAACCAGCCTTAAAAATCTTATTTTTAGGGGCGGTTGCTTAAGGGAACTGTCGTCTTTTGTTTAAATTGATTTAAGAGAAATATTTTTTTCCTTAACCAGCCTTAAAAATCTTATTTTTAGTGGTGGTTACTTACCAGAACCACCTTCATTTATTCTATTTAAAAAATATTAAAATCAAATAAAATTCAGAGGACTACAGAGGAGGATTTGTTGATGAACCGCGCGCCTACTTAAACCTTAAATTAAAAAAAATAAGAAACCGAAAAAACCCTTATAACATTCCCACCAACACATGTTTTGCCGTCCAACACTACTGAACACCCTAAGACGTATGAATCCACCCAGCCTGCAGATCTCCGCCGCCCTTCTTCTCCCTTGCCTCCCTTCGTCCATCACACAGCCACCGCGCCAAATAAACCCTAACAGCCCCATCGACCCCTTCTTCCTTCACCCAACCAAACCGCTCTGCCTCCATACGAACACCAACACGAACAACCCCATATGAACCTCTTCGTGAATAAAACCGCTCCGCCTCCATACGAGGGAAAAGGAAGCGCCACCGCCATTAAGGTTCATCGCCGCCGTCACCTCCACTCTTCGAAACAGAGAAAGAAGCAGGGAAGACCGGCCACCGCCACCACTCCGAATCAGAGAACGGAGGCCATCAATGCCGCCATCGTCCCCTTGCCCTCCTTTCTAAGTAAGCAATCCTTTTGATTCTCTCATTCTCTCATTTTGATTCTCGGTTTAGGGTTTTGAATTTTTCCCTCTTTTTGATTTTCGGTTACGAGGAAACGTTTAGGGTTTTTGATTTTGCCCTCCTTTTGATTCTAGGTTTAGAGGAGAGGTTTAGGGTTTTCGATTTTGCCCTCCTTTCCACTGATTTGCATGGTTTTCACTCTGATGCTATAAAGTTTGCTTGATTACCTTTTTTTGTTTCATTCTTACTCAATATGTAGCTGTCAAATTCACTTATTTTTAGCAGATGTTTGTGTTTTTGCTTGATTCCGGGATGCCATTGTGACTAATAATTTTACATGAGACAGGTTGCAGAAGGTGCAAAAGCTGCTGGTGCATCTCGTATTATCGTCATTGATATTGATAGCAAGAAGTTTGATATAGTTATGTCATGCACTTGGTTGACCTTAACATGGGCAGTATGTCTTTAATGTTGTGAATTGATCTGCTGGCTAGTGCCAAGTATCTCATTTCTCAGTTATGTTAATACAGCCCCCTGGCATTTGACAACCCTATAATAAAACTTTTAACTTATGCTTGTTTAAGAGCTTTAACTTTGAGAAATATTTTTATAACTAAATCAATAGATTGTTTAAAAAAAATTCAGTTGCTTGTTTAATTTTTTCAATGGAGAAAATTAAAGAGCTTGAATTCAGTTGCTTGAGAATTTACTTGTTTAAAATAAAAGATATTTAAGAGCTTTTTAGAAATATTTATGACTAAGTCAATAGATTGCAATAGATTGTTTAAAAAATATTCAGTTGTTATCTTAACTCATCTGGGTAGAATTTGTTCATATTGATTCGTCTTTCAGATGCAAAACTGAGTTGTTAAGTGAAGTTGGAACTAGTGTAGGATAGGATAATATTCATAGCAGTTCTTATCATAGTACACTATTCAGAGCTTAGTCTAACATATCATTTATCATGGTTTTACATTTTCTGCAGAGTGCACCTGTTGTAGAAACTCAAGCTTATGATTTATTGATGGAAGGTGCCATGCGTGCACAACATTTCCATTTGCGAAACTTGCGGGTAAATGGACCAATGGAAATGGTTGTTAGACACATTTGCAGAGTACTATGGAGTTTCTGATTCATATGCTAAGTTGAGGTACTTGAAAAGTGGGGTGTTTTAAATGTCATTTGGCTATCCCAAAAAACAAGGCAAAAAAAGAATCAGTTTTCCAAGAACTCTTTACAAGACATGAAGTCACTCTTTTCCATCTTCTTGTAGGTATCTATTACATGTCATGAATGTGGCAACTCCAACCAAGGACTGCTTAGAGCTTGTGAGAGAGTTGCTTGAACCCCTTATAAAGGCCAGAAGTGAGAGGAGTTTGACCAGGAGGTAAGTTGTACACTTTATTACACCTTTCCCATTGCAGTAACTTATCAAACCATAATCTTTGGTTTACTTTTTTTTTTAGTGATGTTCCTGCTTGCCATTAATTTATACAACTTCAATACTTATACATTGAATAAGATTTAGCACTTAATGGAACACAAACACTTGACAGAAAACCGAGCATTTTGATCCAGCATCCGTTTCTGCAGCACCAGCTCTAGAACCTGCCATACAAGTCTACTGCAGTCTTCATGACATTCTATCTCTAGATGCTCAAACTATTCTAAGAAACTATTTGTAGGTATTTGTTTATTTTCACCATTGCTGACAACTGATGCTCTTGTTCAACAAAATTTCAAGCATAGAATCATGAATCAGATTGAGGGATGTGACTATCCTTGGCAAACCAAAACTAGATTTAGAGACCGTTTTTTCCTTAAAGATGTAGCCTTCATACAAAGACAAAATGTCTTTTTTTTGGGCGATTACTGCAACAATATCACATTTATTTTCCTTTCAGCTAAAATTGGCTAAAAAGAAGTCATAAATTTAAAGTTTTACTGTTGACAGGCTCCAGCAAGAAAAAGGTGTAGAAAACTCATGATGGGGACTGACGAATTTGTGTCGAGCACCACTGAAAGCTACCTAATGGATACCATCACCATCTCAACTGCATACCTGAAGATGAAAAACCTTTGTGTTTCTATAACAAACCTGGTCCAGTTGTTTCCATCTCAACGCAGTCATATTCGACCAATAGTCCTAATATTGAGAAGGTATAATTAGTGATCCACTTATTAATTGATGTAGTTTAGTTGTAGTATTTGTCTTTATAATACCAGTTGGGAGGTGTGTGTCTATATATATGTATATAGTAACTACCCCAAATGAATCTGATCTGCTCGTGGGTGATTTTTTGTTTATGAACTATGATGCTGTTCTGTTTTGGTTTTTTCTTCTCGTGTTTCTGGCTTCGGTTTTGAAGGTTGTCTTGGCACCTGGCTTTGGCTACTTCAGTACCAAAGAATCATACGTGGATGAGGGTAATATTGTTTGGTAATAGGTGTGGATGCTCTAATAATTCATTTGATTATTAGCTTTGGTAGTTGTTGCTTTTAATCAAAATCGATTATGTTACGTACTATTATGTGATTGTAAGTTTATTATGTCATAATGGTGTTTTATATTTTCACACAGGTAGGTTGGAGAGGAAGATCATGATTGATGATGAAGAATATTAACGTAGAAGGTTTTGTTATTCTATCCAATGATACTTCGGATAGTTTCTTTGCTGTTTACGTAGCTTTTGATCCTTTTTTAATGTTCGAGTGATGTTGACCTATTGTTTACGGTGTCAAAAAGAATTGTTAGTGTTTGCTTTGTTACTACCATCTAGCCATTCATCTCAATATGTTGTTCTTTTGGTATGTTTTTATTTTGTCATAAGTCATAACAGATACAGGCCTATGTTAGAAGAATATGATGTCTTATTGTGTGCTATTATCTGATGCTGTTTTTTGGGCAAAATCAAAAAATTTTGCTGCTTGCTTAGCTATATAGGATTTAATAGCAAAGTACTTAATATGACAAATAGCTTGATTAGCTATATAGGTTCTTATTTCAAATCCTTAACATGTTTTCTTCCCTTTCAACAATACCCTTATAATTATATGTTACTGACATTTCTTTGCACCTCATGGACCATAAAGGGTGCTTTATTCCTGTTTTTTTTTGTTCATGTTGTAGCGAAGGGTCTTCGCTTTTTTTTTTAGTTATCTCTGATGTCCAATCCTCAAATAAACAACTTATATTCTTCTCCCTTCTTTCAATCAATGTAGGTTTCCCTTCTTTGTCAAAAATGAATTATTTTCTAATCAGCCATACTCTTATATTTTCTAAAAAAGAATAAACCGTTTATGGGGACTTAGTAACAGCTTATTGATTTCTCGTTTATGGTTTTATCCATAAAGTATAAACCATTTATTAATTTAACTTTTATTTCATTTTTCAGTACTTCTCAGATTGCGATTATAAAGAATATAGTCACGAAATGCTCGATGAAGAGAAGAATTGACTTCTTATTTGCTAGAGGAATTGTACGCAGCATATTTGCCAAGCACCACAAGGTTTTTTCACAAGAGACTTCAGTACTATAATGGTTTTGCTGGACTTGTGATTTATGATTTTGGGATTTTGTGATGTGTTGTTGGATTTGTGATTTTGGGATTTTGTGATGGGTTGCTGGATTTTTGATGTTAACACTAGCTACCATCATCATATGTGTATTTAATGATATCAGTCTTATATGTAGCTCTTTAATGATACAAGGAAGTCATTTTGTTGAATTAAATAAGTAATATATCTTGTATTATATATTATATTCCATAGAATTAGAATTATGTATGATGTTGCGTGTATCGTGATAATGCAAAATAGGACGGTTCAGAAAATATAAAAAAAATTCCAAAAAAAATAATGGTGGTTAGTAAAAAGATATACGAGTGCGGTTCAAAAAGTAGTTAAAGAGGATGGTTCAGAAAATATAAAAAAAAAATAAAAAATAGAATAAATGAAGGCGGTTTTTTAAGCTAAAAGAGGGTCGTTCCGAACCTCCTTTAAATCTAGTGCCCTTGTAAGTGGCACAGTTATGAGGGCGGTTCTGAACCCCCCTCATAACTGTGTGCGGAACCGCTCTCTAAAAAAGTATAGAGGGCGGTTCCGAACCACCCTCATAACTGTGCCACTTACAAGCCACTAGATTTAAGGGGGGTTCGGAACGGCCCTCTTTTAGCTTAAATAACCACCCTCAAAAGGTTTTTTTGTAGTAGTGTTTGTGTGTAGCCGTTCCTGCTAATGCACAGCGTTTGCATTGGAAGATTGAATGAGAGCTGAGGTAGAAAGTTAAGCAACGTTGATTGAACAAAGGCATCATTTAGAGCTGGGAGCTTTTGCAGATCAAATGAGACTCAGATGAGAAATTAGAGGCATTTCGGTGGCAATTATTGCGAACCGAATTAGAGACAAAGCAGCTGCAGTCTCATGTGGAGGGATTGGTTAAGGATGTCACACAACTAAGGCATGAGAGGATGAAATTGGAGGCCTTATTATTGGAGAAAGAAGATGAGGTGACTTCCTTGAAAGATCAATTTGCATCACTTATTATTACAAAATGTTATTTCCGTCTGACACAAGTCCGAAAAATACTTCTCAGCTGAAATGCAATTTTTTTCCGACTCTCAAGAGTCAATTTATTTTCACTCTTGAGAGTCGGAAATAGTACGTAGTTTTATTTAAATTTTGACTCTTGAGAGTCGGAAATAGTATGTAGTTTAATTTTTCCGACTCTCAAGAGTCAAAATTTTTTTGATTCTTGAGAGTCAAAAATAGTAACACATAAAAGGATATTTTAGTCCATAAAAATTGAAAATAGGGACTAAAAAGTCATTTATGGGGCCAAAAAATAAAGGTCTTTCAAGATAGGGAATATGAAGTGATTGATTATCACAGTTACTCCTTTGAATTGGTGTAACTTCATTGAATATGAAGTGATTAAGTATACATTAATATCGGTGTTGCCTTTGTGAAGAAATGAAGTGAAAGGAAGACTGGAGGTGAAAAATGTGAAAAATAAGGTTATATTGTTAGATTATTTTAATAATCTATTGTGACTCATGTAATTTATAGAATTGATTCTTATTAAAGAAGGTTCAATGTGATGATGGTTAACCTTATTAAAGCCACTTAGAATCAATTGGGTCTTTTTATGATTTAAAAGTCTCTCTCCTCTACCTTTAAAAAGAGAAGTAATTGTTAAACCGTATGATCGTTGGACGAAAGGACACAACTGTTCGGAAACACTGATATATAAGTATCAGTTGAGGCAGCGGTTAAAAGTGGTTTTTTATGTTATTACAATAAGAAGAAGAATATTCTCTAATCATCACGGGAAACTAGAAAAGAGAAGGTACAGAGGAGAGAAAAACCAAAAAGGTGATCAAAGAGCATAAGGGCAAACAATCCAAGTAATTCAAGAGGAATTTCAAGCAATGGATCCGGGTAAGTTTTCTATTCATTGCAATCTCTAATTATAGCATATAAAATTATGTGAGAATCATGAATTCAAGATCCTTAATTTGCTTACAATTGGTATCAAAGCCAGGTTCTGAATTTATGAATCTCCATGAAAAGTATTATGCCAGAATTTTTCTATGAATCCTATTCATGTAAACTGTAAAGTGTTTCCGCTGCAAGTCTGCAACTTAATATTTTATTCTACGGGTACTGTTCTTAACGCTGATGTTATGGACGCGGATGTAAACTTAATGTTATGGACGCTCATGTAAACTTAATGTTTTATTGCACGCACGCTGATGTTATGGAATTTCAACATATCACATTGAATCATTTTGATAGAGGTCTGATATAATTATTATATGTACAGTGTCGTATATACTAGTGACCAAGGCAAAGGGTTTTTGGATTTATATACATTATTTGATATAATTTTATATGCATATATATTATATATTATATATGTAAGGTTTCGTGTATATCATCCCATATACTTGGATATTTTATTTTGGAATTATATTATGGGTTAGATTTGTTAATCACCAAAGTGGTCGAGTCTTAGAATTTTAATTCCAAAACTGTACGGTTGTTCCAATTACCCATAAGTTTAATGTTATGTTATATAAAAGTAAATTTATGGATTAAATTAAATTTATTATTATAAGGTCTCCATGTGTTACCCAAAGGTATACCATTGCTTATAATTAATAATATTAAAGGATTATTTGACATACTTGGAGAATATGTTTGTATATCCAAAGATAACATGCATGCATGTTCATTTATGTGAGACTAATTGTCTATTTAAGTATGTTATAGTTAGCATCATTATTGTTAAAAATTATGGATTTAGGTGTAACCCAAAGGTGAATTTAAATACATTGTCAAAGTTGGTATATGTTTGAATCTATTACATTTACTCAAAACATTAATGGTATGAGCATGTGAAATGTTTGCAGTTTCCGGTAATTTATTTGGCTTGGGCAATGGGCTCATTAAATTCAACGGGCTGAATTATTCTAATTGGTCTGAGCAAATCAAGTTTCAACTTGGTGTGATGGATTTCACTAGTACAAAATACATTTTTCAGACCGGTTCCGAACCATTTTTCAAACCGGTTCCGAACCGGTCTTAAAGCCCCTGTTGCTAAAAATACATGTTAAATGAGACCGGTTATAAACCGGTCTTTTTCATATTAACGAGACTGGTTATTAACCGCTCTGATTTAAATTTTTGAACCAGTCTGAATAATTATTTTGAACCGGTCTGAATAATAATTTTGAACCGGTCTGAAAAATTCTTTGAACCGGTCTGAATAATAATTTTGAACCGGTCTGAATAATTCTTTGAACCGGTCTGAATAATAATTTTGAACCAATCTGAATAATAACTTTGAACCGGTCTGAATAATAATTTTGAACCGGTCTGAATAATTCTTTGAACCGGTCTGAATAATGAACCACTCTGAAAAATGAACCGCTCTGAATTAAAAAATGAACCGCTCTGAAAAATGAACTGCTCTGAATTAATTTTTGATCCGCTCTGAATTATTCTTTTTGAACCGCTCTGAATTATTCTTTTGAGCCGATCTAAATTAATTTTTGAACCAGCCAATCTCAATTTTTGAACATATACCAATTTAGTAATGCTTGCCATATTTATAGTCATCCCATCTAAGCCTCTGCTCATAGGGAATTTAAAATTTTTGCCAAGAAGTAATACATAATTATATATATATATATATAAAGAAAGATTTATCAAATAAAATTTTATTAAAAACTAGAAGCAAAAGCATTGCTTCCAGATAAAGATCAAAACCAAATACATTACACCATAGAATTAATGGGTTGCTTACAAAGATCAAATACTAGCGAAAACACACCTCTTACTGTTGGAAACTAACAAACAGAACAAAAACTCCTAACCTCCTACACCAGCAAAAAGAATAAAAAAAAAACTACATAACTAGAGTCGTCAATATCCCTGCATAAAAACTCCAAGATTGCAAAGCCACTCCTTCAATTTTTCCATGCATCTGCAACATTCCTGCTGGAAACCAGATACACTTATCTGCATGTTTGGAAATCAGATACACTTATCTTTAATTAAAAGCAAAAACAGATAAATATTGTCTGCAAGACAATGGAGAAAATCCACAATCACAACAATCTGGAGGGTTTCTATACTAACACAGGATGATTCAAGAGCCTTCACATTTTCTTGTGTTTCTGAAATAATACACTCACTCATGCAAATTTCTTATCATGTCTTCAATAGATATCCTCTTTTACTACTGAAAGAAAATAACAATACCACCCACATGAAACATCTACCAAGGAAGCAAGCTAATATGATAGCATGAGTGCACTTGTTTTCAGTTCTATGATAAGAAAAAAAAGGGGACAAATACAGAAAGAATGATGAAAAAAATGATGAATGACAAATACTTACACTTGCCTCTACTGATCAGTTAGTCTCACACAGCAATCTCAAGTAGAGTAGGTCCTCTCAATATTGTGATTAAGTGATTTTTAACTGACTGCTCCTCCATATTTGAATGAAAAAAGCTTACCAAGGAATGCTCTGCCACTATACATAATCTCTAAAAATGCATGTCTTGCTAAAAAAGAATTTTCCGTGTATCAACAAAATCAGTTTTTTTAACATGAAAACATGAAGAGGCCACTGAAACCGTCAGAAATTATAGACCCACCAACGGCACAAAAATGAATTATAGCAAAGTATTAATGAACTGGAAGATTCATAGACAAGCCAAACCATATTTTTAAGCAGCCCTGTGCAAGGTTAAACCACCATTTTGCGGTCTAAGAGGGTTGGATGTGCATAGCCCTACTCCATAGATATAGAGGCTGTTATCATGACAAGAACCTATGACCACCAGGTCCAAAGGTATGCCTTGCAATAGAAAATGGAGAGTATGCAGGACTTGTCTTGTAATAAGACCACATGAATATATTTATACTAATACAGTATTACTTACAGTAATGACATTCCTAATTACAAGGATGAGTCAGCTGCATCATAAGAGCACTAATTGACCACACAAATACCAGAGGTATTTTCTACCACACCTTGAATCAAGGCTAACCCCTAAACTGATCTATATTAAATTTAAAACTTTTAAAGAACACTCAATGCACATGGAACCTCTAGTGTAAAACAGAAGCTAAAATCAAAGTAAGAAAGAAGCCATTCAATTGTCGTATTAAAAGCTCAACAGCTTGTGAACCATATCCAAGCTGAAAATAAAGAATGAAAATCAAAGATAAGAGGACTGACACTTTGATTATGGATGAGAAGCCTGCGACCATTACTGAGACTAGCACAGAGGCTGACAAATCTCTTTTTGAGACTTGGGAGCGGTCTAACAGGTTGAGCTTGAATTTAATGAGGATGACGATGGCAGAAAATGTAAAGCCGTCAATGCCCAAAACTAATGATGCAAGGGAATTTCTGACAAAGGTTAAGGAATACTCTCAATCGGATATTACTGAGAAATCCATTATTGGGAGTCTAATGAGTGAGTTAACAACAAAGAAGTTTAAGTGGTCATAGTCCATTCATGATCATGTAACTAGTATGGCAAATCTATCGGCAAAATTAAAGACCATGGGTATGGAGGTGAATGAGACATTTCTGGTTCAGTTTATTATGAACTCACTTCCTCCAGAATTTGGACAATTCCAAGTGAACTACAACACTATCAAGGAAAAGTGGAGCTTCCAAGAACTTAAGGCAATGTTGGTTCAGGAGGAAGGGAGATTAAAGAAACTGAAGGATCAATCTGTCCATCTCGTGGGGTATGATGGTGCTAGCAGCAGCAAGGGAAAGCCTGGTTCAAAGGGTAAAAAGAAGGAGAAAGCCTCAATGAAAGTCAATGAAGGTAGAATCCAGAAGCAGCAGAGATGTCATTTCTGCAAGAAGGAAGGTCACTTCAAGAAAGACTGCCCTAAAAGGAAGGCTTGGTTCGAAAAGAAAGGTATTTACTATGTTTCGGTAAATTTTGAATCAAATCTTATTAAAGTACCTAATAGTACCTGGTGGTTAGATTCTGGTGCTACTACTCATGTTTCTCATGTTACACAGGGATTTCTTTCGATCCAAACCATAAAAGGAAATGAAAAGTTCTTGTATATGGAGAACAGAATGAAGGCACGAATAGAAGGAATTGGGATGTATAGATTGGTCTTGGACACTGGTTGTCATTTGGATCTTGAAGAGTGTCTTTATGTTCCTGGTTGTGCTAGAAATTTAGTCTCTGTTCTAATGTTGGATAATATAGGTTTTAATTTTAAGATTGGACATGGTGTATTCTCATTATATAAAGATAAGTACTATTATGGTTCTGGTACATTAATTAATGGTTTATATCGTTTTAATCTTGATGTTAATTTTATTGAATCCCTGTTTCATATTGAACATAATGTTGGTATTAAACGTAGTGCACATAATGAAAATTCTGCTTTCTTGTGGCATCAAAGGTTAGGTCACATATCCAGAGAAAGGATACTAAGGTTAATGAGAAATGAAATTTTACCTCAATTGGATTTTGATGACTGGGGAATAAGTGTAGATTGCATCAAAGGCAAACTAACGAAAAATAGATCAAAGAATCCTGCCACAAGAAGTAGTCAATTACTTGAGTTAATACACACTGATATGTGTGGTCCATTTGATGTTCCGTCATGGGGCGGTGAAAAGTATTTCATTACCTTTATTGATGACTACCCTAGATATTGTTATTTGTATCTTTTGCATGAAAAGTCTCAATCAGTGGACTTCCTAAAGGTGTTCATTGATGAAGTTGAAAGGCAATTAGATAGAAAATTGAAAGTAATGAGGTATGATAGAGGTGGTGAGTTTTATGGTAAATTCAATGAAAGTGGAAAATGTCCAGGTCCGTTTGCAAAGTTTCTTGAAAGTCGGGGCATATGTGCACAGTATACAATGCCCGGTACACCTGAACAGAATGGTGTAGCTGAAAGGCGGAATCGTACTCTTATGGATATGATTAGGAGTATGTTAAGTAATAGTAACAATGTTGTACCTATATCGCTGTGGATGCATGCATTAAAGACTGCTACATATTTGTTGAACAGGGTTCCCAGTAAAGCAGTTCCTAAGACTCGTTATGAACTGTGGACAAGAAGGAAGCCCAGTTTGAGGCATCTTCACATTTGGGGTTACCCAGCAGAAGTAAGGGTATATAATCCACATGAAAAGAAGCTTGATGCAAGAACCATTAGTGGTTACTTCATTGGGTATCCGGAAAAATCAAAGGGGTATAGATTTTACTGTCCTAACCATTGTACGAGAATAGTTGAGTCTGGAAATGCTCGGTTCATTGAGAATGGTCAGTTCAGTGGGAGTGGAGAACCACGAAATGTGGATATTAGAGAGATTCATGTAGAAAATCCTAAATCTAGTGTTCCTTCTCAAGTTGTTGTCCCTCTTGTTGTATCACATTCACACAACACGGCAAGACAACACATTAATATTCCAAACCCACAAGATGAACATATAGGTAATGAACCATCTAATGATGTGCAAGTTGCAAATGAACAAGCGATAGATGAACCACAAGAAGTAGCATTAAGAAGGTCTGAAAGGCATAGAAGATCAGCTATTCCGAACGACTATGTGGTTTACTCTGTTGAGTATGGATGTGACTTAAGCATTGATGAGGATCCAGTCTCATTTAGACAAGCCATGGAATGTAGCAATTCTGAAAAGTGGTTCAATGCCATGAAAGAGGAGATAAAATCAATGGATGACAACAATGTATGGGAACTAGTCGAGTTGCCTGAAAATTCAAAGCGGGTCGGAAATATGTAACATCCCGCGTTTTCCGACTAGGACAAATAAAATTTTATTAAAGAAGAATTTTAAGATATTGTTTTACAAAAAGTTTTCAATGAGTATTTTATTCGATTACGAAGTAAAGTGTTGATTTTATGGAGTTTTGGCAAACAAATATTTTTATGGAGTTAGTAAAAATGATTTTTTTTATGAGAAATGATTTTATTTTTGGTGATTTATTGTAAAAATGAATTTCTTTATGGACTTTGAAAGATTTATCAACTTCAGAAATCCATAACTTTTTAACCGTAACTCCGATTTTTATGATCTTTATATGAAAACGATCGTATCGAAACGTGTAACACCTAAGTTTATTTACCCTTTTATACCCTTAATTAAAAAAAATAGCAACTTGAAAATTTCATTTTAAAATTATAAATTGATTAGTAAAAACTTTTAGTTATTTTTAATTCATAAGAAAATCTCCCGTCAAACGGACGGAGTTTCGTTTGTTTTTAAGACTTTTCCAAAATTTCTGTTTTCCTGCAACCTGATAAATAACATATTTTCAAATTTCAAAGCCAGCAGGGCCATTCACATATATATATATATATATATATATATATATATATATATATCAGCTAGTGCATCTTCGTGCACGCATCAGAAACAAGTTTAAAACATCAGAATCTAGTCTTCAGAGTTAGCGGAATATAAACAAGTTAGGAAAACAGTTTTTCCCCAAAATAAACCCCTTTCCCAAAAGGAGTCGTCCTGGGCCCCCAAAAAGCTATTTACAATTATATACAACAAAAATGATTCACATCATCGGACCCAGGACATTCTCATGTCCTACATAATAATAAGTGACCTACTCTCCCTGTGAGGGAGAGTACTCCTGCTCGGCCTGATCTTGTGCAAACTCTTCCTCAGTACCTGTGGGGATAGTAAGGAGTGAGTATTACACATAAAATGGGGAGGCAGTTTCCAGATAAGACATAATGCAACACTAAGCCATACACATATAACAGTTCAATCACACAAAATAAGAGTCAATTCATCACAACTCAATTTCAAGTATTCATTAGTTTCTCAAGTCCATTTTTATCTCATCATTCTCATGCATTAATCTCATAATGTCTTTCATTCTCATTTCATCATTTATAATCACATTTCTCAGTCGGTGTATTCCAGTCACGACTTTATTGCGTTCGCACCACATGCGCGATGACGACTTACCACGTCTGGATAACACTCCCGGTTAGAACCAGTTCGCATCACTAGGAATTTAACGCTCCTGCCAGGACTTTGGCACACCCAAGGGTCTCTCGCTCAACCAGGTCTCTATCTCACCCAAAAGGCTTCACCTGTTAAGCTATGCTATCATATAATTTTCCACATTCCAATATACATTCAGTTGTTTGAATTCATTCACTTTTCACATTCTCAACACATTTTATGTCTTTTATTTTGGCAGTGAATTGAGTCTTGGTGCATCGATGCCTAACAGGAATTTGGACTTAATGGGAATTTCATGCCTGGTTGAGAACGTAGCCCTTGGGAATTTGAAACACCCGGCAGGGGCACCTAGTCTACCAATGCACCAATTCTCAATTCAAATGCACTTTCATTATTATTTACTTTATACATTATCATCATTCATTGCCTTGGATTTTAATCAACATCATTTCCCAAGTCATTTACTAACATAGCATTCAATTTATCAACAATCACCAAATATCAAGATTAAACATATCAATATCAATATAATTTCCCTAAGTCATAAATTCTACTTTAGCAATTATTCTATATGATATCAACCTAAACTAACACAAAAATCTTAGTACTCATTATATGCATATTGCAAACTAAACCCCAGAGTAAGGCAATACTCACTATAACCCACTCCTTACCTTAAATTAGTAAAGAGAAATTAGAACCTTAGTGAGCCCTGGCTCAAAATCTCGGAAACTTGAACTTCCTAAGTCTAGCTTGCCACCTCAATATGGAAATGATGAAATGATGATAGACAACCCTATTTGATAGAGCACAAGAGGAATGATCTTTGTCCTTGCCTTGATTCGAGTTGGAAGGCATGAAACACAATCCCTATATAGCAAAGAGTGCAAGAATCCTAGGGTTTTAGAGCTCAATTTCTATGAGTCAAGGAAAGTTGAAATGGAAGGGAAAATAACTCATGGCATGAAGCTACTTACCCAATCAATGGTGGAAAAATTGAAAAGCCAAGGAGAATGGAGGAGGGAGCAAATCGTGTGAGCCAAGGAGGAAGAGGAATGAAGCTTTAGCCAAAATCCATGGTGCAACTTGATGGGTTTTGGTTGATTTTGGGTTGAGGTGCCCAAGATCAAGTGTTTATGGTGGTTTGGTGATGGGAGTGTGATGGAGTTGCTCTTGGAGCTTGAGAGAGGTTGATGAGGTGATGAGTTGATTTGGTCTTGAAACATGAAGGAATGAAGGGCTTTAAGTGACTTGTTTCCCTTGCCATGCTGTTGAAGAATCGTGTGGCTGAAATCAAAAACTTAGCCACCAAGTTGGAAATCAACGCACCAGATCTGATCTGGTGTGCGCCACGTGCCTGGGCGCATGCCAGGCTCGCTTGGGCGCGCGATCAGCACCAGCACCAAGCTGGTGCATGGCTTACACGGTCAGCAGAGGTTTTGGCGCGCCAACAAGGATTTCTGGTGCAGCTGGTGCATGCCGCGACTCGCCTGGGCGAAATGGTGCCTCGCCTGGGCGTATTTTCCACTGATTTGGTGCACCATGAATAGTGCACCCGCCTGGGCGCATTGCTCGTGCGCCTGGGCGAAAATCTGGGTTTCCAACCTTCGATTCGCCGTAACTTTTTCGTCGACCATCGGATCGAGTCCAAATTTTTAGACATGCTTCTTCACGCCACAAACTTCCTAACCAACGGTGGAATTTATTTTCTTAGCTTCCTATAATAAATTTCTAATTTTCTCTTTTCGGTCGATTTCTAATATCTAAAACGCCGATTTAACTACCGATTTCGCTTATTTGACTTTGACCAAAGTCACAACTGCCTTCTATACAACCCCTAGGACTTATAATCACCACCCACCTATCTACCAAAATTCATTAAGTCACTTTTCCAATTTTTCTAAGGTTTTTAATAATTATTTCATTTAAAACAAAGTTTAGGCTATTACAATTCTCTCCCACTTACCTGAATTTCGTCCTCGAAATTCGTCGAACAATTGTGGATGAGACTGCCTGATCTTATCCTTCAGTTCCCATGTAGCCTCTTCCACATTGTTCCTGATCCAAATCACTTTCACCAAAGAGATTTCCTTGCCTCTGAGTTGCTTCACCTGCCTGTCTTCAATTCTAATTGGCAGAACTTCGAAAGTCAAATTCTCCTTCAAAGGCAAATCATCTAAGGTAACCACATGCGAAGGATCATGGACGTATTTCCTTAGTTGTGAAACATGAAACACGTCATGAAGCCTTGCCAAATGAGGGGGTAATGCAATCCTGTACGCCACTGGGCCAACCTTCTCCAGAATTTCATAAGGCCCAACAAACCGAGGAGTTAACTTCCTGGATTTGATTGCCCTACCAATTCCTGTGATCGGAGACACTCTTAAGAACACATGATTTCCAACATCGAACTCCAAAGGTCTCCTTCGCCTATCTGCATAACTCTTTTGGCGATCCTGTGAAGTTTTCATTTTGTTCTTGATCATTGTGACCTTCTCCGTTGTTTCTTTCACAATGTCAGGACCTGTCAACAGATTTTCACTTATCTGGAACCAACACAAAGGCGTTCTACATTTTCTTCCGTAGAGAGCCTCGAATGGTGCCATACCGATACTGGAGTGAAAACTGTTGTTGTAAGTAAACTCCATCAAAGGTAGTAACTGCTCCCAACTACCGACTTGTTCCAGTACACATGCCCTCAACAAATCTTCAAGTGTCTGGATAGTACGCTCAGATTGTCCGTCTGTCTGCGGATGATAAGATGTACTCAACTTTAGCTTAGTACCCAATGCCTGTTGAAGACTCTGCCAAAATCTAGACAGAAATCTCGGATCGCGATCGGATACTATACTAGTAGGAACACCATGCAACTTCACTATGTCCCTGATGTACAACTGAGTTAACTTCTCAAGAGTATACTTCTTATGGGTAGGAATGAAATGAGCACACTTTGTAAGACGGTCCACAACCACCCAAACTGAATCACATCCTCCAGCAGTCCTTGGTAAACCCGTCACAAAGTCCATAGCTATACTGTCCCATTTCCACTCCGGAATGTCAAGTGATCGCAAAGGACCACCAGGCTTTTGATGCTCAATCTTAACTTTCTGACAAGTTAAGCAATGAGACACGTGATCGGCCACATCGGTTTTCAACTTCGGCCACCAATAAATCCTTTTTAGATCTTGGTACATCTTTGTTGCACCAGGATGAAAATTCATCTTGGTTCGATGTGCTTCCCATAGGATATCTCTTCTAACTTCGAAATCCATAGGAACACATATCCGACCCCTAAATCGGATGATGCCATCAGAACCTTTCACAAAGTCGGGCTCTTCATTGCCTGATGCCCCTTCTAATAACTTTTGCAGCTCTACATCATCGGCTTGCCTTTCTTTAATAAAACCCATCAATTCATTAGTAACCCGCAACATTTCAAGAACGATGCTCTTCTCTTTCACTTGCATGTTCAAGTTGAGGTCACTAAATTCTTGAATCAATTCCATCTCTTTCACCATTAGATTGCTGACATGCAAAGTCTTACGACTTAGTGCATCAGCCACTACATTGGCCTTGCTCGGATGATACTGAAGATCGAAGTCATAGTCTTTCAGAAATTCCATCCACCTCCTCTGTCTCATATTTAACTCTTTTTGATCGAAGAGATAGCGAAGACTTTTATGATCGCAAAGACTTCGAACTTTGAACCATATAGATAATGCCTCCAGATTTTCAAAGCAAAAACTACTGCCGCCAACTCAAGATCATGAGTGGGATAGTTCTGTTCATGCTGCCTCAATTGTCTGGATGCATAAGCTATGACTTGCCCTTGCTGCATCAACACACAACCCAACCCTTGCTTAGAAGAATCACAATACACCACGAAGGATTGAGTCGGGTCCGGCAAAATTAACACTGGGGAACTAGTCAACCGCCTCTTCAACTCTTGGAAACTACCTTCACATTCCGGGGACCACTCAAACGGAACACCTTTCCGTGTAAGAGTCGTCAATGGAAGGGCCAATTTAAAAAACCCCTCAATAAACCTCCGATAATACCCAGCCATACCAAGAAAACTTCTGATCTCAGTAATGGACTTAGGTCTCTCCCACTTAAGTACCGCTTCAACCTTAGAAGGATCGACAGCAACACCCTTCTCAGAAATGACATGCCCCAGAAACTGCACTTCATTCAACCAGAAACTACACTTAGATAGCTTTGCATAAAGCTGTTTGGATTTGAGAATTTACAGCACTATCCTTAGATGCTCTGCATGCTCACTTGGACTCTTAGAATAGATTAGAATGTCGTCAATGAAGACTATGACGAAAGAATCCAAGTACGGCCTGAATATTTTGTTCATATAGTACATGAAAATAGCCGGAGCATTAGTGAGACCAAAGGATATAACCACATATTCAAAATGTCCATATCTCGACCTGAACGCCGTTTTAGGAATGTCCTCCTCTCGGATACGGATTTGATGGTATCCTGATCGAAGGTCAATCTTAGAAAATACAGCTGCTCCTCGCAATTGGTCCAACAAATCGTCGATGCGAGGGAGAGGATACTTATTTTTCACCGTCACCGCATTCAATTGTCTATAGTCGATGCACATTCGGAGACTTCCGTCCTTCTTTTTAACAAAAAGAATCGGAGCTCCCCAAGGTGACACGCTCGGTCTAATCAAACCCTTAGCCAAGTAGAAGTTTTAGAATGCCAAGAATACCCCTCCTTGATGCATGTTTGGCCGAACTAGTTAAGGACCAAGGAAGGGAAATTGTGTTGTACCCCTAGTCCATTTCCTTTTATTTCCATTCACTCCTTCGTTCCTTCATTCTTCCACCCATTCTTTCATTCTTTCATTTCATTTCCTTTCACACCAACACAAACACTTAGTCTCCAAGAGCAACACTAGCTCTTGAGAGACATAGAGAGAGACATAGAGAGAAAGAGAGAAAAAGAAGAGAGAACCGTGAGAGAGAGAGAGGGACCGAATTAGAAGAGGAAAGAAAGGAGAGAAAGCTTTGATTGTAGCCCATTTTCAACCATCTTCATAGGGTATAAACTTGATCCTTGATTGTTCTTCCTTCTCTATTATTTTATTTTCGGTTTTTGTTGTAAATGTATTGATTTGTTCAAAGTTTATTCTTGCATATTGATTTTTAATGTTGATCTATATTTTTCAAAGACTAATAAGTAAAGATTAAAGCTTTAAAACAAAGAAATGAACATGCAAAAAAAAAAAAGATTAAGGTGATTCGGTTTTTATAAATATTTTGTGTAAAGGATTTTGTTTTCTTTGATGAACTTTGGTTTTATGCATGTCTTTGGAAAATAAATTGATTTTTAAAAGTTGTTCTTTGATGCATGTTTGTTTTCAAGTTAGATCTAGTATTTCTCTTTGCATCCATGTAATTTTCTCAAAGTTGATCTTAATTTTTCTTACATGCATATGAAAGATCTTGACAAAAATTAAGAGATCTAAGAACTTGATGTTTGATTCGGTTTTTAAAAGAAATTTTGTGATAATGATTTGATTTTCTTGTTTGATTTGGTTTTGGTGTGCATGTAAAGGAAATTATTTTTAGTAGAAGAGTTTAATTTAAAGCATGGAAATTTTGATAAAATGAATTCATTTTTCTTGATGCATGTTTCGGTGTTGACTTAGATTTTTTAGAAATGAATTTTAATTGAAATATTTGATACATGCATGTGATGATCTAGTGAAAAGAAGCATGCCTTGATGTTAGTTTTGATTTTTCTCTTAAAACCTTGATTTTGGTTCTTGAAGGTTGATGCATGTATGATTTTTCTTAAGATCTACTACTTTTAAATATGTGCATGTCAAGATCTAGGTTAGTTTAATTTGATTCTTGATTTTTAGTTTTAAAGGTTTTATTTTTAGATGTTGATGCATGTTGTATTTGAATTAAAGAAAATTATTTTCTGGACTTAGTGACGAATTTAATTGGAAAAATATGACTTGCACAACTCCAAAAAATCTGAAAATTTTATGAGATAGTCTTGATTGTATAAGGAAGATTTATACCAATTTTTATGCAATTCGGAGTTGAACAACTATTTTTAATCATGACGTTTTTGCCTCAGACCAGCAACAGTCCCGCTTTGCTTTTCATGTGAAATCTGATTTGAAACCTAGCTTAGGATTGTTCAAATGACTTGAAAATTTTAATTGATGAACTTTGGCATATATGTGTGTGTTATGGAAATTTTGAAGACTAAATAAATTTATTTGATTTAGTTTTGGATTTTATCTTTTGTGTTTCACCTTTAATCACACTAAGATTCCATTTGAATGTTTTTGATGAATGTGAATTTTTATACTTTATGCTATGACTTTGCTGCCTTGTATGATAATTATGATGTCTTGAAATGATTTAATGAGTGATTGTTCAATGATATGTTTGGGTTATGCATGAATGAATTATTTAATTAACCAAAGTGTTGTGTGTTTGATTTTGTAATCGGTTTTGAAAAGTAATTGGTTTTGAAATGGTTTAGTCTTGATTTAATTGAAAAACCTTGGACTTAGTGGTTGCTGCCCTTAACTCATTTCACGATGTTAAGTTTGAAAAATAAATCATTTAAGTGTTTATTTTATAGCAAAGTGTTATACGAACTAAAGTATGATTTTTCGGTGTTTTTGAGTTTTGGTTGATGGCTGTCTGGAACGAACCAGCAACCAAAACTAATGGTTTTAAAGTGTTTTGTCAATTGTATTGAAAAGATTTTGAGATGTTTAAAGTATTTTCAAAATTCGAATTTGATTTGAAAAAGTTTTGATGTTTTACGATTTTCTGACGAGAAATAAAAAGAGTTTTCGAAAACACGTTTTGATACTAAGTAGGACGATTATTTAAATAGACTTGTAACGTTAGTATCGTCCATTTAGTACAAGGTGCGTATAAGTCGAGAAGTGGAACAGCTGACTTGTTGGGAAGGACCCGCAACGATTTCAGATGCTGGAACGAGAGGTGAGAAATGCAGTAGGCCTAAGTCATCGTGACGCGTCAACTCGGTTCTAAACTGAGTACATCGAGTGTACTTGAGTAATTGTCATAGGTTATGTCTGCATGATTATATGTGATATATATGTGTTAGATGTTTATCTGTTCTGTTAGACATGATGCATGATTGATTTTATTACATATTGGATTTCTCTGTGAATATACTGTGGAGTATATCTTGTCCTGTCTGTAAAATTTGAATGTGGTTATGAAAATCATGAGAAGGAAATAAATAATGAGATGAATGAATTGTGAAAGAGATAAATAATAATAATTGAAAGAAAATTAATCGATGAGTTGAGAAAGAATTGAGAAGAAGAGATGACTTTCAAGACGATGAGGAGAAATACCCGACGAGGCGAGCGGAAGCATGGTGATGATGAGCGATGCTGATGGTGTTGTGGAGCAACAACTAAGGAGAGCAATGCTGATGATGTTGCTGAACAACAACTAAAGAGAAGGATGTTGATGATGCTGCTAAGCAATGGCTGCTGAGAAAAATGCTGAGGAATGTTGTTGAGCATGAGCTGATGAGAATAGTGCTGATGAAATGCACGAGAACGAGATATGAGGCAAGATGCCATTGAGAATTTAGGGGGAACGGATTACGATTAGTGGTCGGGTTCATTGAAGGGATGCACCAAGGATGAACCGACTGTTAGGATTAAGCCGCTAATTAAAAATCTAAAACTTTAAAAGACTTTAAAAGACTTTAATATACGCGGTGATGTATGAGAGTGCGAAGTAGTGGAGAGGAAGATACTATGGTATCTGCGGATACTCAGGTGGAGATTGCATGAGGGGAGGGCAAGGACGGTGAACGTCAAGAAGCCTGGAGTACATTTCTAGGCGGAACGAATCCTACATGTGGCGTACTAACGTGGTAGGGACTGGGTCCAATGCTGTGGTAAGTTCTGCACCGCGAACTAGAAATGATACTGTCACCCCCTTGATTGCACGTCTAGAACAGTGAGAGGGACTGGAACGGGGCATCTGAGATTTCCGCTGAGAGCGTGCGTTGATAATATATGAAATGATATGAATGAATTGAATTGATTTGAGGCTGTAGTCCTCCTGGTCTGGGACCAATTGTTTGTGAGACAGCTGTCGTGCCCGCGTGGTAAAGGTCCTGTACTCCTGTTTGCTTCCGACTAGGTTGGGTGGATGACCGAGGAGATGTAGACGTGAGTGTTTTCCTCAATGATGAAGTCCCCCCATCATTGAGCGAACCATTTGATAAAACTTAAGAATGATATAAATGAAAGCATAAAGAAAATTTAAGATTCATGAGAAAGATTCAAAGAAGGAAAGCATATGTGATTGTTGAAAAGATTGAGGAAGATGGTGATGAGACTGGAATGTCTGAGAAGAATGATGATGCTTTATGCAATGAGTATGTGGTTATTAAATTATGATATGTTTGATTTATTATTGTTATATGCTTTGTTTATAAGTGTTTTCTATATGCTTATGTGAATATATTTGTCATATGCATAGCATGAGTAATTGTGATTACATGAGAATTATTAGATCCCATGTCTTGATTGTATGCTTCTAGTCATTATTACGTCCTAGTTAGTGATAAGTGTCTGTCAAGTCCTGTATTTTATTTACATAGTTTACTGTGTTCATTCTATTTTATATGAAGTCATTATTATATTGTCTTGTCATGGGTGTACTTCTGGAATGCTGACCTCTCTCCTATCATGTTGTCGTATCGGGTTATTCCGATATTGCAACGGGTAGATGGTCGACCCTGCAGTAAATCTGTACGTTATCTCGATGAGGCTTCTGCAGTGGACTTCAACGAGAAAGATTAGACATCGAGATTAGTAGTAGGTAATTCCCTTGAGCACTATATCTCATGCAACTACTTGGTTGACATTGTTATATCATTGTGTACACCGCTTGGTATTTTATTGAGTATGGATTTTAAGGAATAAGGTTTTTGTGAAACAAGAAACGAAAATGTTTTCTCAAATCAGATTTATGAAGCCAAGTTACAAAGTGCGATGTTAAGTAACATCTCGGTTTGGAACTTGACTTGTGATGTGTGACATGAGAACATTATTTTATTTCAATTAAGATAATGAAATGTTTTTGAACATAAAGGTTCTCATGACCATGTCACCATGTAAAAAAAAAATCCCAAATTTTTACTATATTTTTTAAAGAGATGATGTTTTCAAGTTTCCGAAATCGGGGTGTAACAAAATAAATGGGTCTGTAAGACCAAACGAGACTCGAAAGGCAACATTGAAAGATACAAGGCTAGGCTTGTTGCCAAAGGTTACACTCAAAAGGATGGCATTGATTATAAAGAGACCTTCTCTCCAGTTTCAAAGAAGGACTCCCTAAGAATTGTCATGGCGTTGGTGGCTCATTATGATTTGGAGCTTCACCAAATGGATGTAAAGACCGCCTTTCTTAATGGTGACTTGGAAGAAGAAGTTTATATGGACCAACCAGAAGGGTTTGTGATCACAGGAAAAGAAAAGTTAGTGTGTAAGTTAAAGAAGTCAATATATGGATTGAAACAAGCTTCCTGACAATGGTATCTTAAGTTCAATGATACCATTACGTCATATGGTTTTGTAGAAAATGCTGTTGACAAGTGTATCTACATGAAGGTCAGTGGGAGTAAGTTCATTATATTAGTTCTATATGTTGATGATATCCTACTTGCTGCTAGTGACACTAGTTTTTTACATGATGTAAAGAAGTTTCTTTCTATGAACTTTGAAATGAAAGATATGGGAGAGGCATCTTATGTGATAGGAATTGAAATATTCCGTGATAGATCACAAGGACTTTTGGGATTATCTCAGAAAGGCTATATCAATAAAGTGCTAGAAAGATTCAGAATGGAAAAGTGTTCTCCTGGAATAGTTCCAATCCAAAAAGGGGGATAAATTTAGTGAAATGCAATGTCCCAAAAATGACTTGGAACGAAAGGAAATGGAGTCTATACCCTATGCATCAGTTGTTGGGAGTTTGATGTACGCTCAAACTTGCACACGGCCAGATATCAGTTTTGCTGTTGGAGTGTTAGGCTGGTATCAAAGTAATCCCGGAATGGATCATTGGAAAGCTGCAAAGAAAGTTCTTAGGTATTTACAAGGCACCAAAGATTACATGCTCACGTACAGAAAGTCAGATCACCTGGAGGTAATCGGATACTCAGATTCAGACTATGCAGGATGTGTGGACTCTAGGAAATCCACATTTGGTTATGTTTTCCTATTAGCTGGAGGGGCAATTTCATGGAGGAGTGGAAAAGAATTTGTGATAGCTACTTCCACTATGGAGGCTGAATTTGTGGCATGCTTTGAGGCCACTGTTCATTCATTGTGGTTGCGGAACTTTGTCTCAGGGCTTGGCATTGTCGACAGTATAGCTAGGCCGTTGAGAATGTATTGTGATAATTCTGCAGCTGTCTTCTTCTCTAAGAATGATAGGTACTCTAAAGGTGCGAAACACATGGATTTGAAGTACCTGAGTGTCAAAGAAGAAGTTCGGAAACAGAGAGTGTTGATTGAGCATATTGGTACTGATATGATAATAGCGGATCCGCTAACCAAAGGGTTGCCGCCCAAAACATTCATTGGCCATGTTAGAGAGATGGACATCATAGATAAGACCTTGTTAGCATAAAAGTAAAATATGTACATATATGTATAGTTATATTGCTCGAATTGTAATGACACTTATGAATTCAATTAAAGTTATGTTTCCATTTTGATTATTTGTTATCCACATTATGTTATATATATGTATTGTTTAGTGTGATGATAAATTGTGTCTATGAAAAACATCAAGGATAAAAGTTATTTTGGGTTGAGTTGATTATGTGATACATAGAAGGAATCATGTCGTTATTATTGACTTGTGACCGCCATGATCTGATCATCTTAATTAAATTAAAGATGATGGCTTAATAGTTTCAATGTATAGTGTACAATTACGGTTTGTTGAATCTTCAAGTCATCACATGAGCCAAGTGGGAGATTGTTAGATTATTTTAATAATCTATTGTGGCTCATGTAATTTATAGAATTGATTCTTATTAAAGAAGGTTCAATGTGATGATGGTTAACCTTATTAAAGCCACTTAGAATCAATTGGGTCTTTTTATGATTTAAAAGTCCCTCTCCTCTACCTTTAAAAAGAGAAGTAATTGTTAAACCGTATGACCGTTGGACGAAATGACACAACTGTTCGGAAACGTTGATATATAAGTATCAGTTGAGGGAGCAGTTAAAAGTGGTTTTTTATGTTATTACAATAAGAAGAAGAATAT
Organism: Crotalaria pallida; assembly: GCA_037953625.1. NCBI lineage: Eukaryota > Viridiplantae > Streptophyta > Magnoliopsida > Fabales > Fabaceae > Crotalaria > Crotalaria pallida. Next base: position 59,996,690 of record CM075650.1, read on the forward strand.
TCTCTAATCATTAGGGGAAACTAGAAAAGAGAAGGTACATAGGAGAGAAAAACCAAAAAGGTGATCAAAGAACATAAGGGCAAACAATCCAAGTAATTCAAGAGGAATTTCAAGCAATGGATCCGGGTAAGTTTTCTATTCATTGCAATCTCTAATTATAGCAGATAAAATTATGTGAGAATCATGAATTCAAGATCCTTAATTTGCTTACATGTATAGTAGGAAAAAATAGTGTAATTAAGCATTGAGTATCTAAAACAACATAAGATCTGGAAAAAAAAAAAGGCCAAAATCGCATAACTTATGAAATGAAGGGAGTAGAATGTGAAATTAAAAGGCTAACCACTTATGTTTTGCAGTAGCTTATTCCTTCTTAAACATATGACAACTGATGTCAGAGTACAATGATATAAAGAGAAAGAAGACAAATAGTTGCATCAAAAACAAAATAAACATAGAATAATGCTAGATTTAAATGAGAGAAGAATGAATAAGAAAGAAAACATAACACAAAAAACCGACAAGAAGCTAATTATATGCTTCAAGTTGGTGATGTAAATACATGCTAGTGAATGGTGATCTAATTTTTGGGACGGGTGTTCTCTGGAGTAGACATGCCAGAGGCAACCTTAGCAACATCAATGGCTGAGGCTTCAGGCTTCTTTTTTGAGTACAAGACGATGTAACCCATCACAAAAGTTGCTGCAAAGCCTCCAATGGCCATTGTTATTGGACTCATTGGCATTTTCTTACGTTGGTGAAGTACCTCTGTGGAATGTTGAGCAGCTGAATGCCCTTTCACTGCCCCAGCTTCTGCCATCTTCACTTTTCCTTGTCCCACCATATTGCCTTTTTTATCAAAACTATCTTCCTTTTTTTATTTTCTATCTTTATCTTTGTGAATATGTTTGTGCAATGAAATGATGTTAAACTTTTTTATGAGTGTGATTTTCTTTTGTAGTTGAGGTGTTTATGAAAGTGTTATTGGAAGAAAGAGAGGAATGTGGGAGTGGTAAGAAGGAATACTAGGCGGAAAAGAATGTATTATGAACAAGTGGAGCTTGTAGGATTGGAGTCTTTTGCATTTGACACGTGGTGGTTGACTTCAAAAATAGCTTGAAAGTGCTAAGTTCAAAGAGATTTTCTCTAGGCTAAGTGTACATGGAGATCCACAGAAGATAAACCAATTCTCAATAAGATTTTATTAATTTACTCCTCCCTCCTATTCATATTATAAGCACTTTTTCTCTTTCACAAAAAGTGTTTTACCTGCTAATTCTTTAATGTATGATAAGTGATAGTGTATGTTGTAATTTTTACCATTAGTTTACTAGTTTATTATAAAATATTATTAATGATTAAAATTAAACTGAAATACTTAACAAAATGATAATTACATCTTTTTTTCACTAGTCCAGCATCATTGCCAAAGAATATCGTCGCCACAGTCACTCATGTATATATAACCCCACCACCTTTACCTATCACCTCTGGTAAGGTAAACTGTCACCATTCCCACCTAGCTTCCTCCACCTTGCCACCGCCTCCTCGCACTCCCTTTATATCTCTCGCACTCCATCTCCAAGCCTCACCATCATTACCATCTCCGTCCAACACCTTAGGATGTCTTCCAAACTATCGTTATCTCCTTGGGATTGCTATCAACTGCAAAAACCACCAACACCATCTTCACAATCCCTAACTCATCCTTAATTCTTTCATAATTTTTGAATCTATAAATACCCTCTCTCTTAATCGATTCTTTCTCACCCTCCTTGTTTTTGCCAAAACCATCACAACCCTCATCCTCTCGTCACAGCAAAAAAATTGTGGCTACCGCTTCAGAAAACCCCAAGTTCGTCGAAGCAACTTGTGTGACCCCTTGGACTTCCCGTTCGCTTCTAGTTCCATCGCTTGCCTTCTTGTTGGTTTGTGTGAGGTAGTGGCTATTGATGTGGGAGGAGTAACGGGGGGGGGGGGGGGGGGTGTACAAGATAAAAGTGGAATTAAAAATTTTAAAAGGGGTAAAATTGAACATGAGAAGTATGTATTGAATTGATGCAAGATATCACTTATCATGTAATACCTCCGTCCCTAATTATAAGGTCTTTTTGGGAGATTTCGCGTCCATTAAGAAAATGGTGTTAAATAAATAAGGGTGTTTATGGAAAAAAATAATTAATACTCATTGAAAATTAGTAAAGGGCCTTATAAATAAGGACAAAATAAAAATGTTAAGAGCGCCTTATAATTAGGGACAGAGGGAGTATTAAAGAATTAGCCAACTTACTAACTCCTTCCATTTCTATATATAAGTCTTTAAATATTATGACACCCTGATTAAAATGTATAATTAATATGTTTAATTGACTTAAATTTATATATCTTTTTCCTATATTGTTTTCTCTCTAATTAATTGTGCACTACTCCCAATTTTCATATCAATAAGTAGGTATAAAAACAATAATTAATGTTTCATTGACTTTATTAAAAAAAATTGTACTTTTTTTAGTCTTATTTATAAGTCACATTTTAGAAGAATTTTTTATCCTATTTATAAGTCACTTTATATTTTTCAGGAGACATTTATTGTTTTTTTTCTTTTATCTGCCCTTTGTTCATTAATGTGAAATCATGTATTTGTGAAATTTTCAATAAAAGTTGAAAGGATAAAATTGTAATATTAAAATGCTTTTTAAAGTTTCAAGAAAAGTAACTATCCGGCTTAATTTTTGTAAAGTAGTTAAGTGTTACTTATAATGAAGATGAGAGGAAATATTATGAAATATTTGTTTTCTTAGAAAAACTTATATCGATAAACGGATGGAATGATACTCCATCTGTAACATCCTAAATTTTTATACCAAAGATAGTTGTGATAATAATAAGATTATTTCTAATGATAATTAGGTTTAAGAGGATTTAAGGTAATGGATTAGGATTCTTTTGAGTGCCATGAAGGAATTAGGAAGCTTTAGCATCGGATAGGAGATTAAAGGATGAACAAAAGAGTGTTAACAACGATGTTTTCGGTGTTGGGAACACCCTATATAAGGAAATTAGAAATAAAATATTTACAACTTTAAACATAAATTCCACCGTTGGATGTGAAGATAAGTATGTAGGTAAGCTTGTCTTAAAATTTGAACAAGATCCAACGGTTAACGAATGACATATGGTGTTTTGAAATACAAAGAAATAAGAATAATTTAGTCTAATCGATTGACCTGTCAGACTAATCGATTAGCTAAAAATCTAGTCTCAGGAACTAATCGATTAGCAATTTAGCTAATCGATTAGCTCTGCCCAGATCAGTTAAAAAAGCGCGATTTTGGCTCACCTTTATTCATTTTCTCTTTCTCCATTTCTCTAGAAATTTCGACTCCCTCCCTTAGACTCTTTAGAAACTTCAATCATCATCATATATTCCATCAAAATTCACCCAAGATTTCATTCCCCATCACCCATACACACTTGATATCCCTCTTCCATCTCTATAATCCTTCTCTAACTTCCATCAAACTCTCAATCCTTCCTCAACCATAATCACTATTCTCACTAAATCTTGGAGTTTCTCATCAATAAGGGGAAAGAATGGAGTTTAAGGGCAAGGAACCACAAGAAAAGAATTAGAGAAAGAAAGAAGCCAAGGAGTGGTGGTCATTAAGCTTCAAATGAAGCTTTCTCTCTCTAAGTCTCTCTTCCTCTCCTCAATCAAGGTAAGGAGGAGATATTTCCTATCCTTTAAACCTAAGGATTAATGAAATTTATAATGGAATTGGAAAGAAGGAATAAATTAAACCTTAAAGTTATAATATTTGTAGATTTTGAGCAATAATTCATAATTACTACTTATATTATAACAAGAGATTGTTATGTTCCATAATGATAATCATATTTAGCACCTTAGGGAGATGATTAATCATTGTTATATTTTGTTTATATAATAGGAAGTGAAGAACCCTAGGAGAATGATTTATTATTTTAAATGTGTTCTAATATTGAGACATCCCTGAGGATGTTGATTTGTTATGACTATTGATTATAAATGGTTGTTTGAAGAACTTTATTTGTAAAGTATATTAATTTGCTTCGACAGTATCTGTTAAGATGCTTGTTATAATTGTTTGTGAATTGATGTTAATGAATTGTAACAAATGAATGATTGAGTAGGACGTTTGATAAAAGAATAATAACCTATGCTAATTGATTTTAATAATTGTTCGAAGTGTATTGTTGTGGAGTATATTAGATGATAATGTTACTTATTTTGTCTTGTGCCTGTGATACATGTATGGATTCTATAAATAAAATATTAATCTTTTAAGATTATATATATGTTAGAATTGTAAGCCATATGCATATATAAGTGGATTGAGAAGACAAATTATAAAATACTAAGGGAAAGTAATCAATTTAATAAATGATCATAAAAGGAATTGGAAATGAAATTAAAGTTTGGTATATAAAATGAATTGTGAAGATTGTACCTTATTTCTAACTTAACCGGCTAAATGAATTTAATGACCAGTTAAGATTAGAATAGAGAAAGGAATATGACTAATATTGTATTAGATGTACATACCTAGATATCAAATCACTGAATTAAGTATTTATAAAGCGACTCAAAGATAATTAAAGGTTCTCTCCACAAATTATACACATATATGTATAACTTTCATTCTTTTCCATCCTTTATATTTTATTTTAATCTTTATGTTTATAGTTTAGTGAAATGTCTCACTCCTTGTAGTTTAACATTTTAGGAAATTCTCGAACGAGAAAGGAACCAAAGATTCACAATGGTGAATGCTAAGGAAAGAAATTCCTTCGAAGCAGTTGCCGTGTTGTAAATCCCAATGTGTTGTTAAAATTTTAATTGATCCTTTTTAATTAAAGGATAAGAAATAAACTTTTATGAGTTATATATATTATTTCTTATTTAAATAAGTTGGGATGTTATACCATCCGTCCCAAAAAGTTAGTAAATTTTTGAAAATTCAACAAATATAAGGGAACATGCTTTTAATGCATTGTCCCAAAATTAACCAATTACCAAAGCAAGTATTTACATGTTTCCTTAATTAACCAATAACATAATACATAATGCAATTTTAATTTTTTTAATTTACTATTTTAACTTCAATTTGGAAAAAAAATTTCTATGTTTTTTACTAACTTTATGAAATGAGGGAGTACTATATAGTATAATAATCTCACTCTACGTTGCTGACGGAATAAATATATAATCAAATTTTCGAAGATAACAAAAATTAAGAATCATTTAACCACGTTCCAAAAAAAAAAAATCATTTAACCGGGTGACATTATGGATGAATGAATGAATCACTTCCATTATACTATTAAGGTAGTACTTCATCCGTCCCTAAATATAGGACCCATTTGGAAGATTTCATGTCTATTAAGAAAGTAGAGTAATTTAGTTAATTGTATTGGAAATGTTAACTTTTGAGATGTATTTTCAAATTACCCCTATTAATATTATTGGGAATCTAAAAAGTGGTAAATAAATAGGGGTATTTGTGGAAAAGAAGTAATTAATGATCATTGAAAATTGGTAAAAGGCCTTATAAATAGGGACAAAATAAAAATGTCAAAAAGGTCTTATATTTAGGGACGGAAGGAGTACTGCTTTTTCTTTTTTTGGTTAACAAAAAAAAATCTCTATAGGCTCGAGTCTCAATGAGAGGAGTGACAAATGAAAACCCTTTTTTTTTAAAACTACTAAACTGTCATTTTTTTTTGGTAAATAAAATAATTTTATTACCACTTGCAAAATTTGAAACAAAAAATCACTCCTATGATTTATGCCACCTTCTAGGAAGGGTTCACAAACCAAAGGAGGAAAAAAAACAAAAAGATCAATCAAGTTCACTACTAATCCTCTGAACTAGAGACTTATTCTGCCACCTCCTATAATTCTTTATACAGAAAAGAATTCTATAAGCTATTTCACGTTTAATTAAAGAAAAACTATACTCAATAGGATGTCCTTGATCGTTGAAGATCCTATTATTTCGCTCCTGCCATGTGTGGTAGACGACAGCTGACCAAGTTGCTTGAATACACAACCTCCTAATCTTCTCAGTACAACCATATTTCAACCATCTAGTCCAATTCCTGAGCTTATATGGCCAGTGATGAATGCCAAGCCAATTAGCGCATAAGCTCAAAAGAGATTTACTCCACTCACATTCAAAGAAGAGATGAAAAGTAGATTCTGCTGCAGCATAGCATAAAGTGCAGTGATTAGGGATCATAGTCCAATTCAGTCTGTCCAATGTCATCAGTTTGCCATGCATCACTAACCAACTAATAAATATGTGTTTAGGCACAACCAATTTGTTCCAAACAAAAGAGTGCATAGGAAACAAATTCATCTCACCCTTAAGGAAATCATAACCAGACCTGATTGTATATCTGCCATCAGGAGTAGCTGTCCAGTTATCATTATTCCATCCTGTTGCAAGCAAGTCTCTGACCTTCAAAATCTGTTTCCAGTGCCAGCTTTGCCCAGCGATCCATGTACAATTCCAGAATGATTGTTCCTTCAAGTAGTAAGTATGTACCCATCTAACCCAAAGGCAATCTTTTTTTGAAGCTAGGTCCCATACTTGTTTCCCAATAGCAGCAACATTCCAGACAGTACAATCTCTAATTGCCAGCCCTCCATATTTCCTAGCTGTGCAAACAGAACTCCAGGCTACCTTAGCATGATAGTGACCAGAATCCTGAGCACTCCAAAGAAAAGATCTGCAAAGTTTCTCAATTCCTTTGATGACAGCCTTAGGGAGGATGAAAGTAGTTGCCCAATATGTATGCAGACTCATCAAAACAGAGTTAATCAAGCAAACTCGGGCCTGATACGAGAAATTCCTTGAGCTCCAGGATTTGATCCTCTTAGTGACCTTCTCAATCAACATCTGGCATGTAGCATAGTTCCATTTCCTGGCCGAAATAGGAATGCCCAAATACTTGCAAGGAAATTCCCCCTTTTGGAAGTTGGTGATCTGCACAATCTCTCTCTCAACATTCTGATTGACACCAGCCATATAAATAGAAGATTTCATGGTGTTTGCTTGCAGCCCTGACCAGGTAGCAAATTCACTAACAACATCATTTATTATCCTTACACTAGCTGGATGAGCTTTGCAAAAGAGCATAAGGTCATCAGCAAATACAAGAGATATTAGTTTTGCATTTTTACAGTAAGGATGATATCAAAATTCCTGTGCATACTAGCTAATTGCAGATTCCTTGTTAAAATCTCCATTGCTAAAACAAAAAGCAAAGGTGACATGGGATCACCTTGTCTCAGACCTCTGCTTCCTTTAAATTTCTGACCAGACTGGTCATTCACAATCAGGTGATAAGAGACTGTTGTGATGCATGCCATTATCCAAGATACGAATTTCGAAGGAAACCTTAGAGCAATCAAGACTTCCTGAATAAACTGCCACTCAATTGTATCATAAGCCTTTCTTATATATATTTTCATCATACACCTAGGAGATATCCTTCTTCTGCCATAGAACCTTAAAAGCTCTTGAGTCATAAGTATATTGTGAAGAATACTCCTATCTTTAATAAAGGCATTCGGATTATCTTGCACCAAATCAGCAATTACAAGACTCAGTCTAGCACACAGAATTTTTGATATTATTTTATAAACAGTACAGCAGCAAGCAATGGGTCTGAAATCATGCACTTGAGTTGGGTGATCACTCTTAGGGATTAGCACAATGTTCGTTGTGTTCACCTCCCTGAGAAGAAAACCTGAAGAAAAGAATTCATTGACAGCCAAGCAAATATCTGAACCCACAATGTCCCATGCATCCTTGAAAAAGCCTGCTCCATACCCATCAGGTCCTGGAGATTTATCACTGTGGATTGAGAAAAGTGCCATTTTGATTTCCTCATCAGATACTGAATCAATTAGAGTGAGCTGCTGATCTCTTGTAAGAACCCTACCCTGATCAATGACTGCTTGGGGAACTGTCTGGCCTTGATGACTGCTATGAAACAATTTCTTGTAATAATATTCAAAAAGCCCCAAAATACTGCTCTGGTCACTAGCCACACTACCATCCTCAGCCTGCACCCTTAGGACTGCATTCTGATATTGTCTCTTCTTTATTGAGTTGTGAAAAAATTTAGAGTTACAATCACCATCCCTCAACCAGTCCAACTTAGCCTTTTGTCTATAAAAAGAGAATGTTGCCTCCTTAACCCTTAGGTACTCAGAAGTCACATCCTTTTCCATTCTGTGAAGGTCTACATTCATAGGATCATTAGCCAACTCCTGCTGAATTAAACTTAATCTCCCCCTAAGATCCTCTTCTTTTTGGTCAATACCTGCAAAATGTTCCTTATTTAGCTGCTTCAACGGAATCCTCAAATGCTTCAGTTTCCTGCAAACCTGGAACATCATACTTCCACTGATCTACTGATCCCAAACTGACTTCACTATATCTTTAAAATTATTATGAGCAACCCACATGTTGTGATATTTAAAGCTATATCTTCTAAGCAAACCATCCTTACCCCAATCAATAATGATTGGGGTGTGATCAGAGAGACCTGGAGCCTGAAAATCAGCCATGGATTGAGGCCATGTACTGCACCATCTGAGATTAACCAGGGCTCTATCCAATTTGCAGCTAACCCTTTCCTGACCTACCTGCTTGTTATTCCAAGTTAGGAAATTGCCCTTAAATTTCAGATCAAACAGTTCACAACTTGCTAAGCAGTGTCTGAAGTCTTGAGTATCAGCAGCAGTAACCTGGGAACCACCAACCTTGTCATTCTGATCCAAGCAAGTGTTGAAGTCCCCTATTACAAGCCAAGGGATTTGAATAAAGGATTTGATACCAGTAAGCACAGACCACAGATCCTTCCTCTCATTCTGATCATTAGAAGCATATACAAAAGTAACAAAGAAGGTTTGTTGAGTTTGTTTCATAGTCACATAGCAGTGCACATATTGATTGGATCTAGCCATAATAAAAACATCAAAAACATCCTTTCTCCAAATTACCCAAATCCTACCTATTGGACAGTAATCTGTGTTAGAAAAAGAGCCCCAACCAAAAGCTATTCTATCATATACTTGCTGCATATTGCTACTCCTCAGCTTATTCTCTAGGGTTCCTAACAATCCTATATTATTCCTACTATACAAATGTTGAACCTCTTTTTGTTTTCGAGGGTGGTTCATACCTCTCACATTCCATACACTGATCTTATCCATTAGGCTGGGCCTTGGATGACTCTCCCCTTTGCTCAATTTGCCTCTGTTGTGCTTTGCTCCTTGTTTGAATAACTGTCCATGGTACTTCCTCTGATGCCTCTTTCTGCTTACCCTTGTCCACCTGGCTGTTTTCAGATAGATCATTGATAACAGATTCCACTACTTGCTTGGCTGACTCAACATTTTCCTCAGGTATTGTTCCTTCCTGAATACTATGTTGCAATTGCAACACATCATCTAACTTTTCTATCTCCTGCTGAGTTGGATTTTTCTTCTCCACCCATTGTTTCTTAACACCCTTCCTACACATTTTGCTGTCATGGCCAAAGTTTTGGCACTTGCTGCGCAGGACAGGTTTCCATTCGTATTGGACGTTCTGACTTATTATGGTACCTTTTTCATCCTCAAATTAAACCTCCTCTGGTAACATTGCTGGATCAACCTCAACAAGGATCCTTGAAAAACTGATCCTGTTCCTTTCCTGCGTTACCTTATCCACCATAATTGGGCAACCAATAAGGCTGGCAATTTTACCAAGGGAAGCAGACCCCCAATATTTGAGGCTTAGGTTTGGCAATTGAATCCACACAGGGATTCTGTCCATAAGATTCTTTGTGACAGGCTTCCCAGTCCATGGTGCTAAAATTACAGGTTTTTTGTCAAAGTGAAAGATGCCTATGTTTAAAACATTGTCTCTGCCTTCTGCTGAATTGAACCTCACTATGACAGTACCATCCACATTCATAAGGACTTTATCTATGCCAAATTGTCCCCATACCTTCTTGATAAACCCACTGAAAACAGGATAAGGGGGATTAGCCCCTAGAACATAGCAGACCAGTGAGTTTTGCCAATACTTCAGTTCATCCTCTACATCCTTCGCTTCAATCTTGCCTATGGCTTTCCCATCTTTGAGTTCTGGCTGATGGAAAGACAATTTTCCCCCAGCATTCCTCAATTTTGAGATGTCAAAATTCTGCCATACATTGGGTTTCACACCTATATCAGAAACCTGTTTTGGGGGCTGCTTATCAGTAGAAGGAACCGAAGCACTTCCTTCAACCAAATCATACCCTTCGATCTTCTTACACTGCTCAGAACTCTCATCAGACCGTTCCTTCCCACGGATCTTGTTCTTTATCTCCTCCAAAACCCGTGAAACCTTGTCTGCTTGTTTGGGGCTTAAGTGGCTAACATTTGCATCTCTAATAAGGTGAAGTTCATCCATGTCTATCGAGTTGTCATTTGCATCGTTCTGTTCCTTGCTTTTTCCTGATGAAGATGGTGTGCTGGATGCTTGTTTCCCTCTCTTTTTAGCCATTGAAGGTGGCGCCGGCACAGAAGGCACCGGGGTTCAAGAGAGAGAAGAGAAAATTACAAGGCATTTTCATTTTTGTCCCTAATTTTAAAGAAATAGCTTATAGGTCCCTCGATTTGAAAAACACGTTTCACGTTAGTCCCTGGGGATGATAAACGTTAACGGTGTTATCATTATGCATTTAATTAATTCATTTTAGTCCCTAAAAAAATTAAAATAATTCAATATAGTCCCTAAAAAAATTAAAATAATTCAGTTTAGTCCTTGAAAAAATCGAAGCAGGTCAGTTTAGTGGGTGAAAAATGACAAGGTGAGGGCAAGGGCAAAATGTGTGCAAGACAAGTGCCCCTGGTTAGTATATTGTGCTTACAACAAAGCAACCAACTCCTTCCAAGTGAAGACATTCATCAGCACACACAACTGTTGTAGGGTGTTCATAAACACACACAAGCAAATCAGGAATGGGTTACTAACAAGCTGGTGACAAGCTTTTTAAGCATCCAGAGATGAAGTGTGTAACATCCCTAAATTTAATCCCAAGAATAATTAGAATAATAATAAGATTAGAAAATTATAATTGAGTTCAATAGGAATTTAGGTGATGTATTAGGATCACATTTAGTGCTATGAAGTAGTTAGATATCATTGGAATAAAATAAGAGGTTGAAAGAGGAGAAAACGAGTTTTAGAAACAACATTTTCGGTGTTATAAACATGTTATATTAGGAAATTAAAAATAAAAGATTGACAAATCTAAACATAAATTCCACCATTGGATGTGAAGATTAATATGTAAGGAAGCTTTCTTTCAAATTTGAGCAAGATCCAACGGGTAACGAAGGAGATATGACACTTTGAAGTACATAGAAATGGAAAATTGAACTGCTTAATGGATTAACCATAGGCTTAATCGATTAAGACCTGCCAGTGAGTAAAAATAAAAGCCAAAATATACTGGTTAATCGATTTACCATTTGGTTAATCGATTAACACGCATCAGGTGTGAAAAAAAATAAAGGGCATGGGGCACATAAAGCGCCCCATTCTTTCTCCCCAAGTTAGAGCACAAAGCTTCTAAGGCAAGCCAAGTTTCCATAGCCTCTCTCAAGCTTTCCAAGTGCAAGATCCATCACTCCCAAGCTCTTTCCCTCTCTTCCCCATCACAACCAAGCTTTCTCTCTCCCTCTCAAGCTTCTTAACAACACCCATGGCTTCACTTTATCCCTCATGCCACATAACTCACAAGTAGTGCAAGAGAAACCCCTCCCTCCGTCAAGCTCTCCATTGGACACTATTCCTACATATTTGTGGGTAGCTATCATTGGGATACAAGCAAGGAACAAATGGTTGATGATCTAAGGACTCAAAGGATAGGAAAATAGCGTGAAGGCTTAAGGTTCTATCCTCCTCTCTCTCTTTGAAGTAAGGAGGTGGTATTACCTTTACTTAGGGAGTAAATTCTAAATAGAGTATAGAGATAGCTAAGTGTAGATAAATATGGACAATAATGAACCTTATGTAGACATTTTAGGTACTGTACCCGGTGATGTCTTTGTTATTCCCCCTATCGAGGAGAGTCATACTCCTTCCCGAGGAGTATTAACTTGGTGATGTGGCTTATCCACTTTTGTGCAACCAAGCTTGATGCTATAAAATCCTACACTTTTGGTTACTTAATTATAACATTGTATAAAACCTTTTAAAATCCTTTCCTTTTTGGTCATGTAAATTACTAGAACAAACTTTTACTTCATAGCTTGTAGGTAATTAGTGCCACAATCCTTGGTATGTTATGTACCATTATTTTTGGGTTTGATAATATGGTGGCACCAATCTTTTGAGGTATAATTAAACTATATGTATATTACTGAAACTGACAGGTACTTGAAATAAAAATTTGGATAGTCCGAAAAAGAAAGTAAACTCTGTCAAAATTTTCTTAAATATTTTCACTAATTAAAACTTTAATCAGTACAAAGTATCATAATTAATATTATAATTAGAGTATTAGGAACTAGTGTTACAATTTGCATAGGTTTTATTGATTTATATGAAATAATTAGTAGTATGAAAATATAAGTTAATTACTAGATATGCTAGGTTTGTAATACAACTAATTAAAAGCTTGAGAGGAAAACTTAGTAAAGTGGTAATAGAATAATTGGGATTGTTTGGGCTAAGGGAATTGTTAAAAGTGAGTTAGAACCACCTAGGAAATGTCTCAAAAGAATAAGTGAAAGTAGAGGGGTCAGCTGGAAAAGATTGATAGTTAAGGACTGGACTAAATAGAATAGGATAGAACCTTAGGGTAGTTGGAAGCGGACACTAGATGAATAGTATAGAATTAGTAAGTTCATTGATAGCCTTATTTTTAGGATCGATGAATCAATTGAGGTTAGAAAAAGGGATTTAAGATTATGAGAATCAATTAAGGTTAGAATAAGGGACTTAAGTTTATTGGAATTAGTCGAGGCTAGTTAGAGTGACTTATGCATAAGGAAAGTTAATAGAGATGATAATTAGTTAAGGATTTGTTAAGAAGGTCTTAAGCATAAATGAACTAACTGTGGTAGATTGGATGGAATTAAGATTGATGGAGATTTGAGGAAAGAATTAAGCATGAATCAGATTCTAGCCAACAAATAGGAAGAGGTAAGATACTTTAGGGAATAGTAATAAAGAAATGGATGATGGATAAATTAGAAAGTAGGTTTAGGAAACAATAAGAGTAACAGAGTGGGTAGTTCATAGTGGAAATGCAAGAAGATTAAGGAAAGCTAATAAGGAAAAAGGGATGAGAATTAAGAAGGGAGAAAGGAATAAGTAAGCAATGAAATAGCATTAAGATTAGAAAGTGGGGGAAGAATAAGATACAATAGGAGGTCAATTAGACTCAGCCAAAATAGAGTCTAGGCGGTCCATGTGATCATGTAGGCTAGGATAATCAGCACAGGTGGTCCATGTGACCCTGTGGGCTAGGAAAGTTAACCCAGGCGGTCCTATGGACCTTGTGGACAATTAATAAAATGAAACATAACCCAGGCGGTCCTATGGACCCTGGGGACAATTAATAAAGAGGGAAATAATGAAAAGATATGTAAGAAATAAAAGAAATGAAAAGAGGAGTAAATAATCGAATTATGACTAAGAATGGGTAACGAAATCGAGAAAATAAAAGAAGTAAAATGAGTGTTTAAATCTCGTGTATGTTGTTTTCTTCATGTTTGTACTTGTTTATTTATATGCCTCTTTAGAAACTATTTTCCTAAGTACCGTGTAATGCTACTCTTCTTGTTGTTTTTATACAGGTACAAGAACGAAGCTTACACTATTGCAGGCTGAGCAGGAATACTCTCCACTTGGTGGAGTGTAAATTAGACATGAGAGAAGTATAATAGATTAGGTTTTAGTCAGCTCATGTTGATGTAAAAATAATTCACTAGTTGTAGCCCTAAAACTTGTACTATTTTGTGAATCAGGGCACTAGTGATAGGTTGGCTGTAATGATTATATAAGTTTATGTTTTAAACTTTTCTGGACTGAACAAGTATTTAAGAAAGAATTTTTTGAAAGTCCGAAATACAGGGAAAACTCTGCCAAATTTTTACTGTAATTTTCAAGTTCATAAAAATCTTAAATAGTAATTAAGGTAATTAATTGTGATGGTGTTACAAGGTAATTAATTGTGAGGGTGTTACAGTTTGGTATCTGAGCAGTTTTTCCTCGGCCTTGGAGTGTGGACTCACAACTCCTTTGGTTTACTCACCAATCGAGTAACCGATAGATAACTAAGTATCTAAGTTAGATGAATATAGTATATATATACATTTACCTATTTATATATGTGTTAACTTTCTTTCTTCTCCAAGATTAGATAGTACGTCTTGGAGGCGTAGTGACAGCGATAAGATTGCCTCAATCCTGGAGAATTCGGTTAAAATGAACCAAAGCCAAGCTGAGACAGTAGTAGCATTTAGAAAGAAGCGATAGGCTATAGGACACTAGTTTAAACTTAACTAAATTCTGTGATGGTGTTGTCGTTTAATAGAGTGTAAGGTTAGGATTGGCCATCCTTACTCTTGCAATTGTTAAATGATAATATCATTAGCAAACCCGACAATGATGTTGCTATTAATAGAAGTGATATTGGGACTGATCACCTCAATCTTCGCACCTATTAATGGTTGATACCATTGACATTTTCCAACTAAAAAAAATTGAAACAACTGAAATAGGAACTCTCCAAGAAATAGATCCTTTAGAAGAGAAGAAACCAACTCGAAAAGTGTCCTTTCCGAACTCGTTACACAGAATCGGGAAATAGACTTAAAACAAAACTAAAGGATAAGAGACTTAAGCTATCGTACTTGTTTAAGAGTAGCTTAGTCGAATACAGAATCCTCGAGAGAGTCAAGCAAACTCTATAGGAACCACCTCTAACTTCCATAAAAAACCAAATCAGATTTTGGTAGCCCAAAACTCACCGGGAATCTTACTAAGATTCCTAAACGGCCGCCCACGAGACAAACAAATCTTGACAACCTTATAAAGTATTCACACCGAGACCAACCAAGTTGAATGTAACATCCCAAACTTTATTTGTATTGTAATTTATGTTACGATGGTCTTAGGGTAGAAGAAATGAGGGCATAAGTTAGAAACTTAGCCAATTAAGCATGCGACCTTAGGTTTAAAGCATAGGAATTTAGGAAATTAGAATAACAAGATTGGTAGCTTAAAACATAAATTCCACCGTTGGATGTGAAGTAGGATATGTGAGGAAGCTTGCCTTAAAATTTGAGGAAGATCCAACGGGTAACGAAGAAGTTATGGCCATTCAAAGTCTGGGTACTGCAAAACTGAACAGCTTAATCGATTAAACTGCAGCTTAATCGATTAAGGTCAGAAAATGGAAAATGGCTTAATCGATTAATAATCGATTAAAGGCTGTAGATGCTGAAAAAAAATAAAAGCGCAACACGCGTTCTTTCTTGCCATATTCGAAGTTCTCTCTCCTAGGGCACTAATTCACTCATTCCAATTGATCAATCCACAAGGGAATCGCTCCAATTTCATCACCCAAGTCCTTCCTTGTTGCTTCAAGTAAGTGTTTGCGTTTGTTTTCTTCTATTTCTCTCTCCCTAGAACTCGAATCTCTTTCTCCCTCTTCCTCCCATGAAGCTTTAATCACCTTCCTAGAGAGAACCTTGTTGGGGCACGAATTTCACTCATGATTCTTGGGCAAAGTTTGATATGTTGTCTCTTTATTTTATTGATTTTAGGTTCCTCCATCTCCATTTGAATTGTGGCTATTTTTCAAGTGTGTTCCAAGGCAAAAATTCTATCTCTCTAAGAGCTCGAGGTAAGGAGTGGGTTATAGTGAGTATTACCTTACTCTGGGGTTTAGTTTACAATATGCATATAATGGGTACTAAGAGTTATGTGTTAGTTAGGTTGTTATAATATAGGGTAATAAATAACTAGAGCTTATGACATAGGAAAATTATTTAGATGATGATATGCTTTATTTTGAATATTTGGTATATAAGCATGTGACTTGGTGTTGTTTATAATTGAAGTGCTAATTTCGTTAAATGTTTGAGTTATGATTTTATTTTATAAACCAAGGCAAAGTATGGAAATTAAGTATGAATTAAGGATAATGGGGATGATATTAATAAAATGTTGATTTTGTGCTAATTAAATTATAAGATTTAATAGTGGTGATTTGATGATGCAAATATGTAATTGTGATGTTTGGATAGTGGAAATGTGTAATGTGGTGATTAATTTTGAGTAATGGAAATTGCTAAAGAATTGATAATGATAAAGGAACGAAATGAATTACACCCGGGCGCAGCCAGGGGAGAATGAGAAAAATATACCCGGACGCAGTAAGACGTGAGTGCACAGGAGTGCAGACGCAGTAGGACGTGACCAGGGGAGAATGAAAATATATACCCGGACGCAGTAAGACGTGAGTGCACAGGAGTGCAGACGCAGTAGGACGTGACCAGGGGAGAATGAAAATATATACCCGGACGCAGTAAGACGTGAGTGCACAGGAGTGCAGACGCAGTAGGTCGTGACCAGGGGAGAAATGAAAATATATACCCGGACGCAGTAAGACGTGAGTGCACAGGAGTGCAGACGCAGTAGGTCGTGACCAGGGGAGAAATGAAAACATACCCGGACGCAGTAAGACGTGAGTGCACAGGAGTGCAGACGCAGTAGGTCGTGACCAGGGGAGAAATGAAAACATACCCGGACGCAGTAAGACGTGAGTGCACAGGGGTGCAGACGCAGTAGGTCGTGACCAGGAACGGATTGAAAAGAATTATGAATATGATTAAAGTGGAAGGAATAAATGACTTTATGAAAATGATGTATAAGAATGAATAGGCAAGATTGATTTGAGAAACCAATGGAATACTTTGATAATGAATTGTGATTTCTTGAGTTTTATTATATTGTTATTAAATTGTTACATGTGTATGGCTTGGTATAGCATTATGTCGTAATTGGAAACTGTTTCCCCATTTTATGTGTAATACTCACTCCTTACTATTTCCACAGGTACCGAGGCTGAGTTTACACATGACCAGGCCGAGCAGGATTACTCTCCCTCACAGGGAGAGTAGGGTTGGGATTAGATGCATTCTTTTGACCTAAGCCTCTATATTATTTGATGTATATGTGCTGTATATGCTCTTTTGTGAGAGGCTTAGGATAGTTCTTTGGTGCATTTTCTTATGATTCATTTTTGGGCATAGTTGCGGATATGGTCTCTCGTTTTGCATACTTAGCACTGTTGCTGGCACTCTGACACATTGACGTTGATGTTTTACACTTGAGCCCATGGGGCAACTATGTGATGCACTTATATCTATACTTGATCCCTGCTGGCTACTGTTGTTATTAAATAAATGTGTTTATCAGGTTGAAGATTTTGAAATGTCCGAAAAACAGACGAAACTCCGTCCGTTTGACGGTTGATTTTCATGAATTAAAAATGAATTTTTAAATCCGTATTTTTGATGTAAAGGAAATTAAGGGTAAATAATATAGGGTGTTACATTGAACAATTGACCCGTGCTCTTTGTTGAGTACAGGAACCTAGGCCTTTGCGGATACGAGATTCCACAAACCTTAGGAATTCAGTCCAACCCATTGACCACCAACAGGTAGTCAACCCAATTTCAGTCTTGAAAGTGATGGAAGTCTCGAGTGTTTGCCTACCTCAATTCACGTCCACTAAGTGTCATTTAAGAAGCCTTAACTAATGCTTCAATTCGTGCAAATAATCCCCCTTCTCTTTATTCTTCTTGGTTTTGATTCAACCTTGATACAACAATTTCAATCCCAACCGGATGTGTTGTTGCTTCAACCAACTATGGTTGGTGAACTCTTGACCTTTCTCTTTATTTCTCATTCGTGAATATCAATCATTCCTGGATTCTAGTTTTGTCTATTCAATTCGGTTGCTCTTTGATTAGGAAAGTTAGAACCATAATTTGTTGCATTTTATAAAAAGTCTTTGAATTGCATGATCTTAGGCTTGTAAGGCCCGGGCTGATGAGGACGTGGAGTGATCGCTGGTGCAAGAGGCACAGACAACGAGCGGCTCCTGGCAGGCTTCTAAGGGAGGGGTACATGAATGAACCGACACACCAGAATGACAGTGATCCTGAGAGTGTGTAGGTATGAGACTACATAGTACAGGAAGACTTAAATGAATTGATTAGTACTACCCATATAAACAAGATACATCTTCTTTTCCGTAGGCCATCACTTAAGAACTCCATGGTTAAGCGTGCTTGACTTGGAGTAATAATGGGATGGGTGACCTCCTGGGAAGTTTTCCCGAGAAGCGTGCGAGTGAGGACAAAGCATGCTAAAAAAACCCGTGTTGGTATGTGGGGACAGTTACAATTCATTTGCCTGCCAGGGATGTTACAAATGGTATCAGAGCGACTCCTCTTCCAGTACAGTTTGGTTCGAGGAGGAACCAGGCGGAAGCTGGTGGGCAGGCCCGGGCTGATGAGGGCGGGGAGTGATCGCCGGTGCATGAGGCACAGACAACGAGCGGCTCCTTCCAGGCTTCTAAGGGAGGGGTACATGAATGAACCGACTCACCGGAATGAGAGGGTGATCCTGAGACTGTGTAGGTATGGGATTACATAGTACAGGAAGACTTAAATGAATTGATTAGTACAACCCATATAAACAAGATGCATCTTCTTTTCGGTAGCCTATCACTTAAGAACTCCACGGTTAAGCGTACTTGACTTGGAGTAATTATTGGATGGGTGACCTCCTGGAAAGTTTTCGCAGGAAGCGTGTGTGTGAGGACAAAGCATGCTGAAAAGACCCGTGTTAGTATGCGGGGACAGTTGCAATCCATTTGCCTGTCAGGGATGTTACAAGGCTAGTTTCCTTAAGGCAAAAGCACAAACCCTTCTAGGATTCCAAATATTGCATTTCCTTCCGTTGTTAGATCCTTGTCCTCTTAGCTGGGGGCTATCAGAAAGGCGGTCAAAAACTGGCGTATTCAATTCCCTACTTTTTGGCATTGATACAATCAGGTATGTTGATGCCAAGTGGGAGAGAACTTAGTAACCCAACTTGGATCTTGTTGGAGTGACAATGAAACGAGATGTTGACAAACGAAAACGGGAAGGAAAGTCGGGCGAGAACAAGGCGTAGAGCGTTCTAGCATAAGCATGCAAGCGCCAAGGAGTGTAGATTTAGAAGTATCCTAAGTGGGAGAACGGAACCGAAGGGACGTAATGATACACCCAAGAAATGAGACTAATGATTCCAAATAGTCTCTAAGGTGTTTTTCTTTTCGATTGTCCTAGGCATCTTCTTAAAGGTCTTCATGGTCTACCTTTTTAACTCCAGGCCGTGAGGAAAATTCTCAATGTTACACATTTTATTGAATTTAAAACAACAAACTACGATTATGAGGATACTCTCATAATCCTAATACTCCATATTGATAATAAAAAGAAATATGATTCACTCATGCTAATATCAGTTACCACAACAAGAGATACTACACACCCTTGTTTAAGGCATTGAACCAATCACTGATTCAAATGGATATTAAGATAGTGAAACTAAACTCACAACCAATCCTAATTCACACACAACATAAAACTAATACTAAGAAAACAAAATAGAAAACGTGGAAGAGACAGAAATGATCTAAAGAAGTGAGGAGGAGCCACAATCTCAGGATGAGATTGATAATCCTCAAGGCCACCACAAAGGCATCACACCTTTGTTTAGACCTCGGTCCAATCACTGGACCTGGGGCGGAGCCCCCTCTCTTTATGACACAAGAGACTTTCAAAACAAAGGATTTTTATTGATTCCCCCAAAAAGTGTGTTACAAATGAAAGTCCTAGGCTATTTATAGATGGGGATGGGCGTGATTTCCATGCAAGCCTAAGCCCATCAACTCCTTTCATTTATGCCTAGTTAATTCCTAATTCATTAGTTTATTAATTACCCATCATTACAAATTGTAACCCCTTCCATTATTACATAGTTAAGTATTGTAACCCTCCATTAATACAAATGTAAAGCCAATATTACATAGTTGTTACACTTAACCTATATTAATGATGGCGGTTACAATATGCATCATGAAGCATGCCAAGAGCATCCAAAGTTGGCGTGTGCTTCTTCTTCTCTTAGCCTTGGTCATGTACTTCAAGGAGATGAGATGTCTCTTTTTGAATTTCTTCTTCATCATTTCTTCATAACTCCTTCTTTAATTCATTTAATGTTGATGATAGGCAATCAATTCTCATAATGAATTCGTCCTTGGCCTCTAAAATCTTCAGGACTTCTTAAACTTGAATTTGCCTTGATGGATCCTGGATTGGATTCCATCACGTAAAGACCATAGTCAAAATCCTTGCCAAAGGGATGGCTCTCCATTTACTGGACTGAACGGAATTTCGGGGACGAAATTCTAGTAAGTGGGGGAGAGTTGTAACATCCCTAAATTTAGTCCCAAGAATAATTAGAATAATAATTAGATTAGAAAATTATAATTGAGTTCAATAGGAATTTAGGTGCTGGATTACGATCACTTTTAGTGCTATGAAGTAGTTAGATAGCCTTGGCATAGAATAAGAGGTTGAAAGGGGAGAAAACAAGTGTTAGAAACGACATTTTCGGTGTTATAAACACGTTATATTAGGAAATTAAAAATAAAAGATAGATAACTCTAAACATAAATTCCACCGTTGGATGTGAAGATTAGTATGTAAGGAAGCTTTCTTTCAAATTTGAGCAAGATCCAACGGGTAACGAAGGAGATATGGTACATTAAAGTGCATAAGAATGGAAAACTGAACTGCTTAATCAATTAACCAGAAGCTTAATCGATTAAGACCTGTCAGTGAGTAAAAATAAATCCAAAATACACTGGTTAATCAATTAATCATCTGGTTAATCGATTAACACTCATCAGATGTGAAAAAAATAAAGAGCATGGGGCATGTAAAGCGCCCCATTCTTTCTCCCCAAGTTAGAGCACAAAGCTTCCAAGGTAAGCCAAGCTTTACAAGTGCAAGATCTGTAACATCCTCAATTTAAGATGCTTAATATAATGTGAATTATGCAAGTTATGGTATTAAGTTGAGATGGATTTATGAGACTCATAAGATTAAGAGATAGGATTCAGCATAGAAAACAAAGCCTAAGGGAGTGTGGGCACTAAGGAAAATGTTCTAGAGTAAGAAACTATGAGAAGATGGAAAAACAACAAAGTAATCGATTATTATTGGTAAGTTAATCGATTACTGGCTCTCAGCTTAAAAGGCACAAAAATGTTGCATTGAAGGGTAATCGATTACTTTTGGGGAAGTAATCGATTATTGAGCCTCTGCTGAAAACACTAAAAATGTTGCATCAAGTGGTAATCGATTACTTTTTGGTCAAGTAATCGATTACAAGGCCTCAGGTTGGAACCCATAAAAAGTTGCATTGAAGAGATAATCGATTACCTGGCTAGGGTAATCGATTACTATGAGGTCTGTACAAAAAAAAAGGGAAAAGAAGAGTGCACGTGATGCACTCTCCATCACACAAATAGAATCTTCTTTTTGGGCTTTAACTCCTATCCACACATTTCCTCCCCAATCAAATAAAACAATTTCACTCTCACTCCCATATTCTCTCACTCTCACTCATCCTCTTCCTTCCTCCCTCCCCTCTCATACGACTTTCCCTTCTTCCTCTTAGGGTTCCATTTGCTTCTCCACAAATCAAGCAAAGGCAAGTGATTCACACCCATTCCATCATCAAATCTTGTTATTCTCATCTCCAAGTAAGTATTTAATGTGGGTTCTCCTCTTTCTCTCTCTAACTCGTCCTCCCCTTTCACTCTCCTCCATCCATGGTGGTTTTTTATTTTAAGCCATGGAAGCTCCACTTTTCTTGAGTTTTGGCATGACCCATGACATGAATGTTAACTTTTTCTTGTTATGGTTCCATATTAGGTTCTTTCCTCCTCCCTTGGTTATAGCTCCTTGGTGGAAAGGCTCAAGTTTAGAGCAAGCTAAAATCTCCCTATCTCTAAGAACTTGAGGTAAGGAGGTTTGTGTTACCATACTCTAGGGGGTAGGTTGTATTGTGTGTATATTGGGTTGCTAGGAGATATGTGGTAATTAGGATAAAGAACCCTAGGGTAGTTAATAATATGTTAGAATGTGATTATGCATAAAAGTATATTGATATGTTATGTTGTGCTTAAATGTGGCTATGATATGTGATTAAGTGGTTGATATTGTGCTAGATTATATTGAGCCTGGGATTTATGAATGATAATGCATATGTTGATTTGAATAGGTATAAATGACTCTTTAGAAAGTGAAAATATAATTGCGTGATTAAATTGTTGAAAATCCATGAGAGTGGCAACAAATGAAATAATTGAAAATGAAATTCAAAGACTTAAAGAACAAAGAGTGTGTGATCCAGGTCTTGTAAGACGTTGTCCGTAGGAGACTGTACGCATAGATCGCGTAAAAACACACTTGATGCGCTGCTGTAAGACGTTGTCCGAAGGAGACTGCACGCAATTATGGACACATACACCATATATTAATTAATGATATAATTGGATTGTGCCTCTCCAGATCTTGTAAGACGTTGTCTGTAGGAGACTGTACGCATAGGTCGCGTAAGACGCACTTGATGCGCTGCTGTAAGACGTTGTCTGAAGGAGACTGTACGCAATGATGGATGCACCTTCCGATTGTGGAATCCGGGTCTTGTAAGACGTTGTCCGTAGGAGACTGTACGCATAGACCGCGTAAGACGCACTTGATGCGCTGCTGTAAGACGTTGTCCGAAGGAGACTGTACGCAATGATGGAAATCCACGTAATAATCTCTAAAAGTTTTTACAAAAACACAAAGAGTATGTGAGTATAAATGAATGGTAATCTTATACAAGAGTATGATTATTATGTAAGTATGCATAATTTTGGAAAGGCGCGAAATGTTGAAATTAAAACTATAAATGAATTAATTTATTATTGAAATGGAAACCATTGAATTGTTTGGGAATGCTTAATGTTTTATTTGAACTATATGACTAGATGTGTGTGGCCTGGTGGTTCAATATAGCATAGTAGAAACTGCTTCCCTATTTTATTGTGTAATACTCACCTCCTTACCATTTTTCAGGTACTGAGTCGGAGTTTACACCAGGATCGGCCGAGCAGGATTACTCTCCCTCACAGGGAGAGTAGGGTTATGGGATTTTAGATGCATTTACTCACCTAAGCCTCATGTATTATTTTTGATGTATATGTCATGTATATATTTTTGAGTGAGGCTTAGGATGTTTTATTTTTGGGCATAGTTTATGTTATGTTCTCTTGATTCAAAAAACTTGGTCTTTGTTGGCACTCTGAAAACTGATACTAATGTTTTACTTTTGAGCCCATGGGGCAACTATATGATGCATAAATATATATAACTTGAGCCCTGCTGGCTACTGTTGATATTATATGAATGTGTTAATCATGTTGAAATTTTAGAAAAGTCCGAAAAACAATCGAAACTCTGTCCGTTTGACGGTTGATTTTCATAAATTAAAAAGAAATTTTTAAGTCTGCATTTTCTTTTAATTAAGGGAATTGAGGGTAATAAATCCTAGGTGTTACAAGATCCCTCAATCCCAAGCTATCTCCCTCTCTTCCCCATCACAACCAAGCTTTCTATCTTCCTCTCAAGCTTCTTAACAACACCCATGGCTTCACTTTATCCCTCATGCCACATAACTCACAAGTAGTGAAAGAGAAACCCTCCCTTCATCAAGCTCTCCATTGGACACTATTCCTACATATTGGTGGGTAGCTATCATTGGGATACAAGCTAGGATCAAACGGTTGAGGATCTAAGGACTCAAAGGAAAGGAAAATCGCGTGAAGGCTTAAGGTTCTATCTTCCTCTCTCTCTCTCTCTTTGACGTAAGGAGGTGGTATTACCTTTACTTAGGGAGTAGATTCTAAATAGAGTATAGGGATAGCTAAGTGTAGATAAATATGGATAATAATGAAACTTAGGGTATCGTACTTGATTAGAAACTAATTATTTAGTATTTGGGTGAGAGAACCCACTATGTTGATGATTGATTATGTATATGATATTTTGTGTTTGCATCGGTTTTATTGATTTATATGAAATAATTAGTAGTATGAAAATGTAAGTTAATTCCTATATATGCTAGGTTTGTAATAAAACTAATTAAAAGCTTGAGTGGAAAACTTAGTAAAGTGATAATAGAATAATTGGGATTGTTTGGGCTAAGGGAATAGTTAAAAGTGAGTTAGAACCACCTAGGAAATGTGTCAAAAGAATAAGTGAATGTAGAGGGGTCAACTGGGATAGATTGATAGTTAAGGACTGGACTAAATAGAATAGGACAGAACCATAGGGTAGTTGGAAGCGGACACTAGATGAATAGTATAGAATTAGTAAGTTAATTGATAATCTTACTTTTGGGGTCGATGAATCAATTGAGGTTAGAAAAAGGGATTTAAGCTTATGAGAATCAATTAAGGTTAGAATAAGGGACTTAAGTTTATTGGAATTAGTCAAGGCTAGTTAGAGTGACTTATGCATAAGGAAAGTTAATAGAGATGAGAATTGATTGAGGATTAGTTAAGAAGGTCTTAAGCATAAATGAACTAACTGTGGTAGATTGGATGGAATTAAGATTGATGGAGATTTGAGGAAATAATTAAGCATGAATCGAATTCTAGCCAACAAATAGGAAGAGGTAAGATAATTTAGGGAACAGTAATAAAGAAATGGATGATGGATAAATTAGAAAGCAGGTTAGGAAACAATAAGAGTAACATAGTGGGTAATTAATAGTGGAAATTAAAGAGGATCAAGGATAGCTAATAAGGAAAGAGGGATGAGAATTAAGAAGGGAGAAAGGAATAAGTAAGCAGTGAAATAGAATTAAGATTAGAAAGTGAGGGAAGAATAAGATATGATAGGAGATCAATTAGACTCAGTCAAAATAGAGCACAGGCGGTCCATGGGACCCTGTGGGCTAGGACAATCAGAACAGGGGGTATATGCAACCCTGTGGGCTATGATAATGAGCATAGGGATAATGAGCACATGTGGTCCAAGTGACCCTGTGGGCTAGGATAATGAGCACAGACGGTCCGTGTGACCCTCTGGACTAGGATAATGAGCACAGGCGGTCCATGTGACCTTGTGGGCTAGGATAATGAGGTCAGGCGGTCCATGTGGCCCTGTGGGCTAGGATAATCAGCACAGGTGGTCCATGTGACCTTGTGGACTAGGATAGTTGACCCAGGCGGTCCTATGGACCCTGTGGATAATTAATAAAACGAAACATAACCTAGACGGTCCTATGAACCCTGGGGACAATTAATAAAGAGGGAAATAATGAAAAGATATGTAGGAAATAAAAGAAATGAAAAGAGGTGTAAATAATGGAAATATGACTAAGAATGGGTAACGAAATCGAGAAAATAAAAGAAGTAAAATGTGTGTTTAAATCTCGTGTATGTTGTTTGCTGAATGTTTGTACTTGGTTTATTTCTATGCCTCTTTAGAAACTATTTTCATAAGTTATGTGTAATGCTACCCTTCTTGTTGTTTTTATACAGGTACAGGAACAGAGCTTACACTATTGTCGGCCGAGCATGAATACTCTCCACCCCATGGAGTGTAAATTATACATCAGAGAAGTATAGTAGATTAGGTTTTAGTCAGCTCATGTTGATGTAAAAACAATTCACTAGTTGTAGCCCTAAAACTTGTACTATTTTGTGAATCAGGGCACTAGTGATAGGTTGGCTGTAATAATTATATAAGTTTATGTTTTAAACTATTCTGGACGGAACAGGTATTTAGGAAAGAATTTTTGGAAAATCTGAAATACAGGGGAAACTTTGTCAAATTTTTACTGTCATTTTCAAGTTCATAAAAATCTTAAATAGAAATTAAGGTAATTAATTGTGAGGGTGTTACAAGGTAATTAATTGTGAGAGTGTTACAAAGTGTGCTGAAGCTAAAGACTATTTCAAAAGGAAGTATGGGGTTCATTTGAATGACACTAAGGTGTTTAGATCATTGGTGAAGGCTAAGAAGTTTGTGAAAGGGAATGAGTTAGAGCAGTATGGCAAATTGTGGGACTATTGCCATGAATTGATTGCAAGCAATCCAGGTTCTACTGTCAAAGGTGAAAACATTACCTATGCCAATTGGGAATCCACAGTTTCATAGAATTTACATCAGCTTGGCTGGGATGAAGGAAGGGTTCAAAGCAGGTTGTAGACCTCTAATTGGATTGGATGGTGCATTCATGAAAGGTTATAATGGAGGGCAACTGTTAACTGCTATAGGCCAAGATGTAAATAACCGTAAATGGGTTATTGCATATGTTGTTGTGGATGTGGAGAATAAAGATAATTGGAAATGGTTTTTAGAGCATTTGCATCTTGATTTGGGCT
Organism: Crotalaria pallida; assembly: GCA_037953625.1. Lineage (NCBI taxonomy): Eukaryota > Viridiplantae > Streptophyta > Magnoliopsida > Fabales > Fabaceae > Crotalaria > Crotalaria pallida. The sequence continues at coordinate 60,023,306 of CM075650.1, forward strand.
ATTACAAAGAGCACAACTGGAGTTTCATCTCAGATATGCATAAGGTAACACTATTACTATTATCTTTGTTTAAATTAGTTACTTAGATTGATAGACTAGTTGATATGTATATACTGATATACTGGATATGCTAAGCTTAATATAGTGGTAGCTTGATATATTAGATATTGGCTATGCGTGACATACTAGAATGATGTTAGCTTGATATATTCATGCTTGATATACCTGTATACTGATATTGAGTGTTTTAATCAACATGAAATAACTCAGGGACTAAAATGAAGAGTTCAATTTTTTCAACGACTGAACTGAATTATTTTAATTTTTTTAGGGACTAAAATGAATTAATTAAATGCATAGTGATAACACCGTTAACGTCTGTCAGCTCCAGGGACTAACGTGAAACGTTTTTTTTTTTCAAATTGAGGAACCAAGAAGCTATTTCTTTAAAATTAGGGACGAAAGTGAAAGTGCCTTGTAAATTCAGGACCAATGTGACTGTTTACTATATGTTACTAGTTTTTTTATTTGGCAAAAGAATTGAACTATTCATTTCGATTGATTAATTTGAATACTCAATGTTGTTATTGTATTGATGCTATTTCTAACATTTTTAATTTTAATTAAATATGTTAAATAGACCGGACCGGACTGGACCATTTATTAACGGTCCGGTCTTTGTATATAGAATACATCTAGACCGAACTTGATCGAACCATGTTAATTTAATTAATCTGGTATCTAATATTCGTCAAAGACCAAATCGAACCGAACCATTACACCCCCAATATGAACAGAGGTTTATATTTTTACAGTATTATTTTGATTAAATCTGAATCTTCAACTTTCAAGCCTTAAGAAATTTTACATGACTACATGGGTTAGGCATACTTATCTATTAGTGGTTATTTTGATTTTTAATAAATTATTCTTTACTATCATGTATTTATCCTTTTATTATATTAACTTTTTATTATTTATTTAAATCAAGATCTTATTAAATAGAGATAAACATGAAAAACACCAACGGTAGCATTCTCGAACTTGTTAACAACACACCTAAAGAACAAGATTCTAGATTATAAGTCACGTGGCAAAACAATAAGATTGGTCCCTTAAGTTGTTTTTATATTAAAAATCAGTTTCGTCAATTCCGTTGTTTCAAATAAGTCATGTAAGGTGTTGTCATCCGATAAATTCATCTTTCCCGTTAATTTTTTCCTCTAAGTAACATGTGTCACTTAACACGTATCACTTAGCAGCAAGATTGCAGGTATAAGAGATATTGTGTTATTAACTGATACAGGTAGCAAACTTATGCCGAAGAAGGTGAGACATGTCCCAGATATGCTTCTTAACCTTATATCAGGAATGTTAGACGATGCTGATTGTGTGAGCCACTTTGGTTCTAGGAAGTGGAAGTTAGTCAAAGGAAACCTGGTAGTAGCCAGAGGTACAAAGGAATGGCCCATGTATATATTATGCAATGAAGCATTTGTTTTGGAGAAGCAAATATAGCTGCAGACTCCAAAGATATTTAGCATAGATGGTTGGGACATACGAGTGACAAAGCACTCCAGTGCTCGCCAAAAAACACTTGACAGGTATAGAAGGGCAAATATTGGAATCCAGTACAGACTGTATTGCAGGTAGACAATGTAGAGTCAACTTTTAGAGACCAGATGAACCCTCAGGGAGAGAAGAAGCACTTGAGCTTGTGCACTCAGATGTTTGTACACCATCTGAGAAGTCCCGTAGAGGAGCCTATTACTTTGTCACATTCATTGATGATCACTCGAGAAAAGTATGGGTATACTTGCTGAAAAGCAAATATCTAAGTACTATCAGTGTTTAGATATTTCCATGGTCAGGTGGAGCACGAGACTGACAAGAAGCTGAAATGTCTAAAAGCAGATAATGATGTAGAGTATAGAAGTCCGTCTGAAGCCTATTGCAAGGCTCATGGGATCATATTGCAGAAAACCCTATCCAAAACTCCTTAGCTGAATGGTGTGGATGAGAAGATGAATCAGACAATTGAAGAGAAGATCAGATGTACGCTTTAAGATGCAAACCTTCCCAAATCTTTCTGGGGAGAAGTCGTGAAGATTGCAATTGATTTGATAAATCTAACTTCTTCAAGATCCCTTAAAGGTGAAATCTCGAAGGAAGTGTGGTATAAGAAGAGAGCATCCTACAACCATCTAAGAGTCTTCGAATGCAGAGCCTTCGTACACGTTCCAAGAGATTAGAGGAAGAAGCTAGATGCTAAGACCAAGGAGTGCATATATCTTGAATCTCCCAAATATGAGTTTGGGTACAGATTGTGAGATCCTATCAACAAGAAGGTTGTTAGAAGCAAAGATGTTGTGTTCTTTGAAGAACAGATGATTGAAGACATCGGGCAGAGAAGGCAACTTAAGACTAAGGATTGCGATGATTCAGAGGAAGAGATTGCTCACAAGAAGTAACTGATCAAAGACACCAGCAAAATGACCCTATCCAAGCACAACATGAAGTTTCTGATCAAACAGATATGCAAATGAATGTTGATAAGATGAATCAAGGCACACAAATAGAAGAAGAACCTGAGCCAGCAAAGCATCAAATGCAGGTTGAACTAAGGCATTCCCAAAGACGACTAGTAACTTTTACAAGGTATTCCCCTAATGATTACACATTATTGACAGATGAAGATGAACCTCAATACTTCCCAAAAGCCCTAGAGACTACTGAGAAAGGAGAGTGGATGAAAGCCATGGAAGAGGCGATGATCTCTTTACAAGAGAACTAGACGTATGATCTGGTAGAGCTACCCAAAGGTTAAAAAAAAACTTTGAAGAACAAATGGGTTTACAAGCTTAAAAGTGAAGAAGGAAGCTCAAGACCAAGGCACAAATCTCGAATTTTTGTGAAAGGATTCAATCAGAAGAAAGGAGTTGATTTCGATGAGATATTCTCACTAGTGGTGAAGTACCCTTTCATGAGATTAGCCTTGGGTCTTGCGAGGTCGAACAACTTGATGTTAAAACCACATTCTTGCATGGAGACATCAAAAAAGAATTCTATATGGAGCAGCCATAAGGTTTTGAGGTACCAGGCAAGGAGCACCTTGTATGCCGCTTGAAGAAGAGTTTGTACGGTTTGAAGCAAGCATCCAGATAATGGTACAAGAAATTTGAATCCTTCATGATCAAGCACAGTTTCAAGAAAACAATTGCTGATAACTGTGTGTTCATAAAGAGGTATAAAGAAGATAACAGTTTTATTATATTGTTATTATATGTCGATGATATATTAATCATAGGTCGTGACCAAGCCAAGATCACTAGTTTGAAGAAAGCGTTGAGCAAGTCTTTTGCCATGAAAAACTTAGGTCCTGCAAAGCAAATCTTTGGGATGAAGATGATCAGAGATCGTTCCCAAAAGTTGTTGTGGCTATCACAATAAAAGTATATTGAGAAAGTTCTCAACATATTCAACATGGATAAGGCAAAGCCAGCCAATATTCCACTTGCGACACATTTCAAGCTGAGGGCAATACAGTGCCCAACAAGTGAAGAAGAGAAGACTGAGATGAGAAAGGTGCCTTATGCCTTTGTGGTAGAAAGCCTAATCTACGTCATGATTTGTACAAGACCAGATATTACCCATATAGTTGGAGTTTTTAGTCGGTTCTTGTCCAGTCTTGGTTAGAGAACAATGGAATGCAGTGAAGTGAATTCTCAGATACTTACGAGGTACTACCAATAGATGTTTATGCTTTGGTAATGGAGATCCTGTGTTGGTAAGATACACAGACGCTGACATGGCAGGTGATGTTGATTCCAAAAAATCCACATCAGGGTATCTGACTAAATTTGCAAGGGGAGTTGTATCTTGGCAGTCCAAGTTACAAAGATGTATTGCATTATCAACCACTGAAGCCGAGTACATTGCAGTATCAGAAGCTGGCAAGGAGGTGAAGTGGATGAAGAACTTCTTGCGTGAATTAGGTCACGATTAAGAAAGACATGTTTTGCACTGTGATAATCAAAGTGCAATTTGCCTAGCTAAGAATCCTACATTTAATTCCCGGACAAAACACATTGACTACCGTTATCATTGGATATGAGATGCTTTGGAGGAAGGGTTGCTGCAGCTAGAGAAAGTTCATATTGATGACAACCAGTCCGGTATGATGACCAAGGTAGTTCCAGTTAGGAAGCTTAGAGATTGCTGCTTTGGAGCAGGACTGATGACATCCCCTTAATAAGTCAAGAAGGGGAAGGATTGTTGGGTTTCCTTCCTTATTTAATGGGAAGAGATAAAAGGCACAAATTATTACTTGGAGAGAAAGTCAAGTTGAATAGAGAGCAAACCTACTTACTTGTAAACCAAGTCAACTCACATGGAGTGTAGAATAAGCAATTGAAGTGAGTAGAAAGTCAGAGCTTCCAATCTGAACCCCATGAATAGAGCTTTCCAGGAGAGAGCAAGGTGTAACAACACAAAACCTCAAGAGAGAGTCTTAGAGAGTTTTCCCACCATAGTGTAAGTTTCGAGAATTCCAAGCGAGACGCTGAAGAGAAATCATAGTGCGATACTAGAGAGAGTTCCTTATGGGATTAAACCAAAGAGAGAAATCCTAGTGCAATACTAAAGATATTTTATTCCATCCTTTTAGGGTGAGATTGAGAGCATTCCTCTTACACACGGAGAGACACGTTGTATTCTTACTTTTTCATAGTTGAAATTTTTCTGGCTTATACCCATGGTTTATTTTACTTTTCTAATTTTGGAAAAGGTTTTGCATGTTAAAATTTTTCATGTTTTATCTTCTATCTTTACTACTTCTATTTCTTAATAGCATATTTATCTACACATATATTGCTTCCGCATTGTATATCTTATTTTGCGTCAGCGTCACACATAGGAGAAAAATTAGTCATGGTTTTTTTGTAAAACATGCCAATAATTTTTGCAAAAACCAAATTGCCTCACAAGTCATAGCCACATAATTTAGCACGACAAAGTAATGGGATCAACGGAGATAAAAACAAGTACAGGAACATTCATAACAGGTGAACAGCACTGCAAGAGAAAATTAACCAGCTTGAGCCCTCATTTAAGGAGAGTCTTCGCAATTACTTTGACATTGAGTTTTGTGAGATCGGTATAGGACTGTCCGCAGCCCACAAACATGACAGGAGCACCAGATACGTAAACCATTGAAAGTGCAGCTCCCACCTGACAAACGAAACCCATCGATAAACCAATAATTATTCATCAGCACAATCCATATGTCAAGCCATAAACACATTCATCTTTCTTTGCAACTTGTAAAATTCATATACCTTATCATCAATAGTGTCATACTTTGTGAGCAAGATCCCATCTATCAATCTTGGATTAGAAGATGTTGAGAGGTCCGCTAATTTCTGCAGTAAAGTAGTTTCAGGTTCAAGCATGAAACATATCTACGAAAAAAGTTATAGTTGGGCAATATTACAGAAAGGAAGATATCTTTTGTACAAACGGGTTCGATATCCATTATTGACATTGTATATCGATGTGAATGTGAGTAGGTATGAAAGTATCCGGTATTTCGAAGTCAAGTACATGCATATGTGAGACAGGCGTCAAATCTAATTGTACAAAAGTAGTTAAAGAAATATAGAACTAACCTGATTGAACTTTGAGAGCTGATCAACTCCATCATTACCAACCAGTGCTTCTCCAACAAATAAGACTAGGTCTGGATTGTTGAGGTAGATGAGTTTTGACAGTGCTCTCATCAATGGTTCATTATCCTGAAAACCAGCAATGACACATCAGATGAAACATAAAAACATCCAAATACATATCGACACACACACACACACACACATATAGTATGATTGTATCCCACCCAATTCAAACAAGAATGGCCCTCTATCCTAATAACACATACCAAACAAGCACGTTTATTGTTTGCAAATACTATAATGGAAGGGAAAAAAAAAGAGAAAGTGAGAGCATAGTTGCCCAATATTTGTACACAAGCACACTTTTCAGTGACCCAAACATTAGATAAACTTAACCATGGACCACTTGACAAAAACAATACCTGCATACGACCAGCAGTATCAACTAGAACCACTTCTGAACCATTGCGTGCAGCTTCCTGAATAGCTTCTTTTGCCACCATGGCAGGATCTTTCTCATAACCCTTCTCAAATATAGGGATCTGAAAGAAGGAAATCATAAGACTGTATGCTTCTTGGAAAATGTTTTGCCAAGAACTAAAAAATCTTTGAGCAGTCGACTCAGTATAAACCTGAAGTCTTCGAGCATGGGTCCGCAGCTGCTCAACAGCCCCTGATCGAAATGTATCACAGGCAGCCATCATGACACTAACATCATGCTGCCGAAGCCAGTAAGCAACCTACAGAATGGCACATAAAATAAGTCATCCTTATCGGGTTAAAAAGCACACCCAACATATGGAACCTCAAATAAATTGGAGTCAAAATCATTTTTATCCACCTTAGCTAGATTAGTAGATTTTCCAACTCCATTAACACCAACAAATACAACAACATATGGTTTTCCTTGTTCCTTAGAAGAATTCACATCGCTCATTATATCAGTAGAACGTTTCGGAGTTAAAATACGAACAAGTGCTTCTTCCATTGCTGCCTGCATTAATATGTTTAAGCACCCTATTAGTATATATAAATGTTATACAAGCTTATTTATAAAGAATAGGCAACACAAAATGTAGATAGGAACAAGAATAGTGACAAACATGCACTGTTGAAGATATCCTTGTAAATGATGCTAACTTTTTGCCTTCAAGACTTGCTGCCACTGATTCACATAATTTCTCAGCTATCTCCTCAGCCTACACAAGCAACACAGAATGTAAACAACATTAGCTAGGTAAAGGGGCAATGGGTTAGTTACCATTTAGATATACAACAATAAAATGGATAGCAACAAAGAAATGCTATTGAGTAGAAATACATACCACATTCTTGGTCATGAGCCTATCCTTCAGAGCCTTCAAAGCTGGTTCCAAGTCTGACTTCTCCAAATTTGCCTTCCCAGAAATACTGCGAAAGAGGATATGTGAAAATATTAACATTGTGATCAATCATTTCAATGAAAGGATGAAAATAAAAAGAAGACAGAAAAATGTAAAAATCAAACTAGAAGTTGCAAACTGGTCAGTCAACAGTAAGAGGTACAAAGTTTTTAAACTGGTTTGCTAAGAATAACTGATTTATTGCATTCCCCTCCTCTGCCCTTTTCTGAAGTTTCAGGTGAAGTAGTACTGGCATCAGCATATCTACCATCACTAGAAAGTGAACTAGGAGGGTTTCTTGATGATATATCACATATCATATACCGATATACAATTATAAAATGCCAAAAAATGCAGCATACTGGAAGTACTGGACTTATTTTGCACCAACAAGGTTTCAATTTAAGGTTTATACTTTGTACAACTTAATTTTAATTATAAAGCAATGCTGCAGGAAATCACAACCAACACAATTAACACATCTTGGTATCTGAAGAAAGCAATAAACAAAGGAAAATGCTAACAAGTGCCCATAGGGCTTGTTAAGGAACTAATAATAGATAAATGTTGTTGGACAATGTGATTTTTTATGCTTTCGAGAGAGTAATGAATGTGGACTTAGGATTTTGTTTCTATATCAAGTCTTAACAAGACCCATAAACAAAAGTGAAGTCTTCACATACAATGTACAATTATTTATCATTTTGAAGACTTGAAGAATGAGAGCAGCAATCCCCCATAGTAATATTTATATTTAATATAAAATTAAACTACAGACTAAGCCAGCAATATATTCAAACAACTTAACAAAAAGATATATGCCAATAAAGCTAGCAAAATGCACAATATATGAAGAGAAAGTAGAGCAATCCTACCTCTGGAACATAGATGAAAACCAACCCTTGTTTTTAGCATCAGGCTTGCTGTTCTTCCCCATATCATCCTCATCCTCATCCTCACTTTCACTGCTAACAATTTCTTCTTTATCCATCATACTTTCACCTTGATTTACAGCCACAAAATCTATCTCCTTGTCCCCATCTTTACCTGCATTATCAGTAAAGTCCAGTTTTTTCTCAACAGGTGCATCATCCCAAACTCTATTTTTCTTCGTCACCTTTTTGTTTGGCTCTGCCTTGGAGGCCTTGGCAACAGTATCTGTTTTCTTACCACCTTTAGTCCTAAGCTTCTGAAGCTTATTTACATCAAAAGCCCCATTATCGGAACTTTCATTGTCTCTACCATTCACATTACTATCCACATTAGAATCTTTAGTAAGAACAAAACTGCCATTGGAGTGCCCAATCCCCATCTTACGACCTTTATTATCATCACCATCGCCGCTGCCATCATTCTTCAAACCACCATCACTCTTCTGCTTATTCCCTGCTTCGGATCCAGACCCATTATTCCCCTGCCCTTGCTTCTTGCCATTATTACCCCCCACAGGCCTCCCCACCGTATTTAACTTCTTCATGTCCTCGGCGCGAGCCAACGCTTCCATCTTCAACTGCCTAAAAGTCTCATCGAAATCACTGTAAACAGTAATTTTCGGATCATAAACCTGAGAAAACTCGCGCCTCACCATAGCAAGCAGATCCTCGACATACAAAAGGTGAAGGATCCGTTGATACACAGCGACAAACACAAGTCCAAGATCATTCTGAAAGGTCCATTTGAGGGTGTAGGAAGTACCCGGTGCATCATAGTTGTATGACGCCGCACCGGATCGCTCCTCCAAAAGACAGGAACGGATCAAGGTGTCAATTGGTGAACCTTTCAAAGCATTCCCAAATTCCTTACAAGTCCAGAGGATTAACCCTCCTCTTGTAAATATCAGTAACTGCTCTAACATCTTTAATTATCAGCAAAACTATCCTGTTTAATGATAATTAGGGAAAATTAGAGAAACTAAATACATTTCAGAAAATCTAGAATCTCAACATAATCATGGTAAAAGCATGCTAACAAAATAATCATATTATCATGCTAACAGTAATAATAAACAAAAACTAGAGAGAAAATCAATAGATTTAATAAACTTTCTGATTGGGAAAAACCTTGAATCTAATACAGAAGGTGACGGAAAGGTATACCTTGGAGCTGTGTGATGAGGAACCTGTGTTATGAAGATAAAATAAAATAAATTTTAGAAAGAAATAAAAATAAAAAAAATAAAAAAGTGAAATCGGAGTTTTCTGAATGCGAGGTTTAAGGTTTTTATATGGGATTCATGATGTTTATGGTCGGACACGTGCTAGATTTCGGGACTTCCCCATCCCACAACATTCGTTTTTGGGGTTTTGGCTGCTCAACAACAACTTTTTATTTTTTTTTACTTCCTCCGACTCGAATTATAAGCAAATCCAATCACCTTTACACTTATTAAGGTGGTTAGTTGATTAATTTTTCTCAAATTTAAAAAAATAGAATTATTTTAGGAAAGTAGTATTGAAAATGAAACAAAAATTAATTAAGATTACAATTTTCTAGAGATGTTTTAGGAAAATGATATTGGGAATGAAACAAAATTTAATGAAGTTATTTAATTTTACTTATATTTTAAACCAAAAGAAGTATGTTTCCCTCCGGCTCGAATTATAAGCAACAAAAAACATACTTCTCTTGGTTTAAAATATAAGCAAAATTAACTAACTTTATTAAATTTTGTTTCATTCTCAATGCCACTTTCCTAAAACATCTCTAGAAAAGTGTAATCTTAATTAATTTTTGTTTCATTCTCAATACTACTTTCCTAAAATACCTATATTTTCTATAAATTTGAAAAAATTAAATACAATCAACTAATCTCCTTTATAAGCGTGAAAGTGGTTAAATTTGCTTATAATTCGAGCCGAAGGGAGTACTCTCTAGCTATTTTTAATGAATTCATCGTAGATTAAAAAAATAAAAACAGTTAAATGTAAAGTTATTAATATCAAAATTATAAAAAAAAAAATTATAGAACTTATAAAAAAATAGTTAAAAGTTTCATTTTTGTTAGAAAGTTTTAAAAAAAAAATGTCATTAATGTTCCACTCCCTCCTTACCTATATATAAACCGGTCTAAAACTACATGTGGAGTGTTAAAAGTATTTTTCATTAATATTTTGTTAAATTAAGGGGTTCATATCTATTTTGTCGCCCTAGAGCCTAACAAATGCCAGGATCTGGCCTATATAAAATCCTCTTAATAGATTTCATGTCCATTAAGAAAAATAGTTAATTTAATTAATTATATTAGAAATGTTAATATTTAATACTCCCTTCGTCTCTAAACATAAAGTTTGCTTGACACTTTTATTTTGGCCCTATTTATAAAGCCTCATACCAATTTTCAATGATTATTAATTACTTTTTTTCCACAAACACCCCTATTTATTTAACACTTTTTAGATTTCCAATAATATTAATATGGGTAATTTTGAAATTACATATCAAAAGTTCACATTTCCAATACAATTAACTAAATTATTCCACTTTCTTAATTGACATGAAATCCCCCAAAGAGGCTTTATATTTTGGGACGGAGAGAGTATGTGTTTTCAAAACTACCCTTATTAATAGTATTGAGAATCTAAAAAGCGTTAAGTAAACAGCGGTGTTTGTACGAAGAAATAATTAATTGTCATTGAAAATGGATACATATCTTATAAATAAGGACAAAATAAAAGTCTCAAAAGGGTTATATATATAGTGACAGAGGTAGTATTATCGTACTTATAAGTTAATTTTTTAGAAGAGTTTTAAGGTCCTATTTATAGGTTACTCGTTTTGTATGTCTCTAAATATAAACACTAAACAGTGGGTTTTTCTTGTCTCTAAATATAAGCACATATCTCAATTTCCATTAACATTAATTACTTCTTTTTCACTAACACACTTATTAAATCAAAGAGCAATGATTAAGCGACCTACATAAAGAGACTTACTCATAAGTATACTAAATATTATCATTTCCAATAACAGTAATGATATTAACTAATTTTCGTAATCCACGTGAAAGTAAATCCTAAATGCTTGTATTTAGAGATTTATGGAGTCCTTTTTTTTTGTCCGTGTTCCTTGCGGAACCACCGGTATCCCCAATAGCACTCTTAATACCAGGGAGCCCTTGAGACTAATCCGGAGCGAGTTGCGTGGCTGACTCTCCCCGCGAGATGTTCTTAGTGGGAATCTAACCCGGGGCTACTAGCACATGTGTCCCATTCCCAAGATTTCAGTTGGGGCCTTACACCAACTGAACCAAGCCTCGCTGGAGGAGTCCTTTTTATTTTATGGGAAGCATTTATTTTTTTTTATCTTATTTGTCATTTGTTTATTAACGTAAAACAATACATTCGTCAAATTTTATATACAAGTTAATAGGATAAAATTGTAGTGTCATAGTACATGTTTAAAGTTTCAAGAAATGTAGCTACATTCTTTGGTCTTTAAAAAGTAGTTAAGTATGTCCTATAATAAGGATCAGATCGAATATATTGTTAAAAATGATTGGGTCTTGCTAACAAGTGCCCTAAAAGCACTTATTAAGATTACTAGAAGTAGTAAAACAATCAAGTTAGAATTAATCACTCTCTCGAAAACCTCAAAAATCACATCTTTCTATAACAATATACTAGTTTTATTTTCATCACAAGTGCCCTTAGGTTCCCATAAATTTAGAATGGTTTTATTTATAGGATGTGTCATTATTGTTAACTAGTAATTTTGCCTGTGCAATGCAGGTATTATATTTGAATACAATTGTTTAAATTTCGTGCAGATTGAAAATTGATTAGTGAAATTTGTAATATCCCGAATTTTAATTCCCAAAATAATTAGAATAATAATGGGACTAGAGAAATGATAATTATGCTCAAGAATAATTAAGGTGATGGATTAGCATTATTTTAGTGTTATGAAGTAGTTAGATAGCCTTAGCAAAGAATAAGAGGTTGAAAGATGGGAAAACGAGTGTTAGAGCCGACATTTTCGGTGTTTTAAATATGTTATAATATAAAATTAAAAATAAAAGATTGACAAATCAAAACATAAATTCCACCTTTGGATATGAAGGGTAGTATGTAAGGAAGCTTGCTTTCAAATTTGAGCAAGATCCGACGGGTAACGATCGAAGAAGATATGACATTTTGAAATGCTAAGGAGTGAAAAGGAAACAATCTAATCGATTATATTGTCCCTCTAATCGATTACCATAATCGATTAGCCCATATGCTAATCGATTAGGTCGTGTCTACAGCGAAAAAGAATAATAAAAACCGTGTGGGAGCTTCATTCGTTCCATTCCTTCTTCATTTAGGCATACCCCAAGCTCCCAAAGCAAAACCCTAAAGCTCCGTAGCTCATGCTCTAAGGTCTTGATCCATCATCCATGGCAGTCACATCATCAAGCTTCCTTCCTTCCTTCCCCTTCCTCATGGTGGTGACTCCAAAGCCACCAAGCTCCATCATCTCTCTCTCTCTCTCCATGGCTACTTCTCTATCTTAGCTCCATCACCTCAAGCAAGTCCAAGGTAAGCGGAGCAAGTTTTCTTATTTCCTTTCCTCCATTTACACGTGGCCATCATCATCATCTCTAATCCTTGTCTTCTCTTTTGCTTATTAAGGATGTTATGGCTCTTTCTCTCTTGAGTTTCTCTCTCTATTTCAAAGAAAAGTGGTAGGCTCATCAACACCGTATTATTATCATTCCTCACCGCTCTTCGACTCGTCTCCTAGCCGCTCTCCTCCACCACCACACTCGGCTCTTACGGTCTCAATTTTAAAAGCTTTAAAAGCTAAAGCTAGGGTTTGGTATCTCTACTCTCTCTACTTGGTTGAGGTAAGAGGGGGTGTTACCTTAGCTTAGAGAATGTATTTCTTGGTAGTTTATAGTGATGATTAAGACCGGGTGATTTTGTATGTTAGTGAAACTTAGGGTCACCGATAATAATAAGGAATAATAACTTAAGGAAGAGAATAGAAAACCCACCCTTGATATTTATGTTTTACGTGCATGATGTGATGAATTGAGTTTAATATTTGATATTTTCTTGGATGTATGCGCGTGTCGTCGAGTGCATTAATTGTTGTTACTTGAATATGTTTATTTGTGAAAGAATAGATTGAGAAAGGAAACGATATTAATGTGCTAACTGAAATAGGAGGAATATGGTTGAGTAATTGAATTAAAGAAATGAATGAGAAAGTGATACCATATTTAAGGATTTGGTGAGCGAATGTCAGGCCATGTAAGTACGCCCGGATAGGTGCATTGGTTGCGTAAGCCGCATGATTTAATGGCATGTGCAGCGGTAGGACAACCCAGATGGGTACGCAGTGGTGGGTTCGCAAAACCTTAAAAAAGAAATAAAACGATGTTATGTAAATGTCAGGCCAAGTAAGTACGCCCAGATAGGTGCATTGGTTGCATAAGCCGCACGATTTAATGGCGTGTGCAGCGGTAAGACGCCCCGGATGGGTGTGCAGTGGTGGGTTCGCAAAACCTTAAAAGATAAATTAAACGATGTTATGTGAATGTCGGGCCATGTAAGTACGCCCGGATAGGTTCATTGGTTGCGTAAGCCGCACGATTTAAAAGCGTGTGCAGCGGTAAGATGCCCCGGATGGGTGCGCATATCAGTGGTGGGTTTACAAAACCTCAAAAAGATGATTAGGTACGCTTCGCGAATGTCAGGCCAAGTAAGTACGCCCGGATAGGTGCATTGGTTGCGTAAGCCGCACGATTTAATAACGTGCGCAGCGGTAAGACGCCCTGGACAGGTGCGCAGTGGTGGGTTCGCAAAGCCGTTAAAAATAAAGGTAATAAGATGTTGAACGAAAAACGAGAATGAAAATAGTTGAATAAAAAGAGTCGGATAAGAACGAGAGATAGAGAATAAGGCGAGAACGAAATGATAAGTGGTTGTGAATGAAATGCGTTGGATTGGAATTGCCTTGCACCTCATGTGATTATTTGTCGTACTGGTTATGACTTAGTTATTATTATATCTATTTAGATTTCATTCTCTAAGTTCTGTGCAATACTCATCTCTTAACTGTTTTACACAGGTACTGAGATTGAGCTTGCACAACCCCCGGCCGAGCAGGAGTACTCTCCCTCATAGGGAGATTAAGTCACTATAGTTAGGGCTTGTTGTTTTGTCCTGGACACCTTTTGGGATTATGATGGTGTATTTATGGTATTTGTGTAAACTATAAATGTTTATTTTTGGGTGGGTCCAGGATCACTTCCTATGGGTAGGAAGTATAATTTTTGGGGAATCTTGAACAACTCCAAACTTGTTTATATTTGTTGCTATCTCTGATGCAGATGCATTTGATGCAAGATGATTTGATATATGTGGCCTTGTCGGCTTTCTGAATGAAATGAATATCTTGATTAGGACAGATTCACCGGAAAAACTGAATTTTTGGAATGTCCATAAAAGAAGGGAAACTCCGTCCGTTTTCATGGAGATTTTTATATGTCAAAGTTCTAAAAAGAAATTTTTAGTTCACTATTTTCCAGTATTGGGTATTTATGGGTAATATTAAAGTAGGGTGTTACATTCATAGTATCAGAGCAATTTCCCTCGGCCTTTGGAGTGTGGACTCACAACTCCAGTGGTTTACTCACCAAGCGAGTAACCGATAAATAGTTAAGCGTCAAAGTTAGAGTAATAAGGTATATGTGTAGTTGCTTTTTTGTGCATGTATTGACTAGTTATTTTCCCCATGACTAGGTATTATGGCTAGTAGGCGCAGTGACGATGATTGGATCGCTGCAATGTTAGAGAACTTGGCTAGATGAATCGAAATCAAACTGTGACGGCAGCCGTAGCAGCAGCAAAACTGAGTTCTCAGCCACCACCAACTCCAGCTGAGATCGATTGGTTGGTTGAGTTCAGAAGGAATGTACCACCGACGTTTAAAGGTGGCTACAACCCGGACGGAGCACAGAAGTGGCTCCAGGAAATAGAGAAGCTATTCTGCGCGATGCGTCCTCCGAACAACCAGAGGGCCTTACTAGTAACATGTGCAATAACAGGAGAGGCGGAACAATGGTGGGGGCACATGCAGTGGATCTTAGAAGTGAAAGATCATAATGTAGCCTGGGATGTGTTTAAGAAGAGGTTTTGTGCGAAATACTTCTCAGTGGACCTCCATAGGGAGAGGGAGTTAGAATTTTTGAAGTTGACTCAGGGAATCATGAGTGTAGCTAAATACTCCACGAAGTTTGAAGATCTTATTCGCTATGCGCCGTGTTACAGAAATGCCGACAAAAGGACCAAGTGTTCTAAGTTCGGATCGAGACTTCGCACGGAGATCTGGAGGGCTTTCGAATGTTATAATGTTGGTGACCTTCCACAATTGGTCAACATGTGCATCATTTACGAGAAGGGTCTGAAGCAGGAGGCATCCGAGGCCATGGGCAGGAATGTGCAGGGCTCAGGGGGCCCCATTTTGAGGCAGGGAAAGAGCGGAGGATGGCAGAACTGTTCCAAATGCTAAACCACTTTGCCCACACTGTAGAAAGTTTCACCACGGTGTCTGCTAGACCGTGAGCAAACAAAGGAAGGAGAAACTTTGCTTCCGGTGTGGCCAGCCAGGTCACTATGCTTACAACTACCCCAACAAGATTCGGACCCAAGAGACGGGGGGAAGCAGGTCCGTTCAGAAAGAGAGGGCTGATGCCAGGAGTGGACGAGAAGATAAGGAGTCAAGCAAGCACATGGAAGGTATGTGCTATGTGAAGTACAGATTCGCTGCAACTGAATATATGAAGAGACTAGGACATTTTAAAAATAGGTATACCTTATGAACCCTAAGTCTCTACCCTTACTAGTCATTTAGTAAAGGCTTCGCGAGGTAGATCCTGCTTAGAGTGTGCATAGATTTAATTAGAAAATCATGAAGCAACTTAGAAGGAAACAATAAGTTGTAGGGACCCAGTTGAAATATTACCAAATTCGATGATGGTACTGTTGCTTAATATAATGTAAGGTTAGAACTGATCACTCTAATCCTTGCCACTGTTAAATGATGATATTATTAGCAAAACCCGACAATGGTGCGCTGTTGATAGACGTGAGGTTGGGATTGATCACCCCAATCTTTACATCTATTAACGGATGATATCGTTGTAACTTTCTAAATGAAATCAAGACAGCCAACATAGTGACTTCCTAGAAATAGATCCTTTAGGAGAAAATAAGCTAGCCGGAAAGTATTCTTTCCGAACTTTCACGCAGAATCGAGAAGTAGACCTAGAACATAACTAAAGGATAAACACCTTAGGCTATTTTACTTGTTTAAGAGTAGTGTAGCCTACTACAGAATCCTCGAAAGAATCGAGCAAAACCCTAATATTAAGATAACCCAAAACTTACCGGGAATCTTACCAAGGTTCCTAAATGACCACCCATTAGAAAAGCCAATTTGACAACTTCGTTAAGTCTCTGCACCGAGACCAACCAAGTTGAACAATTGACCCCCGCTCTTTGTCGAGTACAAGAACCTAGATTTGTGCGAACGCGAGATATCGCAAACCTTAGGAAATTCGGTCCAACCCATCGACCACCAACGGGTAGTCAACTCAACATGGCCTTCGATCTCGAGAGTGATGCAAATCTCAAGAGTGACATAAAGGTCGGATTTCATTAGCATTCTTAGTCTATATCAAGTTCATTCAAGTTTCCCTTAAGATTTAGTTAGGAATAAGTTTAAATGGGGTTGCTGGCATGCACCCAAGGTATGACTTAACTTTCATTGATCTAAAATAGAGTTTTAATAGAGCGTTCAAATCTTAAGAGTGCTTGCTACCTCAATTCATGACCACCAAAAGTCGTTTAAGGCTTTATTAGTGTTTTTGTGAGCCTTAATTGATGCTTCAATTCGTGCAAGTAAACCTCTTCCTTCTTATTCTTCTTGGTTTGGTTCCACTGTGACACAGCAATTTTGAATTCCAACCGAGTGTATTCTCGCTTCGACCAACTAAGGGTTATGAACTCTTGATCTTCCTCTTTCTTTCTCATTCATGAATATCAATCATCCCTGGAGTTCTAGTTTTGCCTATTCAATTCGGTTCCTCTTTGATTAGGAAAGTTAGAACCATAAGTTGTTGTATTCAATAAAAGTCTTTGAATTGCATGATCTTAGGCTATTTTACTTTAAGGAAAAAGCACAAACCCTTCTTGGATTCCAAAGATTGCATATTCTTCCGTTGTTAGATCATTGAACTCCTGACTCGAGGCTATTAGAAGATGGTCAAAAATTGACGCGTTCAATTCCCTACTTCCTGACACGGTTACAACCAGGTATGTCGATGCCAAGTGGGGGAGGACTTTGTAACCGAACTAAGATCTTGTCTAAGTAGCAAACAGAAAGGAGAAGGAAAGCCGGGCGAGAACAAGAAGTAGAATGTTCTAACATAGGTCTGAAAGCACAAAAGAGTATGAACTTGAAGTATCTTAAGTGGGAGAATGAAACCGAAGGGACGTAAAGACCATGGTCGAAATCCTTGTCAAGGGATGGCTCGCCATTTACGAAACTGAACGGAATTTCGGGGACAAAATTCCAATAAGTGGGGGAGAATTGTAACATCCCGAATTTTAATTCCCAGAATAATTAGAATAATAATGGGACTACAGAAATGATAATTATGCTCAAGAATAATTAAGGTGATGAATTAGGATTATTTTAGTGTTATGAAGTAGTTAGATAGCCTTAGTAAAGAATAAGAGGTTGAAAGATGGGAAAACGAGTGTTAGAGCCGGCATTTTCGGTGTTTTAAATATGTTATAATAGAAAATTAAAAATAAGATTGACAACTCAAACGTAAATTCCAGCATTGGCTATGAAGGTTATTATGTAAGGAAGCTTGCTTTCAAATTTGAGCAAGATCCGACGGGTAACGAAGAAGATATGGCATTTTGAAATGCCAAGGAGTAAAAAGGAAACAGTCTAATCGATTAGACTGTCCCTCTAATCGATTACCATAATCGATTAGCCCAGATGCTAATCAATTAGGTCGTGTCTGCAGCGAAAAAAATAATAAAAACCGTGTGGGAGCTTCATTCGTTCCATTCCTTCTTCATTTAGGTATATCCCAAGCTCCCAAAACAAAACCCTAAAGCTCCATAGCTCATGCTCTAAGGTCTTGATCCATCATCCATGGCACTCACATCATCAAGCTTCCTTCATTCCTTCCCCTTCCTCATGGAGGTGACTCCATAGCCACCAAGCTCCATCATCACTCTCTCTCCATGGCTACTTCTCTATCTTAGCTCCATCACCTCAAGCAAGTCCAAGGTAAGCGGAGCAAGTTTTCTTCTTTCCTTTCCTACATTTACACGTGGCCATCATCATCATCTCTAATCCTTGTCTTCTCTTTTGCTTATTAAGGAGGTTATGGCTCTTTCTCTCTCTCTTGAGTTTCTCTCTCTATTTCAAAGAAAAGTCGTAGGCTCATCAACACAGTATTATTATCATTCCTCATTGCTCTTCGACTCGTCTCCTAGCCGCTCTCCTCCACCACCACATTCGGCTCTTACGGTCTCAATTTTAAAAGCTTTAAAAGCAAGGGTTTGGTATTTCTTCTCTCTCTACTAAGTTGAGGTAAGAGGGGGTGTTACCTTAGCATAGAGAATGTATTTTTGGGTAGTTTATAGTGATGATTAAGACCGGGTGATTTTGTATGTTAGTGAACCTTAGGGTAACCAATAATAATAAAGAATAATAACTTAAGGAAGAGAATGGAAAACCCACGCTTGATATTTATGTTTTACGTGCATGATGTGATGAATGGAGTTTAATATTTGATATTTTATTGGATGTATGCGCGTGTGGTCGAGTGCATTAATTGCTGTTACTTGAATATGCTTATGTGTGAAAGAATAGATTGAGAAAGGAAATGATATTAATGTGCTAACTGAAATAGGAGGAATATGGTTGAGTAATTGAATTAAAGAAATGAATGAGAAAGTGATAAAAGATTTAAGGATTTGGTGAGCGAATGCCAGACCATGTAAGTACGCCCGGATATGTGCATTGGTTGTGTAAGCCACACGATTTAATTGAGTGTGCAGTGGTAAGACGCCCCGGATGGGTGCGCAATGGTGGGTTCGCAAAACCTTAAAAGAGAAATAAAACGATGTTATATGAATGTCAAGCCAAGTAAGTATGGGATAGGTGCATTGGTTGCGTAAGCCGCACAATTTAATGGCGTGTGCAGCAGTAAGACGCCCCGGATGGGGGCATAGTGGTGGGTTCGCAAAACCTTAAAAGAGTAATTAAACGATGTTATGTGAGTTCCAGGCCAAGTAAGTACGCTCGGATAGGTGCATTGGTGGCGTAAGCCACACGATTTAATGGCGTGTGCAGCGGTAAGACGCCCTGGATGGGTGCGCAGTGGTGGGTTCAAAAAACCTCAAAAAGATGATTAGGTACGCTTCGTGAATGCCAGGCTAAGTAAGTACGTCCGGATATGTGCATTGGTTGCGTAAGCCGCACAATTTAATGGCGTGCGCAGCTGTAAGACGCCCTGGACAGGTGCGCAGTGGTGGGTTCGCAAAGCCGTTAAAAAGAAAGGTAATAAGATGTCGAACGAAAAACGAGAATGAGAATAGTTGAATAAATAGTGTCAGATAAGAACGAGAGATAAAGAATAAGGCAAGAACGAACTGATAAGTGGTTGTGAATGAAATGCGTTGGATTGGAATTGCCTTGCACCTCATGTGATTATTTGTCATACTGGTTATGACTTAGTTATTATTATATCTATTTAGATTTCATTCGCTATGTTCTGTGTAATACTCACCTCTTACCTTTTTTACACAGGTACTGAGATTGAGCTTGCACAACCCCCGACCGAGTAGGAGTAGTCATTACAGTTAGGGCATGTTGTTTTGTCCTGGACACCTTTTGGGATTATGATGGTGTATTTATGGTATTTGTGTAAACTAATGTTTATTTTTGGGTGGGTCCAGGATCACTTCCTATGGGTAGCAAGTATATTTTTGGGGAATCTTGAACAACTCGAAACTTGTTTATATTTGTTGCTATCTCTAATGCGGATGCATTTGATGCAAGATGATTTGATATATGTGGCCTTGTCGACTTTCTGTATGAAATGAATATTTTGATTAGGACAGGTTCACGGGAAATGAATAAAATTAAACGTCTGACACTTCATCAAGGCAAAACATAAACAAATGTTTTAGAAAAAGAAAAACATATGTATGAATTAGACTTTTGTAAGCCATATAATGTGCTTTATAAAAAAATTCTTTAAGAAAGCAACATGAACTATTCAATGAGACCCTCATCTAAATAATAGATTATGAAGATCCCAAAAAAAACTTGTTCGGCTAAAAATGAAAATTATTCAAGCATTTAAGAGGAAATTCATCTAAAATAAACATTCAGTGATCAAAGCTGACAAAATATTTGAAATGACTTTTGGTTATTTCCGCTGCGCACTCTGATTTGGGGGCACTTAAGAATCTATAGAATTTGACTAGAACAGACTATTGTCCCTAGGTTTTCAGACTTTACTCAACTTTAGAGATGTTCTGAAACTCGGGGACTTGATGATTTCACCTTCCAACAAATGTAGTCCTCAAGATGGTCAGTCTCGATTATACATTACCTTAGTGGTAAGATCACTCCGTCCTACCTAAGTTTCAGACATGAATTTCGAAAACATATATTGTTGCATTGTCACATTTAAAAATTGGTGTACTTACTTTGAAACCAAGGATCGTTCCTTCTCGTTGGGGTAGCAATTCCATGCTCTGGCCCGTTGGGGTTCTTTAACTTTCCTTAATCTCGGATTTCATCCATTTTCTAAATGTGACAACGTCCATTTTCCAAGAAATCAGGTTCATTGGGCAAAACTTGAGACAAGAATTAATAAAGATTTCAATCAAACACTATAGTATCATTACAAAACACTAATATAAGGCTAGCAACTTGTTACTCTATTCATCTAACTTAGATACTAAGCTATCTATTAGTTACTCGCTTGGTGAGTAGCGCAACAAGAGTTGTGAGTCCACACTCCAAGGCCGAGGAGAAACTGCTCTGATACCAAAAATGAAACACCTTCAATTTCCTACCCTTAATTACCCATTATTCAAAATAGTGAAGTAATTTTTTCCTTTTTAATTGTTAAAAATCTCCCGTCAAACGGACGGATTTTCCTATATTTTTCGGACTTTCCCAAAAATTATGTTTTTCCTGCAACCTGATAAACACATTCATCTTTAATAACCAGAAGCCAACAGGGCTAACAACAACATACATACATAAATCAGTGCTACATTGCACACCACATAACATCATAACTAAAACAAATTAATTACAAACAAATAGTCTATAATCCCCACGAACTAACTTACACTCCACGGAGTGGAGTGTGCACCTGCTCGGCTAATAATAGTGCAAGCTCAATCTCGGTACCTGGAAAAATGGCAAGGAGGTGAGCATTACACATAAATTAGGAATAGCAGTTTCTGATATGATATAATACCCACTAAGTCAAACACATTTAGCACAAATGTTGCATATATTCACAAAATCCAACCATAACATGCTAAATCGCAAATGAACCGTTTTTAATCAAGTATTGATATCGATCTTTATCACAACTCTTTTCAACCTTAACATTATCATTGTTTTTAGTACTACTTTCCTTCCTTTTTAAATGTCTTATATGCATTCTTTAAGTTTTCGAGAAACTATCCTCTTCGCGTACTAACCGATTCGCGCACTTTCGCAGTCGGCCCCGATTCGCGTACTTTCGCAGTCGGCCGCAGGAGGATTAGTTTCTATTCCCCTTTCGCGTACTAACCGATTCGCGCACATTCGCAGTCGGCCCCGGTTCGCATACAATCGCAGCCGGCCACGAGGGGTTATTATATATTTATATTCTTTCAAATCATTCCACTTTTTCATTACATGTTTTATGTGAATTTCCTCTTCGCGTACTAACTTATTCGCGCACATCCCAGTTGCCCCGGCTCGCGTACAATCGCAACCGGCCGCAAGAGAATAATATTTAATCTTTTTCATGGACTATCCGATTCACCCCACATCGCAATCGGATTCCACATATTAGTATATTTCATTCTTTATTAAGTACTTCTCTCAATACTTTTATTTGTTCCGTGTGACACCCTTGTTTTATATCTTGAAAATAATAAATATTTCCAAATATAGAATACTTGCTATCAAAAATTGGGTCTAGAAAATTTTTCCTTTTTAACTTATACTTGCTCAATTATAAACACGTTTAATCTTGACAAATAATTTGAATTTGGTTTAATAATATCTTAATTACAAAAGCCTCTTGAGACAACGCCTTTTTAATATAGTAAAACATATCCGTAGCGTTGATTAAAAACATATTAATTGTCTCTTGAGTTTGATCGGGCTTGAAGAATATAAACTTATTTGCCGAATCCTTTTTAACCAAAACCAGAGTATGCGGAAGTGAAAATAATACTTGTGGGGCACTACTGAGGTAAAAACATCATATATATATATATACCATAAGATAAACACCCCCACCAGTATCATAGTAGCAAGTATCACAGTCGAGATAGCAAGTTTTAGTGAAACATATACATAACTAGCTGCTCAAAAATAAACATCACTCTAAGACCTCTCAAAAATATATACAATATATAACAAGGTCAAAATAGAAGTCCCAGAGCAAGTCATCCATGTCCTCAGCAGCTCCTCTGATCCTCTGCAGCTCTATCCCTAGTCCTAGGATCCAAAATATCTATGCTATGCAAGCTCCTAAGAACCAGCAGGTCCACCTCTAGTAGAAACAGTAGGCTCGACAGGCACCTCCTCGTCATCCTCATCCTCAATGGGATCCTCCTCGACCTCGCCCGACTGTACAGAGACCCCACCACTGGGCCTAGGATCTGCAGAAGCAGTCCTCTCAGAGTCAGCCGGACTAGGAGAAGGAGTCTCCTCAGTAACAACTCTATGTGAAGAAGGATGAGTACGAGTGGCAGACCACAAACGAAAACTATGAAATCGATGCACTGGTCGAGCCAGGGGTGGTCCTCTATATGAGTAAAAGGGTGGAACATGCATAGTATAGACTATAGGGATCCTAAACCTACAAGGTCGCACCTGAACCAAAGGGTTAGGGTGGTAGAGAGTAATCTCCACCTCCCCCTAAAAGGTGGCTCGGTGCTCCTCGTAAGTCCATATACCACTAGGGATAAGACGTATCTCGATGCAGGCTAGGTATCTGGCCATCACCTAAATAGGGCATAGGGAGTAAGTATACTCATATACATAATCAATAAAGACTAAAATACAAACACAAGTATATCATGGATAGACAATAATGCAAGTACATATGAGCACACCAATTTTCAACATTATATCTCTTATCATGCAAGTGGCATGATGCATGATTTCTATCCACAACTAAGGCCTCCATCATCCTTGATATCTGTCAATAGATATCTCAGTGTTCCCAGAACACTGGTACGTTCCCAGAACGTACTGCGGAATTGCTTTAAGTGAAACTTAGCGCTCCCAGAGCGACTGTCAATTACCAAAATTGACTAAGTATATACATCACTTAACATACAATAATGATCAAAACACTCCCAGAGTTGTTATCAATATTGTTGGCCAAAGCGTTCCCAGAACAACTATCAACCGGCAATCCGCACAGTTTAGTACTCCCAGGTACAGGGTCATGTTCCCAGAACAACACCTAATCTCCAACCTAGTCTCCATTCTCCATGAATGAATGCACACACAATTATTAAGGTTGGTTGTTATCTTTAGTTTAATTATTGTGATTTTGAAATATCTCAAACTCTCCTTTGTATGATTGATTTGAGGTATAACTTTTGACATAAAAATTCATCCTTGAATTAACTTAAAAACATGCCATTAGACTTGGACTGGGAAAACTTAACCAATGGTATCAAACTTTCCACTTAAAAGACTTAACTTTTATTTTTCAGTTTCAGGTACTAACCGGTTACAATTTCATACTAACCTGTTAGAATTACAGACCTGAACCTAATAACCATTGAAATTCAGAAAAACATTTTTCTTGAATTCTCTACCCAATCCATAACCAGAGTGTCAGCATTGATATATACCTCAAACCCAACTGATTTCATCATTCAAAAGTCTAAATCACAATCCAATTCTAATTTAGCATAATTTCCACTTGAAATTATCCTTTAACATTAAGGCATTGACTCATCAATTACAATCTGAAACAAACAGTGTTCATTGACATGATTTCAGATTGGTTTCATATGAAATTAGAGTATAGACTTGAGTGCAAATTGTAAGAACACTGGGCCAATTTCAGAAAACCATTTTCTTTGAAAGACTGACAGTATCTAACTGGTTACAGATTCAGAATAACCGGTTAGATTCTGCAGTACTTACACTGCTGAAAGAGATTTTGCATACCATTTTCTACCATACTCAAATCTAACCAATTTCAGTCATAAACATAGTTTACATACCTTAATATAAACATGTTTAACCACATAAACATATTCATTTTGCATGCATCCAATTTAAGGCATCAAATTGCATATAACTCAACATAAACACAACTTGATATCACAAAACTCATAATAAGCATTTAGATTCTGTTTCAACCATCAAAATCACTTGCATGCATAAGACCAAATCTGCTCAAAACATAATTGAGCTGCAGATTGGCCTCCAAGCCTTTTAACATATTTATATAATGCCCTTTTGAGTCTTTGTTGACTCAAATCCTAAAACACATAATTTTAGCCTTAATCTAGTATAAGTTAAACTTCTCTCATACCTTAGGATAGTGTTTGATGAGTAATAACACTGAGATTGAAGAAAAATCCACAAATTCCACAGAAATCCTTAGTTCTGCTCTTACCCACGATTTCAGCAACAGGGTCCAAATACCAGGGATTTTGACATATAGATTGACCAAACAAATTAGGGAAAATAATTAGGATTTGCTCTAGGTAACATGCACTAAAGGATCGAAGTGATTTGAGGCTTAAAGGTTACCGGTACTTACCAAAATCAGAGCTTAAACCTAGCTTCCAGAAACAAGAACAACACTGAACCAGTTTTCAAGCTTCAACTTCAGAGATTGATTTCTTCTTCCACACACACTTTTAGCTTACAAACTTTATATCAACACGAAGCTCTGGATGTAAGTTTCGTGTTCGTGTATCACTCAAGATCTCACTCCCCACACAGAAGAAGAATCGAACCGAACGAAACAAGAACCCTAAAACAGAAATTTCCCAACCAACGCTCCCAAAACCTTGATTTTGATCTCAGTCCAGGCTATTTATAGAGCAATTTGCTTATCATGCAGAGAGACACGTCCAATTCCACTCAAGGAAGGGAGTAATCGTGGCAAAAACATGATCCACAGCTGGATTACTCATCAAACTCCACTATCTCAGTTTCTGGGTTTCATCGACTAACCGGTTACAGGGCATTACTAACCGGTTACGTCAGTGTAAAATTTAAAAATTAATACTCTTAAAACCTTTCCCTCCAAGAACCTTTCTAATATTACATTTAGGTCCTAACTCAAGGACTAAAATGAAATATCTATATTTATATATATCCTTATCATATAAAAATACCTTCACCTATTTTTTTTAAAGACTTAATTAAATACAAAACATAAACTTGGAAAATTTATTTTAATTAATAATAAAACTTTATTTATTATTAATTTCCTTATTATCCGGGAGACGAAAATTAGGGGTGTTACACTACTCCCCCACTTAAAAGGAATTTCGTCCCCGAAATTCTAACTTACATAAACAACTCAGGGTATTCTTGACTCATCTTATCCTCTAATTCCCACGTAGCTTCAAACACGTCGGCATTTTCCCAGATAACCTTGACTAAAGGTATCTCCTTTCCCCTAAGCTGCTTAACTTCACGATCTTCTATCCGGATCGGTCTAGCTTCAAAGGTAAGGTTTTCCTTCAAAGTTAGATCATCAGGTTGAATTTTCAAAACAACTGATGGGTCATGCACATATTTCTTTAACTGGGAAACATGAAAGACATTGTGCAAGTTCGACAGAGAGGGTGGTAAAGCTATTTGATAAGCAACATGACTAACTCTCTGAAGGATTTGGTATGGACCTATAATCTTAGGTGAAAGCTTTCGAGTTCTCAAGGCTCTACTGATTCCCTTCATCGGAACTATCCGAAGAAACACATGGTTGCCTTCCGAAAACTCTACTGGCTTTCTCCTCTTATCAGCATAACTTTTCTGCCGACTCTGAGCTGCTTTCATCTTTTCCTGAACCAATTTAATCTTCTCAGTGGTCTGCTGCACAATTTCTGGTCCAACAACTAAGTTCTCCCCCACTTGGAACCAGCATAACGGGGTTTGGCATTTCCTTCCATACAAAGCTTCAAACGGTGCCATTCCGATGCTTGCATGATAACTATTGTTGTATGTGAATTCTGCAAGAGGTAACACTTGATCCCAACTTCCCTGATCTTCAAGTGCACAAGCCCTCAGTATATCTTCCAAAGACTGAATAGTTCTCTCCGTTTGACCATCCGTCTGTGGATGATACGCAGAACTCAATTTTAAACTTGTTCCCATAGCTTTATGCAAACCCTTCCAAAACTGTGAAGCAAACCTGGGATCCCGATCCGACACAATACTTGAAGGCACTCCGTGTAGACGAACTACCTCCTTAATGTAGATCTAGGTAAGCTTATTCAAAGGATAGCGCATATTTATCGAAATAAAATGCGCCGACTTAGTCAACCGATCCACAATCACCCAGATTGCATCATGATTTGCTGTTGTCTTTGGCAAACCAGATACAAAATCCATTGAGATACTATCCCACTTCCATTGAGGGATGTCTAAAGGTTGCAACTGTCCTCCCGGTTTTTGATGCTCTACCTTAGCTTTCTGACAGATTAAACATGAAGCCACATACTCCATGACATCCTTTTTCAAACCAGACCACCAAAACATTTTCTTCAAATCCTAATACGTTTTGGTTGATCCAGGATGCATACTCATCCGACTCTTATGTGCTTCATCAAGAATCAATCTCCTAACCTCTTGACCTTTTGGTATGCAAATCCTTGTTCTGAAACGAAGGATTCCATCCGACCCAATCTTGAAATCAGGTTCCCTTCCCTCCGAACCTAATCTCATCTTGTTAATCAACTCCTCATCTACTTGTTGCAACTCCCGAATTCTTTCCAAGAATTCATTTGTGATGTGCAGTATTCCTAACTTGATGCTTGACGGTTCCACTTGGATCAACAAGCTCAAGTCTCTGAATCCCTTGATCAAAGCTGCTTCCTTCACCATCATCGCACTTATGTGGATTGCTTTCCGACTCAAAGCATCCGCAACCACATTCGCCTTACCCGGATGGTAATGAAGTTTAAAGTCATAATCCTTCAAAAACTCCATCCACCTCCTTTGCCTCATATTCAACTATTTTTGGTCGAACAGATATTTCAAACTCTTATGGTCACTAAATACTTGGAAAGTAGTGCCATAGAGATGATGTCTCCATATCTTTAAGCCTAACACGATCGCAGCCAATTCCAAATCGTGTGTCGGGTAATTCACTTCATGATTCTTCAACTGTCGTGATGCATAAGCCACTACTCTTCCTTCTTGCATCAACACACACCCAAGTCCTTTCTTAGATGCATCACAGTACACCTCAAAATTCTTATGATAGTCAGGTAAGATTAACACAGGAGACGATGTTAACCTTTCCTTCAACTCTCGAAAACTACTTTCACACCTGTCGTCCCACACAAACGGTTGATCTTTCCGAGTCAAATTGGTCAAAGGCAATGCAATCTTGGAAAATCCTTCTATAAACCGACGATAGTATCCAGCCAGCCCTAAGAAACTTCTCACCTCAGTCACAGTCTTAGGCTGTTCCCATTTCAACACTGAACTCACCTTTGCTGGATCCACCGCAATTCCTTCCTTAGAGATCACATGCCCAAGAAACTTTACTTCATTCAACCAAAACTCACATTTCGCAAGTTTGGCATACAACTGCTTCTCCTTCAGGACCTTCAACACAATCCTGAGATGTTCTTCATGCTTCTCCGGACTCTTAGAATAGACCAAAATATCATCTATAAACACCACTACAAACAAATCCAGATATGGTCTAAAGATCCCGTTCATATAATCCATGAAAATAGCAGGTGCATTAGTCAATCCGAACGGCATCACAACATACTCATAATGACCGTATCGAGATCGAAATGTCGTCTTGCGTATATCTTCCTCCTTTATCTTGGTCTGATGATAGCCCGATCTCAGATCAATCTTTGAAAACACTGTAGCTCCTCTAACTTGATCCATAAGGTCATTAATCCTTGGCAAAGGATACTTATTCTTAATGGTGACCTTATTCAACTGTCTGTAGTCCACACACATTCTCATACTTCCATCCTTCTACTTTACAAACAGTAGTGGAGCTCCCCAAGGCGAAACACTTGGCCTGATCATCTGTTTCTGCAACAACTCCTCTATCTGCTTTTCATTTCTGTCATTTCCGGTGGTGCCATTCTATAAGGAGCAATAGAGATGGGACCAGCTCCAGGAACTAAGTCAATCCCAAACTCTATTTCTCGCTTCGGAGGTAATCCTAGTATCTCTTCAGGAAATACTTCCGGAAATTCCCTCACCACAGGAATCTCTTCTATTGGCCTTGTCTCTTCTTCTCCAGTAGCAGAGAATAAACACATGTAACCTTCGGGTTCAAGGGTTTTATATTGGATTGTCTTTCTCTATCAATTGATGATCACTTGGTTCTTCATCAACCAATCCATACCCAAGATCACATCTAATTGTAACTTAGGGAGACAAACCAAATCTACTTTAGAAACACGACCCAAGATTTCAACTTCACACCCTAAGCAAACCTTAGAGGTAAAGATGGGTATTCCAGTAGGGGCATCTATACTAAGACAACAAGGCGAATCAGAAACAACAAGATTCAACCTATTCACACATTCAGGAGAAACAAAAGAATGCGTAGCTCCATAATCAAACATGATCATGCAAGGTTGATCATTAAGCAAAAAGTTATCTTGCACGAGATTCGGGGTTTGGGTTGTTTCAGCACCACTCATGGTAAACACTTTGCCTTGCACCACAGACTGGCCAGTAGATCCTTTAGCATCACCTTTTGCAGGTTCTTTGTAATTGCGAGCAAAATGACCTTGCTTTCCACAATTGAAACATCCTCCTGTGGTCCAGCAGACTTGACCATGGTGATAACGTTTACACTTCTCACAATAAGGAGCATTATTGCGAGACTTGTTCCTGTTATCAATCACAGCCTTGCTCTTGCCTTTGTTCTTCTGAGCATATGGACCATTATTCCGGTGATCAAATCTCTTCTTCCTCTGTGGTCCATAACTCTGTCCACTACCCTTTCCTTGGATTTCTACCAACTCAGCCTTCTTATCATCTTCATACATTCTGCACATATCCACAAGTGCAGGAAAACTCTGAATTTTCTGGTAACTGAAGATAGACTTTAACTCCGGTCTCAGTCCACCTTCAAACTTGATACACTTACTCCTTTCATCTGGGTTATTCAGGTAGTAAGGAGAATACTTCATCAGCTCCTCAAACTTAGCAGCATATTCTCCTACACTCATATTTCCCTGTTTCAATTGCATGAACTCTACCTCTTTCTTTCTCCTTAAATCTTCTGGAAAGTATTTATTAAGAAATTTCTCCATAAACACTTCCCAGCTGATTGCTCTTCTCTCAAAATTCAGCAATTGCACCGTATGATTCCACCAATTCTCAGCCTCCCCATGAAGCATATAATCTGCATATGTCACCTTCTGAGCATCCAAACAGTCTAAAGTTCTAAAAATCTTGTTGATTTCATACAACCACTTATTTGCCTCATCAGGTTTGTATCCTCCTTCAAACCTTGGTGGATTGCACTTTCTAAACTCCGACAGAGTCTTTGCATCATTATTTACCACATCACCAACATGTGGGTTACCAGCTTGTCTTTGTGGTGGCTGCTGTTGCTGCTGCTGCATACCTTTCAGCACAACCGTAATACGCTCTAACATCTCATTCGTATAATTTCTATTTCTAGTTGCCATAGAAAGACCTGCACTATGGGCTTTGGGTTACTAAAAGGTCTTTTAAAACATAAGCACAACTAGATTTTTAGACTACTTACTCAAACATATTCAACTAACATTGAATATTATACTTATCTGCATCGTCAGGGCCATGAGGGACAAGACCATTGCTCTGATACCACCAAATTGTGACAACCTTGTTTTATATCTTGAAAATAATAAATATTTCCAAATATAGAATACTTTCTATCAAAAATTGGGTCTAGAAAATTTTTCCTTTTTAACTTATACTTGCTCAATTATAAACACGTTTAACCTTGACAAATAATTTGAATTCGGCTTAATAATATCTTAATTACAAAAGCCTCTTGAGACAACGCCTTTTTAATATAGTAAAACATATCCGTAGCATTGATTACAAACATATTAATTGTCTCTTGAGTTTGATCGGGCTTGAAGAATATAAACTTATTTGCCGAATCCTTTTTAACCAATATCAGAGATTGCAGAAGTGAAAATAATACTTGTGGGGCACTGCTGAGGTAAAAACATCATATATATATATACCATAAGATAAACACCCCCACCAGTATCATAGTAGCAAGTATCACAGTCGAGATAGCAAGTTTTAGTGAAACATATACATAACTAGCTGCTCAAAAATAAACCTCACTCTAAGACCTCTCAAAAATATATACAATATATAACAAGGTCAAAATAGAAGTCCCAGAGCAAGTCATCCATGTCCTCAGCAGCTCCTCTGATCCTCTGCAGCTCTATCCCTAGTCCTAGGATCCAAAATATCTATGATATGCATGCTCCTAAGAACCAGCAGGTCCACGTCTAGTAGAAACAGTAGGCTCGACAGGCACCTCCTCCTCGTCCTCATCCTCAATGGGATCCTCCTCGACCTCGCCCGACTGTGCAGAGACCCCACCACTGGGCCTAGGATCTGCAGAAGCAGTCCTCTCAGAGTCAGCCGGACCAGGAGAAGGAGTCTCCTCAGTAACAACTCTATGTGAAGAAGGATGAGTACGAGTGGAAGACCGAAAACGAAAACAATGAAATCGACGCACTGGTCGAGCCAGGGGTGGTCCTCTATATGAGTAAAAGGGTGGAACATGCATAGTATAGACTTTGGGGATCCTAAACCTACGAGGTCGCACCCGAACCAAAGGGTTAGGGTGGTAGAGAGTAATCTCCACCTCCCCC
The DNA here is from genome assembly GCA_037953625.1 of Crotalaria pallida. Lineage (NCBI taxonomy): Eukaryota > Viridiplantae > Streptophyta > Magnoliopsida > Fabales > Fabaceae > Crotalaria > Crotalaria pallida. The sequence goes on from CM075650.1 coordinate 60,054,695, forward strand.
TCAAAGGTGGCTCGGTGCTCCTCGTAAGTCCATTTACCACTAGGGATAGGACGTATCTCGATGCAGGCTAGGTATCTGGCCATCACCTAAACAGGGCATAGGGAGTAAGTATACACATATACATAATCAATAAAGACTAAAATACAAACACAAATATATCATGGATAGACAATAATGCAAGTACATATGAGCACACCAATTTTCAACATTATATCTCTTATCATGCAAGTGGCATGATGCATGATTTCTATCCACAACTGAGGCCTCCATCATCCTTGATATCTGTCAATAGATATCTCAGTGTTCCCAGAACACTGGTACGTTCCCAGAACGTACTGCGGAATTGCTTTAAGTGAAACTTAGCGCTCCTAGAGCGACTGTGAATTACCAAAATTGACTAAGTATATACATCACTTAACATAAAATAATGATCAAAACACTCCCAGAGTTGTTATCAATATTGTTGGCCAAAGCGTTCCCAGAACAACTATCAACCGGCAATCCGCACAGTTTAGTACTCCCAGGTACAGGGTCATGTTCCCAGAACAACACCCAATCTCTAACCTAGTCTCCATTCCACATGAATGAATGCACACACAATTATTAAGGTTGGTTGTTATCTTTAGTTTAATTATCGTGATTTAGAAATATCTCAAACTCTCCTTTGAATGATTGATTTGAGGTATAACTTTTGACATAAAAATTCATCCTTGAATTAACTTAAAAATGTGCCATTAGACTTGGACTGGGAAAACTTAACCAATGGTATCAAACTTTCCACTTAAAAGACTTAACTTTTATTTTTCAGTTTCAGGTACTAACCGGTTACAATTTCATACTAACCAGTTAGAATTACAGACCTGAACCTAATAACCATTGAAATTCAGAAAAACCTTTTTCTTGAATTCTCTACCCAATCCATAACCAGAGTCTCCACATTGATATATACCTCAAACCCAACTGATTTTATCATTCAAAAGTCTAAATCACAATCCAATTCCAATTTAGCATAATTTCCACTTGAAATTATCCTTTAACATTAAGGCATTGACTCATCCATTACAATCTGAAACAAACAGTGTTCATTGACATGATTTCAGATTGGTTTCAAATGAAATTAGAGTATAGACTTGAGTGCAAATGGTAAGAACACTGGGCCAATTTCAGAAAACCATTTTCTTTGAAAGACTGACAGTATATAACCGGTTACAGATTCAGAATAACCGGTTAGATTCTGCAGTACTTACACTGCAGAAAGAGATTTTGCATACCATTTTCTACCATACTCAAATCTAACCAATTTCAGTCATAAACAGAGTTCACATACCTTAATATAAACATGTTTAACCACAGAAACATATTCATTTTGCATGCATCCAATTTAAGGCATCAAATTGCATATAACTCAACATAAACACAACTTGATATCACAAAACTCATAATAAGCATTTAGATTCTGTTTCAACCATCAAAATCACTTGCATGCATAAGACCAAATCTGCTCAAAACATAATTGAGCTGCAGATTGGCCTCCAAGCCTTTTAACATATTTATATAATGCCCTTTTGAGTCTTTGTTGACTCAAATCCTAAAACACATAATTTTAGCCTTAATCTAGTATAAGTTAAACTTCTCCCATACCTTAGGATAGTGTTTGATGAGTAATAACACTGAGATTGAAGAAAAATCCACAGATTCCACAGAAATCCTTAGTTCTGCTCTTACCCACGATTTCAGCAACAGGGTCCAAATACCAGGGATTTTGACATATAGATTGACCAAACAAATTAGGGAAAATAATTAGGATTTGCTCTAGGTAACATGCACTAAAGGATCGAAGTGATTTGAGGCTTAAAGGTTACCTGTACTTACCAAAATCAGAGCTTAAACCTAGCTTCTAGAAACAAGAACAACACTGTACCAGTTTTCAAGCTTCAACTTCAGAGATTGATTTCTTCTTCCACACACACTTTTAGCTTACAAATTTTATATCAACACGAAGCTCTGGATGTAAGCTTCGTGTTCGTGTATCACTCAAGATCTCACTCCCCACACAGAAGAAGAATCAAACCGAACGAAACAAGAACCCTAAAACAGAAATTTCCCAACCAACACTCCCAAAACCTTGATTTTGATCTCAGTCCAGGCTATTTATAGAGCAATTTGCTTATCATGCAGAGCGACAAGTCCAATTCCACTCAAGGAAGGGAGTAATCGTGGCAAAAACATGATCCACAACTGGATTACTCATCAAACTCCACTATCTCACTCAGTTTCTGGGTTTCTTCGACTAACCGGTTACAGGGCATTACTAACCGGTTACGTCAGTGTAAAATTTAAAAATTAATACTTTTAAAACCTTTCCCTCCAAGAACCTTTCTAATATTACATTTAGGTCCTAACTCAAGGACTAAAATGTAATATCCATATTTTTATATATCCTTATCATATAAAAATACCTTCACCTATTTTTTTAAAGACTTAATTAAATACAAAACATAAACTTGGAAAATTTATTTTAATTAATAATAAAACTTTATTTATTATTAATTTCCTTATTATCCGGGAGACGAAAATTAGGGGTGTTACATTCCGTTATTCCTTATTCAATTAACTTTCTCTTTTCTAATTAATTATTTATTATTTACCTTCACATTTCTGCTCATTTTCAACAACAAATAACATATGCACATAATCACAAATGTACACCTAATCTCAAGTATACACAAATTCACAAGTATGCACATATTCACAAATATACCCCTAATCTCAAATATACACAAATCCACAAGTATGCACATATAATACATAATATCATCACTAGTAAATTCACATTCCAAAATATTTCATTAATTTATTGTCTTAATTTCTAAGTGCTAATTGTCAACTTTAACAACTACTCTAATGCACAAAATCCCAAAACTGCCAACAAACTCTTAGCAAGCACTATATACATACTAGAAACTTATCCTAAGATAAGGTAATACTCACTCCTTACCTTGCTTTTATAAAGACATGCTCCTTTTGGTGCGATAAAATCCAAACGTATTCAAAGTCCATTTCTTATGCACGACGACCGGTTCTAAAGCTCCTTCATCGTCTACTCGGGTCATACGAATTAAATAATAATCAATATAATGTGTTTTACGAAAAAGGGACTTTAACTTGAAAACATAGACAAGTTAATTTCGAAAACATTTAATTATCCATAAATCAAAGTCAAATAGAAATTTAAACTTAAAACCATTGCTCCCTCAATAAAATAGTGCTACTTTATGTTAAAAATACGCTAACTTTCAAAAGTAACATGTTCGTCAAAAATAAATTAAAGTTAGTTAGTTTTAGTTTCAAATCACCAAATCAAATACTAATGATACTTGACACTATAAATTCAAAACTGAAAGAGAGCATTCCTTGTTCAAGAATAAGTTAAAATTACGCTTTCTAAGTTCAATAACTACACTCCCTTTCAATTTGAATTTAAAGTCCAAGGTTTCAATCTGAATTAACGTTATGCCGAATCTATTGGGATCCTAATTAATTGAGGTATTGTTTAGTTCCAGGACAATTCAACCTAGCTAAACAACAGCTCACTTACTTAGGAACTTGACACATTTAACGAAAATACTCATTGAAACTCATCATTCGACATAACAGTCAACTCAGCATTATATAAGTCAGAGAAACCAATTAAAATCCTTAGATAATACTAATAAAATAATTATAACTTGTAATACCATTTAATTTCCAAAACAATAATAAAATCCCCAAAACATCTCTAACCTTCCAAAACAATTTAACACTATAATTAAAATCAATAATATCAAAACTAACATGGTGATTATTAACACACTACATAGAGTAATTAAAAGGTATTAGGGATATACCCTCAAATATGGTGTTGAAGCAAATTGAGGAAACTAGACGAGTTCGGTTTCCAGTTGCAAGCAATGATTCGGTCCGGTCTTACGCCAAAAGTTCATAAAGGAATCGGTTTAGATCTAGTTCGAAACCAGAGCAACCCAAACCGATCTGAAGTGCAGCCACCACAGCAGCAAGAGTAACCTCCAAGGCATCAGTTTGGTTGAAGTTGTAACATCCATCGTCGACACAAGGAGGAGGAGACGGAGGCCGGCGCTGGTGGCTTCCTTGGTGACGGCGTCGGTTCGCGAGTTGAGGAAGAGGAAGAGGAACACGCGCGCAGCGGCGGCCTGGGAAGAGAGAACGGGAGAGAGAGAGGAACTGGAGAGAGACACGACGGAGAGAGAGACAAGACGAAGAAAGAAGGAGATCCAGGAAGATGAAGAAGGAGAGAGAATGGGGGTATGGGGGCCGGCGGGTAATAGAGAAGGAAGGAGAAGGAGACCTTGAGATGGGGAGGGTGGCTGCTCAAGAGGATAAGGGGAAACAATATAGGGTTTCCACCCTATTATGCTGCACACTGTAACATCCCAAAAATTAATATTAAATAATATAATTTTAATATATAAATATCTATTTAAGGATAGGATTAAGCCTTAGAAATTGTATAGGGTTAGAAGGGTAGTATGAGCATAGGCCGACCTAGGATGTGAGATTAAGGCCTCGGCCCGATCCCGGCCGAGCTAGATAAGATTGTGTGCTTATGAACCGAGCTGAAAGGGAACCCAACGTGAAATCCATTGTCCAGTCTGGAGTAGCCGATCTCGGTGTCCTGTCCGAGAGGGAAGCTCGGACTACTGCTGTTCCTACAAACCAAGCCAACGTATCCTAGCCGACGTACCCGAGCCAACACGTCCTAGCTCCTCCGTGCCAGCTCATGTGGAGCTGTTAACCCTTTGGTTTTCGTACCGTCCGTACGGTACTGTCCTTCACTTTATGTCATTATCACTGCTTTATGTCCTTTTCAATGTACTGTTCATGGCTTCCTCAAGAAGCCAATGAATCTTGTCCACATATTCAAGCTTCCTCAAGAAGTCTCCAATGAGAGCCACACAAATATCTTCCACATTTGAATAAAAGAAAATCCCAACACATAACCCATAACACTTCTCACTTTTATTCTTCTCTCTTGCCTACGTCTCTCTCTCCCTTTTATCTCAAAGTCCAGCAACAACAACCCAACATATCTTCTTCCTCTCCTCTTCTCACGAACATTTCCCTCTCTTCCACCAACCAGAGACCTCCTCCCCGTCGCCTTCTCTTCCGTCCCGGACAACCCTGGACCGCCGTGGAGTTCATGTGTAGATTGGTGGAGCTCGTGTGCAGCTTGGAGTAAGAAGGATTCAAGGGTGCTAAGATCAAGGACAAGCCACAAGGAACCATTCTCAAACTCTCAACTCTTATCTCACACGGTTTGAGGTAAGGAGTGAGTGTTACCTCTACTTGAGTTTGGGTTTCTAGGGTGTTCATAAAGGGTACTAAGAGTGGGTGTTAGATTAGGAAATGGATCTAGGTTAATGTAGAAAGGAAATGGTAAAAAGGGAAAAAGGGAACTAATAAACGAATTAGAAACTTGAGTTTGAAGTAGGGATGAGTATCGTTATATGCTATATGTTGGTATTTACATGATGGATTGGTTGAGTGTTTTATTCTTATGGTTGTTGCTGTTGTATAAGTGATTATGAACTTTGTGTATAAATGTTTATGAGCTTTGATATTTATGATCCATGTCTGTGGCCGAGCTGAGTGACTTCGGGAATGAGTATGAGAAAATGGTAGAGATGGAAAGTAGGAGATAGAGTAATAAGGCAGAAAATGAGTAAGGTTAATGGAAAGAGGGAATGGTTACCGAATTTAGCCGAGAGAGAGGCCGAGCTAGAAAGATGGTTAAAGGGATAAGTAGAGAGGTTGAGCCGAGAGAGGCCTGGCTAAGTAAATAATGAGATTAATGCAAAGAGGAAGAAATTAGAGGTGAACTGAGATGTGCCGAACTAAAAGTAATGGTTAATAAGATAAGGGGAATTAAAGAGAAATGGTTGTGTGGTCGGGTCATAGCAGACTCGTACTGGGTGCGTGCATTGATCGCGTAAGACGAGCATTGTGGTGCTCGCAGCTGTAAGACGAGCATTGTGGTGCTCGCAGTTATGACTCACACAAGGTTCCGAGAACGGAATCGGTGGGATGTGTTTCTGGTCATAGCAGACGCGTACTGGGTGCGTGCATTGATCGCGTAAGACGAGCATTGTGGTGCTCGCAGCTGTAAGACGAGTATTGTGGTACTCGCAGTTATGGACACTCCTTACTCCATAGAATGAGCGGTGGTAGTGTTCCTGGTCATAGCAGACGCGTACTGGGTGCGTGCATTGATCGCGTAAGACGAGCATTGTGGTGCTCGCAGCTGTAAGACGAGTATTGTGGTACTCGTAGCTATGGACACTCCAATATCCGACTTAAATGGTGTAAGACATGCATTGGGTGTATGCATCCGAGAAGAGTAAAAGATTGTAAACTATGTGAAAGTGGAATAATGAGTAATGAATCTGAGAAGAGAATGTGAACCGAGGTATAACTAATAGGTAATAGAGTAATTGGATAGTGTGATGTGAGCCGAGCCAGTGAGATGGTATGGTGTGAGCCGAGCCGGATGAGATTGTGTGTATGTAAACCGAGCTAAATGAGATAGTATGCATGTGATATAGGGTTTGATTACTTGCTATTTATATGCTATTTGACTACTTGTGTTTGGCTTGGTAGTTTGGTATGTCATTTTAGAAACTGCTTATTTAAGTTTTGTGTAATGCTCACCTCCTTACCATTTTTCAGGTGCTGAGCCCGAGCAAACGTAGTCCCCGGCCGAGCAGGATCACTCTCCCTCACAGGGAGAGTAAGTTATTTAGAGTCATAGATGTGGATAGGTCCGAGCTAAAATATTTGTTTTGTATTTGGTCCGAGCTAAAACACACTTTTGTATATTTTGATCTCGGCTCGATGGCCGAGCTAAACATAATTTTCGTAATTCGAACTAATGAGCTCGGTGTAGCTATGTTTCTCAACTCTTGTTTAATGATTAATGAAGTCTTCCGTTTTATTAACTCTGATGTTTTTGTTATTAATGAAAGGAAATATTATTTTGGCAAATATCATATCCATCCTAAAAGAAATTTTAAATCCTAATTTTGGGGTAATTAAGGGTAATTATTTCATAGGGTGATACACACACAACACTTAATCACTTTTATTTTTATTTATTTAAAATAAATACTATTACAAGTCATATATTAAATAAATAAGTATCGAAAATTATAAGGTTTGAAACTTAGAGTTATTAAAATACTTCAATATCGTCTATATCAAAATCAAAATAAAGTATAGAAAGTGTAATTATTAAATGGGGTAATTGCTTTTAAATGAATTTACCTTAAAGTATATAAATAAAATAGTCTAATAGAAATATTATACGGTACTTTATGAAAATACCCAACACTTAAATATTTATTTACAAGAGTTAATCTTTTAATTTGATAAAACTCAAAATTTATAATATAAAAGAAAATTAGGATGTTACACATATTATCATTTGTTGTAATGGTAACTACATTGTAGTTATCTAACTTTTTTCTATGTTAAAGATTTGGTTAACATCAACCACAAAAAAGATACTCTTTTAAGAATAAATTATCAAGTAATTTTGGAAATCCAAATTCATCATTTTCATGCAACATGAGCAAACATCGTTATTTTTCATGTAATAATTACTTTATTTGTCTAACATTACAAAAGAACAAACAATTTTGTTGAATTGAGCATAAGAAGTATTTAAGAAAATGATAACTAATTTTTACTTTGATCATTTGATCTTTCAATTCACTTGCAATTTTTTGGAGCAATCTAAAAGCATCCTTATCAAAGATGGTGAAGCATACATCTCATGTTGCATCAAATACTCTTACTTGAATTTTGAACCTGCAATACAACTTCTTTAAAACAAAGGCCTTCTAATCAATTGATTAATTAAGTATTATAACTTAAGGTTGTTTAAATTTAATACTTTTGCGTGACATTGTATGGTTCTTTATTGCATCTTGTGTACCAAAGATCCATTATTTCATCACTTCTTTGCTTCTCACCAATCTTTTGAAGGTATTTATTACGGCCATCATAACATCAATTGCAATCTTCAATGATTTCCTGAATTGTTCCAAGTGTGGAATAAAAATGATTTCCTTATAGCCTTGACAAAAAAACAAACTTCAACATTGACACATTCACGGTGAATAATAAAAATGATAAAAAGAAGATCGTGAAAATCATTAAAATTACCTGCTCAGCGTTTCTTTTTTCAGCAATTGTTTTCCTTAGGTCTGGGCTGGAAAGTGCAATTCCTATTGTGTTTGAGTGCCAATAGTGAATTGAGAAGAACTCAAACTTAGTGCAGGTGTCTGACTTAGTGCACTAAATATAAAAAACAACAAAATATATGAGATTTGAACTTGGAGTATTTAATTGTATGCAATAGTATGTCCTCACCTTTCTAGCAGTAATGTTGTCTCAAGTATTGGTGGATTAAAAAAAACTTTCGTAGCATTCCAGTATGTTGTAGGAAAGGTAAATCCTAAACATAAACATAGTATGATATTATATTATAACATTTAGAATCAATGTAACATTTTCGAAATCAAATATTAAATTAAGAATAAGACGTCTAATATCAAAGATTGATTTATCAATTGTGGGATATCAGATCTTGATCAAATAAGCATAAGAATAATAACAATTGTAGGTTGGCACTTTTCCAACTTGAAAAGCTATAATTTTATTGTCAATGTGATATTTTGAAAACAAATTATTAATTTAAGATTAAATTATTTGATATTAGAGATTGTCACCACTTAAACCATCATTTTGACTAATCCGATATCAAAGCTTTTAGTCCTAATCACTTTACATAATCCACCACTTATTTAAGGCTCACAGGGTATCCCTACTTTTCTCCAAAACTCACACATCCTTTCATTCCTACCGACTAATCCTCCTTCCCCTTGATCCTTGCAACTTTTGCTTAACAACACTTCACAACCCACTTCCTAATCCAGGAACATCTACTTGACTGGTACAGGGTGCTAGGGTTCAAAATTTTTCACCAAAGCTTTAGGAAAGGTTAAATGTCTGGTCAAAGATCAAAAGAGAAAACTTCGGGTTCATCAACAATCACAGCTTTGTCAAGTTTCTTTGACAGACATGGTCTAAGATTTACAGAAAAGGCTTTGTCAAACATCATGCCAAAGCAATTTGGCAGCACATAGGGTTTACACAAGTAAAGCTTCAATGAGAAAAGGAGAGTTCTAGTCACAGGACAAGATCTCATATCAATAGCTCAAGGGTCATCACAAACAAAAGGGATTCATATCAAAGAGGAATTCAACGAAAGGAGATTCGAGTCACACATCAACATCTCATGACGACATGGTCACCGCTCCTTGGTTCCACAGTAGACGAAAACCGATGCATTCCAGAAAAACATCCGCATACTCTTAGCACCTCTATCCTCATCTATCGCTATCTTACTACTAACACACACAGAGTCACACAGCAGGGCATGTAAGTCCACGCATAAGGTTACTTAGATCAACCATTGCTCTGATACCACAACTGTAACACCCCGATTCGGCAACTTGAAACCACAATTACTTAAATTGAATATAGTGAAAATTTGGGGCAAATTTTTTGTTTAAAAAAAAACATGTATAACATGGACATGAGAACATTTAAATTTTCGAAACTTGGTTACAATTAAAACTCGTGTTCTCACATTGCATAAAGTCTTTCAAGTTCCAAACCGAGATGTCACAAGACACCGCACCTTGAAACTTGTCCACCAAAACATCATTTAAATACAACGGCCCATTTACTTGTTTCAAAACATCAGTACTGAATAAAACTTTAGCCGGGGTACAGTATGATAAAGCTATGGCAACTAAGAACTTGCGATGGAATACAATACTCTGAGGGATTACCTATCCCCTAGTCATATATACTAAGACTTGTAATCTAACTCTGAGTCTCGGCAGATCAAACTCTTAATCATCTTCGTCTGTCGGAAGATCCTCAGGGCCCGGGTACCAATCCTCGTCACTGGGACACTCCTCCGTGTCAGCTTCAGACCATAGATCAAGATAGTCGTCATCTGCCACCTCAGGAGTCTCCTCTGTAGAGTCGTCTAGGGAGCTCTCCTCCTTCATCTCATGAGCCAAAAGTCCCGCCATAATCTCCTTCCTTTGTCGTTCCATCTCTATGTAGACCATGACGTAGGCGGACATGGATATATCATCCCCTTTCCAGGGAGATGCAACTATCTCTCGCTTGAGCTGAAACCTCGCGATGTTGTCCATCTAAGGAACATACAGATTTTTCCAACACAAAACAGATATACACGAGAGAGTGAGCACCCAAAACAATAAATGTCGACTGTGTGGAATTACAATAGGCAAATATTAAGATAAAACAATAAACATCATGCAAATCAACATAATCATCATCATCGTACACATAAATTCATGCTCAGTCTTCTCGTGATGACATTCCCAATATCTATCTCATGAAACTTATACAAATCTTAACAATTCTTTCCTCCATCATTATTTCGAGACTTATCGATTATTCCAGGGATCGTTTCTCATACTTGTCTCATGAATCTTGCTCAACATTTACAATCATTGCTATACTTTTCTTTTGAACATCTCAATCTTTTAAGTCTTATCATTTCGGTTCGCTCAATGATGTGGGGAAACCATCACTGAGGAAATTCAGTTAGCACACACGTCTACATCTCCTCGGTCATCCACCCAACCTAGTCGGAAGAAACTGTAACATCCTAAATTTAATTCTTAGTATAAATTGGTGTTGATAGCCTTAGGATAGAAGCAATTATGAAATAAGCTAGAAAATTGGCCATTTAGACATGTAAATTCAAGTTTAAAACATAGGAAATTTGGGAATGAGAATAACAAGATTGGTAGCTTAGAATACAAATTCCACCGTTGGATGTGAAGTAGGATATGTGAGGAAGCCTGTGTCAAAATTTGAGGAAGATCCAACGGTTAACGAAGAAGTTATGGCCTTTCAAAGTCGGGGTGCTGCAAACTCTACAACTTAATCGATTAAGCTGCAGCTTAATCGATTACGACCAGAATGTTGGGAAACCCTTAATCGATTAATAATCGATTAAACGACCCTACAGTGGAAAAAATAAAGGTCGTTCACGCGTGATTTTGGCCATAATGCACAAAATTTCTCTCTCTAGGGCACCAAATCTCTCTTCCCAAATCCATCAAGCTTCAAGGGAATCACTCCAAAGTCCACCATCAAGTCTCTCTTGGACTCTCCACGTAAGTATTCATGATTCTTGAAGTTCCTCTCTCCCTCTAAGTTGGGTTTTCTCTCTCTCTTTCCTCCTTTTGGGGAAATTCGAATTTCTCTTTGAATGGGGCAATAATCTCATCATTCTTCCATTCCTTTGGCTTAGAGAAGGTTATCATCATTCTCCCTATCTTTTTGGCTTGGGAGCTCTTCGTTTTGGGAGCGTGCAGAGCGAAGGCTTGGGTTTTCCGCTCTTCCTCTCCTTGGTTAAGGTAAGGGGGTGGATATAGTGAGCATTGGCTTGTTCTAGGATAGTGTTTGTATTTAGATATAATGGTTGGCTAGGAGTTTATGTGTTAGGGTAGGAAATTAGAAACCCCAATTTAGAAACTAAGGAAAATGTTGAAATTAGGCTTAATTATTAATTATGGAACTCTAAGAATTAGAGAATAAGGTTAGGTTTCTATGGAGGAAAAATTAAATGGCATGAACCCCTAATTTAGGATTTTAAATCAATAATCTGGACATGTGAAAAAGAAATGTGGGTGTTGCATGATTACATGAAAGGTGATGTTTGTTATTATTTGTATTCTAATTGTTTATGTGAAAAGTGAATTGTGGTTATTTGATTATAAATATGATGGTGCTTGTGCTTGGAGTAATTTTGTAAATACTAAATGGAATTGGTAGACAAATTAATGACATATAATATGGACAACTAACATTGGATGAGCATGGTGATGTATCGTAGGCCTTCAATTTGGGGGATACGATACATCGTAAAATGGTGTTGTAATGTAGGCCTTCGATTTGGGGGAGACAATACAACGTAAATGGGGCGATGTATGTAGGCCTTCGATTTGGTGGAGACATACATCGTCGGTGGTGTATGTATGTAGGCCTTCGATTTGGTGGAGACATACATACACCCTAAATAAAAAGGAAAAAGGAAAGGACAATGGATAAAATAAGGTAAACGGTAAAGGAAAAGCGATGTATGTAGGCCTTTGATTTGGTGGAGACATACATCGTGATTGGTCTATGTATGTAGGCCTTCGATTTGGTGGAGACATACATACACCGTAAATAAAAGGAAATGAATAAAAGAAATAGGGAATAAAATTGGACAAGGTAATGGTAATGGAAACGCGATGTATGTAGGCCTTCGATTTGGTGGAGACATACATCGTGATTGATGTATGTATGTAGGCCTTCGATTTGGTGGAGACATACATACACCGTAAAAATAAGTAAAAGGTAAGGGTTTTAAAAAGGGATTTCTTTGGAAACGGGGAAAAACAAATAAAAGGGAACCATATGGTGGAAAGGAACTAACTAAAAAGGGAACCGACATTTATAAATTAATGGAATTGGAAAATATAGTATGCTTGCAATGAATTGGTATTTATGTGAATAAATTTGCTAATTGTGTTTGGCCTGGTTAGTTGTTATGTCTATCTAGAAACTGCTATTCTATTTCATGTGCAATGCTCACTCCCTTACTATACATTATAGGTACAGAGATTGAGATTGCACAGCCCCCGGCCGAGCAGGTGTGCTCTCCCTCCCAGGGAGAGTAGGGTTATGGGGATTAGATACTTTTATTTTGACTTCAGCCTCCGTATATTTGGTTGTGTATGAGCTGTATATGCTTTTAGAGTGAGGCTTAGGATAGTTCCTTTTGTGAAGGGTTTATGATTAATTTTGAGCATAGTTGTTGTCATGGTCTCTTGATTTAAATACTTAATATTTTGCTGGTACTCTGACACAATGATGTTTTACACTTGAGCCCATGGGGCAACTATGCGATGCATATATACATTTATATTTGAGCCCTGCTGGCTCCTGTTGATTTTATAAAAATGTGTTTATCAGGTTGAAGAATTTAGAAAAGTCCGAAAAACAAACGAAACTCCGTCCGTTTGACGGTTGATTTTCATAAGTTAAAAAGGAATTTTTAAGTATACATTTTTAATACTTGGGAATTAAGGGTAGTACTTATTAGGGTGTTACATTTATGGTATCAGAGCAGTTTCCCTCGGCCTTTGGAGTATGAACTCACTACTCCTATGGTTACTCACCGAGCGAGTAACCCAAGTACTTAGTTTAGTGTCTAAGTGAAGTTGTAGGATATTAGTAGTTTTATTTAATTATTCTATCATTAACTGGTTTTCCTTCCATGACTCGACAGTATGGCAGGGAGACGGGCTGACAATGGTAGGATTGCTGCAATTCTCGAAACTCTGGTTCAATTGCAGCAGAACCAAGCCCAAGCTCAGCAGCAACAAGCTGAGAATCTTGCAAATCTGCAACAGAACCAAGCCCAAAACATTGCAGTAGCTGCGGCAGCTGCAGCAGCAGCACTACAACCTCCTCCACCACCACCAGTGGAGATTGACTGGATGGGCCGCTTTCGAAAAAGCGATCCACCGAAGTTTGAAGGGGGTTACAACCCTGATGGAGCTCAAAGGTGGCTCCAGGAGATGGAGAAGGTTCTTCGCTCGCTGCAACCACCGGGTGACCAGTATATGCGACTAGTGGAGTATGTGCTGATTGGTGAGGTGGAACATTGGTGGGACCAACAGAGGAGAGGCTTGGAAGCAGCTAATGAGCTCATTTCATGGGACCTTTTCAAGGTCCGTTTTCTGGGAAAGTATTTCCCGGAAAATGTAAGAAGGGAGAAGGAGGTGGCTTTTCTTGAGCTGAAACAAGGGAACCTCAGTGTTGGAGAATATGCAGCTCAATTCGAGGACCTCATTCGTTATTCTGGCAGCTACAGGGACGCAGATGAACGCACTAAGTGTATTAAGTTTGAGGCTGGTCTCAATTCCAAGATCAAAACAGTCTTTGTCTATCAAGGAATCTCTAATCTCTCTCAACTAGTGAACATGACCAGTGCTTATGAAGATTCTCTCAAGCAGGAACAAGCAGAGGAGCGAAGCAAGGCATATCAGAAATTGGCTGGTCCTATTAGGGGCAAGGGTCCCATGCAGAAATCTGGTCCTTATTCTAATCCTAGACCTTCAGTCCCTAGAGGAGCAGGGCAATCTGCAGTAACTCTTGGTCATGTTCCTACATGTACACATTGTGGGAGGCAACACAGGGGAGTATGCTGGAATATGGGTCGAAGGGATGGACTCTGCTACTTATGTGGACAGGCCGGTCATTTTGTTTCCAACTGCCCTAAAAATACTGTAAAGAGAGAGGTCAATGTGGCTAGTGCACAGAAATATGGTGGGAGTCAGCCAATGCAGAAGGGCAAGGTGTACACTCTAGATGGCGAAGAGGTGACAGATGAGGATGAGTTGATCAGAGGTATATGTCATGTTAATGGTGTAACATCCCAAATTTTAAACCTAAGTGCAAATAAATTAATAACAGTTTGAGATAATTGAGATAATAATAATAAAACCATAAATGGGTATTAAAATAAGTGTTCAAGCATTAGAAAAGTTAAATAATAATAGTATTGGTCTAGGAAAAGAAAGGAGCATTAAATTGAAGTTAGGAACAGGCTAGAAAAATAGATAATTCGGTATTAAAACATAACGTAGGTTAGAAAATCAAAATAAAAGATTTAGGACTCAAAACAAAATTTCCACCGTTGGATATGAAGATATGATTTTTAGGAAGTTGCTCGTCAAATTTGAGTAAGATCCGACGGTGAACGAAAAAGTTATGGCTGTTTGAAGTTTGGAGAAAATAGCTGAAAAATAGAAAAATGAAGTAGCAGTACCTGATGATTTCGCTTAAGCGAAAATGTCACAGAATCAACACCTCAGGAGCTCGCTTAAGCGAGTAGATTTCGCTTAAGAGAAATAGGTTCCATGGCAACACTGTAAGGGCTTCGCTTAAGCGAAAATGCTTCGCTTAAGCGAAAATACTGCGATCTGCAACACTGAACACGCGATTTTAAGGGCATTTTCGCCATTTCCCACCCCCAAAACCCATTTTAACCCCCAAACCCTCCCTTCCCTTCTCCCATTCGAACCACCCTTCTTCTCCCTCATCTTCTTCTTCTCCATGGAGCTAGGGCTCCCTCCCTCTCCCTCTCTTCCTCCATTAATGACTTACCTTAGGTTTCTTAGCTTCAAGTCACCATCAAACTCTCTTTTTCCTCTTCCAATTTATAATTTCATCATCATCCATCATTACTCACCTCCTTCCTCCATGAGTTAGGGTCTCACACAAGTTCATCCATTTCCCTCGTCATCTCCATTGAAGACTATGAAGGAAGCTTGAAGCTCCAAGGCCATCAAGCTCTCCCTCTCCTCTCCCAATCAATATCATCCCTCACTCCTTATCTTTCTCCTTCAAGCATTTGGGGTAAGCAATAACCAAGCTTTCCCTCTCAATTTCATTTTTAATTTTAGTATTAGTTTTATTCTTACTCTTTATTACTTCCTTGATAATCCAAGACAAAAACATGGACTCCCTTGGCCCTTGAAGATTTCGGCCAGCACAAGAGAGAGAAAAGGGGAGTTCATCAACCCATTCCATTCCAAATATTGACGAATTCCAACACCCCTCGGAGTAGTGATTGTGGCCACTAAGCTCAATCGACGACCCTCCTGCATTAGGACTCCTAACCCGGTTAAGGTTCACTCTATCTCATTTATTTTAAGGTAAGAGGTTTATTACCGCACGGTGGTTGTGTAACTAGTATGTGTGTGCGTGTTGAGATTAATTGGTTTGTGTAGTTGATATTAGGAATTGATATTTATGAATTATAATATGAATTGATGATTTATTGTGCTAAGTGATTAATTGATATAAATGTTCTGATAATTATGTTGTGACTTGCTAAATGATATGCATGTGCTAAATTGTGTGAATAAATTGGATAATGACATGTTTTATAATGTAATTATTAAATACATTGAATAGTGTATGTATGTTGTTTTTAGTGATTGATTGAAAACGGAAAGGAGGGCATAGAGAAGTGAGCTTTGAATTTAATAGTAACATATAGATGAAAATGTAAGGGAAACAAATAGGGAAAATAGGAAGTGTTTTTAGAAATGATAGAGAGATAATTATAGGGAATAGATTAGTTGGAGTAGAAGAGAAAAAGAGGAAAATGAGAGTAGAAGGAAAAAGGTGTTAGGCGAGGGCAGACTAAAATCGATTAAAAAGGAAAATGGAAGTCCGATGCGAGCCTGGTAAGGCGTATCGGCATCGATGCGAGCCTGGTAAGGTGTATCGATTAAAAAGGAAAATGGAAGTCCGGTGCGAGCCTGGTAAGGCGTATCGGCATCGATGCGAGCCTGGTAAGGCGTGTCGATTAAAAAGAAAAAGGAAAAAGAATAAAAAGAAAAGAAAAAGAGAATATTGGTATGCGGTTTGAATCCTGTAAGACACATGGTGGGGTGCAATAAGTCGGGTGCGCAACACCTGCAATAAGCCGCTGGCTGGAACGTGTGCAAGGGTTGAGTTAGTCGTGCGACCTTTGGGGATTCGTACGCATCGGTAAGTCGTATCCTCTGAAAGACTGGGGAACGCAGTGGCAAACTCGCATAGCCAAGGATTTTGTGGCATTTTGGCCGTGTAAGACACGCTCTCGGGTGCAGGAAACGTAAGCCGCCTTGGCAGAGTGCGCAGTGGTTGAGTTAGACGTGCGGCCTTTGGGGATCCGTAAGCATCCGTAAGACGTATCCTCTGAAAGACTGGGGAACGCAATTGTGAAACCACAAAGATCCCGAAAAAGTAAAAAGGAAAGAAATGAAAAGAATGAAATGAAAGGAATGAATTGAATAGAGAATGAAATAAAAAGAAATAAAAAGAAGAAAATTGAGAAGGTGATGGATGAGTTGGAGGAATGAGAAATAGAGATTAGAATTAGATAACTTGATAAAATAGGAAGATTGAGAGTAAAAAGTAGGAATGGAATAGGAAATTGAGGGTCTAAGTTTAAGTGAGGGTAGGAAGTTAAGTGAGCGAAAATAGAATAGGAATTGACATTAATTAGAAAATGCGAATAATTGGAGATGTTTGTGTTTGTAGTGGATAGGTGATTGGGCGTGATATGTGTGCATTATTTGGTTAATTTCTAATTGTGTATGACTTGGCATGTTTTATGCATTACTAATTCGTGCAATTCTCACCCTTACAAACACTACAGGTACAGGTTGAGCATTGCAGACATTGAGGCTGAGCAGGAGCACATTTCCCACAGGAAGTGTGAAATCGAGTCTTTATATTACTTTGAGTCGTTTATTAAATTGAGTCAAACCGGGCCACATTTGGGTATTCGATGTATTTTGTATAATTATGGATTATGTATGTATTCCCAATGTGTATTTTGGAAAAATTGGTGGCCCGGGGTATTTAATTTTACCTGCAACAGTTTAAAAGTTTCTATTTTAATATTTGATGTCAAAAGAGTCTAAATATGTTATATATTATATCTGGCTGTCTGGTGGTTATTGAAAACTGTTTTGAACAGGTTACAGGTCAAAACTAAATTTTGGGAAAGTCGGAAAAACAGAGGAGACTCTGTCCGATTTTCCGGAAAAATTATAATAAGTATTTTAAATAAAAAGAAATTTTCAAATCCATATTTTCAAAATAGATAAAATAAAATAGGTTGTTACAAATGGCAGTTCTTGTGGTGTTTTGTTTGATTGTGGTGCATCCCATTCATTCATTTCTATGGAATGCATGAAGAGACTAGGGTTGTCTACTATAGAAATGCCTTATAAGTTGTCGGTTTCTACCCCTACGAATTCTTCAGTTATTACTTCTCAAATGTGTTTGGATTGTCCACTCCGAGTTTTGGAGCGGGAATTCAAAATCAATCTCATTTGTCTGCCTTTGACTAGATTAGATGTTATCCTGGGTATGGACTGGATGGCTCAGCATCATGTTCTTATTGACTGTCGTAAGAAAGCAGCCATCTTTAGTGATTCTACTCTGTCTGCCATGGAAGTTGATGAAGTTTCTGATGTAAGTCAAATTCCTGTGGTCCGTGAATTTCCGGAAGTCTTTTCTACGGAGATTCCCGAATTGCCTCCAAGAAGAGAAGTGGAGTTTAGTATTGATCTGAAGCCTGGTACAGGTCCAATTTCTATTGCACCTTACAGAATGGCGCCTCCGGAATTGGAAGAATTGAAGAAGCAGTTGGAGGAGCTATTAGCAAAGGGACTTGTCAGGCCAAGTGTATCACCCTGGGGTGCTCCTATCCTCTTTGTCAAGAAGAAGGACGGTAGCCTTCGGATGTGCACTGATTACAGGCAATTGAATGTAGTGACGGTAAAGAACAAATAGCTGCTCCCTCGCATTGATGATTTGTTGGATCAGTTGAGGGGTGCATCAGTATTCTCTAAGATTGACCTCCGATCGGGATACCATCAGATCCGCATCCGTGAAGAGGACATTCCAAAAACTGCTTTCAGGACGCGTTACGGGCACTTTGAGTATGTGGTGATGCCCTTCGGTTTGACCAACGCTCCTGCAATATTCATGGACTACATGAATAGGATCTTCATGCCATACTTGGATTCTTTTGTCATTGTGTTCATCGATGACATCCTGATTTATTCTAAGAGTCCGGGTGAACATGAAGAACATTTGAGGATTGTGCTGCAGGTCCTCAAAGAAAAACAGTTGTATGCCAAGCTTTCTAAATGTAGCTTTTGGTTGGATGAAGTCCATTTTCTGGGACATGTGATTTCTGCACAGGGAGTTGCTGTGGATCCCTCCAAGGTGGAAGCAGTGTTAAAGTGGGAGAGGCCCACAACAGTCACAGAAATCAGAAGCTTTTTGGGATTGGCAGGTTACTATCGGAGATTCATTGAAGGTTTCTCCAAACTAGCTCTCCCATTGACAATGTTGACCAGGAAAGAGGTCCCTTATCAATGGTCACAGCAGTGTGAGAGCAGTTTCTTAGAACTGAAGAAGAGATTGACGAGTTCACTGGTTCTGACCTTTCCGGAACCAACCCAACCCTTTGATGTGTATTGTGATGCTTCGAAGCTAGGCTTGGGTTGTGTACTTATGCAACAAGGCAAATTTGTGGCCTATGCATCCAGGCAGTTGCGACAACATGAGCAGAATTATCAGACTCATGACTTGGAATTAGCAGCTGTGGTGTTCGCTTTGAAAATTTGGAGACATTACTTGTATGGCACAAAGTTTGAGGTGTTCAGTGACCACAAGAGTCTCCGTTATCTCTTCGATCAAAAGGAGTTGAATATGAGACAGAGGAGATGGATGGAGTTCCTGAAAGATTATGATTTCCATCTTCAATACCATCCGGGTAAAGCTAATGTGGTGGCCGATGCATTGAGTCGTAAAACCCTTCATGTTATCAACTTGATGGTGAAGGAGATGCAGCTAATTCAGGAGTTTAGTGATCTTAACTTGAACATGCTGGTGAAAGAGAAGAGTATTGTTCTGGAAATGTTGCAGGTTACTAGTGAGTTGATGGATTTGATAAAGGAAAGGCAAGCAGATGATGAAGAACTCTAGAAGTTGTTAGAAGGAGCAGCAAGTAAAGAGGAACCTGATTTCATCACGGGTGCTGATGGAATCATCAGATTCAGAGGTAGAATATGTGTTCCAATGGACTTCCAGATTCGAAGAGACATATTGTGGGAAGCTCACCAAACAAAACTGAGCTTCCATCCTGGTACAACAAAGATGTATCAGGATTTGAAGAGGATCTATTGGTGGCCAGGGTTGAAGTCTGATGTGGCCGACCATGTGTCTCACTGCTTGACTTGTCAGAAGGTGAAGATTGAGCACCGAAAGCCAGGTGGTCCGTTGCGATCACTTGACATCCCTGAATGGAAGTGGGATAGCATAGCCATGGACTTTATGACGGGTCTACCTAGAACTACTACAGGTTGTGATGGCGTATGGGTTGTTGTAGACCGTTTAACAAAGTGTGCTCACTTTATTCCGATCCATAAGAATTACACACTGGAGAAGCTGACACAGTTGTATATTCGGGACATAGTGAAGCTTCATGGTGTGCCTTCTAGTATTGTGTCTGATCGTGATTCACGGTTTCTATCCAGGTTTTGGCAGAGTCTTCAGCAGGCCTTGGGTACTAAGTTGAGGTTTAGTACAGCCTATCATCCTCAAACCAATGGGCAGTCGGAGCGTACTATTCAGACCTTGGAGGATCTGTTGAGGGCTTGTGTACTAGAGCAGGCTGGTAACTGGGAGCAGTTGTTACCGTTGATGGAATTTACTTACAACAACAGCTTTCACTCTAGTATTGGCATGGCACCTTTTGAGGCACTCTATGGTAGGAAGTGTAGAACGCCGCTTTGTTGGTTCAAGATTGGGGAGAACTTGTTGACTGGGCCAGACTTGGTGCAAGAAACCACAGAGAAGATCGCGATGATTAAGGACAAGATGAAGACTTCTCAAGACAGGCAAAAGAGCTATGCAGATAAGCGTAGGAGACCCCTAGAGTTTGATGTGGGTGATCATGTGTTTCTTAGGGTGTCCCCTACCACTGGCATTGGTCGGGCAATCAAGTCAAAGAAGCTGACTCCGAGGTTCGTTGGACCTTATGAGATTCTGGAAAGAGTTGGACCTTTGGCATACAGGATTGCTTTGCCTCCACATTTGTCTAGGCTTCATGGTGTATTTCATGTTTCCCTGTTGAGGAAGTACATTCATGATCCCTCCCATGTGGTAGCAGCTGACGATTTGCCCTTGAAGGAGAATCTTACTTTTGAGATCCTCCCGATCAGAATTGAGGACAGGCAGATTAAGCAGCTCCAGGGCAAGGAAATTCCATTGGTGAAGGTGATTTGGAACAGAAACAATGTAACACCCCGATTTGGAAAACTCGGAAACAAATACTCTGAAACACTAATTACTTCTTTTAGGAAAAACAGGGAAATTTTTTTTTTTTTAAAAGCATGGATACACTCGACTGTCGAGCTTCCCAAAACAAGGTATTACTTTTAAAATCATTCTTCTCGAAAGCATTTGTGGAAAACTTTGAAAAAAGTTTGATAATGAAAACTCACTTTAAAAAAAAGGATAAAACACTTGATCACTTAGAAACATATTTGATTTACTTAAAATAGTTTATCTGTCGAGTCAGGACCGTCTTCTAAAACAGTTTAGAAAACAGACCATAAAGGTTCTTATGAAAGTGGCTACCACAGAACATCGGTGCCATTCTTACATAAACATATGTCTCAACAAAAGAATTTCAAAAAGAAAAGGGGTACACTTGATCCATATCAGCAGGGGTCCATTGGGAACCTAGTTTCAACTACTAGCAGAAACTCTTTCTTGATCCAAAACACAAGTCTTCAAGAACAACTTCCGTCGTCCATCAGTAGCCCTCGTCAGCACATCACGATCAGTAGGTCCTCCATCCAGGAGTAGCAGCACTAGCACCGCCGTCTTTTAGGATCGAAGATTTATAGTCACATGTGCACAAGAAGTAGAGAGAGTAAGTTATCCGAATGGAATTACTCCCATCGACTTCTTGGAATTACACTAGTGACGCATACCAGAACATAACAAACAATATAGACAAGCAGCACAACAGATAATTATGCACAATATATGAAAATGCAATGCAATCGTCGCACTAACTAATGTCTCATCTTTTCATTGGGGAAATTCTCTTAGTTGAGTCGTCTTACTCATTCGAATCTCTTAAACAGCTCATCTCGCAAAGTCGAATCTCTTATCGTATCGCTTCCTCAAAGCCGAAGTCTCATAGTTCACATATCACAAGTCAATCGTATCAGAATTCAAGCTTTAGGGTTTAAGGTTCAGGTTTACATCTCCTCGAATCCATCCACCTAGTTAGAAGCAATCAGAAGTACAGGATCTCTACCACTCCGGCTTCAGGAGACTACGCCAAAATATAATATAAAATGCCCGGGAAAATAATGTCATGACAAAGGGAATCAACCTCCACCGAGTTCAAGAATTCCTCTTCTGATCCTGATTTAGTCAAGGGGCGTCAGTCATCTGTCTAGTGATCATGCAGTACTTCAACTACGACACTGGACTACTTACCCCTACCCGGGATGGTCAACCCAGGTCCCCTGTAGCTTTTCCCGCCTAGACAGACTCCTCTTCAGGCTTCTTGACGAGTCACCGTCATTGCCTTCCCCTATCCCAATCATCAAGTGAGTACCACGCAGGTAAACACCGTATCTTCCTCTCCACTACTTCGGGTAAGGGTTTTAGGGCGAAAAGGTCCTATTCGATTGTCCTACTGTCGACCCATCCTAAGTCTCCTCCGTCATACAGCACCAACCATATGCGGGTTGCCTTTGATGGGACTCGACTACTATGTTTGATGAGCTCCAACCCATCCAAAATCACATTCGGCACATAGCTCCGACCATGTGCAGGATATCCACAATCTCTCTAACGGGCTACAACCCATTCAGAGTCAACCTCGCCATATAGCTACGACTATATGCGGAATATCAAACATCATTCTGACGGGCTACGACCCACTCAGAACCACCATCAGCATACGGCTCCGACCATATGCGGGATATCCATCAAACATTAATAGATAG
This sequence comes from Crotalaria pallida, assembly GCA_037953625.1. Lineage (NCBI taxonomy): Eukaryota > Viridiplantae > Streptophyta > Magnoliopsida > Fabales > Fabaceae > Crotalaria > Crotalaria pallida. The sequence goes on from CM075650.1 coordinate 60,077,488, forward strand.
GCTCCGACCTATCTCAACTCGCTCTCAACATATGGCTACGACCATATGGAAATCATCTGAACACATGGTTACGACCATGTGGAAACCATCTTTGTAGACACTCAGTCATTGCGTCCATGTGCACAGCATCGTCGTCATAATCACGTTGTCAGCTCGATCCACGTACTCGGCGTGTCAGCATCATCCGGTTCCACCGCGTGTTCCTTCCCTTTGAGTCTTACTCTAATCGTCAGGGGAATTCTTAAAGTTTTTCTATGTCTTTCTATTCTTATCTTATAACGCGGGATGATGCAATATGCATATGCAATGACAATATAACCAGCAATATAACTCAGCATAAACAAATATTTCAATCAATCAATACCATGTAATGGTATAGGTCTGAGTCTTCATATACCTCGATACAAACAATCACACAATTTATCGGGTATACTACTAACTACGATAAACCTTTACTCCGACTTTGAGAGAGTACGGAGTGTCCTAGCATACTCACTAGACACCAAAGCGTCTTAGGATAACTTCTCTCTCACCTGGATTCGCAGTTACTGACTCTACGAGTTCCAAACGATTTCCTTCCTTCCTCGTCTGCCCGACTCCAACTTCTTTCAAGTCCCATAAGATAGATATGTGAGTATTAAACTTTATTTAATTATTAATCTTAAAGTTATTCTCAAGACAACTTAAGAAAATCCAAACATTGACTTCATTTAGAAACGAAACATCAATTCTTTTGAACTCAAACTTGTCCCAAGTAAAACACTAACTCTTATACTTTGAAATCATGAGAAAATAATCAACTAGATTCATTTAAATAAAAAGTTTCTTTTCTGGTCCTTCTTGGACAGCATTGAGTTTGAATCCAAAAACATCGAAAAATCGCACTTTTCGAATCAACTTTGTCATATATCAAATGCACACAATAACACATCTTCAAAACACTTTTAGAAACACTTTAAAACAAGAAATATTACTTAGAAAATTCTGGACAGCATCATGTCCTAAGTTTTAAATTCATTTTCCCATGTGTGAAAACCAATTCAAAAGCGTAAACAAATCAAGAATCACGAGAACAATCAAGTAAACACTCAAATCAACAACTTATCAAGTTTGAACACTTAGAATCATACATGGGAAGCAAGGTACTCAAGTAAAACAAATCAAACAATCATTCATTTATTCCAAACATTTCACAATCACAAGCCATCAAGTTACACATAAGCATGTTCACAACTTGTTCATACACTTATCTCAACAAAATGAGAGAAATCTAATCACTTAAGCATACACAACCCAAATCATGCATCACACACACTCTTAGTCACATTTTCATTTATCTTTTACTTAATTTATTTCATCTTAGCAAAACTTCATCTTATCACACTTAATCATGTCAAAACCGTATGCATCATGGTTTGTTTAGAAAATCATTTCTTCAAGGATTAACTTCACAAATCAAAACATGAATTCATGACTTAATCATTCACATACTCAAAGAAATTTAACTCAAAATCTAAGGTCTAAACCGTGACCTAGACCTAGCTTTTTCTCAAAAATATTTTCAAAGTTTCAAGACTTAAAACAACTCTAAATCCCACAATAAATTCATCAAGCAAACAAAAGCATAATCCTAGCATGCATTTCTTATATGAGACCGTGGCATACATAGGCTTCTTAAACAATTTAGATTTCACATTTAACACACAAAAATCCACTCAAGTTCATGGAAAACACATGCACATAACCAAAATACAACATTAAAACTTCTAACCTAAAGATCAAGCATAAAACCGTGGCTATCATATCAAGATTACAACCATCACACAAATGTTATTCACTTAAAGTGTCATTACAACTCAAGATCACACCATGCAAGAGATCAATCAAAAGAAAACAAGCTCATACTCCCAATCATAACAAAACCGTGACCAATCCATGGTTTTCTAAAAAGAATTTTCTTAGAGTTTCAAACTTTCCAAAACATGCTTAGAATTTCAAGATAATCACATGCACATAGCAAGATTCAATCATCAAAACTTCTAACTTAAAAATTGAATGCAAACCGTGGCCATTCTCAAGAAAAATCACTAAAGAAATCAATCATTTTCAAAGATCTTTGCATTAAAACTTCAACATCAAGTTCCTTTCAAAAATAGTTTTAAGAAATCAAGAAGAAAACTCAAGACCATAGGAGAAAACGTTTTCTTAACAAAACTTCAAGATCAACTTCAAAAATTAACATGCATGACACTAAAATCACTAGATCAAACACACAAAACAATCATGCATCAACACTTGTTCAAGAAAAATTAAAGTTTAGAAGGAAAAGAATGTAAAAGAACAAGAATCAATGAAAAAGGTTTTAAAACTTTTAGATCATGAAATAAATCCTTACTTAGTTAAAAATTTTAAGAATTCAAGTCCAAATCTTTTGATTTCTCTCCTCTCTCCTCACGGTTTCTCACTTCTCTCCTAGTCCATGGTCTTTCTCCTTCTCTTTCCACTTTCTTAGCTTGATCTAGCTTAGATCATGAAGGATTCAAGGCTTGGTTTGTTGGAAAACCTACAATCGGTGGGTGAAACAACTAGGAACACTAGGAGAACACCTAGAAAGGGGGGTTGAATAGGTGTTTAAGAAACCTTGAAAGATTTTCGCAAGAAACAAATCTAAACGATTAAAACCAATGAAAATCAATCAATTAACAAATATTATATCAGAGATTAAGCGGAAACAATCAACACCAATATTCTTATTGATTCACCTAGGTTATGAAAATGATTTTCCCAAATTAATTTGAACAATAAAGATTCAATTCAATCAATTATGAAAAAATCACTTTTTCTAGGTTTTCAATCAAGAACACAATTAAAGACTTGAATGTAAAGAGTTAAGGGTTTAGAGATACGACACAGTGATTTATCCTAGTTCACTTTCATCCACTTGAAAGCTACTCCAGTCCCCTCTTCAACAAAGAGAGATTCTTCACTATGAGGAATTAGAGTTTCTCAAATTACAAGTAAATGCCTCACAAGACTCCTTCTTGCTAGCCTACAAGAGATACCACACCCTTGCCTTGTAATCCTATTGATATCTAATCTAACCTCTTCTCTTGCTTGCCAAATCCCCTCAACAAGACTTCCAATTGCTTGCTTCACTCACAAGACTTCCAAATGCTTGTTCTTCAACAAGGCTTCCAAGTGCTTGATGAAATGCCTCACCAAGGCTTCCAATGAAACTTGCTTGATTCACAAAATCAAGGCTTCCAATGTTGTAGAATGTTTGCCTCTTGCAATGATTACAACTCAAATGAAAACAAAATAACAATCCTATGAATCTCTTTCAAAAGTTATGAAAAGATCAACATGAGAGATTCAAGGTTCTTGATCAAAGAATGTAAAAATGAAAGCTTTGATCTTGAGAGAGTGAGAGAGAATAGTGTGGCTTTGATTCTTTGTAAAAGTGTATCAAAATGATTCTAGTTGATAGAAATGATTAGGAAAAGGTTTATATAGAATACCCAAAAGTTGGAGCACTTAGAATGGCTTTTTAGAAGTGAAAAACGTATTTAAAAAAAACCATATCTGATCAAGTTACTCGAGTGAAATGAGTGTTACTCGAGTAAGCCGAAAGATGAAAACATTTTACTCGAGTGAAATGAGTGTTACTCGAGTAAGCCGCAAGCTTGATAAATTTTACTCGAGTGAAATATGTGTTACTCGAGTAATCAGCATAAAAAATCACTAAAAACTTGTTTTCTCAAAAACTAAACCTTTTCTTTAAAACCTTTAAGCCACCTATGGATTTTAGGCAAAGTGAATACTCAAAATATGATATAATCATGCAATCAAAAGAGATTCACTACCCTCTAATAACTCTACCCAAACTCATAAACTAAAAGACTTGTGAGGCAAAAGATAAAACAATAAAACACAAACTACCAAACTAAGTCTTCATGAGTTGGCTCTCTCTTCATAACTTGATGTTTGTTGTTGCTTGTTGAGCTTGAACTTGATCAACACACTTGAAGCTTTTTCAAAACCTTTTGGCATTTATCAAAACATTCTTCATGGATCTTACAAAAACTCTAATTCCTCATAGTGAAGAATCTCTCTTGGTTGAAGAGGGGACTGGAGTAGCTTTCAAGTGGATGAAAGTGAACCAGGATAAATCACCGTGTCGTATCTCTAAACCCTTAACTCTTTACATTCAAGTCTTTAATTGTGTTCTTGATTGAAAACCTAGAAAAAGTGATTTTTTCATAATTGATTGAATTGAATCTTTATTGTTCAAATTAATTTGGGAAAATCATTTTCATAACCTAGGTGAATCAATAAGAATATTGGTGTTGATTGTTTCCGCTTAATCTCTGATATAATATTTGTTAATTGATTGATTTTCATTGGTTTTAATCGTTTAGATTTGTTTCTTGCGAAAATCTTTCAAGGTTTCTTAAACACCTATTCAACCCCCCTTTCTAGGTGTTCTCCTAGTGTTCCTAGTTGTTTCACCCACCGATTGTAGGTTCCAACATGGTTTCCTTCCTCTCACAATTCGGCCACTTCTCTCTCTCTCTCTCTTTCTCACCAAGAGTTTGATGATTCTCTTGGTGTCAAGTGTTTGGTTTAGGGAAAAGAAATGGAAAAAGTGTGTGATTGTTGAGGGAATGATGGAGAACTCACTCACTCCCTCACGGTTTTGTGTTGTTGTTGATGTATGGGTTGGTGTTGATGTTGGTGTGTGTTGGTTTGCTTGGAAATGAGAAATGAAGAAGAGAAGAATTGGAAATGAACTCACACCATCACTCCCACGGTTCTAGCTTCTCTTTTATTCTTCTTTACTTTCTTTATTTGCTACTAAGGGCTTGCATGGGGGGTTGGTTTGAAATGCTTAAGGGTTAAGTCTAAAACTTGGAGGCCAAGTTTTGCTTTATGGCCCCCCTCACGGCCTCTTCCTTCCTCCTTCCTAGTCTTCACTTTTTCCTTCTCTTAGGTCATGCATGATGTCATGGTTTGACTATGTGGGCATGCTACTTGGCAACCATGCAAATGAGCTTGGTGGCCAAGCCATGCATCTTAAAATTCGGCCACATGGAGCCCTTGGGTGATTAGATTAGCTATTTAGGTTTAAGGCACTAATTAGGGTGCTAATCGTGATTAGGGTAGGATTAGGTTAATTAATCAATGTTTAGTCCACTAATCCTTAGTAATTAAGGCTTAATCAAGGATTAAGGCACTAATCAAAAACTTAATCTTGGGTTTAAGGAAACTAATTTTGGATTAACTCACTAATCAAATGGGTTTAGGGTTTTAAGAAAGTGATTAAGCACTTAATCAAGGATTAAGAGCTCGATTAGGGTTTCACTCATCGATTAGGGCATCGATTAGGGTTTCTAGAGGTAATTGAACTTGATTCTTTTAAAGCGTAGATAAAATAAGTTTCCATCTTAAACCATAAAGTCATAGAATCAATTAAGGAAACAAAATCTCAATAAACCATAATCAATCAAGCATACAAAGGCACACACACAAGCCAATCAAATAAGAACACATCAAGAAATCAAAACTCTTTTAATTTAATTCTTAATTAATTAGGTTAAATTATTTTCTTAATTAGGGACTTTCGGAAGTGAGTCAAATGGGCAGATGTTACAAACAACGTGGAAGAGGCTACTTGGGAGCTGGAGAGCAAGATGAAGGAGTCTTATCCTCAGTTGTTTCAGGACAGCTGAATTTCGAGGACGAAATTCTGGTAAGTGGGAGAGGATTGTAACATCCTAAATTTAATTCTTAGTATAAATTGTGTGTTGATAGCCTTAGGATAGAAGCAATTATGAAATAAGCTAGAAAATTGGCCATTTAGACATGTAAATTCAAGTTTAAAACATAGGAAATTGGGGAATGAGAATAACAAGATTGGTAGCTTAGAATAGAAATTCTACCGTTGGATGTGAAGTAGGATATGTGATGAATCCTGTGTCAAAATTTGAGGAAGATCCAACGGTTAACGAAGAAGTTATGGCCTTTCAAAGTCGGGGTGCTGCAAACTCTACAACTTAATCGATTAAGCTGCAGCTTAATCGATTACGACCAGAATGTTGGGAAACCCTTAATCGATTAATAATCGATTAAACGACCCTGCAGTGGAAAAAAATAAAGGTCGTTCACGCGTGATTTTGGCCATAATGCACGAAATTTCTCTCTCTAGGGCACCCAATCTCTCATCCCAAATCCATCAAGCTTCAAGGGAATCACTCCAAAGTCCACCATCAAGTCTCTATTGGTCTCTCCACGTAAGTATTCATGATTCTTGAAGTTCCTCTCTCTCTCTAAGTTGGGTTTTCTCTCTCTCTCTTTCCTCCCTTTGGGGAAATTCGAATTTCTCTTTGAATGGGGCAATAATCTCATCATTCTTCCATTCCTTTGGCTTAGAGAAGGTTATCATCATTCTCCCTATCTTTTTGGCTTGGGAGCTCTTCGTTTTGGGAGCGTGCGGAGCGAAGGCTTGGGTTTTCCGCTCTTTCTCTCCTTGGTTAAGGTAAGGGGGTGGATATAGTGAGCATTGGCTTGTTCTAGGAAAGGGTTTGTATTTAGATATAATGGTTGGCTAGGAGTTTATGTGTTAGGGTAGGAAATTAGAAACCCCAATTTAGAAACTAAGGAAAATGTTGAAATTAGGCTTAATTATTAATTATGGAACTCTAAGAATTAGAGAATAAGGTTAGGTTTCTATGGAGGAAAAATTAAATGGCATGAACCCCTAATTTAGGATTTTAAATCAATAATCTGGACAAGTGAAAAAGAAATGTGGGTGTTGCATGATTACATGAAAGGTGATGTTTGTTATTATTTGTATTCTAATTGTTTATGTGAAAAGTGAATTGTGGTTATTTGATTATAAATATGATGGTGCTTGTGCTTGGAGTAATTTTGTAAATACTAAATGGAATTGGTAGACAAATTAATGACATATAATATGGACAACTAACATTGGATGAGCATAGTGATGTATCGTAGGCCTTCGATTTGGGGGAGACGATACATAGTAAAATGGTGTTGTATTGTAGGCCTTCGATTTGGGGGAGACAATACAACGTAAACGGGGCGATGTATGTAGGCCTTCGATTTGGTGGAGACATACATCGTCGGTGGTGTATGTATGTAGGCCTTCGATTTGGTGGAGACATACATACACCCTAAATAAAAAGGAAAAAGGAAAGGACAATGGATAAAATAAGGTAAACGGTAAAGGAAAAGTGATGTATGTAGGCCTTTGATTTGGTGGAGACATACATCGTGATTGGTGTATGTATGTAGGCCTTCGATTTGGTGGAGACATACATACACCGTAAATAAAAGGAAATGAATAAAAGAAACAGGGAATAAAATTGGACAAGGTAATGGTAATGGAAACGCGATGTATGTAGGCCTTCGATTTGGTGGAGACATACATCGTGATTGGTGTATGTATGTAGGCCTTCGATTTGGTGGAGACATACATACACCGTAAAAATAAGTAAAAGGTAAGGGTTTTAAAAAGGGATTTCTTTGGAAACGGGGAAAAACAAATAAAAGGGAACCATATGGTGGAAAGGAACTAACTAAAAAGGGAACCGACATTTATAAATTAATGGAATTGGAAAATATGGTATGCTTGCGATGAATTGGTATTTATGTGAATAAATTTGCTAATTGTGTTTGGCCTGGTTAGTTGTTATGTCTATCTAGAAACTGCTATTCTATTTCATGTGCAATGCTCACTCCCTTACTATACATTACAGGTACAGAGATTGAGATTGCACAGCCCCCGGCCGAGCAGGTGTGCTCTCCCTCCCAGGGAGAGTAGGGTTATGGGGATTAGATACTTTTATTTTGACTTCAGCCTCCGTATATTTGGTTGTGTATGAGCTGTATATGCTTTTAGAGTGAGGCTTAGGATAGTTCCTTTTGTGCAGGGTTTATGATTCATTTTGAGCATAGTTGTTGTCATGGTCTCTTGATTTAAATACTTAATATTTTGCTGGTACTCTGACACAATGATGTTTTACACTTGAGCCCATGGGGCAATTATGCGATGCATATATACATTTATATTTGAGCCCTGCTGGCTCCTGTTGATTTTATAAAAATGTGTTTATCAGGTTGAAGATTTTAGAAAAGTCCGAAAAACAAACGAAACTCCGTCCGTTTGACGGTTGATTTTCATAAGTTAAAAAGGAATTTTTAAGTACACATTTTTAATACTTGGGAATTAAGGGTAGTACTTATTAGGGTGTTACACAAACAGGAGTACAGGACCTTTACCACGCGGGCTTGACAGCTGTCTCAACAAATCAATATGGCTCCAAGCCAGGAGAACTGTAGAAAATCGGGTATAGTCGCAAATTAAATTATATAATCAAGGCTCACTGTAGAAACATCGGGTACAGTGGCAAATTCACAGAGCCCCGTTCCAGTCCCTCTCACTGTTCCTGAATTGCCATAGGGGTGACAGTACTATTCTAGTTCCGGGTGCAGAACTTACCACGGCTTTGGACCCAGTCCCTACCACGTCTCGTATACCACATGTGGAATTCGTTCCGCCCAGAATAGTAATCAAGGCATCATGACGTTTTACCGCCCTAGCCTACCCTATTGCATTCACAACCCGAATATCCCTGATATCTGGGGTATCTTCCTCTCCACTACTTCGATATCACACTCATGACTCACCGCATTCATCCATGTATTTTAAAGTCTTAGTATTTTAATTAACGTCTTAATCCTAAGGTCGACTCATCCTTAGTGCATCCCTTCAACGAGTCCCGACCACTAATCGTTAAATCCGTTCCCCAAAGAATCACATCAGCATTCTGCATCACATCTTGTGAGCTTTCACAGTACGACATCATTACTCATTTCAGCACTTCAACTTTACTTTCTCAGCTCATAACTCTTTTCTCGTGAATCTCATCAGCATTGTTTTCATCAGCTACTGCTCAGCAGCATCATCAACATCTTTCTCATCATCATTTCAACACTTTCGTTCGTAACGTCGGGTATTTCTTATCACAATCTTAAAAATCATCATTTCATCTCAACTCTTCCTCAAACTCATCTCATAACTCTTTTCCATTCACTCTCATACCTCTTATCAGTACTTATTTTCTTAACATCATATCAAGGCTGCCTTATTCAATAAGGACTTAGGCCCACACGGGTCTTACATCTTTCTCTTGATATTTCATTACTCTCATAACCTTTATTATTACTCATCTTTCTTTTCAATTACAATTCATTACTTCACGGTTTTATTCACGTCATCTCATAATCAAGGCGTATCAAATGTTTTTCAAACAGTTTCACAATACTTTTTTGACAAATAAATCATTTCGCATACTAGGATAACCAAGTAGTTCATGTATACTTAACTAGAAAATATGACATCATACTACAGCAACAAAACACATCAGGCCATATACATAAGCCAATCTCAGCTGTTCGTGTGGATAGCCAGACAATCAAACAATTGCTATCACACTACCTCGCTTAATGAGATCGGGATCCAATCTTTGAGAGGATTGGAACATCTTAATATGTTACCTAAATACCACGGCGTCTTAAGGGTAAGCCCCTCTCTTACCTCTAGTGATGCAGGCCTCCCAAAAGCTTTCCGATATTTCCAAGTCGCTAGCTCCGCCTCGTTTCCTTTTTGTCCGTACCCGAACTAAAACATTTTTCCCGTGCGTTAGAAACGATTTCAATAAATTCATTACTTCGTTTGTTGAAAACACTTTGAAACAATTCCCTTTTTGGAAACACATTGCCAATATCCAAAAGGTTTCAAATCCATTTTAAATCTATAATTAAAATGTTTCCAAGAAAACTCTAAAACAACCTCTTTGTCAAAACAAAATCCATTCCACTCATAATAACTTAATTTAAAATGCTCTTATTACAAAAATCATTATCCTTAAGCTCAAAACAAAATTCAGAAACTCAAGAAGATAAAATTCTAGAACCATATCAAATTGATTCATTTCAATCCCAAACTTTACAACACTATCAGATACTGGTAAAAGAATATCATATAAAAATTTCAGATCAATTGAAGTTGCTTAAACCATACTTTCCAATTAAACATTTCTCAATTCTTTTGAAATCCATGTAAGATCCATGAAGAATGTTTTGATAAATGCCAAAAGGTTTTGAACAAGCTACAAATGTGTTGATCAACTTCAAGCTCAACAAGCAACAACAAACATCAAGTTATGAAGAGAGAACCAACTCATGAAGACTTAGTTTGGTAGTTTATGTTTTATTGTTTTATCTTTTGCCTCACAAGTCTTTTAGTTTATGAGTTTGGGTAGAGTTTATTAGAGGGTAGTGAATCTCTTTTGATTGCATGATTATATCATATTTTGAGTATTCACTTTGCCTAAAATCAATAGGTGGCTTAAAGGTTTGAAAGAAAAGGTTTAGTTTTTGAGAAAACAAGTTTTAAGTGATTTTTAATGTTAATAATCGATTAACAGATTCTGATAATTGATTAACAGTGTATTTTGAACTGATAATCGATTAACAAACTTTTGATAATCGATTATCTGAACTTTTACTCGAGTAAAACCTTTTTCACTCGAGTGAAATTTATGCAGCTTTCGTATTACTCGAGTAACACTCATTTCACTCGAGTAACTTGATCAGATATGGTTTTTTAAATACGTTTTTCACTTCTCAAAAGCCATTCTAAGTGCTCTAACTTTTGGGTATTCTATATAAACCTTTTCCTAATCATTTCTATCAACTAGAATCATTTTGATACACAATTTTACAAAGAATCAAAGCCACACTATTCTCTCTCACTCTCTTAAGATCAAAGCTCTCATTTTTATATTCTTTGATCAAGAACCTTGAATTTCTCATGTTGATCTTTTCATAACTTTTGAAAGAGATTCATATGATTGTTATTTTGTTTTTATTTGAGTTGTAATCATTGCAAGAGGCAAACATTCTACAACAAAGGAAGCCTTGATTTTGTGAATCAAGCAAGTTTAGTTGAAAGTCTTGAAGAAGCATTTCATCAAGCATTTGGAAGGCACTTTGAAGAATCTCAAAGTACTTGGAAGTCTTGTGAGTGAAGCAAGCAAAGAAGACTTGTTGTGGGGTTATCAACAAGCAAGTAGAGGTTAGATTAGATATCAATAGGGTTACAAGGAAAGGGTGTGGTATCTCTTGTAGGCTAGCAAGAAGGAAGTCTTGTGAGGCATTTACTTGTAATTTGAGAAACTCTAATTCCTCATAGTGAAGAATCTCTCTTTGTTGAAGAGGGGACTGGATGTAGCTTTCAAGCGGATGGAAGTGAACCAGGATAAATCACTGTGTCGTATCTCTAAACTCTCTACTCTTTACAATTCAAGTCTTTAATTGTGTTCTTGATTGAAAACCTAGAAAAAGTGATTTTTCTATATTTGATTGAATTGAATCTTTATTGTTCAAATTAATTTGGGGAAAATCATTTTCATAACCTAGGTGAATCAATAAGAATATTGGTGTTGATTGTTTCCGCTTAATCTCTGATCATATAATATTTGTTAATTGATTGATTTTCATTGGTTTTAATCGTTTAGATTTGTTTCTTGCGAAAATCTTTCAAAGTTTCTATAATACCTATTCAACCCCCCTTCTAGGTGTTCTCCTAGTGTTCCTATTTGTTTCAACCACCGAGTGTAGTTTTCCAACAATCCAGACATAGGTTTTTCACCAATAATTCTAACAAATAAAATTCAAAGATAATTCCAATTCAATCCAAATTTCCAAGAAGACACTCAATGAACATGAGGAACAACACATTAAATTTTCAAAGCATTCACAAGCTCACATAATGCAAGTCACATTTTAAATCTTTCAGAATCATTAATTAAATTATAATCTTAATAGACTAACTCAATTACTCTTAAGAAAATAATTCAAACTAAGCCTTGTGACTAATTCACCAAGGACCGAATTACCCATGGTCATTATTTTCTAATCACTAATAAATTTATAAACCTTGAAATCATCGAATTAACATCATGGAAATTCCTTTTTAATTAACTGGATCAGCTTATTTATTTTCATATCTAAAAATCGAAAAAGATTAAAGAAAACACACATCACTTCCATCAAACACATAGCATCATGCACCTAGGAATATAGCCATTATCAAAGGTCATTTCATGAAGAAAATTTTCCCAACCACATGAACATGCATTGGCCGAATCATACATGCATAATCTTGCAAGGATTTGTTGCACAAATAAAGACATAAAATAATGAAATCATTTTCTTTCTTTTTGACTCAAAACCGTGAGCATCAAGAAGAAAATCAACAATCTTGATTCATTTTCTTAACTTAGATCAAAGCAATAATTTGAGTCACAAACCACTTCAAAGATTTATTTTATTTTGAACTTAATTATTTCATGCATGCACCTTTTAAACTCTTAGATTAAACTAGTCTCATCATGCATGCAACCTTAATGATGATCAAGCATGACTTTCTACCTCTATTTCTCATGGCTGAATATCATCATGCAAAAAGACAAGGTTTTTATTCCATTTTTCAACATGCAAGAATCACATAATCCAAATCAAATCATGTAGGTTTTCAAGACCACTTTTCAAAGCATCACACTACATCACTTATTCACATCATCATGCATTAACCTCATCAAAACAAGATTTTTCTTAAATATTTCTAACATGTATAAAATAGAACTCAAGTTCATTGCTTTATCTTAAACAAACCAAGATCATACTTTAAATCTCTTGAAAATAACATGCATGTACTTGAAATCATCAAATCTAACCATAATACTAACATGCATCAACTTTTCACAAAATAAAAAGCATGAATCCCACTTTTATCAAGCATGGCCGAATATGCTTCACAAAAATTTAACATGCACAAGATCAAACACTTAGATTAAATCATGTTCATACTCAAAAATCATTTTAAAGCTTGTTTCTTTAATTTCCTTTTCAAAACCGTGACATGCATCAAAGAAAATCATGATCTTTTCACTTAAAATTGACATGCATGACTCAAGATCTTAACTTTTCACTTATTAGATATGGATCATCACATGCATGCACATAAATCACCAAGTTCATCATCAAACCAACATGCAAAGCCAAAGATCTCAACTTTATCATCAAGCAAGCTTAGATCATATATTTATTCATCAAATAATCACATAAATGCATCATGGATCACGGTTCAAGTGAGAAAATTTAACATGCAAAGAGATTTATTTCAAATTCACAAAATCTCAAACAACTCTTTAGATCTTTAAGATTTAGTTTGAAAAGCATCAAGATCCATCATGAAAACTTTAACCGAATCACCAAGTCCATGGTTTCACATATTACAAATCTCTTTTAGTCTTAAAAGTCCATGATATCATGCATAAACATCACATGCACTCATCATCTAAGCCATGAACATCAACATGCAAAGAAGAAAAGAAGAAGGATTTACAAGATTAAAAGAAAAATCTAAACTAATAAAACTCTTTCATGACTCTCGAATCACCTACCAAGAAAAGAGTTGATCTCCTAGCTTTATAGTTCTTGGATCTTCAAGGAAACTCCAAGATCAAGCTCCAAATCTCCTTCTTCTTCCTCTTCCTATCTCCCACGGCCCTCTCTCTATCTCTCTCTCTCTCTCTCTCTCTCTCTCTCTTTTTCTCACTAAGAGTGAAGGAGCTCTTAGAGTGGTGTTTGAAGAAATGAGGAAATGAACTTGGTTTTTGGAAGAAAATGAACTAGGCTAGCTCATATACATAGGCAACTCATGATTTTCCCTTTTTGGCCCTTATGAAATTCGGTCCATGCACAACTAAGGGGGGTGATATCGTCCTTCTTAAATTTGCATGCAAGGGATCAAATCAAAGGAGACATGGTGGAGTGAATTAAGGCACTAGGGTCACTTCATGCATGATTATTTCTACCACCTCAAATTTTTCTACTAACTTAATTTCCTTATGGTTCTAATTATTCTATAGGCTTCTTGTCCTAAAATTTAAAATCCTAGGCTTACCCACACATACACACAAACCGTAGCACACACATACATATATACACATCCTACCTTTTTATTTCCTAATTAATCATATTCACCTTAGAACATAATAATCATCAATTAATACAATGATACAAATATCTGTAAAGAATCACATTCACACAATTGCATCATTCATCAATCACATATCAAACCAACACACATCACATAATAGATTTATGCCATAACAATAACTTTCTTCTCGGCTATTTTTAATACCCAATATCCTCAAAATTCGTACTTCACAAACTCAGAGAATAAATTTTTATAAATCAGCCCATAAAATTATAAAAGTTACATTTTCAAATTCTACGTTTCAATACTATCGTTTTCATATAAAGATCTTAAAATTCCGAGTTACGGTTAAAAAGATATGAATTTTCAAAGTTGGCAAATCCATAAAGAAGTTCATGTCTATTAAGAATCATCCTTAATAAAAATCATAACTCATCTCTTGTTGATCAAATTACTCCAAACTCAACAAAATCATTCACTTCACGTCTGTAAAAACATTTTGTTTCTTACTCTCGTAAAATACTCATCAGAAAATCCTTTATAAAACAGAACTTCAAGATTCATTTTAATAAAATTCATTTTTGCATGTAGGGAAAAATACGGGATGTCACATTCTCCCCAACTTGAAGATTTCTCGTCCTCGAGAAATGCTGCGTAGAGTCTGATCTATGAACGCGTAGCTCTTTGAAGAGATTCTTTTCCTCTTTAACTGCAGCCATCACCACGTCTTCGAATATGCACCATCTATTCATCGATCTTAAGAGCGAATCAAAGTGATTACTTGCAAAAGTAATCCTTTGGGGTACTCCCAATAACAAACATGATGGGTACAAATAATACGGTTTCGCTAGTAACAAAAGACTGAGGGGGTTTCGACGGTATCAAAACAGCATCCAAAGAATAGCATGATTACATTCATTTGGGGTCAAGACACTACCATACTTAGTGTTGGATTCCTTTCCATGGTTCAAGCCTAAACGAGTTACTTCCCCAAAATCTCGGATCTCCACTTACTCCCCAACTTGAATGAATCATATCTCTATACACCACATTTATCACCACAGACTTATCTTCTAAAAATTCTCATTCTTCACCACTTTTGGTCGATCTTACAAAATTTCTCATCACTTTGCTTCAATCTATCCTCTTGTTGCCTCCTATCTTACCAAATAATTGCCCTTATCAAACTTCTATGGTCACCATTACATCTCCCTTTCACTCTAAATATCGATAATCTTTAAGAAACATGCACTATCTCACTCTCTATCTTAAACACTCAATCACGTAACTTAAAAATTCTAAACCTTTTTCCACCTTCCAGGATTTATCTCATACTCTAAACCATCAAAATTCCTTCAATTCAGGAACCTATTATCCATTAAAATATCAGATCTTAGCTCTTCAGCCTAACTTTGGTCAACACTTAAGGGTTCTATCCACAATTTCCGCCACCTCATTAGTTCAACTTCGCCATATCATTACTCATTCGCCTCTGTTTAACCATTCTCCGACTCCAATCAAAACACTTATGACTTTAAATTCTAAATGTCACCTTAAATTTTTCCTCATCTTGTCATCACTTAAACCATCATTTTGACTAATCCGATATCGAAGCTCGTAGTCCTAATCACTTTACATAATCCACCACTTATTTAAGGCTCACAGGGTATTCCTACTTTTCTCCAAAACTCACACATCCTTTCATTCCTACCGACTAATCCTCCTTCCCCTTGATCCTTGCAACTTTTGCTTAACAACACTTCACAACCCACTTCCTAATTCAGGAACATCTACTTGACTGGTACAGGGTGCTAGGGTTCAAAATTTTTCACCAAAGCTTTAGGAAAGGTTAAATGTCTGGTCAAAGATCAAAAGAGAAAACTTCGGGTTCATCAACAATCACAGCTTTGTCAAGTTTCTTTGACAGACATGGTCTAAGATTTTCAGAAAAGGCTTTGTCAAACGTCATGCCAAAGCAATTTGGCAGGACATAGGGTTTACACAAGTAAAGCTTCAACGAGAAAAGGAGAGTTCTAGTCACAGGACAAGATCTCATATCAATAGCTCAAGGGTCATCACAAACAAAAGGGATTCATATCAAAGAGGAATTTAACGAAAGGAGATTCGAATCACACATCTGTTAGATCCAGTGAGAATGTTTTGATAATGACAAAGGTTTTGAACAAGCTACAAGTGTTTGTGATCAAGCTCAAGTATGGAGAAGTTCATCAAACAACAACAAACAACAAATGATGAAGAGAGAGCAAGCTCATGAAGATTCAATTTGTATTAAATTGTAATATCTTTAGTTTGACTCTTTTATTTTTAATGAGTTTGGGTAGAGTCTTTAGAGGGTAGTGAATCTCTATCAAGGTCATGATTATATCATATTTTGACTATTCACTTAACCTAAAATCAATAGGTGGCTTAAAGGTTTGAAAGGAAAGGTTTAGTTTTGAGAAAACAAGTTTTTAATTGAATTTAACAGTGGCTAATCGATTAATGGGTTAGGTTAATCGATTAACACACATGTTACAGTGGTTAATCGATTAAGCCATGTGTTACTCGATTAAGACCTGTACAACTGGTTTTTAAAATACGTAACGTCCTCAATTTAATTTCCCGTTAATGCATTTAATTAATTGTTATGGAAATATATTAAAATTAATTAAGAAAAACTAAGAAAAATAATCCAACGAGTATGTGAGGTGCTAGAAAGGAGTTATGAAGGGTAGAATCGAAATTGGAAGTGAATCGGGTTAGAAAGTGCAAGTTTATCTAAGTTAAAACACCTTTCCAACAACCCTAACTTGGAAAATTGTAATTAAATAATTACAACCCCAATCTAGATTTCCACCGTTGGATATGAAGTTAAGGATTTTAGGAAGCTTGCTTTCAAATTTGAGCAAGATCCGTCGGGTAACGAGGAAGTTATCTCGATTTGAAGCAGGAAGAAAATAGGAGGAAAATGAAAAAAAAATGAATAAATGGGTACTGGGCAATAATACTCGAGTCTTTTAGAAAAGACTCGAGTGTTCTCAGCCTCTACTCGAGTCTTTGTGAAAAGACTCGAGTGTTTTACAGAACCTGAATCAGGGAAAGGCAAAGCCCTCGGATTCACTCGAGTCTTTTAGAAAAGACTCGAGTATTTTATGGATTCACTCGAGTGATTAATAAAAGACTCGAGTATTTTTCAGGGATTCACTCGAGTGATTTGGAAAAGACTCGAGTGTTTTTATCAGATCTGCAAAAAATAAAAACACGAGTTGGGGTCATTTTAACCCCAAATCCCACTTTCTCACTCTTCTTTTCTCCAACTTCTCTCTAGAGTTTTCAACCCCAATTCATAAATCAAACAAATCTCCCCAAACTAATCATCATGGATCATCATTAAGCATCCCTCATGCACTATTAATCATCATCAAGCTCTTGGATCTCTCTCTCTCCATGTTTTCTCTCTCATCCAGCCAAGAGGATCTTAGCTAAACTTGGTATTTTCTCTTTTAATCTTCAAAATCAAGGTAAGGGGGTTGATTCATGGGCTTGGGAGTTGAATTTTGGGTGTGTATAATTATGATTAAGTTTAGGGTTAGATAATATGATTTTCCCTCTTTAAAATATATGTTATTGCTCATGAAATTGCTTGACCCTATTTGCTACATGAAATAAGCATGATTATGAGTTGTATTTGTGGTTTGTTTTGTATTAGTTGTTTACCTTGCAATTAGTTGAGGAATTTATGGACATTGTAAGTAATAAGTTGAAAAAGGAATTTATGAGAATAAGGGGTAAGAAATTGTTTATGTTAGTAAATATGTAATTATGTGACTTCAAGTGAAAGAAAAGAGATGGTTTGAAAAGTTTATATGAATTGGAAATGAGAAGTGTTACTTTGCAAATTATGAGTATGAGAAATGAAAGAAACAAAGTGGTAATGCAAAGTAAGGAAAAATAAGAAGGTCTGCAGCTATTAATCGCGTTTTGGGATCCACACCCATTAGGTGCACACGGTTAGGACAGGGTCCTACTAGCAAAGTAGGCCCGAATTAGCCCCAATAGGTACAAAGCTCGCTCAGGAAAAATCCCCATAAGATCAAAGGCTCGTTAGGTTACGTGGATCCTACGCGATGATTAATAGCTGCATTACCAAATATAAACATGAAATATGAATAAATGAGAATATATGAAAGAGAGTGAAGAAAAGAAAATAAAGAAAAGGCCCTAACGAGGGAAAGGTCTTATGGGTCAAGAAGTCCTGAGTGAGAAGAAGTCCTATTGGGTGAAGATACCATCCTAACCAATTGTGCAATCAAGAATACCTAATGGAATTTATATTGCTAGCAAAGCAAAAGACAAAGTTAAAAGGTAAAGTTAAAAGTATATGAAAGCAAAAGACAAAGTTAAAAGGTAAAAGTTAAAAGTATATGAAAGTAAAAGACAAGGTTAGAAGTTAAGAAAAACCAAGAGTATTTACTATTGTTATATGATTTTAAATTTGAACCAATAAGGTATGCAATGAAATATGATTTATGTATGTGAATGAATTGATTGATGCATGCCTTAGTTGTTCTTATGCCTCTTTAAAATGACATTTCTGGGTTCGTGGATTTCTCACCCCTTACGCCCATTTTTCAGGTTCAGAGTTAGATTCCGAGGTCCCAGCCGAGCAGGATCACTCTCCCAACTAGGGAGAGTAGTGTTTCATGCCATTTTACTAGTTTGGAACTTAGGTTATTTTGAGGTTGTATATATAAAACCACATTTATACTTTCTCTATAACTTATTATCTTTGTGGTGCGATGTGTAGGCACCTTTGGGCCGGATTTCCTCCGTTATGACGGGGATGTTCCGTGCATATTTTGTTGTAAGTAATACCTCATCTTTTTGGTGAATCTAAAACGTGCAGGTACATAGAATGAACTAGGGAAACACCCTAGTGATGCATAGAGGTTATATGAACTGGACTGGAAAAATATAAAATGAACTTGCAAGCAGGTTTTCAAGAAAATATGGGAAATATCCAATAAACAGAGGAGACTCTGTCGGATTTTTCCTAGAATTCCCCTATAACTAATTATTACTAAATGTACTTTCTAAATAAGTATAATTAGGTAATTCCGCGTGTGAGCCCTATGTTTTGAATGGTTAGGAAAAGGAAAATTTTAGACCACTATTTTTAGTAATGAATTAGGCTTCCCCACTCTGATAATGGAGTTAAAAACTAAATAATTAAGCAAAACTCACAAAAATATTTGTTTAATTTTATTATAAAAGTTAGGGTGTCACATTTATGGTATCAGAGCAGTTTTGTCCTCGGCTATGGAGTTTCATTACTCCTTGATTTCTCATCAAGCGAGAAATTGTTCAAATGTCAATGTTTAGGTTTACTCTTAGTACATTTATGTAGTTTTATTTAAGTTCTTCGTTAGATTCTTTCTAACATATTAATTTAAATGGTGATCTTCAATCAAGGTAGATACCCTCTATGGCTCGTCGACCAAACGATAATGATCGTCTTACAGCTATTCTGGAGAATCTGGTTCAAGCTAACCAGAATCAGGCTCAGAATATTGCAAATGCTGTTACCGCTGCCGTTGCTGCTATGCAACCACCTCAACCTGCTCCTCCTGTTATTGATTGGCTTTCAAGGTTCAAGAAACAGGATCCTCTGAGGTTTGATGGAGGACACAATCCAGATGGAGCCCAAGATTGGCTCCAGGACATTGAGAAAATCTTTGCTTCTCTTCAGCCTCCACCGGACCACTGGGTTCGTCTTGCAGAATTTATGCTGATCAGTGAGGCCCAATATTGGTGGCAACAGGAACGTCGCGATCTTGAAGCGGCTAATCGGGAAATTACTTGGGAACTTTTCCGCACTCACTTTTTGGGCAAGTATTTTCCGGAGAATGAACGCAGAGAGAAAGAGCTGCAATTTCTGAATCTTGTGCAAGGTGACATGAATATTGGTGAATATGCTGCAAAGTTCCGGGAGTTGATGCTCTACTCGCTTGGTTACAGAGATGTTGAGGAGAGGGCAAAATGCATTAAAATTGAAAGTGGCCTACGCCCTGAGATCAAGGTGTTTTTTGAATATCAGAATATTGCCAGCTTAGCTCAACTGATTAATATGACCAGTGCTTATGAAAGGAGCTTGAAGAATATGCAAGGGACTGATCGGGGTAAAAATGTGCAAAAATCTGGAGGCCCGATCAAGGGTAAAGCGCCTATGAATAAATCTGGTCCCTATTCTGCTAGTGCCAACAGAGGTCCTCCACGGTCCAATTCTGGTCCCACAGGAGTTGCTTTTCCTAGCTATCCTACATGCACCCATTGTGGAAAACGTCATCTTGGAGAGTGCTGGTTCAAAAATCAAGACTCCAAACCCAGGGTTTGTTTTACTTGTGGTCAACCTGGTCACTTCTATTATCAATGCCCAAAGAAGAATATGAAACAGGAAGTTAATGTGACTCGGGCGCAACCCGCCAAGGGAAAGAAACCCGTCCAGAAGGGTAAGGTGTACACTATGGACGGCGAGGAGGTAGAGGTAGGTGATGAACTTATCCGAGGTATTGGTACTTTAAATACTCTCCCTTGTAAAATATTGTTTGATAGTGGTGCATCACATTCCTTTATTTCATTATCATGTGTCAAGAGAATCGGAATGTCTACGGTAGAGATGCCGTATGTGCTCTCGGTGTCGACACCTACCAGCCCCGCAGTGACTACGTCCCTCGCATGTCTCAACTGTTCTTTGCGAGTACTTGAGAGAGAATTCAACTTGAATCTTATTTGTTTACCTCTCAAGGGGCTTGATATCATCCTCGGCATGGATTGGATGGCGAAGAATAAAGTTCTTATTGATTGCCATAGCAAGGCCATCCTATTCCCTGATGCAACCTTGTTAAATCTAGAAATCAGAACCGATCCGGATGTTAACAAAATTCCAGTGGTGCAGGATTTTCCGGAGGTATTCCCGGATGATATTCCTGGTTTACCGCCACACAGAGAAGTAGAATTTAGCATTGATTTGGTTCCCGGTGCAGGACCAATATCAATTGCCCCGTATCGGATGGCCCCTCCAGAATTGGCCGAGCTAAAGAAGCACATCGAAGAGTTATTTGCTAAACAATTCATTCGGCCTAGCGTGTCTCCGTGGGGAGCCCCCGTACTATTCGTTAAAAAGAAGGATGGTAGTTTGAGAATGTGTACTGACTACCGCCAGCTGAATGGGGTAACAATTAAGAACAAGTATCCACTTCCCCGAATTGACGATTTGTTAGATCAACTGAAGGGAGCATCCATATTCTCTAAGATCGATCTTCGATCAGGCTATCATCAAATCCGATCAGGCTATCATCGAATTTAGCACTGATTACATGAATCGTATTTTCAGACCTTTTCTGGACTCTTTCGTCGTTGTCTTCATCGACGATATTCTTATCTATTCCAAAACTCCAAGTGAGCATGATGAGCATTTGAGGACGGTGTTGCAGGTCCTCAAGGAGAAACAGTTGTACGCTAAGTTCGCCAAATGCAGTTTCTGGTTAAATGAAGTGTACTTTCTGGGTCATGTCATTTCAGAAAAAGGAGTGGCAGTTGACCCATCGAAGGTAGAAGTAGTGCTCAAGTGGGAGAGACCCACTACAATCACAGAGATCAGAAGCTTTTTAGGCATGGCCGGTTATTATAGAAGATTCATTGAGGGTTTTTCTAAGTTAGCACTTCCGCTAACCAAATTGACTCGCAAAGAGGTACCCTATCAGTGGACAGTGGAGTGTGAGCATAGTTTTGAAGAATTAAAGAAGCGACTCACTAGCTCACCCGTTCTAATTTTGCCAGACCCATCTCAACCCTTCGATGTTTATTGTGATGCATCTAAACAAGGGTTAGGATGCGTACTGATGCAACAAGGCAAAGTCGTTGCATATGCTTCTCGGCAACTTCGCCCACATGAACAGAACTATCCTACACATGATCTCGAATTAGCAGCCGTGGTATTTGCATTGAAAATTTGGAGGCACTACTTGTACGGCACTCAATTCGAGGTGTTCAGCGATCATAAGAGCCTTAAGTATTTATTTGACCAGAAGGAGCCGAACATGAGACAAAGGAGGTGGATGGAATTTCTTAAAGATTACGACTTCAGTCTCCAATATCATCCAGGCAAAGCAAATGTAGTGGCGGATGCTCTAAGCCGCAAGACACTTCATGTTAGCAATATGATGATAAAGGAGATGCAATTGATGCAGGAGTTTAGTAATCTCATGTTGGGTGTGCAGGTGCAGGAAAAGAGTATTATTCTGGAAATGTTGCAGGTGCATAATGAATTCATCGACTTGATCAAAGAAAGGCAGGTTGATGATCCAGAATTGCAAAAACTCTTAGAAAGAGCCTCTGACGGAGAAGAGCCCGATTTCATCAGGGGTTCAGACGGAATCATTCGATTTCGAGGACGGGTATGTCTTCCTAAAGATTTTGAAGTTCAAAGGGATATTCTTCACGAGGCACATAAAATTAAATTAAGCCTCCACCCAGGTAAAACCTATCAAGCCCATAAGACTTGACCAAATATTTCCTCGATTCCAATAATATCCCATAGCATATCCTATCTAACCACCATCTGCAGGTACCACCAAGATGTACCAAGATCTTAAAAGATTATTTTGGTGGCCTGGAATGAAGAAAGTTATCGCAGATTTTGTATCACGATGCCTAGTATGCCAAAAAGCCAAGATTGAACATCAAAAGCCCGGAGGCTTGCTAAGGCCTTTGGAGATTCCCGAGTGGAAATGGGATAGCATCTCCATGGATTTCGTATCTAGTCTTCCAAGGACCCCTTCTGGCTATGAAGCTATTTGGGTAGTAGTCGATCGGCTTACTAAATGTGCTCACTTTATCCCGATGAATATGAAGTATAGTATGGAGAAGTTGACACAACTATACATTCAAAATATTGTGAGACTACACGGAATTCCTTCAAGTATCATCTCTGACCGTGATCCCAGATTCCTCTCTCGTTTTTGGCAAAGTCTTCAACAGGCTTTGGGCACAAAACTCAAGTTCAGCACTGCATATCATCCCCAAACTGATGGGCAAACAGAGCGCACCATTCAATCGTTGGAGGATTTACTAAGGACTTGTGTTATTGAGCAGTCGGGTAGTTGGGAACGTCTCTTGCCACTAATTGAGTTTACTTATAACAACAGCTTCCATTCCAGTATTGGGATGGCTCCTTTTGAGGCCCTCTATGGAAGAAAGTGCCGGACTCCATTGTGCTGGTTTCAAATCGGTGAAAATTTACTTCTTGGTCCAGATATTGTACAAGAAACCACCGAAAAGATCAAAATGATTCAGCAAAAAATGAAGGCATCACAGGATCGCCAAAAGAGCTATACGGATAGACGTAGAAGACCCTTGGAATTCGATGGTGGTGATCATGTGTTCTTAAGGGTAAATCCTACCACCGGTGTCGGTCGTGCAATCAAGTACCGGAAGCTCTCTCCCAGGTTTATTGGTCCCTATCAGATAATTGAGAAGGTTGGACCTTTAGCGTATCGAATTGCATTGCCTCCTCATCTAGCTAAGTTACATGACGTATTCCATGTATCACAACTTCGGAAGTACGTGCATGACCCTTCGCATATAATTGATGTGGATAATATACCTTTGAAAGAAAATCTGACTTTTGAAATCCATCCCATTCGGATTGAAGATCGTCGGATTAAGCAACTCCGAGGCAAGCAAATTCCCTTGATAAAAGTTATTTGGCACCGCAATAATGTTGAAGAAGCTACTTGGGAGCTAGAAGAAAAGATGAGGGAATCTTATCCACAGCTTTTCAGCACTTAGTGAATTTCGGGGACGAAATTCTGGTAAGTGGGAGAGGATTGTAACGTCCTCAATTTATTTTCCCGTTAATGCATTTAATTAATTGTTATGGAAATATATTAAAATTAATTAAGAAAAACTAAGAAAAATAATCCAACGAGTATGTGAGGTGATAGAAAGGAGTTATGAAGGGTAGAATCGAAATTGGAAGTGAATCGGGTTAGAAAGTGCAAGTGTATCTAAGTTAAAACACCTTTCCAACAACCCTAACTTGGAAAATTGTAATTAAATAATTACAACCCAATCAAGATTTCCACCGTTGGATATGAAGTTAAGGATTTTAGGAAGCTTGCTCTCAAATTTGAGCAAGATCCGTCGGGTAACGAAGAAGTTATCTCGATTTGAAGCAGGAAGAAAATAGGAGGAAAATGAAAAAAATGAATAAATGGGTACTGGGCAATACTACTCGAGTCTTTTAGAAAAGACTCGAGTGTTCTCAGCCTCTACTCGAGTCTTTGTGAAAAGACTCGAGTGTTTTACAGAACCTGAATCAGGGAAAGGCAAAGCCCTCAGATTCACTCGAGTCTTTTAGAAAAGACTCGAGTATTTTATGGATTCACTCGAGTGATTAGTAAAAGACTCGAGTATTTTTCAGGGATTCACTCGAGTGATTTGGAAAAGACTCGAGTGTTTATATTAGATCTGCAAAAAATAAAAACACGAGTTGGGGTCATTTTAACCCCAAATCCCACTTTCTCACTCTTCTTTTCTCCAACTTCTCTCTAGAGTTTTCAACCCCAATTCATAAATCAAACAAATCTCCCCAAACTAATCATCATGGATCATCATTAAGCATCCCTCATGCACTATTAATCATCATCAAGCTCTTGGATCTCTCTCTCTCCACGTTTTCTCTCTCATCCAGCCAAGAGGATCTTAGCTAAACTTGGTATTTTCTCTTTTAATCTTCAAAATCAAGGTAAGGGGGTTGATTCATGGGCTTGGGAGTTGAATTTTGGGTGTGTATAATTATGATTAAGTTTAGGGTTAGATAATATGATTTTCCCTCTTTAATATATATGTTATTGCTCATGAAATTGCTTGACCCTATTTGCTACATGAAATAAGCATGATTATGAGTTGTATTTGTGGTTTGTTTTGTATTAGTTGTTTACCTTGCAATTAGTTGAGGAATTTATGGACATTGTAAGTAATAAGTTGAAAAAGGAATTTATGAGAATAAGGGGTAAGAAATTGTTTATGTTAGTAAATATGTAATTATGTGACTTCAAGTGAAAGAAAAGAGATGGTTTGAAAAGTTTATATGAATTGGAAATGAGAAGTGTTACTTTGCAAATTATGAGTATGAGAAATGAAAGAAACAAAGTGGTAATGCAAAGTAAGGAAAAATAAGAAGGTCTGCAGCTATTAATCGCGTTTTGGGATCCACACCCATTAGGTGCACACGGTTAGGACAGGGTCCTACTAGCAAAGTAGGCCCGAATTAGCCCCAATAGGTACAAAGCTCGCTCAGGAAAAATCCCCATAAGATCAAAGGCTCGTTAGGTTACGTGGATCCTACGCGATGATTAATAGCTGCATTACCAAATATAAACATGAAATATGAATAAATGAGAATATATGAAAGAGAGTGAAGAAAAGAAAATAAAGAAAAGGCCCTAACGAGGGAAAGGTCTTATGGGTCAAGAAGTCCTGAGTGAGAAGAAGTCCTATTGGGTGAAGATACCATCCTAACCAATTGTGCAATCAAGAATACCTAATGGAATTTATATTGCTAGCAAAGCAAAAGACAAAGTTAAAAGGTAAAGTTAAAAGTATATGAAAGCAAAAGACAAAGTTAAAAGGTAAAAGTTAAAAGTATATGAAAGTAAAAGACAAGGTCAGAAGTTAAGAAAAACCAAGAGTATTTACTATTGTTATATGATTTTAAATTTGAACCAATAAGGTATGCAATGAAATATGATTTATGTATGTGAATGAATTGATTGATGCATGCCTTAGTTGTTCTTATGCCTCTTTAAAATGACATTTCTGGGTTCGTGGATTTCTCACCCCTTACGCCCATTTTTCAGGTTCAGAGTTAGATTCCGAGGTCCCAGCCGAGCAGGATCACTCTCCCAACTAGGGAGAGTAGTGTTTCATGCCATTTTACTAGTTTGGAACTTATGTTATTTTGAGGTTGTATATATAAAACCACATTTATACTTTCTCTATAACTTATTATCTTTGTGGTGCGATGTGTAGGCACCTTTGGGCCGGATTTCCTCCGTTATGACGGGGATGTTCGGTGCATATTTTGTTGTAAGTAATACCTCATCTTTTTGGTGAATCTAAAACGTGCAGGTACATAGAATGAACTAGGGAAACACCCTAGTGATGCATAGAGGTTATATGAACTGGACTGGAAAAATATAAAATGAACTTGCAAGCAGGTTTTCAAGAAAATATGGGAAATATCCAATAAACAGAGGAGACTCTGTCAGATTTTTCCTAGAATTCCCCTATAACTAATTATTACTAAATGTACTTTCTAAATAAGTATAATTAGGTAATTCCGCGTGTGAGCCCTATGTTTTGAAAGGTTAGGAAAAGGAAAATTTTAGACCACTATTTTTAGTAATGAATTAGGCTTCCCCACTCTGATAATGGAGTTAAAAACTAAATAATTAAGCAAAACTCACAAAAATATTTGTTTAATTTTATTATAAAACTTAGGGTGTCACATTTTTAACTTCTCAAAATCAGTTTTTAGTGTTCCTAACTTTTGGGTATTCTATATAAACCTTTTCCTAACATTTTTGAATCATTATTACAAACTTAGAACATTTTCATTACAATTTTACATAGATCAAAGCCACACTATTCTCTCTCACTTTCATAGATCAAAGCTTTCAACTTTTACATTCTTTGATCAAGAATCTTTAAATCTCTTATGTTGATATTTTCATAGTTCTTGAAAGAGATTCATAGGATTGTTATTGTTTTCAATTTTGAGTTGTAATCATTGCAAAGGAAGCAAACATTCTACAACACAAGGAAGCCTTGGTGGTTGTTCATCAAGCAAAAGAAGTCTTGGAAGTCTTGTTATGTTAACAAGCATTTGGAAGCCTTGGTGTGAGGTATCATCAAGCATTTGGAAGCCTTGTTGGGTAAACAAGCAATTTGGAAGACTTGTTGTGGGGATATCAACAAGCAAGGGAAGAGGTTAGATTAGATTCAATAGGGTTGCAAGACAAGAGTGTGGTATCTCTTGGAGGCTATCAAGAAGTGAGTCTTGAGAGGCATTTGCTTGTAATTTGAGAACTCTAATTCCTCATAGTGAAGAATCTATCTTGGTTGAAGAGGGGACTGGATGTAGCTCTCAAGTGGATGAGAGTGAACCAGGATAAATCTCTGTGCAGTATCTCTATTTCCTTAACTCTTTACATTCTAGTCATTTCAATATTGTTCTTGGTTGAAAACCTAGAAAAGATTGATTTTTCATAAGTGATTGAATTGAATTTTAATTGTTCAAATTGATTTGGGGAAAATCATTTTCATAACCTAGGTAATCAATAAGAATATTGGTGTTAATCAATTCCGCTTTATCTCTGATTATACGTGTTAATTGATTGATTTTCGTATTTAATTGAAAAGTGATTTTTCAGTTTTAACAGTGGTGTTAATCGATTAACCAAATGCAAACTTTCAGGCACTAATCGATTAACTGAAGTATTAATCGATTAACCATTTGATGTCTTTCAGGTGTTAATCGATTAATTGCAGACTTAATCGATTAAGAGCTTAAGTTTTTGTAAAAATCATTTGTTTTTAATTGTTTCTCTAACACCTATTCAACCCCCCTTCTAGGTGTTCTCCTAGTGTCTCCTATTTATTTCACCCACCGATTGTAGTTCTTACAATTGGTATCAGAGCTCGGTCGAAAGAAAAAGCATAGTGCTTTTTCGTTAAGATCCTTGAGGAAACTACAATGGGTTCTACGAATCCCTTTGGTGGTGAAGGTGCTTCAATTAGCCGCCCTCCTATGTTTGGTGGAGAGGGTAATGCTTATTGGAAAGTTAGTATGAGAATTTTTATAGAAGCCATAGACATGAACATTTGGGAAGCCATTGAAAATGGTCCTCATATTCCCTCAAAAGAAGTAGATGGTGCATCTCAACTAGTTCCCAAAGATAAGTGGACCAATGATGATAAAAAGAAAATTTAATATGATTTAAAAGCTAAGAATATCATCACCTCCGCTCTATCTTATGATGAGTTCTTTAGAGTCTCCCAATGTCATAATTCCAAACAAATGTGGGACACCTTGCAAGTCACACATGAAGGCACTAGTGAAGTTAGGCGTGCTAGATTAAATTCTTTGATGCATGAATATGAATTGTTTCATATGTTGCCTAATGAATCTATATGTATTATGCAAAAACGTTTTACTCATATTATTAATCATCTCATTGCTCTTGGAAAAACTTTCATGAATTGTGAACTTGTTAACAAAGTTTTAAGATGTCTAAGTAGGGAATGGCAACCTAAGGTTACCGCAATCGTTGAATCAAAGGACTTGGACACCATGGACTTAGCTACACTTTTAGGAAAGCTTCAAGAACATGAAATGGAGCTTGGACGTTTGCATATGCATGAAGAGTTGGATAAGAACAAGGAAAGAAAAGGAATTGCTCTTAAAGTCAAAAATTCATATAAAAAGGAAGAGAGTTCCGATGATGATGATGGTGAAGATTCCGATTCGGACATTGATGAAGAAGAGATGAAACTTCTACTAAGAAAGTTTATCAAGCTTCTAAGGAGAAAAGGAAGGTTGAACAAAGAAAAAAGTAAAGAAAAAAATTCCCCACACTACAAGACTAAGACAACAAAAGAAGGAGTGGTTTGCCATGAATGCGGAAAACCCGGTCATCTCAAATACTCATGCTCTAAGTATCTCAAGAAGAAGGAGAAAGAAAAGAAAAATTCAAAGCATAAGAAGGCATACATCGTTTGGGATGAAGAAGAGGAAAAGAAAAGCACATCAAGTAGCTCTTCGGATGATGAAGAAGTCGCTACACTCAACTTGATAGCTCTAGTAGATGAAGAGGAAAGTTCAAATGATGAATCAAGTGAACAAAGCGACGAAAGCGATGTAAGTGAAACTAAATCCGAAATTTCTTCCAAATATGAAATTTTATATAATGCTTATGAAGAAATGCATGAACTTCTCAAGAAACTAGATTTGAAAAACATTGAAAGAAAGAAGCTCATTTTGAAACATCAACAAGAGATTTTAGAACTTCAAAAACAAGTTGATGAGCTTAATCTTCAAAATGAAACTCTTGATCTCATTTATGCTAGTTCTTCTTGTGATTGTGCTAGTAGATTGAATATTGTGGTTGATTGTGAGAATTGCAAGTTGCTTAAAGATGAAAATGCTATTTTGAAAAATAATCTTGCAAGTTTCACAAGTGGTGATATTATATTGTGCACATTGTTAAATTTTCAAAGAGAAAATTCAAACAAGTTTGGTTTGGGTTATACTAATGCTAAGAGTAAGTCTCATAGAAATGTTGTTGATTTTTCTAAAGTTGATTTTTCAAATGCACCAACATGTTTCTATTGTGGTACTCATGGACATACTTCAAATGTGTGTTATATTAAAGTGCATGGTATACCTAAAGGAAATTTTGTTTGGGTAAAGAAGGGTGAGAGTCCCTTAACTAACAAAAATGGATCCAAGACAATTTGGATACCAAAAAGCAAAGAATGATTGTTTTGTAGGTATGATTGAAAAGCAAAGGCATTACAAGTGTTATTCATTATTTGCATCTTCAAGTCTCAAGTGAAAGTCCTACAAATTGGTACAAATGATATTGTTGGATATTTACAATTGATATTACTTCTACAAAGTTCAATTGGTATTATTGTGTGATCATTAGATGATTATCATGCTATTGTGACTTATTGTGATATTTCTTTACAATAAATATCTTACTTTATTAAGTGATATGATGACTTTTTAGGTCTAATTGGTATCATATTTCATTGTCATATTTCTTTCCAATTGGTATCACACTTCAAAGTAAACTAAAAAAAAACTATACTTTGAAGAAATAGTTCTTTAGTGTTACATTTGGTATCATTGATTAGTTGATATCAATGTTGTGAAGAAATGATTGTTACTCTTCTATTTTGGCTTAGAATTTTATATCACAATTGGTATATATTACTTTTTGATAATGCCAAAAGGGGGAGAAGAGGTTGTTTTGTTGTTTTTATATAGGTTGAGCAAAGTTGTTGAAGATAGGGGGAGAATCAAGCTTAACTCAATTGGATTTCAAATGTCAAAAGCATTTATTGAGGGGGAGCAAGAGTCTCACCAAGTATCAAATGGTTCAAGCATCAACAACTTCAAACAAATTCAAAACGTGTTTGTCATTTTCAAAAAGGGGGAGATTGTTACATCCAGTGAGAATGTTTTGATAATGACAAAGGTTTTGAACAAGCTACAAGAGTTTGTGATCAAGCTCAAGTATGGAGAAGTTCATCAAACAACAACAAACAACAAATGATGAAGAGAGAGCAAGCTCATGAAGATTCAATTTGTGTTAAATTGTAATATCTTTAGTTTGAGTCTATTATTTTTAATGAGTTTGGGTAGAGTCTTTAGAGGGTAGTGAATCTCTATCAAGGTCATGATTATATCATATTTTGAGTATTCACTTAACCTAAAATCAATAGGTGGCTTAAAGGTTTGAAAGGAAAGGTTTAGTTTTGAGAAAACAAGTTTTTAATTGAATTTAACAGTGGCTAATCGATTAATGGGTTAGATTAATCGATTAACACACATGTTACAGTGGTTAATCGATTAAGCCATATGTTAATCGATTAAGACCTGCACAACTGGTTTTTAAAATACGTTTTTAACTTCTCAAAATCAGTTTTTAGTGTTCCTAACTTTTGGGTATTCTATATAAACCTTTTCCTAACATTTGTGAATCATTATTACAAACTTAGAACATTTTCATATCAATTTTACATAGATCAAAGCCACACTATTCTCTCTCACTTTCATAGATCAAAGCTTTCAACTTTTACATTCATTGATCAAGAATCTTTGAATCTCTTATGTTGATATTTTCATAGTTCTTGAAAGAGATTCATAGGATTGTTATTGTTTTCAATTTTGAGTTGTAATCATTGCAAAGGAAGCAAACATTCTTCAACACAAGGAAGCCTTGGTGGTTGTTCATCAAGCAAAAGAAGTCTTTGAAGTCTTGTTGTGTTAACAAGCATTTGGAAGCCTTGGTGTGAGGTATCATCAAGCATTTGGAAGCCTTGTTGAGTAAACAAGCAATTTGGAAGACTTGTTGTGGGGATATCAACAAGCAAGGGAAGAGGTTAGATTAGATTCAATAGGGTTGCAATACAAGAGTGTGGTATCTCTTGGAGGCTATCAAGAAGTGAGTCTTGAGAGGCATTTGCTTGTAATTTGAGAACTCTAATTCCTCATAGTGAAGAATCTCTCTTGGTTGAAGAGGAGACTGGATGTAGCTCTCAAGTGGATGAGAGTGAACCAGGATAAATCTCTGTGCAGTATCTCTATTCCCTTAACTCTTTACATTCTAGTCATTTCAATATTGTTCTTGGTTGAAAACCTAGAAAAGATTGATTTTTCATAAGTGATTGAATTGAATTTTAATTGTTCAAATTGATTTGGGGAAAATCATTTTCATAACCTAGGTAATCAATAAGAATATTGGTGTTAATCAATTCCGCTTTATCTCTGATTATACGTGTTAATTGATTGATTTTCGTATTTGATTGAAAAGTGATTTTTCAGTTTTAACAGTGATTAATCGATTAACTGAAGGTGTTAATCGATTAACCAAAAGCAAACTTTCAGGCACTAATCGATTAACTGAAGTATTAATCGATTAACCATTTGAAGTCTTTCAGGTGTTAATCGATTAAGAGCTTAAGTTTTTGTAAAAATCATTTGTTTTTAATTGTTTCGATTCGTTTCTTTCGAAAATCTTTCAAGGTTTCTCTAAAATCTATTCAACCCCCCCTTCTAGGTGTTCTCCTAATGTCTCCTAGTTATTTCACCCACCGATTGTAGTTCTTACAACATCAACATCTCATGACGACAGTGGTCACCGCTCCTTGGTTCCACGGTAGATGAAAACCGATGCATTCCAGAAAAACATCCGCATACTCTTAGCACCTTTATACTCATCTATCGCTATCTTACTACTAACACACACAGAGTCACACAACAGGGCATGTAAGTCCACGCATAAGGTTACTTAGATCAACCATTGCTCTGATACCACAACTGTAACACCCCGATTCGGCAACTTGAAACCACAATTACTTAAATTGAATATAGTGAAAATTTGGGGCAATTTTTTTTTAAAAAAAAAACATGTATAACATGGACATGAGAACATTTAAATTTTCGAAACTTGGTTACAATTAAAACTCGTGTTCTCACGTTGCATAAAGTCTTTCAAGTTCCAAACCGAGATGTCACAAGACACCGCACCTTGAAACTTGTCCACCAAAACATCATTTAAATACAACGGCCCATTTACTTGTTTCAAAACATCAGTATTGAATAAAACTTTAGCCGGGGTACAGTATGATAAAGCTATGGCTACTAAGAATTTGCGATGGAATACAATACTCTGAGGGATTACCTATCCTCTAGTCATATATACTAAGACTTGTAATCTAACTCTGAGTCTCGGTAGATCAAACTCTTAATCATCTTCGTCTGTCGGAAGATCCTCAGGGCCCGGGTACCAATCCTCGTCACTGGGACACTCCTCCGTGTCAGCCTCAGACCATAGATCAAGATCGTCGTCATCTCCCACCTCAGGAGTCTCCTCTGTAGAGTAGTCTAGGGAGCTCTCCTCCTCCATCTCATGAGCCAAAAGTCCCGCCATAATCTCCTTCCTTTGTCGTTCCATCTCTATGTAGACCATGACGTAGGCGGACATGGATATATCATCCCCTTTCCAGGGAGATGCACCTATCTCTCGCTTGAGCTGAAACCTCACGATGTTGTCCATCTAAGGAACATACAGATTTTTCCAACACAAAACAGATATACACGATAGAGTGAGCACCCAAAACAATAAATGTCGACTGTGTGGAATTACAATAGGCAAATATTAAGATAAAACAATAAACATCATGCAAATCAACATAATCATCATCATCATACACATAAATTCATGCTCAGTCTTCTCGTGATGACATTCCCAATATCTTTCTCATAAAACTTATACAAATCTTAACAATTCTTTCCTCCATCATTATTTCGAGACTTATCGATTATTCCAGGGATCGTTTCTCATACTTGTCTCATGAATCTTGCTCAACATTTACAATCATTGCTATACTTTTCTTTTGAACATCTCAATCTTTTAAGTATTATCATTTCAGTTCGCTCAATGATGTGGGGAAAACATCACTGAGGAAATTCAGTTAGCACACACGTCTACATCTCCTCGGTCATCCACCCAACCTAGTCGGAAGCAAACAGGAGTACGGGACCTTTACCACGCGGGCTTGACAGCTGTCTCAACAAATCAATATGGCTCCAAGCCAGGAGAACTGTAGAAAATCGGGTACAGTCTCAAATCAAATTATATAATCAAGGCTCACTGTAGAAACATCGGGTACAGTGGCAAATTCACAGAGCCCCGTTCCAGTCCCTCTCACTGTTCCTGAATTGCCATAGGGGTGACAGTACTATTCTAGTTCCGGGTGCAGAACTTACCACGGCTTTGGACCCAGTCCCTACCACGTCTGGTATACCACATGTGGAATTCATTCCGCCCAGAATAGTACTCAAGGCATCATGATGTTTTACCGCCCTAGCCTACCCTATTGCATTCACAACCCGAATATCCCTGATATCCGGGGTATCTTCCTCTCCACTACTTCGATATCACACTCATGACTCACCGCATTCATCCATGTCTTTTAAAGTCTTAGTATTTTAATTAACATCTTAATCCTAAGGTCGACTCATCCTTAGTGCATCCCTTCAACGAGTCCCGACCACTAATAGTTAAATCCGTTCCCCAAAGAATCACATCAGCATTCTGCATCACATCTCGTGAGCTTTCACAGTACGACATCATTACTCATTTCAGCACTTCAACTTTACTTTCTCAGTTCATAACTCTTTTCTCGTGAATCTCATCAGCATTGCTTTCATCAGCTATTGCTCAGCAGCATCATCAGCATCTTTCTCATCATCATTTCAACACTTTCGTTCGTAACGTCGGGTATTTCTTATCACAAACTTAAAAATCATCATTTCATCTCAACTCTTCCTCAAACTCATCTCATAACTCTTTTCCATTCACTCTCATACCTCTTATCAGTACTTTCATAACCTTTATTATTACTCATCTTTCTTTTCAATTACAATTCATTACTTCGTGGTTTTATTCACGTCATCTCATAATCAAGGCGTATCAAATGTTTTTCAAACAGTTTCACAATACTTTTTTGACAAATAAATCATTTCGCATACTAGGATAACCAAGTAGTTCATGTATACTTAAATAGAAAATATGACATCATACTACAGCAACAAAAACACATCAAGCCATAAACATAAGCCAATCTCAGCTGTTCGTGTGGATAGCCAGACAATCAAACAATTGCTATCACACTACCTCGCTTAATGAGATCGGGGTCCAATCTTTGAGATGACTGGAACATCTTAATATGTTACCTAAATACCACGGCGTCTTAAGGGTAAGCCCCTCTCTCACCTCTAGTGATGTAGGCCTCCCAAAAGCTTTCCGAGATTTCCAAGTCGCTAGCTCCGCCTCGTTTCCTTTTCGTCCGTACCCGAACTAAAACATTTTTCCCGTGCGTTAGAAACGATTTCAATAAAATCATTACTTCGTTTGTTGAAAACACTTTGAAAAAATTCCCTTTTTGGAAACACATTGCCAATATCCAAAAGGTTTCAAATCCAGTTTAAATCTATAATTAAAATGTTTCCAAGAAAACTCTAAAACAACCTCTTTGTCAAAACAAAATTCATTCCACTCATAATAACTTAATTTAAAATACTCTTATTACAAAAATCATTATCCTTAAGCTCTAAACAAAATTCAGAAACTCAAGAAGATAAAATTCTAGAACCATATCAAATTGATTCATTTCAATCCCAAACTTTACAACACTATCAGATACTGGTAAAAGAATATCATATAAAAATTTCAGATCAATTGAAGTTGCTTAAACCATACTTTCCAATTAAACATTTCTCAATTCTTTTGAAATCCAGACATAGGTTTTTCACCAATAATTCTAACAAATAAAATTCAAAGATGATTCCAATTCAATCCAAATTTCCAAGAACACACTCAATGAACTTGAGGAACAACACATTAAATTTTCAAAGCATTCACAAGCTCACATAATGCAAGTCACATTTTAAATCTTTCAGAATCATTAATTAAATTATAATCTTAATAGACTAACTCAATTACTCTTAAGAAAATAATTCAAACTAAGCCTTGTGACTAATTCACCAAGGACCGAATTACCCATGGTCAATATTTTCTAATCACTAATAAATTTATAAACCTTGAAATCATCGAATTAACATCATGGAAATTCCTTTTTAATTAACTGGATCAACTTATTTATTTTCATATCTAAAAATCGAAAAAGATTAAAGAAAACACACATCACTTCCATCAAACACATAGCATCATGCACCTAGGAATATAGCCATTATCAAAGGTCATTTCATGAAGAAAATTTTCCCAACCACATGAACATGCATTGGCCGAATCATACATGCATAATCTTGCAAGGATTTGTTACACAAATAAAGACATAAAATAATGAAATCATTTTCTTTCTTTTTGACTCAAAACCGTGAGCATCAAGAAGAAAATCAACAATCTTGATTCATTTTCTTAACTTAGATCAAAGCAATAATTTGAGTCACAAACCACTTCAAAGATTTATTTTATTTTGAACTTAATTATTTCATGCATGCACCTTTTAAACTCTTAGATTAAACTAGTCTCATCATGCATGCAACCTTAATGATGATCAAGCATGACTTTCTACCTCTCTTTCTCATGGCCGAATATCATCATGCAAAAAGACAAGGTTTTTATTCCATTTTTCAACATGCAAGAATCACATAATCCAAATCAAATCATGTAGGTTTTCAAGACCACTTTTCAAAGCATCACACTACATCACTTATTCACATCATCATGCATTAACCTCATCAAAACAAGATTTTTCTTAAATATTTCTAACATGTATAAAATAGAACTCAAGTTCATTGCTTTATCTCAAACAAACCAAGATCATACTTTAAATCTCTTGAAAATAACATGCATGTACTTGAAATCATCAAATCTAACCATAATACTAACATGCATCAACTTTTCACAAAATAAAAAGCATGAATCCCACTTTTATCAAGCATGGCCGAATATGCTTCACAAAAAATTAACATGCACAAGATCAAACACTTAGATTAAATCATGTTCCTACTCAAAAATCATTTTAAAGCTTGTTTCTTTAATTTCCTTTTCAAAACCGTGACATGCATCAAAGAAAAACATGATCTTTTCACTTAAAATTGACATGCATGACTCAAGATCTTAACTTTTCACTTATTAGATATGGATCATCACATGCATGCACATAAATCACCAAGTTCATCATCAAACCAACATGCAAAGCCAAAGATCTCAACTTTATCATCAAGCAAGCTTAGATCATATATTTATTCATCAAATAATCACATAAATGCATCATGGATCACGGTTCAAGTGAGAAAATTTAACATGCAAAGAGATTTATTTCAAATTCACAAAATCTCAAACAACTCTTTAGATCTTTAAGATTTAGTTTGAAAAGCATCAAGATCCATCATGAAAACTTTAACCGAATCACCAAGTCCATGGTTTCACATATTACAAATCTTTTTTAGTCTTAAAAGTCCATGATCATGCATAAACATCACATGCACTCATCATCTAAGCCATGAACATCAACATGCAAAGAAGAAAAGAAGAAGGATTTACAAGATTAAAAGAAAAATCTAAACTAATACAACTCTTTCATGACTCTCGAATCACCTACCAAGAAAAGAGTTGCTCTCCTAGCTTTCTAGTTCTTGGATTTTCAAGGAAACTCCAAGATCAAGCTCCAAATATCCTTCTTCTTCCTCTTCCTATCTCCCACGGCCCTCTCTCTTTCTCTCTCTCTCTCTCTCTCTCTCTCTCTCTCTCTCTCTCTCTCTCTCTCTCTCTTTCTCTCTAAGAGTGAAGGAGCTCTTAGAGTGGTGTTTGAAGAAATGAGGAAATGAACTTGGTTTTTGGAAGAAAATGAACTAGGCTAGCTCATATATATAGGCAACTCATGATTTTCCCTTTTTGGCCCTTATGAAATTTGGTCCATGCACAACTAAGGGGGGTGATTTCGTCCTTCTTAAATTTGCATTCAAGGGATCAAATCAAAGGAGACATAGTGGAGTGAATTAAGGCACTAGGGTCACTTCATGCAAGATTATTTCTACCACCTCAAATTTTTCTACTAACTTAATTTCCTTATGGTTCTAATTATTCTATAGGATTCTTGTCCTAAAATTTAAAATCCTAGGCTTACCCACACATACACACAAACCGTAACACACACATACATATATACACATCCTACCGTTTTATTTCCTAATCATATTCACCTTAGAACATAATAATCATCAATTAATGCAATGATACAAATATCTTTAAAGAATCACATTCACACAATTGCATCATTCATCAAACACATATCAAACCAACACACATCACATAATAGATTGCCATAACAATAACTTTCTTCTCGGCTATTTTTAATACCCAATATCCTCAAAATTCGTACTTCACAAACTCAGAGAACAAATTTTTATAAATCAGCCCAGAAAATTCTAAAAGTTACATTTTCAAATTCTACGTTTCAATACGATCGTTTTCATATAAAGATCATAAAATTCCGAGTTACGGTTAAAAAGATATGAATTTTCAAAGTTGGCAAATCCATAAAGAAATTCATGTCTATTAAGAATCATCCTTAATAAAAATCATAACTCATCTCTTGTTGATCAAATTACTCCAAACTCAACAAAATCATTCACTTCACGTCTGTAAAAATATTTTGTTTATAAAAATCCATGAAATTAACACTTTGTTTCTTACTCTCGTAAAATACTCATCAGAAAATCCTTTATAAAACAGAACTTCAAGATTCATTTTAATAAAATTAATTTTTGCACGTAGGGAAAAATACGGGATGTCACATCATATGCATATACTGGAAAATTTTAGAAGATCAGAAGACAAATTTTTAGCACTTAATTGGCTGCTATAGTCTATTACATTTACATAGCTAGGAATTGGAGAATCGATCTTTAGGAAGGGTCATTATACAACACTCATCCTTTGTGGATGAGTAAAGATATTCATTGCCTAAATCTAAGGCAATTGTTCATTTAAGTCATTGGACGACTGAGATTGATGGATGAGAGCATGGTGTATGTATACACCTGGTTAAGTTGAGTGCACCATAGAAAATGGTCATCCCTACGTTTTTTTTGGTAAACTGTTTTTTTTAATGATAAATTCTCCTAAAATAATGACCTTAAAAAATACATTAATCATAATTTTTTGAATACTTTTTTTTGTCCTTAATATAGATCTCATTTCTAATTTTCAATGCAAAAATCTCAGCCCTTGTAGAATTTTTTTTTATTTTTTTAAAATTTTTTTAAATATCTTATGTATTTTCCTTTTCACAAATATATATATTTTTTTATTCATATTTTTTTATTATGTACTCCCTGACAAAGGTTAAAATTTTTTTCCTTGTTTTCAAATTTAGTCATTTCAAAAATTTTCTATGTGTATTCTTCTTCGATAACATGCACTCGTTTTTATGATTTGGATTAAATTTTTTTTTACTCCCTGTTCTGAGAAAACTATATTGAGTAAAAAGTGTATTCAAAATTGACATATTCTAATAAATTTTTATACAAATATGTGTAAAAAAATATTCTGAGTGAATCTGTGTTAATTTTTTTTTTAAAAAAGTCATTATTTTTACATTTCTTTTAAAAAAGCAGTTTTAAAAAAAACCTACAGATGACCATTTTCTATGGTGCACTCAGTGTAACACCTTAGTTATTTACCCATAATTACCCTTAAGATTAAAAATAGCGACTTAAAAAAAATTCTTTTTAGATCATTTGATTAGTTTCGTTTCATAAGAAAAACTAGTAATCATATAATTCACTTTCGAAAATTCTCCGTGAAATCGGACGGAATTTTCTTTGAATACGCGACTTTTCTAAAATAACATCTTAACCTGTCAAGCTTATACAGAAGCAGATTTAAATTCATCAGAGGCCAGCAGGGCCCAAAATATTGATTAGTCCACTCAGAACATAGGTTCCAAAAAAAAAATACAAATAACTTCTCAAACTCTTAGTTTTCCAAAAATACAAAATAATTGAAATACAAATAAGCCTCCCAAAATAACCCATGACCGATAGATGGTCGCTAAATACTATATACATTCCACGTGGTGGGATGTACTCCTGCTCGGCCAGACTTGTGTATGATCCCTCGGTACCTGTAAAAATATAGCAAGAGGGGTAGCATTATACAGAACTAAGGAAAATAGCTTCTAAGAAGCATAGCTGACAAACTAGGCCCTATCACAATAGAAATTATCTATTAACTTAATATTCCTTTTCAGGTAATTACATACAAGTTCGTTTTCGATAAATTAAGCCCTATGGTCATACTACCTTCCTAGCAATCCTACATTCAACCTTAAGTTACTCTTCAATTCCATTAAATTCACATTTCACTTTCATTTTGTCCCTGGTCACGACCTACTGCGTCCGCACTAATGTGCTGGTCACGACTTACTGCGTCCGGATATGTTTCATTTCATTCTCCCCTGGTCACGACCTACTGCGTCCGCACTAATGTGCTGGTCACGACTTACTGCGTCGGGGTATATTTCATTTCATTCTGTCCCTGGTCACGACCTACTGCGTCCGCACTAATGTGCTGGTCACGACTTACTGCGTCCGGGTATATTTCATTTCATTCTGTCCCTGGTCACGACCTACTGCGTCCGCACTAATGTGCTGGTCACGACTTACTGCGTCCGGGTATATTTCATTTCATTGTTATAACAACATCACCTCTCATGAACATTCAAGCACAAACATCATTTCAATATCACATATTATCATACAACCGTTGTTGTCACATTTACACTTGACAAATTTAATCAAGCACAACATCCATCAAAGTTCCCCGTCACTCAATCACCATCCTCTAACTTATGATACCTATAATACTAATATCACTTCCATTTTACCAAACTATTTACCCTTAATCCATTCTTTAATTACTCAATCATAATTTTTCATCCTTCCCACCTTACTTAGGCCTTTCTATATGACTTGCCTGCGTTAACACTTAGTCCATTATTTGCTTTACGAGCCACCAAACCAAGCACGATATTACCATACATCAATGACGAGTAAAAATCAACAAATGGTGAACAAAACAGTCGACATACTCAGGTATGTCCCAGGTTACAATAAATTAATTCATCTCCCTAGGGTTCTTCACTTCATACTTAATTGACATATATTCTACACATTTAGTAGCAATTATGCCCTAAGGTTCATTTAATGCATTTTATAGTTTAAATATCCCATAGTTCATTCACTGAATCAATTATCTACACCTAGTCATCATTACAACAACCTAGAATCTATATCCTTAGAAAAGGTAACACAAACCCCTCTTACCTTCTTAAGAGGTGGTGATGAGTCTCAAGCCCTAGCCCATGGACCCTTGGTGTTTGAGTTCCTTATCCTTAGCTCCTCTACCTTTTGACTTGTACTCACTTTGACCCTTGAATCCCTAGCCTTAATCTCCTACTTCTTGTCTTTAATGATGAGGTTGATGGGTATAACTCTCCCTAGTTGTTAGGTTTACAAACCCATGGAAATAGAGAGGGAGAAGGTCACGAATTTGGTGGAGGAGAGGAGGAAGGATTTTGTTGACCAAACTCTTACTTGATCTTGATGGGAATGATGGGTGGGTCAATTTTGTGGCTTGGTTTTGGGTGGTTCATGGTTGATGGCTATGGGTGATGATGATGCCTTGGTTCTTCTTAGGTGCAAAGCTTGAAAGGTCTATGGAGATGAGGAGGAGGGAGCCACGAATTTGAGAGGGTGTATAAGGATGGCTCTTGGTTATTTTATTGTAGAGGATTTGATGGAGATGATGATTTATGAGAATGATGGGACTTGGTTATTAGTGTTTGAGTTGATGATGGTTTGGTGCTTGATCTTAGATCAAGAGGGTGGATGAGGTTTTGATCTTGGTGTTGGTGTGGTTTTATGTTCATGGTGTTTGAGGGAGGATGGGAAGCTCTTGGGGCTTTGAGAGAATTGATGAGGAAGAAGGGATGATGTTAATGATGGTGTATGAGGGAGTGTCATGCCCTTGGTGTCTTAATTTGTGCCTAGGAACCAGCCACAATCGTGTGGCCAAGAATGGAAACTTTGGCCCCAAGTTCATGATCAACGCACCAGATCTAATCTGGTCCGCGCGCGCGCCTGAGCGCGGTTCTGGCGCGCCTGAGCACGGCCACGCACCAACTGGTGCTGCTGATGCGAGCTGGTGCGTACGATGGTGCTCCTGATGCGGCTGGTGCGCCATTTCTCTTATCTGGTGCGCACAGGGCGCGCCTGGGCGCACGGAGGACGTGCCTGTGCGAATAACTCCCTGAGTTGGTGCACCAATTGCACCCTGGTGCGCCTGGGCGTGCACTGGTGCGCCTGGGCGTGCACTGGTGCGCCTGGGCGTGCACCAGAATTTCCAAACTTCGATTCGCCGCAACTTTTTCGTTAACCGTCGGGTCGGATCCAAATTTTTAGACAAGCTTCTTAACCCCTTAAACTTCAAATCCAAT
Organism: Crotalaria pallida; assembly: GCA_037953625.1. Lineage (NCBI taxonomy): Eukaryota > Viridiplantae > Streptophyta > Magnoliopsida > Fabales > Fabaceae > Crotalaria > Crotalaria pallida. The sequence goes on from CM075650.1 coordinate 60,119,465, forward strand.
GGTGGAATTTAATTTCTTAGCATCCCATAATAAATTCCTAATTTTCTCTTTTCGGTTGATTTCTAATATCTAAAACGCCGATTTAACCCTCGATTCCGCTTAGATAAACTTGCCCTTTGCTACAAATGCCTTCTATACAACCCCTAGTACTTATAATTACTAATCACCTAGCTCCCAAAATTCTTTAAGTAATTAATCTATTCGCTCCCTAACCTTTAAACCTATTAATTCACTAATTATGCTTGGAATTAAATTAGGGATGTTACAATTCTCCCCCACTTATTGGAATTTCGTCCCCGAAATTCCGTTCAATTCCTTCAAATGGAGAACCATCCCAAACTCAAGGTTTTCTAAGCTACCATACTCATTTAGCTTCGGTTCTACTCCCCCACTTGGAATCGGCATGCTAACTGGCTTAATACGCCACCGGACTCATGCATCCGATGAAGAATACAAATCGTGGTTTAGTTTGGTTAGACTGGAAGCAAGATGCTCTATGGTTTTTGAGGTTTACTCCGATGTCCGTAAAACATTGCAAGAGTTCTAATAAAAAGACTTTTAATAAACCTCAGGTTTCTAAAATCAAGAGCAATTTCTCCAATAGATTGGAGATGGCTTCTAAGGTCAACTGGGTTTTTCGCAGACATTTTACTTTAAACATCTGGTAAGGGGCGCTAATCAAATTGGTTCCTGCATTCTAGGCTTGATTGATCTTGTGCAATTTATAATCCTCAGATGACATCAATCATTAATAAACATGAGATTAGGGGTATCAATCTAAATCTCATATCCATTAATGATAGGGTCATTGTCAGGTTTACAAATAGCACTATCACTTAATAACTGCCGCATTCAAAACAACCCAGAACTATTTCTATACTCGATCTAAACGGCAGCATTAATAGAGATTTAATGACAATCTACCCAGTGATCTACAACTTAGGCACTATTCTTAAGTTCTAAGCAATCACACTCATTGACAAGTAAACAGACAACACATACATAACAATCAAGGTTCAAATATGCACACCAACATTTCATATCAGCGCATGATTGCAAACACTAGCTTAGCAATCTCTACTTAATTCTAATCCAATCCTGATCTACCTGTATCAGCCCTAAAATTCAGGTCTAAGTCTATGTACACATCTTAGATAATCTGTACACATTTCAAATGCAATCCAAGAAGAGCTTGAAAATTTTCATGACATGATAAAAACTTTGATAAAAGTAATCACTTTGTATGGTTTCAAAATTCAATAATTAAAATTCCATACATTCAAAGTATGTGTATCTTTATGAAAATCAGGATAGCGTTCAGGAAATTCGTTTGTGCATTTATGCATTTATAAAATCAAAAGGATATGCTGAAAAACATGTATGCGTTCATTTATGTTTAGAAATTTTGCTTATCATACAAGGAAGGCATTTACATATGCATAAGTCAAAGTAGCACATCAACAAATATTGATGTGATGGTGTGTCGATAGAGTCGTTATTTTTGAAAATCAAATTCCTATCTTGATGGAAAAAATTTTGATTTGTTTTACGTAAAATTCTTAGGAAAAGATTAAATCAGGAAAATTTATTTCACACTTTAAAACTTTGATATGTTCATGCCAAATAACTTGGATGAAGTTCCAAAAACAAATTTTATAAAGCAAAGCATATCTTTTTGTAAAGGATTTTCTCCATCTAATTTCGGGAGATTTAGGTGAAGGATTATAACCTTTCTCAAGTTTATCAAACTCAATGAGAATGGGAGTATATGGTTTACTAGAAAGTTTATTTCAATACTTCTCAAACAATCAAAATAGTCACATTCCCTTTGACTTTGAGTTTGACAACTAGGCTTCATTCCGAATTGAGTAAAGTCACATAGAAGGGTTCCTATTTAATCAGCGTGGGGATTGATTAAAAGAATAAATTAGTTCGCCGCTTGATTAATTAGGAATCCTTGGTTGACTCACTAGTTTTTTTAAAAATTTCTCTACACAACTTAGTACTCAATTTGGAAGAATTTCTGGTTCTATTAGAACAGTAAAATTCATTTTTGAATTCAATTTCAAAACATGAAAATTCATTGGGGTTACTATCACACTTGAAAATCAAGTGGTTCCTAATTTTTGAAATGTTTATGCTTGGGAACCAAGCGATTTGTGGATAGCAACACCGTTCTATGAAGAAGCTTGCAAATAGTTTTAAGCACAAAACAGTTTTCAACATGCACAAATCATCATGCAAGAAAACACAAGACAATACATAGCATCACATTCATTCGTTTCCAAACACATAACCTAGCTCTATGCAATCACCTAGGATTTTAAGCACCTAATGCCTAAACATAGGACTATTACTATGTACTATCTTAGGGTTTCTTATATTCAACTCTAGATGTATAAATACTAGCAATCTATCATAACTAACTAGGATTCCTAACTAGCTACTTCTCTTATCTTAAGACAAGACAATACTTCCTACACTTCCGTTGCGCAACTCTGATTCCAAAATATTTACGCATACGGAAACCTATGACAAAGACCTCTAATCCTCCTAAATTTGGGATCTCACTAAATTCCCAAAATACTCGCCGAAACTTAAGGACAGGATGATGATATCTCCCAATAGATGTACACTTGAGGTGATCAGGCTCAATCATACACCATATTGATTATAAGACCATTCTCGTCTCACTTAAGTTTGAATTTCCTCAACCTATTAGTTTCAAAATGTTGAAATCTTGTTTTGTGTGTCACATTTAGAGTTGGTTTACTTGGCGCGAAACTAAAGATCACTTCCTCCCGGTGGGGTAGCAATCTAGTGCTCTTGCCCTTTGGGGTATTGCTTTCCTTAGTCTCGTCATTCATCCACTTCTAAATATGACTCATTGATTTTCCACAAGATTTTCAAGTTTTGCATGGTAATTTTAACATACTTAAATGAACTTAGAAAAGATTTTCAAATGCTTACCATGCTTCTAATGATACTCACTAATTCAGAAAGCAATTCTATTTCTATTTCAAGTTACTCGCTTGATGAGTAACTTTAGGAGTAATAAGTTACTCCCTTCAGGCCGAGGAAAAACTGCTCTGATAACATAAATGTAACACCTTAGTTATTTACCCATAATTACCCTTAAGATTAAAAATAGAGACTTAAAAAAATCCTTTTTAGATCATTTGATTAGTTTCGTTTCATAAGAAAAACTCGTAATCATATAATTCACTTTCGAAAATTCTCCGTGAAATCGGACGGAGTTTTCTTTGAATACGCGACTTTTCTAAAATAACATCTTAACCTGTCAAGCTTATACAGAAGCAGATTTAAATTCATCAGAGGCCAGCAGGGCCCAAAATATTGATTAGTCCACTCAGAACATTGGTTCCAAAAAAATACAAATAACTTCTCAAACTCTTAGTTTTCCAAAAATACAAAGTAATTGAAATACAAATAAGCCTCCCAAAATAACCCATGACCGATAGATGGTCGCTAAATACTATATACATTCCACGTGGTGGGATGTACTCCTGCTCGGCCAGACTTGTGTATGCTCCCTCGGTACCTGTAAAAATATAACAAGAAGGGTAGCATTACACAGAACTAAGGAAAATAGCTTCTAAGAAGCATAGCTGACAAACTAGGCCCTATCACAATAGAAATTATCTATTAACTTAATATTCTTTTTCAAGTAATTACATACAAGTTCGTTTTCGATAAATTAAGCCCTATGTCCATACTACCTTCCTAGCAATCCTACATTCAACCTTAAGTTACTCTTCAATTCCATTAAATTCACATTTCACTTTCATTTTGTCCCTGGTCACGACTTACTGCGTCCGCACTAATGTGCTGGTCACGACTTACTGCGTCCGGGTATGTTTCATTTCATTCTCCCCTGATCACGACCTACTGCGTCCGCACTAATGTGCTGGTCACGACTTACTGCGTCCGGGTATATTTCATTTCATTCTGTCCCTAGTCACGACCTACTGCGTCCGCACTAATGTGCTGGTCACGACTTACTGCGTCCGGGTATATTTCATTTCATTCTGTCCCTGGTCACGACCTACTGCGTCCGCACTAATGTGCTGGTCACGACTTACTGCGTCCGGGTATATTTCATTTCATTCTGTCCCTGGTCACGACCTACTGCGTTGCACTAATGTGCTGGTCACGACTTACTGCGTCCGGGTATATTTCATTTCATTGTTATAACAACATCACCTCTCATGAACATTCAAGCACAAACATCATTTCAATATCACATATTATCATACAACCGTTGTTGTCACATTTACACTTGACAAATTTAATCAAGCACAACATCCATCAAAGTTCCCCGTCACTCAATCACCATCCTCTAACTTATGATACCAATAATACTAATATCACTTCCATTTTACCAAACTATTTACCCTTAATCCATTCTTTAATTACTCAATCATAATTTTTCATCCTTCCCACCTTACTTAGCCCTTTCTATATGACTTGCCTACGTTAACACTTAGTCCATTATTTGCTTTACGAGCCACCAAACCAAGCACGATATTACCATACATCAATGACGAGTAAAAATCAACAAATGGTGAACAAAACAGTCGACATACTCAGGTATGTCCCAGGTTACAATAAATTAATTCATCTCCCTAGGGTTCTTCACTTCCTACTTAATTGACATATATTCTACACATTTAGTAGCAATTATGCCCTAAGGTTCATTTCATGCATTTTATAGTTTAAATATCCCATAGTTCATTCGTTGAATCAATTATCTACACCTAGTCATCATTACAACAACCTAGAATCTATATCCTTAGCAAAGGTAACACAAACCCCTCTTACCTTCTTAAGAGGTGGTGATGAGTCTCAAGCCCTAGCCCATGGACCCTTGGTGTTTGAGTTCCTTATCCTTAGCTCCTCTACCTTTTGACTTGTACTCACTTTGACCCTTGAATCCCTAGCCTTAATCTCCTACTTCTTGTCTTTAATGATGAGGTTGATGGGTATAACTCTCCCTAGTTGTTAGGTTTACAAACCCATGGAAATAGAGAGGGAGAAGGTCACGAATTTGGTGGAGGAGAGGAGGAAGGATTTTGTTGACCAAACTCTTACTTGATCTTGATGGGAATGATGGGTGGGTCAATTTTGTGGCTTGGTTTTGGGTGCTTCATGGTTGATGGCTATGGGTGATGATGATGCCTTGGTTCTTCTTAGGTGCAATGCTTGAAAGGTCTATGGAGATGAGGAGGAGGGAGCCACGAATTTGAGAGGGTGTATAAGGATGGCTCTTGGTTATTTTATTGTAGAGGGTTTGATGGAGATGATGATTTATGAGAATGGTGGAACTTGGTTATTAGTGTTTGAGTTGATGATGGTTTGGTGCTTGATCTTAGATCAAGAGGGTGGATGAGGTTTTGATCTTGGTGTTGGTGTGGTTTTATGTTCATGGTGTTTGAGGGAGGATGGGAAGCTCTTGGGGCTTTGAGAGAATTGATGAGGAAGATGGGATGATGTTGATGATGGTGTATGAGGGAGTGTCATGCCCTTGGTGTCTTAATTTGTGCCTAGCAACCAGCCACAATCGTGTGGCCAAGAATGGAAACTTTGGCCCCAAGTTCATGATCAACGCACCAGATCTGATCTGGTCTGCGCGCACGCCTGAGCGCGGTTCTGGCGCGCCTGAGCGCGGCCACGCACCAACTGGTGCTGCTGATGCGAGCTGGTGCGTACAATGGTGCTCCTAATGCGGCTGGTGCGCCATTTCCCTTATCTGGTGTGCACAGGGCGCGCCTGGGCGCACGGAGGACGCGCCTGGGCGAATAACTCCCTGAGTTGGTGCACCAATTGCACCCTGGTGTGCCTGGGTGTGCACCGGTGCGCCTGGGCGTGCACCAGAATTTCCAAACTTCGATTCGCCGCAACATTTTCGTTAACCGTCGGATCGGGTCCAAATTTTTAGACAAGCTTCTTAACCCTTTAAACTTCATATCCAACGGTGGAATTTAATTTCCTAGCATCCTATAATAAATTCCTAATTTTCTCTTTTCGGTTGATTTCTAATATCTAAAACGCCGATTTAACCCCCGATTCCGCTTAGATAATCTTGTCCTTTGCTACAAATGCCTTCTATACAACCCCTAGTACTTATAATTACTAATCACCTAGCTCCCAAAATTCTTTAAGTAATTAATCTATTCGCTCCCTAACCTTTAAACCTATTAATTCACTAATTATGCTTGGAATTAAATTAGGGATGTTACACTCAGCTTAACCAGGTGTATATATACACCATGCTCCCATCCATCAATCTCCGCCGTCCAATGGCTTAAATCCACATTGACCTTAGATTTAGACAATGAGTATAGATACTCATCCACAAAGGATGAGTATTGTATCCTTATTGCTTTAGGAATATGTCTTTGTCTATGGAGAATATTTGGAAGAAAATAGATTATGATGATGGAAGTAATATAATTAAAACATTAAACCAAATGAATAGGAGGAATCATGAAAGGAGATATATATAGCAAGTATGAGTCTCTTTTTTTTAATCAGTATAAGAAATATTTTTTTTTGGTAAACAGTATAAGAAAATTTTATTCAAATAAGTTGGAGCATAAGAGATACTCTAGAATTCTGGAAATAGTTGCAGTATATAGAATAAGCAAAAAACCAAAGCTGAAGTATAACTAACTAATATGGTCTTCTTGAAATAGCATTCTTTATGTCATTAGTAAGTTACTTCTCCCTTCAACATACTACAGAGAATAATATGTACCCGGTTCCTTACAACATACCTGGTCCTTAACATATATTTTTGTTTGTTAGTTTCATGGTGTCGAGGGTCAAAAAATGGGGAAATATGATAATGAGATTGTGGGTTTGTAAAACTTGAGAGATTGAACAATGGTGAGGATATGGAGCTTCTGAAGTCTAGTGGTGGAGGAAAGTAAGCAAGTCTTGCACAATGACCTCTGTGGGGAGGGCAATAAGCTTCCCTTTTGCAACTCTCCACCCTTCCGCCCCCTCTGTCTAGTTCTATTGCTAAGTGTTTCTTGTTCTCTCCTTCTCTCCCTCTGTTTCGATCATGCCTTCCTCCTCTTACATCCCTCCTCTTAAGCTTCTTAGCTCCCTCACTTGTCACCATCATCCTCGTAAAACACCCTTACTTAGCTATTAAGCACTATTTTTCTCTCTGCACCCTCCTTACACATTACACAATTTTAGTTAGTCATTTTAAGCTTATCTCCCTAAGACAGAAACGAAAGGTTCCTTTTTAGTGATTATGTACCATGAGCCTATACCTCTTATGCTTCCCTCTATTTCCTTATTGTTGCATAAAGTTCCGCTCTCCGGTCATTGTGCAAGTCCTCAAGAGCTTTTATCACTCTTTGAGGCGGAGCTCGCTCAGAGCCTACCAGCCACAGTCCTCAGGAACTCCCAGGATGTCCGCCCAGCTGGCCACATTACCCCTTGTGTACAGCTCTGTGGTGGAAACCCCAAATATCCCATCCTTCCTGCCCACGTATTGGGTCGCTCTTCTCTTTTCTGGTTGCTTCTCCATAATGGGCCTTCTATTTTCACTTGGTGACTCCTTTCTTGGTTTATTGTTTTTGGACCAATAAATTGATCCTCAACAATAGCCCCTTTTTGCAGGAAAAGGGAAAATAGTTGCCGCCCTCGGTTTCCGCGTGCGACGTGAGAGGGAACTGCCAATTACAGTTTTCCCTTTTGCTGCAAAACCATCCACGCACGTCTCTCCACCATCATAACTGCTTCCTCATTAATTTGAATAGACTTTGAGCTCCGCGCCACCTGCATATTTTGCTCCTTTCTTCCTTTATTTGTAACGATTCCTTCTTTCTTCTTCTTTACCTTCAAATTTCTGATTCCACAGCTTCACCATGTCTTCGTCTTCTTCCTCTTCTCCCGATAGTGGTTCAACGTCTCCCACTCCATCAGGTGGACCAACCGGTGACTCTTCTTCCACCTCTATCCCAAACATTCTTCTCTTCCACACCCTCCATTCGCTGCCTCCGTCGAGGGCGAAACTTGCAAGTAGTGGGTCTCGCCGAGACTCGGCGGAGATTCCCATCCTCGTCCGCCCTTTCGCAAAGCCTCCCTCTTCTGGTAACTTGCTTTATTCTCCTGGCCCGCAAACCCCTGTTGTTTCCTTGGCTGAAGCGAAATTGATCGCTCCTCTTCCCAGTGAGCATGCTCTTGAAGTGGGTCCTCATCTTCTTCGTTCTCGTCTGGCCTCTGAAGAATTCCCTTGGTCTTCTCCCTGCTTTCGTGGTCGCATATCTGGTACTAGTGGCTGGTGGGTGAGTCATGTTTTCGTGCATGACCCGCCCTTTGTCAAGGTGCTTGAGCAGGTTGGAATTGCTTCCGCCATCAAGGTTTCTCCTTATCTGGGCTCAAATAGGAGAGCGGAAGATCTTGAACTTTTGTTGCAACGGTGGTGTACAGCAACCCATACTTTCTTCTCTTCTTGGGGGGAGTTCGCCCCCACTTTAGAGGATGTTGTTATCTTGCTTAAACTTCCCGCTTTCGGAGAACATTCTCTCTCCTTTGATTTCGTGAGCTCCGATGTCATTGAAATGGCACAGCAACTCAAGGCGGCCACTTGGCTGAGCGCACGTCACTCTCGTGATGTCTTTGAGCGCCGTAGAGCGAACATGAGCGGAGGTTCCAAAGTGGCAGGGACTGGGTGCCTCATTCCAAAGGCCATAAGGGTCAAGAAGAAGGATTCCTTGAAGTATACTTTCGCTACGTGGATCCGCTATTTCCATGGAGATGTTCACAACGGCCGCTTTGAATCGGGGCCTTCCGTGGATTTGAATTTGAAGAGGGCGGCATTCGTTTCATTTTGGCTTAGTAGATTTGTCTTCCCTTGTCTGCCTTAGGAATCAGTCAGCCCCTCTGTGTTCATCTTTGCTTGCCTCTTGGTTAATGGCATTCGTCTTCCTTTGGAACCAATGTACTTGGGTGGTTTGTATGCCCGCTTGGATCAAACAGCAGAATAGATGAGGCTCTCCTTTGGCCGTTTTTCCATTAGTTCCTTTCTGGACTTGGTTTTCATCCAATACTTTCTTTTCGAGCACTTCCCTGATTATGGCCCCATTCGCCAAACCCCAACTCCTCCTGTTACCTCTGATGATCCCATAGTCTTTCTTATTCAACCCTGTGTCTTTGGTTGGTTCAATGGAAAACCTAGGCGTCCTCTCCTTGAAGTAATTGACAATGAAGACTGCTTTGTGTTTAGGCCTTTCCTCACAAATCTTCTTCCTGGTTGCGACGGTCTTCATGATATATATTTGGAGTCTTCTTTCAACACTCGGAATAATTCATCCAAGCGTACTGAAGGTACTTTTGATTTGTGGCTCATGATCATATCTCCCTGCTTTCTCCCTGGCTTTGTAATCACAGACGCCCTTGGGTCTTTCGGTGGTGCTTTGTGGCCTTATGTATATAGGCCAGACCGTGTTGCTAGGCAGCTGGGCTTTGATCAAGCCCCTTGTGCGTTGACTCTCAATCCTATTGACCTTCCTTCTATTGCTGATGCTACTTTACTTAAGCCCCTTGCTTCTCTGCCTCCTTATGATGATACTCTGTTTGCTCCCCGTTCTCGAGCGGGTCTTGTTCTTCAAGATTGGGTTTCATATCACACTGTTGTTCTTGTTCATTTACGTGACTTTGAGGCTGTTAAAAGTAATGCTCCCCCTCCCTCTGAAATGATTGCTTTGAGGGATCCTTATTATGCACCTATCTCCAAGAAGGACGTTGCTCTTGCAGGTGTGTCTCATTCCTTCCTAATTTCTTCCTTTCTTTGTTTCATGCTATTGTTCATTTTATTATTTTAATTGCAGTTGAATTGGCTTCTTCCGCTCTCTCTTCTGCTTCCAAGAGGAAACATGCTGCTTCCCCTTCTGCCAAAGCCAAGAGTTCCAAGGCTTCCAAAGCTAAGGCTAAGGCCTCCGCCTCTACATCTCCAAAGGCTTCCGCCCCACCCCCCAAAAAACAGAAGCGGACGGCCACGTCCAGCCCGCCTATTTCTCAGCGTAGGGTTTCGCTTCGCCTGATTTCTCGCTTTACTTCTTCAACTCCTGCATCTGACCCTGTTGATTTAGGTGATTGCTCTTCTGCTGATGGCGAAATTCCTGCGTCTGCCTCTCCTCCTGTGGTTGTGTTAGATGATAATCTAGTTCCCGCGTCCGCCCCCGTTCCTGTGGAGACTCATTCTTCTTGTCAAAGGAGTTCATCTACATCCTCTGTTCTGTTGGGAAGTTCATGTAGTCAAAAACATCAAGTTGAGACCTCTAGTGAAATAAATCAGATCCTGCTATCTACTCCTTCTCCGCCTCAAGGCTTGGATGTTATAACTAGCCCTTCCTCTCCGCCTCCAGGTTCTTAAGAATTAAGAATCATTTTCTTACTTCATGTTTTTTTATCCCTTTTCCTTATGGTCATTTTTATTTTCATTCTTTCTTCTTGATTTTAGTTCCGCCTTCTTATGCTATTTCCCCTTCCAAAGGCAATGAAGAGAATGTGTATCAAGCACCCGTGCAAGACGAGAATCCCCAAGATGAACAGTTGGTGATAGAGCAATTGCAAGAAGAGCAACTGCAAGATGAGCATATTCAGATTGATTCTGATGTGATCGCTGCTGCATTTCCCGCTATTCCTTCTGATACTCTTACTATTTTGGCTGATTCCCTAAAGCCCGTTGTTCCTATGCCTTCTCAATCTGAAACAGATCCCTTGATTGCTGCTAAAGCCATAGCTGATAGGTTAAGTGCAAATAAACAATCTTCCACAGCTGCTGGTATGTTATCCACTTTCATGTCTCGGTCATTTTCTTTATTTACTATGTGCTCCTCATGTTTGTTTTTTTTAGGTAATCTGATTCCTGATCTTTCCCTTATCTTACCTCAAGAGGAAATTCAGTGGGTCACTTCCTTCCTTTCACTTCATGATGATATAATTGTTCCACCATCTTCTCTTCCGCTTCCTTTGCGTTGTTCCGCCTTCCGTGTCTTGGCTGACTTGTAACGTCGATTTAAAACACATAGCATTGAAGAGTTACTCAAAGAGCATTTAATCGGCACTCTCCAGTATCTTTCCTCCCTTTGTTAGGTTTTGATGGCGCATGGTTTCAGAAGCTTCATGATAGCATGAAAGCTATTGTGTCTTCCTTGGCTCCAACTGCTATAGAGGCGAAGGCGAAGTCAAAGTCTGCTTTGATATCCAAGCGTGAAATTATTGCCCAAGAGGTGCTTTCTTTTGAGGACAAGCTTGCAGATGCTCGTGCCCGCCTTGCTTTGGTTGATGATGAAATTACTACTTTTGAAGTTGTAGAAAAGGCTCGCTCGGATGCGCACTCTTCCATTGCTTCTCTTATTCAGTTCTGATGCTCTTTAATTATCTTGTATTGGCTTTTGTAATGCTTTCGATCTTTGGATGTTGTTTATGTTTCTTTTTGCTTTGTAATGTTTTGGACCTGGCTTCGATGTTGTGTATGTTTCCTGCAATGTTAGTAATGGGAACTCTTTTATCGCATTTCTTTGTTTTGAATCCATTGCAATCTCTTGCATTTTCTCTTGCAAACACTTAGTGTTCGCAAATCTGATAGACAAGTGGGGTGGCCTCTATCCACTCATCCTTTATCCGTCGTGAAGGCGGGGAGCAGCATCCCATCGTTCCTTCCGATTTCCATGCGCTCTTGCACATATTACTCCATTGTGCTCTTGCACAAATCCTTATCCATATGCTCTCCGCACGTTCCCTTTTCATCTTTGTGCTCTTGCACATTCTCTTCTTTTTATTTTTTATTATTTATCTCTGTGCTCTTGCACATTTTCCTTTTCTTTTTTTTATCTACATCCTTTATTCATGTGTTCTTATTTGACTCCATCTTCTTAGTTCTATTGCTTTTACACTTTACAAGCAGCACATTCTAATTTTTATTATTATTATGCCTTAGCGAACATTTGAGTCAATCTTGTAATTTAGATTTGTTTCCTCCCCTCTTCATTACCTTCTTTCATTAGTTCATACATCTTTGTCATTTTATAAAACTAACAGCAAGAAACATAAATAATTCAGCACAATGCAGTGGTAATAGATTCATAATATAGTTCAAGAAAGGGGTTCTTCATATCATACAAAAATGATTCTTTCTACCAAGGCAACCACACATATTCCTTGTGCCTTCCAAAACTGAAGAACTGATTCTTACATTCATTTCTACTTCTAAGGATAATACTTCTTAATATATTTAAAATTCAAAGGTCCTATTTTATTTTGATTGTCTGGATTGAGGAGAAAACAATACCCGTTGGGATGAGCATCTTGCACTATATAGGGTCCTTCCCACTTGGGCGCCCATTTTCCAGCATGAATATTCCTCATAACCGCATCCGTGGCTTTGAGTACCAGTTCTCCTTCACTGAACATCCTAGGCTTCACGATATTGTCATACATTAGCATCACACGCCTCTGATGTCTCAACATCTCTTCCCTTGCCCTGTCCCTTTCTCCTTCTATGAGTTCCGCCTCTATCTCCCTCCGCCCTTCACTCTCACTGATCATTCTTGGTGAAGGCACAGTGACCTCAGCTGGCAACGTTGCTTCGGCACCATACACCAGGGAAAAGGGAGTGGCTTTGGTAGCACCATGCCTTGTCGTTCTATATGCCCAAAAAGCAAGAGGCAAGTATTCGCTCCAATCAGTAGGCGTATCTCCTACCATTTTCCTTAAAATTCCAACTAATAGTTTGTTTGTTGCTTCCGCCTGGCCATTGGATTAGGGGTAGTAGGGTGTTGATCTGCCATGGATTATGTTGAAGTTTGCCAAGGTGTCCTTTACCCTTTCATTTATGAAGTGTGTTCCATTGTCTGACACAATCCGCTTTGGCAATCCAAATCTACAAATTATGTGCTCCTTTACGAATTTCACCACTGTTTCTCCATCAGCACTAGTAGTTGCTTCCGCCTCAGCCCATCTTGTGAAGTGCTCTGTTGCCACCAACACCCATTTCTTTCCTCTTGACTGTGGCTCTATAGGTCCAACAAAATCCATTACCCATGTATGAAAAGGGTAAGGCGTATCCAGCCCTTGCATTTGTGCGGACGGAGCATGAATTCTGTCTCCATGTTTTTGGCAATCTTGGCATCTTCTGCTGTATCCCTTTACGTCGTCCTTCATCGTGGGCCAATAGTACCCAAGCCTCATCAACTCATAATACAAGTTCCGCCCTCCTAGATGCCCCCCGCACACTCCTTTGTGAACTTCTTCCATCACCCTTTCAATGTCATCCCCGCCTATGCATCGCAACGTTTCTCCGTTAAACGCTCTCTTAAACAACTCTCCTTTTTCGCAAAAATACCACTCCGCCTTCCTCTTTAGCGCCTCGCCTTCTGTTTTGTCTTCGGGGAGTATTCCTTCTTGCAATAACCTCTTCAAGGGGTTTCTCCAGTCCTCTTCTTCTACTTTGACCGCCTCCTCTTCTTCCCTGGCTTCCTGACACTGAATGCATTTTCTTTGAATTGCATTACTTTCCGCCTTCATCTTGGGCCAATAAATCCCCACACGTTGGAGTCTTCTATACAATCCTGGGCCAAGTTGTCCACACATGCTTTCATGAAGCTTGCTCATCTTTTCTTTGCCCTCTTCCTCTGTCACACATCTCATCAGCAATCCCTCATTATTCTTCTTATATAATCTCTTTCCTACCAAATAATAATCCCTTGCTGCTCTTACCAGTGTCTTGCTCCTTAATTGCCTTATCACATCATCTCTCCAACCCGCTTCTTTCTCCTCTTCAGTCCCCACCTTTTCCCTTTGCACCTTCATGAATGTTATGATTTTCTCTCCATCCATCGCCTCTGCCTGGCTTCCAATGGTTGCCAAGGCGTCCGCCTGCTTATTCTCGGCCCTGGGGACGTGTTCCAACCCTTCCACTCTGAACCCTTCCATGAGCTTGAATGCCCGCTCCCTGCAAGACATCAAAGACGTTTCTTTTACTCCATACTCTCCCTTAAGCTGCTTGATAACTAGATTGGAATCTCCTTCGATCGTGAGTCTTTCTACCCCCAGCTCCTTTGCTATCTTTAACCCAGCAATCAGTGCTTCATATTCCGCCTCATTGTTGGTGCAAGGAAACTCCAACTTGAGGGCGAACGACAAAGATTCTCCCCGCCCGTCGGTTAGCATCACGCCTCCTCCTCCTTGTGGTAACGAAGGCGTCCCGTCAAACGTGAGGGTCCACTGTGGGCTTCCTTCGCACATATTGACTCCAGGAATCTCTCCTCTCAATTCTTCCATCTCTTCATCTTCTATTGAGATTGGGCAGATAGCCATGAGATCCTCCAAGGCTTGACTTCTTAAGGCTGTAGGCGTAACTAATGTTATTTCATACTCTGTGAGCATCAAAGCCCACTTGCTTAACCTTCCTATTAATACCGCCCCCTGCAGCAAGTGTCTGATTCCTTCAACCTTGGTCATTACCCAAACTTCATGGGCCTGAAAGTAGTGTCTGAACTTCTAAGCTGCATATACCAGCGCCAAGCATTGCTTCTCCTGAGGCGAGTACCTCAGTTCTGCGTCTTTCATTACTCTTCCAAAATAAGCCACTGGTCACTCTGCTCCATCCTTCTCTTGTGCTACTAAGCCATTTATGGTGTCTCCAGAAGGGGCTAAATATACTTTCAGGGGTACCCCTTCTCTGGTTCACTCATGACTTGGGGAGATATCAACACCTCCTTTATTTTTTGAAAGGCGGACTGATGTTTCTCGACCCACATAAATTCCCTACCATCCTTTGTCAGATCTTTGAAGGGTTTCAACAGTTCGCTCATAGCTGGTATGAAGCGCCGTATGTAGCCCAACCTCCCAACCACTCTTTGTAATTCCTTCCTTGTCTTAGGTGCCTCCATTTCCTGTATCGCCTTGACTTTCTCTTCATCGGCTGATATTCCATCCTTGTGAACCTTGAACCCCAAGAACGCTCCTGATGCTACTCCGAATTTTCATTTTAAAGGATTCATTCGTAGCTTGTACCTCCGACACCTTTCCAGCACGCTCCTTAGATGCCCCACATGATCTTCTTTCCTTCTGGATTTCACCACTAAATCATCTACATAGTCTTCCACAAAATCGTGCATTACATCATGGAATATGGCTGTCATGGCTCTTTGATACGTCGCCCCCGCATTTTTCAAACCAAAGGGCATCACCACATAATGAAAGTTTCCTACAGGGGTCCTAAAAGCCGTCTTCTCTTCATCTCCTGGGGACATCCGAATTTGATTGTATCCGCTAAATCCATCCATGAATGAGAACCTTTCATGGGAGGCTGTGGCATCTATCATACTGTCAATGTGAGGTAGGGGAAAATCATCCTTCGGACAAGCTTTATTGAGGTCTCTGAAGTCTACACAACAGCGGATCTGACCATTCTTCTTTCTCACAGGGACAATGTTAGCCAACCATTCTGGGTGTTGAATTGGCTTTATGAACCTTGCTTCCAGTAGTTTCTCAACCTCTTTCTTTATTTGGGCTTCTACCTCAGGGCTGAACCTTCTTGGGTGTTGCTTTATAGGTATCACCCCTGGCCTTACCTCCAGGTTGTGTGTCACCAAGCTCCTGCTCAACCGAGGCATCTCAGTATAACTCCATGCAAATACTTCTTTGAACTCTTTCAGCAAGGCTACTAATTCTTCTTTTTCCAGGTCGCCCAGATCTTTGCATATGAACAATGGCTTCTTTTCGCCTTCCGCCTCCCCCACATTTATTTCTTCTAAATCTCCCATGATTCCTTGTCCGCCTTCTGTAACTCCATAATAGTTTTCCTTTTCGCCTTGCAACACCTCCACTGGTACGTGGAGTGTGCTCCATAATCCGGGGCTGACTAGTTCTTTAATTTTGGGTCTAGCCAACCCCGCCTCATCCTATAAGATCCTCCACGTCTTGGTGCCATCAGCAAGGCGGCACCTCTCAATCCTTCCCCGTTTGGGCTCTTCCTGCTTTCCTTCTTCCCTGTCGCCTCGTGGCTTCTTGAATCCGCTTGTAGAAGCTCCGCCTTCACCTTTTCCCTTGACAAAGCGTACAGGTTCCATCTTTTGGATTGTGTTAGCGCCCGTGGGGGCGACTTCTTTGAACACAAAATCCACAATCATATGAAGCTCAGATACTTCGAATAGGGCCCGGACTGCTGGTATCACAATGTTCCCACCTCTATAGTTCGACTTTACGCATTGATGGAGTGTAGACGGCACACAGCGATGTTGGTGGATCCAAGGCCTTCCCAACAGTATGTGGTAACTAGGCTTCCCTGCTACAATCTGGAAGGTATTGGGCGTTGCAATGGCTCCCACTCTCAGGCGAAGCACCACACTAGCTATCACAGTCACTGTTGCTCCATTGAATGCATTTAGTCTCATGGTGGATCTTTGCAACCTTTCCGCCCGTACTCCTAAAGCATGAAAGACATATATTGGAATGATGTTGACTCCAGAACCATTGTCAACCAAGGCTCTTCTCATGGTGACGCCTTCCACACTTGCCTCTACGTACAACGCTTTGTTGTGGCAGAAACCTTGTTCACACTCGATAGGCTCTTTGAAGATGAGGGCCATGGCATGTGCCTTTTCCAGTCGCGTTAAGGGAGCGTTGGGTGAACATAGGCCGCCTCCATGCCTCATTATGGCTTCCACTAAAGCTCCAGCCGCCTCTACTTGTACTTCTTCACCTAAATTCAGCTGGGCGAACAGAATGCGAAACCCTCTTGTCTTTGCTATTCCTTTTCTAAGTATTTCTCCCAACTCTCCTTCTTCATTATCCACCATTTCTTCGTCTTCTAAGAGCTGTTCTTCTATTCCATTAATGGCATTCACCCCATGATTTGGCAGGGGGCGAACCCGCAGGTCTTCTTCCCTTGGCTACTCAGGCAGAACCAACTTCCCTTGTCCTACCAACCTGTGGAAAATACGCCTTATTACATAGCAAGACATAGTACTATGAGTGTTCACCTCTCTGTGTACAGCACAGTAACGCGGGTCATCCATTTGTTGACTGGTGGGCGGGCGGCGTCCTTCCCCTTTTTTAAGTATCCCTTCTTTGTACCAGTCTTTCACTAGCTGATACACCAGCTCCTTGGAAATAGGCAAATCAGGCGGCTCTTCATCTTTCCCATATTTCCGGGGCGGAGGGGTTTCCTTGTAGCTCTTCTTCCTCCCTCGTTCTTCCGCCGCATATACTTCCAGCAAGGCGTCATCCTTGGCTCGCTTCCCTTGTCTTTTCATGGCCTCAGCCACGTCCGCTCCCTTTTTTATTAGTTCTGCAAAAGTAGCTACTTCACTCAGAGAAAGAAAGATCTGGGCACCATCTTCAACATTTTTGATACACCCATAGACCAAGTCCGCCTCAGGTAGAGTTTCTCTGCAATGGAGCGCTTTATCTCTATATCTCTTGATGAAGGATACCAATCCTTCCCCAGGCCTCTGTTTTACTTTCCCCAATTCCATGATATGCAACGCACCTTCCTCTTCTAGAAACTTGTTGCAAAACTCTGCTACCATGTCTTCCCAAGTGTGTAGCGATCTAGGGCGGAGTTTACTATACCACGTGAACGCTCTCCCCACAAGTGACTTTGAGAACTCTCTGAGGCGGAGACACTTATTTTGACTATGAACTCCCAAATCATCCAGGTAAGTCATGATGTGTTCTCTCGCGCTTCCTGTTCCATCAAATTTCCTAAAGGCGGGCGGTACATACCCAGCTGGGAATGGTTGAGCGAGCACCTCAGCAGTGAATGGGAGCTGGACTTCGAACGTCCTCCTAGCTCCCCCTTTGTGGTCTTCCAGCATTTTCTTCAGTTGGGCTTGAGTGACAGGGGCATCCTCCTCCATTCTCACGAGCGGCTCTTCTACCCGAATCCTCCCATCTTCAGTTTCCTTCCTGGCTAGTTATGTCTTCATTTCTGCCATCATTTTTGCCAAGTTATCTAGGTTGGCCAATAGAGAGGACAACAAGGCTGCTGGGACTGTGACTTGCGATGGGCCCGCCCCCTGCTCGAGAGAAGGAATTTCCATTTCCTTCAAGAGATTCAGCAGCGGCTCCGTCTCCTGCCCAGGGGAGGATACTGGATCTCTTCTCGAGCCCTGAGGCTGCTCCATGGGCGTTTCTTCTTCTGGGAATTCCAAGTTGAAGGACAACCTTCTTGGCGTCACAGGCTCTTGTCCGTTGTTCGTCATTGTTCAATCTCCCCAGCGGAGTCACCAATTGTTGAGGGTCAAAAAATGGGGAAATATGATAATGAGATTGTGGGTTTGTAAAACTTGAGAGATTGAACAATGGTGAGGATATGGAGCTTCTGAAGTCTAGTGGTGGAGGAAAGTAAGCAAGTCTTGCACAATGACCTTTGTGGGGAGGGCAATAAGCTTCCCTTTTGCAACTCTCCACCCTTCCGCCCCCTCTGTCTAGTTCTATTGCTAAGTGTTTCTTGTTCTCTCCTTCTCTCCCTCTGTTTCGATCATGCCTTCCTCCTCTTACACCCCTCCTCTGAAGCTTCTTAGCTCCCTCACTTGTCACCATCATCCTCGTAAAACACCCTTACTTGGCTATTAAGCACTATTTTTCTCTCTGCACCCTCCTTACACATTACACAATTTTAGTTAGTCATTTTAAGCTTATCTCCCTAAGACAGAAACAAAAGGTTCCTTTTTAGTGATTATGTACCATGAGCCTATACCTCCTATGCTTCCCTCTATTTCCTTATTGTTGCATAAAGTTCCGCTCTCCGGTCATTGTGCAAGTCCTCAAGAGCTTTTATCACTCTTTGAGGCGGAGCTCGCTCAGAGCCTACCAGCCACAGTCCTCAGGAACTCCCAGGACGTCCGCCCAGCTGGTCACATTACCCCTTGTGTACAGCTCTGTGGGTGGAAACCCCAAATATCCCATCCTTCCTGCCCACGTATTGGGCCGCTCTTCTCTTTTCTGCTTGCTTCTCCATAATGGGCCTTCTATTTTCACTTGGTGACTCCTTTCTTGGTTTATTGTTTTTGGCCCAATAAATTGATCCTCAACACATGGTAATGATGATTTTTAACTTCTAAAAAAAAAATATGGACATATATAGAATTGTCCTTAACAGATATTAAGCTACATAGAGATATTCAGTTACATTTATTCTACTTATTCAGTTATATAATATAGCTAATATACATAGTTAATTATAATTTGCAAAAGAGAAATCTATGTATGCACCTGCTTATCAATGAGCACCATGCATGTTAATATTGGTGATTTTGCCCCGCTTTGACTTACATCCCAACATCTACAAATCTTTGCTTGTAAAGGTCTAATTTCACTTCCAATTTTGAGATCAGATACCAAATAATATGCCATTCTGAAATATATATTGTTTGGATGAATTATTCTTTATTTGTAAAACAACACTTAGTTACTAAATTAAGAAATAACTCAAAAGAATTCAAACTGAAAAAATGGTTGGAAGAGGACACTTGTCAATACTTTTATAGACATTATTCCTTCAAATCTTATATATTAACATAAAATTAAATAAGATTTATTTTTTTTAAGTAATTAAGTGCTGTACTTTTTTTTTATTAATTTGTTTTAATTTTTATTCCATTAAGCTGTGATAAAACTTGAATTTCTTCTAAAGAATATGTACATAATTGCAATTCTTTTATGTAGTTAGTGATGAAGAAGATGTATATATTACAGTAATAAGTTTACAGAGTGTTATTTGCATTCCACTTTTTCCTATATGCAATTCACACTAATAACGATTTAAACACATAGTTTTTTTAATAATGTAATATAAAATCTTTCAAATGTAAAAAATTGTGCTGAAATATGAGTTAAACAAATTTCCTCTATGACTAAACTCAGTCCGCGTAAGACAGCCCAGTTAGTGGCTGCAGGGACACTTAGGATTTCCCCCTCCCCAGGTCATGGGTTCTAGTCCAGACCTATCATGTAAACCAAAAAAAAAAAAAAAAAAAAACTCAAAATATGAGCCACAAAGATTATAAAAAAAAAAAATGAGTCACAAAAATATCATGTATGATTAAATTCCAGATTTGCCGTCAATCAACTTTAAAAAAAAAAAAAAAAAAAAAAAAAAAACAAAGGATTTGAATAGTATCTCGAAATGCATATTATTTAATCAAATATTTAAAAGGTTCATATTGAAAAAAAATACTCTCATTTAAAATACTCTTATTGAAAAAGAAAAAATAAAGGTTCATATGTGATGGAATAAAATACTCTCATTTAAAATGCATGTTATTTCTTTTACTCAATTTGTTTTTCTAAATCTGGTTTTTACACCTGAAATATTGTTAAAGAAGAAAGCAAAATTGAAGATTAATGTGAAAATATAATGAATCAGCTTCAGTTTCTAAAGAAATGAGAAAGAAAAAGAGATAATTTCAAACCTGCAGATTGGAGAATCGAAACATTAGAAGACTTGGTATGTTGCCTTCGTGTGTTAAACAATAATTTATGTTCCCTTCGTGTGCATTGGTTGAATAATGAGAGAAAGAATTTTTGGCATGAATATTTGGTAGAAAATAAGTTCATTGGTATACATGTAGGACTTATATATGGAAGAAGAGGAAGACATTGGAAACATACTACTCGCTCCGGCTCGAATTATAAGCAAATCCAATAACTTTTACGCTTATTAAGTAGGTTAGTTTATTGTAGTTAATTTTTTCAAATTTTAAAAAATAGAGGTATTTTAGGGAAATAGTATTGGGAATGAAACAAAAATTAATTAAAATTTCAATTTTCTAGAGATGTTTTAGGAAAGTGGCATTGAGAATGAAACAAAATTTAATAAAGTTAGTTAATTTTGCTTATATTTTAAACCAAGAGAAGTATGTTTTTTGTTGCTTATAATTCGAGCCGGAGGGAATATGTGTTACGGAAACGAAAAGGCAACATAAATTCTTTCGGGAGTCGGCTTTGTTTGGTTGCACGAAAGAAAATGGGAAGAGAGAAATAGAGAAGAGAGAAATATAATAGGGAAGAAAGATTATGGTGATAAAATAAGTAGATTTTGTAGTTGTTTGGTATGAGAGAAAATGAAAAGAAATGTGAAAGAGAAAAATTGAGTTTTCTCTCCTTTTGTTTGGTTAGAGAGAAAAGTGGAGGGAAAAGTGGGAAGAGAGAAAACATTAAATTTATTAAAAAAACAAATATACCCTTATTTTACATAATAAAAATAAAGGTATATTTTTTTTCTCAACATCAAACATAACCAAATATTTTTGCTTATTTAAATTTATTTTTACATAATAAAATTTTGATTAAAAATATATATTAAAAATTGTATTAAAATAAAAAAAACAAAAACACACCGTTAATAAAAAAAACAAGAAAACAAAGCAGAACATCAATGAATAAAAAAAAAACGAATCAGAATAGTGAATATAACAAAAAAAAAACGAAACAGTGAATAAAAAACATGGAAGGAAGAATTGCAAGCTGCACAACACTCCTTGCAAGATTAGTCTCTTTTCTCCGCAAAATCTCTCGTATTAAAGAAAGAAAATATTTTTAGGTGGGTTCTACCCTTTTTTTTTTCTCTTCCCCCATTTTCTCTTCTATACCAAATAGGGAAAAAACCTGTTTTCTTATAATTTTCTCTTCCTCCAAAATCTCTTCCCCAAATTCCCTTAAACCAAACAAAGGGTATATAAGTGATGAAGTTAATATTATGTGCACTGAGTCTCACGTGCAGTAGGTGGGGAAAAACTTTTCAATATACACTTTATCATTATTTAGCATATACTATATCATATGGATGAATCTAGGTTTTTATTATTATTTTGATTATTATTAATAATATTATTATTATAATTATTAATATCCTTATTATTATTAATATTGGTGTTGTTATTATTATTATTATTATTATTATTAGAAATTATATTTTGTATTACACCACAAAAAAAGGGCAAATTGCGACGGTTTATGAAGGTGTTTTGCGGCGGTTTTAACCGTCGCAAAATATATTTGCGACAGTTCTCCAACTCACGCAGAGTTGGCCGTCGGGAATCATATTTTGCAGCGGTTATGACAACGGTTGTAGAATTTTGACGGGAAATTTGCGGCGGTTCAAAACCCTCGCAAATTGCAAATATGAAATTCCATTAAAAACAATTGCGACAGTTATAACCGTCGCAAGATGCCTATATATTTTAATAAAACAATTGCGACAGTTTATAACCGCCGCAAGATGCCTGTTTATATTATGAAAACAATTGCGACAGTTTTAACCGCCGCAAAATGCCTATTTCTATTTTATAAAAGCAATTGCGACTGTTCTTAACCGCCGCAAGTATATATACATTTGCGATAGTAAAACCATAAATTAAAGAAGATTTGAGTCAACAAAAAAATGGACTAGAATAAGGCGAAGCATTTAATTGTTTGTGACAAGGAAACAAGTAAAAAGGGAAGTCATATGCAGTAGTTTGAATGCCAGAAAGTCCAAAATGCTTGCTATTCCTAACAAATACACGAGCAAGACTTGTGCACTAATAACATTAACAAAAAGGAAAGCTGCATACCATAACTTCCATCATCATTTCGGCGCCAATAACGTACATAACAAAGATCACGAGGCCACACTAACCTCCCATGATAAACACATAGATATAGGTAAATTTGGTTTTTCCAAAATGGTCATTTCCATTTATTGATGCAAATATAATAACTAAAGTTTACTCTATAGATTAAACTACAAATTTTTAAGTTGGGTTGTATTTACATAATCTGATTGACATTAAACCTTGACAGCCACAAATACACAGTAACATAAAAATAGTGGTCAATATGCAAAAGACCTACTCAAACCGTGTCCCATCCATGCTCATCACAAGCTCAAAAATTTCTTCACACGTGGTCTCCACAACACCTACTGCCTTCATAGCTCTGCTACAGCTCCTTGGCTACATTCAGAAGCAAATTGAGTATGATTGTGTTGCCCAAAACATTCAATGAAATGGTAAAAATCACACCACGCAAATAAAAAAAGACCGGAAATAACACACAAGGTAATCAACTTCAAGAAGTTCTTCAAAAATGCGGAGTCCTGCCAAATTCAGAAGGGAATTCATCTCAGTTTATATAATTATTAAAATTATCAGACTAAAATATTTGATAGAGTAATGCAACATAGAAAGAAAAATTAGCTGGAATTTTGACAAAATTCAAGAAAAGTCTCCAGATGAAATAAAGTGGTAGAACCACTCATCCATGTCTTAGTAAAAAAGCATGCCAACACTTTTTTCAAATTACTAACAGGAAAATTCTGTCTGCAAGACATTTTTCAATTTCATATATATGCTCAGCTTATTGGTTACAACTTACAACAACCTTACAAGATTAGGAAACAACATTTACCTCCTTTTCATTATCATATACCATAGCACAGTCTATATGCCTGTATCCTGCCTGCAGACACCATTGAAAGCATTTAATCAAAGCAAAAAATTAGCAGATGAAGTGTTGGAAATTCGAGTGTCTAAATTTCATAATGGTAAAGTATTAGTTAAGTAAAGAGTATATAAATTTCCTTGGTCAATCAAATAAATTTCCAAAATGTTAGACATGCTACAAGTGAAAACAAGAACCACTTGTTCATATAACTATTACTTTATAAAAATAATGGACAATGAGACAAAACCTTATGATCAAATTCAGCCATCTTCAGAACAATAGGCATACAACAATGCATTCTTGAAAATAGGACTTCGGGTCACAAAATGCATACAAAATGGAATTCAGGTACTAACGACATTTAAACTAATTATGGACAGAGAATTAGATGTTCATAATTTAAGGCCTTTCTTCGAAGCTTGTTCCTTAACCTGTAAAGATTTCACAAGATGATTATTGTCAAACTTCAGAACAAAAATTTCATATGCTGTGTAAAATCGGATTAAGTACCAATTGGGAAATGATTAAGGAGCACATACAAAGTGGCAAGGAACAATGATTACTGAATGAGAGGTTTGGAAGATCCCAAATATCTGGTGTAAGAGTAGCTGAGGCCTTTAGAAGATCCAAGTTAAATGATTGACAGAATGAGAGGCTTGCTAATACATATGGAAGGCCAAGAACCACATTGCCTAATTTATGATAAAAACAAATAAAGGAAGGCATTAAACAATTAGGATGTGCCAATAGATCATGCCAAAAAAAAAGAGAAATGATTATCATACAGTATAAATCAGGATTAGGAGTGTTGCAATAGAAAGCCAACAAGACCAAGTAACATATTTGAAACTTTTAATAAATAAAAAGGTTTCAGTGAGCTATTGATATGTGTTAAGACTCCAATTTCACCATGAAAAGGTTTCAGTTAAATGAAATAAGGAGGTGGAATGAGACAAAATGTAAAAGGTCTAAAAGGAACGTGTAGGTGAAAAGAAATACCAAATTGTTGAAAATTAATGACCAGTGAGACTAAAACACGAAAAACAAATTGACAAATTAAAAGCAATGACATTACATATTAACATGTGATAAGCAGGAGCATATATGCATGCAGAAAAAAATTGAAAAGGTGCAAAGGTTATATATTTAACTTGTTTAAAGAAAATAAAATAATTAAAAAAAACTCAAAAAAGGAAAAACGAAAGCAAATGCTAAATTAAAATTTGCAGCATGGCCTCAATTCTCCAATGAATACCAGTGAAATGATTGAATTCAACAAAAATGTTTCCTTTAGCATCAATTCTTTTATCTCCAACAGAGCATTGTGAGTAGCATACTATTTACGAGTTTGTTGATGTTTTCCTTGCACAAATATGAAGGACATTCTATAATAATTAGAACCCCCATAAATCTGATTGGATTGTGCGATGCTAATGACTTGCGTCACTTGTAAAAACCGACGCAAGTTTCATTTAAAAAATTATATACCGACGGCGGTTGAAGTAACTGCCGCAAATAATCCGACCCAAAAAGCCACTTTTCTTGTAGTGAAAGTTACAGAGTAGATCGAGAAAGGAAGGAGTAACAACATACCAATTTTAAAAAGGAAGGATTATAAAAGAATAGACCAAAAAAAAAGTATAGGAATGTGCTATGGTAAGATTCCTGTCATACTATCAAAAAATCAGATATTTAACCAACATATATACACTTAGCAGCTGAACTTTACATGTTCAGCATTTTCAGAGGAGCTTAAGGTTTGCAAGCTTTTCAAGCAAGGATGACATGTTCCCAGATAATACCAGTTAGAAATTTGGCATACAACTTTTTATATTTCCATTTTCTAATTTACAGTTGAAGGTCAACCAGATATATCCTGACAACTTATCAATATTAACCCATACAACAATGAGCTTTAAAGTAGGTGCTACCATTAACTTCCATAGCATATTGGCCTGGTGGAATTTTATCCTTAGAAAAAAATTCAAAAGAATACCTGCCACATGACATATATGTTCAGAATTTTTTCAGAAAAAATTCAAAAGATACATGAAAAAATTCAGAAATTTTTCCAGTATCTTGATATATATGTTCAACTAAACTTGATATGTTCCTAACTTGGGAACATAATGATAAGTGGGATTATGAGAAAAAGTCTCAAAATATAAGAAACAAGAAGATAGGATTTTCACAAAATAAAATAAGCAAAATCACCTTTAAGTAATGACAGGTCTCAAAGCCCATTTGCAGTGCTTCCTCAAATCTGCTAGCTCCAGTTGGGAGAATCATGATTTCCTGATAGGTATTATGTAAAATTGCTTTCAGTCTTTCTTGAAAGAATTTAAATCATCAGGAAGCAACAAGTGAAACACAGAAATGTATTTATTGAAGAGAAACTATATCATGGTTAATTGAAGTTAATAGATCAGATAATGAACGGGATCAAAACAACAATCCTATTGCCAAAGTTAAACAACAAATAATTGGACAGATGTTGGTTACAACAAAAATGTATGGCCTAGAGTTAATTAATTTATAATTAATTTGACGTATAATGTAAATATTTCCAAGTTCATTTGGCCTCTTAACTTCATTGTTCATAAGTTTCATTCGAGGAAGGAACAGAAACCTATTCCAAAGCAAATTTAAAGGCAATGAGATACCCCTATATTGCTCTTGATGAGTCTTGACAATATGTTGATAGAGTAAAGAGGATAAAAAAGGCACAAAAATGCAACAAAGCAACTATTCTTTTATACATGCTCATTATAATTGAAAACTAACAAGATAAATAACATACAGAATAAAACTTGTATAAAAATTAAAAAAGCAACTATTCTTTATAGATGGAAATTTCTGTTAAGCTCTATACATATCACTTAGGATATATGCCATTGGAAATTTTGTCAGGTTAAAGCAGCAATTCGATAACAAAACATAAAGGCATATCCAATATCTAGATGTTAGATGAGTTCCCTTCATTGCCAATAAAGAGCATGTCTGAGAAATGAAAGTGCAACTAAAAGTATACCTGAATAGCGGGATTATTGCCTGCATGTTTTCCACCACTTATAACAGTAAAGGCAGGAACAGGAAGTATTGGCCATGTATATAAAAACAGAGAAAACCTCAGCCATGGTTTTCATCTTCATTTGCCTTTAACCTCTTCAACACCAACAAGATCAGTGTGACCAACTTTTTTCCTCATACACACCTACATCATTAGTCAATATCAAATTTCCTATGTAATTCTGAGGAAGGAAAAGGCAAACCTAGACCCTAGTTCAGGCCGCACAGTCTCTTCTAAGCACAATAACTAATGCCTCCTTCCACCGCAAAAATGCAAAAATTCCCTACAGTATGTTGTGTGTGTATAAAAGGCTTATAAAGGAGATCTCATATATGATATAACCACTGATTTGGGCATTTTTTCAAGTACATTAGATGCATTCAAATTAATTCTAAATTAGAGGGATATAACAACATATATTAGTCACCATGTTAGAACTGAAACCTAAAGCACAAACTATAAGATCTAAAACCAGCAATTCAATCACATTTTCAAACCCTAAAACTCAAAAATGCAAACAAGAGAAGTAGAGGAACTTGAACATGAAGCAGAGAGATCAAATTTTGAAACCCTAATGCACAAACTATAGGACCTAAAACCAGCAATTGAATTAAATTTTGAAACCCTAAAACTCAAAAATGCAAACAAAAGAAGCAGCGCAACTTAGAGATTGAGATTAGAGAAATGAACGAGAGTGAGAAATGAACGAACCGATCCTGATGGAGTAAGAGTGAGAAATGTCACTGATCCTTGTTGAGTGATTTGGAAGGGAAGCTAGAGTGAGCACGTAGGAAAGGAGATAGAGAACGCAAGGGAGATACTGCAATTGAAGGGAGCGAATGGCGTACGTGCGAGTTGTACGTGTAAGTCTTGCAAGTTGCAGCAGTTACACAAACCGACGCAAATCTGAATTTTAAATAAAGCACCGACGACGGTTCTATGAACCGCCGCAAATATTCCCCCATAAATCACCACTTTTCTTGTGGTGTAATTAGTATTGGTATTAGTATAAATATGAAATTAGTGTCAATATTATCAGAGTAATTACAGTCAAAATATAATAAATTAATTAAATTTTATTCGAATTTGAAATATAAAAAATTATAGTTATCTTTTCATTAAGAAATTGGAATATAAAAAAAAATTAACCTCAATAATAAGATTTTGTAATTAGTGAACGAAATTTTTTCTTATGGCACTTATGAATATATATCGTCTTTTTTTTTTAATTTGTCGAGCAAATTTAATATTTATGTCTATTTGGTTAGAATTTAATAAAAACTACGACACAAGCTCGTGCACATGCACGAGTTAAAGTTTTTGGTTTACATTTTCAGTGATTACAACATTATTATGTGGTTAATTTTAGAAATAAATATTATGAGTAAATAATAATAATTAATATTATGACATAAAAAATAGAAATAATTATAGATAAAAAATAACAAACAATTGATTCAAATTTGTTATCATGACTAAACTAGTGAAACGCACAGATCAATCCGATAAGATGAGGTACTAATAAAATATTAAAAAAATGTAATAGTTACCTACTTATTTGGACTTTTTTTATCCATCAATTTTATTAAATGTATGTCATGATTGGATGAGTTCCCACGGCTTGCAGCCTTTCATAAACTGTAATGATTTTGTTGTTTTCGTTTTCTGCATATGTACTCATAAAACAACTAGATAATTCATCCAATCTTTGAAGCACTGTTGCAAGCTTGTCTAAATAATATTGTGAAACACATTAAACTTGAATTTGCTGGCCGGTTGCAAATTTCAAACATGTCCATACAATTAGTCTTACAAACAAGAGTTCAAAAGACCAGAGTTTCATCCAAGCAATCTGCAAAACATTGAACACTGCAAGAAGTGCCATCATATGAGCATCACCACTAACTCATTTCCTAATAAACCAATTACAAAGGAATAAAGTACATACAAAATAAATGCAATAAAAAAAGTTATTTCGAGTAGTTGCAATAAAAATATGTTTTACATTTCAAAAAAAAAAAAATATATATATATATATAAATAAAAATATGTTTTAGTTCCAGTCATTTAAACTTGGTAGCTAGCTAACATAATACAACACAAAGTATGCTCAAAAAATTAATCGTTGCTTTCCGATCTCCTCATTTTTATGAGTGAATGTCTTGATAGAGTATAAAATTAAAGAAATCAAACCAATAACGATGCATACTCTTAAATAATTGCACAACATGGAACACTACTAAATAAACATAGAAACCCAACAGATTTCTATGAAAATTAAAGAAAGTTCAGATCTTAGAATTACAATGATAAAGAATGTTACCTTGGAAAAATTTGGTAATTCCTAGCTGCCAAAATTAAAGAAATTAAAGGGTATAAGATTTTATCAACATGACAGATTCCAAGATGGACGGTGGACCTGAGCCCCCTCTCTCTATGTTTCCAAGATGGACATGGCAGATTCCAACTTTAATTTTCAAATTCAAAGGCAAATCTTTTCCCGACTCCACCACTTGAGCATGCTCAATAAAATGCTGAAGAGCTTGGTCATGGTCCTTAGTTTCCATTAATAAGGCAGCCAGTAGATCTACTACACTTACTTCATTGGGTTGACTCTTAAGATAGTCTTCAAGAATGCGAATTGAGCGATCAGAAAATTCCTTTTGACGACATCTTTGGTAGAACTAAAAGAGGACAACATGATCAATTCAACAATGGAAGTCAACAGCAAAAAGTTTAATTTGATCAACCATGAAACTTAATGACGTAAGACACACAAGCAAAAACAGCATCACAAGGTCAAATCATGATTTTTGTATAACAATCAATAACATAAACAAAGAAATCTGAAAAGGATGGAATTCATAGATTTAAATGCATGTTCATATCAAAGCTGGCTCATAATAAACAGACTAAAAGGCAAACCTTAGCTGTTGTTTTTATTGCATCAATATTCTCAGGACAAAGTTGGTGTACTTGCTCATATGCCACAACCGCCTTTTGATAATCTCCAAGCTCAACATAAAGCAATGCACGATGGCTTCTAAGAGTAACGTTCTTGGGATATGCTGTTATTGCTTTTGAAAGACAATAACCAGCCTACCCAATATCATGTTGTTCTCTGCATTGAAATAGGTTCTCAATTCAGTTACTAAAGTGCTTCTTTCGTGCATAAAAGCATTGTCTAAAATGAATTTGTAATGGGGGCTGATCCTTCCAACTTGTCAATATGCATACTCAATCACTAAATACTCAATATAGATCTGAATTGATACAATAATAAGCACCAAATGTCTGATAGTAGTTACAATGAGATAGTAAACAAGAAAAGCTATATAATATGAAGGTAATAAAACTTAAGGTCAACTAAGAAGTAAAATGATGGAATTATGGGTGTAGGAGGTAGAAGGGAATAGAATAGGGAGATGAAGAAGAAGGAGAACCAGAGAGAGAGAGAGAGTAGACTTCACCAATTTCTTCACACCCAAAAATGCTCCCCTAGTGTTACCTTTTAACCACATTCTTTCACACCAAACCATGTGGCATTTAGTTGCATATTTTTCCCAAATTTCCCTTTTACGTTCGTTACATTACCGCCCCCATTAAAAATGACCTTGTCCTCAAGGTCATGGTAGAGTGAGATCGTTTCCATAACTTGTAGCAACCACAAAGACAGTCCACCAGGATCCCATAACTTGAGACATGATGATGTAGCTACACATAAAGTATACACATGTCCAGTAACAATGAACTTGGCATTCTTGTGTTGAAATGCCATTTCAGACATCAGATCATAGACAATGGGATGTTGTGCTATACCTTCCATTGACATTCCAACTCCAACCATTGTTGAGTTAACACTTCTATGCGCTTCAATTGGTCCAGTTGATATCGCATCTAATATTGTATACATCTCAATGTTTCCTGCAAAATTGTGCAGCATACGCCAGATGTAGGGGACTCCATAAAACTACTTTGAGGTAATCCATATGGGTTTTACTTCAGCAGACAAAACCAGAACCACTAACTTCCCAAGAGGAACAGAATGTAAAAGTGCCTTCATTTGAGAAGGTCTCCAGAATGGATCATATGAAAATAGCCATCCTTGCATCACCCAAACAGCATCATTATCACCACTCTGCATTCCTTTAACAGTCGTTGCACCTAATGATGATATGTATTTTGGATCATCAAAGGGTGGGGTGTTCTCATCAAAAGTATCACAGTTGTATATGTGGGGAAAAAAGTCATTTCCAGCGAAAAAGTACATGAAGATGAAATCATCAATAATCTGCTCAAAATCAATTTTGAAGTTTTCTGGAGGATCTTCTATCTTCATATCCAGTTCAAGATATTCCCTCAATAACCTTATGTGCAAAAACTCAAAAGGCTTAACAACACTTCTTGGTTGCTGCTCCTCTCTAAAGATTAAAAAATGAAGCTCGTGAGTCGACAATGCAAGCACTATAAGGTTAGCATCCAGGGCCATATAAGCAGTGTCTGGTGTTTGGATCATAATTAGGAAGTTTACGTTGTTTTCTTATGTAGGACATTATCTTATGCTCCCCTTCTCCAGGAACATTAGCACCAGAGAGAATAACCATAATGTCCCCCCATGAATTGCTGGTTATCCTTGAAGAGATGTAGCTTTGAAGGGCCTTTGAGAGTTCATGCATGAACTCTATGTCTGGTGTGATGATATTAAAATCTGACACTTTAGATTCTTGCTTGGAAAGAACTACTTTGCCTTCCATTTCAAATTGCTTTCGGAGCCTATCTTCCTCAGCTTCACGTAATTCATTGTCCTTTGCGGTTCTGAACCGCCTTGATCTCTGCTGATTCATTTTGGCTCGTGGTGCTACTCCATCCGCAAGGTCAATTGCGAGGAAGGTATTCACAACATCTAGCTTGTCCACTTGAGTATTGCCCACAATTTTGTTCTTCATGATGAGTATTATAAAGTCACAATTCCATCCCTTCAACAACTTGGCACATCCTATGTCCTTGGTGCTAAATTTTGACAAAGGTGCTAAATTCAAATCAAATTTGAAACAACATGATACCCATTGAAGCCTTTTTTCAAACACCACATGCACATGATTTTTCACAAGTGCTCTTAAGTTTCCATTTAGCCATATCTTGTTTGGTTGCCACTGAAATTCCTTTTCAGGTTCAATAGAATCAAAGAAATAGCACATAATAAGTTGGAATTTGACAACAAAGCGCATAGTGGTAAATCTATTTTTACTCGAAAGTGAACCAGGGAACAAGTATGCAGCAATTGTCTCTACTATGTTAACATTAAATCCAAAACTCATAGAAATCATTGAATTGTATGAGATAATTTTTAACAATCCAAGATAATCCTGAATATAGATGGCACCTGATGTGAGGTAATCGCTTGGATCCGGTGGCTTCGGTGGGAAGGGAAGGGAGGCACCTTGTTGCATCTGTTAGGAAATAGGATGCGACAAACGCAGCGGAAAAAAATATATATCCTATTTCCATCCAGGATCCATGTGAAAGCATGATTTGAGATAGGGAATAAAATTACCTTTTGCTGAGAAGAGGAGACCAACGAATCTTATCACGAACGCTTCGTCAATCACGAGCACATCAATGTGTTGTGCCTCTATTGGTATCCACACGAACAAATTCCCAATTGGAGTCACGTCTCTCTTCTCAGTGCTAGCAGAGAAGAGAGAGTCTATGTATCACTCACTCTCTGATATGACGGCTAGGGTTACCGTTCTGTGTCTCACACATCTAAAAAAACCTACAAACCCCTAAAGCTAATAATATTATTTATAATATTATCAGACCAACTGGTTGGGCTTTTTAGGAGATAAATTCGAATTCTATCTTATATGTAGAAGATAAAAACAAATTTATATCTTATACATAAAGATAAAACGAATCATATCTTAATCATATCAGAAAGATTTAATTTTATAAAAATACAACTATTGTATTTTTATCAAATGTAATATCGCCAATTTTATCTGCTCTTAGTGTGTGACCCTATAGGTTCCTGTAATGTTGGCAGTAATGTTAAAATCACATTTTAACTTTACAAGCAATGAGCGGTATCTAGCAACACATCATTGCTACCCAAGTGACAGGAATGTCTGTGTTTTGACTAAACCTTTTACTGTGACCAATGAACATGTGTAAGTTTAATCCCTTTGTCCAAATATCATAGTTACACTCATGGCATGGAACGTGTCACCCATGAATAGTGTAACCTATGGTTTCTTGATCCCTGAGTAGACGCGTCTAAACAAGTCTCGTCAATATCTCATATTGACTGTCTTGAGTATGGCCATACATTTCACCGTCTCACTCAATCAAGGGGCCCAGAGATATAATTCCTATTGATAAGGAAGGACAAATCCCATCTAGGTCACTCACATCCCTCTACATGATTTGTCATATACCCGACTACAACCGTTATGATCACCTGGTTAAAGATGACGTTTGATTGAATGAAAGCTTATAGATCCTCATGTTGGGAACCGTAGCGACTTCAGGTCGAAGGACCATGTACACCATTGTCACTATGAGAATCGCTTATGACACTCACTTAATAACCCATGTAGCATTCTCATGGCGGGTCAATCCAGTACACAATTGTCCCAATGTGTACTTACGTGAAGACTTGATATCCCATATCCATGACCGGTGAGATACAGTCATCAATCTGCCACATACTAGTCTCGATGTATTATAGTTGTCCTTATTAACTATAATACTCGACTAGGGAATCTTTAAGGATAATTATCAATCAATAAGATCTCACTATCAAGTCATGTACTTGATATTCTTATGACATTGAACTTATAATCCTAAGGACTTTATTACATCTATTTTAATTAAACAATTAAAGCATAAATATAATAAATGAAATGTCTCATTATTATTAATAGTAATAATCCATAAACATGAAATAAGTACAAGTAAAAGAGAAAATACGATTGCCACTAGGGCACTCTCCAACAATCTCCCACTTGCACTAGAGCCAATCGTTCATGTATCTAATACCATAAGCCCTAACATGTCCCTCATTCTTTTTTATGGCAAGAGGTTTAGTCAATGGATCAGCAATATTATCAACTGTTGAAACTCTGCATATCTTCACATCTCCTCTGCTAATTATCTCTCGAATGATGTGAAAACGCCGAAGTATATGTTTGGATTTCTGGTGAGATCTCGGTTCCTTAGCTTGCTCAATGGCTCCATTATTGTCACAATAGAGGTCCACTGGAAACTCAATACTAGGAACAACATCAAGTTCAGTTATGAACTTCTTAATCCAAACCGCTTCCTTTGTTGCTTCTAATGCAACTATATACTCAGCTTCTGTTGTAGAATCGGCTACAGTCTCTTGCTTTGAACTCTTCCAGCATATAGCCCCACCATTCAAACAAAATACAAATCCAGATTGTGATCTGAAATTGTCCTTATCAGTCTGGAAGCTAGCGTCGGTGTAACCCTTTACAACCAGCTCATCTTCACCTCCATATACCAAGAAAGCATCCTTAGTTCTTCTTAAGTACTTTAGGATATTCTTGACTGCTGTCCAGTGACCTTCACCTGGATCTGACTGGTATCTGCTCGTCATGCTCAAAGCATACGAAACATCAAGTCGAGTACATATCATGGCATACATGATAGATCCAATTGCAGATGCATATGGAATTCTATCCATGCGTTCCCTTTCTTCCTTAGTGGAAGGACACTGTTCCTTTGACAAGGTTATACCATGTGACATTGGCAAAGATCCTCTTTTGGAATCCTGCATGTTGAACCGTTTCAACACTTTGTCTATGTACGAACTTTGACTTAGGCCAAACAATCTCCTTGATCTATCTCTATAAATCTTGATGCCTAATATATAGGTTGCTTCACCCAAATCCTTCATAGAAAAGCAATTCCCTAACCAAGTCTTAACAGACTGTAAGGTAGGAATGTCATTCCCGATGAGTAGTATGTCATCCACATACAACACAAGAAAGACAATTGCGCTCCCACTAACCTTCTTATATACACAAGACTCTTCTTCGTTCTTGATGAAACCAAATTGTTTGATTACATCATCGAATCGAATATTCCAACTCCTAGAAGCTTGTTTCAATCCATAAATGGATCGTTGCAGCTTACAAACCTTTCCAGCATGCTTTGGATCAACAAAACCTTCAGGTTGTGTCATATACACATCCTCTAAAAGATTTCCATTAAGGAAAGCAGTTTTGACATCCATCTGCCAGATTTCATAATCATGAAATGCTGCAATAGCAAGCAAGATCCTAATGGATTTAAGCATGGCAACTGGTGAAAAAGTTTCATCATAGTCAATACCATGAACTTGTTTGAAACCTTTAGCAACCAATCGTCCTTTAAAGGTATGTACATTACCATCCATGTCAGTCTTCTTCTTGAAAACCCATTTACACCCAATTGGTTTTACCCCATCAGGTAGATCAACCAAGATCCAAACTTGGTTGGTGTGCATGGACTCCATCTCAGATCTCATGGCTTGAAGTCATTTCTCAGAGCCAGGGCTGTTTATAGCCTCTTGGTAAGTAGTAGGTTCTTCTTGATCAAAAATCATAATGTCATCCTCTTGAGTCAAGAGAAATCCATATCTCTCTGGCTGAAGAGGAATCCTACTTGACCTACGCAAAATTTGTGTAACTTGAGCAGGTTGTACATCCACAACATCTTGTGGAACTTGCTCAACATCCATCGCTTGGTCTTGGCTACTTTGGGATTCTTGAATCTCATCAAGATCTATTTTCCTCCCACTATTTCCTTTAGAGAGAAATTCTCTTTCAAGAAACACGCCTGTGCGAGCAACAAACACTTTGCCTTCTGTGGGATTGTAGAAATAGTATCCCTTAGTTTCTTTGGGATATCCTACAAAGTAGCATTTGTCAGATTTGGGACTAAGTTTATCAGAAAGTAGAAGTTTCACATAAACATCACAACCCCAAATCCTGAGAAAAGACATACTAGGACGCCTCCCAGTCCATATCTCATATGGTGTCTTTTCAACCGCTTTCGATGGGGATCGGTTAAGTGTAAAAGCAGCTGTAAGAAGAGCATGTCCCCAAAAAGAGATTGGAAGGTCCGATTGACTCATCATACACCTAACCATGTCCAACAAGGTTCGGCTTCTCCTTTCTGAAACACCATTCCACTGGGGCGTTCCAGGAGGAGTGAGTTGAGATACTATACCACACTCTTTTAGATAGTCATCGAACTCTTGGCTAAGGTATTCACCACCTCGATCAGATCGAAGGGCTTTAATACTTTTGCCAAGTTGATTTTGTACTTCATTCTTGAATTCCTTGAACTTTTCAAAGGTTTCATGTTTGTATTTCATCAGATATACATACCCATATCTACTAAAATCATCAGTAAATGTGACGAAGTACGAGTAACCTCCTCTAGCATTTGAACTCATAGGCCTACATACATCTGTATGTATGAGTCCCAAAAGTTCATTAGCCCGTTAACTGTTGCCAGTAAATGGGCCCTTTGTCATCTTGCCCAACAAACAAGACTCACATGTCTCATAAGATTCAAAATCAAATGAATCTAAGAATCCATCTTTATGAAGCTTAGAAATGCGTTTCTCATTTATATGGCCCAATCGAGAATGCCAAAGAAAAGTTTGGTTTGTATCATTTGATTTAAACCTTTTAGCATTAATGTTATAGACTGGACGATCAAGATCTAACAAATAAAGACCATTTATTAATTGTGCACTGCCATAAAACATCTCATTCAAATAAATGGAACAACATTTGTTCCTTATTGAAAACGAAAAACCTACTTTGTCTAAACATGAAACTGAAATAATATTCCTACGAATAGCAGGTACACAATAAACATCCTCTAGTTCTAAAACTAATCCACTAGGTAAGGTTAAACTACAAGTTCCAACAGCAATGGCGGCAACTCTTGCTCCATTTCCAACTCGCAGTTCGACTTCACCTTTAGCTAATCTTCTACTCCTTTTTAGATCCTGCACATTAACACAAATGTGAGATCCACATCCAGTATCTAATACCCATGATGTTGAAGCAGAAAAATTAACTTCTATAACAAAAATACCTGAAGAAGAGGCTCCGCTTTTCTTCATTTCTTTCTCTTTAAGGTAATCTGGGCAATTCCTCTTCCAATGTCCCACCTTGTTACAATGGAAGCAATTTCCCTCCTTAGCCACCCCACCTTTAGGCTTAAGAGCCTTAGCTACTCTAGCTTTGCCCTTATCCTTAGGTTTTTGTGCTTTCCCTTTGGCCTTACCTTTGCCCTTTCCATTTTGAACCAACAATACAGTTTTTCCCTTGTTGATATCATGCTCAGCAGTTTTCAACTTCCCTAACAATTCAATTAGAGTGTTGTCAATGTTGTTCATGTTGTAATTCATGACAAACTGACTAAAGCTCTGTGGTAAGGAATGCAGAACTAAGTCAACGGCCAACTCTTGACCTAGTGGGAAACCCATCCTCTCAATGTTCTCAATATAACCAATCATCTTGATTACATGATGACTAATTGGGCTTCCCTCTGTCATCTTACAAGTGAAAAGGGACCTTGTGACCTCAAAACGCTCATGCCTTGCTTGCCCTTGATAGAGCTCCTTAAGGTGTACGATCATATCGTACGCACTCATGTTCTCATGAACCTTCTGAAGGTCAGGGGTCATAGTGACAAGCATGAGAGTTCCAACCTCTAAGGCATCATCTTGATGCCTACGGAAAGCATTCCGCTCAGCAGCCGGTGCATTAGCGGGGGGGGGGGGGGGTGCTTCAGGGAGCGGTTGCTCTAGCACATACATTTTTTTCTCATTCCTAAGGACAATCCTTAGGGTCCGATACCAGTCCAGGAAATTAATTCCCGTCAGCTTGTCCTTCTCAAGGACTGATCGCAGTGATAAATTGTTCGAATTGTTTGATGCCACAGTGATCTAACAACAAAATTAAAACAAAATTAAGATCATGTTTATTAAATAGTTAATAAGGACTTTTATTAAATATTACTCCCATTATTTTCCTCAAATCAATAACCCTCAATATTGATTCGGAAAATCTCAGCGCAAGATTTTCTAGTGGGACCAAGATCCATATTTCATCTTATCATGAGTCAACTTTAGCTGATCACCCACAATTAGATTATTTAGGTAAGGAACCCTTTCCCAATCACATCTCATGTGACTCTTGGATCAATTGGGTGAATAACATTTATTCAAAATTAACTTATTAATTTATACCCAATTCTTTTGCCTATAGATCTTCAATCCTATTGAACCATCCATTTAAGTTAGACCCAATGGTTAACATAACGAATATTACATTTATTCCTTCGCATCTGACCAATGTAGATAAACGTACTCTACTTTAGCAGACCCACGTTCAAAACGACATCAATCAATACGAGTGTCAAGCATTGGAAGGCATATAACTTAATATTTCAGTTTGAGGGGTTTTATATTTAAGTGATCTCAACTATTTTTTCTTACATTAACATACATTATAACGATAACATGCATCACATACATACTATAATTATAAACTACGTGATATGGTCATGGCCTAGAAAAACTAATTCACCCAAGCCAATGAGTGAATTAAAACAAAGATCCTAAACGCATAGCTTCTTCTCCAAGAGCATTCCTTGAAAGTATGCACCGGTCCTTCTCCTAGAGCTTTCCTTAAATCTCCTTTCTTTTTCATCTTCAAGTCTTACGCAATTTTTAATAAAAATATTACAAATAGAAGCCTCGTTCATGAGGGGATTTAGATGAGAAAAGAAATACATATTGAATATAGAGAGAGGCACGACACGCAGGCCGTATTTAAAATAAACCAAAAGAAAATAAAACATACACAAGGCGCAAAACGATCTAAGAGGCCATGACCATTCACCATACAACAAACAACATATTAAATAAAATACATTATTATTTTATTAAAATTATGTTTGTTACGAACAGAATAAAGTATCTCCTCATATGAGGAGATAACTTCTCTACTTAACCCATTAACTAATTGACATGTGGTTTTAAATTTTAAAGTTTTTTTAATTAAAAATAAAATAAAATAGATGGAAGAGGCAAAAAAAAAAAAGAATGAAGCAGACACAGAAGCTACGTGCAGCAGTGAGAACGAAGAAGCTCCTCCACCACCGCCACACCGCCGCTCCTCCACCACCGCCACGCCGCGCGCCCCACCGCCACGCCGTGCGCCCACCGCCGCGCCGCTTACGTGAGTCTTCTTCTACTTTCTACTCATTCTTTCTCTCTGTTCTCAATTTCAATTTGATTTATTTTAGGGTTCCCAATTTCAAATACTGTGATAAGATACCAATGTCACCTAACCCCTATCACCAACAATCAATATAATCTGTATATGCACACCAAATATATGTAAAAAATTTCACAGTACAGGACTATGTTGGTTCCCTTTTTATACTGTAACCAATCCTTCTATATGCAATTGGTTAGATAGTTCGTGGGTGAAAGTAGGAGAGGGTAAGGATTTTCCTTTGTGGGAGCATAATTTATGCTAGGATTGATTTTTTTTTCTTGTGGTTTTGGAATGGAAGCACTGTATTTTTTCTTTGTAATGGAGAATTTTGATTATTCTAGGATTGTATTTGTGCCGGTGAATAATTATTTTCTTTTTGAACTACGCAGGGAATGCCTCTCAATGAAGATGAAATTTCTGAAAATCATATGAGGAAGGTATGAGATTATGACTAAACATAGTATAAATTTTACTAAGTTTTCATATTTTAAAACTAATAAGTGTTTTATTTTTTTTTCAGGGAGGAAATCCAAGCAATCAGGAAGATTAAAGAAGTTTACTTAGAAACTCCAACTTTTTTATGATTTAATTTTGAACATGTTTGCTTCAATTGTATTAGAAAGATTTATGATATTATAAGAGTTTTATAATTTGATGTTTCACTGGATGATGTGAGGAGATAGGAGAACGCAGCAGAGCACACCACAGCCGCGACGCGCCGCTCGCCCACCGCCGCTCCACCACCACCGCCGATCCTTCTTGTAGCTAGTTATCTTTAGCTTTTGGTTTTAGGTGTCTAGGTTATTAGGAGTTTTCTTTTTATGTAATTTCAGGTTTATGTCATTAAGTTCTAAGGTGCAATGTGGTCAATGTATTCAAATTTTGATGTAATCTTGTTTTTCAGCATTGCTTTTGATGATTTCAAGTTTTATGTACTTGAATCATGGATATTATTATGATGTATGCTGAAATGAATGAAAGAATTATTGACCTTTTTCTAAATGAACTTGGGTAATATCTTGATTGCATGGACTGATTCTAATAGCTTATGATTTTGACTTCATGATCATAAATTGGCTATTGGGATGCTTCTTGAAAGTGGCTGAATATGACTTGATATATTGATGTCTTTGCCACTGTTTTAATACGAATTCAAGACTAATATTCTGCTACATTCATGCTATTTTTGGCTGCTGATTTGGGCTTTAAATGTTGCTGAACTGATGTTTTCAGCATTATGATTTGTTCAGCTCATTGATCTATGTTATTGATATGATTTGTTCGTTACTAATTTGAAGATGGCATTAACTGTGTAGCACAATATTATGCAGTATTTGGCACCATTTTATCACTGAAATTTGCTTAGAAATGAATGGCTTTAAGTCTGCATTTTTTTTTGTCTAAATAATTCTGGTGTCATGACCTTAATTGCTGCTGAGTTAACATGATATTTTTTATACTAATGCATTATGATTTGCAGCTATTGTGTCTTGTACTAGTTTGATATAGGTCTGCATTTTTAGCATTAACATATTTGCTGAATTGGCCTGGAATTATTACAAAATCATACTTGAAATGCCTTGACTTGGTTATGCTATGTCTGTTGTCATGTTTATGACTAAAACACATGGTTTTGATTGCCATATCTTTCTTTGTACACAGCATCTCTCCCTATATCATGCTGGTAACAAACCATAAAATTAATTAAAATTGAAACAAGAAAATTAATTAAAATTAAAATTAATTTAAAAAGAATCCCTGTAATATTAAAAAAAAAATGCAGACTTAAAGTCATTCATTCTGAAAGTACCATAGCAGAATAATATCAAAATATAGCTCAAATTGGAGACCAAAGTGGAACAGAGATTCCATCCTATCATTTTTACATGATGAGTCATCTAATACTAACAAATTCAGAAATTGGTATAGCCAGCTAATATCAACACAAAAGTGTTTGACTATTGGTTAATCACATTCACATCAAAAAATGCAGATATGTGTTAATGCTAAAAATGCAGACCTATATCATCAAAAGCAATGCTGAAAAACAAGATTACATCAAAATTTAAATACATTGGCCACATTGCATCTTAGAACTTAATGACATAAACTTGAAATTACATAAAAAGAAAAACTCCTAATAACCTAGACACCTAAAACCAAAAGCTAAAGATAACTAGCTACAAGAATGATCGGCGGTGGTGGAGGAGCGGTGGTGGGCGAGCGGCGGTGGTGGAGGAGCGGCGGTGTGCTCTGCTGCGTTCTCCTATCTTCTCACTGCTTTGTCGTTCTCTGCACGGGGGCATGGCGGTGGTGGAGGAGCGGCGACGGTGGAGCTGTGTTCTCCTTTCCTTTCACTGCTTTGTCGTTCTCCTCATGTGGCGTTCTTCTTTCCTTCTCTCAGTCTCATTTGCGTTCTCCTTTCATTCTCTCAGTTGCTTTGTTTCTTTTTTTATTTTTAATTAAAAAAACTTTAAAATTTAAAGCCACATGTCAATTAATTAATGGGTTAAGTAGAGAAGTTATCTCCTTATATGAGGAGATACTTTATTCTGTTGTTACGAATTAAAAAAAATTATAGTTACAATATGGCCAGCCAAGGAATCAAATTCCTATTTGCCTTGCCAAGGATTCAAATTCCTATTTGCCTTGCCAAGGATTCAATCACGTGCATGATAAAATAAACCAAAAGATTACTGCCAACGTCTTGAACATGAATAGCGCATCATCATCATGAATAGTGCAGCGTCTCTTTTGTGTTCATACGGCTCATGAATAGCGCATCATCATACGGCCTTATTGCATGCGGTGTATTCCTTTATCAATTGATTCATGCGGCCAAACTGATACCAATTTTGGTTAATATTAATTGATTCATGCGGCCAAATTGCATGCAGTGTATTCCTTTATCAATTGATGATTCACGTGAACTCCAGGAATTGTTTTTTTTTTTTAATTTTAATTTTTGATTAATCCCAACACATCATAATCATATTAAAACATGTTTAATCAAAAATAATCAAATCATGGTTTCACAAGTGGCTCTGATACCACTGTTAGGAAATAGGATGCGACAAACACAGCGGAAAAAAAATATATATCCTATTTCCATCCAGGATCCATGTGAAAGCATGATTTGAAATAGGGAATAAAATTACCTTTTGCAGGGAAGAGGAGACCAACGAATCTTATCACCAACGCTTCGTCAATCACGAGCACATCAATGTGTTGTGCCTCTATTGGTATCCACACGAACAAATTCCCAATTGGAGTCACGTCTCTCTTCTCAGTGCTAGCAGAGAAGAGAGAGTCTGTGTATCACTCACTCTCTGATATGACGGCTAGGGTTACCGTTCTGTGTCTCACACATCTAAAAAAACCTACAAACCCCTAAAGCTAATAATATTATTTATAATATTATCATACCAACTGGTTGGGCTTTTTAGGAGATAAATTCGAATTCTATCTTATATGTAGAAGATAAAAACAAATTTATATCTTATACATAAAGATAAAACGAATCATATCTTAATCATATCAGAAAGATTTAATTTTATAAAAATACAACTATTGTATTTTTATCAAATGTGATATCTCCAATTTTATCTGCTCTTAGTGTGTGACCCTATGGGTTCCTGTAACGTTGGCAGTAATGTTAAAATCACATTTTAACTTTACAAGCAATGAGCGGTATCTAGCAACACATCATTGCTACCCAAGTGACAGGAATGTCTGTGTTTTGACTAAACCTTTTACTGTGACCAATAAACATGTGTAAGTTTAATCCCTTTGTCCAAATATCATAGTTACACTCATGGCATGGAACGTGTCACCCGTGAATTGTGAAACCTATGGTTTCTTGATCCCTGAGTAGACGCGTCTAAACAAGTCTCGTCAATATCTCATATTGACTGTCTTGAGTATGGCCATACATTTCACCGTCTCACTCAATCAAGGGGCCCAGAGATATAATTCCTATTGATAAGGAAGGACAAATCCCATCTACGTCACTCACATCCCTCTACATGATTTGTCATATACCCGACTACAACCGTTATAATCACCTGGTTAAAGATGACGTTTGATTGCATGAAAGCATATAGATCCTCATGTTGGGAACCGTAGCGACTTCAGGTCGAAGGACCATGTACACCATTGTCACTATGAGAATCGCTTATGACACTCACTTAATAACCCATGTAGCATTCTCATGGCGGGTCAATCCAGTACACAATTGTCCCAATGTGTACTTACGTGAAGACTTGATATCCCATATCCATGACCGGTGAGATACAGTCATCAGTCTGCCACATACTAGTCTCGATGTATTATAGTTGTCCTTATTAACTATAATACTCGACTAAAGAAACTTTAAGGATAATTATCAATCAATAAGATCTCACTATCAAGTCATTTACTTGATATTCTTATGACATTGAACTTATAATCCTAAGGACTTTATTACATCTATTTTAATTAAACAATTAAAGCATAAATATAATAAATGAAATGCCTCATTATTATTAATAGTAATAATCCATAAACATGAAATAAGTACAAGTAAAAGAGAAAATACGATTGCCACTTGGGCACTCTCCAACAGCATCTTGACTAGAAGCTTTGGAAAACTCCAGCTAGATACCTTATGCAGTTCTGGAGAAGGAAGTGATAGCTGTTTGAGATTCAGATCATGATGTTGGTATTCCATTTCCACCGTAACTTTGTCACCCATTTGTGTTTCCTCCGAACCGGTAACTTGATCAGATATGTGAATAGTGAACCCTATATGTGGTGTCAAATATGGGTCACTGAGAGGGAAATCACCGAAGCTGGATTGCTCCTTAATTTGCTGCTCATGTTGCTTGTCATCATCATCACCAGTTGACACAAGAGTTGGTGGAATTGCTGATTCGGCATCATTCTCAGGCACCACTAGAGTCGGTGGAATGACGGAGTCTTCGTTATCTCCGGTTGTCACGGAATCCGGTGGATTGGTGGATCCATCAACGTCGCCGATGACCTCCAGATCTGGTTTGATTGAGAGAGTAACATCATCATTCTCAGCTTCACCGGTGTGATTATCGCTGGAATCATCACGCTTCATCGACTCATCTTCTTCAATTTGATCAGCCTTCACACTTGAGTTCTTCTCACGGGCTGCAATTTTTTCCTTGAGGTGAGCCAAATCTCTTTGAAATTGCTCACTCCTATCTAGAGATCTATCACAGATAGCAATCATTTTGTCCAATATGCCAGCAATTGTCTCCTTCGTTGCAGCGGAGTGAGATCGATGAAAGCACCATTGTAACGGAGCTGATCCTTCCAACTTGTCAATATGCATACTCAATCACTAAATACTCAATATAGATCTGAATTGATACAATAATAAGCACCAAATGTCTGATAGTAGTTACAATGAGATAGTAAACAAGAAAAGCTATATAATATGAAGGTAATAAAACTTAAGGTCAACTAAGAAGTAAGATGATGGAGTTATGGGTGTAGGAGGGAGAAGGGAATAGAATAGGGAGATGGAGAAGAAGGAGAACCAGAGAGAGAGTAGACTTCGCCAATTTTTTCACACCCAAAAATGCTCCCCTAGTGTTACCTTTTAATCACATTCTTTCACACCAAACCATGTGGCATTTAGTTGCATATTTTTCCCAAATTGCCCTTTTACCTTCCTTACAAAATTCATGTATGAATTCAGTTACACCAGAAATCTAGACATAATCCAATTAAGATAAATATAATCAACATATTTTGGAATGGAAAATGAAGTTAACTATGAACCATATTTCCTATTAACCTTTGCCGGCAAAGTAACACATATAAAACGTTATATAGTTCACTCCTGGATGCATGGTAAGGAAGTCACCAATCTTAGAACCTTT
This sequence comes from Crotalaria pallida, assembly GCA_037953625.1. Classification (NCBI taxonomy): domain Eukaryota; kingdom Viridiplantae; phylum Streptophyta; class Magnoliopsida; order Fabales; family Fabaceae; genus Crotalaria; species Crotalaria pallida. Next base: position 60,164,221 of record CM075650.1, read on the forward strand.
TCCAGCAACACAACTGGTTAGGCCTTTGGGAAAACCAGCTAAGTGAAAGCAATTAACCATGTGTAGTGCAGAAACAGCTCCCTGGAATGCATCATTACACAACCACTTAGAATGGACAAAATAGAAAAGAATGGAAGCAATTTAAATATTCTGAAATTAGTATTTTGGAGTAGATTGGCTAAAGTTTTAATAACATAACTGTTGCTGTTTCTTTTGACCCCTAGATCACATATATGTTAGCACTTCCGTGACATGAGCTATTGGTTACTTTGAGAGTAACCATATGGCTTATGGTGCCTTTGAAGAGTTTCACTATGAAAGATTTAGTTACCTGAGTTGGAGGCTTGAGCACAATGGAATTTTCAGCAATCATGAGCAATTTTTGAGACAGCAAGATTGACAGGATAGTTAGAAGGAGCAATTTATCACTGAATCAAGTAGAGGTCAAGAATATTAAGCATAAAACAGACCTTCTCCTGAGGTGGCAACTCCTGTGTGGAGACCACTGAAGGTGCACCATCGGGAACACACAATAAATGAAAATATCAAACCAAAACCCTAACTAATACAATAAATGAAATCAAATCCCTAAATTAAACAAAACAAAAGTATGCATATACAAAGGGAGTCTAAATAAAACCAAAATCTCACCTTCCTTATAAATCTGAGTTCTGGAAAATTGTTCTTGTGACCTGAAACCAAAAATGAAGGAAAAGAGAGTAAATCAAATCCTCATAAAATCGAAAAATCCTCATAAATCAAATCCCTAAAACCAAAAACGAAACAGAGGGAGTATGAAGTGTCTTAACGGTGGTGACAACATCTGAGTTTTGAAAAGCTATTACCTGCTGCAGCTGTTTCCACAGTGATGGTGACGGTCACGGCGAACACCATTATGGTGGCTGTCGCAATTCCCAGCCGTGTGGTGTAACAGCCCAAAACTCAATTCCTAGTATAATCTATATTGTGATAGACATAGAGTAGAAGAAATGGTGATATTAAGTTAGAAATTGGTTAAGTAGTGTGTAAATTGAAGTTTTAAGCATAGAACTTTAGGAAATTTAAAATACAAGATTCGTAGCTCAAAACACCAATTCCGCCGTTGGATATGAAGTAGGAAATATGAAGAAGCTTTCTTTAAAATTTGAGCAAGATCCAACGGGTAGAAAAGAAGTTATAGCAGTTTGAAATGTTTAGGAGCAGACTTCTAAGTCCTCGCTCAAGCGAGAATTCGCTCGCTCAAGCGAAACTGGTTAGTGCAGACCCTGATTTTCTGAGTAGTTTTCGCTCCAGCGAGAAATAGCTCGCTCAAGCGAAAATGGTACTCGCTCCAGCGAATATCTTTTCGCTCAAGCGAAATTGGCTCGTGCAAAACCTAAATTCCCAAATTGAGTTTTTCGCTCAAGCGAGTGAGCGTTCGCCCGAGCGAAAATGCTCAGAGCTGTTGAACGGAAAACGCGTTTTGGACCACAAAATGGGAATCTTCCCATTGTTTCTTTCATTTCCAGCCACACAATACTCCCCCATTCAATTAAAACAACACCACTTCATCATCAACAAATCACCTCCTCCTTCTCTCATCTCCCATTCGATCCCTCCTCCATTTCCACCAAGATCAAGTTGTGTTTTCCTCTTCCTCAAGCTCATCAACCATTAATAATCATTATCCCTCTCTCTTGGTAAGTTTCATCTCTCTCTTCTACTCATGGTCCATACGAATTTCTCTCTCTCTTCACCTCTCTTGGATATTTCGAATTTTCATCTCATGAATCTCATAATTTCTTGCTCATTTGTGTTTTATTAACTCAAGGAAGTCAAGAATCTCTCTCCTCTCTCTTGCCTTTGGAGCTCATTGTTAGGGAGGTAGAAGCTAGGGCTTGAAGATTACCCCTATTTCTCATTGGTTGAGGTAAGGGGGTGTGTTTTGCCTTGTTCTAGGGAGTGGGTTCTAGTTAGTATATAATGTTTTGCCACGATTCTGCTAAGTGCATCTGCAACCACATTAGCCTTTCCGGGATGGTACTGCAAACTAAAATCATAATCCTTGAGGAATTCTATCCATCTCCGTTGTCTCATGTTCAACTCCTTCTGGTCGAACAAATACTTAAGGCTTTTATGATCACTAAACACCTCGAACCTTGTTCCATAAAGATAATGCCTCCATATCTTGAGAGCGAAGACAATAGCTACAAGCTCCAAATCATGGGTAGGATAGTTCTCCTCATGCGGCCTTAACTTCCTGGAAGAATAAGCAATTACTCTTCCTTCTTGCATGAGAACACATCCTAAACCTTTCCTTGAGGCATCACAATAAACATCAAAATTCTTCTTCGGATCCGGGAGAACAAGAACAGGAGAGGAAGTCAACTTTTCCTTGAGTTCTAAGAAACTCTGCTCACACTTCTGATTCCAATCAAATGTCGTCTCCTTTCTTGTTAACTTGGTCAAAGGTAAAGATATCTTGGAAAAATCCTTGATAAACCTCCGATAATAGCCACTAACCGAAGGAAACTCTGAACCTCCGTCACCGATTTGGGCCTTTCCCATTGCAAAACGGCCTCAACCTTTGCAGGATCCACTACAATGCCTTCTTTAGCAATAACATGGCCCAAGAATTTTACTTTCTCAAGCCAGAATTCACACTTGGCAAGCTTATCATACAACCGCTTCTCCTTAAAGGTTCTTAGGACTATTCTGAGATGCTCCCGATGCTCATTGGAGTCCTTTGAGTAAATGAGAATATCGTCAATCAAGACAACTACAAAGGAATCCAAGTAAGGTCGGAATATCCGATTCATATAGTCCATGAAAATCACAAGGGCATTGGTTAGATCGAACAACATTACGACATACTCATAGTGGCCATACCGTGATCTAAAAGCAGTCTTGGGTATATCCTCCTCTTTAACCCTGATTTGGTGATAGCCAGATCGGAGATCGGTCTTGGAAAACACCGCTGCACCACGCAATTGGTCCATCAAATCATCGATGTGTGGAAGAGGATACTTGTTTTTAATTGTCACCTTATTCAGCTGCCTGTAATCAACACACAATCTGAGGCTTCCGTCCTTCTTCTTGACAAAAAGAACCGGTGCACCCCAGGGTGAGACACTAGGCCTGATAAACTTCTTGGCTAACATACCCTCCAGCTGCTTCTTCAACTCTACTAACTCAACTGGAGCCATTCTATGCGGAGCCAAAGAAATAGGGCCAGTACCTAGTACCAGATCAATACTGAACTCCACTTCCCGTACTGGTGGTAAACCAGGCACCTCATCAGGAAACACCTCTGGAAACTCGTTCACTATTGGGATTTGGTGGATAGATGGTTCTTTGTCGGTTTTTATGGCAGCTAGGTTTAACTTTGGTTCTTTGGGTTGGGGAAAGATTATGGTCTTTTCGTGGCAATCTATCGTAATGTGGTTTTCTGACATCCAGTCCATTCCTAAGATAATATCTAATTGGGTTAAGGGTAAACATATGAGGTTAATGCAGAATGTGTGGTCATGTATTGTGAGGGTACAATTTGGACACATTTTAGAGGTGGTGACTAAGGGATTTGTTGGGGTGGATACTATGAGTTTAAAAGGAACTTCTATAGTAGGAAAATTTAATCTAATAACACAATCTAGGGATATAAATGAATGAGTTGCTCCACTATCAAATAAAACATTGCAAGGCATTCCATTGACCAATCCTACCCTTACACTTTATTAACCGACAACACCATCAAGGGATCTAGTTGAGTTTAAACTAACGTCCTGCAGTCTATCGCGGTCACAACCCTTGGAAAAGATAGCAAGGGAACACATATATAAATAGGTAGCTATATATGTATCCTATTCGCCTAACTTAGACACTTGACTATACATATCGGTTACTCGCTTGGTGAGTAAACCACATGAGTTGTGAGTCCAAACTCCAAGGCCGAGGAAAAACTGCTCCGATACCATAAATGTAACATCCTCACTTTAATTAGTTCATTTTAAGTTTTATTAAAATTGGTGTTTGAAAATTTCTTTTAAAAACTTGTTTATTATAAAAGATTTTACGAAAATCCGGAAGAGTTTCCTCTGTTTTTCGGACTTCCCAAAAATTTCTTCTTTTAAACCTGTCAGACCAGAATTATTTAAATACTTAAAACTCAGCAGTTTAATTGCCAGATCAAAACCTAAAGCCCGATTAGTACAAGTTTCAGGTCATGCAACTATTACATATTCTATATTACAAATTAACGGTCCACTCATAATAAATGTACACTCCACGTAGTGGAATGTAATCCTGCTTGGCCATGACTCATGTAAGCTCCACTCCTGTACCTGCAAAATATAGCAAGAAGGGTAGCATTACACAGGACTTAGAAAGTTAAATCCTATAAGAAGACATAGTAATAAACTAAGCCTACATTATTATTAACATACTTTATACTTAAATATCCATACATTTAATTTCTTTTACCTCCTCTCATACTCCCACACTCTTTTAATTTTTTTAATTCTTTATTCATTTCCCACATTTCTTTTCATTCCTAGTTCCCGATTCATTTTCTCACATATCCTTCCATTTTTAGTTTACTATTCATTTTCTCACATTCATTCTTTTGTTACCCTTCTTTTCTTTTATTATGACTGAGTCCAACAGACCATCAGTCGATTATCCTTTCTTATGACTGAGTCCAACAGACCATCAGCCGTTTATCTTTTATTATGACTGAGTCCAACAGACCATCAGTCGTTTATCTTTTATTATGACTGAGTCCAACAGACCATCAGCCGTTTATCTTTTATTATGACTGAGTCCAACAGACCATCAGTCGTTTATCTTTTATTATGACTGAGTCCAACAGACCATCAGCCGTTTATCTTTTATTATGACGGAGTCCAACAGACCATCAGCCGTTCACTTATCTTATGACTGAATCCAACAGACCATCAGTCGTTCTCTTTCTTTCTTTCTTAATTATTTAAGTATTTCTTGAATTCTTTATCTCATTTTTTTATTCTTTGTTTTCGTTTACGACTTATCACATTTCCATACATTTCCTCTTTTATTTTTTTTCTTCTCTCCCATTACCTTCTTTATTTACAAATTTCCACACTTTTAGTTTTCCTACTCAATTTCTCTTTTACACTTCGTTGTACTAATTACTCTCGTTTTTAACTACCCTACTTGACTTTGGCATATTCGTTGTGTTCTAATTATCGTTTCTAATTCTTAGTTATTTCTTTGATTCCTCCACCCCACCCTATTTCTTAATTTATTTTCCTTATTTTATTAACTCCATTCTATTTAACTACCCAATTAACTTAACTTATTTTCCCTATTTTATTACATCATTCTATTTAACTTCCATAATAACGTCCTCTCTTTTCGTTTTTTATTATCTTTTTCCCTAATTTCTTTTACCGGTTTCCTATTTATATTTGAAATTTAGTTTATTATTTCGTTTCTATTTCTCTAATTCCAACAACACTTAACTATGTCCACTCCACACATACTTATTGTCTTCGCATTTTAATTCCTCTTTTACCTCACTTTTAGTCTAATAGCTCTACTCTCTTTGCCTATTACAATTACCCATTTTCTCTTTTACTCTCACGTTAGTTAGTTTTCCTTAACTTTTTCCTTGGGTTATATTTTATATTTTCCTATGTTTTCATTCAATATTAACCAATTTAATATCCTAAATACACTCATTCATTCCGGACCTTATCCTAAGCACATACATTCTATTCCCTAAGGTGTGGTTCCCATTAGCAATTTTAAATACTCCATTTATATCAGCGGGGACTACCCTAAGGTTCATTAATATATTTATTAATTATCCTATTCTTAGTCACCACTATAGCATCCTAGAATTTACTCTCTAAGTAAAGGTAACAAAACCCGTCTTACCTCGGGCTTTTAATAGAACCTGGATTGTGAGTCGGCGGGGAGATCCTGCTTCTTCGGCTCACACCGCCCTAGCCCGATTCACTTTCGAGCCTCCACTATGTAACATATGCCAAAATCCTCGTATATTTTAAATAACAAAATTTCTTTTTAAGATGAATTTTATAAATAAATATTTTATTGGCAGAGTTGTATTCTAAAAATACAACGTTATTTTGATCACGAGATTTAAAATTGCTAATTGAGTTTGGTTTTCATGATTTTGTGAGTTACATTTTATAATCCTTTTTAAGTAGAACTTTATATGTAAAAGAATGTATGCAAAAGTTGGATTGAATTTTTATGTTTCTAGTCTTTCCAAAAATTTTAGTATTTAATTTTATTATTTATTTTATAAATAAGAAATGATTTTTTTTAGAAGCTAAGTGAAAGAAAAGAAGATTTTATTTCTTTCTTGTTGGGCCTCACGGCCCAATAGGCCTAAAAAGGAGGGCAAGATGTAGAAATTGTTATATAAAAAAAAATGAATGAAAGAGAAGTGTAGGTGTGGATGAATAATATTTTATATTTTAATAAAATTATATATTACTTTGTATGGATGGAAATTGACCCTTCTTTCATAAGTAAGATAAAATTGTATTTTTATGTGTTTGTATGTGTGTGCTACGGTATATATATATATATATACACACATATATACATATATCTAGTATTAAATTTTTATAAGTCATTTATCCTTCTTGATTAAGTTAGCAAAAAAAATGAATAAATTAGTATATCTTTAAGAGTGAGTTGACTCTTCCCATGCAACTATTTGTGATGACCAAACTACCCTTGTTCTCAACCCTAAGACCCGAATTTTTTTGTAATTTTACCCCATGGATTTTGTGCCTATAAATACCTCTTGTGTTGTGTGTGATTGTTGTGCTTCTTCTTCTTGAAGTTTAAAAATATTTTTGTGTTGAAATTGTAATGCATGATTGAAGATTTAACTTAAAATATGTGTAATGAGAGCATGCATGTACTTTATATGTAATTGATCATGTATTTGTGTTGTAAAAATTTGTATGGACCTTCATTTTTAGTGATGTAATTCGGCCTAGTCTAGGAAAAATAGAGTTTATGCTTTGATAAATTATTTGAGCACATGCATGTTGGTTTTAGGACTAGATTTATGGGTTTTAAGTGTTTGCATGTTAATATGTGACTTGGATTTTTAGAGATCTAAGGTTTTGCTTGAAAGTGAATGAAAAGTGTTGATGTATATTTGATTCATTTTAGTCTTGCATGTTTTAAGTGGAAAATTGAGAAGTTTGATTTTGCATGATTAAAGATTTGACAAAGAAATTAAAAATTAATCTTTTCTCTTAAATAATTCGGCCAAGGTAGATTTAAATAGGTTAGAGTGTTTGATTTTGAAACTAAATTGTTGATGATGATTCTTGATGCATGGTTGGAATTTATAAGTGTTAAGTTTTGCATGCATGTGAAAAGAATATAAAATTGTGATTTTTAGTGATAAAAATATATGTAAGTGTCATGCATGTTGTATTTGTGAGTTGATCTTGAGGAGATTAGTGCATGCATGAAGATTTAAGTCTTGAAAATCTATGTATGGATTTTGGTGTGTTAAGTGAGTTAAATCTATTTGTTATTTATCTTTCTTTTTCGGTTTAATGACTAAATAGGAGGATGAAAATTTGTGTTATTGCATGTTAGAATTTTAAGTTAGTAATGACCCTTTTTCTTTAAGGATAATTCGGCCAAGGCATGTAAATTAAGATAGGATGATTGATTGTGTGAAATGAACTTGATTGGTGATGAATTTATCATGCATGTTAGTAATAAAATAATATTAAGCTAAAAATTATGGATTTTGTTGCATGCATGTTAAGATCTTTAGTGTTTGATTTCATTTAAGTGAATTTATAAAAAAATGTGTTAGTTGTTGTCCAACTATTTATTTCTTAGTACTAAGACTTCTAAAAATGATGAATAAAGTGTTTTACTTTGAAGATTTAAATATAAGGTTTATAGATAATTTCTTTTAAAGAATTAAAATGTAAAAAGGTGATTTTGGTTTTTATTCAATGCTGTCCAGAATTTTTTGTTAAAGTGTTTTCATTTAAAAAGTATTTTCAAATGCTTTAAAGTTTAAGTTTTGAGTACCCTTGTATATAGTGAAAGCTAGACTGAAAAATAGTGATTTTTCGGTGTTTTCGGACTTTAAACGGTGGCTGTCCAAGACCGGACCAGCAACCAAATCAATTAGTTAAATTATTTTATTAATTTTTTTCAAATGATTTTGGAAAACCTAAAGTGTTAGAAAAAGTTGGAATGATTTGGAGAAAAAGATTATATTTTATGACGTTTAACAAGAACCAAAAAGGAATTTTTCAAAAGAAAAATGAAATGAAAAATTTATCGAGTTTGAGAACCTAATTTGATCCGAATAAATTAGTAATGCAAAAGTATTTTTTTTAATACGAGGTATTTTAAAGACGGTGGATTGGAGTATCAATCTGTAGCAAGCACCCGTGGAAATCCTGTGCAAGTATCTGCTGGAACAAGAGGTGAGAGAGCAGTGATCCTAAGACAATGTGGCATTTAGATCCTTTACTAAGATGTTTCAATCATCTCAAATATTGAAACCATGATCTGTTGATTGCTAAATGATGTTGCTTATATGCTTATATGTTAAATGATTCCATGTGATTTAATTATGATGCGTGATTTAATCTGTACTGTGATATATGCCTGAAATTATCTATTGTTGAACATGGTTAATTTTCTGGGAGACGTCTGCTACGTCTTGATTTTGGAATTTATTTAAGTGAGGCAATGGAAATTATGAAATTATAATGAGACTGAAAATATCCCGAAAGTCATGAGAAAAGATGAGTAACTTAGGCATGTTATAAGACAAAAGAGTAATGTTGTTTAAGATGAGAATAATGTTGATGAAAATAATGAACAAGGATGCAAGATATAGGTTTCGAATCGGATTTGTAAAAGTTCAAGACAAGTATTGTTGGCCTAAGAATGTGCTTATTGAATGCTTTTGTACGCAAGTAACTTTCTGAGGAACACCTGTAAGGCTAGGACTTCAAGTCAGCCATGCGAGCTACGTGTTGGCCGTGGTGATTAATGGAATCTCCGTGAAGCTAGGACTTTAAGTCAACCATGTGAGCTATGCGATGGCCGTGGTGCCAAACATTTGATGGAACTCGAAGTCTTGTGCTACGTTGGGGAATATATGTAACTCTTTAGTGGTCGAGACTTGTCGAAGGGTTGAATCAAGGATGAGTCGACCATAGGATTAAAACATTAATTAAGTGATGAAGTTAAATAAGACTTTAAAAGACATGTACTAATGCAACGAGTATGAGTGGGAAGTAGTGGAGAGGAAGATACCTTGATTGTCTGCGCATACTCAGGTGGTGATTGCAGTAGGGGAGGGTAAGGACGGTGATACGTCAAGAAGCCTCGAGTACATTTCTAGGTGGAACGAATCCCATAAGTGGAAATAGGGCAGGTAGTCCCGATTGGCCGTGGTAAGTTCTGCATCGCGAACTAGAAATGGTACTGTCGCCCCCTATCGTGAGGAGATGTAGCCGTGTGTGCTAACCAACCTCCTTGATGGTGATTATTTCCCCGCATCATCAATGGACTCGAATTGATAAGACTTAATGATAAGGAACGAATATGCTTAATAAGATATGATCTTGGAATCTGTTGTAATAATGATAACTGAAAAGCTTATGAGATGAGTAATCAAAGAATGAGCATGATGTAATATCAAGTTTATTGAGACATCGAATGATAGGTGTTATTGGTGTTGATGAATTGTTTTCCTTGTTGAAGATATCTGCTATGTTACTATTATGTTGTTATTATTTGCTATATGATTACTGTTATTGTATACTGTTCTATTTGTATGTTGTTATGTTATGTTTTTATCTTGGCATTGGGTCTATTGTGAGCCCACACCGTCGACGTAAGTGTACGTCCGGAATGCCGACTCTCTCCTATCTCGTTGTCGTGTCGGTAATGCTGATGTTGCAACGGATAGATGGCCTATCGTGTAGCAATCCACATGTGGCCCCTGCAGGGGGGAGTGTGGGAAGTCACGCCTGATGGATGGATATGGAGAGGTGATTCTCGACTGGAGATCGATGATCCGAGACATGTTTTGAGAGGGACTGCAATGGATGTGCACGTGGGACAAATCACACTCCAAGATTATCAAGATGGTGGACCACGAGAGCATTACGAGAATGGTGGTCAACCTGCACCTTTGGTGGCTAGATCGCCCGAACCTGTGGAAGAGGATCAGATACCGCACCCTGTGGTAGTACCAGAGGAGGAGGAGAACTCTATGGAGTGGTCGGATGAGGATGAGGTGATGGATCTAGTGGATGGAGTTGGTCAGGAGTCTGATGCTGAGGATTCAAAGGAGGAGTGATGTGTCCGGAGCTTAATCGCGGTGGTGTGTTGTCTCTAGAGTCTAGGATCTGTGTTTGTTGTCGAGGATTACCTGAGTAATGAAACTGTTTATGTAATTCAGCTTATTTTAATTCTGTCTCATGCAGTACTTTATATTTTGAAGAACTTGATGATGGATCCTTGTGGAAGTTGTAAGAGTCTTCTTTTTGATGTAATATACTGAACAGTGATGGACTCAAAGTTAAGTTTATTATACAATGACGAATGTTTCCGCAATTCAGTTAAGTGAGTAGGTAATTTAGTGACAACTCGATTTTCAGTAAAAGGTAAAGCTATGCAACAACAACGTTTTCAAAATTATGTTTAAAAAAAAAATTTTGGCCTCATTTTTAGCAAATTAATAAGAAATAAATGGTAATTTTCGGAAGTGAAAATCGGGCTATTACACACTAAACTTTGGTTCTAAGCAAACCGGGGGAGTCGGTCACGACAACGGCGACGGCGTTGGTTCGGTTCTTCGTTCGCGAGGGTGATGGCGGTTCGGTTCGTGCAGGCAAGAGAACCACACCGAGAGCTCCGATCCGGGTGGCGGCGGCAGATCGGACCCTGGGGCAACAAGTCACGAACCGTGATTGGAAGAGAAAAACGAGAGAGAAGACGAGGTGGAAGAGAGAGATGGCCAGGAGAGGTTGTTGCGGTGGTGCTTGGTGGCTAGCAGTGTTAGCACGGCGGCGGTCCAGGGAGGGAGGAGAAAAAGCTCCATGAGAGAGGGAGAAGGAAATAGAGAAGATAACATGATGTGGTTGTGTATTTAGGTGGGTTTTACACAAAATCTTGTCTTGGTTTCATGTGGGAAGGTTGGAAATGGAGTTTGGGTGGTTGGGGGTGGTTTAGGGCATGAAGGAGAAGGGGGAAGGTGGTTGGGGCGGCTGAATAGGGCTGCTGGGGATTTTAAGGGCGTCTGGTGCGCGCCTGGGTGCACCTAGTGCACGCCTGGGCGTGCTCCTTTTTTTTTTTGGAACAGTTTGCACTAAAAATGTCATATCTCCTTCATTAAACGTTGGATATTGCTCAAATTTGAAAGCTAGCTTCCTAAGACCCTTAACTTCACATCCAACGTGGAATTTGTGTTTAGAGTTGTAAATTTTTTATTTCTAATTTCCTAATATAGCGTATTTAAAACACCGGAAACGCCGCTTTTAACCCTCGTTTGGTCTTCTTTAAATTTCCTATCTGATGCCCACGCTTCTTAACTCCTTTATGGCATTCAAAGAAATCCTAATCCATCACCTTAAGTCCTCCCTTAACATAATTATCCCCTTCTAATATTATTATTATTCCAATTATTATCGGAATTTAAATTCGGGATGTTACAGAAGGGAGTACCAAACCCTAACACTTTAAAATCCCCTTTTTAAGCTTCAACCAAATAGCCTTCGAATGTGCAATGGAAGGGAGGAAGAGAACTTGTCTCACCTTGCCTTGATGTAGAGAGAGAGAGAGAAAGCTCCAAGAGCTATGGAGGAGAGAGAGTGAGAATGAACCCTAATCTACCATAACACAATTAAAGTGGTAATGGTTAATGATGAGGATGGTTTTCGTGCAATTAAGAGGAGAAAGAAAGGGAACATTGAATCACACTTACCCCAAAGCTTGTAGTCTCCCATGGTGGGTGCTTGAAACTCCAAGGGAGGAGAGGGAAAATTTGGGGATTTGAGTGGGTGAGAGATAATAGGAGAGATTGATGGGAGATTATGTGTTTATGGGTGATGGGGATTGATTTTTGGTGGTTTATTTATGGGTTTGAGTGATGATTTTGGGTGGCAATTAGAGAGAGAAAGGGGAGAGAGTCGAGCCCTAGAGAGAGAGTAACAATGGAGGTATGAAAGAAGAAGAAGACCAAAACGCGTTTTTAATCTTATCAGACTTGATCTAATCAATTATAATCAGAGTCTAATCGATTACCATAATCGATTAGAGGAATAGTCTAATGAATTAGACTGTTTCATTTTCACTCCGTTGCATTTCAAAGTGCCATATCTTCTTCGTTACCCGTTGGATCTTGCTCAAATTTGAAATCAAGCTTCTCCACACCCAAATATTCATATCCAACGGTGGAATTTATGTTTGGAGTTGTAAATATTTTATTTACTATTTCCTAATATAGGATATTTCTAACACCGAAAACACTGCTTTTAACACTCGTTTGTTCTTCTTTAAGTTTCCTATCCGATGCCAATGCTTCTTAACTCTTTCATGGTACTCAAAGGAAACCTAAACCATCATCTTAAACCTCCTTTAACATAGTTATCACTTTCTAATCTTATTATTATTCTAATTATTATTGGAATTAAAATTCGAGATGTTACAATTCTCCCCCACTGGAACTTCGTCCCTGAAATTCCGTTTAGTTACTTAAATAGAGAACCATCTCATTAACAATGCCTCTGATTAAGGCTCTCATATCTGTCGGTTCCAGCTTCTCTGTAACAGCCCAGCCCCAGCCAGCCGTACGGTACTCGACACTGGGGCCCAGCGCACCGCCACGTGGATATTGTCCGCTTTGGGCATCCTTCACCCTCACGGTTTTGCTCTTGGTCCCACACTAACAGTGAGCCCCAAAACGCGTCCACGTGAGGTAAGGTATCCACACCCTATATAAGGCATGCTTCGTTCTCCTTACCAGCCGATGTGGGACTAAGGCGTACCTTACATCCACCCCCCCTTGGAGGCCCAACGCCCTCGTTGGCACACCGACCCGGCCCTGGCTCTGATACCAAATGTAACAGCCCAGCCCCAGCCAGCCGTACGGTACTGAGCACTGGGGCCCAGCGCACCGCCACGTGGATATTGTCCGCTTTGGGCATCTTAGATATCATAGCTAGAGGCCCTCTTTAAGTGATGGTTCTCTATTCGCTTGAACCAATCGGAATTTCGGGGACGAAATTCTCCTAAGTGGGGGAGAATTGTAACATCCCTAATTTTAGCCCTAATATAATTATAATAATAAAAGATTTAGAATAATAATAATAACAATAATGAAGTTTAGAAATAGCAAATTAAGGTCCCTTTAGTACTACAAAGGTGTTAGGAAATATCAGAATTGGAACACTGTGATTTCTTTAACGTTATAAATTATAAGTTTGATTGAATTAAATAATTTTTCCCTAGAATTTATCATTTAAGTGTTGGGTATTTTCCTAAAATGCATTATGTTAATTACGAAAATATATTTCATTTCTTTTATGTTCTAAAGTAAATTCATTTAAAATAGTTATCCCATATAAAAATATACTTTATATGCTTTACTTTACTTTTGATATATTTTATATGGAAATATTTTATTTGAAATATTTATAAGTTTCTTACTTTATGATTTTCATTCCGGTGTTTAAAAATTTATTATGGGTATTTTGGGTTTTAAAATAAAAGAATAGTTAATATATGTGTAGGTATGTGTTGAGCAAGGAATTAAAAAAAAAATATGAAGTGTGTATGTTGTTGGGGGCAAACAAAAACCCTATTCTTCTTCTCCCAATGTTCAGCCGCCGTCCCCCTACCTCCATCCATAGTCTCCTTCAATCAGCCATTTCCTCTCTTCTCCACCGAGGCCATGGCCGCCGCTCGCTCTCTCTCTCCTCCGCCGGCGCTCACGTTTTCCCCTTCCCCAGGTCGTGTCGCCGCTGCTTTGCGATCTCTCTCCCTCTAGTCGTGAATCGCGACCTCTTCTCCTTCTCAAATCGTCGCCTCCACTGCTCGAATATGGAACCACAACTCGTCTTCTCCCTTGGTCTCACCGCCGCCTCACGACTTTCTTCTGGCAAGCATGAACAACCGCCACCGCCGCCGCCTCGTTGGTTCTCCTGCAGCCGCGGTTCAGATCGCGAATCATGCCCATGGAGCAGTCACGACACTCGCATCTCCTGCCACCGGCGTCGACTTCGGGTGCAGATCGAACCGCCAACCTTGCTCTTACTGGGTGGCTGTGTTGATGGTTCATTTCAGACCCATTTGCGGTGAACCAGACATGGGTGAAGCCTGTGAGCTGAACCAATCCTCCATTTGGTCCTTCAAAAGTTGATTGAGGGTAAACCCCTAATACCTTTTTAATTATTCTGCATTGTGTTTTAATAATATTAATATTATTTATAATAATATTGGTAATAATTAGTTTTGAAGTGTTATTGTTGTTTTAGGAAATAAATGGTATTTGGATTAAGTATTAATAAGTTCTGATTTTACTTTTTGTACTATTATTGATAACGATTTTGAGTAATTACTCTGAATTGTATAATACCGAGTTGACCGTTATGCCGAACGATGAGTTTTAAAAGTGTTTTGGTAAATTTGTTGGGTTCTTAAGTAATCGAGATGTAGTTTAGTTGGGTTGGATTATCCCTAAACTAAACAATACCCCGGTTAACTAGAAACCCGATATATTCGGCGTACGTTAATTCGGGATAAAATATTGAGCTTTAATTTCAAATTGAAAGGGGTTATAATTATTTGGACTTTGGAAATGTGATTTAGACGTGTTTTGAACAAAGAGGATTTATAGCGTTAAGTACATTAGGATTTGATGTTTTATGAATCGTCACTCAAACTACTTGACTTTAATGAATTTTTTGACGATTATGTTGGTTTTGAAAGTTAATGTATTTTCAACAAAAGCTGTACTATCTTATTGAAGGGACAACGATTTTAATTTCATTTGACTATGATTTATGAATTTTAAGTAAACGATTTCGAATTTGGCTTGCTTCGATTTCCAAACTAAAGTTCCCTTTTAGTAAAGCTTCAACGTGTTAACTTTGATATGATTTTGACGCGTTTTCACATTTGCTATTAGTTTACTAATTGATTTTTAATGTTTGGTTTTTAGAACACCGAATGGTTCCTTATTAACACTTTGTTAGATTATCTTGCATATAATGGGAAGTATATATTTTCATAATGTATGAATCAAACAACTAATCCAATAATGATATTAATATAGTGTGAATAAAAAGGATTAAATGATTGTTGTTTGTCACATGAGTAAGACTTTGTGCGTTATATTGATTATTATTTATTTTATATAATATGATTAGACGACGAAGGAGCTTGAGAACTGTTGCCACGTGTAAGCAATGGGCTAGGATACCTTTGGACAGTGTCGCACAAAAAGGAGCGTGTCTTTGGAAAAGCAAGGTAAGGGAGTGGATATAGTGAGCATTGGTTTGTTCTAGGGAATATGTTCAAATTAGTTCATAAGAGCTTGCTAGGATTTATATGTTATTTTGGTGTTATTAAATCCCTAGGATTATGAAGGAATAGAGTAATTTGATTTAATTAAAGAAATAAAAAGTAAACTTTGAGAATGCATAGAAATTGGTAGGTATTAATGCTAAATGCTCTATATATTAAATGTTGATTGAATTGGTGAATATTTGTTAATGTGAGCAATTGATCTAATTTGTGAGTTATTTGGAATAATATATGTGGATGTTACTTTTATGTGATAATGCAAGTAATGTTGCCAATGATTCTAAGTGTGATAATTGTTTTGAATATAAATAAATGGAATTATAAAAATGATTGAAGTTGCAGCTATGATTGATCCTTGGGATACACCAACCCATTAGATGCCCTGTTAGGTGCAAGTTACCCATTAGGCACATGTTACCCAATCCAGGTGCAAGTTACCTATTAGGTCCCGTAAATGCCCGTTAGGCGGGGGTATCCAATGGATCAATCATGCTGCACAATATTAATAGTTTTGAAAAGAGAAATGTGAATGTGATGGTAAAAGAGCTGAGATGTTGCTTTTAGTCCTAATGGGTGTCAACCGTGGCTTAATAGGTTTAAAGTTACCTGGATTGGGTGAAAGTCGTAGTGGGTGTGAAATGCCTAACAGGTGCGCTAATCCCTAATGGTAAAGAAAAGATAAAACGATTTAAAAGATGATGAGATGTGTGTATGTTGTCCTCTGACCGTGAGGAGACATACAATGTTATTTGGGTATGTTAGCCTCTGATTGTGAGGTGACATACGGGGTATGATTTCGAAAGAGTGTATGACTTATGGTTATGAGTTGAAAACTGATAATATGAGTAAGTGAAGGTAATGAAAATGGAAATAAAAAGATGAAAGGTGAAACAAAATGATAAGAAATGAGAAATATAACTGAAATCTGAAATGGATTGCCAAATTGTGAATGCATGATAATTGCCTGTGAATAAATTGTGCTATATGACCTAATTGATAATTGTGTCTGGCTTAGTGGGTAATTATGTCTAATGAGAAACTGCTTTCCTATTCATGTGCAATGCTCACTCCCTTACTATCCTTTACAGGTACAGAGATTGAGATTGCACTATTACTGGCCGAGCAGGAGTGCACTCCACACCGTGGAGTGTAATTTAGTTTAGAGTGTAATATGGTCATTTTATTATAATTAATCTATTCTGGGTTTTTGAAATAATCTAATCACTGTAAGCCCGAGTTTGTTATACGTCGTTGTTAGGGCTGGTAAAGTTAATTATTATATTTAGAAGTTGAAATGTTTTTCTGGATTATACTGGTTTGACAGGTGAAAATTCTAAATTTTTGGGAAGTCCGATAAACAGAGGAAACTCTGTCTGATTTTCATTAAGTTTTACAAACGAAATTTTCAAGTCCTAAGTAAAAATCAACTTAATTATTAGTAATTAAACTATATAATTGTGAGGGTGTTACATTCTCGCTAAGGGTATTCCTCAATTCACACTCCTTAGTGCTATTTGGCTTATGCTTGAACACTCTACGCCTTGCTCTCGCCCTTCTTTCCTCCTTATTTCTATGTCAACACCTTGTTTCGTTGCCACTTGGACAAAACCCAAGTTGGGTTGTTAAGTTCTCCCCCACTTGGAATCGACATACCAAATGGTAACAATGCTGCGAGATAGGTTTGGTCAACACTAAGGATGGAAAACGAAAGTTCCTGTCCGCCTTTCGAATCTGAATGTTGTGCTTGTTTGGTGACCTAGTAGCGGTCGATGGGTTGGAACGAACTCCTTGGGTTTGCGAAGTTTTGCATTCTTATGCGTCTGGTTCTTGTACTGCATATAGAGCACGAATTAGTAGGTTATTTCTCTTGGTATCGGCGTGGAGACTTTATGAGGCTGCTAAGGTCTGCTTTTCGTGTAACTTAGAAGTGATTCTTATAAATTTCGCTCGATTCTTTCCGTTGTGTTCGACCGTAGTATTCCTGAACGGATAAAATAGCTAAAGGCTCTTTTGCTTTGGTTTTGTTTTGGGTCTACTACCCGATTCTGCTTAAGGAGTTCGGAAAGAGTACCTTTCAGGCTAATTCCTTCTCTCTTAAAGAATCTATTTCTTGAAAAATTTCTATTAGTGCGTTTTAACTTCCTTAAGGAGGTTGCAATGATATCATCCGTAAACGGATGCAAAGATTGAGGTGATCAATCCCAATCTCACATCTATCCACAGTGCATCATTGCCACTCATGCTAGTGATATTGTCCCTTAATGCATGCAAGAGTAAGATGGCCAATCCCAAACTTACACTTTATTAAACAACAATACCATCACGACTCGTTTCAATATCAACTAAGACCCTACAACTTATTAATTTTCCCTAAGACGCTTCATAATTTCTTAAAGGATTCAACTAAAGCTAAATGTTTGCTTACGTTCTCATAGTATATGGTGTATGAAAATCCATTATTTATGTTGCATCATAGAAAATCCAGAAAGTGTGTAATAGAGTATTTGAACCTGGCTAATCCATTACTTTTTGTATGAAAGTAATCGATTACTTGGCACAGATAATTGATTACTGGAGTTGCATCATATATTTTCCAGAGGCTGTGTAATCGATTATTTGACCAGTGATAATCGATTATATCAATTGCATCATATATTAAACAGGGGTGAAGTAATCGATTAAATTCTATGTTGTAATCGATTACTAGTTTTTCAAAAGAATTTCAAAGTTTCTATTTTTAAGGGGATAATCGATTACCTCCCTGAAGTAATCGATTACCTTAAGTTTTATTAAAAACGTGTCAGAATCATTTTGATTTATCTCCAGATTTGTTTTTACATAATTGATTTTGATTTATTTTTAAAATTCGAATTTGATTTTATTTTTGAAAATATTCCTTTTTGATTTAAGATTCAAATCTTTTATTTTATTCTTTAAATCTATTTTATTTGATTTTGATTTCAAAAATATTATTTTATTTATTTGATTTCAGAAAATCAATCTTTATATATTTCCTGATTTGTTTTTGATTAGATTTATTTCCAAAATCATTTTTGATTTGATTCTGATTTCAAATTCAAATTTCAAATATTTTCAAATATTTTTATAAGTTTTTCTCTCTTTTAATTCTTGACGCTCCTGATAATATTTTTAAGAAAAGCGTTTTCACGCTTCATTCTTCTTCTTCTCCATATTCTCTGAGTTTTGGCCTATGCTATAGTGAAACCTTTTTCCATAGCCATTAGTACTTTTATTGTTGTATCAATGTTATATATAGAACACACATTTGTTAGAAGCCTTATATTGTTGTATCCGCACTATTAAGAGTGCACTATAGGTCTTGTACCAATCATTCATACCATAACCAGTGTTGTAAAGGGGTGTGTGACCCTTAGAGACTAGGGAGTGAATCTCCTAGTGCGGACGTGCTGCGTTTGTGGTGTTTGTAGGGTGAGGAACCCTTGTGTATTGGGTAATGCTAGACGAATGGTGGGGCACCTAGTAGTTAGGCTATCTGGTTGTTGTTGAGGTCCCTAGCGAAAGGATGTTCCTAGTAGCTTGCGAGGCGCTCTAGTTGTATGAATTTGGGGACGCGGGGGCGTCTTCGGTTTTTTAGTGAAAAGCTCAAGCGGGTCGCTTGGGGACTGGATGTAGGCTGTTTTGCCAAACCAGGATAAAATCTCCGGTGCACAATTTCTCATTCCCTCAACTCTTTATTTTTAGTTAGTATTGTTGCATGTGCATAGTTGTTATCTATATTCCTCTTGCAACGTAACGTTTATTTTATCAATACATTAATTTAATTATTTTAAATTAATCAACGTGCGTTAGACCTTTCGTTGTTATAGTGTTTCTTATCTTCGCGCGTAATATTAATCGTTGTTATTATAGCTTGTGTAACACCCCGCAAATTCCTCGTATTAATTTAAAACACTAAAAAGAATTATTTTTGAGAAAAGTGTTTTTGAAAGAGTGTTTTCTTAAATAAATTTCTTAATTCACGTTTTCAAAGTGTTGAGTGATTTTAAAGAAATGGTGAATTGTAAACAAGAGTTATTTTATGAAGAAGTGATTTGTTTTCCGTATTTATGTGTTGGTTGATACATGTTTGATATATGATAGTGTTATTGTCATTTCTTGAAAGTGTTTGACTTATTATGTAAGCTTGGTAATTATATGTTTTAGAGTAAAAATGATTAAGAAATAAAAATATAATGCATGAATGTATGTGTATGTGTATATGTGTGTGACGTGTATGAATAGGTATATGTGTATGTATGTGTGTGTAACATATGATGTATGTATGTGCATGTGCGTGTGTGTGTGTGTGTGTGTGTGTGTGTGGCGCATGTAGGTGTGTGTGTATAAGTCTAGAATTTTCCTAAGTGTTGAAATAGAAACCAAATGGACTAGGTTCTAACCATGACCAAACTAGATGTGTAGAAAACCCTAAATAGAAGCTAAAGAGTAATTGAACCCAAAGAAATCTTGTTCCTTGAATCACTCCTTATTGTCCCCTTAGACTTGATAATCTCCACCCATGCAAAGATTTGAAGAGCCAAAAGTGCCCTCCCTTGAACACACCTTGGACGAACTTTCAAGGGACAAGATGGGAAGTCCATGACTTGCCTATATAAACCTTTGGCCTTTGGTTCATTTCCACATACTTCATTTCCTTTCTTTCATTTCCTTTCATTTCCATTTCATTCCTTAAACACATTCTAAGAGGCTCATCAAACCTCTTAGAGAGAGAAGGAGGCCGTAAGTGAGAAGGAGGGAGAAGAAGAGGAATCCAAGCCAAAACCTAAACCTTTCCTTGAAGATCCAAAACCATAGAAGCAAGGAGATCAACCCTTAATTTGGTGGGTAGTTCGAAAATCATGGAGGAAGTTGTAATAGTGTAGATTTTCTTTGATTTTGTAATCTTCCTTTCTTTTCTTCTTTTACATGTTCTATTTATGTTTGATCATGAGCTTCTAAGACTCAAAGAAATTTGTAAATCTCTAATCAACGAACTTCATAACTCGTTTAATGTTTTTCCATGAAAGATCTTAAAGTTTTTCAAACAAAATCCTAAAGATCTAAAGGTTTGTTAAGATTTTTGTGGATCTAAAGTAAAAACTCTTTACATGTTAAATTTTCTCTCCTAAAATTGTGAACTATGATGTTTTAAGAGATGATTTGATAAATAAATGTGAGATCTAAACTTGGTTGGTAATAAAGTTAAGATCTTGGGTGTTGCATGTTGATTTGATGTTGATCTTGGTGCTTTGTGTACTTGCATGTGTTATTTATACTTGGATCTTGAATTTTTAAGAGTAAATGAACCCATAAAACACTAGACCTTAAACTAGGTGATTCGGCCATGACCTAAAGATCAAGTTTTGGTGCTTTTTAATTTATTCTAAGTCCTTGCATGTTAATCTCATGCTTAGAAAAATTGATTTGAGGTGTTAAAATGTTTAATCTTGAATTTGATCTTGAAAAAGTTTTGTTCTTAAAGCTTTGCATGTGATTTGAGAATAAAATGCTTTGATCTTGTTTTGATTTATAAAAAGCTATGCTCTTGAAGCCATGCATGTTGTTTTTAAAAAAAAAACAAAAAAAAAGACTTGATTTTCTTCAATGTTCATCACGGTTTTGACCTTTTCTTATCTAAAGTGGTTTTGATCTTTGATTTGTGCTATCATAATTGATTTTATGGCTTGATCTACAAGATCTAGGTGCATGCATGTCATTTTTAAGTAAAAAGATTTAATCTTCCTTGAGAACCATTACGATTTCATAAAGGAATCAACGAAACAAGTTTTGGAAAATGATTTTTAACTTGATTCATGTTTTGTGATCTGCATGATAAAGATTTGAAGTAAAAACTTGAAATTCAAGTGGTGTGCATTCGGTGTGTGTTTGAAAAAGGAAATAATATTTTTAAATTGTTGTGTAAGAAAGTGCATGACAAAGCCCATGACCCTTAATTTGTGCATGTTGAAAAATAAACCAAGAACCTTGTTTTGTCATAGTAAGATTCGACCTATGTTTGATAAGTAGACTAGGGTTCTTTTTCTTATGAATTGACTTGGAGTAATGAGTATGTCTTGAAGAATTATGTTAAATGAATTTGTTTGAAATTGTGTTGTAAATATTTGTTTCCATTCGGTTCTAGCATGAAAAATAAGATTTTGATGTAATGCTTGCTTTATTAAATTGATTTAAGTAAAGGGAATAAACTAAAGTCTAATAATTTCTCCAAGTAGAGCTCACGGTTTTAAATATGAAAGGAAGGGTAAATAATCTTATTTCATGAGGAAGAAAATGGAATTTAAGTAATTGAAATAAATTAAGTTAATTTATGTGTTTGAAATGTAATGCCCCAAAATTTTAATCCCCGATTAATGAAATGTTAATTATAATTTAATTATAATTAATAGTTTCTATATTAATCCTTGATTAAAATATGTGTTCATGTGACTAGCCTATGTGTGGAAATTATTTAATAAATAATTTAAATGCATAAAATGTGTATTTTGCATATTAGTCCCTGGGTTGGGACCTAGAAGCAATTATAGGAAAGATTTTGGAGGGAAAGTAAATAAAATAATTATTTTTCAAAATCTGGGTAAAACCCTCGAGTATTTTCTGGAATACTCGAGTATTCTAGGTCAAACTGCACGAGTTAGTGCGTTTGGTGAGTCACAGCAAACGATTTCGTGTCGTTGACACGAAATCACCACCATGCCAACGCCATGGATGTCGTGGCGTGATGCATGAGCCTCCTCCAAGCCTATAAAAGCCAATCAACACCGAATTCGTGAAGATTTGGCTCATTCTTGTTGAAGTTGAAGAAGTTAGGGTTCCTGGGTTCAAGTGAACGATTCTCTCTCTCTGTTTCGATTCAAGTCATAAACTATACACGAATACAAAGCTCACATCACGAGCTTTGTATAAACACCAAAATCGTGAGGATTGAGTGAGTGTGTTGGGAGAACGACAGCTTGGAAGTTGGAGTTATTCTGTCAAAGTTGGTTTCTGGAGCTTACTTGGAGATTAATTTCTGCTCAAAGTGATTTCTGGGGTTGGAGCACTTTTCTTGGATTTCTTTCTGTTGATTCACGTCTGAGAGGTAAGGGGAAGTAATTATATTCACTAGATAGAGTTTAAATTCCATGAATTGTGTTAGAGAGCCACCAAGAGGCTCTAAGGGCTTAGATTGAATAGGAACTTTGGTTTGGAGACCAATCCATGCTCTAAAACTGTGTTGAGCAAGTTAGGTATCATGCATGCAAGCTTAAATGAACTTTAATTCATGAGTATTGAGCTTATTCTGCAAATTGAGGTATTGAGTTGTGAAAATGTGTTTTAATGCATGATTACTGAATTCTCTGTCAAATCTGTGTTTTGATATGAAATGAATGTTGTAACATGTTCAAATTATGTTGTATGAACTCTGTGGTTCCCTGGAATGGACTAGAATTAAGTAGAAATGAAAATGTTATGTTAAAACCAGGTTTCAGTGTTATCTGCTACTAAACACTCGAGTAAAAGGCAGGGTACTCGAGTAAAATGCTTTCAAAACAATGTAAAATGAACAAGAACACTCGAGTATTTTGTTTGGTACTCGAGTATCGAGCATGACCTGAGGACAAGTTTAGGTCAAACACTCGAGTCATTCAAGGTCACTCGAGTATTCTGGAAATGTTCAAGAACACTCAAGTAACCCATGAACTACTCGAGTAAATTGTTGAATTGAAAACCCAAATCCTCAAAAAGTCATGAACACTCGAGTAGTCTTAAGAACACTCGAGTAATCTGGAAAAGTTGAGTAACACTCGAGTGTCCTGAAGTTTACTCGATTAAATTGTTCAGAACCTGAAAACACCATTTTCAATACTAACTTATTAAATTAAGGAATTATTAATAATAGTCCAAGGGATCAAGACTTAGAGAAATTGATTAATACAAAAAGATCGTTTGGTGACGGTCCTTTTTGATAAAGAAAATAAGCCTAGGTGGCCTGTAAAGTATTAATCAACTTCCCTTAAGTCTAAAAGATAAAATGCATTCATTATGGAGTTTGGATGGTAGGACGAATTTCATGTTTGTTAAACATGTGGAGGGCCTCTGGGAGTGCCAATACGCTTGCTTGATGACACGTTGTTGACGTGGTCGGCTTAGTGGATGCCGATATGGATATATCGTTTGGATGACGATCCGTTTGGATGACGGGATATGCTCGGGTGGCATGGATACCAAGCTTGTCGTGTACATTCTAGGTGAATGTACGAATGGTTGTATACCTAGGAATACAACGCACTGTTGAGTGCTGGGTTGTCAGGGATGGACGTCAGAGAGTGACATAGTATTATGATGGAGATAGGCTTGAGAGCTAAAGTCATGCATCATGCCATTCATTCAAATAAACTGTTATGACTGAATTAAGTGTGAGCATCCTATGTGCATAACCTACTTGCTAAGTGTTAAGTGTGATTGATATTAATTGATGCATGTTACATATTTATGTTGCATAATTTATTCTCTATTGATTATGTGTATAGAATTGCTTACCCCTATGCCCTTGTAGGTGATGTCTCGTTACATTGCTTGCATCGAGATCCGGCCACTTCCTAGTGGCGTATGGATCTATGAGGACCATCGCGCGGTGTTCGAGGGGGAGGTAGAGATTACCTTCTACCACCCGAACCCGCTGATACGATTCCGTCCTTGTAGGTTTAGGATTCCCATCATATACACTATGCATGTACCCCCGTTTTACACTTACCATGGACCACCTCCCACGCGACCAGCTCGCTCTTACCATAGTTTTCGTTTTCAACCTACCCGCTCTCACCCTTTTACTTCGAGAGTTGTCCGCGAGGAGACTCCCCTATCTGATCCGAGGAGCCCAGTCAGGGTTTCACCATCACCTGACCCGGTACCCAGTGGTAGGGTACACTCTCCCTCGGATGAGATCGAGGAGGATCCGGTGGAGGACGAGAGTAGGGGCGAGCCCGTCGTGCATTCTACTGGGAGTGACTGGAGGGACGATGATCCCTAGGTACATGCATATGGTGTATGATGTGGGTCGGAGGATCCGATGTGTGGAGGCTGTGGAGGAGATTTGCTGTTGCTGCTGCTGTGATGATGATGTTGCTACTATCTTACTACTACTTTTACTTTTGGGAGACTACTGGTACTACTACTCCATCTGATGCTGCCAGATCTATGTGACTATTCCTAGAGTTATATATTTTGTTATGTATATATATATTGTAGATATACTTTTGGAGCACTCTAGAGCTTGTAGTTACACTGTTATATAGATCTGATGATGGACTTGTATATTTTGAAACTTGGAGACTTTACTCATGGGCTATGTACTTATGATTCTCTATATCTATGAAAACCTATGTTTATATTCTATCAGTTGCATAGTCCAGTAATTTCCGCTTACTCTGATTTAATCTGTTTAAGAGCTCGGCTATAAATGGTATCAGTTCTATCGTACAAAGCAAGGGTAGCTTAAGCTACTTGATACAAAGATATTTTCTAAAAGATTGAATGTTACTCTATTTGCGAAAAGGTTTTAGAAATTGCCGAACTCGATACAATGATTTTGAGATAATATAGACTTTGTTCTCCAAGACTTTCAAGTGACGATTCGTGCACCCGCTTTAAAAGAAAAATTTTATTTACCTATTTTCTTAACCCTCACAAGTCCATATATATTATCCAATATAAAAGCTTATTTATTAGTTTATATTTGGGTAATCCGAGAAGGGTGTCACATGAAATATGTGAATTCTTAACTTGTTTTCTTGAATTTGATTCGGCCATATAGTGTAAATGAGTCTAGGAAATTTAGTTGCATGAAAATAATTTCACACAATGACTTTTGGAAAGAATCCAGTTGTTTAAAGTAAATGGCTTGTATCCTGGTTTGATACATGAATGCCTAAGTGTTTGTGTTATGAATTGTTTGTGAGTTATACAATTGCCTTGATGTTGATTTAATTGATTATATGCTTGGTGAAGTGTTGCTTGTTGTTTATGTGTTAGTTGATGTTTGAAAAATATGTGAATGTGTAATTGGTTTTGGAAATTAATTAATTGTAAAATAATTCCATTTGATTTAATTGAGATTTTTAAATTATGTTTATGGCTGTCCAAAGTTTGTTTTATGATAAAAGTTTGAGTTTTAAAATGTTAACTTTGAGTCAAAGAAGTATTTGAAATAAAAAGTGTTTTTACGATACTTTCAGGGTTTTATCAAAGAAATTTTGTAACATGACTCTTTGCTGTCCAGAATTACATGGACTTTCTTCTTATATTTAAAAACGTTTTCATATGATTTAAAGCAAAGTTTTCAAGTGGTAGTTGATTTAAGAAAAAGCCGGATCGAAAACAGTTTTGTTTTAAGTCTTCCAATGAGGAATGAGAGGTGTCTAAGTTACCAAAAAAGATTTTCTTAATACACGTTAGTAACGTAAGTGTGTTTTATTTAATAGGAGGAATAATATAGACGAGGGATTAGGGCAGCCGACAGCAAAAAGGATCCGAGGAGACGGTACACATTAAATCGCTGGATCTCAGGTGAGAGAGAAGCTTTCCTAAGACACCGTGGTAGTTAGGTGATATATTAGGACGTTCCGTATCATCTCAAAGATCGGAACTAAGTGGTTGGCAATTGTTTGTGTTGTGTGGCCATTTATACGAAGGTGACAAAGACCAAATTGTTATTGTGTGATGATTGTGTGACTGTTAGTATGCTTTTACGTATTTATTTAATTATGCCTGATGAGATTTAACACTATTGATTAGTATGAGTAATATGCTGAGGGACTTTTGATACGTCCTGAATAAGAAAATGAAAATAAAAGGAATGAGTTGTGAAAGTAATAAATTGAAAGTAAAGACAAAATGAGAAAGGAGTAATGATGGAGAATATAATATGGATTAGAAAGAGATAAGAGTTGAGATTGGGGAAAGAATGAATGATAATGTTGAGAACGAGCCAGAGCTGGGAAGAGTGATGTTGAGTATTGGAACAAGATGTGATTTGAGTGGAGCTTGGCTCCTTTGTTTTTGTTTTTGAATGAGACTAGTGTTGAGTTGAGCTTGCTCCTCCATTAGCGCTCAGCAAAAATATGATTTTTGAAAAAGGTTTTTGAAAAGGTTGTGAAAAGAAATGTTTTGAAAAGATTTGTAAAAAGGGGTTTTTGAAAAGGATTTTGTGAAAATAAATTTTTGAAAAGGTTTTTGAAAAGAAGTTTTTGAGGAGAATGGTAAACAAAATGTTTTTAGAAAAGTTTTGAAATAAAATTTGTGAAAGGTTTTTAAAGAGAGATTTTTAGAAACTTTGTGAAAAGAGATTATTAAGAAAGTTTTTTAAATAGGGTTTTGGGGAAGTTTTTGAAATGATATTTTGAGAAGGTCTTCTTTTTGTAAGGATATTTCTGAAAATCTTTTTGGAATAATATTTTTGAGAAAGTTTTATGAAATGACATTTTTGAGAAAAAGTTTGTGAAAACAATATTTTGTGAAAGTCTGTGAAAGAAGATTTTGTGAAATGATAGTTTCGAAAAGATTGTTTTGAGACAAGACTACGAAACAAAATTTTGAGAGAAAAACTGAGAAAGGAGATGTGAGTTTGTTGATGTGATCCCAGCTCTGTGCTATGAGAGAATTGATGAGAGAAAGATTGTGCCAAGTAGCGGTCGGGACTCATTGAAGGGATGCACGAAGGATGGGCCGACCTTAGGTTAATTAAAAGATAAAACACTTTAAAAGACATACGCGGTGAGGTATGAGAGCGCGAAGTAGTGGAGAGGAAGGAACCATGGGTATCTGCGGATACTCAGGAGGAGATTGCATTAGGGGAGGACAATGACGGTGAAACGTCAAGAAGTCTAGAGTATGTTTCTAGGCAGAACGAACTCCACATGTGGCATACGAACGTGGTAGGGACTGAGTCCAATGCCGTGGTAAGTTCTGCGGGCCCACTAGAAATATATTGTCGCCCCCTTGATTGCAAATCTTGAACAGTGAGAGGGATTGCAACGGGGCATCTGAGATTGCCACTGTGAATTTGAGACAGTGTGCCTTGTTTATATATGATATGAATTGAATTGATTCAAGGCTGTAGTCCTCCTGGCCTGGGGCCAATTGATTGTGAGACAGTTGTCGTGCCCGCGTGGTAAAGGTCCTGTACTCCTGTTTGCTTCCGACTAGGTTGGGTGGATGACCGAGGAGATGTAGACGTGAGTGATGACCGAGAACGAAATGAATACCCCGATGATATCTCGTAATTTCCCGAATCCAAGAAGGATGTGAATTGATAAGACTGAATGAGAAGAAATTATAAGAGTGAGAAGTGAAATTAAGTTTAGAAAGATAATGATGGATAATAATAATGATGATAATACTACAAGATGATAATGATGATGATATACTTGATTGTTGTGTGCTTGTGTGTGGTATTGTATGTTTGTGTGGTCCTATTATTTTGCCTATCGTAATCCCACACCGTCGACGATTCGTCGTTCGGATCGCTTACTCTCTCCTGTTCGTTGGCATATCGGTGCTGCTTGTAATATCCCAATTTTTGTTCCCAAGTAAATAAAAGGAATATTTAAATAAAACTAATTATATGGAATTAGTTAGTTTTATTTATTAATTTTATTGTTATATTAAAAGAATTATCCAAGGAAAAATAAGAGAAAATAATTTGGGTTCTAAAAATAAGGATTTTTGCAGTTTAGTCCTTGGAAAGGACCTAAGAGGTAATATTGGAAAGATATTTGGAGGGAAAGTGAATAAAATAATAATTTTTGAAAATCTGAGTGCGTTACTCGAGTAGCCCGATCAATTTACTCGAGTAACAGTGGTGCTGAAGCTGAAGATAGTGCGTTTGATGATTCAACAAGTTGAGTAATTCAATTATTTACACCTAGCACCGACTGGAGTTGATGGAAACACGTGTTGGTGTGCATGATAGCCATTCTTGGCTATAAATTCATGCTTTTGGGTTGAGGAAATCATAAGAAAATAAGAAAAAGAAGGGAAACTCTGCTGAATTTTAGTTTGAACACCCTCTGTTCTTCATCTTCGTTTTTAACCCCTACCCATACACAGTTGATGAGCTTGATACCTTCTTCAAGCTTGTCAGAAGACCTTTAATTTGAGACAAGAATCGTGTGTTTTGGTGGCTGGAGCAAAGAGAACGAATTGCTTGAAGTTGGACTCTTGAAACTGAAGTTGGGAAATTTCAATGGTAAGGAGCTAAGTTGGAGGCTTCGATTTAGGTATGTAGAGGACTCCAAATCGTGCCATTTTGATTTCTATTTAGAGTTTGCAATGTCTAGTTTCCTTATTGACCAAATTTGCTCATTTTCATGCACGTTTGGTTTGTCAAATCATCACCCGAACTTGCTCTGCTGAACCTGTTTTGGAACCGAAAACAGAGCATTTGGAGTTGGTGGATTCTGTGAGCTTCTTTGCTGCCTTTGCATTCAAAAAGCTTCATTGAGGTAAGGGAGAAGCTTTACTAATGCTAGAATAGATTGAGGAATTGATTTAAATATTGGTTGAACCACCATGAGGTTCAAAGGGCACTAGGTTAGGGGACAATGGCTTGGAGGCCAATTTGATCTTAAAACTGAATTGGAACATGTTAGATTTTGATATCTAAAGCTAAATGAACCTTCAATTTGATCTGAAATTGGGTAATTAAGGAATTGGTATGTGAGGTTGTGTTTTAGGTCAAAATTGGGGGAAATTGTTATGATTCTGTGATTTTGGTGTTAATGCTTGAAATTGATGCTATGAACAAGTTTAATGTAATGTATTTAAGTTGGTTTGAAGCTTAACTTTGGTAAAAATTGGATTGGCATGAGTTTGACATATAAAAACCAGTTCAGCAGTGTTTTACTGCATAATTTACTCGAGTAATTCGAGCTGTCACTCGAGTAATGCGTGAAAATTCTGATTTATCTGATGAGTGCAAGAGGATTACTCGATTAATCTGAAGTATTAATCGAGTAACACCTTAAAACTTTGAATAATTTGAAATATATGCAGTACTACTCGAGTAATAGATCTGTTAATCGAGTAATGCGAAAGGTGCAAAAATATTACTCGAGTAATTCGAGCTGTCACTCGAGTAATGCGAAAGGTGCAAAAATATTACTCGAGTAATCTAATGCAATACTCGATTAATAGACTATGTTAATCTATTAGTGACTGAATTGTTGTAAAAGGATCAGAATTTAATGAGGTGATTGATTAGCAAAGGGTTTGAATCAATTTAATTACTGAACTAGAAATTAATGGAAGTCAGTGTATGTTAAAATGAAGTTTAATTATGCCAAGTCCCAGCTTCGAACAACTTAAATGACATTGAATAGTATGGGTAGTCAAAGCCATGCATAGCATCTGCATTATTTGGATTCCCACATATGTGGAGACACGTCCGAGAGGCGTGGGCAGATCCTTTCGGTTGAACTCGAGGGACCTGGGTGTCTGCTCCAAAGGGTTCATGGGGGAGTGTCGGTGACCGGGGTTGCACCTTCTGTTTATGGAAATACACACGTGCGTGTGGGCATGTCATTTGGTGCCGGACTCGATGAGGCGTAGTCCTACGGGATACGTCGGCAACATTTCTAAGAGCTCTAGAGGTGTTGATTTATTTGTGAGCCGAGTTCGATGAGATACTCCGTATGGGTATCGGGCATGTTTATTTTAAGGTGCCACGGAAGCCTATTTGTTGTAGTTGGCCAACAATCACGCATTGATAAGATTAGATACATCATGACTGCATATGCTATTGATTTATAGTTAAGTCTTGATGTTGGTGTTTAACATGGATGATGAATTGTTAATTGTATGAGATACAATATTAATTGATTAAAACTTTACCCTGTCTATTTTATTATGCGTTAGTATTTGCTAACTCCTTATGCCCTTGCAGGTGATGGCTCGTTACCTGACATACGTGGAGTTACGCCCGCTCCGTAGAGGAGTGTGGGACTACGAGGAGCACCGAGCGGTGTTCGAGGGTGAGGTTGACGTGATCTTTCGTCATCCTAACCCCCTGGCTCGAGTGCGACCTCGTAGGCTTCGCATCCCCATGATCTACATACTGCACATTCCACCAGCTTACACTTACCGTTTTGGTTCTCCACCCCCACATCATGGACGTCGTTTTTATAATCTACATGTCCGACGCCCAGCCACCCGTACACGTCCCTCTACTTCTGATGAGGCTACTGCTACGGCCACTCCTCGTCCTGGTTCGGCCACCAGGGTACGCTTTGCACCCTCTCCGGAGCCAGTGCGTCGCGTTGCTACCCCTGTGGTGTCGGACGAGGAGGAGGAGGAGGACCCCGTAGAGGACGTGGATGGGCCAGCGGCGGACAATCAGTGATGTGGTGTCTTTGTTTTGATAGTATGTGCAGTATGGGGACCATGTTAGGATGTGGTGTTTAGCTTTTGGAAGACCAGGGATCAGACATCAGCGTGGGTGGATCATGGCTCAGCTCTCGAAGACTCTTTTATTTTGATTTGTGTTATATTGTATATAGTGGAGAGGGTCTATGAGAGCTGTTATTTTATATCTGCTGATCTGTATCCTTATATTTTGCTACCTCGACTTTTATCTCTGATACTTGGGTACCTGAGTTTTTATATATATATGGGCTATGGTTGTATAGTTATTATGATCCTTAAAATTATTTCAATTACAACTGCAGTAATCATTTTGAAAATCGTTTTCGCTGAAAGTACAAACAGGTACTCAACCGTTCATTTTTGAAAGAAAAGTGTTTTCGAATCAAAGCTTTCGGATATGGAACTTGGTGTATAGAAAGAAAAAGTTTTTCCATAAAGTTCCTATACGAATAACATTTATTATATATTCCAGCTTTCTTTATTTAATATAAATAAAGCTATATTTTGAGAATGTCTCATAATTTGTTAATATACATCGAGTGTCCACATTTGTTGGTATTAGAGCTGTGATCCTGCGAACTGATGCTGATCTGTGATCTCCAAAAGGTAATATTTGTTTTAGATGCTTGCTTTAGCGTCTATGTATAGTGAGTTTTAGAATTGGAAAGAGGTTTGTCATGCATACTTCTCGTTAGGATGTTAGCCTGATGTAGAATCTTCAGTGCAGGTTAAAGATGTCTACTAGAAACAATAATAATCATATGGCCGAGGCCATAGAGAGGTTGACTGATGTATTAGTGAATATGCGTCAGCAACAATCTAATCCGCCCCATCAGCCAATGCAAGCAGAGAACCAGGAGTCGAAGACTTTCTCGGAATTTCGACGCTTTAAACCTTCAAAGTTTGAAGGAGGTCACAAGCCTGAGGAAGCGAATCGTTGGATTCAGGAGTTGAACAAGATCTTTCACACTATGGAATGCACTGATGCTCAAAGAGTGAAGTTTGCAGTTTTCATGTTGTGTGGTGAAGCTGAGAATTGGTGGCATCACACCATACAACTTTTGAATTATGAAGGAAGGCTGATTACTTGGGATGTGTTTGTTGAGAAATTTCTCAATAAATACTTTCCTGAGGATCAAAGGAGAAAGAAGGAGTTGGAATTTATGCAATTGAAACAAGGAGACATGAGTGTAGGGGAATACGCAGCAAAGTTCGAGGAGCTTATCAAGTATTCTCCGTACTACCAATTCAACCCGGACGAGAGGTCCAAATGCATCAAGTTTGAGAATGGGCTCAAGCCGGAGATAAAGTCTGCTTTTGGATATCAGAAGGTGAGAAGTTTTCCTGCTTTAGTAGAGATGTGCCGAGTTTATGAAGATGATAAGGAAGAGGAAGAGGCACAAAGGAGGAGTCAATCAGGGACTGGACCCATCAGGAAGAAAAATTTCAACAACCGGAGTAAGGGTCCTTATTATCATAAAGGAAAAGGGAAGGAAATGAATGGTGGTAAAGGTACTCCTCAAACAAGTAATCGTAAGTGCGAGAAGTGTAACCGTTTCCATTTCGGAACAAACTGTTATGCTGCTCAGCATGGCCTTTGTTTCAATTGTGGGAAGAAAGGGCACTATTCTCGTGAATGCAAGGAGCCGATAAAGAAAGAGGAAGTAAGCAGACCCGCTGTTGCTGGAAAAGTGTTTTCTTTGAGTGGAATGGAATTAACCCCACCATCTGGCCTAATCCAAGGTATCTATTTTCTTAATGCCCAACCCTGTGTTGTTATGTTTGATTCCGGAGCCACACACTCTTTCGTGTCTTATGAGTGTGTAAATCGCTTAAAGTTAGTAGTATCTGAGTCACCCTATCATCTAAAGCTTGAAACCCCCACCAACAACCCTTGTGTTGTTTCTAAGGTTTGCAAAGATTGTAAGATAATGGTCCTAAACCATATATCCTCAGTAGATTTGATCTGTTTACCCATGCTTAAGATAGATGTGATCCTAGGAATGGATTGGTTGCATCGAAATCAAGTTATCTTAGACTGTGAGGAAAAGACGATCCAGTTCCGAAACCATGAATCCTTAAGTTTTGAACCCCAACGGTATGTTTGTCTATTCTCCTCAATTGTGGAAGAGAAGAAGGAAGTGGAGATTGAGGATATTCTGGTGGTTAGAAACTTTCCGGAAGTGTTTCCAGAAGAAATTCCAGGATTACCGCCAAAGCGTGAGATTGAGTTTGGAATCGATCTCGTACCTGGAACCGGACCTATCTCGATTGCTCCGTATAGGATGGCACCACCGGAGATGGCTGAGATGAAGAAACAGATTGGAGAATTGCTGCAGAAGCAAATGATAAGGCCGAGTGTTTCGCCCTGGGGAGCCCCGTTGTTGTTTGTTAAGAAGAAGGACGGTAGCATGAGAATGTGTGTGGACTATCGTCAGCTGAATAAGGTCACGATCAAGAACAAGTATCCTTTGCCAAGGATTGACGACCTTATGGATCAAGTTCGAGGAGCTTCAGTGTTTTCTAAGATCGATCTAAGGTCGGGATATCATCAAATTCGAATTCGGGATGAAGACATTCCGAAGACAGCTTTTCGATCAAGATATGGTCATTATGAGTATGTGGTTATGCCGTTTGGGCTAACGAATGCTCCTGCTATCTTCATGGATTATATGAACCGGATTTTCAGACCTTATTTGGATTCGTTCGTGGTGGTATTCATCGATGATATTCTTATCTATTCCAAGAGTCCTGAGGATCATGCTGAACATCTCAAGATTGTGTTGGGGATCTTGAAGGAGAAGCAGTTGTATGCCAAACTTGCTAAGTGTGAGTTTTGGTTGGACAAGGTGAACTTTTTGGGACATGTTATCACCAAGGAAGGCATTGCTGTAGATCCAGCTAAAGTTGGAGCTGTGCTGAAGTGGGAACAACCAAAGACTGTGACCGAGGTCCGTAGTTTCTTGGGTTTAGCTGGATACTACCGGAGGTTTATTGAAGGTTTTTCGAAGATTGCCTTGCCATTGACTAAGTTGACTCGTAAAGATCAACCTTTCTTGTGGGATCATAAGTGTGAGGAAAGTTTTCAGTTGTTAAAGGAGAAGTTGACGGCTCACAGTGTTGGTGTTGCCTGACCCACATAGAAGCTTCGATGTTTATTGTGATGCTTCGAGGCAAGGACTTGGATGCGTTTTAATGCAAGATAGAAAAGTGGTAGCATACGCATCCAGGCAGTTGAAAGTGCATGAGGTCAACTATCCGACGCATGATTTAGAGCTTGCTGCTATTGTCTTTGCTCTGAAGATTTGGAGACACTACCTCTATGGCACTACCTTCAAGGTATTTAGTGACCATAAGAGTTTGAGGTACCTGTTTGACCAGAAAGAGTTGAATATGAGGCAAAGGCGTTGGATGGAGTTTATTAAGGATTATGATTTCGAGCTCCAATACCATCCCGGTAAAGCAAATGTAGTAGCTGATGCTTTAAGCCGGAAGACTCTTCATATGAGTTCAATGATGATCAAGGAATTTTCTCTAATCGAGAAGTTTCGTGATCTAAGTATGACGATGCAAGTGGAAAGAGAATGCATTATGCTTGGTAAGTTGCAAATTACCAATGAATTCCTGATTCAAGTTCGGGAATCTCAGCAGATAGATGAAGAACTGCAAGAGAAGAGAAGGCTTATGTTGGAAGGGAAGGAACCAAACTTCCAGGTTGGAAGTGATGGAATTCTCCGATTCAAAGATCGGATTTGTATTCCAAAAGATCTAGAGATAAGAAGACTGATCCTAGACGAAGCGCATAAAAGTCGGATGAGTATTCATCCGGGATCAACCAAAATGTATCAAGATTTGAAGAAGCTGTTTTGGTGGTCTGGGTTAAAGAAAGATGTTGCTTCGTATGTTGCTTCTTGTCTGATTTGTCAGAAGGCGAAAGCTGAGTATAAGAAGCCAGGCGGTGAATTGCAACCCTTGGATATCCCTGTGTAGAAATGGGATAGCATATCAATGGATTTTGTGTCTGGATTACCAAGGACTATTGGAGGGCATGATGCAATTTGGGTAATTGTTGATAGATTGACCAAGTCGGCGCATTTCATTCCAGTTAATATGCGCTATCGCATGGATAAGTTTGCTGAATTGTACATCAAGGAAATCGTTCGTCTGCATGGTATACCTTCAAGTATTGTTTCGGATCGAGATTCGAGATTTACTTCGAAGTTTTGGAAGGGTTTGCAGCAGTCTCTGGGATCAAAGTTGAGAATGAGTTCTGCTTACCACCCCCAGACTGATGGTCAGTCGGAAAGGACTATCCAGTCTCTTGAGGATTTGCTAAGAGCATGTGTGTTAGAAAGTCAGGAAGGTTGGGATAAACTCTTGTCTCTGATAGAGTTTACCTACAATAACAGTTATCACACCAGTATTGGAATGGCACCGTTCGAAGCTTTGTACGGAAGGAAGTGCCAAACTCCCCTATGTTGGTTCCAAGTGGGGGAGAAAACAATTATTGGACCTGAGCTTGTTCAGGAAACCTCTGAGAAGATTCAGATGATCAGAGAAAAGATGAAGACAGCGCAAAGCCGACAGAAAAGTTATGCAGATAAAAGGAGAAGACCCTTGGAGTTTGGAGAGGGCGATCATGTTTTTATTCGCGTAAGACCGACAACTGGTGTTGGGAGAGCTTTGAAGACAAAGAAGTTGTCAGCAAGGTTTATTGGTCCTTATCAGATACTCAAGCGTATCGGGTCTGTCGCTTATCAGCTCGCTTTGCCTCCGTCTTTGTCCAATCTTCATGATGTGTTTCATGTTTCGCAATTGCGGAAATTTGTGCCAGATCCCGATTCAGTAATTGAAGTTCAACCTGATGATGTGGCTTTGAGAGAGAATCTCACTCTTGAGACAATCCCTGTCAGAATTGAAGATCAAAGAATGAAGCAGTTGCGGGGAAAAGAAATTCCTTTAGTCAAAGTTATTTGGGAAAATGCTGATGTATCAGATGCAACTTGGGAATTAGAAGATAAGATGAGAAAAAATTATCCTGAGTTGTTTTTGTAAGCGGAATTTCGAGGACGAAATTCTTGTAAGTGGGGGAGAAATGTAATATCCCAATTTTTGTTCCCAAGTAAATAAAAGGAATATTTAAATAAAACTAATTATATGGAATTAGTTAGTTTTATTTATTAATTTTATTGTTATATTAAAAGAATTATCCAAGGAAAAATAAGAGAAAATAATTTGGGTTCTAAAAATAAGGATTTTTGCAGTTTAGTCCTTGGAAAGGACCTAAGAGGTAATATTGGAAAGATATTTGGAGGGAAAGTGAATAAAATAATAATTTTTGAAAATCTGAGTGCGTTACTCGAGTAGCCCGATCAATTTACTCGAGTAACAGTGGTGCTGAAGCTGAAGATAGTGCGTTTGATGATTCAACAAGTTGAGTAATTCAATTATTTACACCTAGCACCGACTGGAGTTGATGGAAACCCGTGTTGGTGTGCATGATAGCCATTCTTGGCTATAAATTCATGCTTTTGGGTTGAGGAAATCATAAGAAAATAAGAAAAAGAAGGGAAACTCTGCTGAATTTTAGTTTGAACACCCTCTGTTCTTCATCTTCGTTTTTAATCCCTACCCATACACAGTTGATGAGCTTGATACCTTCTTCAAGCTTGTCACAAGACCTTTAATTTGAGACAAGAATCGTGTGTTTTGGTGGCTGGAGCAAAGAGAACGAATTGCTTGAAGTTGGACTCTTGAAACTGAAGTTGGGAAATTTCAGTGGTAAGGAGCTAAGTTGGAGGCTTCGATTTAGGTATGTAGAGGACTCCAAATCGTGCCATTTTGATTTCTATTTAGAGTTTGCAATGTCTAGTTTCCTTATTGACCAAATTTGCTCATTTTCATGCACATTTGGTTTGTCAAATCATCACCCGAACTTGCTCTGCTGAACCTGTTTTGGAACCGAAAACAGAGCATTTGGAGTTGGTGGATTCTGTGAGCTTCTTTGCTGCCTTTGCATTCAAAAAGCTTCATTGAGGTAAGGGAGAAGCTTTACTAATGCTAGAATAGATTGAGGAATTGATTTAAATATTGGTTGAACCACCATGAGGTTCAAAGGGCACTAGGTTAGGGGACAATGGCTTGGAGGCCAATTTGATCTTAAAACTGAATTGGAACATGTTAGATTTTGATATCTAAAGCTAAATGAACCTTCAATTTGATCTGAAATTGGGTAATTAAGGAATTGGTATGTGAGGTTGTGTTTTAGGTCAAAATTGGGGGAAATTGTTATGATTCTGTGATTTTGGTGTTAATGCTTGAAATTGATGCTATGAACAAGTTTAATGTAATGTATTTAAGTTGGTTTGAAGCTTAACTTTGGTAAAAATTGGATTGGCATGAGTTTGACATATAAAAACCAGTTCAGCAGTGTTTTACTGCATAATTTACTCGAGTAATTCGAGCTGTCACTCGAGTAATGCGTGAAAATTCTGATTTATCTGATGAGTGCAAGAGGATTACTCGATTAATCTGAAGTATTAATCGAGTAACACCTTAAAACTTTGAATAATTTGAAATATATGCAGTACTACTCGAGTAATAGATCTGTTAATCGAGTAATGCGAAAGGTGCAAAAATATTACTCGAGTAATCTAATGCAATACTCGATTAATAGACTCTGTTAATCTATTAGTGACTGAATTGTTGTAAAAGGATCAGAATTTAATGAGGTGATTGATTAGCAAAGGGTTTGAATCAATTTAATTACTGAACTAGAAATTAATGGAAGTCAGTGTATGTTAAAATGAAGTTTAATTATGCCAAGTCCCAGCTTCGAACAACTTAAATGACATTGAATAGTATGGGTAGTCAAAGCCATGCATAGCATCTGCATTATTTGGATTCCCACATGTGTGGAGACACGTCCGAGAGGCGTGGGCATATCCTTTCGGTTGAACTCGAGGGACCTGGGTGTCTGCTCCAAAGGGTTCACGGGGGAGTGTCGGTGACCGGGGTTGCACCTTCTGTTTCCGGAAATACACACGTGCGTGTGGGCATGTCATTTGGTGCCGGACTCGATGAGGCGTAGTCCTACGGGATACGTCGGCAACATTTCTAAGAGCTCTAGAGGTGTTGATTTATTTGCGAGCCGAGTTCGATGAGATACTCCGTATGGGTATCGGGCATGTTTATTTTAAGGTGCCACAGAAGCCTATTTGTTGTAGTTGGCCAACAATCACGCATTGATAAGATTAGATACATCATGACTGCATATGCTATTGATTTATAGTTAAGTCTTGATGTTGGTGTTTAACATGGATGATGAATTGTTAATTGTATGAGATACAGTATTAATTGATTAAAACTTTACCCTGTCTATTTTATTATGCGTTAGTATTTGCTAACTCCTTATGCCCTTGCAGGTGATGGCTCGTTACCTGACATACGTGGAGTTACGCCCGCTCCGTAGAGGAGTGTGGGACTACGAGGAGCACCGAGCGGTGTTCGAGGGTGAGGTTAACGTGATCTTTCGTCATCCTAACCCCCTGGCTCGAGTGCGACCTCGTAGGCTTCGCATCCCCATGATCTACATACTGCACATTCCACCAGCTTACACTTACCGTTTTGGTTCTCCACCCCCACATCATGGACGTCGTTTTTATAATCTACATGTCCGACGCCCAGCCACCCGTACACGTCCCTCTACTTCTGATGAGGCTACTGCTACGGCCACTCCTCGTCCTGGTTCGGCCACCAGGGTACGCTTTGCACCCTCTCCGGAGCCAGTGCGTCGCGTTGCTACCCTTGTGGTGTCGGACGAGGAGGAGGAGGAGGACCCCGTAGAGGACGTGGATGGGCCAGCGGCGGACAATCAGTGATGTGGTGTCTTTGTTTTGATAGTATGTGCAGTATGGGGACCATGTTAGGATGTGGTGTTTAGCTTTTGGAAGACCAGGGATCAGACATCAGCGTGGGTGGATCATGGCTCAGCTCTCGAAGACTCTTTTATTTTGATTTGTGTTATATTGTATATAGTTGAGAGGGTCTATGAGAGCTGTTATTTTATATCTGCTGGTCTGTATCCTTATATTTTGCTACCTCGACTTTTATCTCTGATACTTGGGTACCTGAGTTTTTATATATATATGGGCTATGGTTGTATAGTTATTATGATCCTTAAAATTATTTCAATTACAACTGCAATAATCATTTTGAAAATTGTTTCTGCTGAAAGTACAAACAGGTACTCAACCGTTCATTTTTGAAAGAAAAGTGTTTTCGAATCAAAGCTTTCGGATATGGAACTTGGTGTATAGAAAGAAAAAGTTTTTCCATAAAGTTCCTATACGAATAACATTTATTATATGTTCCAGCTTTCTTTATTTAATATAAATAAAGCTATATTTTGAGAATGTCTCATAATTTGTTAATATACATCGAGTGTCCACACTGCTGGTATCTCAACGGGTAGATGGAGTATTGCCTGGATATCACCATGTGGAATAAGTATGGAAGAGGTTGGAAGCACACCCCAAGCGGCTGGGCATGGACCGGCTACACGGAAATCGTGATCCCAGATTCGGAGCATCAACTGAGCGGAGCTAATCTGGAGCCGCACTTGGGGCAAGTCACCGTACGAGGTTTTCAGAGCTACGAGGAGAAGGCCCGGTATGAAAAGCAAAGGAACTCTACTGCATTGGCTGGAGTGGTAATGGAGTCCAATAACAATGAGGGAACAACCACACGGAAGACCCCAACCTCCGGAGCGAAGAAAGGGCGCAAGAAGGAAAAGGAGCTACGTCTACTTACTTTCAATAGGAAAGTTTAAGGATAGTGTAGTTAGCTTTTGTGAATGCTTGAAGTTAAGGATTACCTAAGTGATGAACTATTGATGTAACTTAATTTATTCTGAAGCATACCCTACTTTTATACAGCCTTGCGAGAAATGTCTAAAGTCCTTTTTGATGAAATGCAAGGAACTATTTTGAACTGGAATCAAACCGTTTTCTATGATAAATGTTTTTGGAAATCCAAGTGGATAAAGTTTTGGTTTAGTAACAACTCGGTTTTCCAAAGAGAGTGTTGAAGAATGTAACACCCCAAAAATTAATCCCCGATTAGAAATTATAATTATATGTAATTACGTTAATTATTATAAAAAATTATAATGTGAGTATAATATAATTATGATGATTAGAATATAATTATGTTTTAAAAATAAATTAAGAAATAAATAAAGGAAATTATTGTATTAAGGTAAATATGTCTTTTTGTGGAAATAAAAGAAGTATTTAATAAGTATTTGATAAGAGAAAAGAAAATAGAATAAAATATAATATTTTGTGATTTTTGTGTCTCACTAACCGGTTAGTGAGATGAGTAACCGGTTAGTGCTCTCAGACACCTAGAACTGAGATTGTTCTGGACACAAATTGAAAAAGGGGAACACGTTTTTTTGGCCTTCCAACCGGCCACCTTAGCCTGAAAACGCGTCAATCTCTGCTGGGAATGAGTGGTGGTGAAATTGGTGACTTAAACCAAATCAAAACCACACAATCCACTCTTAACCTTTCATAAAACTAAGTTCAGATTTCATTTTTCTGTTGTGGCTGTCTTTGAGTTCGTTCTCTTTCTCTGAAGCACCAACACTCACAAATTCCATATCAAAACAAAGCTCTTTCATCCCTCTTGAAGTAGAAACAAATCCCATCTACTTTCGTGTACTCTATAGGAAGTTATAGGCTTCACAACTTGACTCTGTTGATGCTGAAAAACAGAGCACGAATCTGTTCTTGAAGCTCTCTTTCTTGATTTCGTTTGGTAAGCTCAAGCTACCTTTGATTCTCAAGTTTGTTTCAATCTCAAGTTCATGTATCCTAGTTTGAATTTCAATCCTTATTCACGAATTTATTTAGCTTTTTCTTGTTGAAAATCTCTGATCAATACCCCCTGTTGAAACTGAAAACAGAGTTGCAGCTGAGGTGGGTTTTGCCTCAAAATCGTGTTGAACCTTTTCCTTTGCTTTCCAATCAGTCTCAAAAGCTTCAATAGGTAAGGGAGAAGATATTCATTTGCTAGAATGATTATTAAATGGCTTGGAATGTAAAGGAGCTTTACAAGCTCAAGGGCCATAGGTTTTGAATTGGGACTTTGGCTTGGAGGCCAAAATAGGACATAAAACTCATTCAAGCATGTCATATTAACTGAATACGAGCTAAAGGAACTATAAATTTGACTTGAGAAGCTCTGAAATTGATTTTGACATATTAAGTGCTAAATATGTGGTTTTATGCATACTTGAGGAATTATATATGAATCTCATGAAATTGATGTGTATAATTGATTTGAACTTGTTTAAATATGTCCATATATGTTATGTGAATGATTGATAAGGATTGAAAATGAAAGGTTTCTGAATGGGTGTTAAAAAGTGACATTTCTGCAGTGATGCTGCAGTGACTAACCGGTTACTGAAACTACTAACCGGTTAGTTACTGTAAAAATTGGAAAAGAGGGAAATTTGAATGTGAATAACCGGTTACACAACTTTCTAACCGGTTAGACACTGTCCAGAACCTGAAAAATGTATTTTTCTTTAATCCAATATTTCCCTAATATTTTTAATTAATTCTTTTAAAATAAAAACTTTATTTTTATTATTTAAAAGAATGTTTTGATGTCAATTTCTTTTTAACATCAATTCAATGCCAATTAAATAAATTGAATTCAATCCTAATAACTTGATTGTGATTGAAATCATGCATGGTGTAAAGGAGTTAAGATAAGATAATAGGAAAAGACACATTCGATTTAATTAAATCGGTATGAGAATACGCGGAGATTAGGTTTATGACGGTGATACATCAAATAACCGTGGGAATTAATTATAGGTAAAATAGTCCTATGATGAGTGGGTTCTGCAGACTCGACTCGGGATAATTTTACAATGACTATAATTTTATTCTATCGATCTCTCGGAGTATTTCGTGATTGCGGAGGACGGTCTTTAGTATAATTTACACATGGGTTGTAATTGTACACTTGGTGGAAAGACGTTTACTCCCAATTGCTTTTCTTATTTAGTATGAATCGTTGGTACGTTGTCGTCAAACGTACGTGGAGCGTTTGAACGTTTTCGCTAAAACGTAATTTGGATCGTTTGAACGTTTTCGATAAAACGTAAATTGAATCGTTGAGGACGTTATCGATAAACGTGAAATTTGCCACGTGCATGGTATTTCTTAGAATATCACAGAGGAGATTGCATTAAACATTGCATCGCATTGCATTGCACATGCATTAGAGTCATACATTATTTCTTGATATTTATTGTTTAATATTTATCGATTGATTATCTGAGTTTGCTTACTTGCTTATGTGATCCTAATTGCTACTTGACTAATTGTGTTTGTTTATTCCTAGTTCATTTAATTATTCATTTGTACGTGAATGACACTGTCTTACTCCCTTTGCCCTATTTGTTTATTAGGTGATGTCTCGATTTCTGGCATGCCTGGAGATGCGTCCCGTGAGAGGGACATGGGAGTATGAGGAGCGTAGGGCCACGTTCGAGGGGGAGGTGGAGCTGATCTTCCGCCACCCGAACCCCTTGGCGTATATGCGTCCTCGTCGGTTTCGCATACCTATGATATATGCCCAGCATGTACCTCCTGCTTTTACTTACAGACATGGTACTCCACCGCCCCAGCCTGCACGTCGTCGTTCTCACTTCCGTTTTCGACCAGCTTCTCCCACTCGCACTCCTCCTGAGGGAGCTGCACCGGAGGATCCTTCCCGTCCGGGTCCATCTCGGACTGTGAGATTTGCACCATCACCGGAACGTGTGCCTCCGGTGGTTCAGGTGGACTCTGAGGAGGAGGATCCCGAGGAGGGCGAGAGTGAACCAGCTAGGGGCGACGCTGTACAGACTGGAGGGGAGAGTGACCAGGTCGTTCCATCGACTGGGAGCCAGTGGATGGTGGATGATATGTGAGGTGATATGCTAGGTATTTATCATTAGTATGTAGGCTGACTTTAGTATCTTATAGAGTTTTGTGGACTGCTCTGGATTACACCTTATTATATATATGCATATGTGCACTGACTGAGTTTAGTAACTCAGAGTTATGATACAGTATCTTTTGATCTAAAACAATGTGACATGATGTATATTAAATCAAACTTTCTATGTGAAATAGAATGACGCAGTTTCATGAAAGTATTTGGTTTAAATTATTTCCTATTTTTATGTACCATCATAAGAACATCAATATCATTTAATTAAATCGCATTA
This sequence comes from Crotalaria pallida, assembly GCA_037953625.1. NCBI lineage: Eukaryota > Viridiplantae > Streptophyta > Magnoliopsida > Fabales > Fabaceae > Crotalaria > Crotalaria pallida. Next base: position 60,207,542 of record CM075650.1, read on the forward strand.
ATAATATGCATTTAGCATAACATAATTCCCGTGACGAATCCGGTCGTTACACTTATGGTATAAGAGCAATGGTCCCGACTCTTGGCTTTGGAGTATGGCCTTACATACTAACCATTAGAGTATGTTAGTATTAGAGTATGTTAGTTACAAAGAACATCAAGAACTTTTTATCAACGTTTTCAAACACTTCAATAATGTTTAAAAAAAAAATTGGCCTCATTTTTGCAACCTAAATGAACACAAGTTGGTTATTTTTGAATTACGAAAATCGGGTTGTTACAGCTTGTGCATAATCGTTTTCAACATTTTAATTGTTTTCCGCTGCAAATTATATTTATTTTATTGAAAATGATTTAAAATGAATAATTTCCAATGTTTTCATAAACACCCAATTCACCCCCCTCTTTGGTGACGGGTGCCAAACCTAACAATTGGTATCAAAGCTTCGTGCTCTGGTAAAGGCCTAACAGCCTGAGTTAAAGATCCTTTGTAAATTGGCAGCCTTGGGATATTTGTTTTGTTGTTTTAATATGGAGGGATTTTCATTCGATGAAGCACCATTTCTTGATGGAAATAATTTTAATTATTGGAGTGCGAGAATGAAAATATTTTTACAATCTATTAGTTTTCGTTTATGGCATGTTGTTCTTAATGGTTTTGATCAAAAACATGTTTTAAATGATTTTGACAAAATATCCTTTTCTTTGAATATTCAAGCTATGCATATTTTGAAAAGTGCTTTGAACATTGATGCATATGCTAGAATTGAGAATTGTCTAGGTGCTAAGGATATTTGGGATACTTTACATATTCACTATGCTATTAATGATCTTTATGAAAGTGAAAGTTTCCACACGAAAGAGGAGAAGATTGAAATTGATATAGAACTTGAAAGGACAAACTCCTTGGATAGAGATTTCTATGATGAGACCAAAAGCATTGAAAGCAACTCAACATGCGATGAGGATGAATTAGAAAGGATATTTGAGAGCTTTATGGACTCATTGGAAGAATCAAGTTCTTCGGATGAGGAGTCGATGGAAGATGAAAATGAAATATCAAATTACAATGCTCATAAGGTAATTTCAAATAGTCCTTGTTCTAATAATCTACAATTTGCATATAATGATTTGAATGATGATTTGATATCTTTAGAAAATAAAAACTTAGACTCTTTACAAATATTATCTCTAATTAAAAATGAAATTGATATTTTGAAAAATTGAGATATTTTTGATAAAGAGATATTTTTAGAAAATAACTCCTCAACTATTTTAGAAAATTGCATTGATATTGAAAAACAAGTTGAGGATGCATTTTTTGAATGTAGTAACATTGAAAAATCTATTTGTTCAAATTCTTTACTTGAAAGAGAAATTAAAAATGATGTTGATATTCAAGATTCGAGTAAAGTATTTGAAAATAACATTTTTCAACGTGAGAACAAAAATTCCAAGTTTCATGAAAATAATTTTGAAAAAGTCAAACCATCATCCAACCCCATCATTTGCAATTATTGTGGTTGTTTAGGGCATATTTCTCATTTGTGCTTTTATCGTAAAAATTCTAATTTGAGAAATAATTTGCAATGGGTTCCAAAGGCTACTAAGGAACCAAAGACTAACCCCCTAGGACCCAAGTTGAAATGGGTACCAAAGTGTTCTCCTAGTGTGTCAAATGTACAGAATTTTATTCAAAAGGATGAACCAAGTGGAAAAGAAAAGGGGAAAGTGTCGAGGGTGATTTCCAAGAGGCCAAGGAATAGATGAAATGGTCAAAGGAGGAAGATGCTCCCAACCAAATCTTCTCACATGTCTAAAGATGAAATGAAATGGTCTAGGACTTCAAGAAAGAAGCAATGGGTAAGGACAAACGTCTCCTTGATCAACAACAAGTCCAAGGTATCAAATTATCATTCCACCTATAACAACGACTACACAAAGGTATATTTGGACTACTCTATTTTTTGTGCATACCAAGGTGTATCATGAGTGCTGAAATCTTTTTGAAAATCTTTTATCTTTCATGATCACTCCTTGGATAAAATAAATCATATGTGTCTTGCTTTATTTGAAAACCTTTTTAAGCACATGATTATATTTTTTTGTGCATTGCATTATTTTTCACCATATATTGAGTTGTATCATGTGCTTCAATTTTTAAAAAAGGTCAAAATGCCCATTTATGCTTATGCTACTGATCCTTAAGGATCCAATTACATTGGATACCAAAAGAAATGTGCTTAAATAATTTTTGCAGATGCTCTTATAAGCACTACCAAGGAATAGTTCAAAAATTATATAAAAGTGATATTTGGGGAAGTGCAACACATTGAACAAGAGGAGACTTCCATCAAAGTTCTAAATGATAAATTTGCAAATGGAAGAAACTCCAAAGCCATCATTTCCCATTAAAACGTCACCTATGATAAGTATCACTGCTCCTTCATTATTTTATTTATCTTGTGATACTTGTACATGTGATATATGCTATATGACAATATGTGCTGAATTGAATATATTTTGTCACTGCATATAGGATTATCATGTTCATTTAGTGAGCATTCACATGTTTTGATGATGCATTTTTTTATCTCCCGTTTGTGTTATGCCTGTTTTGAAAAATTCTTTTAGAAAGGGGGAGAAAAATAATTTTTGAATATTTGCATTGAAAACATGTTTTGTATTTCTACTCCGTTTTGACATCATGCATTTTTTAAATTGTTTTTTGGGAAAGAATTTTTTTTATCCCATAATTCTTTTTGCTGATGTCAAATAGGGGGAGAAATATTGTTATAGAAAATTATGAATATTGTGCTTATATGTTTGTTTGCTAATTGATTCATAATTTTTCTATAATGATTTGTCATCATCAAAATGAGGGAGAATTATGGAAATATGAATTTCCCTTATGCTTGTAGCATTGTGTTTTGATGATAACAAATCATGTTATTTGTTTTACCTTTATCCTGCCTATACTTGATTATATGTATTTACATCGTCCATTATATATTCTTAATGTGTTAACTGGCTTGGGCGTTGGAGATACCCTTTTGCAGGATATTGGAAACTCTAATTGATGCCTGGAGTTTAGTGTTTTATCATCTTATTTATGTGCATCAATTCAGGGGGAGACATTGATATTCCTATGTGTGAGGGGGAGATATATTTTTATATATGCATACCGCTTCAACCCTTGTCTTGCAGAGAATAGGTTTGACATCAACAAAAAGGGGGAGTGTTAGAATTCAACGTGGGAGAACGTTGAAGAGTTTTGATGATGCAAGTCAAGCGTCAAGCAAGAAACTTCAAGTGGTTTCCTCCCTTCCTTCATTAGGAATCAATGTAAGGCTATGTAATTGCTTCATTTTAGTAATAGGCCTTATTTAGAGTTCCTGGAGAAGAAGCATATTTTAGTAATAGGCTATGTAATCGAAGAATGTTTTAATTGCGAAAAGAGTTTTTCTAAAAACATATTTTTAATTTCTTAACTAATTTACTGTGAAAAAATATCTTGACAACCTCTAACTGGATTTCTCTAAGTTGTGAAAATCTGTTTTTACAAGTTTTGAAAGAGATAATCGATTACTCTTTCAAGATAATCGATTATTTATGTTGCATCATAGAAAATCCAGAAAGTGTGTAATCGAGTATTTGAACCTGGCTAATCCATTACTTTTTGTATGAAAGTAATAGATTACTTGACACAGATAATCGATTACTGGAGTTGCATCATATATTTTCCAGAGGCTGTGTAATCGATTACTTGACCAGTGATAATCGATTATATCAGTTGCATCATATATTAAACAGGGTGAAGTAATCGATTAAATTCTATATTGTAATCGATTACTAGTTTTTCAAAAGAATTTCAAAGTTTCTATTTTTAAGGGGATAATCGATTACCTCCCTGAAGTAATCAATTACCTTAAGTTTTATTGAAAAACGTGTCAGAATCATTTTGATTTATTTCCAAATTTGTTTTTACATAATTGATTCTGATTTATTTTCAAAATTCGAATTTGATTTTATTTTTGAAAATATTCCTTTTTGATTTAAGATTAAAATCTTTTATTTTATTCTTTAAATCTATTTTATTTGATTTTGATTTCAAAAATATTATTTTATTTATTTGATTTCAGAAAATCAATCTTTATATATTTCATGATTTGTTTTTGATTAGATTTTGAATTTGATTTATTTCCAAAATCGTTTTTGATTTGATTCTAATTTCAAAATCAAAATTCAAATATTTTCAAATCTTTTTATAAGAAAGTTTTTCTCTCTTTTCAATCTTAACGCTCCTGATAATATTTTTGAGAAAAACGTTTTCACGCTTCATTCTTCTTCTTCTCCATATTCTCTGAGTCTTGGCCTATGCTATAGGGAAACCATTATCCATAGCCATTAGTACTTTTATTGTTGTATCAGTGTTATATAGAACACACATTTGTTAGAAGCCTTATATTGTTGTATCCGCACTATTAAGAGTGCACTATAGGTCTTGTACCAATCATTCATACCATAATCAGTGTTGTATAGGGGTGTGTGACCCTTAGAGACTAGGGAGTGAATCTCCTAGTGCGGACGTGCTGCGTTCGTGGTGTTTGTAGGTGAGGAACCCTTGTGTATTGGGTAGTGCTAGACGAACGGTGGGGCACCTAGTAGTTAGACTATCTGGTTGTTGTTGAGGTCCCTAGCGAAAGGAGGTTCCTAGTAGCTTGCGGGGTGCTCTGGTTGTATTTGGGGACGCGGGGCATCTTCCGTTTTTTAGTGAAAAACTCAAGCGGGTTGCTTAGGGACTGGATGTAGGCTGTTTTGCCGAACCAGGATAAAAGCTCCGGTGCACAATTTCTCTTTCCCTCAACTCTTTATTTTTAGTTATTATTGTTACATGTGCATAGTTGTGATCTATATTCCTCTTGCAACGTAACATTTATTTTATCAATGTATTAATTTAATTATTTTAAATAATCAACGTGCGTTAGACCTTTCGTTGTTATAGTGTTTCTTATCTTCGCGCGTAATATTAATCGTTGTTATTATAGCTTGTGCATAATCGTTTTCAACGTTTTAATTGTTTTCTGCTGCAAATTATATTTATTTTATTGAAAACGATTTAAAACGAATAATTTCCAATGTTTTCAAAAAACACCCAATTCACCCCCCACTTGGGTTACTGCTGCCAAACCTAACATCCGTCTGGTTTTGGTTCTTCCGAGCTATATTTTCTGTTTGGTTCTGGTTCATCTGAATCAAGTTCTCTAGAATTGCAGTGATCCTATCATTGTCACTACGACTTCTCGCCATGATATCTAGTCCCAAAGAAAACAACAAGTCAATACCCATACAAGCAAGCAATTACCATGTATCCTAGTCATCTAACTTAGACACTAACCCAAAGGAGTTGTGAGTCCACACTCCAAGGCCGAGGAAAAACTAATCTGATACCAAATTGTAACACCCTCACATTTAATTAGTTAAGATAAGGTTTATTAAAAACGGTACTTGAAAATTTCGATGAAAATCCGGCAGAGTTTCCTCTGTTTTTCGGACTTTCCCAAAATTTCCTGTTTGCACTTGATCAGACCAGAGGAATTTTAAAGCATAAAACGTAATAATATTACAACCAGGTTAATCCTAACGCCCGATTAATACAAGTTTCGGGGCATACACTAATACATATTTTAATTTCGAAAATAACATTTATAATATAATCTAAGGTCCGCTCAGGACAACATTACACTCCATGTAACATCCCGAATTTTAATTCAAATAATATTTAGAATAACGATAAGATTTGGAAGTAAGGATTATTCTAAAAAAAAGATTTAAAATGATGGAGTAGGAGTTCTTTGAATGCCATAAAGGAATCAAGAAGCATTGGCATCAAAAAGGAGGTTGAAAGATGAACAAAAGAGCGTTAGAAGCGATGTTTTTTGTGTTATAAACACCCTATATTAGGAAATTCAAAATAAAAGATTTACAACTCTAAACACAAATTCCACCGTTGGATGTGAAGTAGGATAGGTGAGGAAGCTTGCTTTAAAATTTGAGGAAGATCCAACGGGTAACGAAGAAGTTATGGCCTTCCAAAGTCTGGGTACTGCAAAACTGAGCAGCTTAATCGATTAAGCTGCAGCTTAATCGATTAAGGTCAGAAAATGGGGAAAGGCTTAATCGATTAATAATCGATTAAGACCTGTTGATGCAGAAAAAATAAAGGCATTCGTTCCCTTCTTTCATGCCAAATTCGAATCTCCTTCCTCCTAGGGCACCAATCCACTCATTCTAATTGATCCATCCTCAAGGGAATTACACCAACTCCATCATCCAAGTCCTTCCTTGTTGCTCCAAGTAAGTTTTTAAGCTTTGGATATCTCCATTTCTTCCTTTCAAATTCGTACTCCCCTTTCTCTCTCCTCTATCCATGGTGGTTTTCAAATTCTAAGCCATGAAGCTCTACTTTTTCTCAAGCTTTGGCATGAACCATGGCATAAATCATGATCTTTTCCTTTTATGGCTCTATTTTAGGTTCTATCACCCTCTTGTGGAGTTTGAGCTCTTTGGTGGGCAAACCTGTAACACCCCAATTTGGACTTAGAATTTTCACTAAAAATTTGCGCCATATTTTTTTATAACATTATCAAAATCAATTCCGTTTGATTCTTCTACCAAAAGATTTTCATAAATACAATTTGATTCCTTTGGTTTACAAAAATGTTTGGTACTTAGACTCACGTCATAAAATTCTATTTCCAAAAAGAGATGTTATCATCCAACATATTTCCAAAAACTCATTTTATCAATGTCATATTTATTCGATGGTTAACTTGCGGAAAAACATTGAATATAATATATATAACAAAAGAAACTTCTTTTATTTCATTTCAAATAATCATTTATTACAACAGGGGTTACATTCGGGATAGATTAATCATGTCCTAATCACCTTAAGATAGGATACAAAGCAAAGACTATCCTATCTTATACTATAAGTCTTCATGGCTATCTCCCATCACAAGCGCATAGAAGATTCCTCGATTGCTGCTTCCGCTTCCTCCTGGTACGGGCGTCATCCCATGATCCTCTTCCAACTTGAGCAACTACTACTAGAACTACTACTTGATCTGTCATCTGTGAACATTGTTCCCCAATGTCCACAGGAAAGGGAAACAGAGAGAGTAAGCACTTCCGAGCGATATTATCGTCTACGGTGTGGGCTTACCATAGGGGAATATTAAGACCACACAAACATGTACATCATTATTATCATTATCGATCTTATTGCATTTGTTACCGTAAAATCTTTTCCCACTAAATGTTATACCTCTTAAAAACTATAGCCGTTATATTATCTTTAGTCTCTAAGTTTCATACCATCGGTAAATCAAAAAGGGGTACCATTACCGAGGTGCAAGGTATGGATATCACACACGTTACATCTCCTCCACAAGTCCAACCATATCCTAGTTCGGAAAGCAGATGAGACGCACAGGAACCTTAGCCACACTGGCATCGAAGTCGGTAAACGAAAAGGCTATACCATCGCCAGTGGTCAGTAAGATATAAAAATTCATGTGACCAACACTGGCGGTCAACAAGATTCATTTCATAAAAGTTTCCAAAAACCCAACCCTTACCGAACTTCTAGCCCTGTTCAGGTTCCCTCTCACCATCTATGATTTGCTCAAGGGGGCGACAGCACTATCTCCAGTTGGCCCGCAGTCCTTGCTACGACGAAAGCCCAGACTCCTGCGTGAACCTTGTCATTGTAGTCCCGTCCCGCCTAGAGAAGTACTCGAGGCTTCTTGACGTTTCACCGTCCTTGCCCTCCCCTATTACAATCATCACTTGAAGAACTCCTATCTCCAAGCATACCTGAGTATCCGTAGATAAACAGGGTGTCTTTCTTCTCCACTACTTCACTCTCAACGCAAGGTTTAAAATAAAGGGTTCCTATGTCTTTTAAGTTATCAGAGAGTTTTTACAAAGTTTAACATTCCTAGTTGTGGTCGACCCATTCTAAACCTTGTTTCTAACGGGTCTCGACCTCTAAGGATTAGATTCTCATGGACACTTCCAGGTCACAGGGAATTCAACACTTAAAGATCAAGCATGTCATCATGACAATGCGATCCGGGGGTAGTATTATAACTTTCATAACCTCTGTCAAGGTTCCACATTAATTCCTTAACCATAAAGCCTTTAATCAATTCCCAAAAATTATCCACCATGACATCTTATGAATCAATTATTTTTCAATAATAAGTTGATATATCATATTCACCAGACATGTTATCATTAATAATTATGATAGATCCAACATCATAATAAAACAAGATATACAACACATACAATTATATCCGAGGGATCGTGTTTTCGTATGAACGGCGGGATATACACACACAATTGCCGTTCTACTACTCACTCGATAGATCCCTAGTTCCGACCTTTGAGATGATACAGAACGTCCTAATATTACACTACATGCCACTATGTCTTAAGAAGGCTTCTCTCTCACCTGAGCTCCACGCTTACTCTTTTTTCAACCCTTTTGCGTCTACAACTCCAGCAGCTCGTTCACTTTTGATTCCTTTATTCTTGAATGATGAACGACATACAATTAATATCTAATTGAGTACCTTATACTACATTTACGTAAAGACTAACCCAAAGTCCCTTAAAATAGAAATCCTCTTTAAAACATAAATCCTTTTTAAGACATCAGATATTCTTAAAATAATTCCTTTTTAAAATTCAAGAAATCCTCTTTACAAAACATAATTTAAAACTCACTTCAATATTTGAAAACCTTTAAGAATACATTTTTATTTTCATAAAAACCACACTACATTGCTTATATAACAACTACCATGTTCAAACTAGCATGACTTTAAGGTATTTTTCTTTTGATGCAAATCTTAATCAGATCAAGCATTAAACCAGTTTTGCAACAAACCATGTTATAAGCATATATACTAAATAAGAAAGTAAACTCAAGCATTCAAGGTTTAAAATACTTTTTCTATCATAAATTAGGTTAAGTTACAGACCACAATCAGATTATAGAAAATTCACTCTCAAACATCAGTACATTAAAAATAACCTTTACAGATATTCACACCAACTTAACAGTAATTAACCAAATATATATTCTTTGAAAACATTAATTCCTCAAAGTCCTTGAAGTTTTGGGATCATGTAAATACCTAAAAAAAATCAATCATTCTTTTACATTTTAGACAAGTAAAAACAATATTTCATTTAACACATACACCACCTTAATTATAATTATTCTAAATTTACTTTTAAAAATTCATTTTCTAATCCTAAGCACTTATATTTCCAGATTAACATAAAATCTACATATCTAATCATTCAAGAACAAGTCATAACATAAATACTACACATTTCTCATTTTTGGACAGCATGCATACACAAACTTAAAAATTCAATTTCTCTTAAACAGAACATCGAAAACACATGCCAATTCTTCCTAAATTCTTATTACAACTTCTACTATAATAAAATAACTAAAACTAAACAAAATAAAATAGTTGCATCTGCTGTACAGCCACAGAAAAGTTGCATCAATTCAAAAAGTCCAAGTAACAATCCAAAACAATTTAGATACAATTCCTACTTATGCCAAAGACTTATAAATACAATTATTTCTAATAAAATATAACTTTTTCATTAATTCTAAATTCTGGACAGCAGCTTAATATTTTTAATTTAAGTTATCCTAATCACTCAAAATACTTATTTCTATTGATTTCTATATCACATTTGCACATATAAACAAGGTATCACTAACATTCTAAAAATAGTCATTTGGGATCTTAAATAAATAAATTTTTCAGATTTAAAAATAAATTTCCAGAATAAAAATGAAACTTTCAAAATTAATCTTTTCCATATAAACATGTAATATATTCCATAAACATACTAAAGCAATCATCAAATAAAATAGAAAAATTCAATAGATTTAATTTCTTTTTCTCCTAAAATTCGACTAACATATAGACAAATTATAAAAATATTTTCAATTCCTAAAGCATCTATATAATATAATTATATCATTTTGTATATTAAAAATAAGAGGTTTAATCATTAACAAAATATAAAATAAATCTCTTTTAGAAAATAATTCACTTTTTCCAGCAACTAACATTTACAAACATATCAACCACATACTCATATAACTAATTAAAATACATGTTCTTATAGGTTTATAACAACTACCATTTGTTCCTATTTCTTGTAAACAATTAACTATAATTTAACTACACATCAAACAATCAAACAAATTACAAAAATAGTTTCAAAACAACACAATAGACCTCACGGTCTATTCTTCTTATTTTTCCAGAAATTTAATTTTTGTTCATTTACTCATTGTTCTTATTTAACTTAAACCCAAACAAAAGAAAATCAAACACAAACAAACAATAACAATTACATAAAAATTTCCATAACATATAATTCCATATACTTCAAGAACATCAAAATTTTCCAGAATTAATTTTATTCTTAAAAATCATTTTTTTGTTCCTTTAAATCATTTTCATTTCATTTCTACTTTAAAGAAAATACCTATTTGTTTTCATTCTTAACTATAACTCAAATACACATGAAATAACAACAATTATCATACAATATATATATATATATATATATATATATATATGTACATACACGTCCAGAAAAGAAAAGAAAATAAAAACCAAAAATAAAAATCCATTTTAATCTTTTATTCATTTCTATTTTCTTTTATTAAACAACAACACAATTAAAATACACAAATCAATCCTCAATTTTCTTAATATATCACACGGCCTATATATACATATATATACCAGAAATAAAATTTTCCATTGTTATTTACTTGTTTCTTTTTCATTCCTTAAAACAAAGAACAAAACAATTAAAAGACAATGAATAAAAAAAAACTTATTTGCTCATACAAAATTCTCCATAATCCTTATGTTCTAAGAATTAAAATAAACCCAGAAATAAAATTACTCAAAATCATCAAAACTATTAGCCATCTTAAGAATTTAAGAAAAGGGGAGATAAATCCCTTTAAACACCCTTTTTGTGTCCCTTTTCTTATTCTTAATTCATATGACTTAAGAACAATTTCATATATTCAAAAATAACTTCAAAAATGAAAAGGAAAATTTAGAACTTGACCATAGAAGAAATTTAGAAGATTTAAACAAAATATAAACAAAACAATTTAAAAACAACTTAAATAAATAAGTGATTTTGGGTTACCTCTACTCCTTAAGCTTTTTAGAAGACTTCAAGCAACCAAGCAACTTTTCCCTTCCTTCCTAGCTTACACGTCCCTCTCTCTCAATTTCTCTCTTAGAATTTTATTTTTTTCTCTTGCGAAACTATCAAGTTTTTGTGTGTGAAAAATGTGGGAACTAAGGCTATCTATTTATAGGTGTTGAGGATGCATTTCCCCTCCATTTTTCAGAGAAAAATTCGTCCCCCCTTCATCAACTCTTAGTCAAAAATTTTCAAACACTACTTGGAACATGAACTAGCATTAAATGGGATTTTGTTGATTCCTAAAGCATTTTAATTCATGGTTTCTTCTCACAAACTTCGGAACTATTCTTCCCCTCTTCCCACTTATTTTGGACGGTGCATATTATTAAAATAGAAGAGAAAATTTTTCATTGGTTCATTGTGGAGGTGCCTACATAATTATCCAATCATCTTAACTATCAAAATTTGGTTTTCTACCTACTGTACAAAAATTTTCGTAAATATCAAAATAAAAATTTTATTTTTACATATTAAGATTCTAAATTTTAATACGATCGTTTTCATATAAAGTTTGTAATTTTTGGACTTACGGTTTGAAAGTTATGAATTTTTGAAGTCCTAAGATCATTTCCTTCAAAAATACACTTTCTAAGCTTTCAAATAATTTAAAAATAATAAAAATACGAAAATACACTTAATTTGAATAATAGTACATTATACAACTTCAGAAATGTATTTTAATTTTAAAAATAAAATATTCTTTAGTCAAAAGGTTATTTAATGCATTAAAACCATACATTGGTTCTTAAAACTCAAAAATTCGTTCACTACTGTAGCAGTGATAAAATTTCGAAAAATCAAAACTAAAAATCAAAGCTTTACATTTTCATAATCTAGATTTCGATACGATCGTTTTGACATATCATTTGTAATTTTTCGACGTACGGTTGAAAAGATATGAATTTCTAAAGATTGGGTACTCTAATTCATCAAAAATCATTTCATCTTTTAAAATCATTTAAATCAAATACTTTACCTTAAAATATTTCATTTAAATAGGCTAGGGAAAATATTGGTACATAATATATATATATATATATATATATATATATATATATATATGTCACGTATATATATATATAGGTATATATATATTTATTCATATATATATTAAATCCAGGCATCAAAATCAAGCATAATTTCCTAATTTCAATTATAAAGTCACAAATAATTTGGGTAAAATTGTGGGTCTCACAATCCTCCCCAACTTAGAGATTTCTCGTCCTCGAGAAATACCATGCTACTAAGAGTAAGGCAGAACATTCTTATGAAAATAACTGCATTCATGCATTGAATCTTTAAAAATTCCAACTTAAAATATCAAAGTACGAGAAGGAAAACTCCTTCAAAACAAGTCAAATAACAAAACAATCAAAAGACTAGACAAGACGAGTGGATAAACCCACTTCGTTCAAACAACATTTAATACAAACATCAATCCTAAGAACGACTAGTAGCATTAGCATCCTTATTCCCGACCATAGCGAACACTTTTCCGTTTCCTTTTGGTCGATCAGAACCCATTTCACGCTTTGGTTCCCAACAGTTCTTCGCAGTGTGTCCGGGTTTGTTGCAGTTAAAGCAGTTAGGATTTTCGTAAGGGCAGTTGGGTCCATAATGATTCTTGTTGCATTTGTTGCAAAATGGAGGTGCAGTAATTTGTCCTCCGTCATCATCTCCATTGTTACCACTAGCATTCCCATTGTTCCATCGGTTCCTACCATTGTTTTGATTATTCCGGTTGTTGTTACGATCATTCCCATGATTTCCACCACTACGATTGTTACTTCCAGCCGAATTGTTGCCTCCAAATCTGTTGTCTCTTTGTCCACTTCCCTGTCCATAAGGACCTTGATGTCTTGCTCTACTGTTCAGGTTTCCATGTCCTGAAGAGTGTCTCATCGGACCACCACTTGAAACTTGTGTAGCTAGCTTTCCAGTAGAGTTCCTTGATTTCAGGCCGCTTTCCACAATACTTCCTTTGTTTACCAGAGTTGTGAACACCGCAATCTCCATGGGAGCCAAAACTTGCTTAATCTCCGGCTTTAGTCCATCCAAAAATTTTGCACACTTAGATCTCTCATTCGCAGCTTCTCCATAGTAAGGCATGAACTTTGCTAGACTCTCAAATCGTGCAGCATACTCTCCCACAGTCATATTATCTTGTTCCAATCGCAGAAACTCTAACTCCTTAGCTGTCTTCAGATGCTCTGGAAAGTATTTTACCAATAGTCTGTCCTTGAAGTGATTCCAAGTCAGTGCTCCAAGTTCTCCTCCTAAGGCTTGTTTCTCATTACGCCACCAGTCGGCCGCTTCTCCTACCATCATGTATCCAGCATAGGCGATCTTTTGTTCATCGGTGCACTGCATCATTCCTCCAAAAATCCTTTCCAAACTTGATACCCATATTTCCGCTTCTTCCGATGCGAAACCCCCAGCGAATTCCTTTGGATTCCTACGACAAAATTCGTCGAGTCCTCTGATTCCTTGCCCACCAGCATTCGCATTCTGATTCTGTTGAAGTTGTTGGAGCATAAGGTTCATGTTATCCCTTACTCCTGCCAAAACTGCAGCTGTCTGAGCCATCATAGCAGCTTGTTGTTGAGCGTTCATCGGTTCCTCATTTGCTTGTCGACATGCCATTGCGATTCTTCTACATACGTGGAGTTTTAAGTCTTAGACTAAGCAGAGGGTCATACAAGCAAAGCATATAAGGCTATGCTTTAAGCCACAAAGGACATTCATCCTACATACTAACAAACAGAGTCACACAAAGAAAGCTTGTAAGACTATGCTTAAGGCCACTAAGGACAACCATCGCTCTGATACCACTAAATGTAACACCCCAATTTGGACTTAGAATTTTCACTAAAAATTTGCGCCATTTTTTTTATAACATTATCAAAATCAATTCCGTTTGATTCTTCTACCAAAAGATTTTCATAAATACAATTTGATTCCTTTGGTTTACAAAAATGTTTGGTACTTAGGCTCACGTCATAAAATTCTATTTCCAAAAAGAGATGTTATCATCCAACATATTTCCAAAAACTCATTTTATCAATGTCATATTTATTCGATGGTTAACTTGCGGAAAAACATTGAATATAATATATATAACAAAAGAAACTTCTTTTATTTCATTTCAAATAATCATTTATTACAACAGGGGTTACATTCGGGATAGATTAATCATGTCCTAATCACCTTAAGATAGGATACAAAGCAAAGACTATCCTATCTTATACTATAAGTCTTCATGGCTATCTCCCATCACAAGCGCATAGAAGATTCCTCGATTGCTGCTTCCGCTTCCTCCTGGTACGGGCGTCATCCCATGATCCTCTTCCAACTTGAGCAACTACTACTAGAACTACTACTTGATCTGTCATCTGTGAACATTGTTCCCCAATGTCCACAGGAAAGGGAAACTGAGAGAGTAAGCACTTCCGAACGATATTATCGTCGACGGCGTGGGCTTACCATAGGGGAATATTAAGACCACACAAACATGTACATCATTATTATCATTATCGATCTTATTGCATTTGTTACCGTAAAATCTTTTCCCACTAAATGTTATACCTCTTAAAAACTATAGCCGTTATATTATCTTTAGTCTCTAAGTTTCATACCATCGGTAAATCAAAAACGGGGTACCATTACCGAGGTGCAAGGTATGGATATCACACACGTTACATCTCCTCCACAAGTCCAACCATATCCTAGTTCGGAAAGCAGATGGGACGCACAGGAACCTTAGCCACACTGGCATCGAAGTCGGTAAACGAAAAGGCTATACCATCGCCAGTGGTCAGTAAGATATAAAAATTCATGTGACCAACACCGGCGGTCAACAAGATTCATTTCATAAAAGTTTCCAAAAACCCAACCCTTACCGAACTTCTAGCCCTGTTCAGGTTCCCTCTCACCATCTATGATTTGCTCAAGGGGGCGACAGCACTATCTCCAGTTGGCCCGCAGTCCTTGCTACGACGAAAGCCCAGACTCCTGCGTGAACCTTGTCATTGTAGTCCCGTCCCGCCTAGAGAAGTACTCGAGGCTTCTTGACGTTTCACCGTCCTTGCCCTCCCCTATTACAATCATCACTTGAAGAACTCCTATCTCCAAGCATACCTGAGTATTCGTAGATAAACAGGGTGTCTTTCCTCTCCACTACTTCACTCTCAACGCAAGGTTTAAAATAAAGGGTTCCTATGTCTTTTAAGTTATCGGAGAGTTTTTACAAAGTTTAACATTCCTAGTTGTGGTCGACCCATTCTAAACCTTGTTTCTAACGGGTCTCGACCTCTAAGGGATTAGCTTCTCATGGACACTTCCAGGTCACAGGGAATTCAACACTTAAAGATCAAGCATGTCATCATGACAATGTGATCCGGGGGTAGTATTATAACTTTCATAACCTCTGTCAAGGTTCCACATTAATTCCTTAACCATAAAGCCTTTAATCAATTCCCAAAAATTATCCACCATGACATCTTATGAATCAATTATTTTTCAATAATAAGTTGATATATCATATTCACCAGACATGTTATCATTAATAATTATGATAGATCCAACATCATAATAAAACAAGATATACAACACATACAATTATATCCGAGGGATCGTGTTTTCGTATGAACGGCGGGCATACACACACAATTGCCGTTCTACTACTCACTCGATAGATCCCTAGTTCCGACCTTTGAGATGATACAGAACGTCATAATATTACACTACATGCCACTATGTCTTAAGAAGGCTTCTCTCTCACCTGAGCTCCACGCTTACTCTTTTTTCAACCCTTTTGCGTCTACAACTCCAGCAGCTCGTTCACTTTTGATTCCTTTATTCTTGAATGATGAACGACATACAATTAATATCTAATTGAGTACCTTATACTACATTTACGTAAAGACTAACCCAAAGTCCCTTAAAATAGAAATCATCTTTAAAACATAAATCCTTTTTAAGACATCAGATATTCTTAAAATAATTCCTTTTTAAAATTCAAGAAATCCTCTTTACAAAACATAATTTAAAACTCACTTCAATATTTGAAAACCTTTAAGAATACATTTTTATTTTCATAAAAACCACACTACATTGCTTATATAACAACTACCATGTTCAAACTAGCATGACTTTAAGGTATTTTTCTTTTGATGCAAATCTTAATCAGATCAAGCATTAAACCAGTTTTGCAACAAACCATGTTATAAGCATATATACTAAATAAGAAAGTAAACTCAAGCATTCAAGGTTTAAAATACTTTTTCTGTCATAAATTAGGTTAAGTTACAGACCACAATCAGATTATAGAAAATTCACTCTCAAACATCAGTACATTAAAAATAACCTTTACAGATATTCACACCAACTTAACAGTAATTAACCAAATATATATTCTTTGAAAACATTAATTCCTCAAAGTCCTTGAAGTTTTGGGATCATGTAAATACCTAAAAAAAATCAATCATTCTTTTACATTTTAGACAAGTAAAAACAATATTTCATTTAACACATACACCACCTTAATTATAATTATTCTAAATTTACTTTTAAAAATTCATTTTCTAATCCTAAGCACTTATATTTCCATATTAACATAAAATCTACATATCTAATCATTCAAGAACAAGTCATAACATAAATACTACACATTTCTCATTTTTGGACAGCATGCATACACAAACTTAAAAATTCAATTTCTCTTAAACAGAACATCGAAAACACATGCCGATTCTTCCTAAATTCTTATTACAACTTCTACTATAATAAAAAAACTAAAACTAAACAAAATAAAATAGTTGCATCTGCTGTACAGCCACAGAAAAGTTGCATCAATTCAAAAAGTTCAAGTAACAATCCAAAACAATTTAGATACAATTCCTACTTATGCCAAAGACTTATAAATACAATTATTTCTAATAAAATATAACTTTTTCATTAATTCTAAATTCTGGACAGCAGCTTAATATTTTTAATTTAAGTTATCCTAATCACTCAAAATACTTATTTCTATTGATTTCTATATCACATTTGCACATATAAACAAGGTATCACTAACATTCTAAAAATAGTCATTTGGGATCTTAAATAAATAAATTTTTCAGATTTAAAAATAAATTTCCAGAATAAAAATGAAACTTTCAAAATTAATCTTTTCCATATAAACATGTAATATATTCCATAAACATACTAAAGCAATCATCAAATAAAATAGAAAAATTCAATAGATTTAATTTCTTTTTCTCCTAAAATTCGACTAACATATAGACAAATTATAAAAATATTTTCAATTCCTAAAGCATCTATATAATATAATTATATCATTTTGTATATTAAAAATAAGAGGTTTAATCATTAACAAAATATAAAATAAATCTCTTTTAGAAAATAATTCACTTTTTCCAGCAACTAACATTTACAAACATATCAACCACATACTCATACAATTAATTAAAATACATGTTCTTATAGGTTTATAACAACTACCATTTGTTCCTATTTCTTGTAAACAATTAACTATAATTTAACTACACATCAAACAATCAAACAAATTACAAAAATAGTTTCAAAACAACACAATAGACCTCACGGTCTATTCTTCTTATTTTTCCAGAAATTTAATTTTTGTTCATTTACTCATTGTTCTTATTTAACTTAAATCCAAACAAAAGAAAATCAAATACAAACAAACAATAACAATTACATAAAAATTTCCATAACATATAATTCCATATACTTCAAGAACATCAAAATTTTCCAGAATTAATTTTATTCTTAAAAATCATTTTTTTGTTCCTTTAAATCATTTTCATTTCATTTCTACTTTAAAGAAAATACCTATTTGTTTTCATTCTTAACTATAACTCAAATACACATGAAATAACAACAATTATCATACAATATATATATATATATATATATATATATATATGTACATACACGTCCAGAAAAGAAAATAAAATAAAAACCAAAAATAAAAATCCATTTTAATCTTTTATTCATTTCTATTTTCTTTTATTAAACAACAACACAATTAAAATACACAAATCAATCCTCAATTTTCTTAATATATCACACGGCCTATATATACATATATATATACCAGAAATAAAATTTTCCATTGTTATTTACTTTTTTCTTTTTCCTTCCTTAAAACAAAGAACAAAACAATTAAAAGACAAAGAATAAAAAAAAAACTTATTTGCTCATACAAAATTCTCCATAATCCTTATGTTCTAAGAATTAAAATAAACCCAGAAATAAAATTACTCAAACTCATCAAAACTATTAGCCATCTTAAGAATTTAAGAAAAGGGGAGATAAATCCCTTTAAACACCCTTTTTGTGTCCCTTTTCTTATTCTTAATTCATATGACTTAAGAACAATTTCATATATTCAAAAATAACTTCAAAAATGAAAAGGAAAATTTAGAACTTGACCATAGAAGAAATTTAGAAGATTTAAAAGAAATATAAACAAAACAATTTAAAAACAACTTAAATAAATAAGTGATTTTGGGTTACCTCTACTCCTTAAGCTTTTTAGAAGACTTCAAGCAACCAAGCAACTTTTCCCTTCCATTTTTCAGAGCAAAATTCGTCCCCCCTTCATCAAGTCTTAGTCAAAAAATTTCAAACACTACTTGGAACATGAACTAGCATTAAATGGGATTTTGTTGATTCCTAAAGCATTTTAATTCATGGTTTCTTCTCACAAACTTCAGAACTATTCTTCCCCTCTTCCCACTTATTTTGGACGGTGCATATTATTAAAATAGAAGAGAAAATTTCTCATTGGTTCATTGTGGAGGTGCCTACATAATTATCCAATCATCTTAACTATCAAAATTTGGTTTTCTACCTACTGTACAAAAATTTTCGTAAATATCAAAATAAAAATTTTATTTTTACATATTAAGATTCTACATTTTAATACGATCGTTTTCATATAAAGTTTGTAATTTTTGGACTTACGGTTTGAAAGTTATGAATTTTTGAAGTCCTAAGATCATTTCCTTCAAAAATACACTTTCTAAGCTTTCAAATAATTTAAAAATAATAAAAATACGAAAATAAACTTAATTTGAATAATAGTACATTATACAACTTCAGAAATGTATTTTAATTTTTAAAATAAAATATTCTTTAGTCAAAAGGTTATTTAATGCATTAAAACCATGCATTGGTTCTTAAAACTCAAAAATTCGTTCACTACTGTAGCAGTGATAAAATTTCGAAAACTCAAAAATAAAAATCAAAGCTTTACATTTTCATAATCTAGATTTCGATACGATCGTTTTGACATATCATTTGTAATTTTTCGACGTACGGTTGAAAAGATATGAATTTCTAAAGATTGGGTACTCTAATTCATCAAAAATCATTTCATCTTTTAAAATCATTTAAATCAAATACTTTACCTTAAAATATTTCATTTAAATAGGCTAGGGAAAATATTGGTACATAATATATATATATATATATATATGTCACGTATATATATATATATAGGTATATATATATTTATTCATATATATATTAAATCCAGGCATCAAAATCAAGCATAATTTCCTAATTTCAATTATAAAGTCACAAATAATTTGGGTAAAATTGTGGGTCTCACAAAACCCAAGCATAGGGCACTTGGAATCACCTTATCTCCGAGTGTTTGAGGTAAGGGGTGGATATTGTGAGCATTGCCTTGTTCTAGGGAGTTGGTTCTAATTAGTATATAATGATTTGTTAGGGTTATGTGTTAGGGGAGAAAATTAGATTATAAAACCCTAGGTTATTAAATATAAAATTCTAGTAATTAAATATGCGTGATGATTGGATGTTAAGACTAGGAAAAGGAAACCCAATAACTTGAGAATGAATTATTTGATAAAATGAAATTTGGATAATGATTATAATGAAGTACAAGAGGAGTTGGGTAATATGATAGGGAAGTTGCCATAAATGAATTCTATGATTATTGATTTTATTTGTAAAGTTGTGAATTAAATGATAATTGATTATTGTTGCAAATATATGTATGTGTTATGATTGATTGAACAAGAAAATGAAAAATTTAGTAGTATAATTGGATAAAGTAAATAATGATTTTATGACATTGAATGCAATACTTTAAAAATATGATGGTGCACTTTCAAAAGGCTAAAGGTAAATTGGTTAAAAGAGCCAGTCTTGTAAGACGTTGTCCGGGTTGTGGGACTGTACGCTTAGACTGGTGAGAAACAAGTCGTGTAAGACGTTGTGTAACATCCCGAATTTTTATTCTAATAATAATTAGAATAATAGTAAGATTTGGAAGTGAGGATTATCATAGAAGGGATTTAAAATGATGGATTAGGAATACTTTGAGTGCCATATAGGAGTCTAGGAGCATTGGCATCGAGAAGCAAATTTAAAGAAGACCCAAACGAGTGTTAAAAATCGATTTTTCGGTGTTATAAACACCCGACGTTAGGAAATTGAAAATAAAAGATTTAGGACTCAAAACACAATTTCCACCGTTGGATATGAAGGTATGATTTTTAGGAAGTTACTCGTCAAATTTGAGCAAGATCCGACGGTGAACGAAGAAGTTATCTCGAATTGAAGCAGAAAGAAAATAGGAGGAAAATAGGAAAAATGAATAAATGGGGTACTGGGCAAAACACTGGAGTCTTTTGGAAAAGATTCGAGTGTTTTGTAAAAGACTGGAGTCTTTTAGAAAAGACTCGAGTGTTCTCAGCCTCTACTCGAGTCTTTGTGAAAAGACTCGAGTGTTTTACAGATCCTGAATCAGGGAAAGGCAAAGCCCTCAGATTCACTCGAGTCTTTTAGAAAAGACTCGAGTATTTTTCATGAATTCACTCGAGTGATTTGGAAAAGACTTGAGTGTTTTTATGAGATCAGCAAAAAATAAAAACACGAGTTGGGGTCATTTTAACCCCAAAAATCACTTTCTCACTCTTCTTTTCTCTAGCTTCTCTCTAGGGTTTTCATCCCCAATCCTTCTCCAATGTTAAAATAGCACCAAATCAAATCAAATTAACATCCCATAATCATTCCCCATCAAATCCCCATGATTTTCTATCAACAAAAACCCCAATTTCATTCTCAACCCCTCAAATCCCCAATTCCCAATTCAAAACCCTAAATCCTTCCAATCCCCATAATCACTCAAAGTTATCAAAAATTAGTGCCACAAATCAATTCCTCATGAATTTTACCTCTCCAAAAACACATATTACTTCCTCTTTCTCATGAAATCCCAATTCCCTATCAAACCCCAATTTGTGTAATCGGCGGCATAGGGTCTTCTAATCATGCAAGGAAGCTTAGGAAGTGATTAAGGGCAAGGAATAGGAAGCTAAGAGGCATGGATTAGAGCTTGGTGAGGATACTCCCTCAAAACCCCATTTTGGTTCTTGCTCTTCAAAGAGGTAAGAAGGGTTGTTCACATTACCTTTACTTAGAGAGTAAATTCTAGGATGCTATAGTGGTAGCTGAGAATAGAAAAGATTAGTTAGAAATAATATACAATAGGGTAAGTGCAATAGACAATAAACAAAGCTTAGGAAGAAGGAAATGAACTCATTAGATAAATTGCGAATATATGTAGTATATGATGAGGTTTGTAATGTGTGAATTTAGTATGGAAATGTTAAATGAACGTATAATGAATGAGGAAACTATAGGGAAATAAAGGTAATAAATCGAGTAGGTGAATAAATAAAATAAACCCGCCCAATTGTTTTTAATGCTATGTGTAAGTGAATTGTGTTGTTATGCTTGAATGCTTATATGTGAGATCATGGGTCTTAAAAATGAACCTAGGACTTAGTAAGATTAGAGGTATCACAAGCTAATGAAAGAATCAGAATATTGGGTATGTGTGGGAAATTAATAAAGATAGTAAACAAGAATAGTAATCAATTAATTAATCGAAAAGGTAAGGAAGGGGTAAGGGGTTTATATTGGGAAAATGATTGTGAATGTGCGAATGTTGTGAATGTTAGTTTTGTATGCTAACACCTTTAAGTGAAGATAAAAAAAATGATAACAAGTCACATGATAAGACATAAATGAAAATACAGATCAAAGATAAGATACAAACATAAATGAAATGCTATAATACAAATCATGTATATGTGTTATTTCTGAACAGGAAATGTAATGTAAAGTAAAAGAAAAGCATTGGGGTCTGCAGCTATTAATCGCGTATTGGGATCCACACCCATTAGGTGCACACGGTTAGGACAGGGTCCTACTAGCAAAGTAGGCCCGAATTAGCCCCAATAGGTACAAACCTCGCTCAGGAAAAATCCCCATAAGATCAAAGGCTCGTTAGGTTACGTGGATCCTACGCGACGATTAATAGCTGCAGCACCAAATATAAGCATGAATCATGAACAATTGAGAATATATGAAAGTGAGTGAAGAAAAGAAAATAAAGAAAAGGCCCTAACGAGGGAAAGGTCTTATGGGTCAAGAAGTCCTGAGTGAGAAGAAGTCCTATTGGGTGAAGATACCATCCTAACCAATTGTGCAACAAGAATACCTAATGGAATTATTATTTGCTAGTAAAGCAAAAGACAAGATAAAAGTTCGATGCGATCCTGACGAGGCGTATCGGCATTAAAAGAATTAGTCGGCGCTCAGTACCGTACGACTGGCTGAGGTTGGACTACATAATGAATACTGTAAAATGAAATAAAGAATGGAATTAAAAGAATGCAAGAACATGAATCTTCATGTATAAGTATGCTAATAAAAATGAAAGAAAGAAAGGAAAACCAAAGATTAAAAGAATTAGTCGGCGCTCAGTACCGTACGGCTGGCTGAGGTTGGACTACATAATGAATACTGTAAAATGAAATAAAGAATGGAATTAAAAGAAAACAAGCACATGAATCTTCATGTACAAGTATGCTAATAAAAATGAAAGAAAGAAAGGAAAACCAAAGATTAAAAGAATTAGAAGAAATAAATTATATGCAAGCTTTATGAATAAATGTATATTAATGGAATGAAAAAAATAAGTGAAGAATGTATATTAAAAGAATGTAAATATAAGAGAAAAATTAGAAGAACTTAATTATATATGAAAATTTATGAATAAGGAAGATTCAGAATAGTGTAGGCTTAGTTATTTGCTATGTCTTCTTTTAGAATTTATCTTCCTAAGTCCTGTGTAATGCTACCCTTCTTGCTATACTTTTACAGGTATAGAAGCGGAGTTTACATGGGTCATGGCCGAGCAGATTTATGTTCCACTACGTGGGATATATATATATATATATATATATATATATATATATATATATATATATTTGTTTTTAGTGGACTGTTATTTTGTAAAACTGAATATGTAATAGTTTTATGCCCTGAGACTAGTTCTAATCGGGCGTAGGATCATTTAAGTTGTTTGTAATATTTTTGTGTTTTATGTTTTTAAATAATTTTGGTTTGACAGATTTAAAAGAAGAAAACTTTGGAAAGTCCGATAAACAGAGGAAACTCTGTCGGATTCTTCCTAAGGATTTTTACAAGTATTTAAGTTTTAAAAAAAGAAATTTTAAATCACCAATTTTATTAAAACCTAAAAATTAACTAATTAAAGTGAGGACGTCACATTTATGGTATCAGAGCAGTTTTTCCTCGGCCTTGGAGTTTGGAGTCACAACTCCTGTGGTTTACTCACCAAGCGAGTAACCGATATGTATAGTCAAGTGTCTAAGTTAGGCGAATGGGATGCATATATATATAGCTATCTATGCATATATGTGTTCAATTGCTATCTTAACCAGGATTAAGTAGTGACAAAGACGATAAGACGCTAGTTTAAGCTTAACTAATTCCCTCGATGGTGTTATTGTTTAAATAGAGTGTAAGGGTAGGATTGGTCGTCCTTACTCCTTCAACTATTGAATGATGCTATCATCAACAAACCCGATGATGTTGTTGCTATTGATACATGTGAGATTGAGACTGACCATCTCGATCTTCGCACTTGTCAACAGTCAATGTCATCGAAGACTTCGAAGTAGCACAAACTCCAACGAGGCATTCAATTTCCCCGAGAAGTATCTCTTTCAGAAGGAAGGGAATCAAGCTCACCCTAGAAACCATCTCCAGCTTTTCCGAAAATCCAAGCCAGACACTGGTAGTCCGTGATCTGTTGGGAGTCTTCCCACTAAGATTTCTGAACGGTCGCCTGTGAGAAAAGCCAAAATCTAGTCAACGTTACAAAGTATCCACGCCGAGATCAACCAAGACTGAACCATTGAACCATGGTCTCTGGTAAAAGTAAGAACCCGACATTGGTGCGTTGTTGATAGACGTGAAGTTGGGATTGATCACCTCAACCTTTGCAACTATTAACAGATGATATCATTGCAATCTTCTTAATGAAGTTGAAACAATCAAAATAGGAACTCTCCAAGGAAATAGATCCCTTGAAAGCAAGGAAACCAACCGAATGGTGTTCTTTCCGAACTCTTTACATAGAACCGGAAAGTAGATCCCAAAGCGAAATTAGAAGAGAAGAGTCTTAAGCTATTTCATCAGTTTAGGAATGGCATAGCCGAATGCCTAATCTTTGAAAATATAACCAACCCTATAGGAATCACTTCTAAATCCTACGAAAAGCCAAACCAGATTCCGGGAGTTCAAGTTTTAACGGGAATCTTATCATGGTTTCTGAAAAGACACCGCGAGAAGGGGTAAACCTTAACGACTTAGTGGGTCTCCACATCAAGACCGACAAGGTTAAACTATTAATCTGTACTCCTCATTCAGTATAAGAACCTGGATGCGTGCGAACACAAGCCTTCGCAAACCTTAGGAATTTAATCCAACCCGTCGATCAACAATAGGTTGTTAGCTCAATTTCAATCTCGAAAGTGATGAAACACTCTAGAGTGACACAAGGGAAAGGTGGACCACAACTTCAAGTGATACAAACCTTTTTGTTCAAGGACAATGGAGGACAAGTAGGGACCTCGAGGCTAATCTCATTAGCACTTTTAGTCCATACCAAATTCACAACGTATCTCCTTTAAGATCCAGTTTGGGATAAGCAGAAACCGGGTTGTTGGCATGCACTCAACGTGAGATTTAAGTTTCGTAGATCTCTGATACTGCCCAATAAAGCGTCTAAATTTCAAGAGTGCTGGTATACCTCAATCCATGGCCGCCAAGTATCGTTCAAGACTTTATTTGTGTTTCCGTTGAACCATGGATAATGGTTTAATTTGTGCAAGTAAACCTCTGTCTTCTTGTTTTGACCTTCTTGGTTCCGAACCAATCTTGATGCAACAATTTCAATCCTAATCAAATGTGTCCTTGTTTCAACCAACTAAGGTTGGTGAACTCTTGAATCCTTCTCTTTGTTTTCATTGGTAAATATCAAACGTTCATGGAGTTCTCGTCTTGACTACTCAATTCAGTCACCTCGTATGACGAATGCTGGACCCTTTTACCAGGTACCCTTATCGAGATCGATCAAGTCAACCATCGCTCTGTAGAAAACACATCTTTCGTTGATTTTCCAATGAAGATGCATTCTCTGGGATAAATCTCTATTATCTTCAGGGGCGACATGTAACCAGTCATGTTGCTACACCACAATGTCGGTGCTGTACGATTCTTTTATGTTGGCAGCCGACCGATACTCGCTAGTCACCGAACATTATGGAAAAAGCCACGATACGATAAGATGCTGAAATTTCTACATTCTCATCACCTCTCACGTCTTTGGTCATCTTGCAAAGCCCATTAAGCATTCCCTTAAATGCTTCTAGTATCTTCTTTTCATCTTCACTCTCTTCGAGTTTCAGGTATCTAGTGATAGAACTCGGATGTGTATGCAGGAGTTTGCCAAATTGTAGGAATCTAGTATGATTCAATGCCACCACAAGTAGTCAAACCCCCCTTCACTCCCACTTTCGAAGAACGCTTGGGAAATCCATACACTCCATGCTTAGTAGCGACCGAACCTACTCCTAACATTGATATAATCAAGTATGTCGATGCTAAGTGGGGGAGGATTTCAATCCAAACGATTGGGAGATGGAACTTTAATAATAAGAAAGCCGATGATCTGGTGCAGATGGAGTTAATACGTGGTCTTAGAAGACAAGCATTGAAATAGGCATGAACCTAACCACACCTAGAGCGGGAAGTGAAGACCATAGTTAAAAGCTTTACCAATGGGATGATTCTCCATTTAAGGAATCGAGCGGAATTTCGGGGACGAAATTCTAATAAGTGGGGGAGAAATGTAACATCCCGAATTTTTATTCTAATAATAACTAGAATAATAGTAAGATTTGGAAGTGAGGATTATCATAGAAGGGATTTAAAATGATGGATTAGGAATACTTTGAGTGCCATATAGGAGTCTAGGAGCATTGGCATCGAGAAGCAAATTTAAAGAAGACCCAAACGAGTGTTAAAAATTGATTTTTCGGTGTTATAAACACCCGACGTTAGGAAATTCAAAATAAAAGATTTAGGACTCAAAACACAATTTCCACCGTTGGATATGAAGGTATGATTTTTAGGAAGTTACTCGTCAAATTTGAGCAAGATCCGACGGTGAACGAAGAAGTTATCTCGAATTGAAGCAGGAAGAAAATAGGAGGAAAATAGGAAAAATGAATAAATGGGGTACTGGGCAAAACACTGGAGTCTTTTGGAAAAGACTCGAGTGTTTTGTAAAATACTGGAGTCTTTTAGAAAAGACTCGAGTGTTCTCAGCCTCTACTCGAGTCTTTGTGAAGACTCGAGTGTTTTACAGATCCTGAATCAGGGAAAGGCAAAGCCCTCAGATTCACTCGAGTCTTTTAGAAAAGACTCGAGTATTTTTCATGAATTCACTCGAGTGATTTGGAAAAGACTCGAGTGTTTTTATCAGATCAGCAAAAAATAAAAACACGAGTTGGGGTCATTTTAACCCCAAAAATCACTTTCTCACTCTTCTTTTCTCTGGCTTCTCTCTAGGGTTTTCATCCCCAATCCTTCTCCAATGTTAAAATAGCACCAAATCAAATCAAATTAACATCCCATAATCATTCCCCATCAAATCCCCATGATTTTCTATCAACAAAAACCCCAATTTCATTCTCAACCCCTCAAATCCCCAATTCCCAATTCAAAACCCTAAATCCTTCCAATCCCCATAATCACTCAAAGTTATCAAAAATTAGTGCCACAAATCAATTCCTCATGAATTTTCCCTCTCCAAAAACACATATTACTTCCTCTTTCTCATGAAATCCCAATTCCCTATCAAACCCCAATTTGTGTAATCGGCGGCATAGGGTCTTCTAATCATGCAAGGAAGCTTAGGAAGTGATTAAGGGCAAGGAATAGGAAGCTAAGAGGCATGGATTAGAGCTTGGTGAGGATGCTCCCTCAAAACCCCATTTTGGTTCTTGCTCTTCAAAGAGGTAAGAAGGGTTGTTCACATTACCTTTACTTAGAGAGTAAATTCTAGGATGCTATAGTGGTAGCTGAGAATAGAAAAGATTAGTTAGAAATAATATACAATAGGGTAAGTGCAATAGACAATAAACAAAGCTTAGGAAGAAGGAAATGAACTCATTAGATAAATTGCGAATATATGTAGTATATGATGAGGTTTGTAATGTGTGAATTTAGTATGGAAATGTTAAATGAACGGATAATGAATGAGGAAACTATAGGGAAATAAAGGTAATAAATCGAGTAGGTGAATAAATAAAATAAACCCGCCCAATTGTTTGTAATGCTATGTGTAAGTGAATTGTGTTGTTATGCTTGAATGCTTATATGTGAGATAATGGGTCTTAAAAATGAACCTAGGACTTAGTAAGATTAGAGGTATCACAAGCTAATGAAAGAATCAGAATATTGGGTATGTGTGGGAAATTAATAAAGATAGTAAACAAGAATAGTAATCAATTAATTAATCGAAAAGATAAGGAAGGGGTAAGGGGTTTATATTGGGAAAATGATTGTGAATGTGCGAATGTTGTGAATGTTAGTTTTGTATGCTAACACCTTTAAGTGAAGATAAAAAAAATGATAACAAGTCACATGATAAGACATAAATGAAAATACAGATCAAAGATAAGATACAAACATAAATGAAATGCTATAATACAAATCATGTATATGTGTTATTTCTGAACAGGAAATGTAATGTAAAGTAAAAGAAAAGCAATGGGGTCTGCAGCTATTAATCGCGTATTGGGATCCACACCCATTAGGTGCACACGGTTAGGACAGGGTCCTACTAGCAAAGTAGGCCCGAATTAGCCCCAATAGGTACAAACCTCGCTCAGGAAAAATCCCCATAAGATCAAAGGCTCGTTAGGTTACGTGGATCCTACGCGACGATTAATAGCTGCAGCACCAAATATAAGCATGAATCATGAACAATTGAGAATATATGAAAGTGAGTGAAGAAAAGAAAATAAAGAAAAGGCCCTAACGAAGGAAAGGTCTTATGGGTCAAGAAGTCCTGAGTGACAAGAAGTCCTATTGGGTGAAGATACCATCCTAACCAATTGTGCAGCAAGAATACCTAATGGAATTATTATTTGCTAGTAAAGCAAAAGACAAGATAAAAGTTCGATGCGATCCTGACGAGGCGTATCGACATTAAAAGAATTAGTCGGCTCTCAGTACCGTACGGCTGGCTGAGGTTGGACTACATAATGAATACTGTAAAATGAAATAAAGAATGGAATTAAAAGAAAGGAAGCACATGAATCTTCATGTATAAGTATGCTAATAAAAATGAAAGAAAGAAAGGAAAACCAAAGATTAAAAGAATTAGTCGGCGCTCAGTACCGTACGGCTGGCTGAGGTTGGACTACATAATGAATACTGTAAAATGAAATAAAGAATGGAATTAAAAGAAAACAAGCACATGAATCTTCATGTACAAGTATGCTAATAAAAATGAAAGAAAGAAAGGAAAACCAAAGATTAAAAGAATTAGAAGAAATAAATTATATGCAAGCTTTATGAATAAATGTATATTAATGGAATGAAAAAAATAAGTGAAGAATGTATATTAAAAGAATGTAAATATAAGAGAAAAATTAGAAGAACTTAATTATATATGAAAATTTATGAATAAGGAAGATTCAGAATAGTGTAGGCTTAGTTATTTGCTATGTCTTCTTTTAGAATTTATCTTCCTAAGTCCTGTGTAATGCTACCCTTCTTGCTATACTTTTACAGGTACAGAAGCGGAGTTTACATGGGTCATGGCCGAGCAGATTTATGTTCCACTACGTGGGATATATATATATATTTTGTTTTTAGTGGACTGTTATTTTGTAAAACTGAATATGTAATAGTTTTATGCCCTGAGACTAGTTCTAATCGGGCGTAGGATCATTTAAGTTGTTTGTAATATTTTTGTGTTTTATGTTTTTAAATAATTTTGGTTTGACAGGTTTAAAAGAAGAAAACTTTGGAAAGTCCGATAAACAGAGGAAACTCTGTCGGATTCTTCCTAAGGATTTTTACAAGTATTTAAGTTTTAAAAAAAGAAATTTTAAATCACCAATTTTATTAAAACCTAAAAATTAACTAATTAAAGTGAGGACGTCACACGTTGTCCGGGTTGTGGGACTGTACGCATCGACTGGTTCGATTTGAGGTCGTGTAAGACGTTGTCCGGGTTGTGGGACTGTACGCATCGACTGGTTTGATTTAATATCTTGTAAGACGTTGTCCGGGTTGTGGGACTGCACGCATAGACTTGTGCGATCCAGATCTTGTAAGGCGTTGTCCGGGTTGTGGGACTGCACGCATAGATCGCGTAAGACGCCATAGTACGCATCTATAAGACGTTGTCCGGGTTGTGGGACTGTACGCAATGATGGATCCACGTGAATAAATATCCCTATATTATGAGGAACTCAAGGTATATGTGCAGAGAAAAGAAATTATGAAAGTTAAGAGAATTTATGAAAAGGGCATGTGTATGAATCAAATGAATAAAATGTTTAAGTATTGACCTCTGACCTGAGGGACACGAAAATGAAATAAGTGATTGGGTGTTGACCTCTGACCCGAGGGACACATATATGAAATAAGTGATAGGGTGTCGACTTCTGACCTGAGGGACACATAATTTAAATATGGAAAAGTCTAAGGGCCTCTGTTTTGAGGTGATAAATGTGTTGAATGAAAATTGTTCATTGGCCTCTGATTTGAGGTGATGTATTGAAATGAAATGAGTATGTGAAATGAATAAATTAATAATGGAAATGGATGTGAAATGAATAATGAAAATGGATGTCGAAATGAATAATGAAAATGGAAATTTGGAATGAATAACGAATATGGAAATAATGAAATGAGTATGGTGTGAAATATGTGAATAAATGCTTATTTGCTAATTGTGTTTGACCTAGTGGGTTGTTATGTCTAGTTAGAAACTGCTTTCTATTTCATGTGCAAAGCTCACTCCCTTACATTTTTCAGGTACGGAGATTGAGCTGGCATAGCCCCTGGCCGAGCAGGAGTACTTTCCCTTACAGGGAGAGTAGGGTTGTTATGGGTTTTAGATCATAATATGGACCTAAGCCTCCTACACTAGTTTGATGTAAATTTGTTATAAATATTTTTAAGTGAGGCTTAGGATGTTTTGTTTTGAGAAAAATCATAGGCTTTGGTTTTTGACACTCAAACTTAGTATTTCTGCTGAAACTCTGATTATTGGATGCTCTCTGATATATTTGGAGCCCATGGGGCCTTGATATGATTTATATATACAGTATAAAGCCCTGCTGACTATTGGTTGCTTATTTGAAATTGTCTATCACATGTTGAATTTTGGAATAGTCCTAAAAACAAACAAAACTCCGTTCGTTTGACGAGTGATTTTTATTAAATTAAAATGAAATTTCAAATTCACATTTTTAATAGCGGGGTTTTAAGGGTAAAAATCTTAGGTGTTACATTTATGGTATCAAAGCAGTTTCCCTCGGCCTTTGGAGTGTGAATTCACATCTCCATTGGTTACTCACCGAGAGAGTAACCAGGAAATAGTGTCAAGTTCTATAGTAGTTACTTAGGTTTATAGTTATAGAACCCTACGTAGATATGTACTAAATTATGTATATGTCCGCATCAACAGAACCCTTTGTTGCTGCACTGTTGCAACATGAAGAATCAGCTTTTCCATTTTCCTGCTAGCAGTTCTGCTACTGATCGTAAGATCAATTCCCCAGCCGATTCTTTGAAACCCAAGCCGTATGACATCTGTTTTCAAGAAGGGCAAACTTCTGCAATGGGTAAGCTTAGATCGACTATCGAAGACCAGGAGCAACACGTGGGGGTACAAGTTGGTGAGAAGAAGAGTATAATTGTGAGACCGGGAATGGTTCTCCTGAAGCAACACTTGGCTCATGAAGAACAGGTGGGCGTAGTAAAGAACTGTCGTGAGATGGGCTTAGGCCCTGGAGGTTTTTATCAACCAGGCTTTACAAGTGGAGCCAGACTCCGACTGAAAATGATGTGCCTCGGCTTAGATTGGTATCCTCAAACCCGAGTATATGGACACAAAAGGGTAATTGATGGAAGCGAACCACCCAATATTCCTGATCATTTCATTCAGCTGGTTATGAGAGCGATGCAAGAAGCACAATCTTTGATTGAGAAGGAATGTGGTGTAAGTGAAGTGGAGGACATACTTCCTTCCATGTCCCCAGATGTCTGCATTGTTAATTTCTATGAAGAAAATGGAAAGCTTGGTCTCCATTAGGACCGTGACGAAAGTGTTGGAAGCCTGCAAAGAGGGATACCGGTAGTTTCATTCTGCATTGGTGACTCGGCTGAGTTTCTCTATGGAGACCAGAGAGATCCAAGGAGAGCAGAAAGAATTATCTTGGGGTCGGGCGATGTATTAATATTCGGTGGCGAGTCTCGTCACATCTTTCATGGAGTGTCGGCAATCATACCAGACACAGCTCCCGAGGGATTGCTCGATGACACAGGACTTCGTCCTGGACGTCTCAACCTTACATTCCGACAATATCAGTTTCCTGGTCCACACCCTTGAGGTCTGAGGTGCAGCTACTTAAGGAGATCAGGGCCAAACCAACAAAAGGTATGAAACGATTCAAAAAAAAAACTTGGATAAACCTTTTAGGTACTTTCAATCTGCATCTCTACTAAGTTTTAGTGTAGAACATCCTAAATCAATTCTCTTGGAATTTTAAATTCCTAATCCTGTATTTCTAGACGTTGTGAAACCTAAGAAAGACTCATCTTCAAATCCAATCTTGAGTACCATCTAACGGAACACGTAAGAACAACCTTACTTAGTTATAAGACCGTAACAAGAGACCTAACCAAAAACCTTGTGATAGTGTCGTCCTTTAATAGAGTGTAAGGTCAGGATTGGTCATCCTTTCTCTTGCATCTGTTAAAAGATAATGCTATCATTCAACAACGCAGTGATGTACAGTTGATAAATGTGAGATTGGGATTGACCACCTCGGTCTTGCGTTTATTGACATGCTATATTATTGCAATCATCCAATTGAGATCCTAATAAACAACCTAGGAATTCTATCTCTGTCGAAAGCCCGATTGAACGTTAATCCTATAGGATCTTTACTAAGACTCGTAAACAGTAATTCGCAAACCAACCCCATTCAAGACACTCATATTCTATATTTCCACCGAGAACGTTCAACTAAATAATCAAACCACCCCTCTAACTTGTATGAGAACTTAGCCATATGCGTAGGTATGGAGAGCCCTCATGTCATAGAAAATTCGAAACCACCCCAATAAGATCGATTAGCAGTCAACTTAATCCCATGAACCACCTCACCAACCAATTAAGAACCTAGCTAATCAATTCTTGGAATCAACCCAGTTTCTTCCCTGCCTTTGACTTACTCAGGTATGTTGATACTAAGTGGGGGATACTGGACGACTCAATTCGGATCCTATCCGAGCGACAATAACTAGTAATCATACCATAAGCCATAGGACTATTAAACAGATAATTCCTAACGGTTCGCGGAGGATCGAATGAGAGTTAAACTAGGGATAAAACAAGACCTACTAAAAATAACACCGAATTGAGAAATAACAACTAGACCTTGACCTTGGCCCTCAAGTGAAATCGATCTTTAGGAATTCCTATACCAAATTGAAATTATTAAACGAACGGGAAGGAAGTAGCATCGAAGTAGAATGCGAGTATGGTGAAGATTGATTTTAAGAGTGACTTTTCTAGACTCACTTGAAGGAATAAAAGGTGAACGGGATAAAAGTGAAGTCGCGAAATGGAATCTCAATTAAGATGTTATGTCGGAACATCGCAAGTGATAATCTAAGTCTTTTGGGACTCTGTGCATTTGACAGGACCCCGGTTGACCGAGACCAATCAATCAGCCGCAGATCCATAGAAAGGGGGAAAATTATTATTTGAATATTTGCATTGAAAACATGTTTTGCTTCTTCGTCCCATTTTGACATCATGCGGCTTTTTATTGTGTATTGGGAAAAAATTCTTTTGTATCCCATACTTTTGCTAATGTCAAATAGGGGGAAAATATTGTCTATGTGTCTATGCGTATTTACTCCTTTTTTATTATTAATGTATCTATTCAGTGTTTCAGGGGGAGTATAGTACAAAGGGGGAGATGAACCCTAATCTTGCTAAAGTCTTCCCACCATTTTTTATGTTGACAAAAGGGGGAGAAAAATTCTGAGATGATGGCTCAGATGGGGAGAAGATTATGATTTTATTTGAACATTCTATATTAATTTTAACCTTTTATGCAGGGGGAGTTTATCATGTAATTTATTTTAATTCCCTGTTTATTTGATTAAATCTCATAGATGGGTATAAGTATGATTATATTGCTATACATATTTGTTTGGTTAATGCTTGTGATGCAGATTCTCAGAATGAGTTTGTCGTCATCAAAAAGGGGGAGTGTTGGAAGTCAAGCTTTCCCAAGGACGTAATAGAGTTTTGCTAGAAGTTTTCTAGAAGATGGTTTTGATGATAACAAACAAGCTCCTTCAAGCTCATTCAAGATGTGCTTCATGTTTATCAAGCTCAAGCAAATAAGTTTTTGTATAGCTCTGCCCATAGGAAAAATTGTAAGGTAATGAAGTTTTATTTCAAGTGTTATGGCCAAAGGTGTTTTTCAAATTGAGGAGAAGAAAAGAACCTTTTATGAAAAATCGTTTTAAGTTAGATTTTCTGTTACAAATGTTTTTGAAAACCTATGGTTACATACTCTGCTTTAAAAAATCAATTTTATGAAAATAAGCAGAAGTAATCGATTACCTCTCCTAGATAATCGATTATTATGTTTCTGAGATGTGACCTGGGAATTTTAATTAAAAATAATCGATTACTATTTTCGATAATCGATTATCATTCTCACAGGAAGTTGTTAATTGATTACCTTGTTTTAAATAATCGATTACTTTCTTAAAAATGAATTTCACTATTTTTCACAGAATGAAGATATAATCGATTACCTCAGTAATCGATTACCTTTAAGTTTTATTGAAATCTGTTTCAGAATCAATCTTAAATGTTTCCAAATTTGTTTTTACATAATTGATTCTGATTTATTTTCAAAATTTGAATTTAAATATATTTTTGAAAATATTCCTTTTTATGTTTGAAAATCAATCTTTATATTTTTCCGGATTTGATTTGGATTTGATTCTTATTTTGAATTTGATTTATTTCCAAAATCGTTTTTGATTTGATTCTGATTTTATTTTTCAAATTCAAATATTTTCAAATCTTTAGTTTTATTTCTTCAATCTTTAATATTTGTTTTTGATTTTAAAACATGTTTTAATTGTTGTTTTAAAGGGGATTTGAATCAATCATATTTTCTCTGGAACCTTTTTTTTTCTGAAGGCTTCTTTTTCTTCTCCTTCAAACAAATTTTTTCACGTTCTATCTTTTGAAAAGAAAAACCTTCTCTTGGCCTTAGTACTTGTGATTTGATTTCATTATCATAGAGCTTTGTTGTTGTATCAGTGTTGCTTTGAACACACCATTGTTAGAGAGCCTTATTGTTGTATCGACACTACATAGAGTGCAATATTGTTAGTTGTACCAAACCTAGCATATCATTACCGTTGTGGTAAAGGGGTGTGTGACCCCTAGTGAGTAGGGGGGACTGGATGTAGGTCTTTCGCTGGAAAGGCTGAACCAGTATAAAATTCCTGGTGCAATTTTCTCTATCCCTCATCTCTTTATTTTCGTTGTTATCGTTGTTTATATGTGTTGTTGTTATCGTTATTGCATCATAACAACTATTTTATTAATAAATTAATTTAATTGTTTTAAATTAATTAGCGCGGTAACGTTTCCTGTTGTTATTGTTTTAATTGTACCGCGCGTATTAGTTTTTCTATTATTATTATTATTATTATTATTATTATTATTATTATTCGCTTCCGCGCAATCGCTTTTCAACGTTATATTGTTTTCCGCTGCAAAGTTTATTTAAATTTTTTGAAAGCGATTTAAAACAAATATTTATCAATGATTTTGTAGAAACCCAATTCACGCCCCTCTCTTGGGTGTCGGCTGCCAATCCTAACACTCTGGGCTATTTTGTATTTTAAATATACATGTTTATATATATATATATATATATATATATTGAGAATGTATATGAGTATGTATATAGCCAAAATAGTGTCAATCGTGTCCGTTAAATAACCAAAACAGTGTTGTTTTGGTTAACGAAAACAAAAATTAAATAAAATATTAAATAAAAAAAGAAAACATGATCTTCTTCCTCTTTCTCCCTCTGTCCCTATCTCCTCCCTCGTAGAAAGATGAATTGCAGATATGTCATCAAAGGATATATAAACAAAAAAGGGCTTTAGACTATGAATTTTCTTACCTATATACCTTTCTTCACCTTCATCGTCTTCTTCACTTTGTCACCCTTCCCTCTTTACCTCAAAACCCTCTTCACCCCCTTTTCACTCACATATCTTTCCTTTTTTTCATTGTTCTCTAAACCCTTTGTTTCTCCGGTAACAATTTTGCTAGGTTTTTGTTTGAAATATTCTACTTTAGGAAGTACCATATTGCTTGCGATTAGAATAGGGGAAGGAGAATAAGGCTTTATATTGTGCTCAAGTTCCTTGTTTTAACTTGTCTTATTTAGAAACACTTTAAACTTGTATCTAACTTTATTTTCTCTTCTTATACTTAAAGAGTATTGTGAGATGTAGTTTAGATACTGCGAGACTTTAGAGAGTGAGTATATTGGGGTCGAGGGGAGAGTAATCTATGTGTTGTAAAAATTTTCACATAGTATTATTTTTTTGTTGCCTTTTGGTAATGATCGTGGTTGCTTTCTACGGTTTTTGAGTTTTTTCCACGTTAAATTCTTGTGTGGTGGCAGTTGTTCTATTTTCCTATTTTATTTCTTCCTGGTAACATTATAAGAAAGGCTAAACTACTCATTTGGTCTCTTACCTTATTTTTCAATTTCAAATTGGTCCCTTACGTTTTTTTGGTTTCATATTAGTCCCTTACGTTTCTTTTCGCTATCAAATTAGTCCCCGAATCACTGTTCATCCTATGTGGACCAATAAGATATGGACACGTATCATTTTCTATCTCCAATAATGTATACGTGGACCAATATGATATTGACACGTATGATGAACAATGATTCATGGACCAAACTGATAGCAAAAAGAAACATTAGGGACCAATATGATACCAAAAAAAACATAAGGGGCCAATTTGAAATTGAAAAATAAGATAAGAGACCAAATGAGTAGTTTAGCCTATAAGAAAAGATATATTTTTCCCAACAACTAGTATTAAGAGCTTATGTTCGATGTCAAGTTTTCCAAGTGCCGTGATGTTTCACATAGAGAAATTTGATGGAATGATGAATTTTGGCTTGTGGCAAATTCAAGTCAACAATGCGTTGATACAAGCAGGATTATGCGAGGTGGTTTTTCCTCATGGCATTACCATGATGTCATGGAGAAAGGATGAGTTTATGATAGCGGTTCCATAATTGCACACGAGCATTGGTTGACATGGATGTAAGGTGTATCGCACGTGCATTGGTTGTTGATGCAAGGTGTTACACCCCAACTTTTTAATCTTGATTAATAAAAATTAATTATAAAAGTTATTTTATAATTAATTGCTTTTATCTTAATCATCAATTAATTATGTGTGTGATGTTGTGTTTGATTAAAGGAAATATCTGAAAAATATTTTGATATTTATTCTTGGGTAAAAATATATGTTTTGCATAATAATCCCTGTTTTAGGACCTAAAGGTAATATTAGAAAGGTTTTGGAGGGAGATGAAATAAAATAAAATTTTTTCAAAAATTTGGCCAATCTAATTGATTAGACCCAAGAGCTAATTGATAAGAGTTTGATATATAGTGTTTTTTTAGCATTAATTAACTCCCTTTTACTATGAATTTGGTTTGTTTCTTGAGTAAATGTTAGGTTTTTGTTTTGTTTTTAGGAAAGTTAGGTAATTAGAGTCCTTGAACGTTTTGATTCGTTTTGGTTTTCATTTCAGGTATTTTAAGCTTTTAATTGTTGATTGATGCTTTGGAAAGGAAAGGAGCTTTGAAGACCTGAAGATTAGAGCTAGAATGGAGAGAAATGATGTGCTTAAATGTGCCCACGTTTGGGGTTTAAATGTCAAAGGCTGGGGTGCAAAAAGTCAGATTTAATGGAGAAAAACCCAGCCACAATTCAGCAAAAGTCACGCCCAGGCGCATGGAAGGCTGTGCCTAAGCGCGACAGCCACGTGAGAGAGCTGGGAGTTTAAGAAGCCACGCGCCCAAGCGTGGGATAGCTGCGCCTAGGCGTGATGCCTGCGTGTGACCTGATGGGCTTACGAGATGGGCTTATTTGTATTGATTTTTGAGGATTATGATAGATTAGTGTTAGGATTAGTTTTTCTTATATACTCTAGGTCTTAGCATTAGGATTAGACAGATTTTAGAGAAAGAGGGAGCTTACATAATTTGTGCATTAATTCAGGGAGAAGAGTTTAGGTAATCCTTATTGTCAATGATAGGGTATCTTATTCTATCCCTTCTAATTTATTCTTTTGTAATATGTAACTAAACCCTTTGTAGTTAGGAACATGTGGATTTGTATTGATGAGTTTATATATTTAAGAATTGATGCTTTTCATTCAAAATCTATTGTTTGGTTGTGTTTTAATTCCAATTCATGAAAGTAGCTAATTTATGTTTTGTTTAGAATATCTAGTCCAACGTGACCATCTGAGGATTAGAATAGGTTGTTCTTCCAAACATTATAACCACCTAGTTTGTAGACAACATCTAGGGCTTATATGACATATGTATTCTAGTGTTCTTAATTGTGGTTATTCATATGTAAAATCCAACAAGAGACATTTGAGGGTCTCATATGAATAAGAAATATAAATTCACAGAGACATCTGGTTTTTATTTATTACCTCTGGGATGTCGTGGGTTTAATGAAAAATAGATTTTCATAAGCAGTAAATAAGTCTTGCAATGAAACTAGTTCTTAACGCCTTTCTCTATCTGTCTCACAAACCTTTATATTTAATTGATTTATTTTAATTGGTTTGTTTATTAAATGATAAAAAGTTTATAGATTTCTAATTTAATTATTCCTTTTGTGAGAATTAATAGGAAACAATTTGCACTCCCCGAGTGGAACGATAATTTTCTGTATTACTTGTGACCCAGTATACTTGGCGGTAGTCCAACAAGTTTTTGGCGTCGTTGCCGGGGATTGAAATTCGTTTCCAATTAATTTTTGGTACTTAGGAGTAATTAGATAGGAAATTTATTTTTGAAGATTATTTTATCATTATCATTATCTTATCTTATCTTATCTTATCTTTTAGTAATTATTTTTTAGGTTTATCTTATCTTATCTTTTTAGGTTTATCTTATCTTTTTAGGATTAGATTATTTATTTTTTAGATTAAATTTGATTATTTTTTTAGGATTAGATTATTCATTTATCTTGTCGTTTTAGGATTAGATTTTTTTATCTTATCTTATCTTATCTTATTTTCTTTTTAGGATTAGATTATTTATTTATTTTTAGTTAGGTTTTTGGATAAAAGTTATATAATGATGATGTTGAGAGCAAGGTTTCTGTCATATGGGGGCATTTGGCAGCCCCTTGATCCTTGAATAGAGGACAGACGTCAAACTTGGGACGTTAAACAAGCGCTACTAGGAGGCAGCCTAGGATTTGAAAGTAATTTTTTTTTAGTTTTTAGTTAGTTTTTTTTATTTTGCATGAACGATTTTGGGTGTGTTTTTAGTTTCCCTTTTCTACTATATATATAAAAAAAGAAGAAAATAAAAATCCAAGTATGATGTTTAAAAGAGAGCAGAGCAAAAATCAGTTGGCCCCATCAGAGGCAAGGGTCCATTGCAGAGATTAGCCCCTTATCCTCCTCCGAGAGCAGCAGCTCCTGTGGCTACAGGACAGATTGTGACCCCTTAGGGCCCTGTATCACCATGTTCTGCTTGTGGGAGGTTCCATCGTGGAAAATGCTGGGCCAGGGAGCAGTGTTTGAGAGAAAGTCTTTGTTTCTTTTGCGACCAGCTGAGACATATTGCTTCCAATTGTCCCAAGAAAACACTCAAGCAAGAGGGGAATGTCACTGCAGCACAACAGACCAGTGGGAGCCAGCCCGTTCAAAGGGGCAAGGTTTATACCATGGATGGGGATGAAGTGGAATTATCCAACGAGCTCATCAGAGGTACATGTTCCATTAATAATATATCCTGTGGTGTACTTTTCTATTGTGGTGCTTCTCATTCTTTCATCTCTCATAGTTGCATGAAGAAGCTAGGGTTATCATCTGTTGAAATGCCTTTCAAATTATCTGTTTCTACTCCAACTAGCTCTTCGGTTGTTACTTCTCAAATGTGTCTTAATTGCTCTCTCCGGGTACTGAAGCGGGACTTTGCAGTGAATCTTATTTGTCTTCCCTTGACCAATTTGGACATCATCTTGGGCATAGATTGGATGTCTACCCATCATGTCCTAATTGATTATGAGAAGAAATCTATTGTATTTAATTCTCCATCTCTTGCTGCCATGGAAGCTAATGAAGAGGCCGATGTGAGCAAAATTCCAGTAGTCAAGGAATTCCCAGAAGTTTTTCCTGGGGAGATTCCAGGACTACCAGCTCACAGAGAAGTCAAGTTTAGTATTGATCTGGTTCCTGGAGCAGGACCGGTGTAACAGCCCGATTTTTGGACTTCAAAAATACCATTTGTTACCAATTTTATTGCTAAAAGTAAGGGTAATTTTTTTTTTTGAATGTGCAAATGTCACTTGATGTATATCGTTAACTTCGTAATGGAAAGATTGTCACAATATATATAATTTCTTTCTCCAAAAACCCAGATGTCACGAAACTTGACTTGACCTTAAAAATACATACTCATTTCATTATGAAAATAAAGCTTAGATACTTGATCTCTGACATTCATAGTAATTACTTTAAGATTATGAAAGTATACATCAAAACAGTACATGTTCCGAAGGCTCAATTAAAACTTAGCAGTGTTACATCAGTTTATCATTGCTTAGGCAATCCTCAATTCTAAGAAACAAAACCTAGACTCTATGTGACACGACACCACCATAGCTCAGCTTCGGCGTACTCAATTCTCGTCGGTGACGGAATCTACTTTCTTATCCTCTTCAGGTG
Organism: Crotalaria pallida; assembly: GCA_037953625.1. Classification (NCBI taxonomy): domain Eukaryota; kingdom Viridiplantae; phylum Streptophyta; class Magnoliopsida; order Fabales; family Fabaceae; genus Crotalaria; species Crotalaria pallida. The sequence goes on from CM075650.1 coordinate 60,248,643, forward strand.
CTGCTACCTGGTTCGGCGCAGAATCTTCCACTGTCGTTGGTACTAGTTCCTCCACGACTGGCGGTGCAGATTCTTGCACGACTTCGCGACACTCCCTTGATCTACCCCCAACATGACGTGACCACCTCTGCTGTAATTTCTGAGTGTGACGTGTCCTATGTGTGGCTCCACAGTTGTTCCCCTCAAACTGTGACTTGGGTCCGGAATCTCTAGTCGAGTGTTGCCTCTCCACAACCAACCCTCCGGAGTAGCTTCCCATGCTCTCCCTTGCAAAGGCCACACGATGATTTCTAGTCGATATGCCATCTGCTTGTTTCAACATCAGCATTCCCCCACAAGAACAACAAGACAAGAGAGAGTAAGCATTCCGAACGACGAATTGTCGACGGTGTGGGTTTACAATAGGCAAGATATTAAGACAACACAAACATAACCAAAAATAACATATATGCAGCACAACATTCATGATCAGGATCATCAATTAATAATTCACCAGTACAAGCTTACTTTCACATATCAACATCATCCATCTCTTTTCGACATATAATTCTTTCTTTCTCAAGTTCCTTTCTTAGCAACATCACATCTTATGAATCCTTTAATTGTATTCATTTCCATTTTTCATAATGTCTAATACATTTCCATTCTTTTATTATCAAGTCTTATGAATTCGCGTCCTTTAATGATGCGGGGAATTGGTCATCATTGAGGAGGTTGGTTAGCACACACAACTACATCTCCTCATATCCACCCATGCCTAAGTCAGAAGCAAACAGGAGTACCACTACAAGAAAAACGTGAATTACCGAGGGGTGAATCCCTCGGTAAATGACCAAAAGCCCTCGGTAAATGATAATTACCGACGGCTAACCGACGGTGCCGTATCAGTCGGTAAAAGTGCCTTCGCTAATACTTACCGAGGGCTCGACATCCCTCGGTAATTACCGAGGGATTATCCCTCGGTAACTAATATTTTACCGAGGGATAATCCCTCGATAATTATTCAAATTACCGAGGGATAATCCCTCGAAAAAGTAAAAATATATTACCGAGGCCTTTGCCCTCGGAAATTAGAGATAATATTTACCGAGGGACTGACCTCGATAATGTGCTAATAAATTACCAAGGGCGTATCCCTCAATAATTTTCAAATAAGTTACCGAGGGCATATCCCTCGGTAACCTTTAAAAAAATAAAAAAAAATCCAATAAAATCATGAAACACCTATATAAATTTAAAAACAACCATAATATTAACACCTAAACATTGCTTTTAAAAAAAAAGTACCATAGAACATATTAATTAAAAGGATCCAATAAAGTCTTGTCAAAAGGGATCCTATATATAAAATCTTGCCAAAAGGGGATTCTATATATAAAGTCTTGAAGAAAAAACATAAACAGCAGTAGTTTGATCCTGGTACTATCTTTAAAAATTTAGAGCCAAGACAACAAGCGGCAAAGGAAACCTTGGTGTTTGGGAGCCTTGAGGTAACCTTCTTCAAGTTGCTTCCAAGGAAGGCTGAACAGAGAAATTATGAATCACTTTAGGAAAATCACATATTAGGAAAATTAGTTGTTAAAAATCACAAATTGATCTATAGAACTCAGAAATTAGTAACTACAAAAACAAATAAAAGAGAAATATTGCTTTTAAAAACAAATAAAAGAGAAATACTACTTAAAAGCATACTTTAGTATTGATTTCTAACTTAGAGCATCCAAAGAGTATGATATCATCAAATAAGATGAACATATAGGTGCGGTGTCATTTAATCCCTGCAACAAAGGCAAAAATATGTAAAGATTTACAAGACACTAACTTAGATGACATGAGATCCAAAAACTTAAAAGTAATAGAGAGAGTTGTTTCATCCAAGGCAGACAAATCAAACCGTGGCAGACGTCATCTCATTAACATTGGTTTTAATTTATGCAACTTTTTTCTCCAAACAAATACTCTTCTTTTATACCATTCTGATATTCACTAGATAATTATAACAGAAAATTGAAACAACAAAAGTGTGAAACATTTGCATTCATCAATGAATTTCAAAAATAAAACACTTACCCTATAATAAATATAATTAAGTTTTAGAACTTATTCAACTATAACTCCAATTACTCTTACAATTATATAAAAATTAGAAACATATGTATTAGCAACCTATAAAAACATATATAACCGAGCTTATTCTTTCAAAAATGAAACATGAACCAACTGCTCAGAGAAAGTAAGGCACTTCACAGCATATGAACATGTCTCACTATCTGCTACTTCACTGAGTCCTATCAAAATGGAAAAAGAAAGGAACAAAAGGTAGCAAGACACAAAACCAATCATTCTCAGAAAAAGAAAACTAATCAGCAAATCAATAGCTGAATCACAACATAAAGATTTCATTTTAATATATTGATGACTATAATTCGAAAAAGTTTAACAGAGCACAATACCCTCCCGAAAGGCAGAGTACAACACAATTATTTTGGAAATTTAGCCATTGCATAGTGGTGTTAATAACCACAGCTAGAAAACTCATCAACATTTGGAAATAAAAAATCAAGAGTTAATAACCAAGTAAGAGCTGGTGAGATTTCTCATTACCCCAACACCAGGAAAAAATAAAAATCAAAGAGCTCAACAGTTATGGCAGCACAAAATTCTTAGCATTGCTAACTATAAAATATCATAGCATACAGCAAGATATCAAACATCAACACAAAAATAGCAAGATATCAGACAGCAGCACAAAAACAACAAGATACCGAATTCCTAGCATTGCTAACTATAAAATATCATAGCATACACCAAGATATCAAATAGCAGCAAATATCAAAAACAAATTGAAAAGAGTGAATAAAGACCATTATGATCACATTGCAAATATTGGGTGCTTCACAGTTTTCTAGAGTTAACATTTACACCGATCAAAACAGTAATTGTGCAATAATAAAATGATTCAGCAGGTGGTACCAAGAATAAATTGACAAGGACAACCTCTCAATGGCGAATGGCTAGAGGTACATATTTTTCTTACTCTACAGTCTGCATTACCCTGTGTTGTCTAATGCTTTCTTCACTAACACTTGTGTCCCAAACAGCTTATGCAAGCAGTTATGGAAAAAGATAACAGCTCCGATCTAGCTTTTGCTATTGATATTTGGAATTTGGGTTGTACAATTATTGAAATGTTCACCAGGAAGCCTCCTTGGAGCGAGTACGAAGGAGTAAGCACCTTCTTGTCTTTATTCAACTTTTTATTCTCAGGTCACATTAGTACATATAGCATAATTATATTTCTCATTAATAATAATGCAGCCCCAATAGTTGTAAAAAGAAGGTCTTATATGGTTTTCAAACAATCAGGACACATGCTTTAGTATGTTCTTATATGAGATGCTAATAGAGGATAATGCATCAACATTTTACGTGATTTAACAAAAACCAGCTTAAAGCATATTTATGCAACTATTTTTCGTTTGCAGCTTGTGCATTCAGCAGATATGCTTTATGTAATATTTATACATGTCCTTCATTTGTTAACTTGGGCAAAAATTCTCATCTAACTATATGCAGGCTGCAGCTATGTTTAAGGTAATGAAGGACACCCCTCCTATACCTGAAGCATTGTCACCAGAGGGTAAAGATTTCCTGAGGCTTTGCTTTAAAAGAAATAATCCAGCAGAGCGCCCAACAGCTTCAATGTTACTAGATCATCGATTTTTGAAGAACATACAACCGCCAGATGTTTCATCTTGACAGGTGAGGATTCCTCATTACTTCCCTGCATACCCTCCTTGGCCTTGCATATTTGAAGCATTAACTCATTTGCGAGTCTTGACATTCGAACATCAAAGTTTCATAGCTTTCCCGACAACTTTGATTTTTTTGACAGAGTAAAAGTTGTCCAGAATAAATGCTAGTCGAAAAAATATTTTCATTCATTAGCCTTGCATGAGGCTTTGCTTTATCCTTATGAATTATTTTTTTTAATCTATGCTAAGATTGGCTACAAATCATAACAAAATGAATTCTACATAAAAGTGGCAGCACAGGTTCCTACTCACCCTACTGTCGAAATTTGTGATCATCTCTAGCTGTGTCAAACATGGCAATATAAAAAATTGGTATAGTTAGAATCACTAGATGCTGAATCCCCCCCCCCCCCCAATTTGCTATAGTTAGTATCACTCATTTTTAGCCATATTAATATGAAATTCACTCTTCTAAGTTTCAAGCACAACATTAGAGACATAACCATTAGATGCTTGAAAGAGAACAAAAGGTATAGCATATGGAATAACTACCACAAGCACATGATTAAGAGGTAACTTGTAATAAGTAGTCAGTGGTCCTACCTGCAGTAAAATTATGAGAGATAGTATCACACATATTAATAATCAGCCCAAAGAAGACTTCAAATGTAAACTAAACAATAATCAGCCCAGAGACACCACTATGACTGTTAACAAAATTGAATGAAAACCAAAAACACATCATGTAGCCAATATGAGATATAGATTCGACACTTTTAATTCCACCCACAACCACAATAAATTACCAAACACATCAACACTCATAAAAATAGGCAAATGAAAGGCACAATAGCCCGACTTATAGAACGAAATACTACCTGTATTAGCAATCTAAAAATATGCAAATGAAAGGCACAATAGCCCAAATTAAGAACCCTTACAATATGAATAAAGATTAAGAAGATGAGTAGCTTACCTAATTTGAGCCTTGGTAGTTTAGAACCTGAAGGAGCAGTGAAAGAGAGCAAAGTAATGCTCTGGTTGTGGTGGCTGGCGAACGTGCATCGTGGGTCGTCGGTTGTCGGTTGTGGGTGGCGAACGGCGTGAGAGGCGATGGGAGATGTGATGGCCAGCGATGGTGGGTTACGTTGGGGCAGTGGGAGACGCAATGGCGAATGGGAAGGGAGAGGCGGTGTTGGGCTGCGGTGGGAGTAGTGAAGGTGGTGGTGTGCATGGTGGGAGTAGTGAAGGCGGTGGGTTTTTGCGGAGGTGGGTTATCTTGGATGATGGGTTTTTGTAGATAGAGAGAGAGAGGGAGTACTCAGTGAAAGAGAGAAGAGTGAAGGCATCAAATATAATGGTGCGAAATGGCACCACGTTTTTTTTTAATGTATTTTTTCCTTGTGATTAGGCATGGCAACGGGGCGGGGCGGGGCGGGGCGGGGGCGGATTATGCACTTCCCACCCCCGCCCCCGTCTCAAAAAATTGCCCCCGTCCCCCGCCGGGTATCATAAAAGCCCACCCGCCCCCGTCCCCGTCGGGGGTCGGGTAAAACCGCACCGTACCCGCCTCCGCTTTTTTTTTAAAAACAACTTTTCTAAAAGAGCTTTTTTTTTATAATATACCAACTTTTTCTTTTAAAAACAGCTTTTTTAAAAGAGTATATTTTTCACAAGTGATTTTTATTAAGAGTCACAACATTATTTTTAATATTTTTTTATTACTATTATTATAAATTATATATAATATATAATATAATATGCATATAAAGTGTGAGCGGGTCGATTTCGGGGCCGGGTGTGGGGCGGATAGTATAATTACCACACCCGCCCCCACCTCGTGATTGAAAAAGCGGGTTTTCCCCGTCCCCGCCCCGATACCCGATTAGAACGGTTTATCCCCGCTAATGACGGATCGGGTTCGGGCGGGTGCCCGCGGTTCTGGTTTTTTTTGTCATGCCTACTTGTGATTACCGGCGCACAAAGCCCTCGATAACTCTAAAAAAAATATTTATAAAAAAAATTCATAAATAATTTAATGATAATAATTTTTCGAGGGATTTACCGACGGAAATGACGCGGGTAGAGATAGAAAATATTATCGAGGGATAATCCCTCGGTAAAAATTACCGAGGGACATGCCCCTCGGTAACTGACGAATTAGCGAGGGCGTCAGGAGCCCACGGTAACATGGCCTTGGTAATACGCCAATTTCTTGTGGTGATACAGGACCTTCCCCATGCAGGCTGGCTGACAAAACATATCGTAATCATCACATTTCATCATCATATCATATAACAATTCATCATAATCAAGATCATCGGGGCCCAACAGCAACACAGACAGCCACCTCGTTCCAGTCCCTCTCCACTGTTCACGAATTGTCATAGGGGTGACAACACTATTCCAGTTGGCCGTGCAAGACTTACCACGGTTATTCGGGACCGGCTCACTCATACCACATGGAATTCGTCCTGCCTAGAATAGTACTCAAGGCATCATGACGTTTTACCGCCCTAGCCTACCCTAACGCAATCATCTCCTGAGTTTCCGCAGATAACCCAGGGTATCTTCCTCTCCAATACTTCACACTCGTACTCGCCACGTTAGTCAATGTTTTTTAAAATATTATTAGGTTCTTATAAGCTTAATTAATTTCTTCAATCTTACGGTCGACTCATCCTTGGTGCATCACTTCGACAAGTCTCGACCACTAACAACTTCTTTTCTTTTCCCCAACAATAGCATTTTACAAGGCTTCGAGTTCCAGCAACCGTTCGACACTACGGCCATAAATAGCTCACGTGGTTGACTTAAAGTCCGAGCCTCACAGGTGTTCCTCAAGAAGTGACTCGGTACAAGCATCGTTCCATAATCATAAGCATTCCCAATTAACCTTCTCAATCTTTGGAACTGAACTTATCTCTTGCATCACATTACTCTTTGATCATCATCTTTGCCATCACAACTCGGCTCATATCTCGTAATACAATATCTTTGAATCATAAATAATATCTTTCTCTCATAGCAACAACGTTTCATTCTTTCTTTCTCAACTTTGGGAATATAACTTGTTAAATTCAACACATTACTCTTTAAATCAACATCCTTTTCCTCATAACACTTGGAAACTTCCCATTCAATCTTGAATCATCAATCTCATAACTTTTCCATAGTCTTTCTTATCAATCTTATCTTAAGCAACATAATTCTTTTCTTTATAACTGATCTTGATTCTTGATAATATTCTCATCACTTTTAGGGTATTCTTGATCTCATTATAATCTCATAAGTTCCATCGTCTTACAAAATTACAAACTGGAATCAAGACGTAGCAAACGTCTCTCGGCATACTACTCATAACCAACAACAGATATAATATTCATCATGCACAAATAAATATATGAGAGCATGCTATTATCAGAACATCATCAAATTAAACATATCATGACATAATATGTGGTCTTCGTCTCCTTCGTATAAGTGGCCACGCAAACACTAGACAATTGCCACTATACTACTGACTCAGAAACCACGAAGTTCCAACCTTTGAGATGATCGAGAACGTCCTAATAAGTTACCTAAACACCACGGTGTCTTAGGTAAGCTTCTCTCTCACCTCTAGTTCTAGCAGATAAATGCACACGATCTCCGCGGGTCCTTGCCGCTGTCAGCTGCTCCAATCCCCCGTCTTTAAATTCCTTGTATTAAACAAAATACGTTTATATTACAAACTTATATAAAGAAAGTTTCTTCTTAACTCAAAACACATTTTCTTTTCCGAAACTCATTTCATTTCTCGTCGGGTAACTTAAAACATGATTGTTTCTTCAAAGCAACTCCAACTTTTTCTAGTACTTTAAGTATTTCAAAACCATTTGAAAATAACTACTAAAGTAATTTAAACCAATTGATTTGGTTGCTGGTCCCGCCTCGGACAGCAACGTTTTCATGTCTGGAAACACCTAAAAATCACAATTTTTCAATCTAGCTTTTACCATATCCAAGAGCACTTAAAACAAACTTTAAAGCAAATGAAAACACTTTTAGAAGCTCTCTCCTTCTCGGTGGCCGTCTTCGCCGCCACCGTCGTCGTAATGGCAAAAAAGAGTGGGCGACCTAGCAACAAAAAACCTTCTTCTTCCCCTAGCAACGCTTCTATCAAAGAGATCACGAAGGATGTTATTCCTTTGGACTTAACCCTTCTGGATGAGCAGGTTCTAAATACTGAAGCTTTAGATGCCTTGGACAGCAAGCAAGCTGAGGTTTTGCTTACTAGAATTGATGAGATCCGTCAGAGGATAAAGGGAAAGCAAGTTGTGTCTAATGAGGATGAGATCGTTAAGGAAACTCAAATGGAGAATGATCAAAGTGGAGAGGGAACGAGTAGCAATCCTAAAAACCATGGTGCTGATTTGAATAATCCTAAAATTCATGGTGTAGACTCGGATATAAGGAGACCATCAGTGTGGGACAACTTTGATATCACAAAGTTGAGAAATGCAGGAGGAAAGCTTGAATTCTGTAAGCCTGAGATTAAAGAAGGGACTGCAATTGGAATCATTGACAAAGAGGACATTCAGGATGAATTGAAATACTGGGAATCTGCTATGTGCTTGGTGCAAAACCCCCTTATCAGGTATTCAGTGGCTTTATTAATAGGATATGAGGGAAACATGGCATAGACAAAATTCTTATGAATTCTGATGGTACAGTGATTGTTAGATTCAATACTGTGGAAGCTAGAAATACAATTCTTGAGATTGGTGTATTCCACTTTGATGGCAAACCTGTCATGCTTTTCCCATGGCATGGTAAATTTGTCAACCAAGGGAATCCTGATAAGGTACCAATATGGATCCAGCTAAAAGACCTTGATGTAAAGTACTGGGGAACAAAGTCCTTGAGTAAAATTGCTAGTCTTGTGGGACACCTTATGGTGGACAAGATGACACAGGAAAGGCAGAGAATTAACTTTGCAAGGGTGCTGGTTGAAGTGGATCCTTGTGTTTTACCAGATGAGATCTTTTTTCAGGATGAAAATATGCATGTTATAACTCAACCAGTAACATATGAATGGAAGCCAGCTTTTTGTGATACATGTAAGATGCATGGACATGACAAGAAAATGTGCAGGAAAGGTACTAAGAAGCAATGGGTTATAAAGAAGCAGCCAACCCAAGAGGATGTGTTGAAAATTGATGCAGTGGAAAAGGCTAAGGATCTGGAAAATTTAAGGGCTGAACATGATATGCAGGTTCAGAATCCACCCCAAAAACAAGTACAAAATGAGGAACATCAAAATGAAGAGGTAATTCTGAGTGACAAGGTGGATGACAGTCAGCAAGAGAAGGCAGATAATGATTGGTAGAGAGTTACTAGACAGAGGGGAAAAGGCAGGAGAAATTCATCTAATAATCTGGGTTTACCAGATAATGGATAATATTTTTGCTTGGAATATTAGGGGTGCTAATCACCCTAAGAAACAAGAAGAGATTAGCAATCTGTGTAGTAGAAATAAGGTAGGATTTCTTGGCATTTTAGAAAATAAGCTGACTACTGCTAATTTTAATTTAATTAGAGAGAGAGTAGCTCCTGGCTGGGGGTCTTTTATGGACCTGACTAACATCCAGAGGGGTAGAATCTGGATTATTTAGAGGAAGGATATGTTTTCTGTTGATATTATTCACCATGACAGTCAGTATGTTCACTGCTCAGTAAAAGAGAAACAACACTTGCAGGAGTTTATGGTTACAGTTGTATATTCTGCTAATGATGTTAATGAAAGGAAAACTCTATGGAATGATCTGAAAGCTTTCAGTGATCATATGGTGAAGCCTTGGCTCATTTTAGGGGACTTTAATACTTTTCTTGATCCACAAGAAAAGTATGGAGGAAATCAAGTGGAAATTTCAGATTTGGTAGATTTCAGAGATTGTGTATCTCACTGTCAGGTGCATGACATGTTATTCTATGGGAATTATTTGACTTGGGATAATAAACACCATGATGGGACCCGTATCTTTTGTAAACTTGACAGAACGTTGGTTAATCAGGCATGGATGCAGCAGTGGCCTAATGCTCAGACAGAATTCCTCCAGGGAGGGGTATCAGATCACAGTCCAATGGTGGTGAGATGGAATCGGAATTGTTCTTTTGGTAAAGGCAGATTCAAGTATTTCAACATGTGGTCTTCTGATCCAGGTTTTTCAGATCTTATCACAAAAGCTTGGAGTACTGAAGTTGAAGGGTATGCAATGTACAGGTTGGTCCAGAAACTAAAATTTGCAAAAATCAAGCTAGGTCCATTCAACAGGCAGAATTTTAGTGCTATTGACAAACAAGAGGAAGTTCTGAGAGATCAGTTAGATAAAGCTCAAGCAGATTTAGCTATTGATCCTGGAAATATTCAGCTACAAGTGGTTGAGAGGAACATTTATTCTCAGTACAGAGATGTTCAACAGAAGGCCTTAGCTTTTTACAGGCAAAAGGCTAAAGAGAATTAGCTGAAAGAAGGGGATCAGAACACTAAATATTTCCATAATGCCATGAAACTGAAGCATTATAGGAGCAGGATTCTAAGAGTGAAGGATATGCATGGTAATGACTGCACTGATCCTTTAGCTATTCAGAAGGATTTCACTGATTACTACATCAATCTGCTGAATGGTGACAAAAGACATTGGAATTTGACTGATTCTGAAATGAAGATGGGTAAGGTTCTTACTGTTGAGCAACAACTGGCTTTAATTCAACCTTTTTCTGATGAGGATATTAGAAACTGTATGTTTGAAATTCATAGAGATAAGAGCCCTGGTCCTGATGGCTTTGGCTCTGGCTTCTTTCAAGATGCCTGGGACATTGTTGGATCTGACTGTTGTGAGGCTGTTAAAGAATTCTTTCTGTCAGGTAAAATGTTATCTCAACTTAATACTACAAACTTGGTCTTGATTCCTAAATCTGAATGTCCTGATTCAGTAGCTAATTTTAGACCAATTGCTTGCTGCAATTCTGTCTACAAATGTATATCCAAATTAATCTACAAAAGACTGAAAGGTGTTCTTCATTATCTGGTGCATGAAAATCAGACTGCCTTCATTGAAGGGAGGAGTATTTTTCATAACATTCTCATTACACAGGAACTCCTCAGGTTATATCGGAGACAGAATACCTCTCCAAGATGTTTGCTTAAAATAGACCTCAAAAAGGCTTATGATATGATTGATTGGTCATTTATAGAAAATATGATGCATGCTCTTTTCTTTCCTCAAAAATTCATAAAATGGGTTATGTGCTGTATCACAACAGTTTCCTTTTCTTTGTGCATTAATGGAGTTCAGTTTGGAAACTTTAAAAGCACCAGGGGCATTATGCAAAGGGATCCTATGTCTCCATTACTCTTTGTGCTTGTTATGGATATGCTAACAAGGAAACTCAGGTTTGCATCTTTGAATAGCAGATTCAGATATCATCCTCAGTGCAAAGAAACCAGACTTTTAAACTTGGCTTTTGCAGATGATCTCATGATTTTCTGCAAAGGAAAGTTGGATAGTGTTCAGATCTTGATGGCAACATTGAATCAGTTTTCTACAGCCACTCGTTTAACTGCTAACTTAGTGAAATCACAGGTTTATATGGCAGGTATGAGTCAGGAAGTGCATAATCAGGTAATTGAATTCACAGGTTTTCAGAAAGGGCAATTTCCTTTCAGATACTTGGGATTACCAATTTTAACTAGTAAATGGAATGCTGCTGATTGTCAGATTTTGGTGGACAAAGTTACTAGAAGGATTGACTCATGGCTTACAAGTCATCTTTCCTATCAAGGTAGATGTCTGTTAATCAATTCGATTCTGCTGACTTTGCATACATATTGGGCTTCTGTTTTTATCCTGCCAAAGGGTATAATCAAAGCTATAGAGAATAAGTGCAGAGATTTTTTGTGGGGATCGAATCACTTAGCTGTGGCTTGGGATTCTTTATGCAAGAGTAGAAAACATGGAGGTCTTGGTTTTAAGAATTGTTGGCTCTGGAATGTGGCTGCAGTTGGCAAACAGATATGGCTCATAGCAAAAAAAGCAGATACCTTGTGAATAAGGTGGATTGATTCGTTTTACTTAAAGGGACAGGACCTATGGACTTATGAGTTCAAAATCTCAGACGGTTGGCACTGGAAACAAATCTTAAAGGTAAGGGATCTTCTCTGTGCTGGTTTCACTAACTACAACTGGACAGGATCAGCTTCAGGAACTTATACAATCAGAGTTGGATATAATTGGTTGCTTGGACCGCAAGATACTTTTCCTATTCACAGATTCATCTGGAATCCAGTCTCAATTCCTAAGCATTGCTTCATAGTTTGGCTTATGGCTCATAACAGGTTAAAAACTAAGGACATAATTGCTAACTATGCTCACATAGACCAAACGTGTGTGCTTTGTCATTCAGGCCAGCATCTATTTTTCTCATGCCCGTGGAGTGAAGCATTGATTAATTTGATTTGTGATTGGCTTTGCATTGACTTTTACTGTATAAGGTATCAAGCCTGGACACATTGGTTACAATTTGCCTTCTGGAGGGACAAGAATAGAAGGAAAATGGTATTTGCTGCATATTCAGCTGCTATCTATGCCATTTGGATGGAGAGGAACAGGAGGTGCTTTCAACAAAATGTGCTCTCAATTTCTCAAGTGTATAAATTAGTTAAAAGAGAATTAGCTTTAAAGTTCAGCATTAGCTTAGATTTGAATAGGGTGAATTTTGCAATTGCAACACGAATTCGTGAGGAACTTTAATCCTAGCTTTGGTTCACTTCAATCTATATAGTAGGGGGTTGTGAATAAAAGCTAGTTGCCTTTGGATTTTGTATTTGTTTTGTGCTATATTTTCCACAGTTGGTAATAATAATTTTTTATTTACCAAAACAAAAACACTTTTAGAATGAAAATACTTTTAACTTCAAATTCTGGACAGCATTGAATAAAAACCCAAAAATCACTTTTCATATTTTAATTGTCTAAGGAAATCATCTATAAGTCTTATAATATAAACCTTTAAAGCAGAACACTTAAGTAACATTTTTCAAACCTTAATACCATAAAATTAAGAGTTGGACAGCATATCATACTTCCATTGACATTACATAATCAACTAAATTAAGTCCTTAAACAACCTTGTTATCAACTAAAACAACTTCTCACACATGCACACTTATCATAACATGATTTTGACTAAGTTATCATACCAAACATTTTAGGACAGCATTGTATACACATTTTACAACACCAATTAAACACACTTAAACACTTCTAAAAATCATTTATTTTCTAAAGGCTAATCACTCACATCAAATAACTAACACATAACAATAAAAGAATACAGCTAAGACACACACTTCATCATGTTAAAGTCACGTACATAAAAAAAAATTAACGACACACATGTATAAATAAATTTTCGGACACTTAAAACACTTAGGAACATTTCTGGACATCAACTTATACTTATTATAGAATCACTTAAATAAATTAGATTAAGTTCACACTTAACATTATCATTAATTAATATCAGTCCTTTACACATAATCTTTTAACTTAATCATCATTCCAACTAAATTATCTTAATAATCAAGCTAAAAAAACAACAAATACACAAGTCATCAAGCTACTTAAACACCAATCAAAGTTAACTATCCTAATTATATTATTAATCTCAAATCAAATTACACTTAAGGAAATAAAACAAATTTAACTTCCTAATTAAATTCTATAAGACCGAATTTCATCGAAATGACACAAAATAACTAATTAATTTTTTATCATCACTTAAATGAACCAATCACTAAAGATCTCAACATGCATGCAACTAAATCCATAGTTTTTTAGTCTAAGATCATTTTATCACTAACATGCATGACAAAACTCATCATCATTCAAGTTCATTTTCAACACTCAATCATCTTAACTTATTTTTTCATGTCATGGCCGAATTATCCTTACCAAAAAAAGTCATTATTTACTTGAAATTTTAACATGCAATAACACAAATTTTTCATCTTCTTATTTAATCATAAAAACCGAAAATATTAAATAAATCACAAATAAATTTAACTCACTTTGCACACCAAAAATCAAGACATAATAATTTTTAAGGCATAGATCTTTATGCATGTACTCATCATCTCAAGATCAAATCAAAAATATAACATGCATGACACTTAAATATATTTTTAACACCAAAAATCATATTTTTTGTACTTTCATCACGTGCATGCAAAACTAAATAATTATAAACTTAAATCATGCATCAAAGATCATCACTAATATTTAGTTTTCAAAAACAAACATCCTAACCTACCTAAACTCACTATGGCCGAATTATTTAGGACTAAAAGACTAACTTTATATCACATCCTTAACATGCAAAAATCAAGCTTTTCACTTTTCAAATTAAATCATGCAAGACTTAAATAATAAAAACATAAATCAACACTTTTCATTTTACTTTCAACCAAAACATTAGATCTTTAGAATCAAAGTCACATATTCACATGCAAATGCTTAAAACTCATAGATCAAGTCCTAAAACTAACATGCATGAACTCAAATAAATTAACAAAACATGAACTCCTATTTATCTAGACTTGGTCGAATTATTTATCATCAAAACTGAACATTCATACAAATTTTTACAACACAAAATCATGATAACACATATAAATTACATGCATGTATCATTTACACATATTATAAGATTAAATCCAAAACATGCATCACAATCTTAATACTTTACAAAAATTTTCAAGAACTTCCAACAAAATTACATCTTGAAGAAGAAAAAAAAAGAAAAAGAAATAAGCCACCTACATCCAAAATCACTTGAAAAAACACTTAAATCTTCAAAGAAAATCTTTTCCTCTTTTCCTCTCTTCCTCCTTTTTCTCTCTTCCTCTCTCTCTCTCTTTTTTCTTTCTTTGTTCTAGAGTTTGATGGGCTCTAGAACTAGTGTTTAAGCTCTTAGAAAAATGAAGAAGAATGATGAAGAAACTAAGCGCACACACACTCAAGTATTTATAGGCAACAAAATCAAGAGGTGCAAGCATCAAAATTTTCAAGTTTCATGGCCCAAAAATAAGGGCAATTTAGTCATCACACAAAGTTGCATGGAAAAGGTCATATCAACACTACTACACATCATATCATACCTCTTAAAGATATACTATTTGATTACTACTTTTACTTTATCATTATTTTTTTATGCATTTCATTTTTGTTTTTCTTTTAGGAAAATACTTTTTAAAAACTTATCCTCCCTTGGCCCATTGGGCCGTGACAACCCACCAAGGAGGGAAATAAAAATTTTCCTTTTTTTTTGGTAGAAGAAAAAATCTATTACCACTTGAAAATATAACACAAAACTAAAGCCCATTTAATAGAACTTTGCCACCTTCTAGGAAGGGTTCAAAGCCTAAAAAATGCCAGATCAAAGAATATCTCTAATTCTATTTACAAGTACCTTATTAGACCAATAAATAAACAAAGGATAACAAAAATTAACTCTGATAGCTATCTCATGCTTGATACGTGTCACAATAATGGCCTTAGATTGAATCTTGCCAACGAACAGTCTCTTATTCCTTTCCGACCAGAGATTGTAGATGATGCTGGCAAATAAACCAAACACAGTTCTTCGTCTTGTCTTGTCTGGAAATGCACGCATAAAAAATTTTCCTTTTTACTTCTTGGAAAAAAATCAATTCTCATTTATAAAAGAAAATAATAAAATTAAATCATAAGATTTTGTAAGACTAAAAACATAATATTCAATCCAACTTTTAAATACACTTTTTAAGAAAAATAATTAACTGCACTAATTGGCTATAGATACAGTCCCCATTTTATTTTCTATAATTATATTTTCATGTATAGAAGAGATTTCCAAAAGGAATAGTTTATTGGGGGCTCTAACTATTTTTAATAATTAATACTTTAAAAATTCGTACTTTACAGACCTGGAAAATATTTTTTTGTAAACCAACCCAGAGAATTATATAAGTTACATTTTTAAATTCTATAATTCAATACAATCGTTTTCATATAAAGATCATAATTTTCGGAGTTACGGTTAAAAAAATTATGAATTTTTGAAGTTATTAAATCTACTAAGGTTCATAAAGAAATTCATTTCTAAAAGAAATCACAAGTAATAAAATCATGACTTATCTCTTATTAGTTAAATCAATCCAAACTCAATAAAGTCATTTTCTTTAAGTCTATAAAAATATTTATTTACAGAACTCTATAAAATTTCATAATCTATTACTTAAACAAATAAAATATTCACTTTAGATCCTTACAAAATAAAATCTCAGAATTCATTTTACTAGAAATTCATTTATTTAAGTAAAGGAAAATGCTAGATGTTACAACCGGTTTCCATAGCTTCCTACAGGATGGCACCTACTAAATTAGCAGAGTTAAAGAAGCAGTTAGAGGAGTTATTGGCGAAAGAGTTCATTCGGCCTAGTGTATCTACATGGGGAGCTCCGGTTCTTTTTGTCAAGAAGAAGGACGGAAGCTCTTGGATGTGCATAGATTACAGGCAGCTCAATGCGAGGACAGTGAAGAACAAATATCCTCTACCCCGCATTGATGACTTATTGGATCAACTGAGAGGTGCTGCGATTTTCTCAAAAATCGATCTTTGATCTAGATACCACCAGATTCACATCAAGGAAGAAGACATTCCTAAGACTGCTTTCAGGACTCGCTATGGGCACTTTGAACATGTTGTGATGCCATTCGGTCTAACAAATGCTCCTGCAATATTCATGTACTACATGAACAGGATATTTTGACCCTTCTTAGATTCTTTTGTTATAGTGTTTAATGATGATATACTAATCTATTATAAGAATCCCATTGAGCAAGAGGAACACTTGGGAATTGTGTTGCAGTTTCTCAAGGAGAAACAACTCTATGCAAAACTGTCTAAATGTAGTTTCTGGTTGTAGAGGTACATTTCTTAGGCCATGTGATTTCTGAGGAGGGTGTTGCTGTCGATCCCTCCAAGGTGGAAGCAGTATTAAAGTGGGAGAGGCCCACGACAGTGACAGAAATCAGAAGTTTTCTTGGCATGGCAAGTTACTACAGGAGATTCATTGAAGGATTCTCCAATATAGCTCTTCCGCTAACCAAATTGACTAGAAAGGATGCACCTTATCAGTCGTCACCGTAGTGTGAGAAAAGTTTCCAAGAGCTGAAGAAGAGGTTGACTAGCTCTCTGGTGTTAATTGTGCCGGATCCGACCCAATCCTTCGATGTTTATTGCGACGCTTCGAAACAAGGATTAGGCTGTGTACTAATGCAGCAGGGTGAAGTTATCGCATATGCATCTAGGCAGCTCCGTCAACATGAACAAAGCCATCCCACCCATGATCTAGAATTGGCAGTTGTTGTGTTCGCTCTCAAAATTTGGAGACACTATCTATATGGCACTCAATTTGAAGTCTTCAGCGATCATAAGAGTCTTAAGTACCTCTTTGATCAAAAAGAGCTGAATATGCGATAGAGAATATGGATGGATTTTATGAAAGATTTTGATTTCAATCTTCATTATCATCCAAGCAAGGCGAATGTGGTAGCAGATGCTCTAAGCCGCAAGTCCTTACACATCAGTAACATGATGGTTAGAGAAATGCAATTGATGCAGGAATTCAGCAATCTCAATCTAGGTATGCAGATGAAAGAGAAAAGCATTGTCCTGGAGATGTTGCAAGTCAAGAATGAGTTTGTGGATCTGATCAAAGATAGACAGGCTGATGATGAAGAGCTACATAAGCAGTTGGAGAGGGTGACAGAAGAGGAGGAACCTGACTTCAAGAAGGGTTCCGATGGCATTATCCGATTCAGAAACCGGGTGTGTATTCCTATGGAATTTGAGGTCAGACAAATGGTCTTAGAGGAGGCACACAAGACTAAATTAAGTCTTCATAAAAAGATTATTTTGTGGCAGGGATTGAAAAAAGACGTAGCAGATTATGTGTCCCGATGCTTAGTTTGTCAAAAGGCTAAGATCGAACACCAGAAGCCAGGTGGTTTGTTACGATCCCTTGAAATCCTCGAGTGGAAATGGGATAGCATTGCTATGGACTTTGTTTCAGGTTTACCAAGAACCACTGCAGGGTGTGATGCAATCTGGGTTGTTGTCCATCGGCTGACCAAGTGTGCTCACTTCATTCCAATAAATATGAAGTACAACTTAGAGAAGCTGACTCAATTGTATATCAGGGACATAGTGAAGCTGCATGGTGTTCCCTCTAGCATAGTGCCAGACCGTGATCCGAGGTTCTTATCCCGATTCTGGCAGAGCTTGCAGCAGGCTTTGGGTACTAAGCTAAAATTTAGTACAGCCTATCATCCGCAGACCGATGGCCAATCAGAGCATACTATTCAGTCCTTGGAAGATCTGTTGAGGGCTTGTGTACTTGAGCAGTCAGGCAGTTGGGAGTAGCTCCTGCCGTTGATTGAATTCACATACAATAACAGCTTCCATTCTAGTATCGGAATGGCGCCATTCGAGGCACTCTACGGCAGGAAATGTAGAACGTCTCTCTATTGGTTTCAGATCGGCGGGAATTTGTTAATTGGTCCAGATATTGTTCAGGATACCACTGAGAAGATTACTATGATTAAGGACAAGATGAAAGCTTCACAGGACCGTTAGAAGAGCTATGTCGACAAGCGTAGGCGACCCTTGGAGTTTAATGTAGGGGATCATGTCTTTCTGAGGGTATCCCCTACTACAGGCATTTGACGTGCAATAAAGTCCAAGAAGCTGACACCGCGATTCATTGGACCTTATCTAATACTGGAGAAAGTCGGGCCAGTAGCCTACAGAATTGCTTTGCCTCCGCATCTATCTAATGTACATGACGTATTCCATCTTTCTCAACTTCGAAATTATTTCTATGATCCCTCTCATGTGATAGCACAGGATGAATTGCCACTGAGGGAGAATCTGACCTTCGAGGTCTAGCCTATCTGAATTGAGGACCGACACATTAAGCAGTTGAGAGGCAATGAAATTCCACTGGTGAAGGTTATCTAGAACAGGAACAATGTAGAAGAGGCTACATGGGAGCTAGAGGACAAAATGAAGAAGTCTCATCCACAGCTGTTCATATCGAGCTGGATTTCGGGGACGAAATTCTGGTAAGTGGGAGAGGATTATAACATCCTAAATTTTTAATTCCCAGTGAAATTAGAATAATAAACAGTTTAAGAAAATGATAATTATGTTAAAGGAGGACTTAAGGTGATGGATTAGGATTTCTTCGAGTGCCATAAAGGAGTTAAGAAGTGTTGGCATCTGATAAATAATTTAAAGAAGACCAAACGAGGGTTAAAAACGGTGTTTTCGGTGTTATAAACACCCTATATTAGGAAAATTCAAAATAAAAGATTTACAAATATAAGCACAAATTCCACCTTGGATATGAAGATAAGGATTCTAGGAAGCTTGCTTTCAAACTTGAGTAAGATCGGACGGTTAACGAAGAAGTTATGTTGATTTGAAAGCAAGAAGAAAATAAAAGCAAAATAGAAAATAAAAAAAAGGGGAATTGGGAAAAAGACTCGAGTCTTTTGTGAAAGACTCGAGTATTTCGATCAGATCAGGAAAAAATAAAAAGCGTTTGGAGCAACGAAGTTGCTCCATTTCTTCATTTACGGGAACTGGGTAAAAAACTCTTGTCTTTTGGAAAAGACTCGAGTATTACGTGCAGAACCAGAAAAAATAAAACGTGATCAACCCTCCCCATTGCAGCCACCACTCGATTTTCCTCCCTTCTTCCTCCATGAAACTTCATTCTATGACCTAGAAGCCCTAAAATCTCAATCTTTGTGGCCAACCATCATCATCCCTCAAGCTCCCAAGTGTTGATCATCATCAAGCTCCATCTCTCTCGTCTCTCTCTCTCTCTCTCTCTCCTCATCTTCAACAAGAGCAAGGTGAGTTGACCAAGTTTTTCCTTTCCTTTCCTTCAAGCACATGAACACCATCATTTCTAATGGTTGTCATCTTGTTTCTATTTTTTATTCCTTGAAGAGGGTAAGGACTCTCTCTCTCTCTAGGCTTTCCCTATCTTTTGTGGACTTCCCAACTCTCTCTCCCTCTTGGTGCTTGAAGCTGCTCCCTTCCTCGTTGTCACTTACGGCTCTCCCGGTCTTAATTCTAAAGCTTGTTAAAGCTAGGGTTTGGTATTTTCTCTCTCTACACTTGGTTGAGGTAAGAGGGAGTGTTACCTTAGCTTAGGGAATGTATTTCTAGCTAGTGTATAGCGGTAATTAAGAGTGAGTGATTTGTATGATAATGAACCCTAGGATAACCGGTAATAATAAAGGATAAAGACTTAACAATAGAAGGCCCTCATTTGGTATATTATTATAAATGCATGATGTGACTGTTGATATTTGAAATTGATAATTTTTTGGAAATGTGTATGTGTGGTTGAATGTTTTAGTTGTTGTTATTTGAACATGCGTAAGTGTAAAAGAATAGAATGAATTAGGAAATGATGTTAGTGTGTTAAATAGGGAGTTTAAAGTTAATCTGATCTGCCTACCATTGACCAGACTGGATATTATACTTGGCATGGACTGGATGTCCCATCACCGTGTCCTGCTCGACTGTCACCAGAAAACCGTAATCTTCAGTGATTCATCTGTAGCCGTCTTAGAAGTAACTGATGTGCCGAGCGTCGACCAAATCCCTGTAGTCAACGAGTTTCCAGAAGTTTTCTCAGAAGAAATGCTTGGTTTACCACCAAGAAGAGAAGTAGAATTCAGTATTGACCTCATTCCTGGTACGGGACCGATCTCGGTCGCACCGTACCGAATGGCACCTCCTGAACTAGAAGAGCTGAAGAAGAAATTGGAGGAGCTATTGACCAAGAAAATGATTAGGCTGAGCGTATCACCTTGGGGAGCTCCGATTCTATTTGTTAAGAATAAGGACGGCAGTCTTAGGATGTACACCGACTATTGAAAATTGAATGCAATAACGGTGAAGAAAAAGTATCCCCTCCCTAGAATTGATGACCTGTTGGATCAGCTAAGGGGGGCCTCCGTGTTTTCAAAGATAGATCTCCGATCAAGATACCATCAGATCCGTATCCGAGAAGAGGACATCCCGAAGACCACTTTTAGGACAAGATATGGGCATTTTGAATATGTCGTCATGCCCTTTGGCCTTACCAATGCTCCTGCCATCTTTATGGACTACATGAATAGGATCTTCCGACCCTATTTGGACTTGTTTGTGATAGTATTCATAGACGACATCCTTATCTACTCCAAAAGTTCGAGCGAACACAAGGAACACTTGAGAACAGTGCTGCAGGTTCTCAAAGATAAACAACTCTATGCAATGTTCTCGAAGTGCAGTTTCTGGCTCAAAGAAGTTCACTTTCTCGGCCATGTGATATCCGAACAAGGTGTTGCGTTCGATCCTTCCAAGGTGGAAGCTGTGCTTAAGTGGGAGAGACCCAATACGGTGACCGAGATCAGGAGTTTTCTCGGACTAGCTGTGACACCCTTTTTTTATACAAGTAAATACTGTAATAATTAAGTATTACTCGGAAAATATATGGACTTGTGGTTAATTATGAAAATATGAGAATAAAAATTTGTCTTTCTAAGCGGGTGCACAAACCCAAAACTTAGAATTCTTGGAGAAGGAGTTCTAAATTATTTTAAACCGTTGAGTTGAATTCGGTGATTTCGAAAATCTTTTCACAAGCTGAATAGCATTCGCATTTAAAATTGTATTTATATGATAGAAAGTAAAGGAAGCTATTCATTCTTTTCGTTTCGTGAAACTGACGTCATCTAATCCTTTTTACAGCCGAACTCTTAAGAAAAGATTAAATCAGAGCAAGCGGAAATTATAGGACTATGCATGTAATAGAAATATACACATAGGTTATATATATAGGTGAAAAGAGTCATGAGTACATAGTCCCAGTAACAAAGTCTCCAAGATCCAAACAAGTCCATAACAGATCTACATCATAGTGTAACCATAGCCCTAGAGTACTCAAAAGTATATCTACAAAATATATACATAGCAAAGTATGGACTCTAGAGGTGGTCGCGTAGATCTGGCAGCATCCTCAGTAGTAGTAGTAGTGATTGTAGCAGTCTCCAAGAAGCAAAAGGTAATAGCATCATCATCAACACAGCAACAGCAGTATCTCCTCCACGGCATCCCCACACCGGATCCCCTGATCCTCATCATACACCCTATACACATACCTAGGGATCATCATCCCTCCAATCACTCCCAGTAGAATGTACGACAGGCTCGCCTCCGCTCTTGTCCTCCACCGGATCCTCCTCGATCTCATCCGAGGGAGAGTGTACCCTACCACTGGGTACGGGGTCAGGAGATGGTGCGACCCTGATTGGGCTCCTCGGATCAGAAGGGGGAGTATCCTCGCGGACGACTCTAGAAGAAAATGGGTGTGAGCGGGTAGGTCTGAAACGAAAACTGTGATAAGAGCGAGCTGGTCGTGTGGGAGGTGGTCCATGATATGTGTAAAACGGGGGTACGTGCATAGTGTATATGATGGGAATCCTAAATCTACGAGGACGAAATCGAACCAACGGGTTCGAGTGGTAGAAGGTAATCTCTACCTCTCCCTCGAACACCGCGCGATGGTCCTCATAGATCCATGTGCCACTAGGAAGTGGCCGGATCTCGATGCAAGCGATGTATCGAGACATCACCTACAAGGGCATAGGGGTAAGCAATTCTACACACATAATCAATAGAGTAGAAATGTACATTATGTAAATATGCAACAACGAACAACAATCACATTTAGCACTTAGCAGTTATTGAATGCAAGTAGGATGCTCATACTTATTTCAGTTATCACAGTTAATTTAAATGAATGGCATGATGCATGAATTTTAACTCTTAACCTATCTCCATCGATCTATGTCACTCTCTGACGTCCATCCCTGACAACCCAGCACTCATCAGTGCGTTGTATTCCTAGGTATACAACATTTCGTACATTCACCAAGAATGTACACGACAAGCTTGGAATCCGTGCCACCCGAGCACATCCTATCATCCAAACGGACCGTCATCCAAACGGTGTAACCACATCGGCATCCACTAAGCCGACCACGTCTTCAAAGTGTCATCAAGCAAGCGTATTAGCACTCCTAGAGGCCCTCCACATGTTACCAAAACATGTTAAACGACCTACCATCCAACTCCAAAATGGATGCATTACTTAGTTAAAAAGGAATTGATTGACGTTTTATTCTTTTCTTAATATCTTACGTGCCTCCCGAGCAACGTATCATTACTCAAATAAAAACATTCATTATGCCAATCAATTTCTTTTTAAGTCCCGGATCACTTGGTTTATTGTCCTTTAAGTGTTAACAAAATGACTTAGAATTGAAAATGGTATTTTTAAGTTTCTGACTGAAATACTCGAGTATTCTTCGTAATACTCGAGTAGTTCATCAGTTTCTAGTTTTACTCGAGTAATTCATCATTATACTCGAGTTGTTCTCATATTTTCAGAAAGTTAGGTTTCAGATTTTCAAGAAAATACTCGAGTAGTTCATGAAATACTCGAGTCATTCATCAATCCAGAATACTCGAGTAGTTCATGCATTACTCGAGTCGTTCATCACACTTGACTATTGTTGCATCTGTTAATACTCGAGTTGTGCGCCAAAATCCACACTGGTGCATCACGGAATACTCGAGTATCGAGCCATATACTCGAGTTTTATCAGACAGAACAGACTGAAAACTTGGTTTTTACATACCATTTTCATTTCTAAACATTTTCAACCTAAACCAATGATCAAAATAGTTCATATACCATATATTGAACATGTTACAACACTTAATACATATCAAATTACAGATTTGACAGATAATCACAAGATTATGCATAAAACACATAATTTTACAACTTAACATTTCAATTTGTAAAATACTCAACAAATTTGTGAAAGAATACTCATTACAGCTTGCATGCATGATATAGAACTTGCTCAACACAGTTATATAGCATGAGTTGGTCTCCAAACCAAAGTTCCTATTCAATCTAAGCCCTTAGAGCCTCTTGGTGGCTCTCTAATGAAAATCATGGAATTTAAACCCTATCTAGTGCATGAAATTACTTCCCCTTACCTATCAGACGTGTACCAACAGAGAATTCCAAAGAAAAAGCTCTCCAACCCCAGAAACCACTTTGAGCTTCACATGCAGAGCAGTTTGAGTGCACCACCAAGATTGAATTGGTTCACACATGAAACAGAGATAAAAATTGGGGATTTTAGATTTTCTAGACTCTATGCAACTTATACCAACTCGAGGAATCGAATTTGGGACTCAGAGACTCGTGAGCTTACCAGAAATTGAAATCGAAGTAAGCTCCAGACAACAGCTTGACCAAGAACAGCTTCACTTCCAAACCTTGAATCTTCCACCACACTCACTCAATCCTCACGATTTTGGTGTTTATACAAAGCTCGTGATGTGAGCTTTGTGTTAGTGTATGGTGTGTAGCTCAAATCAACTCACAGAGGACGAATCAAAAGAAACAAGTTCAGAACCCTAACTTCTCAACCAACTTCGAATTTGACCAAGAGCTTCAACAAATCGGTGTTGATAGGCTTAAATAGAGTGGGAAGATGCTCATGCACATCGACACGAATGCCTTGAGGTGTTGGGGATGGAGTATTCGTGGCAAGAAGAGGAAATCATTGATGGTGACTCACCAAACGCACTAACTCGTGCAACTCTGACCAGAATACTCGTGTTTTCCGAGAAATACTCGAGTATTTTGCCCCATTTTTGAAAAATAATTATTTTATTTACTTTCCCTCCAAAATCTTTCCTATAATTACCTCTAGATCCCAATCCAGGGACTAATATGCAAAATACTTATTTCATGCATAATTATATTTATTAAACAAATCCACACACATTTCCTAACTACATAAACACAAATTTTAATCAAGGATTAAAAATAGAAATCATTAATTATAATTAATTTTATAATTAACATTTCCTTAATCAGGGATAAAAATTTTGGGGTGTTACACTAGCAGGGTATTATCGAAGGTTTATAGAAGGATTTTCTAAATTGGCTCTCCCATTGACAACGTTAACCAAGAAGGACATGCCATACCAGTGGACCAAGGAATGCGAGCAAAATTTCCAAGAGCTAAATAAGAGATTGACGAGCTCTCCAGTTTTGGTATTGCCAGATCCAACCAAATCATTTGATGTTTACTGCGACGCCACAAAGCAGGGACTCGACTGCGTGTTGATGCAGCAAGGAAAGGTGGTGGCCTACGCCTCCAGACAACTTCGGCAACATGAACAAAATTACCTCCCTGATGATCTCGAGTTGGCAGCCGTGGTTTTTGCCCTAAAGATCTGGATACATTATCTGCATGGCACAAAGTTTGAAGTTTTCAGCAACCATAAGAGTCTCAGCTACCTGTTCGACCAAAAGGAATTAAATATGAGGCAGCGTAGGTGGGTGGAATTTTTGAAGGACTACGACTTCAACTTACACTATCATCCTGGAAAATCCAATGTGGTAGCTGACGCATTTAGCCGAAAGAGCCTGCATCTGAGCAATATGATGGTCAGGGAAATGCAACTGATGCAGGAATTTAGTAACCTCAACCTCGGCATGCAGGTGAAAGAAAATAGCATAGTTCTCGAAATGTTGCAGGTTACGAATGACTTTGTGGGTTTAATCAAAGAAAGGTAGACCGGCGATTCGGAACTTCAGAAATTGTTAGAGGGAGCGGCGAACAAAGAAGAGCCCGATTTTACAAGGAGTTCAGATGGTATCATCCGATTTAGAGGAAGAGTATGCATTCCTATGGAATTCGAGGTTCGAAGAGATATATTGGAGGAAGCCCATAAAACGAAGATGAGTCTTCATCCGGGTACCATCAAGATGTATCAGGACTTGAAGCGATTATTTTGGTGGCCTAGGTTAATGAAAGATGTAGCCGACTATGTGTCTTGGTGTTTGGTTTGTCAAAAGGCCAAGATTGAGCATCAGAAGCCCGGTGGGTTGCTTAGGCACTTGGAAATCCCGGAATGGAAGTGGGACAGTATATCGATGGACTTCATTTCAGGTCTACCGAGAACACAGTCGGGATTTGAAGCAATTTGGGTTGTGGTGGATAGGTTGATCAAGTGTGCCCATTTCATTCCGATCAACATGAAGTATAGCTTGGAGAAGTTGACGCAGCTGTACATAAAGTATGTAACATCCCCAAATTCACTAAATGGATACGTGCATTAGTTAGTAAAATTTTGATGAGTGTTGTAGTATTCTCAAGTTTCAATTTCAGTTAGAAGTGTGTTTAAGTGTTTGGAATGTATTTAGGATATAGGATTTTAGCTATGTGTTGAATGGTGTAAGTTAAGAATAGGTTAGAATGTGTTTAGGGTATAGGTCTTAGTGTTTAGCCAAGTTAGAATGGGTGGTAATATCTTAGAAGTCTTGGAAGTATGAAAGAAAGGCAATTTTCAGTGAATTAATCGATTAAGTGAGGCATTAATCGATTAAGATTTAAGCAATGTTCAGCCATTAATCGAGTATGGAGCAGCTTAATCGATTAAATTTTATATCAGCATCAGACCTTAATTGATTAACTACTAAGTTAATCGATTAAGGGCTGTCAGTTCAGCCATAAAACACGCGTTTTTGAAGGTGTTGGCCATTGTTTTTGTAACATCCCGAATTTTAAACCTAAGTGCAAATAAATTAGTAACAGTTTGAGATAATTGAAATAATAATAATAAAACCATAAATAGGTATTAAAAATAAGTGTTCAAGCACTAGAAAAGATAAATAATAATAATCTTGGTTTAGGAAAAGAAAGGAGCATTAAATTGAAATTAGGAACAGGCCAGAAAAATAGATAATTCGGTACTAAAACATAACATAGGGTAGAAAATCAAAATAAAAGATTTAGGACTCAAAACAAAATTTCCACCGTTGGATATGAAGGTATGATTTTTAGGAAGTTGCTCATCAAATTTGAGCAAGATCCGACCGTGAACGAAGAAGTTATGGCTATTTGAAGCTAGGGAGAAAAGAGCTGAAAAATAGAAAAATGAAGTAGCAGTACCTGTGAATTTCGCTTAAGCGAAAATGTCACAGTTTCAACATCTCAAGGGATTGCTTAAGCGAACAGGTTTCGCTTAAGCGAAATGGTCACATTGCATCACTGAAGGGATTTCGCTTAAGCGAAAATATTTCGCTTAAGCGAAAATTCTGGGATCTGCAACACTAAACACGCGATTTTAAGGGCATTTTCGGTATTTCCCAACCTTAAAACCCATTAAACACCCCCAAACACTCCCTCCCTATGCCATTCGAACCCCCCTTCTCTCCCCCATCCTCCATCTTCTTCTTCCTCTTCCAAGGAGCTAGGGTTCCTCCTCCCAACCCTCCCTCCTTCCACTATCACCATTGATTCTTAAAAATCAAGCCTCCAAGCTTCAAGGCATCTCTCAATCTCTCTTTACCCTCTTCCAATTAGAGCCACCATCACCACCTCAAGCTTCTCCATCATCATCTTCATCCTCAAGCTTCCCATGGCTTCCATGGTGTGAGCTTCAAGCTTCAATCTCCACAATCATCAAGGTTTCCCTTCCCCTCTTTCCTTTTCAATCTTTCCATTTCCTTTTGATTTGGGTTTTCTCATAACCCTTATTTATTATTATTGTTGTTATTGTTCCTTGCCCCAATTTTACAAGAGTAATTTGGAGCCTCCCACACTCTAAGAGGGAACTCATCAAGCTTGCTCTGCTTCATGGATTAGTGGATACCGACACCTCTCCTACATTAGGGTGCTAAGCTCTCTTAAGGTTTAGTCTCCTTTAATTATATTTAAGGTAAGGGGTTTATTTGCCGTCTCGGTGGGTGAGATACTAGTACTGTATAATCTGGCTCAAGGTTAATTGCTTATGTGTGATTAGGGAATTTAGAATTTATTTTAATGAGATAATATGCTTATATGAGATAAATGCTATTTGAAATGTGTTAAATGTTTAAATGATGAATTCTTTGAATTACATGTTAATTATATGTATGTAAGTGTTAGTGCCTGAGTAAAATGCTATTTGATGTCAAGGATTATATGCGTGATAATTAAATAAGAATTGTAATTGTTAACTGAATATTTAATTTATGATTGTAATTTATATGTTTGATGTCTTGAAAGAGGTAAAGTGAGTTTGGTTTGCGTAGATGCTAAGTTAGGAAGAGAATAGAATATATAGGAAAGTTTAGGGAGAAAAAGAGGAAATATGAGAGTAGAAGAAAAAGGTGTTAGGCGAGGGCGAACTAAAATTGTGAATGAGAGGATAAGGTTTGGTATGAGGGCGGAATAAAGTAAAAAGAAAAGACATAAAAATAAAAGAGAAATGAAAAGAGAATAAAGTAAGCACTCGGGTATGCGAATATCGATCCTAGAAGACGTACGACTGGTGTCATGGCGATGACAGATGGACCGTATGCATGGGTTGAGCAAGACGTGCGGCCTTTGGGGATCCGTACCCATCGGTAAGACGTATCCTCGGTAAACGGGGATACGCAGTGGGGTATTCGCATCACCCATTTCCATGTTAGTGGGTACTGGACCTTAGAAGACGTGCGGTATGTGGAATCCGCACGCATGGGTTGAGTAAGACGTGCGGCCTTTGGGGATTCGTACGCATCGGTAAGACGTATCCTTGGGGAGACGGTGGATACGCAGTGGCGGGAGCCCCACGACATTACGAAAGAAACAGAAAAGATAAAGAAAGAGAATGAGTCCATGGGTACTGGACCCTAGAAGACATGCGGTAGGTGGAATCCGCACGCATGGGTTGAGTAAGACGTGCGACCTTTGGGGATCCGTACGCATCGGTAAGACGTATCCCTGGGGAGATGGTGGATACGCAGTGGCAGGAGCCCCACGACTCCGGGGTTGATGGGTACTGGACCTTAGAAGACGTGCGGACCGCGGGATCCGTGCGCATTGGTTGAGTAAGACGACCAGACAAAGCCTGGCGCATCGGTAAGACGTATCCCTGGGTAGACGGAGGATACACAGTGGCAGGAGCCCCATGACACCATAAAAGATAAAGGAAAAATAATAAGGATAAACAAAATATAAGGAAATAAGAGGAAGGCCGGGGGAGTAAAGGAGATGTGAGAGAAATGAGTAGAATAGGTGTGAGAGAGAAGGGTAGAGAGGATAGGAGGAAAAAATTAGAGACTTGGGGTAAAGTGCAGAGAGTGAGATTTTGGTGTAAATAGGTAAGTGGCGAAATAGATTAGGTAAGGACATGTGTTAGAAGGTGCTAATAATCGGAGACGATTGTGTTTGTAGTGAATAGGTGCTTGGGTGTGATTATGATGGTGTTATTTGTCTAATTGCTAAATGTGTATGACTTGGCTCATATTATGCTTTACTAGTTGTGCAATTCTCACCCTTACAACCACCACAGGTACAGGTCAGGAGCATAGCTGTTATTTGGGCCGAGCAGGAGCACACTTCCCGTGGGGAAGTGTGAGTAATTTATTTTCATTTTGAGTTGAGTCGTACCGGGCCATATTATGGAATACCATGTATTTTAAAGAATTTATTAATAAATGTATTTTAAATTTCAGTTGTATATTTGGTGGCCCGGGCTCTTTATTTGGTTCCTCGAAAATCTAAGTATTTTCATCTTAGTATTTATCCCCGAATATTGGGAGAAGAGTTAAATTATATATGTATATTTATCCTGGATGTCTTGTTATTGTTGAAACTGTTTTGAACAGGTTACAGGTCAAAGATAATTTTTGGGAATGTCCATAAAACAGAGGAAACTCTGTCCAATTTTCCGGAAAAATTTTAATAAGTATTTTAATTAAAAGAAATTTTCAAATCCATATTTTCAAAATAGGTAAAATAAAATAGGTTGTTACATTTATGGTATCAGAGCAGTTGTCCTCGGCCTCGGAGTTGCGAGTTACTCCAATGGTTATCTCACCAAGAGAGTAACCGAAAAGTAGTGTCAAGTCCTATAGTAGTTACTTAGGTTTATAGTTATAAAACCCTATGTAGTTATGTACTGAATTATGTACGTGTCTTCATCAACAGAATCCTTTGTTGCCACACTGTAGCAACATGAAGAATCAGCTTTTCTATTCCCCTGCTAGCAATTCGGCTACTGATCGTAAGATCAATTCCCCAGCTGAATCTTTGAAATTCGAGCCATATGACATCTGTTTTCAAGATGGGCAATGTCACATCCCGTTATTTCTAATACTTTTAGTAAAATAATTAAATGATTTAATATGATGTTTTCAAGATTTGAGTCTCGGAATAAAATTCTGATTTCATCATTATATTTGAAATATGTTTTCTAGTCAAAATAAGTATAAATTTGTTATCATACGTTTTCCAAAAATAAAGTAGTACTTTTATTTAGTTTAATTAACATTTTGACAGGGAGCTCAAGTGGCAAGCCTTAGAGGCATTTTTATAAATAGTTTCTTTAGAAAAATATGTTTAACTTAATATTTTGAGCGTCCCTGTAAATTTTCATAGTGATCGGAGGCTGTTTTATTTTTAGCTTCTGGAGTGGTTTAATAAATTACTAATATAAGTTATATATAATAATTTGCTATTTCAAAATTATAAATATTATTTTTACCAAGTTTAATATCGGGATTGAGAAAATATATTTACTTTTGAATTTTTATACTTTTTCTTACGCAATAACTATCCGGAGGGACTGATAACTTTATTATTTTTTAATCAGATTTGATTAATTAAAAATACAATATTATTTTACCTAAATGTATTTTATTATTTGGATCGTCAAACTTTTAGCTATAATCCAAAATACATACATACATTGACCCACAAATGAGAACAAAACATAAAAATTATATTTATTTTCCTAAGAACTACCCAACCCAGCCCATGTACTCACCACCTCAGATAATATATATATACATAGGTCCCAACCAACCCAAGTATTATGAAATACCCCCCAAACCCGTCAGAGAGAAAAAGAAAAATAGAAAATAGACGGGAGAGAGACAGAAGCAGTAGGTGAGGGAAACAAAATCAAAGAAAGTGAGTATATACAGAGAGACAGAAAGAGACGAAGAGAGAGTGACAGTGTGAAATAGAAATATGCAGAGAGAGAGAGGGATCTCGGAGGCGAGGATTAGAGAAGGGGAAACATTTAGATTTTTTCAATTTTCCCGGTCCAATAACTCAAGATCCAACCGTTCAATCTCAAATCCTTCCTAGGTATATAATCTCCTCAACTTCCTCTATCCATCTACCTAATTTATTTGACGATCCGTCAATATTTTTATTATCCCTATATTTTCAAATAAAGATATGTTTTAGGGAAAAGTGATATATTTTTATTATATAATGATATATATTTATTATTTTGACAAAAATGAATTTATTTGATATATATATTTTAATGTTATAATTAGTTTTATCATATGTCCCTATTTAGATCCAACGCTATTGACCTTGACCCTGGAGCAAGTCGCGGATGTAAACGTGACTCTGTCGTTATTGCTAGGATTTCCAGGTAAGGGGAGTCTCTTTTCTACATTTTGGGTTAGGGATAGTTAGGGTGTATAATAGGATTTGAGTTTAATACTTAGACCGGGTTGTGGTAGCAAAATGGTTTTGATTTAAAGTTGATTTATGGGTGATTAGTATGTTTACGGTTTTTTATATTAATTAAATTGTTTATGTTAAATTCTCTTTTTATTAATACTAAAGTAGGAAGTGAAGAACCCTAGGGAGTTGACTTACATTCCATGTACTCTGAGACATACCTGAGTATGTCGACTGATTTGTAATATTGGTTGATGGTTGTTAAATTGATATGCTCACTAAGAGTTTTATATGTGATTAATTGAAATGTGACCCTATATGTGTTTAATTGATGGTGTATGTGTATAAACATTAAAAATGGAAATGTGATGTAAAAAGATATAATAAGCTGGAACTTGAAATGAATTTATATATAGACATAACTTGAGAATGTTGGTGTGTAAATAATGTTTGGAAATATGTGTGATTTGTGAAATGCTCGGTAAATTATGGTTTGATCTATAAATTAAAGGAATGATTATGTCTGTTAAAAGTGGTGAAAATGAATATTTGATATTGTTTGCAATTCTCTGAGTATTTGATGAATGGTGTGCATGTTGTTCTTGACTTTTGTGAATGAGTTTTGATATGGAATAAAAGGAATGCAGAAAATTGATCCTTGGATGCCCTGGCACACTAGGTGCCCTGCTAGGTGGTGAATTGCCTGCTAGGGCCTAATTACCTGTCAGGCGAATTGCCCATTAGGTCCTAAATTCCCGTTAGGCGTCGGTGCGCCAATGGATCAATACACTGCATAACCACCGGAAAAAGTTAATGAATTGTGGACTGGAATTGAGAAATGAATAATTAATGAAAAGGTAATTAATTGCGTTGTCCTAACGGGTGATGCCTAATGGGTGTCTCAGTCCTGACAGGTGTAAAGTCCCTAGTAGGTGCCGAATTGCCTAGCAGGTGCGCTAATTCCTAGTGGTGCAAAGATAAAAAGAAAAAGAGAATATGGTTTGTATGTTGTCCTCTGACCGTGAGGAGACGTACAATGTATATGTGGTTTGTATGTTGTCCCTGACTGTGAGGAGACATACAATGTATAAGTGGGTATGTTGGCCTCTGACCGTGAGGTGACATACTGTTTTATGAAACAGGGAAAGAGAATAAATATGGAATGTATTTAAAAATTGTTAATAAGTGAATGTGATTCATTTTGTTAATCCATGGCTTGATTTACTTATTATCCTTGAGTTTTTGTTATATACCGTTTTACTATCTTCTAATCCACTGTGTTGTGAAAAAGTCTCACCCTTATGTGGTTAACATTTTAGGTTCTTGAGCAAGGAGCTTGGAGATCAGAGTGCTCAGCGGATCAGTCGAAAGAAAGGAACTCAAGTGTATTTTATTATATTGTAATTGAAAGCCCCCAACGCTATTTGTGAACTCTGATTTATAAAGGAAAATTTAAAGTCCTATGTTTCATTTTTCAAACGTTTATTGTTTATTATTCATTATATTACGGGGTGTTACATTTATGGTATCAGAGCAGTTCCTTCCTTCCGACCTGAGGGAAAGTGGTCCCGATTTCGCTGCGAACACTCTCATCTCAAGCTTCTTTTCCAGTGGTGAGACCCTTTCTAGTGGAAATTTTAAGATTAAGTGATGGATGAATATGTTTGGTATTAAATGCTTAATTGTGATTGACTAATGTGCTTTGTATAAGCAGAATGAGTTTATGTTTGCAAATGGGGATACTAACAATTGTAAAATTTTGGAAAAAAAAATGGTGTATAAAAGTGGAAAGGAAAGTGAATTCTTTGGAACCTAAGCGGTTCCCTTAGGGATTCAAGGAATCACATCTTGTAAGTATTTTTCCATTTGCAAACAGGAAACTTAAAGGGTGCAAATTGATTTTTGCTTAAGGATGAAAAATTTAAGTTTCTTACAAAGGAAATCTTGCTAATCAAAAATGAAGTGCATAAACTTTAACTGGATGGCGAGGGCTATTACCACTGATGGAATGTAGTGTCGGAATTGGCCAATCCGATGTTGCATTTATCGGGAGGTGACGTCGTCGTAATCTAGGAGTTTGTGCATTATCGTGAATTAGTAACTGATTTTCTATGTATAAAACTTTTGTGTTAGTTCTTTTATGTTGGTTGCTTTGCTATGTGCATTTGTGGGTGGTTTCAATGTATGTTTGTTGAGCAACTTGGTGTCAAAGTAATTGAACAGAGATTAGATATGGAATCGCATGGAATAAATAAATTATAATCTTGAATACTAATCCAATCGAGTGACTAAGTTCATGTCGATTAGACTAGTATCTAAGAGAACCAAAAAAAACCAAAAACAATGTTTAAATTAAATTAATGGTCGAATTCCATAGCTAATCTCAATTCGATTAACTGTGATACCAACCGGGGAAAACAAGAAATGAGTACTGATCGATTGGATTCGAACCGCTGAACTATATCACTTTGAATTGCAATCATAAAAGTAACTTTTTGTCCAAGCTGGTGAAACGGTTAGAATTTCATCAAAAGGTTCTCGAAAAATGTTTTCACGTGGAATAATTTAGCGTTAAAGTAGTCGGAATCAAAGTAGAAGTGGAATCATAAAAATTAAAAATAATTTATTGACTTGATACTAATCTAACCGAGTGATTTGGTTCACATCGACTAGATTAGGATCCATGAAAAAGAACAAAGACATTTGTATTAAATTTGTAGTTGATTCCACGGCTAATTTAATTCCGGTGATTTTAATACTAAACGAAGGATAATTATGGAGTTCCTATTGATTGGATTTGAACCCGAGTATAACTATAAGATTTTATAAATGGAAAGAGGTTTCTTTAATCGAGAAAAAGGGTTGGAATTCAATCTAAAGGTTCTCGCATCACTTCAGTCTAGATTGGTGTTAGTAGTTTTGCACATATTAAGTCTATGCTTATGTGGGGATGAGTTTAAACTTTTGAAAATGTGTTCAAACAATTTTTAAACTAAGAGCTTTTCAATTTCCACCCCCATGCTTGAAAGTTTCAAACTATTTTCCACTAAGCATTGACTAAGAGTGTTGTTTTTGGAAATTGTATTCAGGCTGAAACTGATTACGTTTGTGTATGTTTGATTGATATACGTGTTTGATATTTTTATACGAGAAATGAATTTTTGCTTGATGTTTGTGAAAGGATGTTAGGATGAATGTTTGTTTGATAACGTGAGTGTTTAAAATGAATTTAAAAAGGGTGCACCGAACCACAATCATTCCAAATAGATCGTGAGGTCGCACGTCAAATTTTTAAGAAATAGTAAGAAAAACAAGGATTCTTAAGTAATCGAGGAGTGAATTAAATGAATTGTTTTTAACCAAGTCACACTTCGATTAAATAGGAAGCCTTCTTAAGCGACTCAAATCAATTCGGAATGAAAATTCAATTTTCAAACTTGAAGTCAAGGGGAATATAGTTGTTTCAACTTTTGAAGACATACTACACTAAATTTTTTCAAGTCCAAGGCATATTCCCTTTTTCTTTCGCCCACCTTTTTCTTTCACTCCTTCATCTAAGTTCTTATGAAATCAGATGGAGGTAGCTCTTCATGGTGAAGTGCACGAT